>OZ012735.1:118787722-121230222 GCA_963859935.3 Lathyrus sativus
ATAACCAAACAGAGGTTTTCACAAGCTAATCTCAAGAAAAAAACAAATATATTGCTCAAGATAATTGCACACTTAAACAAGAACAAATGGATAATCCTACCAGTATAACCAAACTCTCACAAGTATTATTCACTCTCTTAGAACTAAGATAGCTTTCTTGAAGAATAAGAAAATAGAGAAGAAGAACGTAGAAAATGAGATCATGTAGTTTTAATTTCGAAAAATACTCTAAAATGGGACTAGGAGAAGCCTTATACTTTTAAGGAGAAGAATTGAATCAGAAATGAAAAGATTCATGTTTTTTTACTATTCTCATCGATTAACCCTAGTTGTTAATAATTAGATAATCTAAATAACGGAGGTTTTTAAATTATGATATAAATAGTAAAATAAAGGTTTCCTTAATTGATTTGGAGGTGTTACAAATGAGTTAATCGATTAATTATAATATGCTAAATGATTAAAAAGTGTAAAATAACTAATAAATGATTAAACAAGTAAGTAATCGATTAAGTACGTGTATAAAAATATATTTAGATGCGTATGTGTGAGTCTTTGATGCCTTAGTATCTAGAGAATTACTGTTACACCTCTACATTAACTAATCACTTTGACACGCACTAAGCACATGATCAACGAGGTTTCACACTTTCTCTAATTCACAACTTTGAAGCTTCAAGTCCCTTTGCTTAATTAGTTATTTATTTAACACTTCTCTTGTAACTTGACTTATCTAAATGATGGTACTTAAGATTACTTCTTTGATCATACAAATTCATTATATAATGCTGGATTAGATCTCATCGAAGACTTCACCGAAATTCGTTTGATCTTATGTGTTGTAATCATAAAAACCATGTTGAATATCTTACAATTGCATACAATTGTACATGTAAGCATATATGTCCACATATAATTATGCATAACCTAAGTGTAATAATTAAAAATATTTAAACAACATATATCAGACCATTTAACAATTCTAAATGATCAATGCGAATTTTTAGAGGTGTCATGTTCAGTTCTAGTACAATAGCCTTGTTCCTAAATGGTATTGGCTCTAAAGAGGACAAATGAGAAGATCCCAAAATAATCTTAAAACCCAAAAGGTAAAAATTATAGTGATAAGAATAAAGTAAGAAAATGACGTAAGGAGAAAAATATTTATTACCTAGTTGAGGTTCTAGGACACGTGGAACAAACATAGATATGTTCTGAAAAATAGCTAATGTAGGTAAGAAAGAGAGGCACAATTGTCAAATGACATAATAAATTATATTTTGCTGCATCTTCTAGTATGAACGAGTCTGATTGAAGTTGAAGGACAAGGACCTGAAGAAACCCTAATGACACCCCTATAAAAAGGACCACATATGTCAAATCAAAGTACACTAAAAATTCCTTAAAATTATGTACCTTATATATCAGACAACTATTAAGTTGGGAATTAGAGTGTGTGCATGTATTCACTCCCTACCAAAGAAACCTAGTTGTCAAGAAGATACTGATATTCAGATTGGTGACATCCATAACATGACCATCATCGAGAAGAAGCTTCTTTGTTGGAAGGAACATTGGCCTTGACTGTGGGAATGAAGAATAACTTCCTAGTCCCTTTCTCAAAATCTCAAGAAATGGAAAATTATGGAAAATTTTCAATTCATAATATCAATTGTACGTGAAATAAGGAAATTAAGGTCGTAAGACTAAGCCCACGTCAAGAATAGGGACTTATAACTCTAAAATTTAGCCCATAATTCTAGATCTAGCGGCCTCAAGCAGTCAGGGCTCCCATTATAACACCATTTTTTACCCCACAATTATTAAGGCAAAATAACACAGATATCAGAGTAAATTATTTAACTCAATAAAAATCACCTCAAAGGGTCTCAATAGCTCAAAATAAGTCAATGCTCCATGTACAACAGGTTTTTCTCAAAATACATCAAATTGTACAAAGCAGCGGAACTCAAAAGGTATAAATCAAGGTTTTCCTCATACGAGAAGAGAAGCAAAATAACTCAACAGTATATAGTTTAACTCAAAAGAACCCAACCCGATGTTACATATTAGATCAAGACCCTCTAAGTTTACCAAAAGGCTAATAACTCAAAGACTTCAAAAATCCTCAACGGCGTCCACGACTAAACCTGATCATCTGCACGTTACCCACGTGGAGGTAACATTCAAACAGGCAGGGTGAGTAAAACAATTCATAATAATTAATGTATAAAAATCAACATATAAATGGCATCATAATCACATTCAACACATTCATATCCTTCAATATGCCTCAAAGGCCACAACGTCATAATTCATACAAAAGGACCCATAGATGCAAATGCAACAAGACTCAATGCATGTGGTACCAATCATCACAGCACGATGGACACTGGGCCATCAATCCTCCATAGATCCCCATCAATAGGATCGATTCTACTTGAGAACCGGAGCACATCAAAACACTTCACATCCCCACAATGGAATTGAAGCCAAAGTAATCAAGGTCCTGAACCGAAGTCCGGATGCACATGAATTCATGATGCACATGTCACAAATCATCCTCATAACAACATCATAGGTGCATCATCATTCATCATATTCATCATCATCAAACGTCATAGCTCATCATCATAATCATCATCATACGTTATGTCATCATAGTTCATCATAATAATCATCATACATCATGTCATCATATAATCATAATAATCATCATCATACATCATAGAAATCATCATATAATCATAATAATCATCATCATACATCATATAAATCATCAAATAATCATATACAAATCACATAGCGCTTATAGTCATACTCATATTAATTCATCATATTATCACATATTATCACATATTAATTCATAATTATACTCGCGGTAATTCTCATACTATCGCCTATTAATCACATAAACTTCACAGTCCTACTCATGTTAATTCATCATATTATCACATATTATCACAGTTACTCTCATGGTAATTCATCAGGAAAATTGCAACATCAAAACATCAAGACATCACTGAACCAGAACATGATTCATTAATAGAACATGTACACAATTGACTTCTCAAACATAATTAGATATAAAAATATTGGGATACCAATTCCCTTATCTATACTATGTTATAACCCTGTTCATTAGCTTTCCAACACTTCGAACGGGGGCCAAAACGGACTTACGGATCAAAAGTTACTTCCAAAATGATTTTGACCGAAAATATGAACAGTCGTGACGGACAGCAAAATGCTATTACGCTCCAGAACCTAAATCAACCCAAAAGTCCACACGATTCACTTCCCTAGTGCCCCCAAAATATCTCTAAATTATCCTTAAGGTCTTACAAAGATAAAGGCACAAAATCTACGGTTTATTAGGCCAATCCCGTAACATATTCACACTCTAAATCACAATTTTTCCCTTCAATTACACCCTAAGGCATCAGAGTTACTCACTATCAAATATTTCTATCCCTTAAGGGTTAGACATATAACAATTCAAGGTTTTGGCCACGAAGGCCTACCTTTCCCTTTTCCCCAACGGATTCCAGGTTAGATTCACACTGATAGGTTTAGGCCACGAAGGCCAAAGATCACTATTTCTCATATCTATACTCTAACAGTCAGGAATACTTATCACTACACCACAACCATCAAGGTTCTCACTATCAAATTTCCCTACAGGGTTAGAGTCAAATCATAGTTTTTGGCCACGAAGGCCTAGTTTCCCTTTTTCCCAAATAAATCCCTACGGTTAAAATTCTCAATAATCGATTTTAGGCCACGAAGGCCAAAAATCCCTTTTTCTCATTATTCGCCTCAAAACTCTTCAACCCTTAAATCAACCTTAAATGCATTGAAAGTCACACATGGAAAATTATGAAAGGCTATACTCCCCATACCTTAGTTGTCGATCAAAGCCTTCTCAATCTTTTAGGGAATCTCTCGAAACTTCTGCCTCCAATCTTCTCCTCAGAGCTCTGGCCTCAATACTTTTCACGGTTAACAAAATGAATCCTAATTTCTTTCAGAATTCCTTTTTGTCAAACCTAGTCTTTGGCCACACAATTGGGCTTTTCCCATAACACCCTTGCTAACTCCTCTTAATGCTCAAATTACCCTTATTTCACTTATATTTATTTTAATTAATAATAATACTAATATTTCCATATTGTATACTATTAATTAAATAAATAATCCAAAAATGCATAATTCCCAATAATCCACAAAACCATTGAAAACCACCAAAATATGAATATTCTCAATTAAATAAATAAATTAAAATATTCTAATTAAATTTGGGGTGTTACACCCACGCCATCTTTGACGGACTGATGAGTCCACGTGCCATGAGTTGGCCACATAGATACACCTTAAGATGGAAACAACGCCCTTCCTAACATGCTCCAAAAAGGCCAATTGCCAAATAAAAAAACAAACACTCTTCTGAGAGACCTATTGATGGTAGTCAACAAATAATTTGTAAATTTGGAATATCAAAACGAACAATTTTGGGAGGGAAAAGTATCAAATCGATGCCCTTTCCAAACTCTGAGTCTCTATGGTGACATTGTCACAAACCATAGTGATGCATCACCCTAGTATTGAGGAAGGGAGAAAGATAAACAAAGGTAGAAAAATATCATCGATCTGAGATAGACTCCCTAATACGTTCTACATAGAGAGATAGGCGACAAAAGACTAGGGATCAATGTCACCAAAGGTCTTCCAATATTCATCCTAATAAGAAACCAAAGAATAATAAGTTATGTTACAAAATTCATTCATTAGGAGAATCAATGGACACTATATCATATGAGAACTCAAAAAATAATCAGGGATGGAAACCCATGATGGAGCCATTGACCCAATGAATGTGTGTAGGTGTTTGACATCATATGAATTTTATAGGATAAAAGTGCTCGAAGAACTCAAAATTATTCATCCTCACCTTGTAGGTTGAGGTCGTGGCTTGTTTTTGAGGACTTAAGAGTGAATTTACCCACTCACAGGGAGACCTCCACTATTAGCATGATTTGAATCATGTAATTTCTTGATTCAAATCATTATCTAAATCAACGTAGCTATTTCCGAATTTTATCCTCTCCAAATTTTATCATCTTAATTCAAGTCAATCTTTTGTCTTATTCAAATCATAATAGTAGCATCTGACTAAAATCAACCACATATATAAATCAATCTCTCTCTCTCTCTCTCTCTATATATATATATATATATTCAATTAGAAGTGTGAATCCATAATTTTCACAAATCATGAAAAACCAAGAGTGTTGTTTCTTTCACAAATACCTTTTCTCTCAAGTTAAGCTCAAAGAAAAACTTTATAGAGTGTTGATTTCATGAGTTACGATTAGGATTTGTGTGAGATTCATCTGATATCCAATCATTTTCAACCTTAAGCCAAAAACATCATTTTTATGGTTACTTAACTCTAAGTGTGAGTGTGAGTGTGATTTGTAGTTGCAAGGTACACTAGGGAATATAATTTTTATTGTAAGTCTTGTTTTTTGTATCAAATTAAATAATTGGTTTGTGATTATGGTTTTAGAAGAGTGTCTTCCAACAAAATAAAATGATCAGCTTCTTCTTGAATGAAATTTGGTAGAGTCGAGTGAAGACTGCTACAGACAAAGTTTCAGAGTTTCTAAGATCCCTTAGTAGAACAAAAGCTTTGACAAGACAATTCTGATAAGGTTGAGGGTGAAGGTGAGAAAATACTTAGAAGGGGGGGGTTGAATAAGTATGACAGAAAATAATCAAAGATAAAAACACAAGTATTTTTATCCTGGTTCGTTGAACTCAACTACTCCAGTCCACCCTTTTCAAGAGTGATTTGCCTTTCTCAACAAGGACTTAATCCACTATTCAAATCAACTGATTACAAATAGCACACCTAAGAACAACTGTTCTTAGTCTTCTTAAGAGCTACTGATCTAACCTAGATCCTCTTAAGGAAAACTTTCTTTACAAATTAATGTAATACAATGAAAGAGTAAGAATTGCTTCTATGAAAGCTATAAACACAACTGTGTTATTTCTCTAAGTTTAGAACAATGTATGAACAGTGAAGAATATGAAAGCTTTTAGCGTGAGAGAGTTCTTGTCAATATTGTTGTAATTCAGCACTTGAAGAATGAGCTATGATGTCCTTTATATAGCCACTTGAATATTGGAGAGAATATTTTACCGTTAGAGAAAATATTTCCAATATCAAAATAGTACTGTCCTTTGTACTATTACAGCAGAGAGACGGCGCACAAATAGTGGGTGTAGCAATTGTCTGCTGAGCTGTGATTATACCATATAAGGAATGTACCAGAGGAATAATATTCTTGCAGAGAATTTTGTCTATCCCAATTAAGGAAAGATTTGCTGGCATATTCCAACGGATATATTAAAATATTCTTCTTCAAATAATTCAGATCAACAATCAATATCAGAGTCTTCAGTCTTCAGAACCTTCTGGAAACTTCAGAGCCTAATATGTTCTTCAGATGTTGATGAATCAGAGTCTGGTGCAGCTGTGTGCTTGAAGCGTAACATGCTCTTAGATCAGAGTCTTCACTCAGATCAGAGTCTTCTCTCATTCAGAGTCTCTTCACTCAGAGTCTTCTCTTATTCAGATTCTTGATAATACATGCAGCGTGTTGTATCTTCAGAATCTTGATAACTAAGCTCTTATACTTCAGATTCTTCTAATCTTCAGATGCTCTTGAGCCATTCAGAATTCATTGTTCACATCAAATTTGCTCTTTAAGATTAAAATCTTTTGTGCCTGTAGAAAACAGTTTAGAACAAATTTAGAGAGTATAATTCTTGTATACAAATTATCATTAATGTTATCATCAAAACATAGAGATATTACTAAGACACAATCTGTGCTCTTACAATCTCCCCCTTTTTGATGATGACAAAACATGAGCAATTTGTTCAATAAAAATGAATTAAAATTACTCCCCCTGAGATTAACAATCTCCCCCTGAAATGAATACTCTAATGGAATTAGATACTTCCCTTTCTGGTTGAGTATATTTCAGATTCAGAGCCTGATTTCATTTCAGATTCAGAGCCTGATTGCATTTTGGGTTCAGAGCCTGATTAACATCCTGATTGAAGCCTGGTTGACAAATCCTGGTTGATATATGTTTGACTTCTAGAGTCAAAGCTTGATGCCAAAGCTTGATGTCATATTAAAGCTTGATGCCAGATGAACAACTTCAGAACACTTGGTTGTTCATCTTGCCATTTCCTGTCTTGAGTTATCTTTCAGATCATAGTACTCAAGGTTAGATATCAGAGTCTGGTCTTTAGATATCAGAGTCTGGTTTACTCAGATTTAGCTATTTTTGATCAGGTTCTGAAAAGATAGATCTCAGGAAAAACTTCAATGAAATTTGTCAGAGTCTGGTTAGATAAATTTGTCAGATTCTGATTAGATTCAAAGAATGTTAGTAACATGTCTGACTTAGTTCAGATAATTGCTTATAGATTTGAACAATCAGATTCTATTTTGTTTCTCCCCCTTTTTGTCATAATCAAAAAGATTTTTAAAAGACAGTAAAGATGCAGAAGAAACACATATCCAGATAAGCAAAAGATCATTTTCATTAAGATAACATCCAGATTCAGATAGAAGCAAACAAAACATATCAGAAGACAATCAAAAACAAAACAAAGCATGAAAAACTTGTGCAAAAACATTAAGAAGGTTTGGCAGATGAGGCTTGTTGAGAAGCGATGAGTTGCAGCAGTGCTGTAATCCTCTCTGAATTCTCATCTTGCTTAGCCATCCAAGTTTTCATTTCTTCATTTGTCTTCTTTTGATCAACCATGAAATCCTTTAGTTCCTTGACATCCTTCTGAAGATCTGTAGATACTGAAATAGAAGATTCTGGAACAGTGGATTCTGAAACAATCTGAGTGACATTGGGTGCAGGAATTTCTGGAGGTGGAGGAGCTTCTAGAAGAAGAATAGGAGGAGGGTTTTTCTTAATCCGTTTCTGATAAGCAGCAAACCTTACTTTTGACAATCTAAGACATTGAGTCCTGATTTTCAAAGCCTCCCTATTCAGTCTGTAAAGATATTTCTTCCAGACAGCATTAGCAGCCTCTTTATCCATAGTAGTCATGCACACATCCATAATGTCAGCAAAGTCTGAGACATTATCCTTGTCAAAATTTCTTAACATAGTATAAACACTTGATCCCAATTCTGCTTCATCAGGGATTCTGGGTTGGGTTGGTTGTGTTTGTGGTGTTTGTTTAGAAGGTTGAGGTTGTGGAGATGGATGTTCAGATGTTTGAGGTTCAGATGTTTGTTGGTTAATTTGTGGTTCAGAAGTTTGTTGGTTGGTTGGTTCAGATGATGGTTGTGGTTCAGATGTTGGTTGTGGAGTGGATTGGATTTCAAGATGTTGTGGATTGAGAGTTTGAGTGGGGGAATTTTGTGGAGAAGGTGGATGATCAGAGGTGGGAGATTTAAAAAGTTGTTTCCAAACACTCTCAGTACGAGGTTGTTTGAGATCATTCAAACATTCATTAATGAAACCAGATGATTCATCATCAGATGATGTATCAGATTGGTTAGATTTTTCAGAAGTTGAAGATAAAATGATAGAACGGTTTAAGGGTGTGATATCCAATATCTCATTAGGATCAATGGGATTTTCAGGTGGGTCAGAGTGTTCAGGGTGAACATCCTCTGGAATGGTAGATTCTGGGATGGGGTTTTGAGGTTGTGGTGTTGTTTGTTGAGTTTGTTTGGATTGTGGTGTTTGAATGTTTGTTGGTTGTGGTGTATGAGTCTCAGATGGTCTAGATCTTTTAAATATGAGGGGTGAGTCAGATGGTGTGGTAGCAGAATGATGAACAGGATTAGAATCAGTGTTAAATACCTGTTTCAGAGTATCTCTTATCTCTTCAAAAGTTGCTGCAGGAGGATTTTGTTGAACCTTCTTCAGCTTCTTTCTTTTCTTCTTCTTCTCAGCATCTGAATGCTTTCTTTTCTTCTGATGACCTTCTTTATCAGCTTTTCTCTTGCGTCTTCTTTCCCTTGTCTGATCAGGAAGAACTTGGCCTTCCTTCTGCACAAGATTTGCAGGGATCTCAACACCATCTCTGATGCAGCAAGCAACATACTCAGCTATTAGCTCTCTGGGTTCATCTGAGGTAAATAGAGGAAAGTCCTCAACAGGAATCCTTCTCCCCCTAACTTCTTCAGAGTTAGTTTTCCTTGGTTTCTCAGATAAATCTTCAACCAATTTCATCCTTCTCAGAGTTAAGCCATTTATCTCAGAGCCAATGATAAAGTTCAGATCTTCTGTCAGCCCAGCCTCTTGCAGATGCGCCACAAGTTGGTTTTCTACCAGAATATCTGAAATCAGTCTTCCCATAGGAATCCATGATCTGACTTTTCCAGTTTTATCTCTTGCTGTTTCCCTTGTTTCCTTGACATGAGATACCAGATGATTGAACAACAGATAAGGAAGATCAATCTGAATGTTTTGATGCAAACAGTACATGAAGTAAAGTTGTTCAGCATTAACATAGTCAGATGAGTTTGAGGAGGGTCTGTGAAAAATGGTGTTCAAGAAAATCTTAGCCCAAATCTTGTAAGTGGGTTTCAAAAACTTAACCTTCTTACAAGGTTCACCAGTAGTGCAGATTTCTTGACAAACATCCTTCAGGTCTTCACGCGCAGAAGACAGAGAGGTTACTCCATCAGTTGCTGTGAAACCTATGAGTTTTCTGATCAGATTTTCAGTGATAACAATCTTCTTACCCAGCACAGAAGAATGAACGAACTTTGGAGTAGCGAATGCATGGATCCAAAACTCCTTCACTAACTTTGGATACACAGGACCCATCAGCCTATCAAAGTAACCGTCCCAGCCTTGTGCTTTGATTGAAGGAACCAGATCAAACCCATTTTCAGCAAGGTCTTCCAAATCCACGAAACTTTCACATAACACTTCTAGAGAATCAACAGGAGTCAGGAGAGTGCGTACTGGTTCAATGATAGTGGTGGAATCTTTGGTAGTAACTGCTTTTGAAATGGATGCCATTGTTGATGATGAAGAAGGAGATGAAGGTTTCTGGGTTCTTTTAGGGTTTGAGAAGAGAGAGAACAACAGACAAAAGCGCATATGTGTTGAGAATGTGAAAAGTGTGAATGTGTTGTGAGAGTGGTTTATATAGAAAAATAAAACACGCATGGGAAACACAACAGACATACATAGGACACATACGCACGTTTGCATTTAATGAAAAGTAATCATTTTTAATTATGATATGACATTTGGGGGGAAAATCAAGACAGATTGAGATTTTCAAAGCAATACCTTAAACGTCATAGTCAGTAGGTGTACTCCATCTTTTCAGATTCTGAGTGACACGTGTTTGCTTTGCATGTGATTCTGTAACTCTTAAGAAATGAAACGTTTTCAACTTTCAGATCCTCTGAGATGGTCAGTACAGAGTTTCACACAAAAATAAATCACAGATAAATTAAACAAGCAAAACAGATGAAATACTTCAGAGTGTTAAACACTTAGCATCTGAGAAGTAGACTCTGAGAAATATTACTCTGGACAAAAATCCATACAAATATTTTTCAGAATAAACTTAAACCTATCTTCAGCAAGGGGTTTTGTGAAAATATCTGCCCATTGATGATCTGTATCAACAAAGGCTAAATTTATTACACCCTTCTGAACATAGTCTCTGATGAAGTGATGTTTAATCTCTATATGTTTAGCCTTAGAGTGTAAAATTGGATTTTTGGATAAACATATAGCTGAAGTATTGTCACAGAAGATAGAAAGATTACTCTCATAGATTTGATAATCTTCTAGTTGACTCTTCATCCAGAGCATCTGAGTGGAACACCCAGCAGCAGCAATGTATTCTGCCTCTGTGGTTGATAGTGCAATTGTTGGTTGCTTCTTGCTGTACCATGAGATCAGATGACTTCCAAGAAACTGACAGCTTCCAGAAGTACTTTTGCGCTCAACTCTATCTCCAGCATAGTCAGCATCACAGAATCCAACTAGTGAATATTTGTCAGATCTTCTGTAACACAAACCAACATTAGCAGTACCTTTCAGATACCTTAGAATCCTCTTAACAGCAGTTAAGTGTGATTCTCTAGGATCTGATTGGAATCTAGCACATAAACAAACACTAAACAGAATGTCTGGTCTAGAAGCAGTCAAATAAAGAAGAGATCCTATCATACCTCTGTAGAGTTTCTGATCTACCTTCTTACTTACCTCTTCCTTACCTAGAGTGCTTGTAGGATGCATTGGAGTCTTTGCCATTTTGCTATCCAGCATGTTAAACTTCTTCAGAAGCTCTTTAACATACTTCGTCTGATGTATGTAGGTGCACTCTGGAGTCTGATTTACTTGGATTCCCAGAAAGAATTTCAGTTCTCCCATCATGCTCATCTCAAATTCTTCCTGCATACATTTAGCAAACTCCTTTCCAAGCATAATATTTGTTGATCCAAAAATAATATCATCTACATAAATTTGACAAATCAACAAATCTTTCTTAATGGTTTTACAAAATAGTGTGGTATCCACTTTTCCTCTGATGAAATCCTTCTTCAGAAGAAAATTACTCAACCTCTCATACCAAGCTCTGGGAGCTTGTTTTAGTCCATAAAGAGATTTTTTTAGTTTGTAAACATGATCTGGAAAATTTTCATTTTCAAAACCAGGAGGTTGGTGGACATACACTTCCTCTTCTATAATTCCATTAAGAAAAGCACTTTTAACATCCATCTGATAAAGAGTGATGTTATGTTGTGCAGCAAATGAAATAAGCAAGCGTATAGACTCTAACCTTGCAACAGGAGCATATGTTTCTGTGTAGTCTATGCCTTCTTGTTGACTGTAGCCTTGAGCAACCAGTCTTGCTTTGTTCCTTTCAACTTCTCCTTTTTCATTCAGTTTATTTCTGAAAACCCATTTTGTTCCAATAACATTGAAACCTTTAGGTCTTGGAACCAGATCCCAGACTTCATTCCTTGTGAATTGATTCAGCTCCTCTTGCATAGCTAAAATCCATTCATTATCTTCCAGAGCCTCATCAACAGATGAAGGTTCTATAATTGACACTAAGCCACAGAAGGAAGATTCAGAAGTTCTGAGAAATGCTCTTGTCCTTATTGGATCATCTTTCTTTCCAATTATCACATCCTCTGGATGAGAAGCTTTCATTCTGGAAGAAGATCCTCTGACTGTTGGTCTTTCAGAAATATGCAGATTGTCAAGTTGGGAAGTTAAAGGTGTAGCATCTGGATTTTCTTCAGAGTCTTTGTCTTTAGTCTTGTTTGCCTCTGAGCCTTCAGAGTCTGTGAGAATAACTTCTCTATCTGCAAAACTTTCAACTTGCTTTGGCTTTTTAGAGCCAAGCTTATCATCAAATCTAACATGAATAGATTCTTCCACAATCTGTGTTTCAGTATTGAATACTCTGTAGCCTTTAGAGCGTTCAGAATAACCAAGCATGAAACACTTCTGTGCTTTGGAATCAAACTTGTTTAGATGATCTTTAGTGTTAAGCATATAACAAATACATCCAAATGGATGAAAATAAGCAATGTTGGGCTTTCTGTTTCTCCACAATTCATAGGGAGTCTTTTCCAGAAGAGGTCTTACAGACACTCTGTTCTGAATATAACATGCTGTATTTATTGCTTCTGCCCAAAAATGTTTTGCCAGATTTGTCTCGTTGATCATGGTTCTGGCCATTTCTTGCAATGTTCTATTTTTCCTCTCTACAACTCCATTTTGTTGTGGAGTTCTAGGACAGGAGAAATCATGTGCAATTCCCTTTTCAGAAAAATATTTTTCAAAATATTTGTTTTCAAATTCGCCACCATGATCACTTCTGACTTTAATAATTTTGCATTCTTTTTCAGTCTGGACTTGATTGCAGAAGTCAATGAACACAGAATGAGACTCATCCTTGTGTTTTAGAAACTTTACCCATGTCCACCTGCTGTAGTCATCTACAATGACTAACCCATACTTCTTGCCTCTGATGGATGCAGTTTTCACTGGTCCAAACAGATCAATGTGAAGTAATTCCAATGGTCTAGAGGTGGAAACAACATTTTTTGGTTTAAAATGGGATTTTGAAAATTTACCCTTTTGACATGCGCCACACAGAGCATCTGAATTGAACTTCAGATTAGGGAGTCCTCTGACCAGATTGAGTTTATTAATCTGAGATATACGTCTCATATTAATATGTCCCAATCTTCTATGCCAGACCCATTGCTCATCATTCACAGATAAAAGGCATTTTACATTTTGAACTTTAAGTTCTGAAAGGTTAATTTTGTAAATGTTGTTTTTCCTCTTTCCACTGAATAAGGTTGAGCCATTCTTTTGACAAACAGCTTTGCAACATTTTTGATTAAAGATGATATCATAACCATTGTCACTTAATTGACTTATGGACAATAGATTATGTTTCAATCCTTCAACTAACAGAACATTAGAAATAGAGGGTAGGTTACCATTACCTATCGTACCAGAGCCAATGATCTTGCCCCTCTGGTTCCCTCCAAATTTCACGTCTCCTCCAGATCTAAGTTCCAGGCTTTGGAACATAGACCTTTCGCCCGTCATATGTCGTGAGCATCCAGAGTCCAGGTACCATGATTGGTGTCTGGATTTTGCTGCTAAGGATATCTGCAACAGGTATTATTTTGCTTTTAGGTACCCAGATCTTTTTGGGTCCTTTGGGGTTAGATGTTCTGCGGTTTTGCCTAAACTTCTGTTTTTCAACATAGTGTTTATTCTGGCTAACCCTTGGCTTAAACACATAAGTACTCTTTTCAGAGCTTGTATGTTTAATATCATTCAGATGACCAAACTTGAAATGAGAATACAGAGGAGTCTTCTTGATGAAGAGTTTATCAACAGACTTTGGATTGCTTCCAGAGGAGGATTCACATCCAATGCCTCTTCTGTTGTTCCCACTAACACCATAGATCATAGAAGCCATTTTGCTTCTGTCTATGCTTTTAGTGAGAAATCTTCTAAAACTGGAGTCATATTTTTCTAAAATATTTTCACTAGACTCTGTTTCAGTATCAGATTCTTGTTGAGTTGTTTCTAAATCATTTTTGAGTTTTAAATTTATTTCTTTCTGCTCAACAAGTTCTGTTCTCAGAAGATTAATCTCAGATTCAAGATTGCTTTTCAGCTTCTTGTATTTGAGTTTAATCTTGCTGTAGCTTTCCATCATGTCAGATAAACTTTCAACAAGTTCAGCTCTGGAGAGTTCAGAAAATACCTCTTCAGAGTCAGAGTCTGATTCTGACTCAGATTCAGATGATGACGTTCCTTCATCTTGATCATCTGTGTTGGCCATTAGCGCAACATTTGCACATTCTTCCTCAGATTCAGAAGATGATTCAGATTCATCTGAGTCATCCCATGTAGCCATCAAAACCTTTTTCTTTTTGTCAAACTTCCTTTTGGGTTTTTCCTTTTGAAGTTTGGGACATTCACTCTTGTAGTGTCCAGGTTCTTTACATTCAAAACAAGTGATCTCTTTCTTGCCAGATCTTCTGTGTCCAGAAGATTCTTTCTTTTGATCAGATCTTCTGAAGTTGTTGAACTTCTTCCCTTTGTGCTTCCAGAGTTTGTTGATCCTTCTGGACAGCATTGATAGTTCATCTTCTTCTTCAGAAGAAGATTCCTCAGAGCTTTCTTCATTAACCTGCAAGGCTTTAACAGATTTGTTAGATTTAAAAGCTAAGGATTTACCTTTATCTTTCTTCTGGGGTTCATCTTCCTCCAGCTCAATCTCATGACTTCTCAAAGAACTGATGAGTTCTTCTAATGAGATTTTGTTCAGATCCTTGGCCAGCTTCAATGCAGTCACCATAGGTCTCCATTTGGTAGGAAGACTTCTGATGATCTTCTTGACATGATCAGATGTTGAGTAGCCCTTGTCCAGAACTTTCAACCCAGCTGTTAGAATCTGAAATCTGGAAAACATAGTCTCAATGTTCTCAGATTCTTCCATTTTGAACGCTTCATACTTCTGTATCAGCGCCAGAGCCTTTGTTTCTTTCACCTGAGAATTTCCCTCATGAGTCATTTTGAGAGACTCAAACATATCATGAGCAGTTTCTCTGTTGGTAATTTTCTCATACTCTGTATGCGAGATTGCATTCAGAAGTATGGTTCTGGCTTTGTGATGATTCTTGAATTCTTTCTTCTGCTCCTCAGTCATTGATTTTCTATCAATCTTTTTGCCATCCTTAGTAGGATGTTCATACCCATCAATGACTAAATCCCAGAGATCAGCATCATACCCCAAGAAAAAACTTTCAAGTCTATCCTTCCAATAATCAAATTTTTCTCCATCAAACATTGGAGGTTTGGTGCTGATTCTGTCTCCTTCATATTTGTTGCTTGATGTAGGAATATCACCCATATTAGCAACCAAATAAATAACAGAGTATTTTTCTCACTGGATCTTTATCTGTCACGGTTAAGCGAATGCACACTCAGAACCGGAGCTCTGATGCCAACTGAAGGTGAGAAAATACTTAGAAGGGGGGGGTTGAATAAGTATGACAGAAAATAATCAAAGATAAAAACACAAGTATTTTTATCCTGGTTCGTTGAACTCAACTACTCCAGTCCACCCTTTTCAAGAGTGATTTGCCTTTCTCAACAAGGACTTAATCCACTATTCAAATCAACTGATTACAAATAGCACACCTAAGAACAACTGTTCTTAGTCTTCTTAAGAGCTACTGATCTAACCTAGATCCTCTTAAGGAAAACTTTCTTTACAAATTAATGTAATACAATGAAAGAGTAAGAATTGCTTCTATGAAAGCTATAAACACAACTGTGTTATTTCTCTAAGTTTAGAACAATGTATGAACAGTGAAGAATATGAAAGCTTTTAGCGTGAGAGAGTTCTTGTCAATATTGTTGTAATTCAGCACTTGAAGAATGAGCTATGATGTCCTTTATATAGCCACTTGAATATTGGAGAGAATATTTTACCGTTAGAGAAAATATTTCCAATATCAAAATAGTACTGTCCTTTGTACTATTACAGCAGAGAGACGGCGCACAAATAGTGGGTGTAGCAATTGTCTGCTGAGCTGTGATTATACCATATAAGGAATGTACCAGAGGAATAATATTCTTGCAGAGAATTTTGTCTATCCCAATTAAGGAAAGATTTGCTGGCATATTCCAACGGATATATTAAAATATTCTTCTTCAAATAATTCAGATCAACAATCAATATCAGAGTCTTCAGTCTTCAGAACCTTCTGGAAACTTCAGAGCCTAATATGTTCTTCAGATGTTGATGAATCAGAGTCTGGTGCAGCTGTGTGCTTGAAGCGTAACATGCTCTTAGATCAGAGTCTTCACTCAGATCAGAGTCTTCTCTCATTCAGAGTCTCTTCACTCAGAGTCTTCTCTTATTCAGATTCTTGATAATACATGCAGCGTGTTGTATCTTCAGAATCTTGATAACTAAGCTCTTATACTTCAGATTCTTCTAATCTTCAGATGCTCTTGAGCCATTCAGAATTCATTGTTCACATCAAATTTGCTCTTTAAGATTAAAATCTTTTGTGCCTGTAGAAAACAGTTTAGAACAAATTTAGAGAGTATAATTCTTGTATACAAATTATCATTAATGTTATCATCAAAACATAGAGATATTACTAAGACACAATCTGTGCTCTTACAGAGGGAAGATTTCTATGGGCGGATACTTGGAGAAAACTTTGGTTCTGGGGAAGAATCTGGCTCAAAATAGACTGAAGATCTTAAAGAGTTGGCACTTTTTAGTGTTCTTCTTACAATAGAAGGAAAATCTATATCCAGACATGTGGTTGCTTAGAATTTTTGTTTTTAAGGGTTGAGTATTCTCTTGATTTCCCATTGTATAAAAATAATTGTATTAATTTGAAAAATAGTGGAAGACCTAACAAATTTTCAATGGTTTTCCTTTGGAAACTACACTAAGTGCTAGCAAGGATGGATGCAATGAGCCAAGTGAAAATTCCTATTTCCTGATCTCTTTTGAAATTTCAATGAAGATTATATGATATTAGGTTTTATCTCCTTTCTAGAATCGCGCGTGGCTAGGTTTTTAATATCTTATACTTGTTTATGTATAAGCGTAGGTCTGTCATAAATTTAGTCATTCAAATATTGTTTATGGTGATTATAAACATATATACTTGTAATGTCAGATTGACTTTTTCATTAATAAGATTCAATTTCAACAACTCGTGTAAATTGAATTCAGTTAATTGACGCATTGATTGTTTAGCATATTCATTTTCTCATGTGCATTGTATTTTTTTGATATTCTTAACAAACTGTGAAATCAATCAATCACATATTTTGTTAAAATTCCAATGCCCCTTTTTGTAAAACTCTGATTTTGAAAAAATATCTTGAAATTGGTTTTAGGGAAGAAGTCTATTTAACTTCCCTTCTATACTATTCTACACCCATATTCTACCTAAAATTTAACTTCACGCCTAGTCTTTTGATCAGCTCTTGCAACTTCAAAAATTGTGAATATACGCACAAACGATCTAATAGTGTGTATATTAGAGGTCCCATATTCAAGGGCAAAAAATATGTTTATTGAAATGATAACATTCATGTTCACCTAATGTAAATTGATAAAATGCATTTGGGTTGCTATTAAACACTTTCCTTTTGTTGCAAAAAGCATTGTTAATGGCATTGAAATTTTAAAACCTCCAAAGAATTTGTAATACCCCAAATAATATGTGTCTAGAATTATACTACTCGGCATGTTATATCTGGTGTCAAGTACAAATAGTATCTAAGTGACATCTAATATAAGTATAACATTAATTCCATAACATTGGACATACATAAAATAAATATTCATACAAATACTAAATAGAGAAAACACAACAGAAACTCAAAAAATGAATAATAATGTCATCAAATCCTTTGCGCCGTATTGTACTTTACATGGCCTTGCACCTACTTACTAAAATAGTTAGCATGGGGTGAGATACATCTATCCCAATAGACTCCTAACTAAACCACAAGTCCACTCGTTTAAAGGTTTCTAACATTATTCTCGTGCCACTAATACTATACTTGTGTATTAGATAATTTAAAATGAGATGAGTGAACCCCTTTTACCTTCACACAATACATGAATGTCAATCCCCTAACGAAACTAGTCATGTAACTCAGGAGTGATTAGCATCATGAACTTTGTAACAATTTACTAATCCTTTCTACCAAATATGTTTTTTTATTGTAGGACCTGCCTCAATTGCATGGAAATCCTATTCCACCAAATATGGCTTCTACGGTGGCACACGCCTCCATTGCATGAAAAATATTGTCCACTAAATATGGCTTTTATCGTAGTACCTTCCTCCACTGCATGGATTACTATCCACCAAATATGGCTTATATGGTACTACCTACCTCCATTTCATGGATTATACGAAATCCTTAATTTTTTGTTTTCCTCTTTAAATGGTGGAAAGAAAATGATAGAATGATTGGCTTTCTCTTCAATTTCATATTAAATGGCTACCATGACAATTGTTCATTTTCCCCTTACTATTGAACAACATTCACTAATCATGCCATCATTCATACTTAGATCTACTAATCCAAATGTAGTGCCGCTAAAATGCTAATTACCAAATGATGGAATGCTTAGAGAATTTTGGGGCATTACAGAATTCGAATGATGAAGAAACAGAGAAAGCTTCTTATGATTTGAAAGTGAGAATATACTAATTTATGCCTTGAGTGCTAATGTACATTATGTATATTATTCAATTTCACATTTTAAGACAACTCAAACAACATGCAAAGCACTCTAAATACTCAATGATGGTACTAAATACGTGAATTAATCTAATATTAACATGTTACTGAAGAATACGACTTTTTATAGGAATCCATACAGATGCTATTCATATAATTCACAAGTTAGAAAATTTAAGAAAGACTTTATCTAACCAAAATTGTATTTACAAAGTGTTAATGTATATGTGAAAGAAATGACAACCAAAAGTTAAAACCATTGAAAATTCACATGACTTGAAGACTCTAGATATATAGACTTTGGTTGGAAAGCTTGCAAAACATGACTATGAGATAAAAAGTTTTGAAGCAACTGAAACTAATCTAAAAAATAACTAAAATAAAAAGAAGAGAATAAAAATATCTCCTTAAAAACCTCAAATTCCAAGGTCAACATAAAGTATGATGAAGATAGTTCCAATGAATACTCTTCAAAGGATGAAGAGATGGGTTTGTTTGTTAGTCATTATAACAAGTATATGAAGAGAAATGGCCTAAAACACTCAAAGAAAACCTTGGTGAAATTTAGAAAATCCAACCCAACAAAGAAATGGGAATACAACAAGAAGGAAGAAATGAAAGAAGCATACTTTGAGTGTGGTAACCCCGATCACCATCAAACCGATTGTCCATGATTGTCGTATATTAAAATTTTAGTTGAAAACCTAAAAGGACAATTAACATGATTCCACAACTCACATAGTATTTATTCTATAACTTCAAGTGATAAAGCACAAGATTTTAAAAGACACGCCTAGTGTCACATAAGAAATATAAAAGTTACAAGTGGTATTATAACTTGGGTTTGTGGATCTATGTGCTAGTAGGTGCTTTCAAGGTGATCCAAAATGGTGGAGTTTGTTGATAGCAAAGTTTCATTCAATTTTTTGGTTTTTATGATGACAATACCCGATATCCAACAATATCTAATGAAATTTTTATTTATGGAAAGTAGACCAAGTGATCGAAGATGCTCAAGATATTTTATCAAAATATACTCTTTAAGATACTCTTGAAGATCAAGTCATCTCTTTAAAGTTAACACATGACCTCCAACGATGTTCAAGTGAAGACTTCTGTTTCAATTTTCTCTAGTTGTTCAGTTTCTTAACATTCTGATAATGGTGATCAACTTGAATGCATATCATGCCTCATCAATCTAGAAGATTCAAAGTTATTGTGTGATGCTAGAGTCAAGGATAATGGTGTCAAGACTTGAAGGTTCAAAGTTGTGAAATAGAAAAAGTGTGTAAGTTAGTCTAGTCGTGTTTGTTTGAGTTAGCAGTGTCTTGTAATGATAAAAAGGAATTTATGGAATTACTAGGTAAAAATAACACACACACAAAAACTAAAAACATTTGAAAAGCTATCATATTTTGTTAAAATCACCTAAACATATTTTTAACGCCTAACTAATAGACTAAGGAATTGTCTGATTAACTTGAAGCCTATTTACAAGTAAATAATCGATTGGTCCTAGTGCTATAGTTAATTATTTCAATTTGTAACACTCACATTAGAATGAGTCTCTCAATGATTAGCAAGGTCTAGAAATCAAAATATTCCTTTTTGGTGTTAAATAAAAGATTAGCCTAATTGATTATGAGACTTAAATTTTCCATGTAATATTTATAAATTTATACCACAATTTGGCTTATAAATAAAGACCTCTTGTATCATTTCAAAACACTCAAAAAATGATCTTTGATTCTACATTCTCACTCTCTCGTCCTTTTCTTTAAGTATCTTGTTTTTAACACTTAAATTTTTCTATTAGTGCTTTGAGAGTGTTCTTGTGCTTAAAGAGGGTCATTGTTCTGGTTGAGGTCATTATTGTAATTTATACAAGTGTATATTATCTTTTGAGTAAATTGTAATTCTATAAGTTGTTGTTTGGATGGGAGCTAAACGAGTAAAAAAGTCTTGTTTGGTTTGGGGATAGTCTTAGAAGTCTCTATTTAGTTCATGAGTTTCGCCTGCTGCAAAAGCTCTTAGTTGATTTGTGAAGATCAGCCATTAAAATCTCCACAAAGTTTTCTGGGCTCATTCCTGTGTAAAAGCTCTGTTGGTTTGAGATTAACTTATGTAAAATCTCATCTTGGTTTGAGATAATCGTGTGTAAAATCTAATCTTGGTTCGATATTAGTATGTATAAAATCTCATCTCAACTTAGAGGTCAACCTGTGTAAAATCCCTATTCGATTCGGAGAGTAGAAAATATAAAACTCCAACTGTATTTAGATTATATACAATCAAAAATTTGTTTATTTTTTGGTTATAAGTTAGCCATTATAAAACTTCAAATCCTTGTAAAAAGAGTTTCGTCGGCATATACTATTGAAAGCTCTCAAGAAAGTGGAAACTCTCAAGAAGAATTCTTGTGGGCATGAGTAAACCAAGTGGTTAGGCCAAATCTATATAAATTTTTGATGTCTTTCTCACTCCTTACTTTTTCAGTTATTTCCTTTCATTTATTTTTCAATATATCTCTTTATTTTGCTGCTTATTTACTTGTTTGTTTTACAAATGTTTTTAAACTCTGATTTTACAAATTATTTTTTTAATCAATGTTTTTCTAAACTCCACAATTCACCCACCTCTTGTGTATGGAAACTCATGTCAAAAAAGTTATATTAGAGCATATCACGTGTTTAAAGACTACTGGTCTTAGGAGGATAATGATTTAAAACACTTCTTGTAACATGAGGACCTTCCTAAATAAACCTCCACCTTTCAATGGTGATAGGTTTGATTTACGGAAATCTAGTTTAAAATTTTTATGGAAAGTATTAATCTTGAATTATAGGAAATTATAGTCAAAGGTCTGTTTATCCCTAATCTCTACATCAATGGTGAAGTAGTAGATAAACATGTTTTTTTTGGACCGAAGAAGGAGGATAAAGTTCAAACTTGATTTCAAAGCTAAAAACTTTTTTATTATGTCTTTGGGTGAAAATTAATTCCTTTATGTCCTTACTTGTAGTTCCTCCAAGGAAGTGTGGGACACTCTTGAGATTATCTACGGAGTCTCTCCAAATATAAAACAAGTGAGAATGAACACATATGTCCAAGAAATTGAAACATTAGATGAATGTGAATGTTATTATCAAAGATGGTGTTAAACCATTGGAAACCTAGGAGGGCATGTTGGAACTTTTGTAAATAACAAATATCTAAGATTTAAGAATTGAAATTATAAATATGATCCATTCCTTAAATCAAGAGATGACAGTGTCTATGATTTTCTAGGAAAAACCTAGAAAGGAAGAAATCATCGAGAAAATTAACAAGTTGAATTCAACTTTTGAAAGATGAAGGAATGAGATCAAGAATCCTAGAAGAACCATTAGCAACTTCATAAAAATAATTTAAGAAGAAGAAGAAAATTCAACTTTGGTAGTTTCATTTGAAAGAACAATCTCAATGGACAAACAATCCTCAAAAGATTTGTTGTCTTATAATGAAGAAACTTTATCAAAAAGAATATTTTCTTTAATCAATGAAAAAGAGGAAGAAACTTCATCTAGTGGAATCTTTGAAAGAAGAAATGAGGCAGAAGTCTCAACGATAAACACATTTAGAGATTCAACATCAAGAAGAACTATTTAAGAATCAACATCTGGTAGAATCTTTGTGGATCCTTCATATCTAGTATATTATGAAGAGGATAAGTATATTTGCTTGAAATTATCTAATAAAGAAGATGGTTGTGACGTGACAACTCTATCTTATACGTAATTATTTAAATTAAATCCAAGGTTAACAGAAGAACATGATAAGATGGAAAAGAGCAATGTATATCTTAAAGATTTTATTGAGTTTCTAGATATTATCAATGAAACTTTAAGGTATGAAATTGCAACTATTAGAAACCAAGCAAAAAACTATGAAACATGTGTTTCAATGAAAAATGAAGTGAAATATTTGCATAGAACCCTAAGTAAATTTAATAAAGGGAAAGAAAACATAGATTTGACTCTCTCAAATCAAAGGCCTTCTTAGATAAAACAACATTAGAGTTTAAACCAAATAGATCATCTTGTAAACGTTTCAATAATATGATAAATTGAATTGTCATATCTGTAAATTCTCTTTATTTAATATGTTTGGCCACTTAGAGTCATTTTGTTATGATAGACTAAGAATGTCTAAAGGGAATAACTCTAGACCTCTTAGAGCTACTAATGTGTTAGAACCCAAAAATATTTGGGTTTCAAAGGTGAAAACCTGATTTTTTTTGCATGATTGCTTTACATCTTTAATTGATCCTTAGTGAAAACTAAATGAAGTTGTGTAAAGCAAGTGTATACCTTAGGTATACAAGACAAGATCTAGCCTTATGGTGTTTGATAATTATGATGTTTGTAATCAAAGTATGCTCATTGATGGTGTGTTTAAATGGACATGATCAAGGTGTTTTAGTTGAGGGTGCTTCTTAACAACTACAATGATCTTAATGACCATGAAACCTATGAGTAGGTTAAGGTGATAAGTTTGTAATGAATTTTCCAGTCTTGTGCTTTGAACCAACTCTTGTGTGAAATGATTCGCAGAGATGGATTTACGACAATGTAGTTTATAACACCTCAAATATACCCCGTATTATTAAATAAATATCAGTGAAATTTTCAATTAGTAATATTTAAGATGTCACATAAAACCACAAAACGGATGCTCATATAACATGATATGTAAAATATGCAACCAAAAGAACTTATTTATTTATAACAACTAAAACAACCAAACATGTATGAAACATCAACTTTTGTTGAAACAGCGAAAGCATCAAAGTCAAATAAGTATTCATAACATAACTATGCTTTCTAGAGTAAACATAGGCAACTACAACTCTAGAGATATCCAAAAATCTCCATCTAAACATAACAGACATAACGTTCCATAACTCTACTGTTACACATTAAAGCAAACGCCGACACAAAAAGTAAAAAGGAAGACTTCATCTTCCACTCATATTGACTCATCTACTGTGAGTTATTTGAACGATGCCTATGTAAAGGCAACGTTCAAATACAAAGGGTAAGATATAATAATTATATAAAGGCAAACATGATAATAACCAAGCATTAGATTATCACATGTGCAAACACCCATTTCATAACATACATTCACACATCCAACACAACCAATATCCAAACATAACAACAAATACATCTAAAATGCAATGCAATTAGACTCATAACTCGACTCAATGCATGTGGTACCATTTAGTTCCTATTTCAGAACCCGATCCCTTTTTTAGAATCACAACTCCCGTCGGAATTTCCATTACGTCGCTCACACCCCACACGGGAACACAACCTCCATGACCGCTCACACCGCACATGGCCACATGATAACCTCAACAACAACAACAACAACAACAACAACACGATTCTACAACTAGAATCTAGATAAGACACTCACACCCCACATGGGCACACAACTTATCTCAACTCATGCAATCATGAAATGCATGACAACAACAACAACAACCTTCATCTAATCAATGCATCACTCCATTACAGGCCATAACACAACATGTTATATGGTCCAACAACATCAACATACAACATAGCAAGCAACTACAAGGCATTTACAATTATGTCACAACACAATATAACGATAATAATGCACTCAAGACCATCATACCAAAATTTTATTCAACTTCAAGCATATAAACCATTTTAAGATTAAAGCTCGTCGCGTCAGTTTTCTAACGCTTGAAACGGCACTCAAATTAGACACTCAGAACAAAAGTTATGAATAATAGAATTTTTTAAAAAAGTGGTCACAGTGTAACCGGTTACTCAAAATGAGGTAACTGGTTACACCCCTTGTAACTAGCCACCCTTCTCTACTGCCTCATGGCATAACTGGTTACCACAATCATTATAATCGGTTACACCTTCAAAAAAATGCCCAGAACTTAATTTTAAAAGCAGTGTAACTGGTTATTCCAAATCTAATAACAAATTATATTGTGTGCAAAAGCACTTTTCTACAACTTTTTGAAATAAAAACCACTTTCAAGCCAACCCAAAGCCTCATTTTTCTCATGAATTAATTGTGCTACATTTTAATATGAAAAACCCCTTTTTACGATCCCAAACTCCAATTTCTTTCCATTAAAACTACTCATAACTTTGTTACGACTCTGGCTCACGATTACACACAACAACAACATCAACATCACGCAACTGTCAATTATACAATTTCATAAACATCAACAATTAAAATGATTCATCATACTAACATCAGTCACAATATCAATATACCACACACAACATTCATCAAGAAATTCATCGAATCCAATAATCACCAATTCATCATAATTATGAATAAAGAGAAGAAAAACAGTAACCCTACATGACATAATCTACCCACCATCATCATGTTATCTATTATATAATTAGAACCCCACCCTTACCTTAGAGTTCTTGCTAAAAAGCTTCACAACAATGGAGTCTTCTCTCTTACTTATGCCCTAGCCTCTTCTTTCCTTTTTTTTTTCTTCTCCAAAACACGTTCTGACAACTTTTTTATCCCAACATCCCTTTTTCTTATTATAATATTATTATTATTAATATTATCCCCTTCTAATTAAAATAATAATAATAATAATAATAATAATAATAATAATAATAATAATAATCACTAATTATTTAATTTGATAATATTCAACTAACATTATAATTAACTAAATATTACTAATATAATTTAATTAGTCATTCTCACCACACCATCAAGTTCTACACAATTAATCATACACCCCTCAATCCTTAAAGTATATTCTTAAGGCCACAACCCCACACCAAGGTAGCTCAAACACATCAATAGCACAACAAAAACACAAGTATCACATAAATAAATTATGGAAAAATAAATAAAATAAGTCAGAGCATTACAACTCTCCCCCACTTAGAATATTTATGTCCTCAAAATTTTACCTGATGCGAGCAACTCAAGATACGCCTCACATATCCTGCTTTCCAACTCCCAAGTCACATTTCCACTGGCAACGCCTCCCTACACAACCTTCATGAGAGCAATCTCCTTGCCTCTCAACTTCTTCACCTCATGGTATTCAGTCCTTATAAGCAAAGCCTCAATTGTAAAGTTATCCCTTACCTGAATGTCATCCATCAGAATCACATGCGACGGGTCCGAAATATAACTCCAAAGCTGTGAAACATGGAACACATCATGCAAGTTCGACAAATTTTATGGCAACGCCACTCTATAAGCAACAACTCCAACTCTTGCTAATATTTGATACAGACCAATAAACCGAGGAGTAAGCTTCCTTGACTTCAAAGAACGTCTGGCACTGGTTACCGAGTGACTCTCAAGAATACATGGTCTCCCTCTTGAAACTCAATATCCTCCATCCTCTTATCATGATAACTCTTCTGCCTACTCTGCGAAGCTTTCATCTTCTCCTGAATCAGCTTCACCTTCTCAGTAGTCTGCTGGACAATCTCAGGTCCAAGCATTACACTCTCACCAGATTCATGCCAACACATAGGTGTCCTACACCTCGAACCATACAAAGTTTCAAAAGGCGCCATTCAAATATTAGAATGATAACTATTATTATAATTAAACTCTATCAATGGCAAGTGACTATCCCAAGTACCTCCTTGTTCAAGAACACAAGCCCTCAACAAATCTTCCAAAGACTGAATAATCATATTTTCTGACCATCTGTCTATGGATGATAAGTTGAACTCAGCCTAAACTTTAATCCCAAAGCCTCTTGCAAACTTTCCCAAAATATGGAAGTAAACCTCAGATCTCTATCTGACACAATGCTCAATGAAACTCCATGCATCTTCTCAATCACACGAATATAAATCTATGCTAACTTCTGCAAAGAAAAACTGATATTAATCAGAATAAACTGTGTTGACTTCGTCATCCTATCAACAATCACCCAAATAGCATCATGCCCTCTCGGAGTATTCGGTAACCTAATCACAAAATCCATAAAAATGGTGTTCCATTTCCACTCTGGAATATCTAACGGCTGCATCAACCTTGCATGTTTCTAATGTTCAACTTTCGACTTCTGACAAGTCAAATAAGCGTACATAAACTGAGCCACATCATGTTTCAATCCAGGCCACCAAAATATCTTCTTCAAATCCTGATACTTATTTATAGCTCCTGGATAAGTACTCAAGCCACTCTTATGAATTCCTTCCATAATCATCTTTTTCAACTCAAAATCATCTGTAATACAAATCCTGTCACGAAACCTCAACACACCTTGCTCATCTATTTTAAAGTCATTATTCTCAGTCTAATTACTTCTAACCATCAAGTCTACCAACTTCACATCCAACTTTTGAATCTCTTTAATATTATCAAGAAAATCATTGTTGATCTTCAACATACCCAACATAACACTCTGTGGCGTCATCTTACAGACCAAACTTAAGTCTCTGAACTACTCAATCAATTCCAACTCTCTCACCCTCATAGGCGAAATATGCAAAGACTTCCGACTCAAAGCATAAGCCATGACATTAGCTTTACCGGGATGATAGTTCAAGCCAAAGTCATAGTCCTTCAAGAATTCCAACCATCTTCTATGTCTCATATTCAATTCTTTCTAGTGCAATAGATACTTCAAACTCTTGTGATCACTGTACACTTCAAATATGGAACCATAAAGATAATGACTCCAAATCTTCAACACAAAAACCACTCCATCCAATTCCAAATCATGAGTATGATAGTTTCTCTCGTGAACCCTCAGTTTTTGCGAAGCATAAGCCACAACCTTACCATCTTGCATCAGCACACCACTTAAATCCATCAAGGACACATCACAATACACTACAAATGATTCATTTGGTTCTGGAAAAATCAAGACTAGAGCCATAGTCAATCTCTTCTTCAGTTCAATGAAGCTCTTCTCACAATAAATATCCCACACAAATGCTTTACCCTTGCAATTTAACTGAGTCAAGGAAAGTGATAACTTAGAAAATCCTTCCATAAATTTGCGATAATAACCAACTAAGCCCAAAAAGAATCCAATCTCTGTAACCGACTTCAGAGCCTCCTATTGTAGAACTGTATCTACTTTGGATGGATCCACAATAATGCCATCACCTGAAATAACATGACCAAGAAAAATCACCTTTTTCAACCATAATTCACACTTCAACAGCTTAGCATAAAGTTTCTTTTCTTTTAATACTTGTAATACAATTCGCAAATGCTCAACATGTTCCTCTTCTGATTTAGAATAGATCAGAATATCATCAATGAAAACCACCACAAATCAATCTAAGTAAGTGTGAAAAATACGATTCATGTACTCAATAAACACACCGGGTACATTAGAAACGTCGAACGACATCACCAAATACTCATAAAGTCCATAACAAGTCCTAAAAGTTGTCTTCTGATATCTTCATCCTTCACTCGAATCTGATGATAACCCTACCTCAAGTCAATTTTACTAAACATATGTACACCCACCAAATGATCCATCAAGTCATCTATTCTTGGAAGCGAATACTTTTTCTTAATTGTTATTTTATTCAACTGCCTATAATCCACACACAACCTCATACTGTCGTCTTTTTTCTTTACCAACAACACTAGAGCTTCTCATGGCGATACATTTGGTCTCACAAATTTCTTTTCCAACAACTCTTCTAATTTCTTTTTCAACTCTGCTAACTCCGATGATGATGTCCTATATGGTGCCATAGAAACAGACAGGTTTGGTACCTGGGACAAGATCAATAGCAAACTCCACATCTCTCTCTCTCTTTCTCTCGGGAGGTACATTTGAAATATCATTTGGAAACACCTCTGGAAATTCACGCACAACCTGCAATTCATCAACCACAGCTTGACTCTTCACAAACAAAGACGCAAACAATGCAAACACTTGAGCTTCCTCTTCCAAAAGCTCTTTCAACTCTCAAGCAGACAGAAAACCAGCTTCTTCCTCATCATCAAAAGCAAGAAACCACACTGACTTATTATAAAAGTTGATATGAACATGATTGAACTCCAACCAGTTCATTCCCAAGATAACATCAAGATTTCCCAATGGCAAGCAAATAAGATCAACACCAAAATCTCTATCAAAGATTGACAAAGAACACTTCAAACAAACTAGAGAAGTAGTCACTGATCCCTTAGTAGGAGTTTCGATAACCATTTCTCCCTTCAAAGAAGAAACAACAAGGCCTTGCCTTTTCATACAATCAACATCAATAAAAGAATGAGTAACACTAGTATCAATAATAGCAATCAAAGGCGTATAATTAATATAACATATACCTCTGATCAACCTGTCATCACTAGAAGTTTGAGTCTCTGACACAGCAAAAACCTTTCCTCCAATTGAAACTTGCTTCAACTTCTAGCAACAAGTACTGATATGTTCTGGTTCTCTATAGTTGTAGCAAGTCATGACATTAACCTTGCAATTGACAACCAAATGTCCGAGGTGCCCACACTTGTAACACTTCTTCACGTCACTCGTGCACTCACTGACACGATGACCCAAATCACCCCATCTATAGCACTTAAGAGGAGCAGGAACACCTCCCCCACTTGGCCTCTTACCATCAACAACTCTCTGTTTACCCTTATCAGCTGAAGCACTGTAAGGCTTCCTACGGTTCATATTTTGCTATCCCTTCTTCTCACTCCGACTCTTATAATGAGCTGACTAAGCATTACTATCCTCTTCAAAGATTCTACAGCTATTCACCAACTCTAGAAAACTCTTGATTTGTTGGTATTCAATTGCTTGCTTAATCTCATGACGCAAATCATTCTCAAACTTGATGCACTTTAAGAACTCAGTAATCGTCTCACTGTAATGCGGATAGAACTTGACAAGTTCCACAAATTTGAAAGCATACTCAGTAACAGTCAGATTACCCTACTTCAGCTCCAGAAAATCAATCTCATTCTTCCCATGAACATCCTCAGGAAAGTACTTCCTTAGGAACTCCACACGGAATACAGCCCAAGTAACAACTTCACTTGAAGTCCCTAACACTTGACGAGTGTTAATCCATTAGTCATCATCCTCCTCAACTAATATATGAGTACCAAATTGTACCTTCTGTTCTTCAGAATTGTTCATCACTCAAAAGATCCTTTCAATCTCCTTGAACTACGCTCGCGCTCCTTTCGGATCATACCTACCTTTGAAAGTAGGCGGATTATTATTCTGGAACTTCCCCAAGTGACAAAACTCATCATTCCCACCAGCATTAGTGTTAGATGCCAAATTTCACTTATTTGATCTATCAAAAATTGGCATTTTTCACTCATTTTCGTCAATTAAGTGTAGAAAACCACTCTTGTTTTGTATGGTTTGCAATATAGTGTGAAAAGCTCTTGGTACCTTTGATTTGTGTGTTATTATGCAGGAATTAGGCACAAAACAAGTGAAGAGTAAGACACAAGAAATGGGCAAGGAAACCAAGACAATATGCAAACCACCAAAATGCTGTCATGCTCACTAGGAGAAATTAGAGCTGCTGGAAGAAGCTGGAATCTGTCATGTTCGCCTGGCGAAGCTCAGCGAGTGCCAGCGAAGGTTCGCCAGGCGAGTGCTGGCGAGCCAGGACGAGTAATTCTAATGAAACTCCCAGACCAAAAGGACATAAAGTTCTCCTGGCGAGTGATTCCTTCGCCTGGAGAAGGCGCGATATCTCAGAGGGCGGTTTGCTGCTGGAGGCACTTTGAAGTGCCTTGGTTCTATTGTTCGCCTGGCGAAGGCCCCTGTTGGCCTGGCGAATGGGCGGAAACAGAACATCTTTTGTTCTTTATTTAAGTGCTTTTTAGGTCATAAATATATCTATCTTGTTCATAACTTGTAATTTTTCCATTTCTAGACAGCAGAACTTATTTTCTCTTCATCTATTTTAGAGAGAGAAGTACAAACCCTAGAGGGAGGAGGTAAGATCTTCGATCTCTTGTTGGGGTTTGGATTGTAATCTTTTGATACCTTATGTATTTCATCTAATTTATGTTTGTGAACTAGTTTGGATTCTCTATTGATTGATTATCTTTGATTATGTATTTGTGGGTCTTGACAAAACCTTTTCACATCTTTGATCTCAGATCTTCTTCTATCAATGAACAAACTTTTGACATGGTTTTGAAGTTGATATTGATTTTATCCTCTATGGTGTTGTGTTGATTAAGTAGCATGGGTAGCATGGGTAGGATCAATATAATATTGTGTGGGTATGTGATAATAGTGATGAAGAACGATGTTCACCGACATTTGGCGGATTAGATGAATACATGTAAAAAGGGTTAAGCGTGTGTACGTATTCTGATCATTGTATTTTATATGAAACAATTGTTTATCTGATATGAGTTTCATTCTTGTTTACCTGTTAATCTTTGATTTGAATCATGATAGAGATATACTTTTCGGATCTGGATCTAGGATGATTACTTGTTAGATCCTAAATACTAGAGATAGATTTAGGCTTAGCATTTGCGTGAGTATCAGATCTTAATGCTCTGTGTTGTGTTTTGTTGGGTGAGAGATCACCAATGAGACAACACGGTTGTTCTCTCGACGTCGCGTTAGAAATAAGCTTTGTCGTGAGTGATACGTGAGGATATTAGACGAATGATTGCGTTGTGTTTAATTTGATCAGAAGAATGCATGTGTTATCAATTGATGAAATCCAATCCCAACAAGGCTCCGTTTATATTTTAGTATTTATTTTATATTTTCTGTTTTTATCTAATGGTTCTTTGAACCTTTAAACCTAAACTTTTGAACAATAAGTTTAGAAATGTAGAAACCGTTGAACGGCGTTTAGATTGCACTAATCCCTGTGGAGACGACAAAAAAGCGGGTACTTAATATTTTTTGCTTGCTGCTTTACCGCTTCAACAAAATGGCGCCGTTGTCGAGGATTGGTGTTGAGATTTTGAAGTGCATTGCAACGGTTCTATGTTTTTAAGCTTTGTATATTTTGTATATATTGTTTCTTTTTACGTTTTTTCTAGTGTGTTCAGGAATGACGAAAACTCCTTCTAGAGTGGTTGCTATCGGTATAAAAGCATTCAATGAAGCTTCAACCGAGTTTGGATGGCGATGATAGTATGAAACAAGTGAATGTTGTCAAGGTACATGGTTTCCTTTGTTTAGAATTTTAGAATGCTTAAGAACTTAAGTCTTTTTGCAAATGAAATTTGTTCTTTTGGTAACTTGTTTGAATGATTGTTTCACTTAGGACCAAAAACCACAATTTGTGAGAAAGCTTCCATTGTTTACTAAATGCTGGATTTCTGATAAACTTTGTCTATTTGTATGATTCATGCTTTATCTTGTTATCATTGTGAATTTTTGGAAGCATTAGAAATGATCAAGGCACTTGTTTATATTGAGCACAACCACATCCAAGTGCAACTTACCCGTGAGTAGAGAGAATTCGTTAACCCCTTTGAGCCTAAAATGTGAATCTCATTTTGAATTTGTGTGAGATTCTAAACTTTTTTATTGAACCCTTGATTTTGTTTAATTGTCCTCTTTGCCATAAAAATCCAAGAGCATTCACTTGAGGTTGAGTAAAAGTTAAGTTGGGGCGAATGAAAAAGGAAGATAGTAGGTTGTTACAACTTTTAAAAAATTCAAGCAAACACCAAAAAAATTGTGTAAATATGAAAAAAGAAAAGGAAAAGAATGCTTGCTTGGAAAAGAAAAATAGTGAAATAATAAGTTGTGAAATAAGGTTTGTGAAGGTTTGCAACTAAGAAACAAATGGAATGAAGTTGAGGTGTGTAAATAACGTGTTCGGTGAATGTCTCTTTTGCATCGGCAATTTCGTTTCAATGGCCTTAGAAATGTCCCATGTTTGTAAACCCGACCAAGCTACAAAATTAAAGACCTTAGTGATCTTCTTGCTTCCATATTTTCGCTTTTGATTGTTAGATTTTGTATGAATTGAATTGATATTGGCATTGTTTGTTAGTAGAGTGAAATTGTCCCCGCGGTTGCAAACGCGTAATTTATTCAATCCTTATTCGAAGAGGAGAGATAGGGTGATTCATTCATGAAAAACATAGTTGTTGATTAATACATGACTTTATATTTGCTTTAAGAATTTAGTTCTTGTGCATTGTTTGATTCTAAACATTTAAAACCATGGCTTGTTTGCATCATTTGTGTTTGAGCCAATTTTATCCATTCTTGGTGAATCTTAGTCTTGAGCAAATCCTCTTGTTGCGAAATGAGAGGCATACTTTGCTTGAGGACAAGCAAAAATCTAGTTGGGGCGAGTTGTTAGATGCCAAATTTCACTTATTTGATCTATCAAAAATTGGCATTTTTCACTCATTTTCGTCAATTAAGTGTAGAAAACCACTCTTGTTTTGTGTGGTTTGCAATATAGTATGAAAAGCTCTTGGTACCTTTGATTTGTGTGTTATTGTGCAGGAATTAGGCACAAAACAAGTGAAGAGTAAGACACAAGAAATGGGCAAGGAAACCAAGACAATATGCAAACCACCAAAATGCTGTCATGCTCACTAGGCGAAATCAGAGCTGCTGGAAGAAGCTGGAATCTGTCATGTTCGCCTGGCAAAGCTCAGCGAGTGCCAGCGAAGGTTCGCCAGGCGAGTGCTGGCGAGCCAGGGCGAGTAATTCTAATGAAACTCCCAGACCAAAAGGACATAAAGTTCGCTTGGCGAGTGGAGCCAGCGAAGGTTCGCCTGGCGAAGGCGCGATATCTCAGAGGGCGGTTTGCTGCTGGAGGCACTTTGAAGTGCCTTGGTTCTGTTGTTCGCCTGGCGAATGGGCAGAAACAGAACATCTTTTGTTCTTTATTTAAGTGCTTTTTAGGTCATAAATATATCTATCTTGTTCATAACTTGTAATTTTTCCATTTCTAGACAGCAGAACTTATTTTCTCTTCATCTATTTTAGAGAGAGAAGTACAAACCCTAGAGGGAGGAGGTAAGATCTTCGATCTCTTGTTGGGGTTTGGATTGTAATCTTTTGATACCTTATGTATTTCATCTAATTTATGTTTGTGAACTAGTTTGGATTCTCTATTGATTGATTATCTTTGATTATGTATTTGTGGGTCTTGACAAAACCTTTTCACATCTTTGATCTCAGATCTTCTTCTATCAATGAACAAACTTTTGACATGGTTTTGAAGTTGATATTGATTTTATCCTCTATGGTGTTGTGTTGATTAAGTAGCATGGGTAGCATGGGTAGGATCAATATAATATTGTGTGGGTATGTGATAATAGTGATGAAGAACGATGTTCACCGACATTTGGCGGATTAGATGAATACATGTAAAAAGGGTTAAGCGTGTGTACGTATTATGATCATTGTATTTTATATGAAACAATTGTTTATCTGATATGAGTTTCATTCTTGTTTACCTGTTAATCTTTGATTTGAATCGTGATAGAGATATACTTTTCGGATCTGGATCTAGGATGATTACTTGTTAGATCCTAAATACTAGAGATAGATTTAGGCTTAGCATTTGCGTGAGTATCAGATCTTAATGCTCTGTGTTGTGTTTTGTTGCGTGAGAGATCACCAATGAGACAACACGGTTGTTCTCTTGACGTCGCGTTAGAAATAAGCTTTGTCGTGAGTGATACGTGAGGATATTAGACGAATGATTGCGTTGTGTTTAATTTGATCAGAAGAATGCATGTGTTATCAATTGATGAAATCCAATCCCAACAAGGCTCCGTTTATATTTTAGTATTTATTTTATATTTTCTGTTTTTATCTAATGGTTCTTTGAACCTTTAAACCTAAACTTTTGAACAATAAGTTTAGAAATATAGAAACCGTTGAACAGCGTTTAGATCGCACTAATCCCTGTGGAGACGACAAAAAATCGGGTACTTAATATTTTTTGCTTGCTGCTTTACCGCTTCAACAATTAGGCTGATTCTAAACAGCCTGAGCAACAACCTGCAAAGTAGCAGCAATAGCAACATCGTTTCTTCCAACAATTTCTGTTTTTCTACCATAAACAACAATAATGGTTAAAAGACAACATCGACAATATTCAACTTTCACAACACTACGATTTAACAACTAGCCGGACAGACCGACCTACTCTGATACCACTAATGTAATACCCTAAATATACCTCGGGTTATTAAATAAATATCAGAGAAAATTTGAATCAGTAATATTTAGGATTTCACATAAAACCACAAACGGCTTCTCATATAACATGATATTTAACATATGCAACTAAAAAAATTATTTATTTATAACAACTACAACAACCAAACATGTCTGAAACATCAACTTTTATTGAAACAAAGGAAGCATCAAAATCAAATAAGTATTCATAACATAACTATGTTTTCAGAATAAACATAAGCAGCTACAACTCTAGAGATATCCAAAAATCTCCATCAAAACATAACACACATAACGTTCCATAACCCCGGTGTTACACATCAGAGCAGACGCCGACACTAAAAGTAAAAAGAAATACTTTATCTTCCACTTATATCAACTTCTCTACTGCGAGTTATCTGCACAATGCCTATGTAAAGGCAAGATTCAAATAGAAAGGGTGAGATAACATAATTATATAAAGGAAAGCATGATAATAAGCAAGCATTAGATTATCATATGCGCAAACACCCATTCTATAACATACATTCACACATCCAATGCAACCAATATCCAAACACAACAATAATACAACTAAAATGCAATGCAATGAGACTCACAACTAGAATCAATGCATGTGGTACCATTCTGTTCCTATTTCAGAACCTGGTCCTTTTTTCAAAATCACAATTCCCGTCGGAATTTCAATTCGTCGCTCACACCCTACACGGGCACACGACCTCCATGATTGCTCATACCTCACATGGATACACGATCACCTTAACAACAACAACAACAACAACACTATTCTACAACTAGAATCCAAATAAGATGCTTACACCCCACATAGGCACACGACTTATCTCACAAATCATGCAATCATGAAATGCATGAAAACATCAATAAGAATGACCTTCATTTAATCAATTCATCACGCCACTACAAGCCATAACACAACATGTTATACATCCCAGCAACATAGCAAGCAACTACAAGGCATTTACAATTATGTCACAACACAACAAAACGATAATAATTCGCTCAACACCATCATACAGCAAAATTATTCAACTTATGGCACATAAACCATTTTTAGATTAAATTTCGTCGCATCGGCTTTCTAACGCTTTGAACGACATTCGAATTGAACAACCGGAACAAAAGTTATGAATTTTAGAAAATTCTAACAATATGGTCCCAGTGTAAGCGGTTACTCAAAATATGGTAACCGGTTACACCCCTTGTTAATATAAAAAAATACCTTTTTAAATCCCAAACTCCAATTTCTTTCCATTAAAATTACTCATAACTTTGTTCCGACTTTGACTCACGATAACACACAACAACAACATCAATATCATGAAACTGTCAATTATACGATTTCATAAACATCAACAATTAAAATGATTCATCATACTAACATCAATCAAAATATCAATATACCACACACAACATTCATCAAGAAATTCATCGAATTCAATAATCACCAATTCATCACAATTATGAATAAAGAGAAGAAAAACAGTAACCCTACATGACATAATCTACCCACCATCATCATGTTATCTATTATATAATTAGAACCCAACCCTTACCTTAGAGTTCTTGCGAAAAAGCTTCGCAACAATGGAGTTTTCTCTCTTCCTTATGCCCTAGCCTCTTCTTTATTTTTTTCCTCCAAAACACGTTCTAGCAACTTTTCTCTACGAACTTCCCTTTTTCTTATTATTATTATTACTATTATTTATTATTATTATTATTTCCTTCTAATTAAAATAATAATAATAATCACTAATTATTTAATTTAATAATATTCAACTAATATTATAATTAACTAAATATTACTAATATAATTTAATTAGTCATTCTCACCACACCACCAAGTTCTACACAATTGGTCATACACCCCTCAACCCTTAAAGTCTATTCTTAAGTCCACTACCTCACACCAAGGTAGCTCAAACACATTAATAGCACAACACAAACACAAGTATCACATAAATAAATTACAGAAAAATAAATAAAATAAGTCAGGGCGTTACAACACTCCCCCACTTAGAATATTTTCATCCTCAAAAATTTACCTGATGTGAGCAACTTAGGATACGCCTCACACATCCTGCTTTCTAGCTCCCAAGTCACATTTTCATCGGCAACGCCTCCCTGCACTACCTTCGCGAGAACAATCTTCTTGCCTCTCGACTGCTTCACCTCACAATCTTCAATCCTTGCAAGCAAACCATGAACTGTAAGGTTATCCCTTAACTGAATATCATCCATCAGAATCACATGCGACGGATCCGAAACATACTTTCAAAGCTGTGAAACATGGAAAACATCTTGCAAGTTCGACAAATTTTATCGCAACGCCGGTCTATAAGCAACAACTCCAACTCTTGCTGATACCTAATACGGACAAATAAATCGAGGAGTAAGCTTCCTCGACTTCAAAGCATGTCTAGCATCGGTCACCAGAGTGACTCTCAAGATTACATAGTCTCCCTCTTGAAACTCAAGATCCTTCCTCCTCTAATCATGATAACTCTTCTTCCTACTCTGTAAAGCTTTCATCTTCTCCTGAATCACCTTCACCTTCTCATTAGTCTATTAGAAAATCTCAGGTCCAAGCACCACGCTCTCAGCAGATTCATGCCAATACAGAGGTGTCCTACACCTCCGACTATACAAAGCTTCAAAAGGCATCATTCTTATGTGGAGGCAAATCGCCACACATCACACGAGTCTGCAAGACATTGTTCAATACAGGTTTCGATGATGACAAATTACAACCTTGGATGGATTGGAAATTATAAACTTCAGATCTACTAAACAAATGCAACATATCACCTACCATATCCTTTTATACTTGTCTTAAAACTGTTGTAATAAATATACTATGTGTAGATAAAATGCAATCATGACCAGAGGCGTGAAAAACCACAAAAAGATCAATTTTTGCAGGTTTGCAGGGCATGAGTCGACCATAGGGTCGGCGCATGCATCAGAACATTTTTCACTGGTCAGCGCATGGAGGCAATGAGTCGACCATAGGGTCGGCGCATGGAGGAAATATTTTCCAACGGGTCAGCGCATAAAGGCATGAGTCGACCATAGGGTCGGCGCATGAAGGAAATATTCTTCAACGGGTCAGCGCACGCTGACTGTATGGTCGACGCATACTGATACATTTTCCAGATTTCCAAAAACGCAGGCCATGCGTCGACGCACAGACCTGCTGCAGACGACCGTTCGCGCGAAAATCCAGTTTTTGAATGATTCCCTCTACTATTTGAAATACTGTTATGTCTTTAGTTGGGTTGTACTATATATACATGTTTAACCACTTATGTCACATTAACATTTGATAAAATTGATTCATGTGTTCAGGAAAAAGAAAGAGTGAAATAGGTGTACAAGATTCATCATCTTCATCTTCAACATCACACAACACATCAATTACACACAGCCATTTTTGAAGTGCATTGTGAGTGATTAAAAGTGATAAGGTTCGAAGCTTAGATTGGGTAATCTAGTTTGGGTTGAAGCTTGTGACAACTTCTTTCTTGAATAAAACCGTTAGGGTTTTATCCTCCAAGATTGGTTTGAATTTTGGGGGATTTTGGACGAGATTCTTCATCAAGGGTCAACTGAGCGAAGGTGATTGTGAAGAGGTGTTCTTCAACAGTCTAGTAGCGGATTCAGAGACATTGAAGAGAAGATCTTGGGTTCGATTTGTTGCTGTTAAGATCATCCGGAGCCGAAGGTTTGAACAACAAGGGGTTATTCAATAAGGTGGCTGGAATCGGAGGTCCATCAACAAAGATCGGAAGACTTGATTCATCTTGAATCAAGGGGCAAGGAGTGAAAGCAACATTCAACATATTGAGATTTCTGTTGTATATTTGCTGCTCAATCCTTGTATAAACTGTTACATTCAACAGGTGATATCTATAAAATCTATCTCAATTCTAGTTTTAGAATTGAGGGCAGACGTACCCCGAAGCGAGGACGACGGGGGAACTGCCTCACCAAATACTTGTCTTCTCTATTTTTCAGCATTTACATTATAGCTCAAAAATAAGTGATTTTTGTATAAGCACTATTATCAAACTGTGATATCAATTGAGTAAGAGGTTAAAACTCTATTTTTGACTCCAAAGTACAATAAGACATTGTACTAGGCTAGTTGGAATCACTTACTCAACATAAACATCACTTGGAGTGTTTTGCACACCAAGTGTTTGACAAATTGCCTAAACCAAAATTATCTTGTGTATCTAGTTTTGGTTTGCTCTTTAAATCATTGGAACTAGGAATCCTAAAAAGTGAGTTAGATCATTGATAAGTGTGATTAGTGTTGTGATTCTATTTTCCATATTGTCATTAATCCAAAGGTTTACGCATATCCGGTTTTCCAATAATCATTTGTTTTAGACTATATTTTCCTCGGCCGCTTCCGCACTTAAAACAAATTTTCAAAACCAATTTTTAATTGGTAGCGCCGACTCAAATTTTAATTGGGATCTATTCAACCCCCTTCTAGATCCGTGCCATAGTCTAACAAGTGGTATCTAGAGCTCCGGTTACTCGGTGCTTCAAATACAACGTGATAGAAAATGGCTAACGAACCAAAAGGGGCGTACAATACAGCTCCCGTTTTCAACGGTGAAAATTATAGTTATTGGAAAGACTGTATGCGGGTGCATATAAACTCCATAGACAGAAAAATATGGAATGTTATCCTCAATGGTCCAATATAAATTACTATGACCAATGCGGATAACGTAGTTGTGTCAAAGCCCGAAGCAAAATGGACCGATGACGATGAGAAAAAATACAATTATGATTGGAAAGCCAAAAATATCTTAATCTCCTCATTAGGTGTAGATGAATACTATTGTGTATCCCATTGTTCTACTTTAAGGCCATGTGGGATTCATTACAAATCGCCCATGAGGGGACGAACGATGTTAAGTTGGCTAGAATCAACACATTAACACAAGAGTTTGATCTCTTTTTCATGGAGCAAGGGAAAACCATTGCTGACATACAAAAGAGATTCACTCATCTCATCAATCGTCTACGTTCACTAGGAAGGCCTGTTTCCAATGATGTTGCTACTAATAAGATATTAAGATATCTTAACAGGGAATGGCAGCCAAAAGTGACCGCCATCAAAGAAGCACATGATCTTACCTTATTAGACTTGACAACATTGTTTGGCAAACTACAAGAGCATGAGCAGGTACTCTTGAGCCTAAACCAACGCGAAAAGATGGAAAAGAAAGACAAAACGAAGGTGAGTGAAAAGAAATCGATAGCTCTCAAGACATCCTCCTCGAAGTCTCAAGCAAAAGAGCAAAGTGATTATTCCTCAAGCGACGAAGAAGAAGAGGACAAGAGCGAAGATATGGGGTTGTTCGTTAAACGGTATAACTGTTACGTGAGAAAGAACGACATCTAACATTCCAAGAAGAACTTGGTAAACTTCCAGAAACAATCGAGGTACTCCAAAGATGATGACTCAAAAGGTAAAAAGACTAGAGGGACGTGCTACAAGTGTGGAAAGCCCGGTCACTACAAACCGGACTGTCCGATGAACAAAAAGGAAAAGGAAAAGGAATCATCAAAGTCACACAAGAAATCATCAAAGCCTAGGAGAGCGTACATAGCTTGGGAAAGCGACAACGACTCTTCCTCCTCTGATGAAAGCTCTAGTGATGAAGAAGAGTCCGTGAATCTATGCCTCTCCGCTCATCAGAAAAATAAGAAAAAACAGGTACGTCACTCAAAATATGATAAGTCCTCAAATATGTCACATTCAGAATTACAAACTGCATTTAATGCTTTACACAATGAAGTAACTGAAGCCTTCAAGAAACTTGCCTCTAATAAAAGAATTTTTACGTACTTAGAGCACAAAGTTAAAGAGTCCGAAAAGAAACTAGAAGACCTTAAGGCTTCCTTTGTGGAAGGTAATAAATCGGATTGTAAGGACAATAGAAATCCTTTCGACTTTGGGTGTGATTGATAACACGAAATCGTATATATATTTTGATGCATAATTCAACTAAAGTTTAACCGTTTTCAATCCGATTTCGGGTTATTTCCGTGTTATTTGTCTGATGTTTTGCAGGTATTCAACGATCACGTCTAAACAAGGCAACATGAAGAAAAGAAGCAATCTCAGATGAAATATGTTCGAAAAAAGAGTGAAAACATCATGAAAAGCGCAGAAGGCTGTTTTTGCTGATGTGACGACCGTCACAGCTCCATGACGAGCGTCACACGGGTGACGACCGTCATGCAGGCAAAAAACGCCCCACTTCAGTTTCACGTAACAGAAACAGTTCCAATTCCCAAAGAGTGGACCACTACTCCCTGAGTTTTCTGCCTCAAAGTCCACCATCTTCAATGATAACTGTTAGAATTCCACTTCTATAAAAGGGGAAGAAGGGGACCTCAGAAAGGGGCCGCATTCATACAACGAAGTGCTGCCAAATTTATTTCCAGAGCATACCGTTCCAGTTTAATATTCTTATTTGTTTCTCTTTACTTTTTCTGCATTCCTTTCATTCTTCTGTAATTTCTACTTTTATTGTACGATCAAATTGGCATAAAGACCAGAATCCTGCCAACATCTGTGGAGGATCTGCCCAAAGGCCAATTGGAATATTTACAGGTTTCTCATTTCAATCGTATTTCCTGTTTTATTATAATGCAAATTATTATTTATTGTTTTTATTTATGTTTTATATTTCCCAAATCCATGTCTAGCTAAATTTAAGTAATCGATATGTAGTAATAATTCGAATGGGATTTGATAACAACTGGTTGAAAAACTTTCTTTTCAAAAGTAATTTATGGTCTGAGTGTTTAAAATTAATTTACTGAATAAACTTCGTCGCGAAAGCGAGAACTTATTTAAAAGTAGTTTTGCCACGAAAGTGGGAAATTAATTAAGATACGAACCAACAAGCGAAAGTTGCGGTAAGGTCAGATAGTAAACACTAGTCATTCATTTTAATAACAGCGAAAGCACTTTAAAATGAATTAGAACTTAGAGATTTCCAAAAAATAATTTTAACCCCGAATGGGATACGAAAGTGTACGTTTGGCCCTTAGAATTATGATTAGCGTCAATAACCATCGTGAGGCGAGAGTCTTCAAATCACCATTTTCTGCTTAAATAAACTTTGAAAATTATTTCATACACCGGTAACTTATCAAATCCCTGAAGAACACAATTACTGCATATCGATTCAATCATTTATAATCTAAGTAACATTCTTAGTTCTCTTTTAGTGACAATCTTATTCCCTTAAACATATTCTACCTAGCTAAACATAGTAACTCCCGAGAACACTAGTTTGATTACGAGTCCCTGTGGGATCGATATCTATTATTACTACGCGATAGACTGTGCACTTGCAGTTAGGTTGTATTAGACATAGAAAGTCGCGATCAAGTTTTTGGCGCCGTTGCCGGGGACCCGTTTAGTCAATAGTGTAACCTTCTGTTACGCCGTATAGACTAGGTTAATTATTTTCATTTTTCCTTTACTAGTTATGTCGATTGTATGCCAAGTAATCGCCCGCAAGGCGATATCGTAAAACCTTCAGTCGCAGAACTAGAGCGCTTCTTACATTTAAGAAGTCGAATCATTGAGTACCAACTAAAAAAACTCAAACATAACATTCCCGAACCTCTCACTCCCATTCCCAAATCAGAAGAAGAACCAACGATGGCTGAAGGACCTCCAAACAAACCGCTGAAGGCATACACTACACCCTCTCAGATGGAGCCTAGAAGTAGCATTGCTGCCCCAGCTATCACCCGAAATGATTTTGAGCTGAAACCATCATTGCTGTCAGCTGTACAACAAAACCAATTCTCAGGAAACGCAACTGAGGATCCGAACGAACATCTAACGAAGTTTGTACAATACGCAGACACAGTGAAAGCAAACGGAGTAACTCCAGACGCGATAAGACTTCGTCTTTTCCCATTCTCTCTTAGAGACAGAGCGTGGACATGGTTACAATCGTTACCATCCAACTCCGTTACGACGTGGGAACAATTGAAGAACGTCTTCTTAGCGAGATATTTTCCGCCAAGCAAAACTGCTATGCTTAGAGCTCAAATCAACGGATTTCGACAAAAGGATACTGAATCTCTTTACGAAGCATGGGAACAATTCAAAGATATGATGAGAACATGTCCTCACCACGGTCTAGAAGACTGGGTGACAATCCATACTTTCTATAATGGGCTTCTATACAATACTAGATTGACAATAGACGCTGCCGCGGGCGGTGCACTTATGGATAAGCCATACGATGAAGCCTATCAATTAATCGAAAACATGTCACAAAACCATTGCCAATGGGGAGGTGAACGCACTCCAACAGAGAAAACCACAGCGAAAGGTGGGATGTACGAGATCAGCAGCCTTGAAAAGTTCAACGCTAAAGTAGATGCTCTAGCACAGAAGATTGATAGTCTGACCGTTAACCCCACTGCAATTGTCGTTGCAATAACTCCAAATTGCGAGTTATGCGGAAGCACCACTCATAATGCACCCGAATGCCCATTGCTAGCCGGAATCCCACCAGACCAGGTAATTTATGCTCAAGGAAATCCCTACGCAAATACCTATAACCCAGGTTGGCGAAATCATCCAAACTTTTCTTACAAAAGCGAAAATGCATTGCAAATGCCTACTGCTCCACCAGGATATCAGAAATCAGCTGCCACTCAGAATGCACCTAGGAAATCAAACCTCGAGTTGATGATGGAAAAATTCATAGCTACTCAAGCTCAAACAAACAAAGAATTCCTGAATCAAAACATACACACTAGCGAGCAAATTAAACAGTTGACCGGAAAAGTAGACGCTTTAGCCACCCACAACAAAATGCTAGAAACACAGATATCACAAGTGGCTCAACAACAAGCCTCTGCTGCCGCACCTGCTGGCACATTTCCTGGACAACCCGAACAGAATCCAAAGGGCCAAGCAAATGCTGTAATACTAAGAAGCGAAAAAGAATTGGACGAACCAATCGATCCGAGGACCGAAAACTCAGCCATGCAACAAAAACCAACTGAACAAGCAGAAAAGGAATCCGAGTTAGAGAAGAAGGAAGACAACGAGAAGGAGGATACCGCAAGTGAAAAAACTCAAGCACCTCCAGCGCCATATAAACCACCTATTCCTTATCCGCAAAGACTAATAAACTCCAAAACTTCAGGACAGTTTAAGAAACTTGTAGAGCTCTTTAAACAGCTGAATATTACTATTCCTTTTACAGAAGCGATAACTCAAATGCCGTCATATGCTAAATTTCTCAAAGAAATCCTGTCGAATAAGAGAAAGATCGAGGACAACGAAACAGTTACACTTACTGCAGAGTGTAGCGCCATTATTCAAAACCGCATGCCTCCTAAATTAAAAGACCCAGGTAGTTTCTCCATACCCTGCGTCATTGGAAAGTTCGTGATAGACAAAGCTCTATGCGATTTAGGAGCCAGTATCAGTGGTATGCCTTTATCTATATGCAAAAAGCTGAATATGGAAGACCTCAGACCAACCAAAATGTTCGTACAATTAGCTGACCGATCAGTAAAATACCCCGTCGGAATACTGGAAAACGTACCAGTACGCATAGAACAATTCTACATCCTAACCGACTTCATAATCATGGACTTCAAGGAGGACACTGTTACCCCAATTATCCTAGGAAGACCATTCCTAGCTACAGCCGGAGCGATTATAGACGTGAAGAAAGGAAGGCTAACATTCGAAGTAGGAGAAGAAAAGATAGAGTTCATTCTCACCAAGTTCTTACAAGCACCAGCCATAGACGATACCTGCTATTTAGTAGACGAAATTGACGAATGCATAAGAGAACTTGAAAATGAAGAGACCACGTATTCAGAAATAATAAAGATTTAAATACCCGATATTTCTGAAGACGATGATTGGCGTAAACCGTATAAAGATGACAACCTAAGCGAAAGCTTAGCACTGACCCCAAACCATATGCCAGGTCCGAAGAACCCATCTTTAGAACTTAAAACACTACCCAAAAACCTTAGATATGAATTTCTAGACGATGAACTAAAAATACCAGTGATAGTCAACGCCGACTTAGGACAACCAGAAACCGAAAAGTTATTAGAAGTCCTAAAGAAGTACCCCACCGCGTTAGGCTATAACATAAGCGATCTAAAAGGTATAAGCCCTTCGATCTGTATGCATCGAATTACAATAGAGGAAGACTCTAAAACCTCTCGAGAGCATCAGAGGAGACTGAACCCCATCCTGAGCACTGTAGTCAGAGATGAAGTAAAGAAATTGCTAGATGCAGGAATCATCTATCCGATCTCTGATAGTGAATGGGTCAGCCCAGTTCATGTCGTACCGAAGAAAGGAGAAGTTACAGTAGTTAAAAACGAAAAAGGCGAATCAATAACTAAAAGAGTCGTGACTGGCAGCAGGATGTGTATTGATTATAGGAAGCTTAACAAAGCCACACACAAAGATCATTTTCCGTTACCCTTCATAGACCAAATGTTGGAAAGATTAGCCAAATTCATATTTCTGCTATCTAGATGGTTACTCAGGATTTTTCCAAATTCCCATCCATCCTGATGACCAAGAAAAGACTACATTCACCTGTCCTTATGGTACTTTTGCTTACCGCCGAATGCCGTTCGGACTCTGTAATGCTCCAGCAACCTTCCAAAGATGCATGATGGCAATATTTGTAGATTTCATAGACAACATCATGGAAGTATTTATGGACGATTTCTCGGTATGTGGACAAAGTTTCGAAGGATGCCTACAAAACTTAGAAATGGTATTAAAACGTTGTGTAAAAGTAAACCTCGTCCTAAATTGGGAAAAATGCCATTTTATGGTCCGACAAGGAATAGTTCTTGGACATGTCATATCAGATAAAGGAATTGAGGTAGACAAAGCTAAAATAGAGATTATAAAAGATCTCCAACCTCCAAAATCCGTACGAGAAATACGGAGTTTCCTAGGACATGCCGGTTTCTACAGAAGATTTATAAAAGATTTTTCGAAAATCACAAAACCTCTGACCGGCCTGTTGATGAAAGATGTTGAGTTCATCTTCGACGACGACTGTCTAAAAGCATTCGAAACATTAAAATCAGCCCTTATCACCGCACCAATCATGCAACCACCCGATTGGCGACTACCGTTCAAAATCATGTGCGATGCGAGTGATTATGCCGTAGGCGCAGTTCTAGGACAAAGGAAGGACAAGAAACTCCATGCCATCTACTATGCCAGTAGAACCTTAGATCCTGCCTAAATGAACTACGCTACCACAGAAAAGGAACTTCTAGCAGTTATATTTGCGCTTGACAAATTCCGTTCTTACTTAGTAGGAGCAAACATTATCATATACACAGACCACGCTGCCATAAGGTACCTAATAAGCAAAAAGGATGCCAAACCAAGACTATTGAGATGGATCCTGTTATTACAAGAGTTTGACTTAGAAATCAAAGATAAAAAAGGAACCGAGAACGTTGTTGCAGATCACTTATCCCGAATAGAAGGCATCAGACACGAACCAGTACCGATAAATGACGATTTCCCGTACGAACGTCTGATAGCCAAATTAGAAAGTGACACACCCAACTCAATCTCGGAAGATCCAGAATTCGAAAAAGCCGTAGAAGCCGTCTATGCCCAAGTCACATTACCTTGGTATGCTGACATCGTTAATTACCTCGCTGCGGGCGTGCTTCCACCGGATCTCACTTATCAGCAAAAGAAGAAATTCTTTCATGATCTGAAACACTATTACTGGGACAAACCTCTACTCTTCAAGAGAGGGGCCGACAACATATATCGTCGTCGTGTCCCAGAGGAAGAAATAGAAAATATCATTTCCCAATGCCATTCAGCACCATATGGTGGTCATGCTAGTACATCCAAGACGTGCGCTAAGATTCTCCAAGCCGGCTTATTCTGGCCTAACCTCTGGAAAGACGTTCACATCGCTGTGCTAAAATGTGATTGATGCTAACGAACCGGCAACATCTCACGACGCGATGAAATGCCTCAGAAAGGAATCTTAGAGGTAGAAATCTTTGACGTATGGGGAATAGATTTCATGGGACCATTCCCACCTTCTTTTGGTAATAACTACATACTCGTCGCTGTAGACTACGTGTCTAAATGGATAGAAGCCATTGCTGCTCCAACAAACGACGCACGAGTAGTAATCAAACTCTTCAAAAACACAATCTTTCCTAGATTCGGTGTACCCAGACTCGTCATTAGTGACGGCGGATCTCACTTCATATCGCGAATATTCGATAAACTTCTCTCTAAATATGGAGTCCGACACCGAGTAGCTACACCTTATCATCCGCAAACTAGCGGACAAGTAGAGGTCTCGAACAGAGAAATAAAACAGATATTGGAAAAGACTGTCTCTACTTCAAGGAAAGATTGGTCATCAAAGCTACAAGAAGCTTTATGGGCTTATAGGACCGCTTTTAAGACACCAATAGGTACTACACCCTACAAATTAGTCTACGGTAAATCCTGCCATCTCCCTGTAGAATTAGAGCATAAGGCCTTCTGGGCCATTAAGACACTCAATTTCAACTACACCGAAGCAGGAGAAAAACGAATCTTGAACTTACACGAATTGGAAGAACTTCGATTGGACGCTTACGAAAATGTCCGTATCTACAAAGAACGAACTAAAAAGTGGCATGATAAACGTTCAGTCAAGAAACAATTTAGTGTGGGAGACATCGTATTGCTATTTAATTCAAGATTAAAACTCTTCCCAGGTAAACTAAAATCTAGGTGGTCTGGACCTTATGAAGTGACTAAAGTACTTCAGAGTGGAGCTGTTGAAATTACCGATAAGACGAATGCACCGTTTATCGTAAACGGGCAACGTCTAAAACATTATAATAAGAACGAAACCAGCCCTCAAGTTTGCAGTATAACATTGCTTGAGCTTCTAGCTCAAACACCCGAATAGCTTCTCACCAAGCTATCGTCAGGCTTTAGACGTTAAAAACAGCGCTTACTGGGAGGCAACCCAATTTCCCTCGTTATTGTATTTCATTTTTCTTTAAAATTTTATTTTGAAAATCCAACAAAAATTCTAAACTTATAATTACTACTACTTTCTACTTTCGTTTGTTTTCATATTTTTATTTTTATTTTATTTTTCTCTTTTGTCTTTTGTTTCTACCGCTTTTCGTTTTTAAAAATCCTGACTTCAAACTCCTGTTTTAAACTTTTTAGGATTTTTAAAGCCTTCAAAACATTCCTTCTGTTTTCTCTGAATTACCTGCGAGTATGGCCGAGTACGACTTCACAAAGGTTCATTTTCGAGGACTAGCTCAAAAGGCAAGATTTGCAGCACTAACCGAAAGAGAATTCGCCTTAACGCTGTATTATGATAAGGCTACCATGGATAAACTAGGAATCAAAGATAGCATTCAATACCTGTTCAATCAACTGGGTTGGGAGAACACTGCTCTGAAAACACGTTTTGCTACCTATAAGGATCTTACCTATGAATTCCTTAGTTCTTTCAGATACATACCCAACTATGGTTTTGGATCCAACACAGAGCTGATTACCTTCCGAATGTTTGGAATGGACCAAACCCATAGCCGGATGTCACTAGCTAACCTCCTAGGATTTCCTAGCGGACCGCATGTGTTCATCAGTGCAGAAGATGACGATATTGATTTTCAACTCGATCAATTCTGGGGTAGAATCACATGCGACTATCACCCTGAACCAGACAGAATGTATAATGATGATATTCATAACCCAGCTTTCAGATACTTCCATAAGATACTAGCTCACACCTTGTTTGGGAAAGAAGAAAATATTACTACAGTATCTAAAGAGGAGTTATTCATCATGTTCTGTGCTTCTCAGGGACGTACAGTAAATCTAGTGCCTTTCATGATGAGATCTTTCAAACGCCTCACGCGGGAACCACAGACACCTATTCTTATAGGAGGCCTCGTGACAATGATTGCCCACGAGCTTGGCCTTAGATTCCACTTAAATGCAAGCACTCGTTTTGGCACCATCCGACCCATGAATATACAATTCTTCTTTAACAGGCGCATTTTAGGAACTATGGGACCTGGACCGTATGAGTACCTCATTAACGAAAAACCAGTACAGCTATTCACACTGCCTGATCATCTGATGACAAGTATCCACAACAAGGACAACTGGCTCTATGAATTGGATGAGCCTATGGGACCTCCTTCACCACAGTCAACACCACAAAACTATATGTATGACAGTGACCACATCTCTGAGGCACACGACTATATGTACTATGAGGATGCTGTATCCGAAGATGAAGTAGACCCTATGACTCCTCCGCACTACAACACCTATCCTGAGCCTATCCCTGAGGAGACCACCGACAAAATGGATACCGTTCTACTCCGATTGGACAACGTTGATGCAGCTCTGACTACTGTAAAAGCTGACATCGCAGGCATACACAGCGAACTGGTAGTCTTCATGGACTTAGTCTGTGACCAGCTCGACTACTACGCACGGAAATTCGATGAGTTGAAGACACGAAAAGACTAGATACTAGTTTTAGCAGTAGATTCAGTTTAGTTTGGTTTAAGTTTAGTTTCGTTTAATCATTTGAAATTTTTCGCATTGTTAGTTTTCTTTATGTACTACATACAATCATTTCAATTTCATGTTATTTCAATTATAGTCTTTATTCAATTATTCTGTTTTTATGTTACTCTTTGTTTGTTGGCTGCTATAATACATTGCCATATCAATACTAGGCCTTAAAGTCACTGCAAGAACGCCCTCAGAGCAAAATTCTGTGTTCTGCAGATTTTGCTGCTGTGACGACCGTCACAGGATCCTGACGAGCGTCACGCGGGTGACAACCGTCACGCATACATGACGACCGTCACGAACCCAAAACTGCTATCTGATATAACAGGGTTGCGTTTTCTCTCCCACTACCCCCATTTCAACTTCCAATCATCAGAACTCCTACCCCACTACAAATTTTCGTTCTCCCCACATTGCACCATATATTTCAACTCCAATCTCAACTTCCAACCACACTTCTGTCAATTCTTCCCACTTTGCAGAAAAACCCCAATCTTCAGAACCCTCTCATTCTTCCAACAATGGCGAGAAATGCAGAAACCCCGGATATCAGTAACATTGTCTTCAGCGAAGGTGACTTAGGCGACAGACAGCGGGCACACTACATCGCATTCCATCAAAGGTCGCTCCAGCCGACTCATTATCCACACATTCTGTCGCTTACGGAGCTCGGACTCCTTGAAGGCGTAACTTGGATGCTTCAAAGAGCAGGCATCTGGAATCTCTGCACCAATCCCCTGCCAACATACGAACAACTCACTCTCGAGTTCTTGAGTTCGTTTACTTACGTCACATCCAGCGGCGACCTTAGCCAGCACTCAGGTGCCGCATGCTTCCGGATGTTCGGCACAAACTACCAAGTGAACCAGAACCAGATCGCCACAATCTTACAACTCCCTCGCGGCGATAATGCTCACCGCCGTATCACCGATCAGTTCCAGCACGAAGCTTTCGCGCTGTGGTACCAGTTGACCGACATCAACGCCGATGGTTGGGACTCTCTGCACGCCACACATATCCATAACCCAACCATCCGGTACTTTCACAGAGCATTGAGCAACACAATCTTCGCCAGGGACAGCAACCACAAGGTGAACTCGAAAGAGCTCTTCTTCCTCCATTGCGTCTTCCACAACGAGCCTGTCAACACCACTCCGTTCCTGCTAGCTCACATTCAGGCCAACTGCAACCGTGGCTCCAAGCCATTCTACTTTGGCGGGATTGTCACTGCCATTGCACTTGGGCTGAACCTAGGCGACCGCCTCCAGCACCTCCATTCCATCCCCTCGGTGTTCCTTGACACCGACCACTGCAGAGCCTCCCACCTTATCCGCTCCAGAGCTGACGGCAAGTACCATCCGGTAGTGCGTGGCAAGACCGTCCGAAGCATCATCCTTCCGTCACGCACCCGGACACACCCAGAGGATCGTACCAACTGGTTAGTTGACCTCACTGCCCCTCCTGCTGCCACTGTTCCTACTCAGGACCACACCCAAGGTTCTGACGATGAAATCCAAGCTGAGTTGGACAGGTCCGAGCAACCAGAGGCATCGCAGCCTCCTCCTTCCGAAGGTACATCCTCTCGCCGCCGCCGCCATCATCTAGTGCCCGACTACACAGAAGAGGACCTCCGCCGCTCTCTCGACCAGCAGGCCCAGATACTCGCTATGCTGCAGCAGCAGAATCAGCGAGCAGACCAGTTCGAAGCTTGGCACCGGACTCAAATGCAACAACTTCAAACCGGCCAAGCTACCATTACTGAGAACCTGGCGAATCTGACTTTGCAGGTCGAAGGACTCCGGGACACCGTCTACCACACAGGAGCTATGAGTTATGAGGACCAAGTAGCCCTTGCCAGAGCCAGAGGACGCCAGCGTGGACGTGACCGAGGCAGCGGACGTGATTAGTCATCCATCTTTCCTTATTTGTTTACTATATTTCCAGTTTATTTGTACTTTCATTTCAGTTGTATCTCCCTCTCGCATTCTTCAAAATCAGTGGGGACACTGATTGAGATAGTGTGGGAGCGGAGCCTTTATTTCCATTCCACTGTACTTTGAATTTCGTAATTTCTATTTAAACATTTTCTATTTTTAGCAAATAAAGCTCGTTTATATATCCTTTTTCCGTTACGCAAACATCCCCACGTTATTCAACGTAAACAAAAATTATTTCGTTCGTTCCTCAAAAGCAAAAGTATCACGAGAATGCACCCGAGTTCAAAACAAGTTTTGAAACTCCGAGGAAACGACAGTTCTAACAAAACCAGTACCGTCCTAACACCTTAGATCTCCGGTTTATGCGAGTCGGTTTCATTACCTACGTGTACCAAAGTCTCAAGTGTCTATGCAAACTCCGCCCCAAGTAGTTTATACTAGCAGTCAGCACCATCCTAAAACACTTCTAAGCAAGCGACCGATGCAGATAAGTGTATGATCTCCAAAAAGATGAAAAATCATGAAAAGAAAGCTAAATAGCCCAAAAATATAAGACACATTTCCTTCTAAGTTAGGTGCTCCTCACCCGAGCATTTAGCCCAACGGCACGAAAACTCATTGAAAAATCAATGACATAAGCTTATGATCAATGAAGAAGATCAAAAACAGAAATGAGATCATATTCACTAACAGGTCGACTTACCATGAAAGTGTACGGACAACGGGCTTAATGTGATTGCGCTAGAACAAACAGGGTGAACCTGCCGCGAGAACCTTGACACCAAGCTACAGTAGCATGATTGGGACCGATTTGTATAAAAAGGAGACCTCCGAAGACTTGTAGTCCAGTGTCGTCACGATACTCGTCTTGTTCTTACCAAGAATCCTGGTTTTTCCCAACTATGCGAACGAAGAAGCTGCCTCGTGCTTGCCGACCTTTTCATGTTTTACTTGAGGACAAGCAAAGATTCAAGCTTAGGGGAGTTTGATAACACGAAATCGTATATATATTTTGATGCATAATTCAACTAAATTTTAACCGTTTTCGATCCGATTTCGGGTTATTTCCGTGTTATTTGTATGATGTTTTGCAGGTATTCAACGATCACGTCTAAACAAGGCAACATGAAGAAAAGAAGCAATCTCAGATGAAATATGGACGAAAAAAGAGTGAAAACATCATGAAAAACTCAGAAGGCTGTTTTTGCTGATGTGACGACCGTCACAGCTCCATGACGAGCGTCACACGAGTGACGACCGTCACACCTTGTGACAACCGTCATGCAGGCAAAAAACGTCCCACTTCAGTTTCACGTAACAGAAATAGTTCCAATTCCCAACGAGTGGACCACTACTCCCTGAGTTTTCTGCCTCAAAGTCCACCATCTTCAATGATAACCGTTAGAATTCCACTTCTATAAAAGGGGAAGAAGGGGACCTCAGAAAGGGGCCGCATTCATACAACGAAGTGCTGCCAAATTTATTTCCAGAGCATACCTTTCCAGTTTAATATTCTTATTTGTTTCTTTTTACTTTTTCTGCATTCCTTTCATTCTTCTGTAATTTCTACTTTTATTGTACGATCAAATTGGCATAAAGACCAGAATCCTGCCAACATCTGTGGAGGATCTGCCCAAAGGCCTATTGGAATATTTACAGGTTTCTCATTTCAATCGTATTTCCTGTTTTATTATAATGCAAATTATTATTTATTGTTTTTATTTATGTTTTATCTTTCCCAAATCCATGTCTAGCTAAATTTAAGTAATCGATATGTAGTAATAATTCGAATGGGATTTGATAACAACTGGTTGAAAAACTTTCTTTTCAAAAGTAATTTATGGTCTGAGTGTTTAAAATTAATTTACTGAATAAACTTCGTCGCGAAAGCGAGAACTTATTTAAAAGTAATTTTGCCACGAAAGTGGGAAATTAATTAAGATACAAACCAACAAGCGAAAGTTGCGGTAAGGTCAGATAGTAAACACTAGTCATTCATTTTAATAACAGCGAAAGCACTTTAAAATGAATTAGAACTTAGAGATTTCCAAAAAATAATTTTAACCCCGAATGGGATACGAAAGTGTACGTTTGGCCCTTAGAATTATGATTAGCGTCAATAACCATCGTGAGACGAGAGTCTTCAAATCACCATTTTCTGCTTAAATAAACTTTGAAAATTATTTCATACACCAGTAACTTGTCAAATCCCTGAAGAACACAATTACTGCATATCGATTCAATCATTTATAATCTAAGTAACATTCTTAGTTCCCTTTTAGTGACAATCTTATTCCCTTAAACATATTCTACCTAGCTAAACATAGTAACTCCCGAGAACACTAGTTTGATTACGAGTCCCTGTGGGATCGATATCTATTATTACTATGCGATAGACTGTGCACTTGCAGTTAGGTTGTATTAGACATAGAAAGTCGCGATCAGTGATACTTGTCATATTTGGCAAGGTGAGGTCAGAAACCTTAAGGCCAAATTAAACAAGGCACTTGAGCCTAAAATTACATTTGATATTGATAAAAAGGATTTTAGAAAAAGTATGATAAACCCATATCAAAAATATGCATATGTAGTTAGGGATCAAGCAAGTAAAAGTGATTCTAAAGTCGATTTTGCATGCTTATATTGTTGCAAGAAAGGTCACTTCATTGGTAAATGCCGATTTAGGAGATTTCTTGTTCCTAAAGGCATCTACCAATGGTTGCCCAAACGCAACCATTTTGTCGCTAACCTATTAGGACCCAATATGCCATTGGGTACCTCCTTTTGCTAATTATGTTTTGATAGGTGAAATGTGTCGAGACCACCGAGAGAAGATGGGTTCTCGACAGTGGGTGCTCAAGACACATGTCAGGAGACATATCCTTATTCATAGACTTCGTGGCTAAGAAGAAAGGGTATGTAACTTATGGTGATAACAACCGCGGAGCAATACTAGGTAAAGGTAGTGTAGGTAATCCCTCATCTACTACGATTTCCGACGTGTTGCTTGTCGAAAACCTTAAACATAATCTGCTTAGCATTAGCCAATTATGCGACAAAGGATACAATGTATCTTTTTCAAAAGATTGTTGCAAAATTGTGCATGAAAATGATAAGAAGAATATGTTCAATGGTTTTAGAGTAAACAACGTATATATGCTTGACTTAAATGAAGTATCGTTAACAAGCGACAAATGCCTCATAACTATGAGTGAAGACTCATGGCTATGGCATAGGCGTTTAGCGCATTTTAACTTTGACTTACTCAATAAGGTAGTCTCAAAAGACCTAGTCTTAGGACTTCCCAAAATAAAGTTCACCAAGGATCACCTTTGTGATGCTTGTCAAAAAGGGAAGCAAACGAGGATCTCATTTAAATCCAAAAAGATAGTTTCAACAACGAGAACTCTTGAACTTCTTCATATGGACTTGTTTGGGCCGTCTAGGATTAAAAGTCTAGGAGGAAACTATTACGGGTTTGTAATAGTGGACAACTTTTCTAGGTTTTGTTGGACCATATTTTTAGTAAGTAAGAGTGATACATTTGCTGCTTTTGAAAAGTTTGCTAAGCTTTCCCAAAATAAGTTAAATAAAAACATAATGTCAATTAGAAGCAACCATGGAGGTGAGTTTGAAAATCACTTATTTGAAGAATATTGCGGTAACCATGGTATAGATCATAACTTCTCCGCTCCACGCACACCTCAACAAAATGGGGTTGTAGAGCGTAAAAACTGAATTTTAGAAGAATTGGGAAGAATAATGATTAACGAAAGTGGTTTACCGAAATATTTTTGGGCCGACGCCATTAGTATGGCGTGTTATGTTTTGATAGGGTGCTTATTCGCCCCATTCTAAATAAAACACCGTATGAGCTTTTAAAAGGGCGAAAGCCAAATGTTTCTCACTTGCATGTGTTTGGCTGCACATGTTTTGTATTAAACAATGGAAAGGAAAACTTGGGCAAATTCGATTCCAAAGCCGATGAAGGTATCTTCCTCGGATACTCTCAATCGAGTAAAGCATATAGAATATATAATAAACGATTGCTTTCTGTAGAAGAGTCTGTGCATGTTACTTTTGATGAGTCCTATCCGAGAAATGTCGGAAAGGATAGTGTTGTTCATGGTGCAGGTATATCTACAAAAGACATACTCAAAGGTGGCGAGACGGGGATTGATCAACCTGACGAAGCCAAAGTTGAGGAGGATAAAGATGTACACCATGATGTAACTGAGGAAGTTCATCCGCCTTCAAACGATGATCTCCCTCAAGCTTGGAAGTCTTCCAAAGACCATCCAATTGAAAACATTCTCGGAGACATCACAAAGGGTGTAACAACTCGATCGAAGCTAAGTAATTTATGTTATCACTTCGCATTCGTTTCACAAATGGAACCTAAAAACCCTAAGGAAGCCCTACTCGATGAACACTGGTTTTTGTCAATGCAGGAGGAACTGAATCAGTTCACTAGAAATGAGGTTTGGGAGCTTGTCCCTCCTCCGCGAGGTCACGAGTAATCGGCACCCGATGGGTGTTTAGAAATAAATTGGACGAAAACGGAGTAATAACTCGCAACAAGGCGCGGTTAGTCGCGCAAGGGTATAACCAAGAGGAAGGCATCGACTATGAGGAAACTTATGCGCCGGTTGCCAGACTCGAGGCTATACGCCTTTTACTTGCTTTCGCTTGTGCGAAGGATTTTAAGTTATTTCAAATGGACGTCAAGAGTGAGTTCCTTAACGGGTTCATAAATGAAGAAGTCTATGTTGCTCAACCTCCAGGTTTTGAGTCTCATGAGTATCCTGATCATGTCTACAAACTGAAAAGAGCTTTATACGGTCTCAAACAAGCTCCTAGAGCTTGGTATGAGAGACTAAACAAATTTTTACTTGATCAAGGCTACTCAAGAGGAAAGGTTGACACTACTCTCTTCATTAAACATCAAGGAAAGAACTTAATTCTTGTACAAATTTATGTTGACGATATCATATTTGGATCCACTAACATGAGTCTCGTAAGAGAATTTTCTGAGCTTATGCAGGGTGAATTCGAGATGAGTATGATGGGTGAACTCACATACTTTCTCGGTTTGCAAATCAAGCAACTGAAAGAAGGAACATTCGTGAGCCAAACAAAATATTGCTTGGAGCTTCTCAAGAGATTTTACATGGAAAATTCAAAAGCCATAGACACTCCTATGCCAACATGTGTAAATATGAGTAAAGATGAAAGTGGTAAGGACGTTGAGGTAAAAAGGTATAGAGGTATGATTGGCTCTCTTCTCTATCTTACTGCTTCTCGTCCTGACATTATGTTTAGCGTGTGTATGTGTGCTAGATACCAATCATGTCCTAAGGAATCCCACCTAAAATCTGTCAAACACATACTTCGATACCTATCTGGTACTCCAAAATATGGATTGTGGTATTCCAAAGGTAATGATTGTTCATTGGTAGGCTTCTCCGATTCCGATTTTGCCGGTTGCAAATTGGATAGGAAAAGCACCAGCGGTACGTGTCACTTATTTTCAAATTCCTTGGTCAGTTGGCATAGCAAGAAACAAGTGTTTGTTGCTCTATCAACCGCTGAAGCGGAATACGTAGCCGCTGGTAGTTGTTGTGTGCAAGTCCTATGGCTTAAACAACAACTATTGGACTTCAATTTAAAGCTAGAACATGTTCCAATATTTTGTGACAACACCAGTGCTATAAATCTTACCAAAAATCCGGTGTTACATTCGCGTACCAAACACATAGAAATTCGACACCATTTTCTGAGGGATCATGTAGAGAAGGGTGACGTTGTCTTTGAACACGTTGACACCAAAAATCAACTAGCAGACATTTTCACAAAGCCGCTAGCCACTGAGCCCTTCTTTCATATCCATCGAGAACTCGACATTCTCGACATTTCTGATCGGGTTTAATAATTACTAGTTTCATAATTAATCTATTTACAACTATGCTTTTGTACTTCTAACAAGTTTAGCTTTTGTTGCAAGTACAAATATGTTGTTAGCAAGTGTGGTCGGTATAGAGGTGATATTGCTCCTTTCTCTCTCTCTTTATCTCTCTCTAAACATTCATGACTTAAAACTAAGTATATTGTTTGACAATCATGGTACTTATATATGTCTATGACTTTTGTTGCTAATACTATGTGTGTTGGATGCAAATTATATTGTGAAAGGGTGAATAGGCATGATAAATAGGCAAGTGTGGCATTCTACATGACATAAAACTGAAAAATTGGGTTTTTGAAGGTTATGAGTCGACCAAAACAGGACAACGGTCGACGCATGCTGTAAACTTTCAAAATTATCAAAAAACACACAGTATGCGTCGACGCATGCAGGGGTTATGGTCGACGGCTCGCGCAAAAACCCAGAATTTTTTTTGAAAACTGTTCCATCTCCTCTCCTTCTCCATTTAATGTACAGTCAACTTTTATTATGATTTGATAGTGCATTTTTCTTGTAAATTGCATCTAGGCATCTATTGTGTCCCCTTGTCTCCTCCCTCTTACCAAAACCCTAAACCTCTCTCTATTAAAGGGAATAGTCTTCATCTTCTCCAAAATCAACCTCAACTACTCTCTCCAAAGCCATTAAAGTTCTTCTCTACAAAATATCCAAATATCATCATCAATGGCTTCTCTATTTCGCAAAAATATGGGTAAGAGATCAAGGGCCTCATCATCATCCGCTTCAGTCCCCATTACCGCTGTCTCCCTAGTTCATCCACCTACGGTTGAAAACTTCAACAAGAATCTCAGCAAAAGAGAAATCGTTCCACAGCATGCCTTCTACAAGGCAACGGCGGAGCGCATGCATCTCACCCAAATTCTGTCTCTGCTGTAGTTTCAGGGGTTCTTCAATTTTCTGGAGTGCAACACAAAGTACAGTGAGGATTTAGTCCGGGTGTTCTACACAAGTCTGCGTGATAACTTTCAAGGTCAATATTTCCACACTTCTGTCGGCAATAAACTGGTAAACATAAATTCTGAAGTCTGGAACAAGTATTTTGATTTGACTGTAGATGCTGATGCACCACCTCTTCATGAGGAAACAGACTCTCGTACGGTGCCAGGATATGAGTTTAAGAGTGCTCTGAATGACATGCTCAAAAGACCCTATTTAGATTACATTGTCAACAGTGATGCCTTTCCTAGAACGGTTACAGCAGGGAAACTCCTAACAGGGGAGTGCATCCTTCAGTGGATTGTCGCTCGCATCCTGCGACCGAAAAAAGGTGGCCTGTCCCGTGTCGAACAAGCTGAGGTACATCTCATCTATATATTGAAACATAAGATCAAAATAAACTGACCATTCTATATTGCAAGCAGGATTTTTGCTCTAAGAGACTCAGGTAGAGGCACTGCTCTAGCCTATGGGTCGTTTATTTCGAAAATTATTACCGCAGCAAATGTTGTATACCCAACATTTCCTTGTGTTTCAGTCCCCTCTGACAAAGAACTTAGCACCAAAACCCTTGACATGATGGGATATTTTTAGTGTGATGAATGACAATCATACAGGTTTGTCCGTCGAGCAAATATTCCTCGGGTGACTCATGACAGTTCCGATGACAGCTCGGAAGAGGAAAGTGAAGAATAAGGTGAACAGGATGATGATGAAGAAAATACAGCTGCAGAGGTACAAGAACCTGTATGTGAGATGCAAGACTATCATCAATCGCTGGTTCAACATGAGATTTCAAATACCGATTGGCTCCAGCATTCAGCTCCATCTGAAGAATAAGAAGAAGGTTACACAAATCAGGGATGGGGTGAATGGCAATACACAGGCTGTACCACCCTGGGTAGATTCTACGATCCATATCACGGCTACCCTCAAAACTATCAACCTTCCCAGCACTCATCACCTCCTCCACCATCGAACAACTCTGAAGTAATTAATATGTTGCAGTCCATGCAGTTAGATCAACAGACCTTCATAAGGAGTCAAGATACGCAAATGGAGCAGATCAGAGCTGAGCTTCGTACTCAAAATGAAAGGTTAAATTCATTTTCGACTCGGATGGACGCCCGTCTTGAAGCTCTTGTTGCATCACATGAAAGGCAAGACCTAGAAATCACCGACTGTCTCCATCACCTCAACATGTCCGTAGAAGCGTTTGTGGACTTCTCAGATCCTTACCTCAATCCCGATACTGCATACCGGGGGAGGGGACGAGGTCGGGGGAGGGGATATTAGTTGCATAGTTGCATATTTGTTTCTTCTGTGTAATTTCCATTTTTCCATGTTATGTTTGCCTGAATATTCACCTATTTGCATGTTTTCTTAATTATCTATTAATTCCAGTTACTTTTGTTCATTATCACTCTTATGTGTGAAGTTTGGTAATTAACTATCACCTATTGTATGTTTTCTGTTAATTGATGCGTTCTCCTTCTCTTTTTGATGTTGTCAAAGGGGGAGAAGAACATGTAGCAAGCACCAAAGCCAAGCCAGGATGTTCACAACAGTTGACGGTTACAACAGTTGATGGTTGTTTGGTCTGCAGCCTCATATTACAAAAGAAAGGGGGAGCTTGTGTATACATTGCATATTGTTGTATTGGTTGTTTTGGTTGTATACAGGTTGTCATCATCAAAAAGGGGGAGAATGTAGAGGCAAATCGCCACACATCACACGAGTCTGCAAGACATTGTTCAATACAGGTTTCGATGATGACAAATTACAACCTTGGATGGATTGGAAATTATAAACTCCAGATCTACTAAACAAATGCAACGTATCACCTACCATATCCTTTTATACTTGTCTTAAAACTGTTGTAATAAATATACTATGTGTAGATAAAATGCAATCATGACCAGAGGCATGAAAAACCACAAAAAGATCAATTTTTGCAGGTTTGCAGGGCATGAGTCGACCATAGGGTCGGCGCATGCATCAGAACATTTTTTCACTGAGTCGACCATAGGGTCGGCGCATGAAGGAAATATTTTCCAACGGGTCAGCGCATAAAGGCATGAGTCGACCATAGGGTCGGCGCATGAAGGAAATATTCTTCAACGGGTCAGCGCACGCTGACTGTATGGTCGACGCATACTGATACATTTTCCAGATTTTCAAAAACGCAGGCCATGCGTCGACGCACATACCTGCTGCGGTCGACCGTTCGCGCGGAAATCCAGTTTTTGAATGATTCCCTCTACTATTTGAAATACTGTTATGTCTTTAGTTGGGTTGGTACTATATATACATGTTTAACCACTTATGTCACATTAACATTTGATAAAATTGATTCATGTGTTCAAGAAAAAGAAAGAGTGAAATAGGTGTCCAAGATTCATCATCTTCATCTTCAACATCTCACAACACATCAATTACACACAACCATTTTTGAAGTGCATTGTGAGTGATTAAAGGTGATAAGGTTCGAAGCTTAGATTGGGTAATCTAGTTCGGGTTGAAGCTTGTGACAGGTTCTTTCTTGAATAAAACCGTTAGGGTTTTATCCTCCAAGATTGGTTTGAATTTTGGGGGTTTTTGGACGAGATTCTTCATCAAGGGTCAACTGAGTGAAGGTGATTGTGAAGAGGTGTTCTTCAATAGTCTAGTAGCGGATTCAAAGACATTGAAGGGAAGATCTCGGGTTCGATTTGTTGTTGTTGAGATCAGCCGGAGCCAAAGGTTTGAACAACAACGGGTTATTCAATAAGGTGGCTGGAATCGGAGGTCCATCAACAACGATCGGAGGACTTGATTCATCTTGAATCAAGGGGCAAGGAGTGAAAGCAACATTCAACATATTGAGATTTCTGTTGTATATTTGCTGCTCAATCCTTGTATAAATTGTTACATTCAACAGGTGATATCTATAAAATCTATCTCAATTCTAGTTTTAGAATTGAGGGCAGACGTACCCCGAAGCGAGGACGACGGGGGAACTGCCTCACCAAATACTTGTCTTCTCTATTTTTCAGCATTTACGTTATAGCTCAAAAATAAGTGATTTTTGTATAAGCACTATTGTCAAACTGTGATATCAATTGAGTAAGAGGTTAAAACTCTATTTTTGACTCCAAAGTACAATAAGACATTGTAATAGGCTAGTTGGAATCACTTACTCAACATAAACATCACTTGGAGTGTTTTGCACACCAAGTGTTTGACAAATTGCCTAAACCAAAATTATCTTACTTGTGTATCTAGTTTTGGTTTGCTCTTTAAATCATTGGAACTAGGAATCCTAACAAGTGAGTTAGATCATTGATAAGTGTGATTAGTGTTGTGATTCTATTTTCCATATTGTCATTAATCCAAAGGCTTACGCATATCCGGTTTTCCAATAATCGTTCGTTTTAGACTATATTTTCCTCGGCCGCTTCCGCACTTAAAACAAATTTTCAAAACCAATTTTTAATTGGTAGCGCCGACTCAAATTTTAATTGGGATCTATTCAACCCTCCCTTCTAGATCCGTGTCATAGTCTAACATCTTATACTAGAATGATAACTGTTATCATGCATGTTTTGGAAAGTTTTGCTTATAATCTTTTATAGGCATAATCATCATGGATTTATGGAGTTTTTGCATGCTCAAATGATTAAAACCATCATTATAAATAGGTACTCCTATTACCCTCTTTTTCATAATTGTTTCATCTCTTCTTCTTATGTGTTCTCTGTTCTTGTTTGTGAGAATATTGATTTATTACACCAAAATCATTGTCATAACACCCAAGAGATTGAGATTCTACAATCCTTCCTACTTCTCAAATAATTTATCATACCAAGAACAAGAAAGAAGATTCTTCCCAGAATTTGGAAATAGGGTGATCGTGTTCGCTCATTCCTTGAAGACGAGTGTTTTTCAAGAGTGTGAGTTCTTCAAGAATTTTAAATAAACAAAGTTGAAGGGTTTTATCTGAATCCTCTAAGAAAGTTGTATCCATCCTTGGTAAAAAATTTCTACTCAATTCTCTACTACATGGATGGTTTTATTTCTTCCGAAGTAAGAAAGAATAAGATATCTCTACCATTGGAAGAGTTGGTTGATGTTTTAAATATACCATGCATTATACCTCGCTTAAATCTAAACAAACTAGTGGAAGGTTTATTAGGTTTACTTAAGTATATTTTCTCAAAGTATTGGGTTTGGAAAAGAAGGGCTTGAAAATAGATCCTCAACGTCATGCTTTTGAGTTCATGTGTATTTCGAATAAGCAGAATGAAGTGCTAACTACATCCGCCAAGATTCTATATTGGAAACTCAGAAATTGGGCAAGTGGTGACAAGTCAAATTTTTTTTAAATGTTGATTTTAGTCATTTGTTGAAAGATTAACTGGGTAAAGTTCATCATTGATAAATCATGATTTGCAAAGCGAGGGAAAATCTTCCTTTTTTTCTACACACCTCTAATTCTTATTATCTTCATGCAAAATTGTACTACCTCTTATAATTTTAAGCTTTTGGAAGCTTCAAAGTTGTTTGATAACCATGTCGCTGTCCATATGTGTTACTATTAAGCTAATAAAAATACATATTAATATTAGGATAAGTTGTGTAGGATTTATGAGGATAAATTTGTCACCGTTTAAGAAGTTTATGAAGGTTTTATGCCTTGGACGACATATACTTTTTCATCTGCTGCTTCTACTTCATCTGATGGGTTGAATCCTACGACCAAAGCTTACTTTGACATTTGTATTGATAAGATTTTTGTTAATGCCAATGTTAGGGAAGATAGCCAGATTGCTCGTTTAGTGAAACTAGATGTAAAAGTCCATGCAAGGGATGTGCATCAGAAATAAGCTGCGAAAGCCTAAGAAGATAGGCTGACTACTATGTTGACTTCAATCAAGGAAGCGATAGCTACCATAAATGGTTCAAACTTGGATTTTTGTTTTCTAATTCGTTATGTTATTACTTATCTACTTGTTGTCTTTATCTTTGTTGTGATAGTATCATATCTAAAATTGCGTTTATTTGTTTTTGTAATTTTTGCTTGATTTCATAATTATGATGAATTGTGTGTTTTGATTATGTGGATACTAGTAGTTTGATTACATGTTTTTGTGGTTTCTACTGTTATGTGCGTCTTTAGTCTTACTTTTACTCTGCCTTTTTTAGTCTTTGTCAACAGCAGGGAATTTTATGAAATATCTTAAATTTTTTATGTGCATTAAGTATTTAATGAAAATGGGATTAAGAGCTCAAGAGCTTAATATCAAAAAATGGGAAACCAAAATTGTTCAACACATAACAATGTGAATTCATCTTCATTTTTTGATGCTTTATCATATTTTTGATATATTTGAATTATCACTTGTTGTAACTTTTAATTGATAGATTTATAGAAATTTCAATTTTACCGTTTATTGTAGTAATTTATCTTGAGCTTTCTCTTACACTCACTTAGGTTGAAACTATTACGATGTTTGATAATTTGACAAAAATGGTCAAAAGTCAACTATGAATGACTTGAATCACAAGTTAAAAGTCTTAAAACAAAGTGGTTTTTAAACTTGATTCAAATATTAGCTTTGGTTGATTCAAATTAAGAGTAAACGTGAAATTTAGAATTTGGTGATGTTAGTGTGATTCAAACCAAGGTTTTGTATGTTTTGAATAAAATACCTTTTGACGCAAATCACAAGTATGGTCGATTCAAATCATAGACAAATGTATTTTTTTTTTAAAAATTACCTTTAGTTGTGTGATTAGAATCATGCAATTGATTCAAATCACATGATTCAACCATGACCCATATTAAACAAAATGTTTTCAAATGTTGTCATCTTAATTCAAGTCACTCTCTCATCTTATTCAAATCATAACTTTAGGATCTGACTCGAATCAATTGCTTAAATTTTCACCCATTTTGTGCCTTATCTGTAGCACATATATAAATCATTCTTTCTCTCTCTCTCTCTCTCTCTCTCTCTCTCTCTCTCTCTCTCTCTCTCTCTCTCTCTCTCTCTCTCTCTCTCTCTCTCTCTCTCTCTCTCTCTCTCTCCTCTCTCTTTCTCTCTCTCTCAATTAGAAGTGTAAGTTCATGATTTTCACAAACCTTGAAAAGTCAAAATGTTCTTTCTTTCATAAACACCACTTTTCTCATGTCAAGCTCAAAGAAAAACTTTAAATAGTGTTGACTTTGTGAGTTATAATAAAGAGTTCTCTCAGATTCTTCAAATTACCAATCATCTTAAACTTTTATCTAAAAACCACATTGTTGTGGTTACTTAACTCTAAGTGTGAGTGTGAGTGATGGTTACGAGGTTCACTAAGGAATCTAATGTTTTTTGTGAAACGTGTTTTTATGTATCATATTGAAGATTGTTTTTTGTGAATATGGTGTTCAGAGACTGACTTCTAGAAAAAGAAAAAGAAAAATTTATTCTCCAATAACATTTAGTAGGATCTAGTGAAGACTATTGCAGATGAGTTTTAGAGTGTCTAAGATCCTTTAGTAGAACAAGGGCCCAGACAAGGAAATTTTGGAAGGGTTGAGTCAAGATTTTTATGGACTAAATCTTGGAGAAAACTTAGGTTCTAAGAAGGAAATTGACTTAATATCGGTTGAAGATCTTGAAGATTAGGCAGTTTTTAGTGATTTGCTTAAAACAAAAGTGAAACTAGATTTAGGCCTATTTTTGCTAATCATTTTGTCTTGAAATGTTTAGTATTGTCTTGATTGTATATTGTATAAAAGAGCTTGTATTAATTTCTAAAATAATGGAAGACCCAATAAATTTTGAATGATTTACTGTTGGAGACTACACTAAGGGCCAGCGAGGATGAATGCATTCAACAAGTATAAATTTGGCTTACAATTTCACTTTCCTCATTTTTTTTTAAAATTCCAGTATAGGTTTGTATGATATTAAAATTTATCTTTTTTCTAGAATCACGTGTGGATTATTTATTACTAGATGTTCTAGGCCGGCAAAAGGCTGAAAGCCAAGGCCCAACCCGATGCAAGCCAATCCAAATAATCCAACGTATAAAAGCCAGATCACGTGAGACTCAAGATACATTTTTTTTTATCTATATTTCTTATTACATTCATCTAGATTTATGAGGTGACTTGGGAATTGGAAAGCTAATCTAGAATGTCCTCCCCGCGCCGCCATATTAGATATTAGCACCACCAGTTTAGGATCCTTCACTAGCGATACATACCAATTTTGGTTCCTCAACATGACAGTGACACCATATGTGTAAAATGACTCCTAATTCCCCTGAAATTCCCCAAGTAGATGTTCATCAGTCCAATTTCAGGTCTCTATTATAATTGAGAGAAAGAGACAATCAACTAGCACATCACAAAAAGGATATATATATATATATATATATATATATATATATATATATATATATATATATATATATATATATATATATATATATATATATATATATATATATTAGAAATTCCAAATTTATTATGTCATATTTGATCGTCACCTTTGAGATGTATTATGTCGTAAAATCTGGCAATGATCTATCATCAGAGCGCCTCTTCCAAATGACATGTGATACTAAACTGCAAGACGAGGATTGATTTGCACTAGGATACCCTAAGAGTGATAAGTTAGGTAAAACCTCGAGAGCGTAGTCATTGGTAGTTTTTGCAGTCTCTGTTACATGAAGAATGCCTAACCAGATAACTCCTAGATTGTGGATTTCCCATAAAAACTTCTGACCCGACGTAGTTGAGAAATAAAATCTCTGGTAATAAGATCTAAAGTACATACCCCATGCCCTCAATAGTACATACTCGACGGGAGGAAGGTGCCCCGGGGTTCTAGTAATTTTGTGTGGGGACACCATCCAACACGTCCTCATTATGCCCGTCTTAGCAAGCTAAACATCCTGACTTAGTCAATTCACTTAAAGATATTATAGCGGGAAGGAAAAACCAAACTCCATCCATGTTGACCATAGAGGTACGTATTGGAAAAGCCTTCGAGAAATCTAACCCCTGATCCAACATTGATTTCAGAGTAAGCCGGATTGAGGCTAGTCTAAGTGTATCCATAAGAGTAGTCTTCGACATCCCTTTCGAACACACCATTAACTGAATTTTAGAGGATCACTAGAGACCAATGCCAACCTAAAATTAAGGAAGTAGAACGGGTAAACAACAACTCGACTTACCGTTTAAAAGATACCACCGAAGGCACTCACCCATAGATGGTCTGGCCTCCCTGATCATGGATATGCAATATATCTATAAATAAATTGGCCGCCTTATATTGCCCTTCAAACAATGGTACACATACCAGTCACTTGAGAGACAAACACATTCACGAGGCATCCAAAAAGGTGAACCGCGTCCGTGGAACCAAAGACACATGTCCTTGTAAAGTGAAGCCAACTGACAGACACTTCCACTACGACAACCCCCAGCTACGCAGTCAGTTAAAGAGTGAGTAAAAAGAAGTAGAACACACTTCAGTTACAACTTTCTAAATGATATAAGTGATCCATATTATGGGATTTCAATAATTATTTTACGAACTGTGAGAAACATTTCAAACACAAAGGTTTGTGTAACCCTCTGTAGGATGATGCAAGTCACTCTTCTAAAGAAAATTTCACACTTGGTGAACACGTTTCAAGCGTAGCTGTAACACCCCCTCTTATGAACTAGTAATTCTAATAGTGTAGGAAATGGAGCTCAAAGATGTCTATGAACCAGGACAATCCTAGGGGAAGGGACGTGAACCTTACCTTTGGACGGGGACGGTTCCTAGTGATGTTAAAGAATTACACTAACTTTTCCAAATCAGAGCTAGTAACAACGAAGCTACAATTGGGACCAAAAAGTTAGATAGACATGCCAGATGCCAGTAGCACACACGAGATAACTTTTTTAAAAGGAACGAGAATGATGAGAAAGTATTGGTGTAATAAAAGCTTTCCAATCGATCCAAAGCGCAAGACCAGGAACCCATATGGTGGACCAAAAAACCACAAAGAAGAAGTAAAATATATCAAGGCCAAAAATCTAAATAAAGGCACCAAGCATAAAGGTAAATATATAAATATTGTTATCTTTGCATATGCATAAAGCATAACTAACATTTCATAAAAAAGAAGAAAAATAAAATCTAATTTTCTCACTCTGAGACGCTACACAATGGTTGTCCACCAAAGCCTCGTCGTGAAAAACTTTGTAAGCATCACTCTGAAACTTGGAACACTTCGACTCTAAGGCTTCACATTTTCCTTTCTAGGTGTCTCTCTATTTGGAGAGATTACCCATGGTCAGAACATCTCCTTGACCAGTAGTAACTAATGAAAACAAAGAAGATGCCAAGTTAGTATAGAAAGTAGCCTCAGAAAAAGCTCCATATTTTCTACCTCAAGAAGATTTTGGAGGTAGTCCAGATCTTCAACGAACATAACAGCAACAACTTCCACAAAAGTGTGGGGAATTTGGGAAGGAAGGATGGTAGGAAATTTGAGAAAGGGAGTGGCCAATATTAAAGCATCACCCCAGAAAGATGAGCATGTTTTGACGAATCTTCCTATAGGAAGGGAATTTGGTCTAGATCAGATTCTCTCTTCATCTGGATAGTAGATGCACAAGGTTAATCCTCCACAATATGAATAGTAGTGATAGGAATAAGCTGGTAAGCTCCAAAGGCAATTGAGGTATCCTTGGAAGAAGAGCATGCAAAGGGAGTTGTAAGAGAAAAGTGTAACAACTAGAGTCAAGGGACCAGGGTTGACATCCTGAGAAATGACAATGGCGTAAACCTTATGCAAATAGTTCGTTTCATATGTAAGTACAAACAAGTGGGTTAAAAATGTAAGAACTCTATCATCACCAAAGATACATTTCCTTTCTAGACAACCGACCACACTCACAATGGCGCATCTATCAATAGACTTTTTCCTTTAAAAGGAAGACAGCACTTTAGTAAGGCCAAACCCTTATTCATAACCAAGTTCCATTAGAAATACTTCAGGTTCTTATTCATCATAATTTCTTCATATGTGAGAGAATCCAGATTAAAACCGTATGAATGAGACTCGAGGTAGAAGTGAGGCCAAGCCTATTATTTCATAAATTTACCTTTATAAGAGCGAGAATATTTGAAAATACTAGAGCGGAAAGAAAAGTGAACATCTTGAGTACGGGGCCTCACAATTACAAAACACCCCAAAAAGTTGCCCCATTCTTTAAAAAAGGTCCAAACAAGGGTATGGACGGGCATAGTTCAACAAGTCCTTGGTCCCAAGTGTTATACTGAGAAGTATGTATCACAGCAAATAAATTGAAGAACATTTGGAAGAAGAGTTTCCAAGACCTATACTCAACCTAAAACTGGAACACCTTCAGGTAAGCCCAACGCAATAAGATGTGGTAGGGGAAACCTTCAACTATCTCAACACTACCATCTTAAATCTAGATAGACGAAACAATAAGTTGAGCCTAGTGAACAAAAACTCGTAAAAGGGGACAAAATACCCTTCAAAGGTGTTGCATTTATTTTTATCTAGAGCCATCGGGAGGACTGATCAGTTAAATGGAGGGTCGACCATAATATTGGTTGCATTTCGGTCGACTGACTACTTAAACGAAAGGAGTCCCCAATATCACTGAGTCCACTCAACCGTATTTGAATGTGTCTAAAAGCTCCCCCCACACGGCCTTTCTCAAGGACAGATCGTTGACCATGAAAATCTTGAAGAGTTTAAGCCAACTGACTCCATCCGGTTGGGCCCCATGCTTTAGATTATCCTTAAGGTCAGCCACACTTTGGCCTTAACTGCATTCTTTTTGATAGGCCTTAGTATAGCATTTGGCACCCTTCCTATTAAATATATTAGCCTCCATCTCCAGAATCATCAAAGCAGACAAAACTGAAGTTCTTGGAGCATGAGAAGAGGTGACATGGAAGCTGCGCGTAATCACCTGCAACATCTTCATCATAGAATAGGGCATCGAAATAAGAATTCCTAGAGGAAGCTCCCTCATCCGTAGATCCTTTAAAGATCGTCTCTGAATCAAAATCATCGATGTTATATATGATCTCGTGAGCCAAGTGATTAGTAATAAATGGGGAAGGGTTCAAACCATAAGATATTCCCGCCCTAACTACAGGAGATTCATTATTCTTAGAATTTCTAGTCAAACTAATGGTTATATCACTTATATTGACTTAGAAAAAAGAATTGTTGAAGTTTTGAAAAGATTGAGGTAAGGATGGTACCTGGTAAAACAGATGCTGATGAGAAGGTGAAGTTTAATGAGGAAGATTAGAAGTTTAGTTTAAGGGATAACAATCACTCTGATAAATACTCCTGGAAAAGAAAAGGGAAATTCACTCACAAATAGAAATTGACTCTCAAAGATTGCAAAATGTTCCCTCAACACTCGAAAACCCTTATATATATGCAAAGGTGAGCAACATACCAGATCCGAAGAAGAAAGAGGTTACAAGATATACAACTGAATCCTTCCTAGGTAACACAAACAAACTCAAGTGAACTCAAGTACACTATAAGGAAATGTTATGCCCTAAATTTGTCACCTCAAGCCCCACGTCAAGGGAGATCAGCAAAACATTTCAATGATGGGAAAGAGTTTAATGCATCTTTTCCCGCTACTTTTGCAATTGATCCAAGGTGTTTCCACTTTTGTCTGATAGCAAACAACATTCTTAGAGGTAGACAATGAATTCTAAGATTTCCCTGACGAATCCTCGTGTGACAAGCCTTTGGGGCAACTATTTTGGGCCGACCAAAGGCAAGGCCAGACCTGATGCAAGTCCAATCCAAATAACTCAACGTACAAAATCCATCTCACGTGACATTTAAGGTACATTTTTATGATCTCCATTTCTCACTACAATCATTTAAAAAAGTGAAATAATTAAGATCGCCATTTAAGGAGCCATCTAGAAGGAGAATTCCTCTCATATTGTTATGTGATAAAAAAACTAGTTAGTAAAGTACCAATTTCTCATGTCTCATTGTTGATTAGAGTAGTCATGGAAAACTTAGATGTATAAAGGGTCTTGATAGACCAAGAAAACGTTTGTGATATAATGTATATCGAACTATTGGGAAATTTACAATTGACTCATGAATAGCTCATTTGATATAAGAGAAATGATATTGAGGAACGTAGTGGGATTTTTTCTGATGAAGAAGACTTTATCAAAGAGGATGATTCATATAATATGAAAGAGTAATTATTATATGTAATTATGAGTGAGGCATGTGTGTATAACCATGTTGACTTGCTATTGATGGAAGATAAGAATATGATCTTTGAGCTAACTGTTGGAATTAAACCCAAGACTTTGAGTAATTCGGAATCAATTTTGATGAACAAGATTCAATCACACCGATCAAATTCCCTACTGTTCTTCACTTTTCACTTGAGTGAATCAACCAACCTTGGTTGCAAGATTGTATTGCTGCACAATGATGATGAAAACAAGAAAAGAATATTGAATTTTGAAGAAAAGAAATTAGGGATTCAATACAAAATAGAGAAAAAGAAGAGAATTTTTGCAGAGTAACTCTCTGCTCTCAAAACGGAAATTTTATTCAAATGAATCACATTACAATAATAAGTTTACTCCATGTTTATAGATTTTGCTTTCTTGCTCCTTAAGCAAAGCCCAAAAACAAAAGCCCAAAATACATGATTCTACCAACATTACAAAATTAGGTTTAAGACAAAATCCATGTCGAGGATAACTCCTTGAAACTTCGACAACAGGTGTTTATACACACAAACACACACTAGGCTATTTTGAAAACTTCCTTGTCCCTGTCGAGCAACCTAGTTCAACACCAGGAATTACAATTCAACACACCACCTAATTTATTGTGTCTAAGCTATCTACATTCATCATAGATCTTAATTTCTTGAACACTTTGATATGCACTCCCTTCGTCATGATATCTCCAATCTGATCAATTCTGTAGTGTTTTAAGTTCATATTCCTTGTAATCTCTTTGACCAGATTCAACATCCATGTTGCTTGACATACACAGAGAGAAACAGTTATGTACTCTGCTTCACATGATGATAGTTCCACTAATGGTTCTTTTCTTGAACTCCAAGCAACTGGTGCACTACCTAACATAAACATATAGCCCTTTATGGATCTCTATCCTCAGCATCACTACACCAACTCGAGTCGGTGTATGTCATTAACTTGCATTCTTTTCCTTCATCAGCTACAGGAAACAAAATGTCGTAGTCAAGAGTTCCTTTTACATACCTTAGTATCCTTTTCGTCACTGCTAGGTGTGATACATTTGGCTTCTGCATGAATCTACTCATCATACCTACATTGTAGCTAGATCAGGCCTTGTATGATAAAGGTATCAAATTGATCTAATGATGATGAAAACAAGAAATTAAGATTGAATTGAAAAGAAAGGAAATTAGGGATTCAATACAAAATAGGGGAAGAAGAAGAGAATTTCTGCAGAGTAACTCTCTGTTCTCAAAAATGCAATTTTATTCAAGTGAATCACATTATAATAATAGGGTTATTCCCTATTTATAGATTTTACTTGTTTTCTCCTAAAGCAAAGCCTAAATACATAATTCTAACAACACTACAAAATTAAGTTTAAAAAAAAATTCATGTCGAGGCTAACTCCTTGACACTTCGACAACAGGTGTTTTGACACACACACAAGATTATTTCGACAATTTTCTTGTCTCCGTCGAACAATCTATTTCAACACAAAAATTACAATTCAACACTAGTAAAACTTTAATCAAAGCCATGAATATAAAGATTTTTCACAAAAGATATAAGATTTTTCACAAAAGATATAAGGGAGATTTAAGGACTTTGATTGTTTTTAAGTTTGATAGTATTAGGTTTACTTATGTCAAAAGGGATGACAATTGTCATATACACGTTTACCCCCAACAAGCCACAAATAATCCAAATAAAATTTGGACTTCTTTTCTAGATTTTTTATACCCCAATTTTTAAACCTTTTGAATTATTACTATTTCTAATATAAAAATAAATTTAGTACTAAGAATCAAACAAATCATTTTAGATCGGACTCATTGTGATTAGTAAATCTATATAATATATTAAATTTGAAGCGGCGAATTATACGACAACACATACACACATTTCTATTTCATTTATGCCACATCATTCCATAGTTTTATGTGGCACATTAAAATTTTATTTTAATTTTTCAAATAGACAAATATATTATTTAGTCTCAATTGGATATTACGAGTTCGAACCTTGACAAAAACGAAAAAATTTAATTTTTAATAAAATTGATCTAACAAAACAACTATTATTCCAACTATCTATATTCTCCTAAATATTAAAATTAAAATTATGTCTTATTTGAAATCATAAAAAATATGAACACTTAAAATAATTGTTTTAAAATATTGAGAATAATGTTTAAAAAAAGAACAATCATATTTTAAAACTTATATAACATTATTTTTTTTTTCATAAAATAATTTCTAAATTATAAGATAAGTAAAAGTTGAAACAAATGACTTTAGTGTCAAATTAGTTATTACACAAATTGTAAAGATTTGTCACTATTTATTGACATTGAAATATGATAGAGTATATAAAACTTTATAATCATATTTATATACTTTATTATTATATTCTTCATATTATGACATACGAGAACATTAAAAACAAACAATAACATTATTAATTTTTCACATATGAGTGTGAAAGAGGATGAGAATAAAAATATAAAAAATAACCACAAGTAATATCTTTTAGATTTTTATTAAAATTTTCAAAAACTAAATTCTTAATATCACTTTCAACTTACAAATATATACTTTTTCTTTCAAGTAAAATATTTCTTTTTCTATCGTATTATTGTCTATATTATAATTCATAATAAATTATTATAAAATATCTTTTTAATCATATATTTAAAAAAATATATATAATTATAATTTAATATATTCAAATAAAAATAAATTCACAACCGCACGCACGGGTCTTAATCTAATTTAGTTAAAACCTAAATATTTAAAAACATTCTAGTTTAATTTTTAATCCAAATAACTAATGACCATATTTTTTTATACGAAGAGTTAGGTTTAAGAGGCTCATCAAAGATTATACATGTCACAAAAGTTTAATAATAAAAAACACATATAAAATACTTATAAATTATTTATCAAAGATGTTCTTGCATAAACTAAATCTACAATTTTTTTAATGTGTCCATCAATTCTTTACTAACATTATGTAAACACAAAATATAGAAAGTTCAAATTATGGTTAAAAAAATTAATAAAATGGATTACATAATGAAGGAGTCTATGTTAGCGCATTCTATGGCACTTGAATGTCTAATTATAGTTTATGACAAGACATCACATAAAAGGACTCCTTATAGTATAATCACAATCATCAAGTAAACTAAATTATTCAAATAGAATGGATTAATTCAATGTTTATGGCAAACTTTTCAACTCGTTTTCTATACCTAACATATAAATTTATTTCTTGATCCTTAAGAGGGGAGAAAATACACGCTTTGCTTCAATTCAAAGAGGTCAAAAGAAAATGTACTCCTAGTTAACAAGTAAACGTGTGGACAATTTGAGTCAAAGACGCTTCAAACACTTAGACGATAAATTTAACACTAACTTGTTATTTTTCAAATTAGTAACAAAACAATGTGTGCTTAATTTGAATTTGATACTATTTGATGTCTTTCCAAAAGGGAAATGTCAACTCAATGGATCCTAAATATCCGGTTATCTTTTGACAAAAAGATCAAGAAACTATGGATGTGTCACTCTCATTTCATTAAATAATATTCTTTTAATGACATGGATCCCAATAACAATACCATTATGGTAATTAATAATTTTGTAAGTTGAACTAATTATTATTACTTAACCAAGTTGAGAGTTATGTTATAATATGGAATTTTTCCATGTGGTTCTTAATGCTCTTATTTCTTTCTTATAACAATATATCTTAATATTTATACTATATATTTTATATTTTATTCGGAAAATCGAATTGCACTTAAGTGAATCATAGTACAATGTTATCTAAATTATATTGATTTGTTTCAATTAATTTATAATCAAATAAAAATTATTAATTTGATATATTACATTAAAATTTTAGATTATATTAATCTGTTAGAAGATATTTTTTTTAAATCAAACCATTTATTAAAAAAAAATTAAATTATTATACTTTATTTCAAAAAAAATTTAATACATATTTTTAAAACTTATTTTCTAGTATTTGTTTTTTTAGTTTTGCTTCAGTTCAATTTTAATTTCGTTTTGATTTATTTATCATTTAATTCAATTTTAAAACGATTTGTGCAATACAAATTCGACTCACTGACTAAACATAATATTATTTGATTATTTTAACTTTAATTCAATTTAATTTGATAAGGTTAATATTCTGTTTCACATGACATACTTTTGAACTTATATCTTATACTTTATAAATTCACAATAAAAGACTTAATTGATAGCAATATTTGCATCACTAATTTATTGTTTATTTTGTTAATTTATAATTTATTTTACAGACAATATTTCAAATAGTATTTTATCTAATAACTAATAGTTTATTTTGCAGATGCTATCACTAATTACTCATCAACTATAAAATATAAAATATAAATTAGTGTATCAGTAAACAACTATTTTTACAAAAGAGAGTCTAAGTTTTTTTTATTAGTCCTACGTAGGATCACAATTAGGGTTGAAAATGAGTTGAATCGAGTTCAAATCGCTTTAATTCGGTTTGACTCGTTAAAAATTGGTTCAGTTCAAACATCAGTTTGAGTTCGACACAAACTTTTTTTAAGCTTAAACTCAACTTGTCATAAGTTCACAAATAATTTAGTTCAACTCATTAGATTCAACTCACTTGCTTCACGAATTTAAAGCATTTCTTAAGTCTATTTTATTTTATATATTTGACATTTTAAATTAATATTTTTTTAAATATATATATATATATATATATATATATATATATATATATATATATATATATATATATATATATATATATATATATATATATATATATATATATATATATATATATATATATATATATATATATATATATATATATACACATACACACACACATTGACATAAAATAAAAATTATAAGATTGAAATTTAACTTTGTCTAAAAAATTTACCAATTCAAAAACAACACAATTTTCAAGAGATACATTTGAAAGTTTAAGTTAAAAACTATTTATTTGGAGTTTAAAATTGTCTCAAAAATTCACAACTTCATCTAAATATTTAGGAACCTACATATTTAATGAAATAGTACACCAAAAATTATTAAAAATTGATACATTTCCATCACAGAATGATTACCTCACTTGCAATCTTTATTACACATCTTATTTTAGCAAATATCATTATGTCTAGGACAAGGATAACTCTAAATGCAATCATCAACTTTACTACCATAACTAGTACGAAAGGGTATTGGTGCAAAGGTAGAATAAATGATGAAAAGGTAGAAATATTCTATTAAGAATGACGGCAAAAAAACATGATTAAAAGTTACAATAATTGTTACCCTATTTATAAGCTAAAACTAGGGTTACCAGAATAAGATAAAATACTAAAATACCCTCTAACAAACTTAGGGGCTAAGAAAATAGTACAACTAAATAAATATGAATTACTATTAATATTCTAATATCATCCCTTAATTCATATTCCATCAAAACTTGTAACACCAATTCCATCCCTTAGTCTGAGAAATTGATCAGTCTTGATAGCTTTCGTCAGAACATCTGCCAACTGCTTCTGAGTGCTGCAGTGTACAACTTCTAACACTCCACTCTGAACTTGATGTCTCAGAAAATGATACTTAGTCTCAATATGCTTGCTTCTCCCATGCAACACTGGGTTTCTGGCAAGATTGATTGCAGACTTGTTGTCAATCATCAACTTCAGAGGTTTGCTTACTTTAATCTTCAGATCCTGCAACAGATTCAGAATCCACACAGCTTGGCATGCAGTAACAGCACCTGCAATGTATTCAGCTTCACAGGTTGATAACGCCACAACAGGTTGCTTCTTGGAACACCAAGAAATGGAACCTCCCAGAAAATTGAACAAGTACCCAGATGTACTTCTTCTGTCAACTCTGTCTCCACACCAATCAGAGTCTGAATAACTCAGAAGTTCTGACTCATTATTTCCTCCAGAGGGAAATAACACTCCATACTTCAGAGTTCCTTTGATATACCTCAGAATCCTGACAGCAGCTTGATAATGGGACCACTTAGGTTTACTCATGAACCTACTAACCATCCCAACTGAGTAGCAAATATTAGGTCTGGTATTGCACAGATACCTCAGAGAACCAACCAACTGTTTGAAGGTTGTAGCGTCCACATCCTTTCCTTCAGAGTCTGAATCCAGTTTCTGATTTGTATCAGAAGGTGTGACAACCATCTTACAATTCTTCAGATCAAATCTCTTCAGAAGTTCTAATTCATACTTGAGTTGATGCAAAATGATACCTTTCTCAGAATATCTGAACTCCATCCCTAGAAAGTATGTCATTTTGCCTAGATCAGTCATTTCAAATTCATTCATTAGAACCTTCTTGAACTTGGCTATCTCCTGTTCAGAACTTCCAGTTAATAGTATATCATCCACATATAAACATACCAGAGTCATATTGCCTTCAGAAGTATGCTGAACATAGACACCGTACTCCATCTCACATTTTTGAAAGCCTTGCTTCTTGAAAAATGAATCAATCTTCTGATTCCAAGCTCTGGGCGCTTGTTTCAATCCATATAGAGCTTTGTATAATCTGTACACCATCCCTTCCTGATTCTTTTTCACAAATCCAGGAGGTTGTGACACGTAAACTTCTTCTTCTAATGGACCATTCAGAAATGCAGATTTTACATCTAAATGCATCAGAGGCCAATTCCTGTTAGCAGCTATTGCAATCACCATTCTGATTGTTTCATGTCTTGCTACAGGTGCAAACACTTCAGAGTAATCCAGCCCAGGTTTTTGTAGAAATCCTCTGGCTACCAAACTTGCTTTATGTTTTCCAATTGAACCATCTGGCTTTAACTTCTGCTTGAAAACTCATCTGACGCTGATGGCTTTCTTGTCTTTTGGAAGTTCTGTCAGCTTCCAAGTCTTGTTTCTCTCTATAGCATCAAGTTCTTCTTTCATGGCCTTCAGCCAGAGCTTCTGCTTAAGAGCCTCTTCTGTACTTATGGGTTCAGAGTCTACCATCATGACACACTGAATAACTTCTTCTTCAGAGTCTACTTCAGTGTCTTGCAGCATGTCAAATTCTGCAAATCTTCTGGGAACGCTTCTGATTCTTTGTGGTCTCTGAACTTGTTCAGAGTCTTGGGCTTCAGATGATTGACTTTCTCCAGAGCTTTGACCAACTTCAGGATCTGGCATATTTCCAGAGTCTTGAACTTCAGAATTTCTAGCTTCAGAGGCTTGACTTCCTCCAGAGCCTTGGCCATCTTCAGAGTTTGAATTACCATCAGAGTCTGGATCATCAGAGTCACTTTCATCTTCTGAGTCTTCTCCAGAGTCAGAATCACTATCAGAGTCAGAATCAACGTTAGAATTTACTTCAACTTCATAAATTCTTAACTCTGACCTTTCTTCAGAAGTTCTAACATCAGAATCAGATTGAGACTTATCCCAATTCCAAACTTCTGATTCCTTCACAATCACATCTCTGCTGAATTCAATTTTATTGGTTTCTGGACAATAGAGCTTGTATGCACCTGTACTGTGGTACCCTATCAGAATCATCACTTTGCTTCTATCATCCAGCTTCTGTCTTCTGGCTTCTGGAACATGTTTATAGCAAACAGAACCAAACACCTTCAGATGACTAACACTTTGCTTGTCTCCAGTCCACTTCTGCATAGGAACTATTTCCTTCAGCTTCTTCGTAGGACATCTGTTGAGTACATACGTTGCAGTGGCAACAGCTTCTCCCCAGAGCTTCTGAGGAAGCTTCTTCTCCTTTAGCATGCTTTTCACCATATCAAGCAAAGTACGATTTCTTCTTTCAGCAAGACCATTGTGTTGAGGGGTATAAGGAGCAGTAACCTCATGCTCAATTCCATTCTTCTCACAGAACTTCTGGAACTCTTTGGAGTTATACTCACCTCCACCATCAGTTCTAAGAATCTTCAACTTCTGACCACTCTGATTCTCAGCCTTCATTCTGAACTTCTTGAATTCATCAAACACCTCATGTTTAAATTTAATAAGGGATACCCATGTCATTCTTGTGAATTCATCAACAAACAACACAAAGTACTTATTCCCTCCAATTGATGCTACAGGAAATGGACCACACACATCAGAATGTACAACTCTCAAGGCATGTTTTGCTCTTGGAGCAACTTCTGACGCAAATGGCAAACGTGGTTGTTTTCCTTCCATGCAAACTTTGCATGACTTCTCAGGCTTCTTAATTGCAGGAATTCCATGTACCAGCTTCTTTGAATTCAGATGTTTTAGGCTTCTGAAATTCAAATGACCAAATCTTCTGTGCCACATCTCACTCTCCTTCTCAGCACATGTTGCACTAAGACATTCTGAGTCTGCAGTTCTGACATTCACCTTGAATGTTCTATTCCTTCCCTGTTCTGACTCCATAATCAACTTCTGATTGCAGTCATACAACTTTAGAAGATTGTCCTTCATGGTAACTGAAAAACCTTTCTCAATTAATTGTCCCACACTCATCAGATTGCTTCTGATGCCAGGTACATACCACACGTTCTGAATCAATGCTGTTTTCCCATTGTTCATAGTCACTCTGACATTTCCCATACCTTCTGCATTAAGATATTTGTCATCAGCACATCTGATCTTTGTCCTCTTTTCAGAGTCAAAGTCAACCAGCCATTTCTTGTTTCCAGTAAGATGATTTGAACAGCCAGTGTCCATATACCACCAGTCTGTCAGATCATCAGATTCAGAGGCCATCAATAGCACAGATTCGTCATCAGAACTTCTGGCTATATTTGCTTCTTCTGATTTCTTCTCCTTGTTTGACCAACAATCTCTAGCAAAGTGACCAAACTTCTTACAACAGTAACATTGGATCTTCTTCTTGTCATACTTCTCTTTTCCCTTCTGAGCATTCTTTTGCCTATCAGAGATTGAGCTTTCTGACTTCTGACCACCATCAGATCTTCTCTTGGCTTCTGACTGCTTCTGATACCTCCTATCAGAAGTTGCTTTCAGAGCCTGCTGCTCTACTTCCCTTTCAGAAGTTCTCTCAGTCAAACGCAACTCTTGCGCTTCTAAACTACTCTACAGCTCTTCAATTCTCATTGTACTCAGATCTTTGGAATGTTCTATTGCTACCACAATGTAATCAAATTGAGAGGTAAGGGATCTCAATACCTTCTCCATGATTGTTTCTTCAGAAAGAGTTTCTCCACATGCCTTCATCTCATTAGTGATCAGAATCACTCTGGAGATGTATTCAAAAACTTTCTCATTATTCTTCATGTTGAGATTCTCATATTGCTTTCTCAAGGACTGAAGCTTCACCTTCTTCACTGATGCGTCACCACCATAACATCTCACCAGAGTGTCCCATGCAGCCTTTGTTGTTGTAGAGTCTGCAATCTTCTCAAACACGTTTACATTCACACATTGATGAATGAAGAACAATGCTTTCTGATCCTTCTTCCTTACTTCCTTCTGCGCGTTTTTCTGTTCATCAGTTGCATCTGCTGCTACTGGAACATAACCATCAGTGACAAGATCTAGAACATCTTGAGCACCAAATAGTACACGCATTTGGATCATCCAACGATTCCAATTTTTACCATCAAATACTGGAAGCTTGGTGTTCATGTTGCCGTTTCCGTTCATCTTCACCTTGCACAATACACTCAATGTTTCTCACACAGTGTTTCCCAACCCACAGAATAAAATTCTGATCAGATTTTGTTCAAGATTCAACACGAATCTAAGAATCAAAATCAAACACACAAGACCTCACGTTCACTCGTGTTTCCCGTGTTTCCCAATGAATCTGAACCGGAGCTCTAGATACCAATTGTTGGTGCAAAGGTAGAATAAATGATGAAAAGGTAGAAATATTCTATTAAGAATGACGGCAGAAAAACATGATTAAAAGTTACAATGATTGTTACCCTATTTATAAGCTAAAACTAGGGTTACTAGAATAAGATAAAATACTAAAATACCCTCTAACAAACTTAGGGGCTAAGAAAATAGTACAACTAAATAAATATGAATTACTATTAATATTCTAATAAAGGGACAATATAGGTTAAGATTTGGAGTAAATCTTTAAACATACTCTTAAAGACAATATAATCATTCTCATATTTAATCGAGTTGACTCATGAACCTAACGAGTCAAACTATATATAGTTTAAGTTCAACTCATTTAGTTAACGAACTTAATTTTTCGCTCATATTCACCTCATTTGTTTTATGAACCTAATTCAACGATTTAATTGTCGGACCAAATTTCAAATTATTTTTTAAATTGGTTCGGTTCATTGCCATCCCTAATCACAATGGATAGGATTTGAGTAGAATATTAAAGTACTCGACTCTATACTTGCATTTTGAAAAAATTACCACACCCGAATTCATACTCGCGTGAGCATCAACTTTTATACATATACTCATACTCTATAAAAACCTAAGTATGTGTGCATGTTACCTGCAATTCTATCAATTAAAGAATATCATAACAAAATTAAAAAAAAAAATCAAAAATTTTATAACTGAACTACGAAACAAACACTTATATATTAAAATGTATAATAGTTTAATTGTGATGTATTTTTTAAAATAGACATACATTGTTATATTATCATATAAATTAAAATATATAATAAATATGTATGTGATGGAGTGAATACTAAAGTATTTATACTTATCATCGTACCCGCATACCCGCATATTTTAATGAATAATTATTTATATTCGCACTTATACCAATTTTAGAGATTTTTATCCCACTCATTATAAATATATATTTTTTTAAAATATCTATTCTATTGAATACCACTATAATTGTCATTCCTAATCCTACAAATATCCACTTACATAAATTTTTACTATACAAAACAACAAATTTCAATTCCGTAACTTGTGCACTAAAAAAGTAGCTTAATAGAAGCATCTATGAAGAAATTACAAAGCATAAACACAACACATAAACTACTATTTGATTAACATTGGGTTAGGTGTGTGTCTTATGACATTTTGAAAAACCAAAGTATGAACAAATAAATAAAACGGTTGCAACTTAGCAATGTCAAATTTAAGTCACTTCTAATGATGAGTTACTCGATTCCTATGACTTTTCTGTCACTTCTAATTTAGTATTCTTGTACAATTTCGTCTTTTCTTGAATTTTCCTGTTATTTCAATTGTTCGTTATCCTTTCACTAATTATAATCCGTTGCATTTTGTGTGTGAATGAGTAACCATTTGCATAAATTTCAAAACCATTTTTGTTTTGGAAACTATTTTGTAACAAAATCAAGTTTAACACAGATGTTATAATAGCAAAAAGGAATGAAAAATCAAAACAATTACTAAGAAATTTACAACAATAATGCATATGAACCTTATGTGGTGGGGCATGAGTATAGTGGACACGTGCTAAAGATTAAGGGATAACTATTATTCAACTCAAATTGTTCTTTAATTCTATGCTTTATTTTTCAGCTTTATTCCACTCTAGTTTCCCTGTGGGGAGTAGGAAACTGATCCTTTTGGAATAGTTTTAAAGTTGTGTGTCTCTTTAGCAGGCAACCTCTTTCACACTCCATTGTAAAATAAATGTAATGCATTTAAGTGACTTTATTTAGAAACCCTAGCAAATAGTTTGGCATATAATATTTGTATAGTTTAACATTTTATATAATAAATAGTAAAAATCTATTTAAAAGTTTAAAAAAAATAACTTCCAATTAAAATTATTTTAACAGTGTTCTTTAAAATGATTTTTAATATTTTTCATTATTAAAAAAAAATTATTTAACAATATTGAATGAGTACCTGGGATACCCAATCCAATTACAATGAAACCATTGTGGTATTTAAAATTTATTATTAATTTTATATTTTTGTCCATCAAGTTTGTGTTAGTAATTTTGTTTAAGTAAATAACGGCGAAAACTAATAATAAAAAATAAATAGGGGAATTTAAAAGGATTTGGTTAAAGAGATTGCACTAGAGAGTTATTTAGGTTTAGCTGAACGTTGACTTAGTCCTGTCTCTAAGAAGTCTTTTTGAGATTTTGACTACAATGTTGTGAGCTTTTATAGGTTATGTCCATGAATTTTTGTATAAGTTGATCTTGAGATTTTTACAGACTTATCACCAACCACAAATATCTTTTACCATAGGTGTCACAACGTGAAAAATATCTGAGCCAATAAACGTTTGAATGACAATGAAGTCGCCGCCAAAGTTTATTTTTTAAAGGGAAAAAGACTTGCGTTTGGGCAGTAAAGTTTGTTTAAGAAACTGTCTGGTCACGCATGGGCGAAAAATAAAATTGATTGGTTATGGTTGTTTTTATACGGAAGACAAGTAATTGAACTAGAACAAGGCGTGCACCTTGCATTCGCTTACTCGAGGATAAAAAGGTCTGCGCCCGATTAATTCATTTTTAATCCAATTTTGGTTTATGAAAATATTAAAGATTGTTGTTAGCATGCGAACGACAAATGCTCGAACTAAAACGAGGCATACACCTCGCATTCGTTTATTCGAGGAATAAAAAAGTGTGCACTCTATTACACCTTTTCATATGATTTTAATAGTGAAATTAAAAATGTCGTTATTATTATATTATTTTTTGTGGAAGACAACATTTGCATCACCTAAAGATGGAGGATTTTGCTTGGATTAAAATCAACAAGTCTATCACTCAACATCTAAGTGGAAAATGTCAACATCTTAAATACTATGGGGAATAAGAGAATTACATCTCAACTATGAAAATGACTTGTGTCTAAACTTTTTGAAAAGTTTTAAAAGAAAAAGTGCACAATGGCACAAAAAGTTTGAATGAGTTTTTTTGTATTTTTTATGTCTTTTTGAAATTAGTCAAAGTATGATTAGCATTGATTGACATTTATTAAAGAAAACAAAGTTTGAAAAAATCACTTGACCAAAGTCAAGGTTTAACTTTGAAAACAAGAAGGTTTTGAAAAAGGGAGAAGAATTTGAAAATTGAAGAAGGGGCGTGTCGTAACCCGAAATTTGACCTACTCTTTTTGCCTTTTCATAAGCATGTGCATTCACATCGCTGGCATACACATTTGTTTTTTATGTGGTTCTTCGTTGTAGAAACTTTCAGGTTTTTCAAGTCTGATTAATCACATCCTCTCAAATATATCATATCATCAACATAAGTACAAAATAAAGGTTTCTATACCTATTCATCAGAGCAAGAGGTCGAGAATCAGAGTCATGACCACATCATCATTTTTCAGGCAAAATTAGGCAAGTTTTAGCTTGGTTAATCAATTAACCATTTGCTAGTGCATATGGGTTAATCGATTAACCCTTGCAAAATTTGCAGAATCTGCTGCATTTTCAGGACAACAACTTCCACTTCTCATTTTTAGGGTCTACATTATTCTACCATTGTGTGGAACATTCTAGACAACTCTAGACACTTCAAGACATTTCTAAACACTTCAAGGCATTTGCTCCAATACATTAATTTGGATTGAGACCACCATGTTGCTTCATTTTCAAGCATGTGAGCCCTTGGATTCAAGTTTGCATTGGGATGGTTACCGAGTAAACTACCTAACCAACTGAATTAACCTCCAACTTAGTAAGTTGAGGCTAACTAACTCCAAGGCTAGTTCCAAGGCTACATCCAAAGCTCACTCCAAACCTAGCAACTCTGTAGAAAACTCTATATAAGCAAATCATCACCATTTCACAAAGATCCTCAATCATTCTCTCAAACTTTCACACTTGATCACTCTCAATTCTGTCATATTCTCTATGATTTTTTTGCAACTTCTACTCATAATCATCTTCACTTTCATCCAAAACCTCACTCGAGCTCAAAACCTCCATTTAAGAGTAGCAACTTCTTTATTGGAAGTGCTTTCTCTTGAGCTTAGTCATCATCATCTTGCAAATTCTTATTACTTTTCTACAGTTACATTGCATTTAGATCCATCTCAAGTGATTACTTCAAGCTTATTCAGTGTAATTTCAATTTTAGAGTTTTGGTTGGAATTTGCTCGGTTTCGCTACGATTCGATTGCAAATTTTGTTTTCTCTGGATTTCTTTGAGTAGCTTCATCACATTCCCTTTGCAACAACATCCAAGGCAAATCTCAGTCTTGTAGGTTGGTTAATTCTCACTCTTTCACTATTTTTATCGTTACCATATCGTTTGCGATGTAGTTTTGATGTTTTTCTCGTTTGCGAATTGATTATGCCATGATTTGATCTTCATTCTTGATGTGCAAATTGATTCCATAAGTGATTATTTGTTGTTTTTAGACTTGATTTTCGTGCATGATTACTTGCCCTAACATGTGAAGGATTGCACAAATCAAAATTGGACAAAAGTGCTTTTGAAAAATCAAATTCCAGGCTCTGTTCCAGTGTTAATCAATTAACACTTTTGCACTAGCAAAGTGCTAATCGATTAACCTTGTATTTTTCAGCAAAACCTTCCTGTTTTAAAAGGCTTTAATCAATTAACACTTTTTCACAGGAAAAGTGTTAATCGATTAACACTGCTCTAGAAGGCCATTTTTGTGAATTTTTTTATGTATGTTTGGCATTTCTTCCTCTTTCAACTCCCATGGATTGATATGTTTGATTTTTATGAGTGTTTTAACTTCTGTTTGAAGCATCCTTGTGCATTTCCCAATGCCCAATTTTATCAATTTCACATTTGTTTGCATTTTGGCATTATATGATCATGTTCATTTTTGCCCAATCTTTGATCACATGATTACTTGGTTTGTGATGCATGCTAATTGATTTTGGTACTTTTTTACACTTCCATTCATGTTGGCATTAGGATTTGTTCCTATAGGTAATAATCTTAATCCTGTATAATCAACAATTTCCCTTTTTGCTTTAACGATTTTTCATTCCTTTGGAAAATTATTAGCACATCTTTTCCCTTTGATTAATTAATAGAAACTTCTTTTCGATTAGTCGATATTCCCTTTTTCTCCTCCTTTGGATCTTCTTGAGCTTTGTCCTCTCTTTTCCCCTGCAGATTTGAAGATTCGCAATGCATTAGAGCACTGTACAAATTTTGCGTCGTTGTGCTGTCTGTTTCGTTTCTTGCACCACACTTTGGTGTTAGAGAAGGAATGAGAGTGGAGAATTTCTACACTCATTCTGGCTATTTTGGGTAGGGGATGAATGACCCTGTGCCTAGAATAGTCGCCTCTATCTCCTTATTGTGGTTTCCCTGTTCCTCCAGTCGAGATGATCTTTGACCCCTTGCACCTTTACCTCCTCTTTGGAAGTAGCCTTCTCTTTTTGTTTCCTTTTTCTCTTGTGGCCAATCCATCCTTGTTTTCCCTTGAGATTTATTATTCAATTCCTTTTTCTTGGTTGATGAACCGTCCTTCGGTTAAAACCAATTCTCTTCTTCCCAGCAAAGTCAATCCTTTCTTCGGCTAAACAGTCTTCCTGTTAAACCCTAATCCCAACCGGAGTTTGCAACCTTCTCTCGGTTCCCTTTCCTTCTTACCTGGTTTACCATTATATGTTAGTTAAACACCGATCTCCTTTTCCTCAGTTAATAATAGTCTATCTGTTAGTACTGAGTTTTCTTTGGGTTAATCGCTTTCTTTCGGCTAATCACCCGATCTTTGGTTTATCACAGTCTGTCCATTAAAACCATCTTTTCTATAGGTTAATCACCTTATCTTGGTTAATCACCACCCTTTTGGTCAATCACAGCCTGCCTGTTTGAACTAATTCTATTTTTCTTAGTTAACCGCAATCTGTCTGTTAAGATACTGAGCTTCTTTTGAGTTAATCACCTTCTCTTGGTTAATCACTCATTCTTTTCGGTTGATCACAGTCCGCCTGTTAAACACTAAACCACCTACAGTTAGCAACCTTGGTTCAAATACTTCCAGCTTTGGGGTTAATAACCTTTGCTCTGTTCGAATACCCTTTCTTTTAGTCGAGTAGTGTTTGTCCAGTCAACAATTAATGATAACTGGGAATTGTATTTTGAAAATTAATCATCTGATGATTGGCCAAAATATTAAGTTCCATCCTCTTGTGCAATATTACCCCTCTAGCACATACACACAAGACATTTACTACAATTGGTGCCCATACAAACTCTTCATCTTCCATACCTCTTCCAACAAGAACAGAAAACCCCCTCTCTTGCGATCAAAGTCTCCAAGAATGTCTCAACATCCAAAATATTCCCCTTCCAAAAAGATGAACATCATCGTTGATGCTAGACCTGATTCTAGCAACCCTAACGAGGTTCTTGTGGCAGCTTCTCTGTGCATGCTAACTCCAGAAGGAATGATGGTGAAGAAACCACGGTCTTCACATGCAAGAAGACCTAAAGACCTAGTCACAGGTCAGGATTCTCACTCTACAACCTCCATTCCTAATGATGATATCAATGGGGAAGAAGCTAGGCAAATCCACAACACCATTGCCAATTTGGTATCCAGGGTTTTGAGTGAGCCACATGATGTGTCAAGAATATCTATTCCCCCTAACACTGAGGGTTCTACTCCTCATCTAGATGAACAAGTTGATGTCACTCACGATGTTGAAACCTTAGAAACAACTTCTCAAAAGGACACTGACAAGGGTCAAGCCTCTAAAAATAATGAAGATCACGTGTAAATTGATAAAAATGATGTTGATGAGGTTCAAAAGGATAATGATGATGTGGTGAACCTTGATGAATATTCAGACAATGATATGATTTCCACAATCAACCCTAGCATAGCCAAAAGGCTCATGACTAGGAAAGGGATGAAGGTTGTTGTGCATAACACTCCTACAAAGAAAGCTGGGACAAAGAGAACTCTGGTTGGCCTTACCAAAGCTTGGAGCAAGGTAGTTCCAAAGAAGAGGAAGGCCCAAACTAGTTCTGAATCAGACTCTGAGTTAGATGTTGCTTGTGATGTCACTGACATCCAACCAAAGAAGAGACCCATAACTAGAAAACTGGCTGCTAGTGTTCCAGATGTCCCCATTGACAATGTATCATTCCATTATCCATCAAGTGTCAACAGATGGAAATATATATTTCAGAAGAGGCTGGCTTTGGAGAGAGAGCTTGCTCAGAATGCTCTTGAAAACAAAGAGATCATGAATCTTATTCATGATGCTGGTTTAATAAAAACAGTCACTCAATTCTCACCCTGTTATGAGTTACTTGTCAAAGAATTCATAGTTAACCTGTCAGAAGAATGTGATGATAGGAAATCAAATGAGTTTGGCAAGGTTTATGTAAGAGGTAAATGTGTCACGTTTTCTTCAACAACCATCAACAACTATTTGGGAAGATCAGATGCAGCACAACCTGATATAGCTGTTCCTGATAACAAAGTGTGTCAGGTGATAACAGCCAACCAGGTAAAAAGATGGCCATCAAAAGGAAAGCTAGTTGCCAGCAAACTGAGTGTCAAGTATGCTATGTTACACAAGATTGGTGCTACTAATTGGGTGCCCACAAATCATAAGTCAACTGTGGCAACTATCCTTGGGAGATTTATCTATGATGTTGGAACCAAAGCCAAATTTGACTATGGGACCTACATTTTTTATCATACCATGAAGCATGCAGGCAGCTATAGTATAAAAGGCCCCATTGCATTTCCTTCTCTTATCTGTGGAATAATCTTAAATCAGTATCCCAATATTCTCAAAGAAAATGATTCTGCAAGCAAGAGAGAAAGCCCTTTGTCCTTCCACCACAAGCTGTTTTAGGGAACTCATGTTCCTAACATTATCGTGACATCTGCTGAAACATCCAAGGAAAGTTCCAAGACAAGAAAAGCTAGGGTTATTGCAATGCTCAAAGAAACTTCCAAGGAGTTGGATACAAGGAAGTAGAATCTTGAAAGATTGATCAGGTCCCTTGAGCAAAATGAAGATTTTGAATTCACTGATACTGATGAGGAAAGAAATGAGGATGGTTCAAGGGAGGATGATGGCCAGGATATTGCATCAGAGGAAGCTGTTTCCAGTTCTGAGGAGGCAAGTGATAAAGATGTTGAGGACAGTGACTCCAGCTCTTATGAGGAGGAAGATTAATATGGTTGTATTGGTGCTGATGGTTTTCTTGGGCTGATGATCGTGTGCTGCTGGTGTGACTAGTTTTTTATTCCTTGCTTAGATTATGATCTTTATTTGATAGTTGAAATATTTGTGTTGCTCATCATGAGCTTGATGTTGTAATGACCCCTAACATCTGCACTTCCATACTTATTTTAATCTACACTATTTAGTTAGTTTTGATTTAAATTTGTGGCTGAAAAGGGGGAGAAATGGTAGTAACAACAGGGCTAGATGTGTGTCTCCCAGAGGTGGAAGACTTGGTTGTTGTTGCTGCTCTAAGTGCGCTACATGTGTTGCTGCTAATATGCATGTTTGAACTGAACATGCTTGCAGGTGTGATAACAGGATGTTGTTGATGTTGTATGAGTTCCTAATATGTGTAAGAATGTATGTTAGATGTGTGAGTTTCGGATGAAGCTGCTAAGATGTGTGTGTGTTCCTTGATGGAACCTAGTAGTAGTATAGTTGCTAGATTTGTGTGTGTCTGCAGTGTGTTTGCAGAATGTGTGTGGCTGTGCATCTTTTTAGGGGGAGTAGCACAAGATGTTTCACAGAGAGTTGTGAAAACTGTAGTCTAGGCTAACAGGTGATTATGTTCTTCAGGATGTCATCCTGAATGTCCTGACATCCAGAATCTATAGCAGTCTGGATAAATTTGTGCGACTGCAGGTTGTGCAGGTTGTGCGGGTTGTGTGTGCCCTGATGTGTTGTGCATCAGTTAAGGGGGAGTATCACAAGATGATCCATAGATTATTGTGATACCTGTAGTATGGACTAGCAGGTAGTTCTTAGGGTGTGAAGATGACTCTGATGTGGTAATGTAGTTGTGTATGTTGTTATGTAGTAGCTTTCCTGCATGTATGGTATGATTTTTGCTGCTTGTGATCTCTGATATGGTAACAAAGTGTTTTAGCCAAAAATTTGCCAAAGGGGGAGTTTGTAGATGCTTTTGATTGGCTGCATTTTGTGGCAAAACATTGATGGATGTATGAATGTCATGACTGATGTTATGACATACATAATGAGGATTCAGCAGGGTAAGTTTGAATAGCTAAGAGTCAAGTATGTTGGATGTCATGCTGAATGTTATGACATCAAGCGTATGACATCAGGGCGCGCAGGTTTTAGTTTCTGGTATTAGCTCAGGCTATACTTTAGGAAACATTTTAGGAAGCCTAGTTATCTAAGGCGACATATCAGGCATTGCTAAGGATAACATGGAATGCCCCTGACTCAATTGGACGTGCGTAATTTCATGAAGAGAGGTTTGTCTTGGGTAAACCTAACTTCAGTACGAAGGTCCAAGGACTGTATGCTGCCTATATATACATAAACAAAAATCCTATTTGAAGACAGTTCTTGACAGTGTTTTAGAGAACGTGTATTTGTGAGTGAAGAGTTATGTTCTTCACATGTATTTGTGTGTCTTAGGAATACTTGTAAACCAAACAATTATCTGATGTATGATTGCATTGGTCTAAAGTTCTTAAGATGTCGGTTAAGTGTGTCACTCTCAAGCTTTTAAGCAAGAGTGCTGTGTCACTTGATCAAAGCTGTGAAGCAAGATCAATGTGTGTTTGAAGTGTGACTTCATTTCCATTTGTAACTTTGAATTGGTTAATATCACTGCTGTGATTGAGGGGGAGTGAGTTGGTAACTCTTGTCTAGTGTTAGGCTGAAGTGTCATTGGGTAGGTCTTAAGTTAAGAGTGCAAACTGGTTATTTGACTCTGAATTAATTCTACTAATAGTGAATTTCCTCCCTAGCTTGGTAGCCGCCAGATGTAGGTGTGGTTTGCACTGAACTGGGTAAACAATTACTTGTGTTATTTACTATTTTCATTTACAGTTTGGCATTAAGTTTTGTAGTCTGTGTTACAGTGGATGTCATAACATCTGTGATAACATCCACTGTTGGGTACCTAGAATTTCAATATTTATATGCTGCATGTTTTGGATATCTGCTATATTCTGTTGTTGTTAGGATTGGTAGATATTATTGGAGAGATAAGTCCTAACACCGGGCTTGAGCATACACATAGGCTAGAATGTTGATAGTCGTGACGTCTATGTTTTGAGCGTTGGATTGTCACGAGAGCCACATCCCAGATCGTGATTTGCTTAAGAATACTTCCGTCCTGCGAGAATTCGCTACGGCAGGGTTTTTTCACTTGAGTCCTATGGTTTGGGAGACCTTTCTAGGGACCACCTTGTTGTGTCTAGATCACACCTGTGAGAGGGATATCGGTTTTTGCAGAAAACCAAGACTCTTCATACCTTTCATTCTCACGCACGTCATATTTTTGCACCGACACAGAATCATATGCAAATATTCAGCTTGTACAGATTTGATTGTTCAGATTGTGTTTGGCTTCGTGATTCTTATGTTGCATACCATTTCATCATAACCATTAACATTTTTGCATATGCATTTTCCAGGTTATTCGAGAGCTTATTCTTTATTGGCATAATCATAGGCGATGAGTACTGGTTGCAGGGGTATGTTCAGTTATAAGTTTGTGGACCTAAAGCTGAAGACTTTGAGGGGTTTGGAATCTTGTCTGGTTGAAGATAACAGGGGTGTTTTCAGAGATGATTATGAAAATCTTTTGGCCATTCTCAACACTGAAGTCAACATTACTGCTATTCATACACTTGTTCAGTTCTATGACCCGCCACTGAGGTGTTTCACATTTCAGGATTATCAGCTAGCACCTACACTTGAGGAGTACTCCCATATCTTAGGGGTTGTGATCAAGAGTCAGGTTCCTTTCGTTTACACCAGTGTTGTCCGAAGGTTCCTCTTATTGCTGAAGCTCTTGGCCTTAGTAAGAAGAATGTGGAAGATGATATCAAGACTAAAGGAAAGGGTATTCGAGGGTTTGCTTCAAAGTTTCTAGTAGATAAGGCGGTTTCTTTTGTCGAAGCTAGAAGCCGGAAGGCTTTCAACGTCGTGTTTGCTTTACTGATATATGGGATCGTCTTGTTTCTGAACATGGAGGATTTTGTTGATCAGGCTGCCATTAATATATTCTTGTCCATGAATCCAGTTCCTACACTTCTTACTGATACCTATTATTTTATTCATTCGAGGAATGAAAAGAAGAAAGGAATTATTGTATGTTGTGCTCATATGTTGTATTGATGGTTCATGTCTCATCTTCCATAGAAGGGTCCTTTTGTGGAGAATAGTGGAAATCTCAAGTGGTCTCAGAGGATCATGCCTCTTACTGCTGATGACATCTCTTGGTATTCTCGAGCCTACGATGGTACCAAGATCATTCTTCGTTGTGGTAAATTCTCCAATGTACCTCTTTTGGATATAAAGGGTGGAATTAACTACAATATGAGGCTTGCCTTTTGTCAGTTGGGATATCTGATGCTTGACAAACCAGATCCTGAGGTAGTAGAAGAGTTCATCTTTCATGAAGGGGTTGGTGACATGGATTTTCTAAAGAGATTAAGTGTTGCATGGGTACACATTCACCGCGAAGATAGAGATGAGTTGGGTAAGAAGAAATGCATTACGAAAGAAGCTTACACTCAATGGGTCAATGAACGAGTTCGAACAACCTTACTACCATTTCCTTTCAAGCCTTCCATGAATGCCAAGCTTCCTGAACTTGCCATTGTTCCTCCATCAGAAGTCGATCAGCTCAAGCAGACTATTGTGAAGTTGAAGAAGGAGAATGTTGATCTTCGTCTCAACCTTGATAGAGTCACATCTGAGAAGGAGAGTTTACAGATGGATCTTCTCCAAAAGAGGGAACTCATGTGTAATGAGCTGGAGTTTAAGCAGAACAAGCCTCGAAAAGTAGGAGATGCTTTGAAGAGCACTTACGACGGATTGGCCTCGAAGAAGAGACAACTTGCCGATACTCAGTATCAAGCCCATAAGGATGAGTTGAGCTACAAGAAGCAACTTATAGGTCTTCGAGCAAAGTTATCAAAGTACAAAACAAAGCCGCATAGTCAGCAGGATCATGCTGGCCAGCTGATGAAAAACCTTTCTCAATGTCAAGCCAAGCTTGACAAAGTCTTCGACGATGTTCAGAAGCTGCAAGATCAGGTGCATCAAAGTCGAGAGGAGATTAGTCAGTCTCACTTGGAGAGTACTTATTAGGAGCATCAGAGTCACAATCTGTAAGCCCTCTTGGATCAGAAAGAGGCATTTCTCCAGGATCTTCTTCAGGGACCTAATCATTCTTTATTTCAAAACCAATGAAGGATGCGAAGTATTGGATTGAGAGGCATGGTCGTCTAGCCAGATTTGCGGAGCATGCACTAGAGGATCTACCAGGGTTGTTGAGGGATTGATATGCTGGTGTGCTGCCACAAGACTCCTTGGACTGTCTTTTATTTCTTGTCTGCTTGTAGGGTTGTCTTTGATAGGATTCATGTTGATCTTGTTGTAGCCCAAAAGATAGATATTTGATTTGTATTCAAGCTTGTACTTCCTTACCTCATGGATTAAATGAAGATCGTTTCCTCGCCAGTTCATTTTTGTTCCTTTACTTATGTGCTTTATGATTATTTCTAACAAAGATAATGCTCACGAATTCCTAGAATTTAAAACTTTATTTTTGAATACATTGCATTCAATCATATTCATATACATATCCTTCATCCAGAAAATCTACATACTTACATTGTCCGTCTCCACCTTGTAGCAAGACGACGACTCGACATTGCTATTTCACTCGCTCAAACAAGTCTAAGATCATGGCTGATATTGAACAACAGAACGCCTCCTACAAGGAGACTTTGGCTCAGTTTCAGGGTCGGATGGATTAGTTCTATACTAACATGGATGTTATTATGAAGTTCCTTCGTGCTCAGAAGGACGCCGCTGCTGCTACTTATGTTGTTGCAACTGTTACTAATGATACTATCGTCACTCCTGAGGTGATTCCTACTCCTGTCGTTACTTCTTCTCCTACTATTGTCAAAGCGCCAGTTGAGACTGTTGTTCAGCCTTCTGTCAATCTGCCTTCTGCTCAACCTTGTTTGAATAGAATGACTGCTACTTTCCTGTGGGGAATGCTTCCGAATTTCACACCTCAGGTTGCCAGTCGTAGTGCTTTTGTTCTGTATCAAATTTTTGTTACAACCATGCCCAATGGTAATTTTGATGCTTATCCTTATGGCATGCCTACTCTGATTCCACCTTCTATGATGAATCATGATGATCACGAGATTCCTCAGACGTAGATTCTCCAGACTCCTGTGTCCACTGATGTTGAAATTCCTGACGAAGATGAGCATGTGTATAGGGGTCCTCTTATTTCGGTTTTGTCTCAGCTTGCCCAAACTATCGTTCAGAATGTTCATAATGGAATGCCCTACCATGAGGCATCTTCTGCAGTTGTGGTACTTCCTACTGGTTATCCGTATGGTTTTCAGATGAGTTAGAATGTTGGTCAAATGCTGAATTATGGGTTGGTGTATCCATCTTAGTTTGCTTCTCCTTAGATACTTGCTCCAGAAACATCATAACTTCCAAGTCCTCGGGCTCTTGTCAGACCTGCCAATCATAACAGACCTACTGAGTATAAGTTGTTAGATGAGAGAATCCGAGCGATTAAGGGTTATTCTGCTTTTGGCATAGAAGCCAAAGACTTGTGTTTGGTTCCTAATGTCGTGCTGCCGCAGAAATTCAAGATTCCAGAGCTACCTAAGTACAATAGGTTGAGTTGTCCCAGCAGTCATGTGACTATGTACTATAAGAAGATGGCGTCCTATATTGACAACGATGAATTGCTGGTTCATAGCTTCTAAGATAGCTTGTCTGGAGCTTCTTTGGATTAGTATATGGGTTTATAACATAGCAAGATTCGCTCGTGGAGAGACCTATCAGAAGCATTCTTGAAGCAATACAGGTATAATCTCGATTTGGCTCCTACCAGATTGCAGTTGTAGAATCAATCACAGCGTACAACTGAAACATTAAAAGAATATGCACAAAGATGGCGCGAGATGGCCTCTCGGATATGACCTACTCTTTCTGAAAGTGAGTTGGTTGACGTCTTTACGGGCACTTTGCAAGGGTTGTACTATGAGAAAATGGCGGGCAGTTCTTCGTCAAACTTTGCCGATATCGTGACTATTGGTGAAAGAATTGAGAATGGGTTGAAAATTGGTAGGATTGTTGGTACAACTGTTCAACAACCAACCGAGAAACCTCGGAGCAGTCATTCAAAGAAAAAGGAAGGTGAAGCGAATGTTGTGATGGAAAAAGCCTCTCCTCAATATTAGGTTCCTATGGCTCCCATGTCGTATTATCCTTATCCTTATATTGCTGCTGCTCAGTATCAACAACCTCTATATCAGTATCATCCTCAAGTTCAAAATTCTCAGAATCAACAACAACCTTAACGTCAATAGTCTCAGCAAAACAACAAAAATCAACATCAAAACAAACAAAATAACAATAATCAAAACAATCGTAAGTGGATGAATTTTGACAGGATTCTAGTGCCTTATACATAGTTGTTTCCTTATCTAATTCATCAAGGGGAAATCGTCCCCAAAGAGATTGCATATGCAGTTCCTCCTTTTGGTTCTAAGCATAATCCGAATGCATCCTGTGCTTACCATGCTGGATACATAGTGCATGCTACTGAAGACTGCATTGTTCTCAAGGCCGAAGTTCAAGAGGTTATCAAACAGAAAATTCTGACATTTTTTTAAGAGCGTCCTAATATACAAACTAATCCATTGCCTACTCATGGTGGACCTGTGGTTAATATGATTGAGGACGATCAAGGGGTTGAGTTAGTTAGAGATGTCGACAAAGTGAAAACTCCGATGACTGTAGTGATCAAGAAGCTGAAAGAGCAAAAGTTACTGAAGGGTCTTCATGGGAAATGCCAGATTTGTGATGATAATCCCAATCAGTGTTGAAAGTTGAAAGGTTGCATTCAGATTTTGATGAACCGAGGTGTAGTTCAATTTGCCAGATCCAAGTCTGTGGAAGAGGTAGCTATTATCGAGCCATTCACGAATCTTGTATAGGAAGGTTCCTATGAAATCTCCTAAGAAGAAGATACAACCTATCACTGTCTGTGTTCCTAAGACATTCCCGTATCAGAATTCAAAAGAGGTTCCTTGGAAGTATGGTTCGACCGTGTTTTCTGGGGGTCGAGAAACTCAGTTTTCAGAATCTGAAATTGTGAACGTAACTGCCACTAGAGGGATGACTCGTAGCCGGTGAGTGTTTGCTTTTAAATTCGTATCTAAGCCAGTGCAAGTTTTAACCGTTATTCCTCCCAAGGAGAAGTCTGCTTCAACAACCCCTGTTGTGCAACAAGGGACATCAATTACTGCATCAGTTTCAGTCACTCCATCTATAAATGTCACCAAGAGTAAAGAAGTCATGGATGATCAATAGTTTCTCAAACTGATCAAGAAGAGAGACTTTAAGATTGTAGATCAGCTAGAGAAAACTCCATCTAGGATTTCTGTCTGGTCGTTACTCATGAGCTCGCCCGCCCACATATCAGCTTTGTTGAGAGTTTTAAACACTGCTCATGTGATGCATGACATTCCTGTAGAACAATTTGACGATGTCATCGCAAATATAACTGCTAATTGATACTTGGGTTTCAATGAATAAGAGTTTCCTCTTGAAGGTACTACCCATTATAGAGTCTTGCATATCTCAGTGACTTGTATGGACTCTTTGCTATCTCGTGTTCTTGTGGATATCAGTTCTTCCCTCAATGTGATACCTAAGGGAACTTTGAGTCAACTATTGGTAGAAGGGAGCGAGATGAGACTAAGTGCTTTAATTGTCAGAGCTTTTGAAGGTTCTCGAAGACAAGTCATTGGCGAAGTGGATTTACCCATTAAATTCGGGCCGCATTTGTTCACCATTACTTTTCAAGTGATGGATATCAATCCTGTATACAATTGTTTATTGGGTAGACCCTGGATTCATGCCACAGGGGCAGTTACGTCCATGTTACATCAAAAACTGAAATTCATGTTTGAAGATCAGATGGTCATCGTTTATGGTCAAGAATATTTGCTAGTAAGCGAATTATCATCCTTCCGATATGTCAAGACTGATGAAGGCATAGTTGAGGTGTTGTTGCAATGTCTCGAGTTCGAAGATGTTAGCTCCGCTTCGGTTAATTCTGGTAGATTACTAAAAATGGCCATGTCATCTGTCAAGAGTGCTAAGGAAACCATTGAGAGAGTTTCCTTGCCTGGCTGGGGCAAATCCTGAATGTGGTTGAAAAGCATGATCACTTTGGACTGGGCTACTATCTTGATCAGCAAGATCGTTCTCGACGTCATTAGAAGTGCAATTTGATAAAGTTAAAAAGCGTTGGATTCTAGAAGGGGGATATTGTGTCATCTATTAATGATGCATGTCCTAGCAACCAAAATGAAAACTTTGTACGCAAGTGTCCGCCGAATTTCAAGCTCAACAATTGGATATCTACTGTGATTCACGTGGTTTTTCCCACAAATATGTAATGCAATTTTCTTTCGTATTCCTTCGTCCTCGTCTAAGACGAGCGAATAGCTTGTAAGGGCCTCACACTTTTGAAACATTATGTGATCAATAAATGAAAGTTTTTTGCATTCAAATCATGCTTTAGTTTCTTTCTTTATTTTACTTTTTCACAAATAAATAAATGACAAAGTTTCTTTTATTTTTTCAACTTTCAAATATCTTCATTCTAAACATATTCATAAACATGCAGAACAAATAATTGCATTAATAACAACTTGGCAAACATCTGTTGTAATTTTGGGATTACAATTAACCAAGTCGAAGAAGATGGTGAGGAAGATTGTGAATTACCAGCTGAACTAGCAAGGCTCCTTGAGCACGAGCAGAATGAGATTCAGCCACACAAAGAGCCAATGGAAGTTATCAATCTTGGTACTGATGATGTCAGAAAGGAAGTCAATATTGGGGCATCCATTACTAAGCATGTACACTCTAAGTTGGTCAAGTTATTGAAAGAGTATGTTAATATTTTCACCTGGTCTTATCAAGATATGTTTGGGTTAGATACCAACATTGTTGAACATCACTTACAACTTGTTGTACCCCAAATTTTGACCCCTAGATCACATCATAATTCTAGGAGCATCATTATTGTTTATCTAACCTTAATCTATTTTCAAGTTTGTCTTTGTCAAGATGCAGATGAATTAGGGTTCCATACAGTCAGGAATCAGGATTTTCTATGGTTTGATCAATCAAATTCTTGGATTGATTCTCCATGAAACAACTCCCTATGTCATCAAGAATACTATATTGGATCAAGTATGAATCCAATTTGAGGTTGTCACTAAAGGAAAAGGGTAGTGCAGCACAGGACCCCCGATTAAGGTTTCTAATCAGGAAAAGTCAATTGTGGTTTGGATTTTGCTTTAAATGGTTTTCCAATAATGGAATCATGGTCCATGAAGCTTATATGGATTATTGAAGTCCCCACAAGAAGTTTCAAGACCTCAAGGAACCCAAAACATTAACAGTCAATTCAGAGGTTTTTGATCGATCGGTTCGTCTTACTGAAAAGTCAACCCATTGACCAACAGTGTTTTGACTCAAAATTGAAGACAATTATATTCCCAATGTTATATCATATCTAATCATGAAGTTTTGTGACCATTGGATCAAGAATTGAGAAGTAATCGAAAAGTCGGGAAATTAGGGTTTTGAAAGGGGCAGGACCATAACTTCCTAACCACACATCCAAATGGAGTGGTTCAAAGCTTGTTGGAAAGGTCTTGCAAAGTCCTAGAAAAGTGAAAAAGTGACCTATGTGCAAAAAATGAATAGGTTTGGAGTTATGATAAAAGACAAGTCAAGAACTTGAAATGCACAACTTCAACTTGACATGAACCAACATACCAACCATCCAATTGATTCTCAACCATTGTTTAGCCATTGATCTGATGTCTAGTAGTGTCATGAGTCAAAGTGCAGAAGAATCTATGAGTAAAGCATAGGTTTTGGCTAAGATCAATATTTAAATGCCAAGAAAGCACAAAAAGTACAAAAGGAAAGAGAAATTTTAAAAGATAAATCTGCTGCAGCACAAGGAATCCTCTGTTGCAATCTCTATAGTCACTTGTCTCTTGCGCGAAAATAAGGTTCCGGCACAACAGAAGAGTCGCCACCTTTCGTTATTTATCCCTCAGAGCGAGAAAGGAAACAATCGGAAAAACCTGACGAAAAGGGTAAGACAAGGTCGTCGCAACCGTTGTCTGGATTCGGGAGTCGGTTACGCAAGGGGAAGGTATTAGCACCCCTCACGTCCGTCGTACTCGACGGGATCCTCGCTTGTTGTGTTTACTTGGATGGGTTGGTTTTATTCTATCTACCTATCAAGGCTGGCTGAAAACAAAAAAGAAAATGACTCGGCAAAGCGTCGCACTTTATGCCTACGTATTCTCATCAGAGAAGGAGAAATCAGAGTCAACGTAGTTCGGCCTACGAAGGGTTATGGGGGAAGGTAGCTCGCCAAGACATCGCCATCTTGTGCCTACGTACTCTCAACAGGCATGAGAGATCAGAGCATACGTAATTCGGGAAACTACGGTTTATTTCCTGTCTTTTACGAAAGAAGTGTTTTTTATTGTGTTTGCAATTTCAACCGCACTAGAGACTATGACCTGAGAGTGGATGCGTCGCATGTCACCCAAAGGGTACCATACTAAACATCCAGACTGTGGAAAAGAAACTCTCCCACATTCCTTTCTCAGATAGCTTAAGGCTCGTAACGTACGAAAGAAATCATTCATGATTACTGTATCTTAAACTGTTTTGAGATGAGAAGAGAATAGGCCCAACTAGGAGGGAGACTATCAAGTCCTACTGTTGTCATGCCATGGATTCATCCTATGGTTGAGGTTTGAACAGGGAACTCCTAGAAGTTGTCATGCATAGGTTTCAACCTAAAATTCTATCATCAAATCCTTATCAAAGGAAATGAGAGTCCTAAGGGATCATGTCAATGATACACCAAAACAGACAAAGCATCAGCTTAACAGTAAAATGCATGCAATGCAAGTGAGGGAGTAAATGTGTGTGGGGCTTCAGCCTCCACAAGCTCATCTCAACCTCAAGCCAGAATGGATAACAGTAATCATACTGAAATATAAAACAACATGCTATCAAGCAATAAACATTAAACTGCAATCATACAGATAAAATGAAATAAAATGCCATCAGGCAAACAAACCACATGGGCAAGGGAGCTGGGCTCTACCGAATACCCGCAAGCAAAGCCACACAGTAACAATACAAGCAGAGGGAGCAACTCAATCTCTAGTGCAATCATGCTCCTAGATTCTACTTATTCTACATATGAACTTATTCTAATGCATCAAACAAGTCAAACAAAACACATCAATACAGAAAAGAAAAAGAGAAGAAAGCAGATCAACTCCTCTCTCAACTTCAAGCTTCAACTTTTCCAATATAACCCAGTCTTCAGACTTCAATCACTCTTGACAAATATCAATTGCTTTTCCAGGTTTCAACCCTACAACATAAGTTTCAACTTATCTTCTCCCTTAAGCTTCAGCTTCTTGATCAGCTCCACCTTCAGGCTTCACCTAATCTTCAAGGGTCTTCAAGTATCAACTTGCTCTTGTTTCTCTTCAAGCTTCAGCTGGAATGGCAATACTCAAGGATTCATCCTCTTCTACACTCTTCATTGAAGTCTTCATCTTCAAGCTCAAGCTCAACATCTCTCAATATAATCAAACCAGAGAAAATCACTTACTGGATAAGCTGAGGGATATTGAACTGCTTATTTGACCACCAAAGGTGACCTATAAGGGTTCAACATCAAAGGAATGGTTCCCTCAAAAGTTCTACCTCCTAGGTATGATCACTTATCCCTCCAAAGGAGAGAGGTGTATACCATGGAAGGACTTTGAATCACAGGGAGGAATGGAGGTGACAGATACAATCCATGTTTAAGAAAGAAGTTATCTAAGTCTAAACTCTTCCTAATTCCTAACCCTAAAACAACAAAAAAAGAAAATAAGATCAAGCTCTCAAGCTCCTCAATGCATCTTCAAATCTTCTACTATGCTCCTCAATGCTCCTTAGAACAATACCAAGCTCCTCAAGCTCACAAAGCAAAGCAAACAACAATGCAATGCCCTAAAGGAAACACAAACAATCAACCAATACAAAAATCAACTAAAAATAGTATACTATTATACTAAATCCTAATATAATTTCTAAGGGATCCTACATACCTACCCTTAATACCCATATATTTCCCATAGTCTAAATTGTCCTAAAAACCCAAAATCTAAAGTTATTATGGACCTATGTTGAAGTTTAACCTAATTCTACACAACCTAGAATCATCTAGTCAAAACTATCCTAAAAATCATCACAAAAATATGGAATAAATCCAGGGGGAAGCTAAAACATATATCTAACTATCCTAAAAATATTGACCTAAAAATGTTAAGGGAGCTACCTAAACTAAAATCTACAAATTCATATATCAACATAAAAGCATTAAAAAGAAATTAAATGAAAAATATACAAAAAATATTAAAATGCATGATATGAAAAATGTTTTTATTTTATATTTTTCTAGACAAAAATGTGAAGTGGGAGAAAAAACTCCCATTAAAAAATATTGAATTTTCCATTTTATATGAATTTTCAAAGTATGAGAAAAAATGGAGAAAAATAAAATGCAAATATGAAGCATAGGGTGCAGTCAGTAACAATACATAGTTCAAACCACACATGGGCCCAGACTGGGGGTGGGGATAGCATGCGCGCTGGGCCCAAAACCAATCAGAAAATCAAATAAGAAAATCAAAAGAAAAAGAAAAACGAGCGGTGAAAATAGCAACAAGATTCAGTTCAGAATTGAAGTGGGCCTCAAAGGGGGGTGGGGATAGTCAAAAGATCACTAAGCCCAGAATTCCTCTTTAAATGAAACGCGGCGTTTCATTGGGTTCAGACTTCCCTCCAAAATAAGATTGAATGTCGCGCGTTGGATCCAGCCAAAGTCAAAAGTCAATCTCCTCATCCAACGGCCGTGAGTCATCTTCTTCCTTGGGCTAGGGTTTGCAGAAACACCATGGAAACTCAGCCATGAAGCTTCATCTTCCTCCATACGAACTCCCTCATTTCTCCATCAATTCTTGAAATTTAAAACCCTAATCCACTTAGAATTCCATGCTGAACATGATTACAACCTTAAAATTAACTGAAACCTCCTAAATCAAGGAACCCGATCCAAGATCCAAAACATACTCAAAAATCAATCTTAACAATTCTTGAAACTAATGGTCCTAATCTCATCCTCACTCTTCCCTGAGCATTTCTTGATGTCTAACTAAGCTCAACACTCAATATCCAAAGAGATACAAGGCCAAACAGAAATCTTGTTCATAACCAAATCATCACCAATTGCCTTCAAACTCTCCAAAATCCATCACCTATTGGTCTCTAACCATTCTACACTAATAATTCAACCTAACCATGCCTAAATTAAGGTGTAGGAAAGAAATTGCAAACCTGGCAAAATGGAGTGAACAGAGGTAGTAATCCACCAATTCAAGCCTTGAATCTTTCCAAATTCCTTCACTGAGTAATGTTCTTGCTTCTGTATGCAAAAAGAATGGCTGAAATTGCTTGATTCTTGAAATTCGATTTTGAAATGCAACCTTGAAACTTGGATCACCAACTCCTCAATTCTCCATGGAAATGCTCTTGATTCAATCTGCACAGCTTCAATGTGATGTATGGAATGTGTTTGTGTGAAAAAAATGAAAGGAAATGAAGAAGAATGAAGAAAGTGATCTTGACTTGCAATGGAAGAAATTGGATCTCACTCTCTCTTCTCTACACCAATTCACACCAACCTTGCATCTGAGCAAGTTGGACTCATCTTATAGAGTGATTTAGAATCATCTAGAACCCCCTAGAACAATCCAATGAGAAATTGAACTTTTTATGTCATGGTATTTTGATTTCTCATTCTCCTTACATGCTATCTCATGCCATATCCCTTGTACACTTCAATTCTGGCTTGAATTTATCCCCATATGAGATTTAAGGTGAGATACAATGCATAACCAATGTGTTTATTAAGTTTTATTGAGTTTTGGTTTGGTACCTTAAGATGCAAGTAAGCAAATTCCAAAGCAGCCCTATGATGCAAGCCTCAAACCAAAATTGTGGCTGAACCATTGTTCTTGGAATGTCATTTGGAGTCAAAATGACCTATTATATGACATGGTTTGGACTTATAACTTGGGATTTCCATTTTTGAAATTCAACTTAATTAACTTATGTCTCATTTTTAGGCCATTTTTATCACTTTTTGATACAAGCCTTTTCAACATCTCATGACCTCCCTACTAGCCTTAAAACATCATTCTAAGTAAGTTTGATGTTGAAGATTTTTCCATTTGAAGCTTGGAACTAGGAGATATGGCCTTGTGCTTGAAATGACCTATAACCTCCAAATGACCAAAATGTCGTTGGCTTGTCAAAGCCATAAGTTGAGTTCTACAAATCCTATCAAGGACTTATATTACTCTCTAGAAAGCTAAGAAGATTCTCTTCTGAAGGTGAGAAAATTACTTAGAAGGGGGGGGGGGGGGTTGAATAAGTAAGACTAAAAATCAAAGATTTGAACACAAATATTTTTATCCTGGTTCGTTGAATACAACTACTCCAGTCCACCCTCTCAAGAGTGATTTGCCTTTCTCTGTCAAGGACTTAATCCACTATTTAAATCAAACAGATTACAAATAGCAACACCTAAGAACAACTGTTCTTAGTCTTCTCAAGAGCAACTGATCCCTACTGGATCCTCTTAAGGAAAACCTTTTACAAACAATGTAAAACTTTTACAAGAGTAAGAATGCTTCTAATAAGCTGTTATCACAACTGTGATATTTCTCTTAATTTAAGAACAATGTTAAAGCAAAATAAAATAATAATAGCTTTGAGAGATTTGCTTTGATGAGTGATTTTGCTAGAAGTTCGATACTGAAGAAGATGGAGTGGACTTCTTTATATAGGCACTAAGATCCAAGAAGTCTTGTTACGTTGAAGGCTGTGCAGACAAGCCTGAAGCCTTTTGTCTTCACATTGGAGGCTGTGCTGAAACAAGCCTGATGCCTTTTGTCTTCACTTGCAGAAAACTTTCCTCAGAATGGAATGCACAGATAAAACCTTTTTGTCTGTGTCCTTGTGTCTAACACAAAATAGGAAAGAGCCGTTGAGATAAACCAACGTACATATTTAAATCTTCTTCAAAGTAAGTTCAACTTTCAACAATAGAATCTGAATCTTCAGAGTCTCCAGAATAGAGATCTTCTGGATCTTCAGAGTCTTGGATGTTCTTCAGATTGAGCTGAATCAGAGTATGAGCAGCTTGTGTGCTTGAGCGTGTAAAACTATCAAAGCAGAGTCTTCTATGCTTTAGAGGCTCCTGCTTCAGAATCTTCAAGAGACAGTAGTCAGATTCTTCTGGGAGCAGCGTTCAGATCTTTACTTAAGATGCTCTTGAACTTATGAAGCCTTTCATAATAACATTGTTCAGATCTTAATTTGCTTTCTTAAGATAATTTTCATTAGTACCTGTAGCAAACAATCTAGAACACGTTTAGAGTATATAATTCTTGAATACAAAATTCATAAGTGTTATCATCAAAACATAGAGATATAACTAAGACACGATCTGTGCTCTTACAATCTCCCCCTTTTTGATGATGACAAAACATGAGAAAATTTTGTTCAATAAAGAGTAAGAATTAGAAACTCCCCCTGAGATTAACAATCTCCCCCTGAAATAAATACTTCAATAGAATAGAATACTTCCCTTTCTGATTAAGTATATTTCAGATTCAGAGCCTGATGAAAGAGTTCAGAGTCAAATCTTGATGCCAGATACATATGACTTCCTTCAGTCAGAGCGTCTGGTTATCATCTTGCATGAATTCTCTTTCAGAATAAATGTATCAGAGTAAGATATCAGAGTTTTCAGAGTTGATTGAATACTCAGATTTTCTTTAGGTTCTGGTTGACACAGTCTCAGGGTAACTTCAAAGAATTATGTCAGATATATCAATGTAATCTGAAAGACTTAAATTCAAGATAAGTTAATAAAATGTCTGAATTTCAGTTTTAGTAATTGCTTATAGGTTGAACACTCAGTTTCTCTTTTTCTCCCCCTTTTTGTCATAATCAAAAAGATTTTCAAAGACAGAAAGATACAGAAGAAAAGAATCATATAGGAGCAAAACAAGTTATCATGCAATTAAAACAAACCAAAGTTCACAGTCAAACAGGCAGATGCCAAAACACATAACACAACAAAAATTAAACAGACAGCAAAAATTAGTTCATGTGCAAAACAACAAATAAAACTAGGTCTGGCAAGAGGCAATAAGGGTCAGAAGCTCTGTCATCTTGGCAGCTGACTCTTCTTGCTTAGACATCCAGGTCTTTATTTCATCAGTTGTTTTCTCTTGCTTGATCATCCAGTCCTTTATATCCTTCACATCATTCACAAGTTCTGCAACCACAGATGAAGACGGAGCAGATGCAGTAGTAGCAGGGTTCCCTTCAGATTGGTTTTCAACAGAAGCTTGTTCAACCATTTCAGATTCAGGATCTACTGGAGGAGCAGCTTCCAAAAGTAATACAGGAGGAGGAGGAGGCATGTTCATCAGAGTTACCTTGATTAATTCTGCGAATTTAGTCTTAGCAAGCTTAGAGCATTTAGCCCTAACTTTTAAGGCAGCTTTGTTGAACATCCAGATGAAGCGCTTCCAAGCAGTATTCGAAACAGTTGGATCCACACTAGACATGCATACAGCCTTAACACGATCATATTCAGAATCTAACTCCTTTTTGAAAAAATCAAACATGGCATTAACACATGATCCTAGATCTGACTGTTCAGACTGTCCAGAGGAAAAAGGATTAGGGGTGTTAACAGGAGTAGGTTCAGATGGTTGTGGTTGAGGTGTGGGTGGTTGAGATGTGTGGATGTCAGATGGTTGAGTTTCAGATGGTTGTTGAAAAGTCTGATTTTCAGATGGATTAGTTTCAGGTGGTTGAGGAATGGTTTGGTTTTCAGATGTTTGAGTGTCAGATGGTTGAGTTTCAGATGGTTGTTGATGAGATGGAGAGTTTGGTGGGGTATGAAACAAGGCAATGTTAAGATGTTTCTTCATAACACTTTCAGAGCGAGCTTGTTTGAGTGATTCGGAATCACAGTCAGATGAATCAGATGAATCAGAAGATTCATCTGAGTGAACAGATGTTGAAGAAATTATAATAGATTGATTGAGGGGTTGAATATCAAGAATATTGTCAGAAAGATTTGGATCTTCTGAGGGAATTGTTTGTTCAGAGTGTTCAGTTTGAACAGTCTCTGGTTGGTTTTGTTCTGAAATAATTGTTTCTGGTTGGAGAGTCTCTAATTGGGAATTCTCTGGTTGTGACAAAGTTGGTTGTGGAGTTACTGTTGGAGAGTTTTCTGGTTGAGTTGGTTCTGGTGGTGGAATTTCTGATTGAATTGTTTGAGGTTGTGGTTCAGATGGAATTGGTACAGGAGATGATTGTAAATTTACTGGTTCAGAGGAGAGTGGTTCAAATGAAATATTGACAGACTGTTTGGATTTTGAAGTTCTTTGTCTAAGGTTTGGAGAGAGTTGTGGTGATGACAGGGGTGAATGAACAGTAGGTGTAGGATCAGATGCTAATACCTGTTGAATGGTGTCTCTGATCTCTTCTAGAGTGGCTTCTCTAGGACTGATTCTGGCTTTCTTTCCTTCTCTCTTCTTCTTTCTTGAAGCTTCAGATGCTTTTCTCTTCTTCTGAACGGATCCTTCTTCAGCTTTCCTCTTACTACGCCTTTCCTTCATCTGATTTGGCAATTCTTCTCCTGGCCTCTGAACAAGATTAACAGGTAGAGGAATTCCTTCCTTTAGACATTCAGTAATGTACAGCCAGACAAATTCCTTAGGTTCATCTGCACTGAATAGTGGAAAGTCTTCCACAGGAATTCTTCTACCTTGAACCTCTTCAGAGTTGATCTTCCTTAGTTGTCCTTTCAATTCTGAAATGATTTTCATCCTTTTCAGATTGAGTCCATTTATTTCAGAGCCAATGATGTAAGTCAGATCTTCTGTAATCTTCGCATCTGTCAGATGTTGTACCAGCTTGTTCTCAATAAGGATGTCTGAAATCAATCTTCCCAGGGGTATCCACGTCCTAACTTTACCAGCTTTAGCTCTTACTTCCTCTCTGGTTTCTTTGACATGAGTTAGTAAATGACTGAAGATAAGATACGGTAGATCCACTTTAACATTCTTGCTAATGCAGTACATGAAATACAGATGTTCCGAACTCACATAGTCTGGTGAGTTGGATGGTTTTCTGTGAAAAAATGTACTCATAAAGATTTTTGCCCAGATCCTATAAATGGGTTTCAAATCTTTAACCTTACTTGATGGCATTCCAGCTATAGTAACTTCTTCATAAACCCTAGCCATATCAATGCGAGAAGAAGCAAGATTTGAAACTCCATCAGATTCAGTATAACTGAACAGTTGTCTGATCAGTTTTTCAGTAATAACTATATCCATTCCAAGAACCGAGGAATGAATAAACTTGGGACCAGCGCTTGCATGAATCCAGAATTCCTTTACCAGTGATGGAAATACAGGACCCATTAGTCTTTCAAAGTATTTTTCCCAACCTTGAGCTTTAATGGCAGAAATTAGGTCGAACCCATTTTCCTTTAACGAATCAAGATCAATGAAGCTTTCACAGAGCACCTCTAGATCAGCCACTGGAGTGAATAAGGTTCGTTCTGGTTCTTTGTACATTATAGTCTTGTTGGGTTTTGCAGCAGTGTTTGAAGTAGACGCCATTGAAGAAGAAGAGGATCTTGGTTTAGGTTTAGGGTTTTGGTAGAGATTGAAAAGAGAACAGAAACGCATGAATGAAGTGAATGTGGAAAGTGTGAAAATAGTGTGATAGGTGATATATATAGATAACCAATAATCAAGCATAGGGCACACAAAAGACACTTAAGCACGTTTGGACAACATTTAATGAAAAATAATCATTTCACATTAAATTTATGACAGCTGGGGGGAAAACCAAGAAAAGTGAGATTTTCAAAGCAATACCTCAAACGTCAATTCAGTTGAGCACTCCATCTTTTCAGATATTGAGTGACACGTGTTTGCTTTGCTGGCGCATCTGATGTCTCTCAAGAAATGAAACGTTTCCAACTTTCAGATCTTCTGAGCTTGTTAGTTCAGAGTTTCACACAAAAAGAAATAATTGAATAAATATAAATGAACGAATAGACAGATGAAATACTTCAGATTATTAAACATTTTGCATCTGAGAGGTTCCCTCTGATAAATATTACTCTGGACAAAAATCCATACAAATATTTTTCAGAATGAACTTAAATCTATCTTCAGCAAGGGGTTTTGTGAAAATATCAGCCCATTGATGATCTGTATCAACAAAAGCTAAAATAATTACACCCTTCTGAACATAGTCTCTGATGAAGTGATGTTTAATTTCTATATGTTTTGCCTTAGAATGCAAGATTGGATTTTTTTGACAAACATATAGCAGAAGTATTATCACAGAAGATAGAAAGATTACTCTCATAGATTTGATAATCTTCTAATTGACTCTTCATCCAGAGCATCTGAGTACAACATCCAGCAGCAGCAATGTATTCTGCCTCTGTAGTTGATAGTGCTATGGTAGGTTGCTTCTTGCTGTACCATGAGATCAGATGACTTCCAAGAAACTGACAGCTTCCAGAGGTGCTCTTACGTTCAACTCTGTCTCCAGCATAGTCAGCATCACAGAATCCAACTAATGAAAATTCATCAGATCTTCTGTAACACAAACCCATATTAGCAGTACCTTTCAGATACCTTAGAATCCTCTTAACAACTGTTAAGTGTGATTCTCTAGGATCTGATTGGAATCTTGCACATAAGCAGACACTAAACAGAATATCTGGTCTAGAAGCAGTCAAGTATAGAAGAGATCCTATCATACCTCTGTAGAGTTTTTGATCTACCTTCTTACTTACCTCTTCCTTACCTAGAGTGCTTGTAGGATGCATTGGAGTCTTTGCCATTTTGCTATCAACCATGTTGAACTTCTTCAGAAGCTCTTTAACATATTTGGTTTGATGTATGTAGGTGCACTCTGGAGTCTGGTTGACTTGGATTCCCAAGAAGAATCTCAATTCTCCCATCATGCTCATTTCAAATTCTTCCTGCATACATTTAGAAAACTCCTTTCCAAGCGTAATATTTGTTGATCCAAAAATAATGTCATCTACATAAATTTGACAAATCAACAGATCTTTCTTAACAGTTTTACAAAATAAAGTTGTATCCACTTTTCCTCTGATAAAATTTTTCTTCAGAAGGAAGTTGCTCAACCTCTCATACCAAGCTCTGGGAGCTTGTTTTAATCCATAAAGGGATTTCTTTAATTTGAAAACATGATCTGGAAAGTTTTCACTTTCAAAACCAGGAGGTTGGTGGACATATACTTCTTCTTCTATAATACCATTAAGAAAAGCACTTTTAACATCCATCTGATACAGAGTGATGTTATTCTGTGCAGCAAATGAAATAAGAAGACGAATAGATTCTAACCTTGCCACTGGAGCATATGTCTCAGTGTAATCAATACCTTCTTGTTGACTGTATCCTTGAGCAACCAGCCTTGCCTTATTCCTTTCTACCTCTCCCTTTTCATTCAGCTTATTCCTGAAGACCCATTTTGTTCCAATGACATTGAATCCTTTAGGTCTAGGAACCAGATCCCAAACTTCATTTCTGGTGAATTGATTCAGCTCTTCTTGCATAGCTATAATCCATTCATTATCTTCCAGAGCCTCATCTACAGATGTTGGTTCTATCATTGACACTAAGCCAAATAAGGAAGATTTAGAAGTTCTGAGAAATGATCTTGTCCTTATAGGATCATCTTTCTTTCCAATTATCACATCTTCTGGATGAGAAGCTTTGATTCTGGAAGAAGATCCTCTGACAGTTGGTCTTTCAGAAATATGCAAGTTGTTTAGTTGGGAGGTCAAAGGTGTAGCATCTGGGGTTGCGTCAGATTCTTTGTTCTTTGCCTTTTCTGCCTCTGAGCCTTCAGAGTCTGTGAGAATCACTTCTCTATCTGCAGAACTTTCAAACTGCTTTGGCTTTTCAGAGCCAAGCTTATCATCAAATCTAACATGAATAGATTCTTCCACAATCTGTGTTTCAGTATTGAATACTCTGTAGCCTTTAGAGCATTCAGAATAACCAAGCATGAAACACTTCTGTGCTTTGGAATCAAACTTGTTCAGATTATCTTTAGTATTAAGTATATAACAAATGCATCCAAAAGGATGAAAATAAGCAATGTTAGGCTTTCTGTTTCTCCACAATTCATAGGGAGTCTTTTTCAGAAGAGGTCTTACAGACACTCTGTTCTGAATATAACAAGCTGTGTTAATTGCTTCTGCCCAGAAATATTTTGCCAGATTTGTCTCGTTGATCATGGTTCTGGCCATTTCTTGCAATGTTCTATTTTTCCTCTCTACAACTCCATTTTGTTGTGGAGTTCTAGGGCAGGAGAAATCATGTGCAATGCCTTTTTCAGAAAAATATTTTTCAAAATGTTTATTTTCAAATTCTCCACCATGATCACTTCTGACTTTAATAATTTTACAATCTTTTTCAGTCTGGACTTGATTGCAGAAGTCAAAGAACACAGAATGAGACTCATCCTTGTGTTTTAGAAACTTTACCCATGTCCATCTGCTGTAGTCATCTACAATGACTAACCCATACTTCTTGCCTCTGATGGATGCAGTTTTCACTGGTCCAAACAGATCAATGTGAAGTAATTCCAATGGTCTGGAGGTAGAAACAACATTTTTTGATTTAAAATGAGATTTTGAAAATTTACCTCTTTGACATGCTTCACACAGAGCATCTGAGTTGAACTTCAACTTAGGAAGTCCTCTGACCAGATTGAGTTTATTAATCTGAGATATACGTCTCATATTAATATGCCCCAATCTTCTATGCCAGACCCATTGCTCATCATTCACAGATAAGAGGCATTTTACATTTTGAACTTTAAGTTCTGAAAGGTTAATTTTATAAATGTTGTGTTTCCTCTTTCCATTGAATAGGATAGAACCATCCTTTTGACATACAGCTTTGCAACATTTTTGATTAAAGATTATATCATAACCATTGTCACTTAATTGACTTATGGACAATAGATTATGTTTCAATCCTTTAACTAACAGAACATTAGAAATAAAGGGTAGGTTGCCATTACCTATTGTTCCAGAGCCAATGATCTTGCCCTTCTGGTTCCCTCCAAATTTCACGTCCCCTCCAAATCTAAGTTCCAGACTTTGGAACATAGACCTTTCTCCCGTCATGTGTTGTGAGCATCCAGAGTCCAGGTACCATGATTGGTGTCCTGACTTTGCTGCTAAGGACATCTGCAACAGGGATTATTTTGTCTTTAGGTACCCAGATCTTCTTGGGTCCTTTAGGGTTAGTTGCCTTGTAGGTTTGTCTAAACTTTTGTTTTTCAACATAGTTTTTGTTTAGACTTGCCTTAGATCTAAACACATGAGTATTCTTTTCAGAGCTCGTGTGTTTAATATCATTTAAATGACCAAATTTAAAAATAGAGTATAAAGGAGTTATCTTAATGATCAGATCATCTACAGGTATTGGTCTTACATCTTTTTCAAGAGAAGAAGATTGAAATCCAATTCCCTTTCTTTTATTCCTACTAACTCCATAGATCATAGAAGCCATCTTGCTTCTGTCTATGCTTTTAGTGAGGAACCTCTGAAAACTAGAGTCATATTTTTCCAAAATATTTTCAGATGACTTAGCTTCAGAGTCAGATTCTTGTTGGGCAATTTCCAAATCATTTTTGATTTTTATATTTATTTCTCTCTGCTCAACAAGTTCTGTTTTCAGATTATCAATCTCAGATTCAAGATTGCTTTTCCGCTTCTTGTTTTTGAGTTTGATATTATTATAGCTTTTCAAAACTTCAGATAACACCTTTATAAGTTCTTCTTTGGTAAGTTTAGACATTACCTCTTCAGCGTCAGAGTCAGAGTCTGACTCAGATTCAAATGATAATTCTTCATTCTGATCTTCTATTCCAGCCATTAATGCTATGTTGGCACACTCTTCTTCTGCTTCAGATTCAGATTCAGATTCATCTGAATCATCCCAAGTTGCCATAAGAACCTTCTTCTTTTTATCAAACTTTCTCTTGGGTTTCTCCTTGAGAAGTTTGGGGCAGTCATTTTTGTAATGCCCAGGTTCCTTGCATTCATAGCATGTGACCTCTTTCTTTCCAGATCTTCTGTGTCCAGAAGATTCCTTCCTGTGGTCAGCTTTTCTGAAGTTGTTAAACTTCTTTCCCTTGTGCTTCCAGAGCTTGTTGATTCTTCTGGAAATCATGGACAGTTCATCTTCTTCTTCAGAAGAAGATTCTTCAGAGTTTTCTTCTTTTACCTGCAAAGCTTTAACAGGTTTGTTAGATTTTAAAGCTATGGATTTACCTTTATCTTTCTTCTGGGGTTCATCTTCCTCCAGCTCAATTTCATGGCTTCTCAAAGAACTGATAAGTTCTTCTAAAGAGATCTTGTTCAGATCCTTTGCCATCTTCAATGCGGTCACCATTGGTCTCCATCTGGTGGGAAGACTTCTGATGATCTTCTTGACATGATCTGACGTTGAGTAGCCCTTATCCAGAACTTTTAGACCAGCTGTAAGAATCTGAAATCTAGAAAACATAGTTTCTACATTTTCAGACTCTTCCATTTTAAATGCCTCATACTTCTGTATGAGCGCCAGCGCCTTGGTCTCTTTAACCTGAGAGTTTCCCTCATGAGTCATTTTGAGTGACTCAAACATGTCATGAGCAGTATCTCTGTTTGTAATCTTCTCATACTTAGTATGAGAGATTGCATTAAGCAATATAGTTCTGGCTTTGTGGTGATTCTTGAAATATCTTTTCTGTACTTCAGTCATTGATTTTCTATCAATCTTTTTGCCATCCTCATCAGTAGGATGTTCATATCCATCAATGACCATATCCCAAAGATCAGCATCATACCCAAGGAAAAAACTTTCTATTCTATCTTTCCAATAGTCAAATTTTTCCCCATCAAACATGGGTGGCTTGGTACTGATCCTATCTCCTTCATATTTGTTGTTGTAAGTTGATGTAGATGTATTATCCATATTGACAACCAAACAAATATCAAAGTATCTTTCTCACTGGATCTTTAACTGTCACGGTTAAGTGGAGCACACGCAGAACCGGAGCTCTGATGCCAACTGAAGGTGAGAAAATTACTTAGAAGGGGGGGGGGGGGTTGAATAAGTAAGACTAAAAATCAAAGATTTGAACACAGATATTTTTATCCTGGTTCGTTGAATACAACTACTCCAATCCACCCTCTCAAGAGTGATTTGCCTTTCTCTGTCAAGGACTTAATCCACTATTTAAATCAAACAGATTACAAATAGCAACACCTAAGAACAACTGTTCTTAGTCTTCTCAAGAGCAACTGATCCCAACTGGATCCTCTTAAGGAAAACCTTTTACAAACAATGTAAAACTTTTACAAGAGTAAGAATGCTTCTAATAAGCTGTTATCACAACTGTGATATTTCTCTTAATTTAAGAACAATGTTAAAGCAAAATAAAATAATAATAGCTTTGAGAGATTTGCTTTGATGAGTGATTTTGCTAGAAGTTCGATACTGAAGAAGATGGAGTGGACTTCTTTATATAGGCACTAAGATCCAAGAAGTCTTGTTACGTTGAAGGCTGTGCAGACAAGCCTGAAGCCTTTTGTCTTCACATTGGAGGTTGTGCTGAAACAAGCCTGATGCCTTTTGTCTTCACTTGCAGAAAACTTTCCTCAGAATGGAATGCACAAATAAAACCTTTTTGTCTGTGTCCTTGTGTCTAGCACAAAATAGGAAAGAGCTGTTGAGATAAACCAACGTACATATTTAAATCTTCTTCAAAGTAAGTTCAGCTTTCAACAATAGAATCTGAATCTTCAGAGTCTCCAGAATAGAGATCTTCTGGATCTTCAGAGTCTTGGATGTTCTTCAGATTGAGCTGAATCAGAGTATGAGCAGCTTGTGTGCTTGAGCGTGTAAATCTATCAGAGCAGAGTCTTCTATGCTTTAGAGGCTCCTGCTTCAGAATCTTCAAGAGACAGTAGTCAGATTCTTCTGGGAGCAGCGTTCAGATCTTTACTTAAGATGCTCTTGAACTTATGAAGCCTTTCATAATAACATTGTTCAGATTTTAATTTGCTTTCTTAAGATAATTTTCATTAGTACCTGTAGCAAACAATCTAGAACACGTTTAGAGTATATAATTCTTGAATACAAAATTCATAAGTGTTATCATCAAAACATAGAGATATAACTAAGACACAATCTGTGCTCTTACATCTTCAACATTCATGTTATCCAAGAATCCATAGGAATCATCCTACTAGGGCAAAAGTTGGATGCAAGTTGGGTGACTTTCAAGGATCTAGATTCACATACCTCAGATGATCTGTAATTTGTCAAAGTCATAACTTGAGCTCTACAAATCCTATCAAGGACTTCTACTACTCAAATTAAATCTAATAACAAGCTCTACAACATTCATGTTGTGGGGAAGATGAGATGACCATCACATCTTGAGCTAAAACTGCCTTGAAGATAAGGATCAAACTAGGGGATTTTACACTGTCAATCCTTAGAAACCCTAGCTTGAAACTTCTCAAACTCCTCAATCATGATGAGTTGGTATAGGAATCATCCTTATAACACTTCAATATATCATTCCATGATCACATGGCTCTTGGATTAGGTCTCAACCCTCTCCAAATCATCAGTTGACCTAGGGTTGACCCAGTCAAACCCTAATTCCACCACTCATGGCTGAGTCTTCTGAATTCTTGTACAATGACCTCTCTAGGCTTCATGATGGCTTTCAAGACATCTCATAAGCTTTCTCAAAGCTTCAAGTCCATCCTCATAGTCTCAGAATCATCTGAGGGGCTCCCACAACTCTCAAGTTATGAGACACACAACCTTGGTTTCAACCAATTTCTCTGAAGATCTCTTGAGTTCTCTGACAAAGATATCAATCTTTGAACCTTTGAATAACCCTCTTGGCTAGCTTCAAAGTCTCATATAACTCTTGATGGGTAAATAAATGTTGGTCAAATTTTGGGGTGCAACAGCTGCCCCTATTCAAACGGCTTGAACCTGACTGGGTGAAGAGCGAACGACTCTCAGCCAATCAAGGTGCGAGACGGTTGAATACCGATAAACCCGGAAATTTGCCAACAGCATGAGCACATGGTACTCTGGCGGGAACGAGTTTTCGAACACTGAAACAGTAGCTGCACGACAACTAGCTGGAGACATACTGATCTGACATCGCCGTCAGTTGTCCACATTAAATTCCTCTGACATTGTCATCAGACAACCAAAACCCCCAACATCGTCGCTGGAAGACTAAATCACCTGACATCGCCGTCAGAAACAACCATCCAAAATACCCAACATCGCCGTTGGAAACAAACAGCCAACATCGCCGTCGGACAACCAAAACACCCAACATCGTCGCTGGAAAGCTAAACCACCTGACATCGCCGCCAGAACCAAACATCCAAACACCCAAAATCGTCGCTGGAGAAATAGAGAATCTGACATCGCCGTCGGAAACACGCATCCAACATCGCTGCTGGAGAACTAAAGAACCTGACATCGCCGCCAGAACAAAACATCCAACATCACCGCTGGAGAACTAAAGAATCTGACATCGCCGCCAGAACAAAACATCCAACATCGCCGCTGGAGAACTAAAGAATCTGACATCGCCGTCAGACAAACATCCAACCTCGACGCTGGAGAATCAAAATAATCTGACTTCGCTGTCAGAAACAGACATCCAACATCGCCGCTGGAAACACACATAATCTGACCTCTCCGCCAAAACAAACATCCAACATCGTCGCTGGAGAACTCAAAATACTCTGACCTCGCCGTCAAGAAAAACACCCAACATCGCCACTGGAGAACTCAAAATCTCTGACCTCGCCGTCAAAAAGAAGCATCCAACATCGCCGCTGGAGAACTGATTCACCTGACATCGCCGCCAGAAACAAATATCCAACATCGCCGCTGGAGAATTAAATCATCTGACATCGCCGCCAGAAGCAAACATAACTCTGAGAAACACCCGACATCACCGTCAAGTACTCAACATAACCTGACCTCACCGTCAACAAACATCCAACCTCGCCGCTGGAAACAAACATAATCTGACCTCGCCGTCAAAAACAAACATCCAACATCGCCGCTGGAAACAAACATAATCTGACCTCGCCGTCAAGGTGAAGAAACTTCATTGGGGAATTGGTCACACGGTAACCGGTAATACATAGTCGATCATGCCATCAGGCATTCAAAGAACACTGTCGGGCATCAGCCGGACTTCAACCATCAGGTTGATCATGCCATCGGGCATTCAAGGAGATTGTCGGGCATCAACCGGACTTCAACCATCAGGTTGATCACGCCATCAGGCATTCCGCATTAGCTGAGATAACTGCTCCATTAACACGGTCAGACTTCTATCATGGAGTCTTCAAGGGAGGTTTCATCTTCACCGTTAGAAAACCTGCTGGGGAGGATGCTTCGCCGCTCGGGATTCTGGAGAACTATCAAGTAACTCCGCTCCGGGGGTGCCGAAATCATTCTGGATGAATCAACTCTGCTGAGGACTTCAAGAATCATCTTGAACAAATAACTCTGTCGGGGACCTTCAAGAACCATCTTGAACCGATAACCATTCTGAGCAAACACTCTGTTGGGGATTTCAGGAATCATCCTGGGCAACTCTTGCCGGGGACAAACCAATCATGGCTTGAGCAGCTTCCAAGGATTCGACTCTCCTGGGGCTTCAGGAATCATCCTGGGCAACCTTCACTGGGGACTCTACTGGGGTCTTAAGAATCATCTTAAGCAAACGACCCTACTGAGGAATTCAAGAATCATCTTGAACCGAAGACTTCGCTGGGGACCTCAAGAATCATCTTGAGCAAGCGGCTTCGTTGGGGAGAATGTCAAGAATCATCCTGAGCAATCGATTCTGCGGCGGAATACCTGCAAAACAGGAATGGTAACAACCTAGATCATGTTTATTATGCATATGCTTCGGCGCCATGCCCCACACGGTGGAAATGCTATGCGTTTATGATAAATGCTATGCAATCATGCACAATGATGCGATCCCGTCAGCGAAATAAATGCTGGGGGGGAATTCCTCCTGTCAAGGGGGAAGAACTACTCAGGTAGAGGAATCATCCTGTTGAGGAGAACATGGTCACGCCAATATCAATTGGACTCCACAGGGGACGCAACTTCAGTTGACTGCTGCGGGTGAAACAACTTCAGTTGATTGCCGCAGGGGAACGAAGCTCTACGAGAACTAGGACCTGCTGAGGGAACGCGATGTCAATCGCGGGAATAAACTGCGTGACCGTCTTGGCTACTCTTCTGGGGATAAGAGCTATGTGGGGAAACAACTTCAGCTGCTCAACACTCCCACTGGGGAAAAAACCAATCATGGTCTAATCAACTTCCAAGGATTCGACTCTCTTGGGGGTTTGCACACTCAGCTGAGGGAGGAGAAATCATTCTGCTTCGCTGGAGGGTACGACCATGGGGGAAATACAGCGTCAGCTGTTCAACGCTTTACTGAGGAAAACCACTCATGGTCCCAACTGCTTCACTGGAGAGGGTACGTCTCTACGGGGGAATCTCAATTCCGCTGGGGAAGAAGGAATCATCCGACTTCGGGGGATGTACAACTCTGGTGGGGAATTTCAATTCCGCTAGAGACTTCAGTCTGACACCATCAGTTGCTGCATACTTCGGCGTACGAATAGTTTCCTACGAAACCTGCACTTGTGACCCGGTGCGGGGGGAATGAATTCATGCTTCGGCGCCTGACTCAGCTGAGGAGATGACGTTCCTTCAGGATGCGTCTGATTGGGGAAGAGAATCATCTCTGCCTGGGGAGACATATCAATGCTCACGATCTTGCGTTCAGACTCTGCGGGGAGAGGCTACTGAACTCTGCTGGAGAAGGAGGAATCATCCTGCTTCAGGGATACGCGCGGCGCACTGTCTGGAATATGCTACACCTGTAACAACACAAACAAACAGACAAGATACCCTTCTCAAAGGGACCTATCAAGGTTATTATCTCGTGACAATATTCAAGTATCTAATTGTTTCAACAATCAGTGGCCTAGGCCAGTAAGTTTATGTATGCGCATTTTATCAAAAACATCGGCGTTCTTTTTCGCAAACAAAACAGGCAAATGCTAAACAGGCAAACAGAATTGCTGAATAATATGCATTTTATTGATAACGAACCCCTGAATGGGTAAAAATGTTTTACAACAGAGGCCAGCTCCTGGAATGAGGAAGCCGCGCAAAAAATAAGACATAAATATACATCAGTATATACAAATGTCGGCAATGAGGCGTAGACGAACACCATGAGTTGATCCTTCTATGACCCACTCGACTTCGATACTTCTCCGACGCTTCAGCTTCGGAAGAGATTGATTCAGATAAACGGCCCTCAGGTCCTCCAAACCACTAAACAATGAAAATCCACACGCAGAACGCAGTCATTTGCTTTTTCAAATCCCTAACTTTTGCGTGAACCGCCCTTTACGGGTTTTCAGTTCACCGGGATACCCTTTTTTGCCGAAGCCGCCCAGTGTAGGTTTTCGACTTCGCGGGTGTACATTTTTTCAATATATCCCTAATTTTTGCCCGAACCTTTTTATTCTGTTTTTGGTTCGCCGGGATGCCCCTTTTTTGCCTGGACTCTCTTTTTTTGTCCAGTGGGTCGCTTTCAAGCAAAGTATTTTTAACTGCGTCTGCGTTCACCGGGGATGCAAAATCTTCACCATCCATCGTGGATAACAACAAAGCTCCTCTCGAGAAGACCTTGCTGACGACGTACGGACCTTCGTAATTCGGAGTCCACTTGCCCCGGTGATCGGAGTGTGGAGGAAGAATCTTCTTCAGGACGAGATCCCCCGTCTGAAAGCTTCTAGGACGCACCTTCTTATCATAAGCTTTCTTCATTCGGCTTTGGTATAGACGGCCAAATGCAATCGATGCTAACCTCTTCTCGTCCATCAGGCTGAGTTGGTTCAGTCGATTCGTAATCCATTCGGCCTCATCGAGTTTCACATCAACCAAAACTCGCAAAGAAGGGATCTCCACTTCTAACGGTAGGACAGCTTCCATACCGTATACTAAGGAGAAAGGAGTTGCCCCGGTCGACGTACGTACCGTCGTACGATAACCATGCAATGCAAATGGCAACATCTCGTGCCAATCTTTGTAGGTCACAACCATCTTCTGAACAATCTTCTTTATGTTCTTATTGGCTGCTTCAACAGTGCCATTCATCTTTGGCCTGTAAGGAGATGAGTTGTGGTGTTCAATCTTGAAACTCTGGCACAGCTCCTTCATCATCTTGTTATTCAGATTCGAACCATTATCAGTAATGATCCGCTCGGGAATTCCGTAGCAACAGATGATGTCCCTCTTTATGAATTTAGCCACCACCTGCTTGGTCACATTAGCATACGAGGCTGCCTCCACCCACTTGGTGAAGTAGTCGATAGCTACTAGAATGAAGCGATGACCGTTAGATGCAGTGGGCTCGATCTTGCCTATCATGTCGATGCCCCACATGGAGAACGGCCACGGGGAGGACATGACATTTAACGGGCACGGCGGCACATGAACTTTATCAGCATAAATCTGGCATTTATGACATCTTTTCGCGAATCTGAAGCAATCCGACTCCATCGTCAGCCAGAAGTATCCTGCTCTCAGGATCTTTCTCGTCATAGCATGCCCGCCGGCGTGCGTATCAAATGTGCCTTCATGGACCTCTTCCATGAGCATACTCGCCTCTTTCTCATCTACACATCTGAGTAGCACGAGATCGTGGTTTCTCTTATACAACACTCCATCAGGATTGAGATAAAAGTTTCTAGACAGCCTCCTCAGAGTCTTCTTATCCTGGGTTGACGCACCCGCAAGATACTCCTTAGTCATAAGGAAAGTCTGGATGTCATGGAACCATGGCTTGCCGTCGGCGGCATCCTCGATTGCAAAGACAAATGCCGGTCTATCAAGACGCGAGAGTACAATTCTTGGAGCCTCATTCCAAAAATTGACTTTATACATCGAAGCCAACGTGGCTAAGGCATCAGCCATCTGATTTTCCGCCCTGGGCACATGATGGAGTTCCACTCGATCAAAGAACGGAAGTAGCCTTCTGGCATAATTCATGTACGGCACCAAATTCGATTGACGAGTCTCCCACTCCCCTTTAATTTGGTTGATCACAAGCGCTGAGTCACCATATACGTCTAGGTTCTTGATTCTCAAATCAATTGCCTCTTCTAGACCCATGATGCATGCTTCGTACTCCGCCTTATTATTGGTAACTGGAAACGTCAGTCTCGCAGTAAACGGGATGTGGGATCCGTGGGGAGTCGTGATGATAGCCCCGATGCCACTTCCATAGGAATTAACCGCCCCATCGAATATCAACTTCCACTGGGATTTCCTATCTGGCCCCTCGTTGGGCAACGGCTCATCGTAATCCTTCGCTTTGAGAAACATAATATCCTCGTCAGGGAATTCAAACTTCATCGGCTGGTAGTCCTCGATCGGCTGCTCGGCAAGGTAATCAGACAATACGCTTCCCTTAATGGCCTTCTGGGACACGTACTGAATATCATATTCTGTTAACACCATTTTCCATCTGGCAATCCTGCCCGAAAGAGCCTGCTTTTCGAAGACGTACTTGATCGAATCCATCTTCGAAATTAGCATGGTGGTGTGATTGAGCATGTACTGTCGTAGACGTTTGGCAGCCCAAGCTAGTGCACAACACGTCTTCTCCAGCATCGAGTATCGAGATTCACAGTCAGTGAACTTTTTACTCAAGTAGTAAATGACATGCTCTTTTCTGCCCGTCTCGTCGTGCTGACCGAGAACACACCCCATACTGTTCTCAAGAACTGTCAGGTACATGATTAATGGCCGTCCAGCCACTGGGGGTATCAAGATTGGAGGTTCTTGGAGATACTAATTTATCTTGTCGAATGCCTTCTGGCAATCCTCATTCCAAGTAATCGCCTGATCTTTCTTTAAAAGCTTGAACATCGGTTCACAAGTGGCCGTGAGCTGAGAGATAAACCTTGCAATGTAGTTTATTCTGCCCAAGAAACCACGAACTTCTTTTTCTGTTTTCGGCGCTGGCATTTCTTGAATGGCTTTTATTTTCGCAGGATCAACCTCGATACCTCGTTCACTCACGATAAACCCCAGCAACTTTCCGGACCGCACTCCGAAAGTGCATTTGTTAGGATTCAGCCTCAACCTGAATTTCCTAAGCCTCTCAAAAAGCTTCAATAAGTTGACCAGATGCTCTTCCTCCGTTTGGGACTTCGCAATCATGTCATCAACATAGACCTCGATCTCATGATGAATCATATCATGAAACAAAGTTACCATTGCTCGTTGGTAAGTGGCCCCTGCGTTCTTCAGACCGAAGGGCATTACCTTATAGAAAAATGTTCCCCAGGGGGTGATAAACGTCATTTTCTCCATGTCCTCCGGCGCCATCTTGATCTGATTGTAACCGGAGAAGCCATCCATGAACGAAAACACGGAGAACTGGGCTGTGTTGTCGACCAACATATCGATATGAGGCAACGGGAAATCATCTTTAGGGTTCGCCCTATTTAAATCCCGATAATCGACGCACATGCGTACCTTACCGTCCTTCTTCGGTACAGGCACTATGTTGGCGACCCACGGAGGGTAAGTGGTGACCGCTAAGAAACCAGCATCGAGCTGTTTCTGCACTTCTTCTTTGATCTTAACGGCCATATCTGGTCTCGTCCTCCTAAGCTTCTGCTTGACGGGAGGGCAATCTTCTCGTAGCGGCAAGTGGTGGACCACGATGTCCGTGTCAAGTCCGGGCATATCTTCGTATGACCAAGCAAAGACGTCACTATACTCTCGAAGCATCTCGACCAATCTCTGCTTGACATCACTCTGCAGCGCAGCCCCTACTCTGACATTTCTGACGAGCTCTTCAGAACCCAGATTTACGATCTCGATCTCCTCCTCATGAGGCAGAATAACCTTTTCCTCTTGTTTCAACAAGCGGGCCAACTCTTCAGGAAGGTCTTCGTCTTCATCAATCTCTTCCTCGGCTCGATAGATCGGGCAATCAAAGTCGAAGTGAGTCGTAGAAGGTCCAGAGTCGATGTCGTCTGTTATGTGGATCCTGCAATAACAAGGGTTAAGTTTAAAGCAAGAATATGCTAGTTAGCACAAACCCCATTGCCATTTTACTGTTTTTCAAAACAAATATAAAACAGGAATAACAGAGATCGCAATATTTGAATACGAAGAAAACGCCTTTGATTTATTAACAAAATGCATGTACATAATCCAACAAGGCCCTGACAATAAAACCGCTATGCCCCGGGTAGGACATAGGGTTATACAATGATTGAAAAAAAGTAAATCATTACTCTTCACTTGTCATCGGGATGATATCCTTGATGGTCCAATTGTTGAGGCCCTTGCCCGGCTTGCTTGGCTGAATCCAAGAGTCGAGATCACAATCGTTATCCCCGCTGTCTTCAGACGCCGCGTTGATGCTTTCGAAGATCACTCCGCCACTGGTAAATAGGATCGGCCCCTTACCCCGTGACGCACTGCTAGACGAAGAAGAAGAAGCTTCAGCTTCAGGAGAATACCCCAATCCAAACTTATACTGCTTGTTCGGTATCTCCAAAATATGCCCCCAGCCTGGGGTAGAACCAGCTTGGACGACGGCCCGAGCTTCTTTGAACGAGGAGAGATTCATCTCTTGCTTTTCTGTGACTACAGGGGCTACTTCTTTCACCTTGACGGCTTCAAATGCTTGGCAAAGAGTTTCATGGATTTCGCCATCCATTTCAACATACTTAAAGGATGACAAATGGCTCACCATTATGTCCTCCTCGCCACACACGGTTACTATGCTTCCTCCGACAGCATATTTGAGCTTTTGGTGCAACGTGGAGGTCACGGCACCAGCAGCATGGATCCATGGCCGGCCCAAGAGGCAACTGTAGGCAGGCATGATATCCATAATATAAAAGACCGTGTCGAACGTTTCCGGACCAAATTGAATCGGCAAGGTCACTTCCCCGAAAACGTGGCGCTTAGTTCCGTCAAACGCTTTCACCACCAGATCACTGGGTGTCAAAGCAATCCACGAGTGTCCAACTTCATTAATGCCTTCTTCGGAAGAACATTAAGCGACGAACCCGTGTCCACCAGGACGTGCGACATGATTGTGCCCCTGCACTCTATCGAGATGTGCAAGGCGCTGTTGTGATCTCTCCCTTTAGGCGTCAGCTCTAAATCTGTGAAACCTAGCCCATTGCCAGCATTAACATGGGCTACCATCTCTTCTAGCTGATTCACTGATATCTCTTGCGGTACGTAGGCAGCGTTTAATACCTTCAGTAGCGCGTTGCGGTGCGCTTCAGAACACAGCAACAAGTTGAGAATAGAAATCTTCGAAGGCGTCTGATGAAGATGGTCTACAATCTTGTAGTCGCTCTTCTTGATTAACCGCATAAACTCCTCGGCATCTTTAACAAGCAAATCTTTCTCTACCCCACACGGGACTTCTTCGACGACTTTGCTTTTACCCTTATCAGTCGCATCAGCTCTAACTGCCTTATCTGTCACGACCTCCGGTGGCGCAAATACTCTTCTGCTACGGGTAATACCACTGATTCCTGCGAGATTCTCCACAGTCGACCCATACGGCTCCAGCTCCAACCTTTGGCCGTTGCAGTAGACTTCAGCCCCATAATGCCACGGAACGGTGTTAGTACTCTCGAATGGCATTGGCCCAGCTTTGGTAATGGTGATTGTAGGCGGTCTGGGCGCAGAAATGGTTATTGGTTGGCGAGGGATGGTGATGGTGGCGACTTCATCGGCCTGCTTCAACACAACCTCTTCTGATACACTTTCAGCCCTCCGGCTGAACTGCAAAATCCCATCAGTCATCAGACTTTGGATTCCTTCTACCAACTGCTCACACCCATCAGAATGTGTAGCACAGTCCATGCATAGTTCTCCGCATCCTGGAAAGAACCCTTTCTTCAACAACTTAGCTTTGACGAAGCTAAGTGGCGTCTTTAGGTCTTTGACATCAGTCAAAAGATCTGCACTCTCTTCTTCGATAATGGCGTTCACTCCGCCCCCCTATGATTCGGCATAGGATTTTTCGTGACATTGGGCACATTGTCGGAGAAGTTGATAATCTTGGCATCTACCAGGTCCTGCACCTTGTGCTTAAAGGCTTTGCAGTTCTCGATCGTGTGGCCTGGTGCCCCTGTATGGAAATCGCAAGTGGCATTTGCATCATACCCCGGTGGAGGTGCCCCTGTCAAGGGAGCTATCGTCCTCTTCTAGACCAACTAAAGCTGAAGCAAAGTCTGCAAGAGTTGCGCGTACGACATGGGCGGTGCCTCGAAGTGACGGTTTGTCAAAGATGCTCGATTCTGGTACTTTCTATATCCCTGCTGATTCGGTTGCTGCTGTTGCTGCTGCTGCTGCGGAGCTGCTGCGGCTGCTGGGATATTTATACTGGCTATCTGTTGCTGAGGGCCTTTGCCCTTTCTTCGAGCGTTGGTCACAGCGCTCGTCTCTCCTTCTCGCCTTTTACCAGCATAAGGTTTCTTTCCACCTCCTCCCGCTGAGGATGATTCACCTTGAATTTTCCCGATCTTGATACCATTCTCGACGTGCTCGCCCATGATAATGAGAGCTGAGAACGTCCCAGACATACCGCTGACTAACTTTTCATAGTAAACCCCTGGGAGGGTAGCAACAAACATCTGCACGAGCTCACGCTCAACCATCGGCGATTGAACCCGAGCAGCCAACTCACGCCACCGCTAGGCGTACTCCTTAAATCCTTCATTATTCCTCTGCGAAAGGTTCTAGAGCTGGACTCGGTTCGGGGCCAAGTCGCTATTGTACTGGTAATGGTGGACAAACGCTTCAGCGAGATCCTTCCATGTGCGCACGCTAGTGGGCTCCAGGCCCATGTACCACTCAAGGGATGGTCCAGAAAGACTATCTTGGAAGAAGTGCATCAGCAACTTCTCATCTTCGGAATAAGCAGACATCTTCCTGTAGTACGATCGCAGGTGGACACGAGGGCAAGTGGTGCCCTTATATTTCTCGAAGTCAGGCACCCTGAACTTAGGAGGTACCTTGAAATCAGCAATTAACCCCAGCTTGGACATGTCAACGCCCAAAGTATTCTAATTCTCAATATCTCTCATTTTATCTTCAAGTGCTTTGAACCTGAGCCAAGCTTCAGCATTCAGCTCCCCTTCTGCACCTCTTTGAGAGAACACATCATCCTGATGATCCTCAAGCCACGGTTGAGGCACCAACAGATTCCCGACGCCTGCATTGCCGTTGACCGGCCCGATGTTGACATTAGCTCCCAGACTCCCATTAACGACGCCCGTCATATTGAGTCCGATATTGGCCATCACATTGCCATTAGCACTGCCGTTGACCCCGGCCACAGGGACACCATTCTGCGGAGTATCAACTGGTGGAGGAGTAGGCACAGCCCCGCCATGGAGTATGTCGTTGCTATCAACCCTGGAGATCAAAGGTTGAACCAAAGTTCGGAGCTGATCTTGGCCATTGGCGACCACCTGCATAAGTTCCATAAAGCGATCCATTCTCTCGCGGAGCTCCTGGACATCTGTTTGCACTTGATCCATGATCCTGGTCTGATTAGCTCGAGTTGGATAATGGTGAATTAGCCTCAGATCAATTCTGGAGTCACCGGAAACAGTCTGGGACCTGTAAACCTGAAAAACCTGTAAACACTAAAGGTTAGGAAAAACAACAACATGTATGCTATGCAAATGCTTCATGCAAATGCATGCGTGTGTCTGTGTGCTTGGGAGATTTCCCCCGATCCTAGTGCCTGAGTGCCAGTGCTGATAATAATAAGAAGAAGAAGTCCGAGCCCAATCATGGAAACAACAATCTCATATATAAAGGAAAGCCTATCAAGGCAGTACATAGCATCAGCGAGTACAAGACAAATCAACAGCGTGACCTCAGCCAACAAGCCTGGTGATGGTCAGCATACAACAAAGATCAAAACAAAAGGAACACAACTAGTCAAGTACGGCCACGGGCGCGATGCTCTGCTAACAACTCCTTCGTCTCTGGATGATCTGGCAAAGTGAGCAACCCCTCGACGAGTAGTTCCCTCTGCACAATGGTATACTGAAGTCCCTGAACTGATCTTTCCCATGCTCCTTCGCCGAAGCAATCCTTTAATTTCCGCTTTTTTGACTCAAACATCAGCTTGTGCTCCTTCAGGTTAGCGAGAGCTTTGTTGAGTTGGCCTTCGGCGGCGTATCTGCGGGCGGTTTCTTCATCAAACCTCTGCTCACTGTCCTTCACCTCGGCTTCCAGCTTGGAGATCTGCAGCATCAGCTTATCCTCACGCTCTTTCCTGGTGGCCAGGGAAGCCTTCCAGTGCTGGTTGAACTTGGATATCCTCCGATATGCCTCGTCCAAGTGCTGCTTCTTCGTAGCCAGTACGTTGTTGGCAGCCCTGAAGTCTTGACCCATGCGTTCACGCTCGGCTATCTGCTTCGTCAGGTCTGTACCCAGCTGGTTCACCAGCTCTGTCTGCCTTTTGAAAGAATGAACGGCTTCGTTCCTCTCGCTTCGGAGCTGAGCTAATTCCTTCTCCAGTTCTTCATTCGCCCGCTTCAATTCGTCCCGCTCAGCTAATACCTGGTTATGCTGATGAATGGGCACAGTAGTAGGCTCTTCAATCATTGGAGGACTTTCTGGCTTGGCCTGAGGAAACGGCATCCCTATAGCATTGGCCCTGGCTCTGATGCAAGTCAAATACGGAGGGTAGGCTTGATTGTTGCTTTTTCCCAACAAAGGCTTTCCTCGCTTACTGATACCATTCCAGGCACGCTGAAGCTTGGATAGCAGATCCCCCTCTAGAGTACCCGTGAGGTACAGAGATTCCTGTACCTCTTCATCCTTCGGCGGATTCCTCAAAGCATACGCGAACTTTCGTATGACGGATTGTAGTTTATACAACCCTTCCTACCTATCAAAGGTACATTAGGAAACCCGCTGCAACTGAAGATCACCTCAGTACCCAACCTGTCTCTGTCGAACCAGTCAATATCCTCTACAGATAAACTCATCAGACGCTCAGGCCACTCAGCTGTGGCTGCAGACAAGACAAAAGGACCCCTCTTGGGCAGATGACTATCAAGCCATTTATACAGCAACGGTACGCAGCATGAGACATTCTTCCCTCTCCTGTTCTCATTCTTGTAGTGGACTGAGTGATAAACATCTCCTATCAGGGTAGGGACTGGATTCCCTGAAGCAAAGATGTGAAACGCATCAAAGTCTACAAAATCGGGCATGTTAGGGAACAGAATAATGTCGTATATGCATAGAGCGAGGATGGCATTGAACGCGTCCCAACATCCGTCCTTGGCACACTGCTGAGCCTTAACCACCAGAAACTGCAAGGAGAACCCAGGAACCTTGTTCCAACTAGTCAATACTAACTCGGAGGCGTCCAAATAAAGTGAAGAAGCTAAACTAGCCAGATCAGGCTCAGCATCCATATGAACAAAAGGCATCTGCCTTTTGATAGGCACACCTAGCAAATCAGCATACTCTTCCAGCGTAGGTGTGAGAACGAAGTCCTGAAAAGTGAAACATCTCAGCGGAGGGTCGTAGAACTGCAGCAGAGCGTGCAACCCATTCAACTCGAACACAGAAGGCTTGCAAACCAAACTGAGCAACCTGCCATAAGATTTCCTGAACTCATCCTTCACGGAATCACCTGCTAGAGCTATCAAACCAGTCAACTTAACCACATCGGGGGTCGGGAACTTGTAAGCCACGGTCTTCCTCAGAGAGCCCATAACAATACAATCGGAGGCAAGAAATCCTGGATCGGGGAAAACGGTACCTGCAACACAGACACACATTAATGAAATGCAAATGAATATGCAAACTAATGCAAAATGTAGTCATGCAATAATATATCCGGGCAACTGGTGTTATGGAGATTCTGTATCAAAAAAACCATAATCTTGCTCTATCAAGAACAACCACTGCCTCTGATGAGAAGAAACCCCGGTGTAGGACCACAAATCTGATCTGCCAAGAACAACCATCTGATAGGACCATATACATGATCATAATTCTGCTCTGTCGAGAACAAATGTCTGATAATAAGGACCTCGGATGTATGATCAAGAAATATCTGCTGATGAGGTCTTCAGACCTCAAATCAAAAATCTGCCCTATCAAGAACAAACATACAGCTGCTGATGAGATCTTCTGACCCCACTCAAAAATCTGCTCTATCAAGAACAAACAACATCTGCTGATGAGATCTTCAGACCTCACTCAAAATCTGCTCTATCAAGAACAAACAATTGATGACAAAACTCTGCTCTATCAAGAACAGACATACACCTGATGATAAGATCCTCTGATCAAAACCTGCTCTATCAAGAACAGACGAACACCTGATGATAAGATCCTCTGATCAAAACCTGCTCTATCAAGAACAGACAAATCTGCAACTGAGAAACCCTGGTACCAACAAAACTGATTCACTCTCAAGAAAACCAGGTGGTCTGAAGGTCAAAGTTTCCTGCAATAAACCTAACCCCACTCACAGGTATGGACCTAAACTGACTCAAGGTACGACATCCTATGCGTTCATCAGCGTCACAGACTTTCAAGAGGGGTGATACGATACCCAGAAGGTGTGGCATCACCAGCTCATGAAGCGGCCTCACTTAGCTGAATCACAAATGATCGGTCCCCAGAGTCGACAATCCACCAAACCAGCAACCGTCTCAACCCAAAGGGTTGAAAGTGAAGCCAACCGGATGAACCTCGTCTGAGCATGGATTTCATGAGACACTAGTGCCTGTAAAGCAAGCACGCGCCCACTAATTTCCACTCTAAGTCTATGGTGCACTCAAGCCTGGGTCTGGCTTCTCACTCATCAGAACTCCCATCCCACAACAGCACAAATAATCATATTATACTGAAAATAAAATGCGGGAAATAAAGTGCGAGAAGTAAAATGCGATAAATAAACGCAACCCAGCAGGTAAACATACAAGCGTTAGGATTGACTCTCGCAGGGAACCGTCGAAGATTTGTTCCCCAGCAGAGTCGCCAGCTGTCGCTTGCGCGAAAATAAGGTGCCGGAACAACAGAAGAGTCGCCACCTTTCGTTATTTATCCCTCATAGCGGGAAAGGAAACGATCGGAAAAACCTAACGAAAAAGGGTAAGACAAGGTCGTCGCAACCGTTGTCTGGATTCGGGAGTCGGTTACGCAAGGGGAAGGTATTAGCACCCCTCACGTCCGTCGTACTCGACGGGATCCTCGCTTGTTGTGTTTACTTGGACAGGTTGGTTTTATTCTACCTACCTATCAAGGCTGGCTGAAAACAGAAAAGAAAATGACTCGGCAAAGCGTCGCACTTTATGCCTACATATTCTCATCATAGAATGAGAAATCAGAGTCAACGTAGTTCGGCCTACGAAGGGTTATGGGGGAAGGTAGCTCGCCACGACATCGCCATCTTGTGCCTACGTACTCTCAACAGGCATGAGAGATCAGAGCATACGTAGTTCGGGAAACTACGGTTTATTTCCTGTCTTTTACGAAAGAAGTGTTTTTTATTGTGTTTGCAATTTCAACCGCACTAGAGACTATGACCTGAGAGTGAATGCGTCGCATGTCACCCAAAGGGTACCATACTAAACATCCAGACTGTGGAAAAGAAACTCTCCCACATTCCTTTCTCAGATAGCTTAAGGCTCGTAACGTACGAAAGAAATCATTCATGATTACTGTATCTTAAACTGTTTTGAGATGAGAAGAGAACAGGCCCAACTAGGAGGGAGACTATCAAGTCCTACTGTTGTCATGCCATGGATTCATCCTATGGTTGAGGTTTGAACAGGGAACTCCTAGAAGTTGTCATGCATAGGTTTCAACCTAAAATTCTATCATCAAATCCTTATCAAAGGAAATGAGAGTCCTAAGGGATCATGTCAATGATACACCAAAACAGACAAAGCATCAGCTTAACAGTAAAATGCATGCAATGCAAGTGAGGGAGGAAATGTGTGTGGGGCTTCAGCCTCCACAAGCTCATCTCAACCTCAAGCCAGAATGGATAACAGTAATCATACTGAAATATAAAACAACATGCTATCAAGCAATAAACAGTAAACTGCAATCATACAGATAAAATGAAATAAAATGCCATCAGGCAAACAAACCACATGGGCAAGGGAGCTGGGCTCTACCGAATACCCGCAAGCAAAGCCACACAGTAACAATACAAGCAGAGGGAGAAACTCAACCTCTAGTGCAATCATGCTCCTAGATTCTACTTATTCTACATATGAACTTATTCTAATGCATCAAACAAGTCAAACAAAACACATCAATACAGAAAAGAAAAAGAGAAGAAAGCAGATCAACTCCTCTCTCAACTTCAAGCTTCAGCTTTTCCAACATAACCCAGTCTTCAGACTTCAATCACTCTTGATAAATATCAATTGCTTTTCCAGGTTTCAACCCTACAACATAAGTTTCAACTTATCTTCTCCCTTAAGCTTCAGCTTCTTGATCAACTCCACCTTCAGGCTTCACCTAATCTTCAGGGGTCTTCAAGTATCAACTTGCTCTTGTTGCTCTTCAAGCTTCATCTGGAATGGCAATACTCAAGGATTCATCCTCTTCTACACTCTTCATTGAAGTCTTCATCTTCAAGCTCAAGCTCAACATCTCTCAATATAATCAAACCAGAGAAAATCACTTACTGGATAAGCTGAGGGATATTGAACTGCTTATTTGACCACCAAAGGTGACCTATAAGGGTTCAACATCAAAGGAATGGTTCCCTCAAAAGTTCTACCTCCTAGGTATGATCACTTATCCCTCCAAAGGAGAGAGGTGTATACCATGGAAGGACTTTGAATCACAGGGAGGAATGGAGGTGACAGATACAATCCATGTTTAAGAAAGAAGTTATCTAAGTCTAAACTCTTCCTAATTCCTAACCCTAAAACAACAAAAAAAGAAAATAAGATCAAGCTCTCAAGCTCCTCAATGCATCTTCAAATCTTCTACTATGCTCCTCAATGCTCCTTAGAACAATACCAAGCTCCTCAAGCTCACAAAGCAAAGCAAAGCAAACAACAATGCAATGCCCTAAAGGCAACACAAACAATCAACCAATACAAAAATCAACTAAAAATAGTATACTATTATACTAAATCCTAATATAATTTCTAAGGGTCCTACATACCTACCCTTAATACCCATATATGTCCCATAGTCTAAATTGTCCTAAAAACCCAAAATCTAAAGTTATTATGGACCTATGTTGAAGTTTAACCTAATTCTACACAACCTAGAATCATCTAGTCAAAACTATCCTAAAAATCATCACAAAAATATGGAATAAATCCAGGTGGAAGCTAAAACATATATCTAACTATCCTAAAAAGATTGACCTAAAAATGTTAAGGGAGCTACCTAAACTAAAATCTACAAATTCATATATCAACATAAAAGCATTAAAAAGCAATTAAATGAAAAATATACAAAAAATATTAAAATGCATGATATGAAAAATGTTTTTATTTTATATTTTTCTAGACAAAAATGTGAAGTGGGAGAAAAAACTCCCATTAAAAAATATTGAATTTTCCATTTTATATGAATTTTCAAAGTATGAGAAAAAATGGAGAAAAATAAAATGCAAATATGAAGCATGGGGTGCAGTCAGTAACAATACATAGTTCAAACCACACATGGGCCCAGACTGGGGGTGGGGATAGCATGCGCGCTGGGCCCAAAACCAATCAGAAAATCAAATAAGAAAATCAAAAGAAAAAGAAAAACGAGCGGTGAAAATAGCAACAAGATTCAGTTCATAATTGAAGTGGGCCTCAAAGGGGGGTGGGGATAGTCAAAAGATCACTAAGCCCAGAATTCCTCTTTAAATGAAACGCGGCGTTTCATTGGGTTCAGACTTCCCTCCAAAATAAGATTGAATGTCGCGCGTTGGATCCAGCCAAAGTCAAAAGTCAATCTCCTCATCCAACGGCCGTGAGTCATCTTCTTCCTTGGGCTAGGGTTTGCAGAAACACCATGGAAACTCAGCCATGAAGCTTCATCTTCCTCCATACGAACTCCCTCATTTCTCCATCAATTCTTGAAATTTAAAACCCTAATCCACTTAGAATTCCATTCTGAACATGATTACAACCTTAAAATTAACTGAAACCTCCTAAATCAAGGAACCCGATCCAAGATCCAAAACATACTCAGAAATCAATCTTAACAATTCTTGAAACTAATGGTCCTAATCTCATCCTCACTCTTCCCTGAGCATTTCTTGATGTCTAACTAAGCTCAACACTCAATATCCAAAGAGATACAAGGCCAAACAGAAATCTTGTTCATAACCAAATCATCACCAATTGCCTTCAAACTCTCCAAAATCCATCACATATTGGTCTCTAACCATTCTACACTAATAATTCAACCTAACCATGCCTAAATTAAGGTGTAGGAAAGAAATTGCAAACCTGGCAAAATGGAGTGAACAGAGGTAGTAATCCACCAATTCAAGCCTTGAATCTTTCCAAATTCCTTCACTGAGTAATGTTCTTGCTTCTGTATGCAAAAAGAATGGCTGAAATTGCTTGATTCTTGAAATTCGATTTTGAAATGCAACCTTGAAACTTGGATCACCAACTCCTCAATTCTCCATGGAAATGCTCTTGATTCAATCTGCACAGCTTCAATGTGATGTATGGAATGTGTTTGTGTGAAAAAAATGAAAGGAAATGAAGAATAATGAAGAAAGTGATCTTGACTTGCAATGGAAGAAATTGGATCTCACTCTCTCTTCTCTACACCAATTCACACCAACCTTGCATCTGAGCAAGTTGGACTCATCTTATAGAGTGATTTAGAATCATCTAGAACCCCCTAGAACAATCTAATGAGAAATTGAACTTTTCATGTCATGGTATTTTGATTTCTCATTCTCCTTACATGCTATCTCATGCCATATCCCTTGTACACTTCAATTCTGGCTTGAATTTATCCCCATATGAGATTTAAGGTGGGATACAATGCATAACCAATGTGTTTATTAAGTTTTGTTGAGTTTTGGCTTGGTACCTTAAGATGCAAGTAAGGAAATTCCAAAGCAGCCCTATGATGCAAGCCTCAAACCAAAATTGTGGCTGAACCATTGTTATTGGAATGTCATTTGGAGTCAAAATGACCTATTATATGACATGGTTTGGACTTATAACTTGGGATTTCCATTTTTCAAATTCAACTTAATTAACTTATGCCTCATTTTTAGGCCATTTTTTTCACTTTTTGATACAAGCCTTTTCAACATCTCATGACCTCCCTAATAGCCTTAAAACATCATTCTAAGCAAGTTTTATGTTGAAGATTTTTCCATTTGAAGCTTGGAACTAGGAGATATGGCCTTGTGCTTGAAATGACCTATAACCTCCAAATGACCAAAATGCCCTTGGCTTGTCAAAGCCATAAGTTGAGTTCTACAAATCCTATCAAACTAGGGGATTTTACACTGTCAATCCTTAGAAACCCTAGCTTGAAACTTCTCAAACTCCTCAATCATGATGAGTTGGTCTAGGAATCATCCTTATAACACTTCAACATATCATTCCATGATCACATGGCTCTTGGATTAGGTCTCAACCCTCTCCAAATCATCAGTTGACCTAGGGTTGACCCAGTCAAACCCTAATTCCACCACTCATGGCTGAGTCTTCTGAATTCTTGTACAATGACCTCTCTAGGCTTCATGATGGCTTTCAAGACATCTCATAAGCTTTCTCAAAGCTTCAAGGCCATCCTCATAGTCTCAGAATCATCTGAGGGGCTCCCACAACTCTCAAGTTATGAGACACACAACCTTGGTTTCAACCAATTTCTCTGAAGATCTCTTGAGTTCTCTGACAAAGATATCAATCTTTGAGCCTTTGAATAACCCTCTTGGCTAGCTTCAAAGTCTCATATAACTCTTGATGGGTAAATAAATGTTGGTCAAATTTTGGGGTGCAACATCACTTCCTACAGCTTAAACACATCTAGTTTTGAGGCTAAGTTGCATTGGAAATCATCCCAAAATCTGCAGCAGAAAATCAAGTTTGATTTGTTAAGATTCTCCCTCCAAAAGACAAAATGCAAGCCATATCCTCAAATTTGTCCAAGCCTTTACCTCCTCTATAAATAGAGTCGTCCCTCATGCATCAAACACACAAGAACAAACCTCAAAAACCAGAAGAAACAAGCCATTCAATCTTGCTTTGCTCTTTCTTGTAATTGAAGCAAAATCATCTAAAAACCTCAAAATCTGTCATGGACAGATTTCATACCAGAACCATTTCCAAGCATTGAAAATCATCACCAACACTCTATACAACCTACAAATGATGTTTAGAAGGTGTTCCAACCATTGAACCAGTCAAAAACCTCATATCTCCAAAAGTCAACCCTCAACCTTAGTGAACTTTAACTTCTTGCATAAAATAAGGGAACACTCTGGTCAAGCTTGTTTCAACCCTCATGACACCTCAAACATCTTTGATTTAAAGTATATTAACTGTATAAAACACCAAAAAACAACTGCATCATCATTTTTTGGATCTGTCACAAGGATCACTTTGTTTGCTTCAAGTGTAAGAAATTTGTTTTGGCACCAAGACTTACTTGAGATAAGTTGAAGCTTCTTGGATTTTGGATTTATCGTGTGGAGCAGATATTTAAGGCATTCATTCTCAACTAGGTAGCTTGATTGCATTGGAAGTCTTCAAGAGGTAAGTGACCTCTAACTATACTCATTCATTTTGGTACCATGATCATACTTGATGTATATTAGTTAGAATTGCCTAGAACCATTAAGTCATGTTGTGAACTTAGCTTGTGATTTGTTTTGCAAACTTACAACTGTCATATCTGGTAGATGTTAGATTTGTATGTTTGTTCTTCCAATTATGAACCATATTGTTGCTTCTGTTTAGGTTAAGTTTGATGCTTATGCTTAGAACCAGTTATAGGTCATTTTGCATTTGAGAGACCTCTATAGAATGTGTTTGATATTGTTCTTGGATTGTTTGATATTTTCATATGAGTAGTTTGTTTGGTTTCTGTTCAGATCAACATGGTTTTGAATTGAAACTTTATGTGTATGTCTATGTCTTTTTGGAACATGATGTGAATGATGAATTGATCTCTGCTACAATTGTTGTTGAAGTTTTCATCACAAGCCTCATGTCATCAAGATTTACAAAGTCACTTTTTATTTGAGATCCATTTGTGTTAGGCTCATAATGTGTTGATGTTTGGAGCTTATTTACATGCTATTAGTGTTGTTGAATCATATTTGATTACCTAATTGGTTCTGTCATAAATTGTTGTTGAACTTTTCATTACAACTCATATGCAACAATTGCAACTCATAAGTCATATTCTGCTATAGTTTGATTTTGAGTCCTCTTTGAGTTTGAACTTCATGAATACTATATTTAGGGTGTGTGCAAGATTTTAATTTGATCCAAATGTGTTTGATCTAAGCTTTAACATTGAAAATGCACTTCAAACACTAAATCTGCAGTTGGTTTCGAATTTCAATTTGTGTGCATTATTTAAGAAAACTAAGGAAACCATCAGATTCCTTGTTGATTTCACGTGAGTTAGACACAAATTTTTGTTAAAAATGGTGGAGTTTTGATCAAGATTGAGCTCTAATGTTTTGACATATTTTGGTTGGTTTGGCTTGCCTTGTGTTGCCCAGAACTATAAACATTAAGGCTTATCTATTACTAGGGTGGTTTGATACATTAGATGTATCACCACCCCAGTGGCCATGGCCTATGCGCTCATGTCTTGCCTTGCCTAACCTTCCTGAGTTCGATCCATGTGGAGATCAACTCTTTTGCTTTTGTGATTTATTTCATGTTTTTAATATTTACTCTTTCTTTCTCATTGAGTAACCACATGTGTGTCTTGGTAGATTTGGTGAGGTTTTAGGCCCATGAACCAAAGGGCATGGGTTCAACACTTGAAATGAGCAATTCTTATTTTTTTTATCACTTAAATCTTCATGTTTTATTCACCAATTTCAAATTTTCATAACTCACTCATTTTTCAACATTTTTGCCCCATTCTTTTTTCAAAGTGTAATTTATCATGGCTATTTTCAAATAGTGAGAAAAGAATTCAAGGATGCCTATCCTAAAAATACTTTAATCCACTTGGAAATCATGTTGCTTTTTAGGGTTTTTACCTTGTTTATTTTGAAACTTTTCTCAACTATTTCTTGACCTATCTTGCAAGATTGATTGTGCTTGATCCATATATGTTTGTTAACTTGCTTGAGTAATTATGTTTTTTTTGGCTCAAGGTTTTGTCATGATCAATCCTTTCTTTTTTAAGTGTATCTAGTTGAATGATACTGTGAACTATGTTTGTGAATCATGCTATAGCTCTTGATGTTGTAACCTCTTGAGTGTATCCTTCATGTATTGTACACTTATTTGGATATCTTGTTAAAACCATCACATGCTAGGGTTTGCTTTGTTTTGGTTGTTACCATGAACTTGTATGCTTTCCCCATGAAACTTTGAACTTCTCACTTGATCTGTTGTAACACCTCTTGTATGGTTGTACATGATTATCATCAATGCATGATTGATGGTCTTATGTTGTTATATTTGACACCCTTTGATCCTTATAACATTCTTGCCTCAAATTGTTACTTGCTGACATTTAAACTTGTTTGAATTACATGATTCTTTGGTTTGTCTTGATGGTTGTTACCTCATTTCTCTTCATCTTTGTTAAGATGCTTAAATTGAATTTACCTTATATGTTTGGTCTTGTAAGAACCTCTACCATGCTCTTTTTAGATATTGTAATATCTTTGTTCAGTGATGGTTGTAACCATTTAACTTGATTGTAATCTTTGCTTGAAGTTGTCACATGCTTGCATAACTTTTCTTGGTTGTTACCATGCTCTTGCATATATTCATCATGTTTGAATGAATGCTTTGGTGTGTTTTTAACTTTGTTAAGTTTTTCCCCAAGTGATGGAACTTGTTAGTTCTCATCCAGTTGTATCATCTTCTCTCATTCCAAAGGAAAGTCTCTCTATTGACCCTTGGGTCATAGGTAGCTAATTACTCTCTTCTCTAACTTTGTTAAGTCACCTTGAACCATAACTTAGTTAAGTTAGAGCCTATATCCATTAGACTTTGCTTTAAGTATAGAAGACCTATATGTTAGGAGTATCTTTCAACTAGAACCTTAAGAAAGAGTTTGTTAACTCTATGTAAGAATCATTGTCATGATTACTTATTCCCTTATTGGCTTTTGTAAAAGTCAATTCCTTTAAGTGTACAACTTAGATCTAGAGAGTTTTGTCAAACTATATACAAACATTTTTATGTTTGTTCCCCTTTGAACCTTGATCATAATTAATTGTTCACCCCTAGTGAGGTGAACTACGGTTTCTCTGATTCTATCCTAGTTAGGATACGTAGGCAGAGGATGCGATATCTTTGCGATCAAATTTAGAAACTCTCCTTAGGTCTTTACCTCAACTTTACCTAAACCCTGATCTCAACCCTAGCTAACATTTAGCAACTTAGCATACAAACATACAAAAGGTTCCTGTAGAGTACTACAGATGTTTAGGATGTGAAATACCTACCCTAGGCATAACAACCCCCGATCCCCAAATCTCTTAGCGTTGTTGTTACATCGCGTAAAAGGTCTTTCTTTCTTTAACCTTTCCTTTGGATAAATCAAAGTCTGGTTGTGAATTTAATGAATTGAGATTCAAGTTAATCAATCGCTTGGCATCCGATTCTCACCGCAACACCACTCAAGCGTGAATGTCCTCCTGTTAAGCAGAAGCTCAGAAGAACCAGACCCGACATGACACTTAAAATCACAGAAGAGGTAAAGAAAAAGTTTGACGCTGGGTTCCTAGCCACTTCCGAATATCCTGAATGGATTGCCAACATCATTCTAGTTCTGAAGAAAGATGGGAAGGTCAGAATGTGTGTCGATTATCGAGATCTCAATAAGGCAAGCCCGAAAGATGATTTCCCTCTGCCACATATTGATGTTTTGGTAGACAACACTACGTAATTCTCTGTCTTTTCATTTATTGATGGTTTCTCAGGATATAATCAAATCAAGATGTCCCCAGCCGATATGTAGAAAACTACTTTCATCATGCCTTAGGGTACATATTGTTATAAAGTCATGCCAATTGTTCTAAAGAACGCAGGGGCAACATAACAACGTGCCATGACAACCCTATTTCATGATATGCTACATAAAAAGATTGAGGTTTATGTGGACGATATGATTGCCAAATCCAGAACTGAAGATGATCATCTGGACTATCTGAAGAAGTTGTTTGACAGACTCCGCAAGTTTAGTTACGGTTGAATCCTACAAAGTGTACCTTTGGAGTTCGATCTGGTAAACTGTTGGGCTTTATTATGAGTCAGAAGGGTATTGAAGTTGATCCTGATAAGGTTCAGGCAATTCAGAACATGTCGCCTCCCAAAACAGAAAAAGAAGTTTGTGGCTTTCTGGGCCAACTTAATTACATTTCCAGATTCATCTCTCATTTGAAGGCTATCTGCGAACCAATATTCAAATTACTAAGAAAAAAGCAATCGGTTGAATGGAATAATGATTGCCAAGAAGCTTTTGACAAGATAAACAAATATTTGCAAGAATCATCGATCATAGTACCTCCGGTTCCTGGTAGACCTTTAATCATGTATCTCACTGTTCTCGATGAATCAATGGGACGTGTATTAGGTCAACATGATGACACTGGCAAAAAAGAACATGCAATTTACTATTTGAGCAAGAAGTTCAATGATTGTGAGACCAGATACTCACTATTGGAGAAAACTTGTTGTGCTCTGACTCGGGCTGCTTGACGCCCGAGACAATACATGATTTGCCATACTACTTTATTGATATCCAGGATGGATCTGATAAAGTACGTTTTTGAAAAGCCTTCTATCTCTAGACGAATTTCTCGGTGGAAAATGTTATTGACTGAGTATGGAATCCAACATGTTACCCAGAAAGCAATAAAAGGGAGTGTCTTGTCTGACTACCTTGCTCATCAACCTGTGAAAGGTTATCAATAGATGAAGTTTGACTTTCCCAATGAGGATGTTCTGTTCATCAGAGATTATGAGACTCCATACCCTGATATAGTACCCAAACTAAGGGCGCGATGGACGCTCGTGTTCGATGGTGCTGCCAATGCTAAAGGTCATGGAATCGGTGCTATCCTCATCTCTCCGACAGGTTTTCATCTTCCCATCACCACCAAATTATGCTTTGAATGCACCAACAATATGGCTGAATACGAAGCTTGCATCTACAATATTGAAGCGACAATTGACATGAGAATCAAGTTGCTTGAGGTCTATGGAGATTCTGCTTGGGTGGTTGGCCAGGTTAGAGGAAACTTTGTGACTTAGGATTCCAAGCTAGTTCCGTACCAAAAACAAATCGTGAAATTGATTTCATATTTTGATGAGATCTCTTTTCATCATATTCCTAGGAAAAAAATCAACTAGCTGATGCTCTTGCCACCCTGGCATCCATGTTCAAAGTCAAGTGGAAGAACAAAGTTCGTTCTATCCCCATTAATCATTTGAACGAACCAGCACACTACTTAGCAATCGAGGACGAGTCTGATGACAATCATTGGTTCTATGACATCAAAAGATATATGGAAAAATGAGAATATCCCGAGGGTATCACTATCATTGATAAGAAAGCTCTCAGACGGCTCTGTGCCAAGTTCTTCTTGAGTGGTGGTGTACTGTACAAGAGGAGTTATGATTCTGTGTTGCTCAGATGCATGGATAGATATGAAGTTGACATGATCATATGGTCCATACATGAACGCTACAAGGGTGTACATGCCAAAGGGCCTGCTATGGCTAAGAAGATCCTTCGAGCTGGGTATTACTGGATAATAATGGAGGTAGATTGTTACAACTTTGCCAAAATATGTCACAAGTGCCAGATCTACGGTGACAAGACCCACGTGCCACCAACTCCATTGTATGTTCTGACTTCTCCTTGGTCCTTCTCTATGCAGGGTATTGATATGATTGGAATGATCAAGCCGAAGGCTTCCAACAATCATCGCTTCATTCTAGTTGCTATTGGTTACTTCACCAAATGGGTTGAAGCTGCTTCTTATGCAAATGTTACATGCCAAGTGGTTGCTAGATTTATCAAGAAAGAGATAATTTGTCGAGATGGTATTCCTAGTAGTATTATCACTGACAATGTAAGCAATATGAACAACAAGATGATGAAGGAGTTGTGTCAAGAATTCAAGATCGAGCACCACAACCTTTCACCATATCGGCCCAAGATGAACGGTACCGTTGAAGCAGCAAACAAAAACATCAAGAGGATTGTCCAGAAGATGGTCAAGACATACAAGGATTGACATGAAATGCTTCCCTTTGCATTGCACGACTACAAAACTTCAGCTTGTACTTCTACTGGGGCAACTTCGTATTCTCTTGTGTATGGTGTGAAGGTTGCTCTACCTTTTAAAGTCGAAATTCCCTTGCTCAGAATCATCATGGAAGCAAATCTTGATGAAGTTGAATAGGCTCAATCTAGATACGACCAACTGAATCTCATCAAAGAAAAGTGCTTGACAGCCGTTTTCCACGGTCAGTTGTATCAGAGACGTCTCAAGTGAGCTTTTGACAAGAAAGTTCTTCCTCAAGCGTTCCACGTAGGAGAACTCGTGCTCAAGAGATATTCTCCTGTTCATTCGGATCCACGCGGCAAGTGGACTCCCAATTACAAAGGACATTTTGTTGTCAAGAAAGCTTTCTCAGGCAGAGCCCTGATCCTCACCAGCATGGATGGGGAGGAGTTGCCACATCCCATGAACTCCGACGCAGTCAAGAAATATTATGCCTGAAAAAAATGATGAACAAAAAGCCCGCTAGATTGGCATCCACAAAGGCAATCTAGGCAAAAATGGGTGTCCCGATGGACCCAAAAAAAGAAATGTCCATGCAAAAGTTAGGGACAAAACAAAAAAATAATAATAGCAAGCTAAGTTGAAAACTCGAAGGAGCGACTTAGGAAAAAATGGGTATCTCGGTGGATGAAAAAAATACTATGAACACTTGAGCCGTCTTCATCATAGCTAGACCTTGGACGATCAGTCAAATCATCATCAACTGACGCACAATGTTGGAACCTAGACTTACAGAGGATGGTAGCCAATGTTGTAATAAATGAAAAGTCAAATTTCCCATTTCCATTTGCTTTGTTTCTCAATTTATTGTAAATTTCCTCACCAAGGATTTTTACATCCTTGTACACATCTTATGTATAAAAATTCATCATTTGATTTCTCATTTGCATTTTTTCAGTATTTTGTTTGCAAATTGAACAATTATTTGTGATCACATAATGCTATAAAGCATTGAGAATAACAAAAAGCTAAAATCTACCAGGAAAATATTATGCATTGCATGCTTTACCGGAAATCATCAAGGGTAAATTGGTAGTTTTCCTTTGCAAATTTGATCTCCGGTGAACAATATCATGGTTGGCTAAGAATGTGGACTGCTTTCCCCAGCAAGTACCTATATGATTCTTTGGAAGGGTTGTGTACATTTCCTCTCCCCAACAGATCCGTAATTTCACCAAAAGGCATCAAATTGGTTCTTTTGAAAGATTTATCTTTCATATCCTCAATAGAGTCGTATCCCCCAAATAGAGACTTGTTTGCTTTTCCCCAGTAAGAGCATAATTTCTTGCAACATCCCCAACAGATCAAGGTTGGCATTCCCTAGCAGTGATGGTGCTTCATTTCATTTTGATCATCCTAACTTTGTTCTTCCCCATGAAAAGTCGGTTAGTTGAAGATCAGCCATGACTCCTTCGGTCTCCAGCCAGATCCATCTATGGTTAGAAGGTTCCTCCCTCTCCAACAGTAGTGTTGGTGATAGTGTGAGTGTCTGGTTTCTCTAGGCTCTTTCCTTAGCAGCGGGTCATCATTCGAGGATCTCTTTTCCCTCGCCAAGGATGTCGAGTTCGTTTTGCTACAAGCTCTGTTGGACACACAACATTTCTACCTTTGCCACTGCGTAGCATGATATCAAGTATCATGTGACTGTTGAGCATCATATCATATGCATCACATCATATTTCTCTTTGACTGATTTATCTTCCCAGTTGATCTAGGCCAAACTTTCCTCTTGAGCAGTCTCTTTTCTTTTCCTATCAGTCGCCGTCGGCCAAATATTTCGAGCTACTCTTTTATTTAATCCTCTTCCACCTCAAATAATCGAATAGCTAGTGCAATTCAAACATTCAGGTCCAAGAAGATTACATTGGGGCAACTGTCGTAACCTGAAATTTGACCTCCTCTTTTTGCCTTTGCATAAGCATGTGCATTCTCATCGCTGGCATACACATTCATTTTTTGTGTGATTTTCCGTTGCAGGAACTTTCAGGTTTTTCAAGTTCGATTAATCATATCCTCTTAAATATATCACATTATCAACACAAGCATAAAATAAAGGTCTCTATACCTATTCATCAGAGCAAGAGGTCGAGAATCAGAGCCATGATCACAACATCATTTTCAGGAAAAATTGGGCAAGTTTTAGCCTGGTTAATCAATTAACCATTTGCTAGTGCAAATGGGTTAATCAATTAACCCTTACAAAATTTGCAGAGTCTGCTGCATTTTCAGGACAACAACTTTAACTTCTCATTTTTGAGGTCTACATTGTTCTAGCATTGTGTGGAACATTCTAGACAGCTCTAGACACTTCAATATATTTCTAAACACTTCAAGGAATTTGCTCCAATACATTAACTTGGATTTAGGCCACCATGTTGCTTCATTTCCAAGCATGTGAGCCCTTAGATTCAAGTTTGCATTGGGATGATGTCGCACCTCGAAAAATAAAAATAATTGAGAACACGACCCTCGTGCTAAAGGTGCGGAATACGGCTCATCAGAGTCGCCACTAGACTTTATTTATCCTTAAAAGATGGGAAAGGAAAATATTGAGAAATCCTTTAAGGTGTAAGACAAGAACACGGTCGTCAAAACCACGTTCTGGGTTCGAGAGTCGGTTACACAAAGGGAAGGTATTAGCACCCCTCATGTCCGTTGTACTCAACAGGAAACTCTTAGTTTGATTTATGATGGGTGTTATCTAAGCTTGTTTGTTTTCTTCTCAATGATAAATGTGAAACGATAAGATAAAAGGGAAACGATGCTAAGGGGAAATGGATGGTTATAGGAATAGGGTGCTAGCCAAGGATTTAGGCCCTTATGCCTACGTATGCTCATTCAGACGAGAATGAGAAATCAGAGTTGTCATAGTTCGACTACGAGAAAGGATAGGGGGAGACGGAAGATGGATAGAAGGTACATGCGGAACGGGGGAAAATGGAATTGTGCTCGCTAAGATCATCGTAATCTTGTGCCTATGTATCTTACATTTAGACGAGAATGAAGAATCAGAGCGTCTGTAGTTCGTGGAGACGACGACGAAAAGAGAAGGGTTAAATTGAGTTGAAGTTTGATTTAGTTTGGTTTGGAAACGAAATATTTAATGACAAACAACCCAAGGGGCGGGCCTCAAGAGCTGTCACTCAAGAATTCAAGTAATGCGAGATTCCAAGAACTCAGTTCTTTTGGGAGTTGATTAAAAAGGTTTCAAGAAAGGTTGAAAGTTTTTCATTCGAAAGATTGAATGAACAACAACAGTGCCTCGAGATTCATTCATTCAAAGATTCAAGGAATGCTAGAATCCAAGAATATTCTTTTTTCGTAAGTTTGATTACAAAAATGTTTTATAAAGATTAAGTGTCTTAAGACGACAAGGTGAATGAATGAAAACCCAAAACGTGTTCCTCAAGAGCCATTCATTCGAATATCCAAGGAATGCTAGACTCCAAGAATCTTCTTATTTTGTTATTGATTAAGAAAACGGTTTTAAAATGATTGAATCGAATAGGTTGCAAAAAGAGGTGGACTGCAAGGCAAAAGGCACTCGATTTACGACTTGAACAAAATACCAATTGACGTTGGATCAAGGGTTTGATTGTATTTGCATGCAAAGATGTGTTGGAAAAAAGGTTGATGAAAATGGAAACGACTCGACGACGAATTAAGGGTTTGGTTGAGAAACGATACTAGTTCCGAGGGGTGCTCCTTAATATCCAAACCACGATGAAATGTGAGTGTGTGCGATAGGTTGAAGGCGAATGTGTACGAGCAATCGAATTACAGAGGGTGTTTGAAAATTGCTCGATGACGAATCAAGAATTAGTTTGGAAACGATTTAGTCTACGCTAGTTCCTAAGGGTACTTCTAGAAGATAAACCACAATCAAAGCAAATACAAATGCGTACATCGGAATGGGAGCGGGATACATGTAAATTACACGGGATTGCATGAAATAAAAGGGTTCATTGTAAGGTAGCCCAAGAGGAAACCGTGTGTGTACGAAGTGTCCTAAACTAAGCCTTGAGAAAACTTCGTACAAAAACTCCAAGTTAGGGTTTCTGATAAAGTCCAATAATCCGTTGCTCGGAAAACAAACCAACAGTCCACCAATTTAGGCTTTTAGGTTTCTATAATCGTTATTGTGCTTTCAAAAAGTGTGAAAAAGATATGAACAATAATAATATGATATAGATATGAACAATGTGAATAATATGGCAAGATATATATCGATATAATCAAGATAATATCCATAATAGCATAATCAAGACAATATTAACAAGTATATGAACAATGATAATATAATCAAGATATATGACTGAAATGTAAAATAAGAGTATATTGACAGACAATAAAGTTAGTTGTTAGTCGTTATTGAATAAATCGGGTCAAAATGTAGCACTAAAACATCGTAGCTCGATCTATAACGAAGATCAAACTATAGGAGGTTATGCAAGTTGATATTCGTGCTAAAAACACGATGGAGAAATGATATTGATGATCATTTTCCAAAGTAATCATGCCACACGGATAGAAATAGTGACGGTCTCATCTTAACCACAAACTTGTGTTAATTAATTGAGGGTAACCTATCACGATCCCAAAGTATAGAAAATGATCTTGATGATCATTGACTATAGAGATGAAATAATGAAGGTTAACAACCTCAATAAATTAACGTTTATGAATAGAAAGAATTCATAGACCGATAATGAAATTGAAAATTGAAGAAGATCTAAAACAGAATGAGAATTGAAATGAAAAGATGGAAAAGAAGATGATATTGGTCTCATCTTAATCAAGAATGATCGATAATCTATGATATTAGATTTTCATCGACCAAGATCAATCGAAAATGAAAAAGTAATCAAAATGTAATAGAATATTTACCCAAGAATTTAATAAAAAAAACTAATAGAGGTTATTAACAAAATTTTTAAAAGGAGGTATGAAAATATCAACAAGATGATTAATAATAATAAAGAGGTTATTAAAAAACCAAAATAAATCAACTAAATTGAAAAAAGGTGAAGACTTGGGGTGTATTAACTGAAATGGAAGGTTGGTGCCAATATGGATTTGCTAGAAGGAAAGAAAAACACCACGTGCTCCAAAAGCAACCCAACATAGATCCAAACTCTTTAAAAAAAAGACTCAGCAAACAAAAGGTCTGTATATTTTCTTTTTTTCACAATAGCTCACCCCATTTTTTAAAATAACAAAGCCATAAAAAAGAAAATAGGTTGACTGAAAAAACCACGATGTGTAAAAAAGGGAAGTTCATCAAGTCAAAATCCAACCTCCTCTTGCGCGATTCCTCTCTCAATCACTTTGTCTTTGTCTTGATTTCGCTTCGGTTTGAATCTTTCTCTCTAATATCGTTTCTGATCAATCTCACTTTATTTCATCTCACTCTTCTTCTACATTTCTGTGTGGATTTTTGAATCTGTTCTAGGGTAGTGGTGACTTTGGGTTTTCTGATTTGAGGTGGATTTGGGGATGATTTCCAAATTTGTGAAGAGGAGAGTTTGGAAGTTATTTTAATGAAGATTTGAAAGAGGTGATGTCAATGAAGGTGAGGTTTATTAGATTTTGAAGGTGAGTTATTGATGATTTGGAGGTTTGATGACGAAAGGAATCAGGGTGGGTTGGAAGAAGAGTGAAGTTGTAGAGGAAATGTTTTTTTGGTTTTTTTCTACCTTTTTTTGGAATTGAAGGGGTGTTTTTCACAACCCATTTGGTTTATGGAGAGAGAGTTTATTTTTATTGAGGGTAAAAGGCATCCTCCATGTTGTTATGAGGTTGTTCTGCTGGTGGTATGTAACGCGTGAAGCATTTTGCTGTGACATGATCCTTAAAACGTGGAGCGAGGAAATTTTGGTGATGATGGTTGTTAGTTTTGGTTGTGAGACCCTTTCTTTGTATTGAAGAATTTGTGTATTGTGTTATGTAGTATACTGTAAATGTTGAGACATGTGGGAAAATGTTTTGGCTTGTGCGCGTTGCACCGCATTGTCGTTTGTGGAGTTTCAGCTAGCTAGTGCAGGATGTGGTTTGTGTAATATTAATACTCAAAGTTGTTGTGGCAGGTCCAAGGCTTGTTTTATGTTTAAAGGTTTTGGAATGAGAAAGTTTACAGGTTTGTACGTAATGCTTTTATGTGACACACTTTTTGCAAATTATTTTGTGGAGACGCTTTGGCTGTACAGTATGTGGATTTTTCTTGTATTGCAGGAATACGTTGTCTTATTCTAGTTGTAATTTTTTCAAACTTGGTTGAAATGGGATTTTGTAATGTTACAATGTAGACGTTTAGTGTTAATTTTTGTGTGTAATATATATATATATATATATATATATATATATATATATATATATATATATATATATATATATATATATATATATATATATATATATATATATATATATATATATATATATATATATATATATATATATATATATATATATATATATATATATATATATATATATATATATATATATATATATATGTATATATATAATTTTTTTTTGTAATTTTTGTAATGGGTTTTCTATGAAATATGAATAATGAGATTCTTGTAGGTTTTTTTTAATGGTTTATGAAAAAATGGTAAATGAGCTTAATATGGATTTTTGTGTAATATGGACTTGGAAAATGATAATGAAATATGGACATTGAAATGGAATTGAAAAATGGAAATTTTGATTAAACGAATGGTTTAGGATTGGATATGAATTAGAGAAAATGATGATGAATTGTATATTGAAATGACTATTTGGAAATTGGAGATGAATGGAATTTGGATAATGGATAATGGAAAATGTGCTTGAATCATGAAAATGAATTCTCAACTTAAAACCACAAATGTACATCTTGACTGAACTTAATCCAGCACCACACTTGAATTGAATCCATAAATGCACTAAAAACCAAATCCCAATAATCCTTGAATAAATCCTGATACGATTTGCTTAGTACCAAAGCCCTGACTAAAAAAATACACTGATTCTTAATGATATTCAATCTCAAAGCATTGATAACTTAGCACAGTCTGGTAACCTTAAATGGCACATAAACCCTGACGGAAACCTCTGGCACGCACTACAAAAACCTTGCATATTATGGCCTGACTGACAAACTAAATCAAAACCAATGAACCTCAGCTCATGCTACTCATATACCCCCTCCTCGTTGTAACAAATTGAGTCAAGGAAATAAGAAAATGAAAGCAAAAGCAACATAATTTTTGGGATTTTTGAATAATGGTTAGTGGACGGATGTACAAAATGAAAGCTATACACGGGTAGGACAAGTTTGGGGTATGACAGATGCCTCTATCTAATTGGCTTAGACCTAGTAAGATGTCCTGCTATGGAATTCATTCTTTCAAGGTAGAAGTCAACTAGATATGAAGAAGACTCTGAATTTGTCCGAAATGAAAGAAAGTGTTTGGGAAGTGGAATACTGAGTAACTTGTGAAAGTCGTTATCACCAAAAGGATGATAACAGAGACAACCTGACACCAAAAGGATGACAAGCCTATCACCAAAAGGATGATAGTAAACACATGACTCTGACACCAAAATGATGACAGATCAATCACCAAAATGATGATAGAGAACTCACACAGAATCTATCACCAAAAGGATGACCTATCATAAAAAGGATGATAGTTAATACTCGCACAATCTGGAATCAAAAGGATGACAAACCTATCACCAAAAGGATGATAGTTAACTCATACACAATCCCGACACCAAAAGGATGCAAGGTCACCAAAAGGATGATAGAGAACATGTACATAAAATCCCGACACCAAAAGGATGACGGGCCTATCACCAAAAGAATGATAGTTAACACTCGCACAATCTGGCACCAAAACGATGACAGACCTATCACCAAAAGGATGATAGTTAACTCACACACACACAATCCCGACACTAAAAGGATGCAGGGTATATCACCAAAAGGATGATAGAGAACACACGTACACAATCCCGACACCAAAAGGATGACGGGCCTATCACAAAAAGGATGATAGAGGACACACGCACAATCTGACACCAAAAGGATGATAGTTAATACACGCACACAATCCCGACACCAAAAGGACGATGGGTATATCACCAAAAGAATGATAGAGGACACACGCACAATCTGGCATAAAAAAGATGACATACCTATCACCAAAAGGATGATAGTTAACACACTCACACAATTCCGACACCAAAAGGATGACGAATATATCACCAAAAGGATGATAAAAGACACACACACAATATGTCACCAAAAGGATGACATACCTATCACCAAAAGGATGATAGTTAACACACACTCACAATCACAGCACCAAAAGGATGACAGGTCTATCACCAAAAGGATGATAGAGGACACACGCACAATCTGGCACCAAAAGGATGATAGACCTATCACCAAAAGGACGATAGTAAGGAAATTGATAAAAGGTCAAGTTTGCTGGAGATATGACGAGTGAGGCTTATTTGAGACATTAACAAAAGGTTGAAGTAAAGAAGTCACTGAAGAACAGAATCCTTGTCATCAAAAGGTTGAAAGGATCCAACTCACTGAGGAACACCCAAGAGGAAAGTTGTATTGAAACAAATCAACGGGGAACGCCCACTGACTCAGAGAAATGCTATTGGTTGAGATCGGGATGCCAACTTCAACATCAAAATGTTAAGGAACAAATCTTAAAGAGGAATTTCCACTGACTTGCTTGAAGGTCACAACTTCAACAATAAAAGGTTGAAGTAATTTCATGAAGAACACCCATGAACTTTGGAGAAGATGCCCTTGACTGGGCTGAGGTTTGCTTGATAACTTGTCTTGATCAACAAAAGGTTGAAAAACTTCATGAGAAATGCCCACGGATTTGCTGAAGATGCCCCTGACTGGGCTACATGTTGCTTTGAAACTTGATTTAACCAACAAAAGGTTGATACAACTTCGTGGGGAGTGCCCCCGGTCTTGGATAAAATTCCCCTGATTGGGGTGAAGATCACCTTGGAAATCTCGAGATTGATCCTGGACCTTGACTTGCATATGTGGATACTTGATGTTGATAATGATGTTCCATAACAAATGGAAATGCAAATATAAATGCTGACGCGCGGAGATGCAAGTAATGGGGACGTATGATAGGTTTTGGGTATGCATATGATGTACATGATGCTTATGATGTCGAATGCGATGCATATGATGCTTACGGTGCAGACAATTACAGACAGATGATTGGATATGAAGGTGCCAGCATGGTGGAATTTTGGTAGTTGCCAATGCGGATTAGACTTTGGATGGTGGGAGGGTTTGATTTCCTCGACACACAGTTTGTTGAAGATGCTATGATTGAAGTAGACGGAGATGCTTTCAATGCCTCAAGTCTGATCACTTGGTGATTTGTTGTGAATTCGCTTCAGGGAAGATCACGACTCTGCTTGATGGCCAAGATGACTTGGTCTTACCCTAGTCTGCACATGGTAATGGTCTGCCCCTGATTAACCAGTTCTAAAATAAATTTGATCTTTGAAAGCTGAGCTTTGACATGCTTTGATATGGCTTGCCCCTGATTGAGCTATTGAAGGATTTTCCCTAACCTATGGGTTTTGAGGTAGCCTTGCTTCGTGTCATCCACTGAAAGTTCAAGTTCCTCTTTGAATGCCCCTTGTTGGAGTGGCTTTGATGTCGAGCATTGCTTTGCAGTTAAAATTGTACATTCACAATTGGTAATCTTAATGCAAAGTTTATGCAAGTTTTGAAAAAGAGTCGTTTATTGAGGTGACGTGATAGTGTGAGACAAATGAACCGTTAGCCCAGATGTTGTGCTGATTTTGCTAGTGTGAAAGATATAGCAAGGATAATGATACCAATGCTGAAGATTAGAAAATATGTGAGGAGTCAGTTTATGCAACCTTGCAATAATAGGCTTTCATAATAAAACTCGTCTCAATTAGGTCTTTCGAGGGTTGTAACATGGTCTAGTTCATGGTTTATGAAACAAAGGATATTAGGCTCAAAGTATGATTCGTAGCCACCCCTTCTTCGTGATGATCTCCAGTCCTACGTTCAGTTAATTCTGCACACATTTTTCTTTCAAAAGGGTTGGCGGTGTAAGCATGATAATTCAAGGTTTTCTCAAAATGGAAGTCACCTTATTTTGTCTTGGATGTCAGTGACCCTTTTGATTCGATTTAGTGGTCTCTGTATCTTATTTTGTTTTTTGCTGAGGGTTTGAGGACCACAATTGTTTTTGATCCCTAACTCTTGCATAGATTGATTTTGCTTTTTGAGTCCATCGGGATTGCCTTGATTTTTTTCCTAAGTCTCCTTTGAGGTGTTCGACTTAGCAGGCTTCTGATTTTTTTTATTATTTTTTTTGTTGGAGGACTGTGACTGCCAAGTCATGGGTCTGTGAAGAACAATCATCATGTCTTTTGCTTTGTGATTCGAGTGTGTAATTGGATTAACTGAACACTACCCTACCCCAGGTTGAGCGTAAAGGGTTTGAATATCCGAAGGAAACTGCTACTTCTAGGCTCGAAATGGTTAATTAGGGATTAACACCTTGTATCTCTAGTGTTTGGTGATTGAACCAATGCCTGTACATCATTGATGAGATTCTGTCTGAAAGCATTCAGTTTGCAATTATGGGTATTTCGTTTTCATCATCCTCCCTCCAATCATGCTAAACAACAGTTTATAAAGTGTGTGAAGTGGATAAAATATGTGTTTGTGCTTTGCAGAAATGAGTGAATACGACATCAATAATTCAAAATATGTATAATCACTACATTAATAAAACCAAATATAAATAACAATGTGTAAAGCATACAGTATTTAAACAGACAATGACAAAACACAAGAATGCAAAATATGAAATGGCAACATGACTGCCTTCTTTGGGGACGAACTTGACTTTATGTGATTTGATTTAACTTTATGCTGGCACTAGCTTGGCGGCGGCATAAGATTGTTGGTGACATTTGAAGTCTTCCCATTGAACGCGAAAGAATTCTTATCAACCAGATCCTAAACTTTGTACTTGAAGGTTCTGCAATCCTCAATAGTATGCCCTAGAGCACCCTTATGAAACTAACAATTGGCATTAGCATTATAGTCGGGAGGAATGACAGTCAGAGAAGCTAGACCTCTCAGGGTGATGACCCTTTTCTCCAGCAATTGAGCAAATATATTAGCACAGGTCGTTGGCAGACGATCAAAGACTCTATCTGGCTTTCTTGGCCTCTGTTGATTAGGCTAACACTGTTGCTGATTCTGAGGAGGATACTAATACCCTTGTTGATTGTAAGATTGTTGTTGAGGAGCGTGCTGCTGAGGCATTGGAGCTTAAACAGCTTGTATCGCTGGCTAATAAGTCATTGGGGAGTATTGCGTAGGAGCAACATATGGATACTGAAAATAAGGGACTTGATAAGGCATTGGAGCGGGAACTTGTTGAGGAACTGGCCCCTTCTAAGCAGAGACGACATTTGTTTCGCCTTCTTTCTTCTTGTATCCATTTAAAGGCTTCTTGGCTGTAGACTGGCTGCTAGAACCTCCTTGATTCTTTCCGCTCTTTAGACCCTTTTCAATTCTCTCACTGACGATCACCAAGTCAGAGAATCCAGCAGAAACACTACTAATCAGCTTCTCGTAATATTGGCCTTGTAGAGTACCCATGAAGATGTCAATCAGTTCACGGTCAATAAGTGGTGGATGCACCCTTGCAGCTAGCTCTCTCCATCGATGCACATACTCCTTAAAGGATTTGATATCCTTTTAAACCATACTCTGAAGTTGAGTACAATTCAGAGCAAGGTCGGTGTTGTATTTGTACTGCTTGACAAATGCGTCAGCTAGCTCAGCCCAAGTGCGCACACTACTACGCTCTAGTTGCATATACCATTTGAGGGATGCTCCAGACAAGCTGTCTTGGAAGCAATGGATCATCAACTTTTCATCTCTGGCATAGGCAGCCATTTTGCGACAGTACATCTTCAGATGGATGTTTGGGCAGCTGAGGCCTTTATACTTTGAGAATTCTAGCGCGTTAAACTTGGGAGGAATGACGACGTCCTACACCAAGCATAATTCCATAGCATTGAGAGAAGATGAGTTGTGCCCCTCCATGACTCAAAGTTTTTCAGCTAAATCACGACACATCTTGATGGCTTCTAAATCCTGAGCAGAAACAGGACTGGCAATGGGGATAACAACATGATAGTTTTGTATATCGTCATACTAGTCTAGTAGATTCTCTTCGACATGAGGAATATGGATTTGAATGGAAGCAGGTTGGGCTTGCGGGATGGCTCCAACTGTAACTCTAGGTGTGGGGAGTGGTTGAGAATGGGCTCCTTTATTTGCGGTAGCGAAGTTCATTGGTATTCCATAGGTCATGGGGTTGGGAACAGGAACTGAGAGCCTTGAGGTAGACCGTTGCACCTGACTGTTGTTGTTGACAATAGTAGCTTCATGTAGTTCTTCTTCCTTTATGGCCATGGTGAGGGCTTTAAGAATCTGGTCAATCTTTCCTTTGATGGAGTCCAACTCCTCTCTGAAGGCGGCTTGCTCTTGCTGAATCTGCTCCATCATACTAGTATTGGCTCGAGTTGCGTACTGGCGTTGAGGAATTAGCTTGATTCACTAGATAAGGAAGGAAGGAGAAATGAGATTTTGCTGTTGAAATGAAATGCAAGATGCACAAATGATGCAATGCAATGACATGTATGCAAGATGAAAGATCCAAGATCACAGGTTCGAATAATTCAAAAGTTGGTTACTGAGTAACAGGTAGGTATCCATAATCTCTGATCAAAGAAACCTTACAAGTAGACCCTATACGGGAATATCTAGATTCTTTACCCATAAAACCACTCACGGGATGGCTTCTACATTGATGGATAAGGTTCCCAGGATCACAGACACTAATCACATCAACGTCACGCAACAGGCTAGTTGCATTACGACAATAATGACGACAAGGTCTCTCCGGAGCGGAGTCCTCATGTCTGGCACACAAGGAGCGAGTCCTTGGAGACTAACATTACACAACCACCAATATTAGAACTGGTGCTAAAAGGGTTCCCAGAATCACAGACCCTTCATGAATCAAGTCGTGCAATAGGCTAACCATGCTACAACCTACGAACAGGTTTCCTATAGGAGTGAGTCCTTGGGGACTAACACTACTCGACTACCAATTCTACACTATATGTTACCTCTGCTTTTACCAAAGCTCGGGCGTAGAGCCTTACTCATGATGTCATCCCAAGAATCAACAGGCGAAGATAATAACAAGCATATAATAGAGAAAGCGGTAAGAGAACAAAAACGTAAACGACAAGAAAACAAGAAAACAAAGAGAACGCTCTTCACAAATCCCTAAGATAGGCTCGACTCTATCTTGCATAGAGCAAAATCTTCCCTAGCAGAGCCACCAGTTGTCACACCTTGAAAAATAAAAACAATTGAGAACACGACCCTCGTGCTAAAAGCTCAGAATGCGGCTCGACAGAGTCTCCATCGAACTTTATTTATCCCAAAAAGATGGGAAAGGAAAATATTGATAAAAACATTAAGAAGAAAGAAAAAATACGGTCATCGCAATCATATTCTGGGTTCAGGAGTCGGTTACGCAAGGGGAAGGTATTAGCACCCCTCACGTTCGTTGTACTCAACCAGAACCTCTTAGCTCGATTTGTGATGGGCGTTATCTAAGCTTGTTTTTTCTTCTCAATGATAAATGTGAAACGATAAGATAAAATAGAAACGATGCTAAGGGGAAATGGGTGGTTATAAGAATAAGGTGCTCGCCAAGGATTGGGGCCCTTATGCCTATGTATGCTCATTCGGACAAGAATGAAAAATCAGAGCTGTCGTAGTTCAACTACGGGAAAGGATAGCGGGAGATGGAAGATGGATAGAAGGTAGAGACGGAACGGGGGAAAAATAGAAGTGTGCTCACCAAGATTATCGCAATCTTGTACCTACGTATCTTACATTCAGACGAGAATGAAGAATCAGAGCGTTCGTAGTTCGTGAAGACGACCACGAAAAGAGAGGGGTTGAATTGAGTTGAAGTTTGATTGAGTTTGGTTTGGAAATGAAAGATTGAATGACAAACAACCCAAGGGGCGGGCCTCGAGAGCTGTCACTCAAGAATTCAAGGAATGTGAGATTCTAAGAACTCAGTTCTTTCGGGAGTTGATTGAAAAGGTTTCGAGAAAGGTTGAACATTTTGCATTCATAAGATTGAATGAGCAACAATGCAAGGAGCGTGCCTCGAGAGCCATTCATTCGAAGATTCAAGGAATGCTAAACTCCAAGAATATTCTTCTTTCGTAAGTTTGATTATGAAAATGATTGATAAAGATTAGGTGTCTTAAGACGAAATGGTGAAATGATATTCGTGCTAAAAACACGATAGAGAAATGATATTGAGGATCATTTTCCAAAGTATAGGAGGTCAAACTATAGGAGGTCTAAATTGTCGTAGCTCGACCTATGACAAAGATCAAACTATAGGAGGTCGCGCAAGTTAATATTCGTGCTAAAAACACAATGGAGAAATGATATTGAGGATCATTTTCCAAAGCAATTATGCCACATTGATAGAAAAGGTGAGGGTCTTGTCTTAATCACAAACTTGTGTTAATTAATTGAGGGTAACCTATCACGATCCCAAAGTATAGAAAATGATCTCGATGATCATTCACTACAGATTTGAAATAATGAAGGTTAACAACCTCAATAAATTAACGTTTATGAATAGAAATACTTCATAGACCGATAATGAAATTGAAAATTGAAGAAGATCTAAAATAGAATGAGAATTGAAATGAAAAGATGGAAAAGAAGATAAAATTTGTCTCATCTTAATCAAGATTAATCGATAATCTATGATATTAGATTTTCATCAACCAAGATCAATCGAAAATGAAAAAGTAATCAAAATGTAATAGAATATTTACCCAAGAATTTAATAAAACACTAATAGAGGTTATTAACAAAATTGTTAAAAGGAGGTATCAAAATATCAACAAGATGATTAATAATAATAAAGAGGTTATCAAAAAACCAAAAGAAATTAACTAAATTGAATAAAGGTGAAGACTTGGGGTATATTAACTAAAATGGAAGGTGGGTGCCGATATGGATTTGCTAGAAGGAAAGAAAAACACCACAGGCTCAAAAACAGCTCAACATTGATCCAAACTCTTTTTAAAAAAATAAGACTCAGCAAACAAAAGGCCTGTATATTTTCTTCTTTTCACGATAGCTCACCCCATTTTTTAAAATAAAAAAGCCATAAAAAATAAAACAGAGTGGCTGAACAAACCACAACGTGAAAAAAAAGGAAGTTCATCAAGTCGAATTCCAACCTCCTCTTGCGCGATTCTGCTCTCAATCACTTCGTCTTTGTCTTGATTTCGCTCCAGTTTGAATCTTTCTCTTTAATATCGTTTCTGATCAATCTCACTTTATTTCATCTCACTCTTCTTCTACATTTCTGTGTGGATTTTTGAATTTGTTATGGGGTAGTGATGACTTTAGGTTTTCTGATTTGAGGTGGATTTGGGGATGATTTCCTGATTTGTGAATAGGAGAGTTTGAATGTTGTTTTAATGGAGATTTGAAGGAGGTGAGGGGGATAAAAGTGAGGTTTATTGGAGGTTGAAGTTGAGTTATTGATGATTTGGTGGTTTGATGACGAAGGGAATCACGGTGGGTTTGAAGAAGAGTGAAGTTGTAGAGGAAATGTTTTTTTGGTTTTTTTCTGCTAATTTTTTTTTGGAACTGAAGGGGAGTCTTTTGCAGCCTATTTGGTTTATGGAGAGAGTTTATTTTTGTTGAGGGTAAAAGGTATCCTCCAGGTTGTTATGAGGTTGTTTCGCTGGTGGTATGTAACACGTGAAGTGTTTTGCTGTGACGCGATCCTTAGAACGTGAAGTTAGGAAATTTTGGCAATGATGGCTGTTAGTTTTGGTTGTTGGACCCTTTCTTTGTATTGAAGAATTTGTGTATTGTGTATTGTATTGTACAACATATTGTTGAGACACGTGGGAAAATGTTTTGGCTTGTGCGCGTTGCACCGCATTGTCGTTTGTGGAGTTTCGGCTAGCTAGTGCAGGATGTGGTTTGTGTAATGTTAATACTCAAAGTTGTTGTGGCAGGTCCAAGGCTTGTTTTATGTGGAAAGGTTTTGGAATAAGAAAGTTTGCAGGTTTGTACATGATGCTTTTATGTGACACTTTTTGCAAATTGTTTTGTGGAGACGCTTTGGTTGTACAATGCATGGATTTTTCTTGTATTACAGGAATAAGTTGTCTTATTGTAATTGTAATTTGTTCAGTCTTGGTTGAAATGGGCTTTTGTAATGTAACAATATGGACTTTTGGTGTTAATATTTTTGTGCAATTTTTATATATATATATTTTGTAACTTATGAATGGGTTTTCTATGAAATATGAATAATGGGCTTCTTGTAGGTTTTTCTTAATGGTTTATGAAAAAATGGTAAATGGGCTTAACATGGATTTTTGTGTAATATGGATTTGGAAAGTGATAATGAAATATGGACATTGAAATGGATTTAAAAAATGGAAATTTCGATTAAACGAAAGGTTTAGGATTGGATATAAATTAGAGAAAATGATGATGAAATGTATATTGAAATGACTATTTGGAAATTGGAGGTGAATGGAATTTGGATAATGAATAATGGAAAATGTGCTTGAATCATGAAAATGAATTCTCAACTTAAAATCACAAATGCACATCTTGACTGAAGTTAATCCCGCACCACACTTGAATTGAATCTATAAACGCACTAAAGACAAAATCCTAACAATCCTTGAATAAATCCTGATACGATCTGCTTGGTACCAAAGCCCTGACTGGAAAATGCACTGATTCTTAATGATATTTAATCATAAAGCACTAATAACTTAGCACAGTCTGGTAATATGAAATGGCACATAAACCTTGACTGAAACCTTTGGCACACCACAAAAACCTTGTATATTCTGGCCTAACTGACAAACTAAATCAAAACCCACAAACCTTAGCTCGTGCTACTCACGTACCTAACTTCTCCTTGTAACAACTTGAGACAAGGCAATAAGAAAATGAAAGCAGAAGCAACATATTTTTTGGGATTTTTGAATAATAGTTAGTGGAGGGATGTACAAAATGAAAGTTATACACGGGTAGGACAAAAAATGGGGTATGACAGATGGTTACCGAGTCAACTACCTAACTAACTGAGTTAACCTCCAACTCTGTGAGTTGAGGCTAACTAACTCCAAGGCTAGTTCTAAGGCTACATCCAAAGCTCACTCCAAACCTAGCAACTTCGAAGCAAAACTTTATATAAGCAAATCATCACCATTTCACAAAGATCCTCAATCATTATGCCCAATTTTCACACTTGATCACTCTCAATTCTGTCACATTCTCTCTGAATTTTCTGCAACTTCTACTCATAATCTTCTTCACTTTCATCCAAAACATCACTAGAGCTCAAAACCTCCATTAAAGAGTAGCAACTTCTACATTGGAAGTGCTTTCTCTTGAGCTTAGCCATCATCATCTTGCAAATTCTTATTGCATTTATGGAGTAGAATTGAATTTGGATCCATCTCAAGTGATTACTTCAAGCTTATTTGGTGTAATTTGCTCGGTTTTGCTACGGTTCGATTGCAAATTATGTTTTCTCTGGATTTCTTTGAGTAGCTTCATCACATTCCCTTTGCAACAACATCCAAGGCAAATCTCCGCCTTGTAGGTTGGTTAATTCTATCGTTTGCGATGTAGTTTCAATGTTTTTCTTGTTTGCGAATTGATTATGCCATGATTTGATCTTCATTCTTGATGTGTAAATTGATTCCATAAGTGACTATTTATTGTTTTTGGACTTGATTTTCGTGCATGATTGTTTGCCCTAACATGTGAAGGATTGCACAAATCAAAATTGGACAAAAGTGATTTTGAAAAATCAAATTTCAGGCTTTGTGCCAGTGTTAATCAATTAACACTTTTGCACTAGCAAAGTGTTAATCGATTAACCTTGTATTTTTCAGCAAAATCTGCCTGTTTTAAAAGGGTTAATCGATTAACACTTTTGTACAGGCAAAGTGTTAATCAATTAACACTGCTCTAGAAGGCCATTTTTGTACATTTTTCATGTATGTTTGGCATTTCTTCCTCTTTCAACTCCCATGGATTGATATGTTTGATTTTTATGGATGTTTTAACTTCTGTTTGAAGCATGCTTGTGCATTTTCTAATGCCCGATTTTATCGATTTCACACTTGTTTGCATTTTTGGCATTATATGATCATGTTCATTTTTGCCTAATCTTTTATCACATGATTACTTGGTTTGTGATGCACGCTAATTGCCTTTGGTATTGTTTTACACTTCCATTCATGTTGGCATTAGGATTTGTTCCTCTTGGGAATAATCTTAATCTTGTATAATCAACGATTTCACTTTTTTGCTTTAACGATTTTTCATTCCTTTGGAAAATTTTTAGCACATCTTTTCCCTTTGACTAATTAACCGAAACTTCGTTTTGATTAGTCAATCTTCCCTTTTTCTCCTCCTTTGGATCTTCTTGAGCTTTGTCCTCTCTTTTCCCCCGCGGAGTTGAAGATTAGCAACACATTAGAGCACTGTACAAATTATGCGCCATTGTGTTGTTCGTTTCGTTTCTTGCATCACACTTTGGTGTTAGATATGGAATGAGAGTGGAGAGTTCCTACACTCATTCTTCCTATTTTGGGTAGGGGACAAATGACCTTGTTCCTGGAATAGTCGCCTCTATCCTTACTGTGGTTTCCATGTTCCTCTAGTCGAGTCGATCCTTGACCCCTTGCACCCTTACCTTCTCCTCAAAAGTAGCCTTCTCCTTTTGTTTCCCTTTTCTCTTATGGCTAATCCATCCTTGGTTTCTCTTGATATTTGTTATTCAATTCCTTTTTCTTGGTTGATTAACCGTCCTTCTGTTAAAACTAATTCTCTTCTTCCCAGTAAAGTTAATCCTTTCTTCGGTTAAACAGGCTTCCCGTTAAATCCTAGTCCCCACTGAAGTTTGCAACCTTCTCCCGGTTCCCTTTCCTTCTTGCCTGGTTTACCACTTTCTGTCAGATAAACACCGGTCTCCTTTTCCTTAGTTCACAATCTGTTTGTTAATACTGAGCTTTCTTTGGGTTAATCACTTTCTTCTGGATAATCACCCGATCTTTAGTTGATCACGGTCTGTCCGTTAAAACCAGCTTTTCTGTGGGTTAATCACCTTCTCTTGGTTAATCACCTCCCTTTTGGTCAATCACAGTCCTCCTGTTTGAACTAATTCTCTATTTCTCAGTTAACCACTGTCCGTTCGTTAAGATACTGAGCTTCTTTTGATTTAATCACCTTCTCTTGATTAATCACTCATTCTTTTCTGTTGATCACAGTCCGCGGGTTAAACACTGAACCACCTACAGTTAGCAACCTTTCTTTGGTTCAAATGCTGCTAGCTTTAGGGTTAATAAACTTTGCTTGGTTCAAATACCCTTTCTTTTGGTCGAGTATTATATGTTCATTCATCGTACCATTCTTCGGGTCACAACCTTTGCTTGGTTCTACACCCGTTTCTTTTGGTTGATCACCGTCCTCTAGTTAAAACCAACTTCCTTTCCTTTCCTCGGTTAACCACTGTTTATCAGTTAATATATTGCAATCCCCTCGGAGTTAACACCTTTCTTTGGTACATTACTCTCTTTCTCCTGGTTCCTCGTGGTCTGTCTGTCAACACCAACCTTTTGGCTTTACCTACATGATCTTTCTCTTGTTTTTCTTTGGTTAATCACTGCCTTCTAGTTAATGTACCGAGTTCTCTGTAGATATTACCTTTTACTTAGATTCTTGTCTCTTTTTTTCTGACCACATCGCCATCCTTTTGTTCCCTCCCTAGTGGAGTCATCTATATTCTTCAGTGTTCCCCAGTAGAACTACCACTTCTCTTTTGAGTTCCTCAGTAGATTTATCTTTTGTCTTTCTTGGTTTTGACATCATTCCTCTTGCATCCCCTAGTTGGGTCTCGCTTTCGTTGCTTTGACACCGTCCCTTCTCCTTCCCCTTTTTAGTGTTGGTTCCCTGAACTACGCAGGCTCTAATTTCCTCATTGCACTATGAGGGTACGTAAGCACAAGCTTATAAAATTTTGGCGAGCCACCGTCCTCCGTATTCTTTTTCTGTCTCTCTGATCCACTCAAATCATCTTCTTTCTTCCTTGGTTCCATGAGCTCTAACTTCCTCATTGCACTATGAGGGTACGTAGGCACGAGGGCCCCAATCCTCTGCGAGCACGTTCTTTCTCTTTCTTCTTCTTTTCTTCTCTCTTTTTCTTTTTTAGTTAGTAGCCTTTAGATAGATAACCCATCCAAGCCTAGAAGTAAGCGAAATGGTTCCCGTTGCGTACGGAGGATGCTTAAGGTGCTAGTACCTTCCGCTCGCATAACCGACCTTCTTTCTCGTTTCTCTTCCCTTGGGTTTTATCGATATTTTCCCTGTCCTTTGGGACTATATAAAGTTAGTTGGTGACTTTGTTGTATCTTTGAGTGTGCGATTCACTCAAGTATAATCCCTCTAGCTTCAGCATGGAGAAGAAGTGACTATCCTAGAAAGAAAAATAAGATCTAGAGATAAGAAGGATCTAAGAAAAAGATAGCAAACTCCGTAGCAAGCCAAATAAGAATTCCTTCCACCTTGAGCATAAGCCAAATAAAGGCCAAGATCTCAAATCCATAGTAATCCATGCATAAGGAAGAAGTCCTAATTCTAAGTCCAATTCCAAGAATAATCCAAGAAGTCCAATGTCTAGGTCTATTGTCAAGCATAACCACAAAATTTAAGAGAACCAGGTTTTTGGAGGTTTAATCCTTTATTAATGATATTTTGAACAAAATATGGTCCAAATGGACAAAGAAAAAATGCAGAAGCATAAACAATAATATGATATGGTATGATAATAACGAAGCATAAATGTAAAAAGATAGGGAGCGAGAAGGAAACATAAACAAAATTAGTACAATAATATGGTTATTGATCGGAAAAATAGCAAGTGTACTATTTTTTCCAATTGTAGTTAAAATAGGGGTTTATCCCTAATATTGTTATTGAGGATTGCTTATGAATATAAGTTCTTGTAGTAATTCAATTAAACAAAAAGTACTCGGGGGTTCAAGATTGTTTGGGGAAGTTATAAATGAACAATAAGAAAATAAAGCAAAATAATAAAATTGAGTTTTTAATAGATATGAGAAGAAGACTAGGGTACATTGTATGAATTGCCTTGCAACAACCTTAATCCTTATTTACGAGACATGGCTCAAAACAAACCTTTACTGATTCTCAAGTGTAATTTTCCCTAAGGCCTTAGGAAGAAAAGCCTTTGATATTCATCCTAAACCTTAAGTCCTTAAAGATTTAGGATGAAATCAAGCATTTTATTTTATCAAGAATATTACGGTTACTATAGGGTATCCCTAGTCCTAGGTGATATCTATTATAGTATTATCGCACAAAAAGCATTAATGATGGTTTGTCCGACCTAAAAGTTAACCGTAAATCAATTTCTATTTGTCCGATAGAAAAAGCATTAAACACATTTTACAATAAAAACGATTATGAAAAAGCACTTATGTCATTAAACAAAGGAAATCAAGGTCATTACAAAAGCAATTCCGGGATACCTCCTAGCATTGGGTGGTTTAGCTACTCATAGTATTCAAAGAAAATTCAACAATAAGGTTAACTTTGGATCACTTTGATCTTCAATTGCTCCCGCGCATGAAAATCTTCAGTTCTCCCTTTTCTCTTGATCGCTTAATTCTTGATCATGTAATTCTTTTGCAGTCAAAAAGTTCATTTCTCTATTTCCAAAAGCATCTCAAAAAGTCACAAGTCCATTACAGCAGTTGCGAAATACTAAAAAAAATACCCTCACAGATCCCCAAAGTGAAAAATCCAAGAAAAATAGAAAATGAAGTGCCTTAGCCAACACGGGCCGTGTCAGCTGACATGGGTGGCCGTGTTGGCCCACTGTTGCTCTACTAAACAAATCATCATGTATCAGGCTTGCTGACACAGGCCGTGTCAACCCTCTGTATCCTCCTTTCTTGCTTTTTTCTTGGCCTCTTCCTGACACGGCCTGTGTCAGGTGACACAGGTGGCCGTGTCAGGCCCTCTGCTTCCTTCTAAAAACTCTTCTGAATTTCCAGAACTTCCATTTTCTTCGCACGAATCCTTTGGGATTTTTTGCTTAGACCTGAAACCATCAGAAAATACCAAACCAAAGCATAAAACACAACATAATTGAAATAAAACAACAAATTATAAAATGCGAGAATAAAATACGAAAAGTAAAATTAACTCGAAAAATAATGAAAAGACGAAACAAAGTATTATTGATTCATGGATTAATGTCAAATAAGTGACATAAACATAGTAAAAGTGGTGTCCGATCACAACCCCAAACTTTGCTCATTGTTTATTCTCAAGCAATGCTCGAGACAGCAGAAAGGTCACCCCTATATTAAAAACAATCGACTTACCACAATACCGCTGATATCTTTCGCAACTTTCTTTTCACTTTTCTAGCAAAGTTTCATGCTTACCCGAATTGAACATTCCTCTAGCAGAAAGGTCTTACATGTCCGAATTTACCATAGAAATGACATCTCCATGGCTGAAACTTGACTTTGGTTTGAGTTACCTGTTGTCTGGCAGGATGTTGAGACATTTGATTAAACATCAAGGACTCAAACTTCCTTTCAACAGGAATAAACTTTGTCACAGGGGTTTTTCCCTTCAGAGATTTGTACTTAAAACCTATACCCTTTAAGTTTCTAGCCCTTTTCCAACTTGAATAATTTCATCTAACATATCAGACCCATTGTTCAACATTCTAACAGATTTGGTCATGTTGTCAAACATAGAATTTAACAAGGTTACCTCATCTTGAAGACCAAAGATGGTAGATAAAATATTTTCTTTTTCATATTGTAGGTGAGCTATAATTCTCTTCTTCCTTTCTCCTATCTTACAAACCTCTTCACTTCTGATACACAATTCCTTGTAAGAAGAATCTAGTTCTTCATATGAGACATCTTCATCACATGTGTCTTCATCATATTCACATATACTAGTGAGGGCCATAACTTGCTTAGCAATTTCATCATCAGGTTCAGTTTTAAAATTATCATCATCAGACCAAGAAACAAACATGCTCTTCTTTTGTTTCTTGAGGCATGTGAGACATTCTGCTCTAATGTGACCAAAATCTTCACATCCATGACACTGAATTCCTTTTCCGTTATTAGGCTTCTTCTCTGTTCTTATTTTTCTCTGAGACTCACCGTTTTTGATGGTGTCGAATGACATGTTCTTAACATTCGGTCTTGGCCTCCTACCCATTCGCTTTAACACTTAATTGAATTGCCTCCCAAGAAGCACAATGGCATTAGAAATTCCCTCATCAGTCTTCATGTTATATTGAATCTCTTCCTCGTTAGTGTTTGAGATAAAAGCTATGCTCTTGTTTTTGTTTTCAGTTCTTCCATTTATGGCCAATTCAAATGTTTGAAGTGATCCAATAAGCTCCTCCACTTTCATGTTGTTGATGTCTTAGGCTTCTTCAATCGTTCTGACTTTCAAGTCAAATTTCATATGTAATGACCTAAGGATCTTTCTAACAAGCTTCTCCTAGGACATCTTCTCTCCCAGAACACTAGATGTATTCGCAATATCAAGAATATTCATTTGGAAATCATGAATGGACTTGTCATCTTTCATCTTGAGATTTTCAAATTTGGTGGTGAGAAGTTGAAGTCTTGACATCTTTCCTTTTGATATTCCATGAGTGATTCTGAGGATCTCTCGTGCATCTTTGGCCACGGCACATGTATTTATCAATCTAAAAATATTTTTCTAAACCCCATTGAACAAGGCATTCAGAGCTTTGGAGTTTACAAGAGCAAGTTCATATTCTTCCTTAGACCAGTTCTCTTTTGGCTTTAATTCAGTCTTCCCATCTTGTTCCTTTACCACAGGATGTTCCCAGCCTTTAAAAATAACTTTCCAGGTTTTTCTATCCATAGATTTTAGAAAAGCCACCATACGAGCCTTCCCGTGATCATAGTTGGCGTCATCTAAAATAGGTGGTTTGTTGACAAATCCTCCCTCCTTGTCCATGGTACCATAAAGTATCTTCCTTGGAGCTCACCCTAAACAGAGCATGGTCCCTGCTCTGATGCCAATTGAAATTCTGGCACGTATTGGACAAATGTCGAATACAATGTCACGACACCGGAATGTCGGAAGTAATGTCAAGATGTCGTGACAGAACAAATACAAATATAGACTTAGTGAAAGATGCAGAGAATAAATAACATAAAGAAGTTATTAACCTAGTTAGGTGCAACGTCACCTACATCTTGGGGCTACCAAGCCAGGAAGGAAATTTACTATAATAGTATTAGTTTGAAGCTCTTATGTAAACAACCTCCAATTTACACTCTTCGCACCTAATCACTACCCGTGCAATTTCTATCTAAGACACTCTTAGATATGAGACCCCTTTGCCCCCCCACCCACCCTCAATCACACGACAATGATAATAATGCAAATAGTCAAGAAGAAGGCACAGTCTAAGAATACACTCTTGCTTAAAAGCTTTTAAGTGTATTCACAATTACAACTCAACTAACAATAGTCCATCCCTATTATCAAGGTGATACAAGAATGGCTCATAAATAACAATTAACAAAGACAAAACTGTAGACAAACACTCTCACAAAATATGAACCTCTCTTACAAGGGTTTTGATCCTTTCTTTTTATAGCTCGAGAAACACATGGGGTTTTCACTGTTGGTCCAAACAACAATTCTAAACAGAATATATTATTTCCTTGATGATGATATAATATTTCCTTAAATTCAAATTCTAATGATAGCGGTGTAATCAAATCCAATATTCCTTAAATGTTACAACATCCTTTATTTCAAAGCAAGATAATGCACAAACTGGCCCTTGCTGCTTAAGAAAATGTGTGACTTTGACTGCAGCATATGAGAAATAAATCTTTTGACAATATTCAAAGTTTAAACCAAATCTCCAAGAAGCGCGCAACTCGATATGCTTTGATGTCGCTCCAACATGTCAAGACATCTTGTTCAACATCTCTTTAGAATATGAAAATGCAGCCAATCATGAAACCTAACACACTAAAATAGTAAAAATAATAAAATAAACTATAGAGTTGTCTAATAACAATAGTAGAAGAGAGTGCATCAAAATGCATTGATCAAGAGACATCTTCTTCATCTTCACACTGCAACAAATAACACTTTTCATGATGAAGCTTTCACCTCGAACAACATAAAACTGAGGTATAAAGCCAAGACGCGCTATTTTTATTATTTAAAGAAACCATAAATTCCCTCGGTTTTTCATAACACCATGGTGAAAAAATAAATCAATACAAGCTTTGATTCCCAACTATCTCACTTTATGATTTTACTTGTTTATAAGTGTAAACAAAATGTTCTAACACTTAGATTTTCAATTTAAACGAGGCATAAAATAAAATATGTTACTATAAAAGCACTCGTTAAATAGATTTTACCCTAATCCTTACGAATATGAAGTCGCCCTAAACTCACAAGCATCATTTTTTTGGATGGATCGTAAGATAGCAAAAATCTTCAATGTTCTTCTATCTTGAACATAACAATTTTTTTACATTATAATCCATCTCACAAAATGGTGTTGATGCTGTCATTATTGTATTATTGGAATAACCCCCAGCCAAAGAAGGGAGTTCAACCTTTGAATATTCCTCAGTTGATAAATTGCAAGTGCATAAAATCATTCTTGTTTCAAGTTACACAAAGAAGGGAGCTTAACCAACAAGGAAGGGAGATTAACCTTTGAATAAAGAAGGGATTGCAACTAAATCTAGATATCAGGGAAGATATTCTGTAATAACAACAAAGATTTGTTGAAAACAATTTATTTTAATATTCTGTGTAAACAATATAATTTCAAAATAAAAAAAAAATTATTCGCCTCGGTTTTCGTCATCACCGAGGTGATAGTTAAAAGGAGAAGATAAAACCCTATGTTTTATAATAAAACTAAGGTGTTTAATAATCATATTTTACTATAAAAACACTCACTAAATAGATTTTATCCTAAGACTAATTTATATGTAGCCTCCCTAAAGAGAGGAAATATTCAACACTCTCCATTTGATCATGAGTTGCTACTACAGATCTCTGGTCTGCTTGCCTATCTGGTACTCTCCACTTTAATGGTGGGAAGACATTGGAGTTTATAGTGGGACATCCCGGTTTGGTTACCTATCTGGTACTCTCCACAGAGTTTTCCTTCTTCGATCATGATCTTTATAATCTCTTTATAACATATTTAGATATAATCTTCTTCGTGCTCTTGAGGTTTAAATGACCAAGCTTTTGATGCAATAGCTTAGTCTCATCAACCTTGGATATAAATCATGTCAAGGGATGGCTTTTTTTTTGAGATACCCACAAATAAAAATTATCTTTTGATCTTTAACCCTTCACTATCACCTTTTGATCTTTGATGGAAACAATACACTCAGACTTGTTGAAGTTCACAATAAAATCTTGATCACGTAGTTGACTAATGTTGATCAAGTTTTTCTTATCAATCCTTCTACTAGAAGCATATTATCAAGACAAGGGAAACCTGGACTAACCACTTTTCCTATTCCCTTGATTGTTCCTCTATCTCCACCACCAAAGGTAACATAACTATTAGAGTAGGGCTTCAAGTCTTCAAGAAAACTCTCTTCATCAGTGATGTGCCTTGAGTATCCACTATCAAAATATCAATCTTCTCTTGATGAAACTCAAAGAGAGGTATGATCAATGAGACAAGTGACACTTTCCTTGGCCTTCCACACCTTTTTAGCTTGAGTTATCTTCCCTTTCTTCCTTTTGGGCCTTGGTTGACTATAGGACTGAGGATATCCATACAGTCTATAGGAAAAAGGTTTTATATAACCATATCCAACACAGTGGTAACACCTCAAATATGAGTTCTTCTTTCCTCAAGAATGAGGGTACACATGTTGAGCAGGATGCTGGAACATGTGGTCTTATATCGAGAACTCCATTTTCTTTTCAGGAGCAATAAACTTCAGTGGGAATTTTGACCTTTTTGTTCGTGAAACTATATTTAAACCATATAAGCTTTCTCTCTCCTATGTCTAATATCTCATCTAATATATAAGAACCAATGTTTAGCATGTGTACACGTTTTGTCATATTGTCATGTTTGGAATCTAACAATGTGACATCCTCTTCCAAATATGTAATAGTTGAGCCAAGTTTCTCCTTTTCCTTGAGTAGACCACTTATGGTCTTCTTATATTTCTCTTCTCTCAAGCAAGATTCCTTCCACTCAGTAAGAAATTGTCTATATACGTCAGCTAGCGCTTCTACTAAGATATCTTCACCATTAGACTTGCTGCAATAGTCATATTTCCCAATGAAAGCCATCACGTTACTAGTTATTACTCCTTCACTTTCATCACCACAATCAGACCAAGTGATTGAAAATCCCTCTTTTATGTTTCTTTATAAAAGTAGGACATTAAATGTCACACAACCCTTCACGTTCATAACATTATGCTCATTTTCCTTTGTAAGATTTGTGATCATCTTTGCTCTTGTTTAGGGGACTGATGTCTGACTCCTTGTTTGGGACATTTGTCCTCTAATTTCTCTCCAGCCTTCTTAAATCTTGATAAAACTTTATCTCAACAAGGGTTATATCCTTTGAAAAAGTTTATGCAACTTGATCTTCATCCTCTTCAGTGTTGGACACAAAACCTATGCTTTTGTTCTTCTTTACATATATGTCATTCAAGACCATCTCAAAAGTTTGTAACGAACCAATGAGTTCATTAACTTTGATGTTATTTAGGTCTTTATCTTTTTCAATAGTTGTGACCTTCATATCAAACTTCTTAAGAAGAAATCTAAGGACTTTTTTGGCCATCTTTTCTTCCGATATCTTCACTCATAATGCAAATGATGTATGGATAATGTCACGTAGTCTGATGTTGAACTCATATATAGATTCATCTTCATTCATTATTAGATTATCAAACTTAGTGGTGAGGAGTTGTAGCCTTGACATCCTAACCTTAGATATGCCTTCATGAGTAGTTTTAAGAATTTCCATGCATCTTTGGCTTTAGTACATGTGTTGATCAATCTAAACACATTTTTGTCAACACCATTGCAAATAACATTTAAAGCCTTGGAGTTTCCAAGAGATATATTATCTTCTGAATCAGTTCACTTAGGTTCTAGATTTAAGCTTGATTTACCATGTTGAGAAATATTCACAGGGTGTTTTCAACCTTAGACCACAACCTTCCATATTTTGTTGTCCATAAATTTGAGAAAGGCAGTCATCATGTCTTTCCAATAATCATGATATTTTCCATCCAAGACATGTGGTCTGTTGAATAATCCTCCATCCTTAGTGCTATCCATTTCAACATAAAATATCTTCTCTGGAGCTCACCCAAATAGAATAGGGTTCCTGCTCTGATGCTAATTGAAATTCTATTCTCAAAGGGACAAATGTTAGACCAGATGCATAGGCAAAGGTGTTCAACATCTTACACCATAATTAATAAAAAATTTATAAACAAGATGATCAATGCGGAAAGCAATAAAAGGACACAAAGAATTGTTAACTCAGTTCGGTGAAGACTTTCTCAAGATTCAAAAAACACCCATCAAAACTACACCCATAAATTGGGAAGTCTTCCATGAAGACTTCCATGATGTCTTCCAAAAAGTCAGATAAAACCGACATCATGCAGTGTTGAAAAGTAGCAGGTGCATTGCAGAGCCCGAAAGGCATCCGCCGGTAGGCAAATGTACCATAAGGGAAAGTGAATTTCATTTACTCTTAGTCACAAGGGTGTACGAGGGTCTGGAAAAACCCCAAATACTCGTCAAGGTAACAAAAATGGGTATGCTTAGCTAGACACTCAAGCATTTGGTCAATGAATGGGAGTGGAACATGGTCTTTACGAGAATCTTTGTTAAGCTTCCTATAGTATATGCATAATCTTCATCCCGTGATAATTCGTGTTGCCACTTGCTCTCCTTTTCACTCTATACAACTATTATTCCCCCTTTTCTTAGGAGATGGGATTAATTATCTTTACTGAACCGGACTCACCCATTTACTATCGGAGATGGGATTAATTATCTTGGTCTCCAAGAGTTTGAGTACTTCCTTCTTATCCACTTCTCATGTTAGGGTTTAGCCTCTTTTAGTGCTCTCTATAGGTCTTATAATCATCCTCCCACATGACATTATGCATACAAACCGAGGGGCTAATCCATTTCAAGTCATCTATCGTGTACACTATAACTTTAGGATATTTCTTTAGAATAGTAAGAAGTTTCGCAGTCTCGAAAACTCCTAGGCTCGTATTCACTATCACAAGTTTAGTGGGCTTTTCATCTAATAAGTCATACGTAAGGGTTTGGGGAGTTGTTTCACCTCAAGTAGGGGTTTTTGAGATTCAGGATCTTCTCATTGTAGCATAAACTCTTTAAGGCCATGAGAGGTGGGACTTTAGTCCATTAATCTCTCATTGGACTTCGGATTTTCATGATTTTCCACACTTTTAAACAAACACACCTCTATATTTTCGGAAGGAGGGGATTCAGGTGCGCTTTCTTGGATGCAAGCCTCAATGAAATCGACTAAACAACAAGATTCTCTTAAGAAAGGACTTTTCATGAGTTTCACTAGAATGAACTCAATCCTCTCCTCACCAACCTCTAAAGTAAACTTTCCTCTATAAACATCAATGATGACCCCAATCGTGGCTAAGACGGGCCTTTCTGAGAGTATCGGGATTTGAGAATCCTCTTTGATCTCCATGATAACAAATTCAACGGGAACATAGAATTCATCTATGCTCATAGGAACATCCTCTAACACACCAACGAGATACTTAATCGACCTATCTGCAAGCTATAACGAGATATTGATTGATTTCAATTCCCTCATGCCTAACTTTTTACACACCGATAGGGGCATCAAGCTAACACTAGCCCCTAAATCGCACAAAGCTCTCTCAAAGTTCATGGTTCCAGTTTGGCATGGGATAGAAAAAATTCCCAGATCTTTAAACTTTTTGGAAAGCATGTTTCTAATCATAGCATTGCTATCAATGGTCATAGCCATCGTTTCATGATCCTCAAACTTTCTTTTGTTAGAGAGGATAGCTTTTAGAAACTTAGCCTAAGTGGGCATTTAGGAAAGCGCCTTGGTAAATGGTACATTGATGTGGATATTTTTAAGGATTTCCACAAACTTTTTGAATTGGACCTCCACATTAGCCTTCTTTTTTAGGAGGTGTAGGTTCACTAACCTCAACTTCCTTATTGTCCTTACTGAAGCTTCCCTCAGCCTCTTTTCCTTTCTCCTTTTCTCTCTCTTTCCTGTTTTCTTTATGGGAAACCAAAGGTATACCACTTCTTGTTGTCACAACATTCATTTGTACCTTAGAATTTTGCTCGGGTTGCCCTAAAAATAACTGTTGAGGAATGGAAAAATAAGTTTGTTGCTGCGTAAATTAGGAGATTTAGGTCTACAACATTTTTTATGGGTGGCGATATTTTCCACTTTAGCGGTCAGCTATCTAAAGACTTCTTTGATGTGGAGGTTTTGATTGTTAAAATCTTAATTTAGACGAGTCTGTGTCGCCAAAAAGTTCTCCACCATCAACTCTAGATTAGATTTATTTTGGGTAGCTGGGGCATCATTTTGGAAATCTGGTGGTCCCACAATATGTTGAGGTTGGTTTTTTTGTAATAAAAATTTGGGTGGTTTTACCACTCGGGGTTGCAAGTATTAGAGTAAAGATTGTTCCTCTGATTATTCTCAAAATTGGCATTTTTTTGGGTAGATCATTCGATGAGGATCATTTAGAAATCATTTCCAATATGTCGATTTGCACCGCAAATCTCACAGCTAAGAGTAGCGGGGGTAACTTAAACAACAGGGGTAGGTGGAGTGCATGCTGGAGGGGCGATGATCAAACTTTCAATCTTTTGATAAATGGCATCGACTTTAGCATTCATGTTATCAAATCGGCTCACTTCATAGATCCCTCCAATTTTAAGGGTGGTTTTAGTGGCAATATGTTGCGCGCTTCCCCTAGAATTATGGTTCTTGGCTATTTTATCTATAAGGTTATAGGGAACTTCTTGGGAGGTGTTCATGAGGGCTCCTCCAGAAGCCGCATCAAGGATCATCCTTGTGGAGTAAAGGAGACCATTATAAAAGGTGTGGATTATCATCCATTTCTCGGGGCAATGGAAAGAGTAAAGCCTTAACAAGTCCTTAAAATTCTCCCATGCGTCAAACAATGATTCTCCCTCATCTTTCCTAAAATTATTTCTCTCATTCCTAACTTGGACCATCTTACTTGGAGAAAAGTATTGCTTAATAATAATAGCTTTTAATTGAGTCCACGAAGTGATGGAGTTGGCAAGTAAGGATTGGAGCCAAGCCTGTGCTCGGTCTTTTAGGGGGGAAAAGAAATAGTCTAATGTGAATAGCATTTTGGTCGATGCTGTTTTCCTTGACAATACCATCGTTATCAACAAAAATTGATAGGTGCAGATTTGGGTTTTCCAAAAGTAATCCTGAAAATTGGTTCTATTGAACCATACCTATCAATAAAGGTTTAAGTTCGAAATTGTATACCTAAATAGGCGGGTGCACAATACTACAGTGTGTTTCCTCTTTTGCAGGAATCACATAATATTTTAGAGGTTTTGTATCAACAACGGGTGTAGCCATTGCAAGATGTATTTGAGTTAGACGCCTTTTTAGTAAAAAAATGCTCGATCTTGTCAACGGGTTCGACTTAAGTATCAGCAGAATACGCTCTTCGCATACAAAAATAGCGGTAAAACTTAAGCAAAAAAATTAAACTCTATTCTCTATGATGATCAAATAGAATTTCAATATTAACACAAATGGTCCCCGACAACGGCGCCAAAAACATGACACGCCATAAGCGTACGACAAATGTCGGGGTAGTTTTATAAAGTATCGAATCTCAGAGATTAATCGTTAAGTATTGATTTCTATTTTATTGGTGTAAAGCTAGAGCAGCCAAAAATGGGTTTTAAAAGCAACTTAAGTGAAAAAAACACTTAAGTCAAAACAACTTATTCAAAAAACACTTTTGGGAAAAACAACTTAAATGAGAAATAATGAGGAATGATCCATTCAAAATAATTATCGCAGATAAAGGCGTCATTGATAAAACGATAAATAAAGAAATAAGCAAAAACATGAATAATGGAAAAGAAAAACTTGAATTAAGAATTTGATCCATCTGCTCCAATGGAGACTTTTAGAATAAGCGGTAAAATAAAGCGTAAAACTCAAAATAATCCTGAATCCTTTAAACTAAGTAACAATAATAGTTTTATAGCTTATTCTAAACATGGCACAAAACATCAGCTTTAATTCCTTTTAAAAATAGAATAAATTCGAATCCAAACAATTAAAAGCCTTAAAGCAGATAGAATCGGGCCGGAAAAGGAAACAAATCGGGAGGAAGCTCGCTTGCTTGTTATAGCACGTAATATTCGTTACGGGTGGCCTTAATAGGCCTATGGTTCTTGTACTGGGGGGCTTCTTATGAATGTTTGGAGGGACATGCCTGTTACGCCCCCGTAATAGGCATTATGGGTGGCCGTAATAAGATCCTGGTTTTTCTATGGAGAATTTTGATTCTTCGCCTTTTTCTGTGTTTTATCCACTTCTCGTCCTTCTTTCTCTTGGAACAATTACTATGACCTAAAAATAAAGAAAATACAATAACAAAGCATAAAAAATGGTAAAATGAAAGAAAATCTGATGAAAACAGTAAAATATAAAGGAAAAACCACTAATAAAACCCATTTATCACACATCTTTGACTACCGTCGAATCATGAAGCTAACCTTGTTGAGGCTAGAGTTCGATCTAAATAACACAATTATGATATAAAAATATATAAATATTGTGATTTGAATCCTTTGATACCTTGTATAAGGGTGGAAATAACTATTTATTTTTGGATTTCTGCCTTGCCTTGTTGATTGTATGATAATCAGTGTTGTCCCCTTTTGGGAAAAATTTCTTAATAATAATTAGATTAGGTATATGTTTATCTGTGTGTTTTTTGGGGCGGTTAGAACACAAATAGGTGAAACATGAAAGTTTTAAATTTGTTCAATAGGGAGAAAACGCAAAAAATCGCAGGTATACACAAAAGGGGATTGATCGTCTTATTTCAAATGTAACCTGAGTTTCGTAGGCCTGTTTGAGGTGTTGTTAGTTGCGTTAGAAATCTAATGCAATAATCTTTATTTTGAATTAGGGAAATTTGGTCTAGGAGTGCTACAAAAATAGTATTTCACTGGTATTTATACCAGAGGTGTGGTCGATTCCAGTCATGTGTTGGTCATCATGTTTCACACATAACTTGAGTTTCATAAGTTCGTTTGAGTTGTCGCCAATTGAATTAAAAAGATGGTTTAATTATTTTTCAACTAAGGAGTTTCATACTTTTATCATGATTATATAATTTTTTGTGCTATTTTGAAGTATTTTTTCTTAGAGTTTATGCAAGAATTATTGCGATAGGGCTGAACTGAATAAAATAGAATAGGAGTTTCGTAACTCCATTTGAGGTGCAGTTAAGTGAGTTTAAAAGAGAATTTAAAGAAATTTTAGACTGTAGAGTTTCATTATTTTATCATAAGCCTATAATATTTGGTGCTATTTTGAAGTGAGACAATTTTAGATTTAGGTCCAGAGTGTTGAGCCATTTTGAGTTTGTTAACCTTTCGTTGCCTTGTTGATAAGTTTAAGAGTCTTATTTTAATTATTTAGAGTTGAAAATTGTTAAATGCAAATTTTGACTTACAATGAACTATCTTTCTTGGCACTTTTCAACTCATTTCTCATGTTTTTATAGATTTAATTCTTGTTTGTGGGTGATTCTTCAATTATATTGCAAATACCTTTAGATTCTTTGATGTGTGTGTTATTGTGCAGAAATTAGGCATAAAACATAAATGATTAAGACACAAGTGAATTGGACAAGGAAGACAAAGAAGTGAAGAAGAAACAAGAAGCTCGTTGTGCAAACAAGAAGCGAATGTTTGATGTGCAAACATGCATCGAAGGACCAGCGAACCATCTCAGACTGAAGTCAGTAGCTAAAGGACCATAAGTTCGCTATACGAACTTGTAGTGAGGTAGTTTGCAGTGCGAAGAATTGCTTGCACAACGAACTTTAGATATTTCTCAAGGGCAGTTTAACTGTTCAAAGACACTTCAGGTGCCTAAAAGTGTGTGTGCTGGGCGAAGAAAGGGTTCGCAGTGCGACCATGACAAATTTTGTAAATACTATATAAATATTTTTCTCACTTTTTAGAAATATATAGTATATTTTGGGGATCAGAACTTTATCTCTCTCTTCATTCCAAGCATATTCTTGAGAGAGAAACACAAACCCTAAGAGGGAGAAACACAAATCAAAGCAACTCGGGGCTTGATCATCGAGTAAGAGTTTTGATTTCTTGTTGGGTTTGGATTTAATATTTTAATACCTTATGTATTTCATTTAATTTATGTAATGTGAACTAGTTTTGATTCTCTGTTGATTTTGTCTTTGATTTCTTATTTATGGGTCTTGACAAAACCTTTTTCAAATCTTTGATCTAAGATTCTCATTTATCAATGAGAAAACTTTTGACATAGTCGTGTAAGTTTATATTCACTAGTATCACTTTTATTTTATTGTGTTGATTAGTAGCATGAGTAGAATCAATACGGTAAAGACCGTAATAACGCTTGACAAATGGTATTGCGAGGGTGCGTGATAATAGTGATAAAGAACTATGTTCACATACATTTGGAAAATTAGTTGAATACATGTAAAAAGGGTTAATCATGTATGCGTATCCAAACCATGGTGTTATATATGAATCAAATCATTAATTTAATATGGATGTTATAGGAATATATGTTGGGTCTAAACTCTAGACCTATATTTAGGTTTAACATTCACATGAGTATTGGTTCTTAATGTTCTGTGTTGGTTTTGTTGTGTGAGACATCACTAATAAGACAATACGGTTGGCCTCTCAACTTTGCGCTTGACATAACCTCTGTTGTGGGTGATACGTGATGGTATTAGAAGAACGTTTGAGTTGTGTATAACATGATTAGAAGAATGCATATGTTATCAATTGATGAGATTTAATCTCAACAAGGCTCCATTTATATTTCAGTCTTTACTTTATATTTTTCGTCTTTATATTTTTTGCTTTATTTAAAGTTCCTTGAACTTTTTAACCAAAACTTTTGCACAACAAGCTAAAAAATATAGAGACCATTGAACGACATTCTTTCCTTCGCACCGATCCTTGTGGAGACGATATAAATCCCATAGGGTGTCCTTCCAAATCTAAATTTTTGCTTCTTGCTGCTTTATTGCAGTTCAAACAAAATGGCACCGTTGTCGGGGATTGGGGTTCAGATATTGAATTGTATTGCAATAGTTTCTATATTTTTAGATTTGTACAGTTGTCTATATTATATATATTCTTGTTTTCATTTAAGTTTTCTTAAGTGTCGTTTAGGAATGAATAATGATAACTCCTTCTAGATTGGTTGTTGTTTGTATAAGTAAGGTAGCCGAGGGGAAGCATAAAGTCACAAGCTCTTGCATATTTTTTGGCAAAATTCAGTTTTCCTGTAGATGAGGATGTGTCTCTAGTATGGATGTTATCTGTAGATGACGCCTCCAACACAAAAGGAAGAAATGTTAGGATAGTCTTAGAAGGACTTGATGACATACTCATCCAGTAGGCCCTAAAGTTTGATTTCACCGCCAATAATAACCAGGTAGAATACGAGACTCCCATTACTATAATGATCCTCACCTTAGAGATGAGAGCCTCTAGACTAAAGGCCCGAAGTAACCTTAGCTAGTCACGAATCAATTCACCGGGAAGTACCAAGCCAAGGAGCTACAGGTGATAAAATATCTACAAAAGGTACATAATATATCCTATTGTTTCACCTCTTTTGAAATAAATGTACCTTTTAAGGAGAACTTTAGAGCATACCTTATATTCAAGATGGACACATCAAAGACATCGAGGTTTAACATAACAGTCATCTAGGAGACTCTCACTTCTCCTAAAACTGAGGCGGGTGAGGTGTACTCCCCTAGAAGTTATTCATGAATCTAGATGGATATCGCCCATACTGTGTTATTTATAGCTTGGCAAACTTCCATCGAACGAGGGAGGAGCAAGAAGAATCTAGAAATAGGCTATGAAGTACCCCAAACTCTTTGGAAAAATCTAAAAAATTGGGGAGGTCTTCTCACATGCTTTGATTCCTGGGCGAGCATGAAACCTCCCTGGTACTTGCATGGATACAAAAGGGAACATGTAGCAGTCACATTGGAAGAAAAGCCTTCACTCACAAATTGTTAAGGGCAGGTTATTACTGGACTACTCTAACAAAGGATAGCACTACCTTTGTCAAAAAGTGAGATAAACTCTAGAGACATGTTGACCTTCACCATACCCCGACAACACTTCTCCAATCGATGACTTTACTTTGCTCATTCTACTAATGGGGCGTAGACATTCTGGGCCCGTTCCCCTTGGCTCTAAGACAACTGAAGTTTTTGATAGTATGAGTCGATTGCTTCACCAAATGGATAGAAGCAAATGTGATACCCAAAATCACGGTAGAAAGAGTGTGTCGTTTCTTTTTCCAGAAGATTATGTGTAGATACGAGCTTTCTGGAGCCATCGTCTTCGACAATGGGACCTAGTTTGCCAGAGCTATGGCAACTAAATTTTGTAAAAATATTAGGAGTACAAACAAAATTTGTGTCCTTCGTACACCTTCAAGTCAATGGGCAAGCTGATTCAGTAAACAAAGCAATTCTGAAAGGACTCAACAATAAGATTGACGATGTCAAAGGCTTATGGGAAGAACTACTCCATGACATATTATGGTCATGCCATACCACTCTGTATTCCACCACAAAGGAAACCCTGTTTCCCATGGTCTACAATATGGACATCATGCTACCTATAGAGATCGGCTCGGTCTTATGGCGATGATCCCAGTTCAATAAAGAAGCGAATGAAATAGGCATGAAGTATGTGGCATACCTAATCTATAATTGAGGAAAGCCACCCATGTCCAAGAGTTTTCGCGAAACACATGGCTGCTAGAATATATAACTCAAAGGTCAAGCCATGATAAATGCAGGAAGGCGACTTGGTCTTGAAGGAAGTAGTTATATCTGCGCAGCAGAGAAAACTACAACCCAACTAAGAAGGACCGTATCACATATTTTAGAAGCTCCCTCATGAGGAATACAAGTTACAGGAGCTAGAAGGACCACTCTTACCCAAAGTTTGAAATTCTATCCATCTTAGATATTATTACGATTAAAGTTATTTGTAATTCTCCAATAAGTGTCTTTATATGTACTTATGCACAATTCTTGAGCAATTTATTCCCACGAGATATGCTTTCCTTGAATGTTTTATGTTGGGCTTCATAACGAAGGTCCTTGCCGCCCTTTGAGGAAATGTTTTATGTTTTGCTCTTTGAGGCAATGTTTTATGTTGGGCTTCATAAAGAAGGTTATTTTCGCTTTTTGAGGAAATGTATTTACGTTGGATTTTATGATGAAGGTGCTTACCACCCTCATATACAATGTCTTTATGTTGGACTTCATGATGAAGGACCTTGTCGCCGCCAAGGAAATGACTTTATTATGGACTTCATAACGAAGTTCTTTGCCGCCCTTTGAGGTAATGTTTTATGTTGGGATTCATAACAAAGGTCATTTCTACCCTTCAAGGCAATGTTTTATGTTGGGCTTCATAGTGAAGGTCTTTTCCGCCCTTTGAGGCAATGTCTTTATGCTAGACTTCTTGACGAAGGTATTTGACACTCTTTGAAGAAATGTTTTTAGGTTGGAGTACATAACGAAGGCTCTTCCCACCCTTCGGAGTAACATAAGCTATCAAGCTCCTTGCCTGAAGGACTTAGTCTCTCCTTAGGCCGAACCAAACTCAAGAATCATGCATGAGAGACGCGACAGATATCCAACCTGAGAGACTTGATCGTAAGTTTTGTCTAAAGGTTCGATGGAAGTCCCACTCGATAGGTTAAAATGCATTATTTGAAGGACTTATAGTTTCATCAGGTGGGCTACATATAATTTCTCCTGAAGGACTTAGACTCCCTAAGTTATCTAAACATTCTTTTGAGGGACTTAGTGTCTCTTTAGGCAAGACAAAACTCAAGAATCACGCCTGAGAGGTACAATATATATCCAACCTAAGAAACTTGATCGTAAGTCTTGCCTGAGGGCTCGATGAAAGTCTCATTCGATAGGTTAAAATGCATAGCCTAAGAGACTTATAGTCTCATATGCCTAGCTACATATAATTTCACCTAAGGGACTTTGACTTCATAGGCTATCTAAAATTTCTCTTGAGGGACTTAGTATCTCCTCGGGAGGGACCAAACTCAAGAATCACACCCGAGAGGAACAACAGATATCCAACACGAGAGACTTGATTGTAAGTTTTTGTTGAAGGTCCAATGGAAGTCCTGCCTGATAGATTAAAATGCCTTGCTAGAGGGATGCATAATCTCATCAACCTAGCTACATAAAATTTTGCATGAGGGACTTAGACTCCCTTAACGATCTAAACTTTTGTCAGAGGAACTTATAGTCTCAATGTGATATGAAGCCCGAGTCCTCGGGATACCCCTCTAGGTCTCAACCTAAAAAACACTTCATCCTTTATTAAAAGACATCATGCTTGAGGGACTATGTACTATTATATTCATAAATGGGCTCCAATAAGGTGATGGTTATATGACGTATAAGAAGAGGAGATAATATATCGCCCAAAGGTGAGGTATCCCCTTGCCCACATATGTATTCTTATCGCCCAAACATGGGAAACGTGGGAAGAGTCATTCCTATGGTAAAGAGAAGTCATGGTCATAACCCATGATCCTTTTCAAAATAGGGATTCAACGGTCCATTATTGACTGAGTGGGTGGTGACCCTTCCTAAGAGAACCTTAGGCCATAAAAGCCTTTATAAGTACACCTCCCTCAGGAGAGAAAGGGACAATTGATTACACCTTAAGCATAGTGCTTAGCCAGATCACAATGCATATTGATCGTACCCTTTAGACGCTCACTACAAGCACATCATCCATCAATAGGACATCTCACCTCACGTGAAAAGAACTTCTAAAACCACCACAAAATACCACTATATAAGATTTCTCGCCGTCGTGGGCAATCTCTAACCACCACGATATCATTTTAAATCTACTAAGACATCTGAGTCTCCCTGCTCTTTCAGAAAGAACAAACACACATGTAATTTTTTGACAAATACATAATGTTTATTAATTAAGATACAAATGGTGGAGATTATGTGTGTTTTTTCTCTCTCCTCCATTATTTAAAATAAATGATGGAGGAGAGAGAAAAAAACCATACATAATCTCACCATTTATTTTAAAATCTAATAGTTTAAATTCATTTTCATATTCTCATATAAAAATGACATTCTAATACAATACGTCATATTCTCTTGATTAAATTCATGTTTTAATGTCAATGAGTATTTTGTTAGTTTGTTTCTGCTATTGCATTTGATTATTATCTTATTAAATTAAGATTCGTGTGATGTGCAGTTATAAATTAATTAATTTACCTTTTTTAAATTTAAAATATGTTAAGAATTTATTTTGACAAAATATAAATACTAAATTTATATTTTAATAATTTATTATAAATTACAATTGAAATAATTATATGAATCAATCATATATAAAAATATATTTTTTATTTGAAAAAAAATACATACTTATAAATTGAAAGTGACATCCATAATATAGTTTTTCTAACTTAAATAAATATAAAATATTTTTTGTTTTATTTTAATAGTTGAAAACTGGGTGTTCTTTTTTTAAACATTATTATTATTGTTTTTATTGTTCTCTCAATGAACACTATCATAAAAGAAAAGACTAAACCATATTTTATATTTTATTTTAGGAAAACTCTATTTTTATATGCAAGCAAAAATGTAGTAGTGAAGTATATATATATATATATATTAAAAAGATTATAGCATATTCTATTATATTTTTATATTAGTTTATAAATTATTTTTGAAAATTGTGTAAGAGTTACTTTAGAAATAAAAATATTTGTTTTAATTTTTAATATTTTTTCTATAATTTAAGAGAAACATAAAATATGTTAATATGTGATTCTCATGTTAAATTTTTGAGAGTATAGTCTTAATTGAAGTAATTTTTTAAAAAAATATATAATTTAAATATATTCTTTGCGAGGGTTCCAATTACCGATCTTTAATAAAGTAGAATTATTTTATCTGACCTTTTAATAAATAAAATAGAATTTTTGAGAATGACTCTTAGAATTATAAGATGACGTGGCATAAATAAATTAGATGTGATATTTACAAAGATTACATTTATGCTTATAGAAAAAAAAGTTGTTGCACTTTATCATGTTGTTGTTGTTTTTTTTGGTGCACTCTAAGTGATTCGATGCATTTTAATCAGTTAGAGATTAAATGAAATTTTAATAACTCTATTTTAATATTTTGTATCTTTGATACCACATTTTAAAAATTAGTTATTTAGTGCTTCTATTTTATAATTTTAGGATATCTTTCTTATAGATTTCAGTTTTTTATAAAGTTGAAGAATAATTGATGATATAGCATAACTTATGTGTCATTAATTAATATAGTTAATACTTGTTGCGGTCTAAAAAACTCAATTGTTGCTTAAAAACAATTAAATCGTTATCAAAGTTTGTTAAAAAAAAATTGATAAAATTCTTTCAAATAAAAAAATGATTTTTGAAACAAAATTTTAGATTCATAAGTTGATTATGAGTAAGAAAGATATTAGCATTTTACAATATTCATTAAAGATGATTACTTTTAATTAGCATTGCAACTATTATTAATTTTTAAAATATTATTTTCTCCTTATTAGTAAACACAAATTATAAATCAATATTTAAATAATATATTTGGTTTTTAACTTATTCATTTAAAAATGTAAAATATTTGAAATCGAGAAGAAAAATAATGATTTTATTATATATTTTTTTTTTCGAAAATAATAATCGTTTTGTTGGTTGATTTTAAAGAAAATACTTTTATTATGACAATTATGAATAAAGTAAAGTAAAATAAAAGACCTTGATCCAAATATAGAAAAATATTGAATGCAAATAAAAGAATTTTTTCGAACTCATTAAAGAATAAATTGAATGTGAATAAAAAGGATTACGACAATTTGTTTTTTGGGCTCGTGAAGAATAATTAGAGAAAACCCTTCACAAAGATTGTTGAGTTCAACCAAGTTAAAATCTCTATTGGTTTGAAATCAGCCTTATATGAAATCTTACTTGATTTCATAGTTCAGTCTGTGTAAAAGTTTAATAGTTTCAAGATCAACCAGGTAAAACTACCGATTCAGTTCGCGGTCAGCTCGTGTAAAACCTCGATTCAATTCGGAGGATAGCCAACTCAAAACTCTATATCTTGGTTTGAGATCAAACTATGTGAAATCTTAGTTTTTCTTAGAGACTAACCACTCAAAGCTTTATTTGTTGTTTGACGTGAAGACTAACAATTGTATTTCTCAGTTAGTTGTTTGATTGGAAGTTAGCTTGAAACTTCATTTTCTTGTATAAGGATTTTCATGGGCTTAACCTTCTAAACGCTCTCAAGAAATATTGATTACATTCTCAAGACCAGTTCTTTGGGAGAGAAGTATGTCACTTCTTTAAAATTGGACCTCTATAAATTTCTGGCGTCGTTCTCTCTTCCCTTAACTCTTTTACTTTCCACTTTATTTCTTTACCTTGTTTTTCTGTTAAATTTTGAAATGCTTTTGATAAAATGTTTTCAAACTCTGATTTAAAAAATGATTTTGCTATAAACTATCATTTTTAAATATCCATAATTTACCCCCTCTTGTGTATTGACTAATATGTTCAACAAGTGGTATCAGAGCCTAACTTTTATTTAAAGACTAATCGTCTTAGAAGGACGATGACTTTCAATATCTATTTTAACAAGAGGACTTTCCTAAAGATACCTCCATTTTTTAATTGTGAAATAATAGTCAATGATCTATTTATCCATACTCATGGCCTAATTGAGGGAGAAGTAGATAAACTAGATTTTATTTGGATCTTAGAGGAAACAAAAAGTTTGAAATTGATTTTAAAACTAAATTTTTTTAGTTATGTTGTTATATGAAAATCAATTCTTTTATGTCCATATTTTTAAATCCTCCAAGAAAATGCAGGATACTCTTGAAATGGTATATGAAAATTTTCCAAGAGTAGAGTAGATGAATGCTTCCTTCATAAGTGCTTTTTAATCCTTATAAATTTTGAAATCATATTAGAACTTATGTCGCTAACAATTATCTAAGAATTATGATTTGAAATAAGAAATCTAATCCAGTCCTTAAATCGAGAGATGAAAATGCTTATACCTTTTAGAAAAAATCCAAGAAGGAAGAAATCGTCGAGAAATTGAACAAGTTAACTCAGTTGCTGAAGAGTCAACCTCCGATAGAACTTTCGAAGAATCCTCTTCCAACGAGGAAGATGAAGTTTTCTTGAAAACCTTTCACGAAGAGGATGAATGTGAGGTGAAAAAGTTGTTATACAAGCAATTGTTTAAATCAAGCACTAAGTTAGTTGAAATAAATGATAAGATTAAGAAACGTAACTTAGATCTTAAATATTATCTTTAATTTCTAGAAAAGAGTAATCAAATGTTAAGTATGAAACAACTAACTTTAGAAACCAAGCTATTGTTTGTGTAATACCTCGTATTTGATAAAATGCTCTAAATAATATTAGTTAAGATCAACTGGGTTCCGATATGCTCTGAGAGTTATCTGTTGAGATAATTGGAGTGACTGATAAACTCAGAGTTGATTTAATTAATATTATCTAACTCTGAGATTTTATTAATTGGTGCATTAGAGACATTTTATTAACTGATAAAATGCAGGTGAAGTTTGTATTGCAGAACAAATATGTTGAGGTTCTCCTAAATCGTGGATGCTATCAGTCTTAAAGGTGAGGGTTTTTTGTCTTCTAATTTTGTTCTACCTCATCTGAATCCGTTATGTCTTTTTAAAAGAAAGTCTACTACCTATTGTATTGTCGTTTTCACTGATGCTGTAGAGTTTTTCGTTTTCAAATTTTCCTCTCCCTCATCTGAATCCGTTATGTCTTTTCTTTTTAAAAAAACCACCAAAAAAACTTATCAGTTAAGCTTGGATTTGGTGTCAAAATGTGTGATAAGTCCTTTTCAAGGTGCAGGTATGTCTATTGTATTGTTGATGTTAGTTTTGTCTTCATTTACATGTTTGTTGTATGCAGGGTCTTACTTTATGTTGCAGAATTTGTACAAACTAATACAAGATGATGCGCAGGACGTGTGCAGGGAAGAATTTAGAGTGTTGCTGCAGATTTTCATACTCGGTGAAATGGTTTAGCAGAGTAGTGTTGTGAGAGCAGAGTTTCACAGATTCTGTTTTGGTGTAATTTTTTTGCAGGTCTAGTACTTTGTCTCATAGCAGCGGGTTTATTGGCTTGTAGATGATTTTTTTTTTGTTTTGGTAACATGTATCAAGGCATGGATTTTAAAGCATAGGTTGTTGCAAAGTTTGGTTTTGGTGTCAAAATGTGGGAGCACACGCATGGACCAACCTTGCTTTGTTGACTTTTTTTTTCTTTTTTCTTTTTTTGTATTTTGTAACTTTGTAACATAAAAAAAACAATGGCTTTATTTATATTTTTTTTTGTAAAATTTGATGGCTTTTTTGGATTATGATATTTTGTGGAGACTTTTGTAATTGGGCTTGGTAAAAAATGAATAGGCTTTGTGAAATTTGGAACAGATTTTATGGACATGTATCAATTGATATAATGGATTATAAATGAAAAGATTTAAAATGAATATTTTTGGATAGTTGAATCTAAATGGATATGAATTGGACATGACAAACAAATGTATTTTTATGGATTTGTGGATATTGGGTATGATTTAGAATGGTCTTGAAATGGATTTAGAAAATGGATACAAAGAGAAATGGCTTTATGATGGATAATGAAATGGATTATGGATAGAAATCAGATGTGACTTATAAATTGAAAACTGGATTGAAAAATGATAAAACAGTTACATGATGGATATGAGTTTTGTAACACGCCTCAACAATACTTAAACTCCACAAATGCACTTGACAACCATAAATTCTGAACAACATCAAAAACTCAAATTCATCTTGAAATTATCTTGAATGGACAACAACTCAACAAATCCTCATACCAACAGTGATAGTATTAACCAAGCAACTAGTATTCACACACACACATTGAACCTGCTAATCTCAAGAGACACAACAGAATGAAACTTGTTGATCATAAACACAAATGGTGAGAAACCCTAATCTTCTAAAACCCTGGTCCATAATCTTTCCAGTCAAACCACTGATGAACCTTAAACAAACGACACCCTTATGGCCATTCAGAGAACGAAAGTCATGCCTTGATAAACCTCTGATAGGAACTGCTCATAATAATTGAAAACCCAACACCTCAACCTCAAACAAGAGTACAATAACTGAAAGAAACAATTTCTAACCAGAGGACATCCACCTCATCAGACAACCTCTTGTCCAAAACTATAATTCCTACCTTTGAAGCTTCTGAAGTCAAACCATGATTCACCAAACAAACAAAGCAAACAAAGAGTTTGGAAACCTGGTTAGTTATGCAAAATGATTGACCTAGAATGATATGTAAAAGATCAAAGAATTTGAAGGTAAAATTTGGGGTACGACATCCATCTTTAAGAAGTTAGGGATATGAGCTGCCAAGCCTAAAACCATCACCTTACTATTGGTGGATAGAAGCATATATTACCCTCAAGGAAAGATAGAAGATATGCTAGTTAGGGTTGATAAATTTGTCTTCTCTACTTATTTCATTATCATGGATTTTGATGCTGATGAGGAAACACCTATATTGTTGGAAAGAGCATTCCTAGCAACGAGTAGAACCTTGATTGATGTGGAAAGAGGAGAAATCACATTGCGAGTCAATGGATAACAAGTAGTATTCAACATTCTCAATGCTCTACAATATCCTAAAGAAGATGTAGCTGACTGTTGCATGATATCTAGCTGGAAAGGAATAATTCACAAAAACCTTCTCAAGACTAGTGATGTTTTGAAACGGGAGCTAGGGAAATTAAAAGAAGAAGAAGAGCCACAAAGAGGAATCATTTATGGTCCAATGAAGAAGCACGAGGAAGAATTTGTGGAAGCGATATGACCAACAGTTTTTGCTCACAAGCAGCATCTACCTTCCACAAAAGAACCCTTTGAGCTAGATGTCGCTACTGCGAAAATCGGCGCCGGCTGACAGAAAAGTCGCCACCGTGCGTTATTTATCCCATGGGAGGGAAAGGAAACGCTCAGAGTAAACCTCGCACAACATGGGAAAGGTATGGTCGTCGCAACCAAACCTGGAGTCGGGAGTCGATTACGCAAGGGGAAGGTGTTAGCACCCCTCACGTCCGTCGTACTCGACGGGATCCACGCTTGTTTTCGGGTATGGATTGTTATTCTATCTAAACTATAGGTCAAGGGTTTAAAAAGAAAATAAAATAAAAATAAAAATGACTCGGCAAAGTATCGCACTTTATGCCTACGTATTCTCGCCTGGAACGAGAAATCAGAGTCAACGTAGTTCGCCTACCTACGGGAAAGGAGGGGAAGGTTGCTCGCTAGGATATCGTATCCTATGCCTACGTACTTTCATACAGCATGAAAGATCAGAGCAAACGTAGTTCGGGCCACGTACGACACAGGTCTGTCTTGGTTGATTTTATTCCTTCTGAAAAAGGTTTTTCTGATTAGCAGTCCCGGCGGAAAAAAATAACGTTTTGATGGGTTCACATTCTTTTACGGAAGAAGTGTCTTTTATGGTGTTTGAAATTTTATTGTATTTTTCTGTTTGTTTTTAGAGGGAAGAGACAGAACTCTAACCTACGGTTGCGGGGGAATCAAACTAACCTAATGTTATCGTGCATGGGTTAAGACCTAGTGTCTATCATGCTCCTCTCTTGCGCAGAGAGAAACAGAGATCCTAAGGGAATAGACGAAAACAGAAACAATAGCAGATATATACAGTAAAACAGCAAAATGCATGAATGCAGCAATACAAGCGAGGCAAGGGAGTCCCACTCAACCTCGAACCTAGAAAACAATAGGCAAAAGTGAACAGACTTCACTTTTAACCCAGCAGGGTAAACAGCAAACAATACAGTCAGGAAAACCAATCAATACATCAAGAAATGAAATACAACAAAAATAAACAGCCACAACAACTCTGCATCAATATCCATCTTTAAGTCATCCTTAATCAGCTACAAGCTTCAGTCAGCAGTCTCTATCTTCACAGTCTTCAAGCAAGGGCTTGGGCATCAATCTTCAGTCTACAAGGGCTTTTCTTCAAGTCTTATCCTCCAAGCTAAGGGATCAATCACCAGAGTGGATTGGGTGTTAAGCAATTAGTTGACTACCAATGGTGGTAAACCAACTGCTACTAACACATAAGACATTTTCTCTCAAGAGTTCTATCCCTCAGACAATAGCACCAAGCCTTCCAAAGGAAGGGGGTGAGTGTCTCAGAGAGACTCTGTATCACAGAGAAGAATGGATGCAGACAAGGCAATCCATGTTTGAGAAACAAGCTTTCTAATCTAGAGCTCTGCCCTGCTCCTAAACCCTAATCTCCTCAACAACTGCTAGCAAGAAACACCTCATTAACTCTGGAAGTTGGTCTTCAGGCTCTGGATCTCCAATGGCTCCATAATCATCAGTCTTCAGCTTCCCCAATCCCCAGACAAATCCCAACACCCAAACAAGCAAGCAATAATCCCCAAAGGGCACACCACACCAGTCAATCAGGTATATATAATATATTAATAGCAGTAGGGGAATCCTGACTTTTTCTAAAGAGGATCTAATAACTACCCATAGCCCCTATAGTCCCATAGCTAAACTATTTAATCCCTAAGTCCTAAGGGAAGTGAACTAATTCACCTAAGTTATCACTTAAAACCCTAATTTGTTCATGTTGTTCTCACCTAAACTAAACACCTAAAATTAACTTCTAAAAATATGAACTAAATTGCATTTACAAGTTGAATATCTAAACTAAACAACCTAAAAAGAATGGACAAAAAATATTAAAGCAATTAATAGAACCAAAATTAACAAATTTATGCATGAAATGAAACTATTTAAAATGCTACTTATTTGGAAAATATGGGAAAAATATCACATAAAAAAATAAAATGCAATTTTGATTTTTTATAATTTTCTTGACTCTTTAAAGAAAATGTTAAAAAAAGAATGAATTAAAAATATGCAATTTCTAATTTGTTATGAATTTTCAAAAATGAATGAAAATAAAAAGAAATTGAAAAAAGGAAATAAGAAGAAATAAAGGGAGGGGGTGTGGAAAGTAGCTCGCTGCAGTTATAATCTCAAGTGGGATGAGAACTGGAGGTGTGAACATCAAAAATACCAGGCCCAATGCGCTTCAGGAAATAAATTGGAAAATGCCAGAAAAATAAAAAGGGACTCGGTGTATTTAGCAAGTGATTCACGTGTGTTTGCTTGGGCTTATTGATTGAGGGGTGTGCATAGTGATTGAATCCAAAGCCCAATCTGAAGGTTTAAATGAAACGATGCGTTTCATGTTTGGATTCTCCCTCCGTTTTTCAGTTTAATCGTGTCCGTTGGATGGGGGATTAAGTCAAAGTCAAGCAGGCCATCGTGTGGTTCCAAGGTCGTCTTCAACCTTGAGCCCAAACCCTAACTCAGAAAAACCCTAACCATGCACACACCTTCGAGCTCCCTGTTCTCTCTCCCTTCTCCATGAAATCAAATACTTCCAACAGCAAACTTGCTCTATATCAACCCTTCTACACATCCATGCTAATAGCTCATCCTAAAACTCACTCAATAAGACAATTCGATAGGTATAACAGATCTGATCCACCATTTTTCAACTGATATCAATCCTCTAAATTCTCTCTAATTGTTGCCCTAACATGTTCTACACCTTGCACCGATCATTTCAAGCTATTAACCCATGCTTATCGTGCCTTAATCCAAGAGTTATAAGCCTCAACAGAATTGATGCATCATGCTCAAACTTCATGAAACTTCTCCAAAATCATCCCAATCAATCCTCTATCCTACCTTAACCAATCTACACTATCAAAACCCTAAGATTCTACCTACACTAAGCAAATCGAGCAGAAAACAAACCTGGTGCAATTGGTGAAAACAGGTGTGCAACTCTTTGAATCAGATGCTTGTGATGAATGGAAAGTGATCAATTAGCTTGGTGATGAATTCTGTATGCAATGATTCGTGTGTAAACCTTCTGAATCTTGTTCTTGAGAAGTTCTTGCAATTTGGAGGTTTATCTTGAATAGCACAATTCTCCCTCCAATTCTACCAATCTTGATGTGAATTATGCTGTTTGAATGATGATGATGAAGGTTCAATCCAAAGATATGAAGATTGATGGAGATTATAGAGAGTTTGGAAAGCTTATGCAAAATGGAGAAAGTGTGGAAAATTTGGGGTTTTGAACAAATGGAATCACCAACTATGGCATGAACCATCTTGTATGAATATATAGATGAGGTTAGAACCTCCTAGAAACTTGGAGAAGTTTCCCTTGCACAAATTCCCTTGGATTTTGATTATGTTTCCTACATTGCAAGCAACCATGGATAACTCAAAAATTATGAACTAAACTCAAAATTCCACTTTAGCCAATGTCTTTAAAATGACCTTTCCCTTCAAAATGACCTATAATTTTGCTTCATTTGGCCAAGATATGAAAAATCTCATTTTTAAGGCCATTTTTATTCATTAAATCCAACAATTTTGAAACCTTGTGCTATGAATCTTTCCAATCTCTCATGGTCACTTTTCTAGACTCAAAATGTCATTTGGAACAAGTTTGATGTTGTAAAGTTTTCCATTTGAAGCATCCTTGTATGAGTTTTGGGCATAGGTTAAAATGACCTGTAATTCACAAATGACCAAAATACCCTTTGCTTTCCAAGACCATAAGTAGAGTTCCCCAAATCATATGAAGGCATACTATACCATTCTAGAAAGCTAAGACAATGAGGAACCATTCTTATGTTTACAAGAAATTCATTTGAAATCTCCTTGAGGGGTAAAAATAGCTTAGAAGTCAAGTCACTTTCACAGACAAAATTTCAGATACCTCAGATGACCTGTAACTTGCAAGGACCATAACTTGAGTTCTATAAATCTCCTTGATGTCTTCCACCACTCAAATTAAAGGTATTGAGATCCTCTACAAGTTTCATGTTGGCCAAGGATCCATTTGGAGCTTGCATTTTGACTTATCTTGCTTGGAAATTTGACCTAAACTAGGGGATTTTTCATAGAAACCCTAATTTAGACCCTCCTCTTCTCCTTGATTTCTCTTGATTTCTTCTTAGCATAACAACATATCCTTATTCTCCATGTCAAATGATGAACCCCACATCTCTTCAATAGCCCTTAATGCCTCTCCAACAATCCTTTGACCTAGGGTTGACCAGATGAAACCCTAGTTGACTGTCTTCAACTGCAATTCTTGTGTCTACTCCAATGACTTGTCTACTTCTCCAAATGACTTTCTAAGTCTCCTATGATGTCTAGATACTCCCCATGCTCTCAATTCACAACTCATAATTCCCTTGTTGACCCTCAGTTAGGAGATATACTCAATGCTTGATCCACTGAACTCCCTGCTTTCAAATTCTTTTCTGATGACTTGAATGAGATTGAATTAGGATAATAACCTCTTGATAGGCCTCTAGAGATGATAATAATGATTGGCCCCCTGCTGGATGACTTGCTATGCTTATGCTATGCAGATGGTTAGGCTATGTACATGACTCTGTATGCAAATGCTAATGATATTGAAACATGAACCCAGTGAATAAGGTTGGGCAAATTTTAGGGTGCAACAGCTGCCCCTATTCAAGCGACTTGGACCCGATTGGATGAAGAGTCCGGATCCTTCAGACATTCGCGGTACGAGACGATTGAATACTAAGAACCCAAAATTTTGCCAACCGCAGAAATAAACTGCGCCACTGCTTGGGGATTATTTCACTCATCAGTTGAACCTGACTGTTACGACAACCCACTGATCTCGTGCTGGGGATGGCTCGTCTGTCCTCTCGTCAGAAATAAATCGTCCATGTTAGGAGCAAACTTTTCCTTGTTAGGAATAACACTGTCCACGTTAGGACTCACTTTTCCACGTTAGGAGTGAACTTCTTCTTCGTCAAACTCTTCCACGTAAGGAATACGTCTTCTTTCCGCGTACGGAATACTATCTTTCCACGTTAGGAATCACATTTCGATTTGAATTTGTCCACGTAAGGACTCCAATCTTTCCACGTAAGGAGTATCATTTTTCCACGTAAGGGAACCACACTCTTTCCACGTCAGGAATAACTTTTCTTTCCACGTCAGGAATCACCCTCTTTCCACGTCAGGAATAACTTGATATGTTTCCGTCCACGTCAGGACTAAACTTTCCACGTAAGGAATCTATCTTCTTCTTCCACGTTAGGAATAACTTCTTTGATCTGTCCGCGTCAGGACTAAACTCTTCCACGCCAGGAATAATCTCTTTCTTTCCACGTCAGGAATCAATCTTGATATGTCCGCGTGAGGACTCAATCTTTCCACGTAAGGAATAAACTCGTCTTTCCGCGTAAGGAAACCATTTTTCTTCCACGTAAGGAATGCTCTTGATATGTCCACGTAAGGACTCAATCTTTCCACGTAAGGAAACGTATTTTGATTCGTCCACGTAAGGACTCACGTCTTCATTTGTTGAAGTAATAGAACCTGTCCACGTCAGGACTCGCGCGTCTTCGACTTGCTGAGGAAATAAGACTTTGTCCATGCCAGGACTCTCGCTTTGCCAATAACACGAAGAAGGATAAAATTGTCCACGTCAGGACTCTCGCGTTTTGCCAACACGAAAAATTACAAACTTGTCCATGTTAGGGCATCCCTTTCACCCTTACGAATGAACCTATTTGCTGAAAATAAATGGTCCACGTCAGGACACCAATACGAAGAGTAACCAACTTTGTCCACGTCAGGACTCAATACCGCAAACTCGAATCTGTCCACGTTAGGACTAACACATCTCGTCACCTGGAAGATATGTCCACGTTAGGACTCCTCATCCCAACAATTCTGAAAAATTGAACTTATCCACGTTAGGACTAGCACCTCTTATCAACCATGAGGAAATAAGTCTGTCCACGTTAGGATTCCATTGTTCTAGCATGAAGAAAACCCGTCAATAAAATTGTCCTTGTCAGGACTCATCCTTCCATTGGTCCGCAAACTTCTTATCACTGACGTTACAGCAACTTTGAGGCTGACTCTATTGGGGACATTTGGAAATCAAACTTCCGGACGCCTGTTCTGATAACCGGCGGCAGCCTCTGAAATTCTGATTCGTGAACCCTTCGATGACCAATAGCTCGGCTTGGGGATAAGGAGAAACTGATCCTGCTGACTCTGTGGGGAGTAGTGCCACAGCTGACACTTTGCCGGATATCTCACGTCAAGATCCTGAATGCTTTATTGATTCCCCTGGGCAAGGGCTCTCTCTACCTGCAAGAGAAACAATACTTGAAACCAAAAGGTTAGCCAGCCTAGTTTATATTTCAAAATGCATGCGTCCGACAATGATGCATTCGACATGGAGATGCTACGTTTTTATTTGGTGGATGCAAGTACGACCCTATATGCCAATGCAACTGCAGACTTGAACTGCTGGGTACAAAAACTGCTTCAGCAAAATAAATGCTGAAGATAATGCCAACTCCGCTGGGGATAGCCAGATGCTATAGAATTATTCCAGCAAAATAAATGCTGGAAGAGTGAAGTCGACTCAGCTGGGAAATTGGGAACTTAAACCAAACACCTCACTGAAGTAACATCCTGCTGGGGGATATAACTCTGCTGGAGAATAGCAGATGTGCCCGGTATAATTGGACTTCTGCTGGAAAGTGAACGGATATCACACGGTATTCTGACAAAATGAATGCCATGACCCACACCAACTCTGCCGGGGAGAGCCTTAATCTTCGAGTTCCACTGGGAGGAATACTTGCTGAGAAGAGAATTCCGCCGGGGATGGGATGATTCTCTTGGGAAAAATCAACTGACTCCGCTGGGAGAGAGTAAATGACCCTGCGGGGAGAGGTAAACTGCCTGAATACAGCTCACCAATATCAATCTTCTGCGGCTAAACCACTCGGCTCGAGACAAGGGAATCCTTCTGGGGGGACACCATACTGTCTGAATACAGCCTTACGATCTTGGAATCGTCAATTCTGTTGAGGATAAATGACTTTGCTGGAGCATGCCCTTTGGATAAGCTACGACTAGCTGGGGAATTTTGTCCTTCTTCAGGAAGAACATGCATGACCTGCGTGGAGATCAAGTCTTTCGCTATTGCAATCTTTTGGTCATCTTCTTCGTACGGCTATGAAACCTGCAACAACACAAACAAGACAAGACAAGCCTATGCAACCAAATCGATTCAGGTTAGTGACGTTATTTTCAGTTAATTCAAAGCTTTAGCAATTGTTGGCAAGGGCCAGTGATGTTATACACCTGCTAGTTTTAGTAAACTTAGGCGTTTTATCATGCACAAAACAGTAAAGAACCAGCATCAAGTACTGAATAACATATTTTATTGATTGGGCCCCTGAATGGGCGGAGTTTTGTACATGGGATGTAACTCCTGAAAAGAGGAAGCTACGCAAAGCAAATATACAAGTATGCACAAGACGCATAAATATTTTGACAAATTAAATTTTGTACACATGTCGGCAACGGGATGCAGATGAACACCACGAACTGATCCTCCTATGACTCATCCGACTCTAATGCTTTCCCGGTGTTCACATTTCTGAAGAGGTTGTACCAGATAACCGATCTTTTAGGCATTCTCCCGCACTGATGCTCGTTGCAATATCAAATTCGGACCGCAGTCATTTGCTTTTCAAATCCCTAACTTTTGCGTGAACCGCCCTTTACGGGTTTTCAGTTCACCGGGATACCCTTTTTTGCCGAAGCCGCCCAGTGTAGGTTTTCAACTTCGCGGGTGTACACTTTTTCAATTTTATCCCTAACTTTTGCCCGAACCTTTCATTCTGTTTTTGGTTCGCCAGGATGCCCCATTTTTGCCTGGACTCTCTTTTTTCTGTCCAGCGGGTCTATTTTAAGCAAAGTATTTTTTAACTGCGTCTGAATTCACAGGTGACGTAAAGTCTTCACCGTCCATGGTGGACAACAACAACGCTCCTCCTGAGAAGACTTTCCTGACAACGTATGGCCCTTCGTAGTTGGGGGTCCACTTGCCCCTGTGATCTGCTTGCGGCGGGAGAATCCTTTTCAGCACAAGGTCGCCCGTCTGAAAGCTTCGCGGATGTATCTTCTTATCATATGCTTTCTTCATTCGGCTCTGGTAAAAACGACCATATGCTAGAGAAGCTAGCCTCTTCTCATCCATCAAACTCAGTTGATTCAACCTGTCTTTTACCCATTCTGCCTCGTCCAGCTGAACGTCTCGCAATACCCTCAGAGAAGGGATCTCGACTTCCAATGGTAATACCGCCTCCATTCCATACACTAATGAGAACGGGGTTGCCCCGGTTGATGTGCGTACCGTCGTACGATAACCGTGCAAAGCGAAAGGTAGCATCTCGTGCCAATCCTTATAGGTCACCACCATTTTTTGAACGATCTTCTTGATATTCTTATTGGCCGCCTCAACAGCGCCATTCATCTTGGGTCAGTAAGGGGAGGAGTTGTGATGTTCGATCTTGAAATTCTGACAGAGCTCCTTCATCATTTTGTTGTTCAGGTTCGAACCGTTGTCCGTGATTATCCGCTCGGGGATCCCGTATCGGCAAATGATATCTCTCTTGATGAACCTGGCCACCACTTGCTTCGTTACATTTGCATAAGACGCCGCCTCCACCCACTTGGTGAAATAATCGATCGCTACTAAAATGAACCGATGCCCGTTAGAAGTCGTCGGCTCGATCTTTCCAATCATGTCGATTCCCCACATCGAGAATGGCCATGGTGATGACATCACCTTCAGAGGACCCGGAGGCACATGGATCTTATCAGCATAGATTTGGCACTTGTGGCACTTCCTCGCAAACTTGAAACAATCAGTTTCCATAGTCAGCCAAAAATAACCTGCCTGCAGCAGCTTTCTTGTCATAGCATGCCCACCAGCATGCGTGCCAAAGGTACCCTCGTGTATTTCCTCCATGAGCAGCTTTGCCTCTCTTTCGTCTACACAACGCAACAACACCAAGTCGTGGTTTCTTCTGTATAAGACGCCATCCGGATTCAAATAGAAATTACCAGCTAATCTCCTGAGAGTCTTCTGATCTTGACTGGATGCCCCAGTCGGGTACTCTTTATTTTTCAGGAAATTAAGGATATCAAAATACCACGGTTTGTCGTCGGATGCTTCATCAATAGAAAATACATAAGCTGGTCTGTCAAGCCGAGAGATAACGATTCGGGGAGCCTCGTTCCAGAAGTTGACTTTGTACATGGAAGACAAAGTGGCCAGGGCGTCAGCCATTTGATTCTCTGCCCGCGGTACGTGATGCAATTCAACCTTGTCGAAGAAAGGCAACAATCTCCTTGCATAATTCATGTAATGTACCAAATTGGGCTGACGTGTCTCCCATTCCCCTTTGATCTGATTCACCACCAGAGCTGAGTCTCCGTATACGTCTAAATTCTTGATTCGCAAATCAATGGCTTCTTCAAGCCCCATTATACAAGCTACGTATTCGGCCTCATTGTTGGTAACTGCAAAGGTCAATCGGGCAGTAAACGGGATGTGCGACCCGTGTGGCGTAGTGATGATTGCCCCTATTCCGCTACCGTAAGCATTCACAGCTCCGTCAAATATCATCTTCCATTTGGAACCCAACTCTGGTCCTTCGTCTGGCAACGGCTCTTCACAATCTTTCATCTTTAGGTACATGATATCCTCGTCAGGAAAATCAAACCTCATCGATTGGTACTCTTCAATAGGCTGCTCCGCCAGATACTCAGACAGCACACTCCCCTTTATAGCCTTTTGCGAGACGTATTGGATGTCATATTCAGTCAAGACCATCTGCCAACGGGCAATTCTTCCTGACAACGCCTGCTTTTCAAATACATATTTGATAGGATCCATCTTCGAGATGAGCATGGTTGTATGATTCAGCATGTATTGCCTCAAACGCTTGGCGGCCCAAGCTAGCGCGCAACAAGTTTTCTCAAGCATTGAGTATCGAGATTCACAGTCTGTAAATTTCTTACTCAAGTAGTAAATCGCATGCTCTTTTCTTCCTGTCTCGTCGTGTTGACCGAGAACGCAACCCATGCTTCCCTCAAGAACCGTCAAATACATGATCAAGGGTCTTCCTGCCACTGGGGGTATCAGAATAGGAGGTTCCTGCAAATACTTCTTTATTTTATCAAACGCCTTCTGACAATTTTTGTTCCATGTTACATCTTGATCTTTCTTCAACAGCTTGAATAATGGTTCGCACGTAGCCGTTAGGTGAGATATGAACCGAGCGATGTAGTTCAACCTCCCTAAAAACCCGCGCACCTCTTTTTCTGTTTTAGGCGTCGACATTTCTTGGATCGCTTTTATTTTAGCAGGGTCAACCTCTATTCCTCTTTCACTTACAATAAACCCCACCAGTTTACCCGATCTCACCCCGAAGGTGCATTTGTTAGGGTTCAGCCTCAGCCTGAACTTCCTAAACCTTTTAAATAACTTCAGCAGATTCACCAGATGCTCTTCCTCCGTCTGGGATTTGGCAATCATATCGTCAACATAAACTTCGATCTCTTTATGCATCATATCATGGAAAAGAGTCGTCATCGCACGCTGATATGTTGCCCCAGCATTTTTCAAACCAAAGGGCATCACTTTATAGCAAAATGTTCCCCAAGGCGTTATGAAAGTAGTTTTCTCCATATCCTCTGGCGCCATTTTAATCTGATTATAGCCTGAAAAGCCATCCATGAAGGAGAATACGGAGTACTGAGCAGTATTATCAACTAACACGTCAATATGAGGAAGTGGAAAATCGTCTTTTGGGCTTGCTTTATTCAAATCTCTATAATCCACGCACATTCGAACCTTGCCATCTTTCTTTGGCACTGGTACGATGTTAGCAACCCATGAGGGATACTTTGTCACAGCCAGGAAACCAGCGTCCCACTGTTTTTGAACTTCCTCTTTGATCTTCACTGCCATATCTGGTCGAGTTCTGCGAAGTTTTTGTTTGACCGACGGGCAATCTTCTTTCAGTGGCAGGCGGTGCACAACCATATCTGTATCGAGCCCTGGCATATCTTCATACGACCAAGCGAATACATCACTATACTCTCGAAGCATTTCAACCAGTCTTCGCTTGATATCGCCCTGCAGCGCGGCTCCGATACGAATCTTCTTCTCAACCCCTTCCGACCCCAAGTTGATAATTTCGATGACCTCGTCGTGAGGCAGAATGGCTCTTTCCTCTTGCTTCACCAACCAAGACAGTTCTTCAGGAACGTCGCTATCTTCGACAACCTCTTCTTCGGCCTGAAATACCGGGTGTTCAAAGTCGGGACGAGTCATAGGTGGTTCAAGGATGTCATCTGAAAATGTTATCCTGCAAAAGGAATGGTTAAGTGCTTCAAAATGCGTATAAAGCGAATAACCACGTTGCCATTTTATTGAAAAATATAAAACAAGAAAGACAGGGATTACAGTATTTGCACATGAAAAAACGCCATTTATTTAATGATTAACACGCAATGTTCATAACAACACAGCCCTAAGCAAGTACTGATGCCCTGGGCAAGACATCAGATTATTCAATTAATAAAGCAAAGCATTACTGTTTAAGAGTCACAGGAACAAGCTCCTGAATAGACCAGTTGCACAGTCCTTGTCCTGGCGTGCTTGGCTGAATCCAGGCATCCATATCACAGTCGCTGTCTCCTTCGTCAGACTCCGAAGCAGCGTTGATGGTTTCATGACACACTCCACTGGCAGAGATGGTAATTGGCCCTCTGAAACGGGGCGCCCCCCAGCAGGTACTGACGATGACGGTTGGTATCCCAGCCCGAACCGGTCCGTCTTCACAGGAATGTCCAGCACTTTGCCCCAGCCCTTTGCTTCTCCTGCTTCCACTAGAGCTTGAGCTTCTTTATACGATGAGACGGCTATCTCTGGCACTTTGCTCGGCCCGGGACCTTTGTCCTTGATGCGCAACCCTTCAAATGCCTGGCAGGGTGTTTCGTGGATCTCTCCGTCGACTTCCACATATTTAAACGACGACAAATGGCTGACCAGGATGTCTTCTTCTCCGCATACAGTGACTACGCTGTCTCCGACCATATATTTCAACTTCTGATGTAGGGTAGACGTGACTGCCCCCGCCCCATGAATCCAGGGTCTTCCAAGCAAGCAGCTGTACGCAGGCTGTATATCCATGATATAAAACTCAGTTGCAAACACCTCCGGCCCCACCTGCAGAGGCAATGTGATCGATCCAAAGACTGTTCTCCGCGTGCCGTCAAACGCTCTAACTACCAAGTCGCTGGGCGTGCACAAGATTCCTCTAACATCCAGTTTCATCATCGCCTTCTTGGGCAGCACATTCAAAGACGATCCGGTGTCGACCAAGACATGCGACATTACTGATCCTCTACACTCGACAGATACGTGCAGCGCCATATTATGATCTCTCCCTTTCGGGGTCAAATCAAAGTCGGTAAAGCCCAAGCTGTGGCCTGCATTCACATGTGCCAACACTCCTTCCAGCTGATTCACGGAGACGTCTTGAGGTACAAAAGAAGTATCCAGGACTTTCAACAAAGCATTTTTGTGAGCTTCCGAACATAAGAGCAATGACAGGATGGATATTTTGGACGGCGTCTGCTGCAGATGCTCCACAATCTTATAATCACTTTTTCGAATCAAGCGCATGAACTCTTCTACATCTTTCGATGCCGATTCTTTGTCACTTTCTTGTACCGGGACATTCTCAACCACTTTCCCTTTTCCTTTTGCTAGTCTTTCGGCCTCCACTTCAGGGGATATAAAGATCCTACCACTCCTTGTCATACCTCCCGAACCAACAACATTATCCACAGTCTCGGCTGGCTGCTTATTAACATCAATCTTTATCCCGCCACAATACACCTCCAACCCATATGACCATGGGACTGCTTTCGTGTTCTCGTACGGGATCGGCCCGGCCTTAGTTATGGTGATCGGTGGTCGCTGAGCTGGTGCTGCAATAGTGATTGTCTTTCGAGGACTCGTTACAGTGGCCACATCACTCTGATCATCTGCTACCGCCCCTGCAGGCTCTTCAGTTGCTGCTCGGTCAAACTGCAATGTGCCTCCATCAATTAAAGCCTGAATGCCTTTCTTCAAATCATCACACCCCCAGCTAGGGTCCAACATTCTAAGCAATACTCGTCACACCCCGGGTAAACACCCCCTTGTAACAGTCGGCTCTTTATCTCGCCCAGCGGCGTCTTTAAATCTTCGACATTCATGATCAGATTCAACCCTTCCTCAGTCAGAATGGCGTTCGCCCCATGATTGGGCATGGGTTTCTGCACTATATTCGGACCTGCCGTTCCGAAATTGATAGTCTTATTGTCCAAAAGATCCTGCACAACATGCTTAAAAGCATGGCAACCCTCTATATCGTGGCCCGGCGCCCCAGAATGAAACTCACAGTGCCTGCTTGCATCGTAACCAAACGGGGGAGCTCCCGTTATCGGTGCCAGAGTTCTCTTCTCTACCAGGTTCAAACCCAACAATGTCTGCAATAAATCAGCATATGTCGTGGGAGGCTTCTCAAACACTCTTCTTGGTTTACTACCCTGGAATCTTCGTTGAGCCTGCTGTGCCCCCTACTGAGGCTGCTGCTGCTGCATTGGCTGCTGCTGTGACGGTTGTTGTTGCTGAGGTGGTTGTTGCTGATATGGAATAGTAACACTTGCCACCTGCTGCGGCTGATGATAATGGTTTCGTCCCCTGCCTCGGCCTCCAAATACTGCGCTTGCCTCGCCCTGACGGCGCCCACCAAAAGCCTTCCTATTACTGCCAGATGCAGTCGATTCCTCAACCTGGAATTTTCCTTGCTTAATGTTACGCTCAATCTTTTCTCCCATCAGAATTAGGTCTGAAAAACTGGCCAGAGATGTGTGAAACAGAATGTCATGAAACAAGCCTGTGAATGTGCCGACGAACATGTCGTTCATTTCCTTGTCTTCTACGGGAGGACGGACCCTGGAAGCCATATCGCGCCACCTTTGCGCGTACTCTTTAAAGCTCTCCCCCTTCTTCTGAGACAGCCCTGCCAATTGGACCCGATTGGGCGCCAAATCGCTGTTATATTTGTAGTGAGCCACAAATGCCTCTGCTAATTGCTTCCATGTCTTGATATTGGTTGGCTCCAACCCCATATACCACTCTAGGGAAGGACCCGACAGACTATCTTGAAAGAAATGCATTAGCATTCTTTCATCAGTTGAGTAGGCAGACATCTTTCGGTAATAAGCTCGCACATGCACTTTCGGACATGTGTCCCCTTTATACTTATCAAACGCAGGAGCTTTGAATTTGATTGGCACCCTCAAGCCAGGTACCAGACCCATTGTTGCCATGTCCAAGCCTACAGCACTTTGGTTCAGGACCCCCCTCATCTGCTCTTCCAGCATTCTGATCTTCTGGGAGTCATCCATCGGTCCTTCGAAACCTCCGCCGGAGAAGGCGTCCTCCTGCTGATCTTCTTGCCACATACCGTTCCCAGCTCCATACCCGTCATATCCATTATTGCGTCCAGCCCTGACTTGATTCATCCCCGGACCTCGGCCTCTGTTGCCGTATCCCTGAACACCTCCAGCAGGCCCAAAAGCCATCAACCCAACGCCGTTTCCATTTCCAAAACCCCCGTAGCCCTGATTGGCCATACCATAACCATCCTGCCCAAAGCCTTGAGCATTGAAACCATATTTCCCAGCATTATCGAATCCCTGATCATTGAACCCGAATCCAGCATTGCCAAAGCCGTTGCCTCCCGTATTATCACCCAAGTTGACATCACCAAGCCCAACGTTATGGACAGCAGCCTCGTTCCCAACTCCGACGTTACCATTCACAGCAGCGGTAGCGTTGTTGACATTAGCAGCAGGTATATTGACTACAGGTGGAGCCACTGGCGTGGGGGTGCCGTCTCCATGAACAGTATCGACTCGTACAAACTGATGATCCTCGTTACCGTGACCAGCATTTCGGGCTAACAGAGGCTGGACCATGGCCTGCAAATTCTCCTGACCTTTTGCAATAGCTTCCATGGTCTGCATAAAGAGAGCGAGCTTCTCGCGCACATCTTGCATCTCGTTCTGCATTTGATCCATGATTCTTCAACAGTTGGTGCGGGTAGAATAGCGGTGCGGGTGTTGATCTGCAATCCTGGAAAGTACCTGGTACAGAGCAGGAAATAAGACACCATCCAAAGATTACCTGTAATGCAATATGAATATGAATGCAATGCAACGTGTCTGTGCATTAGGGAAATTCATTCCCCGACTCTAGTGTGAAGGTGCCGGTGCAGCTAACAATATAAAGATCGGAGCTGAATCACAGAAAGCCTCATATATTGCTGAGAAACCAATAAACCCGGAATACAATGTTACTGAGGGTACAAAGAGAAGGCATGACCTCAACCAACAATCCTGGTGATGGTCAGCACTATGCAAATAAAGCATACAAGTTACTACATGACATGATCAAATCCTCCCATAGGTCTGGTATTCTTCTAGCAACTTCTTGGTCTCCGGATGACTTGGTCGATCAAGCAGCCCTTCAACAAGTTGGTTTCTCTTCTTAAGAACACGGCGCACGTCTTCAGCAGTTTCTTCCCATGCCCCCTCTCCGAAGCGATCTTCTAGTTTACGCTTCTGAGACACAGCTTCATCTCTGCCCTTGATGGCCTTGTTTAGTGCGTTCTGGAGACTATACCGGGTCATCACTTCTTCCTCACACTTCTTGATGCTGGACTTCAACTGCTCTTCGAGGTCGGAAATTTGTTGCTTCAACTTATCTTCCCTCTTTTTGTTGTTAGTCAGCGTAGCATTCCATGTCTTATTGCAAGAAGAGATCTCTCGGTGAGCGATGTCAAGCGCTTTCTTCTTGGATTCAAGCATGTCATGGGAGCTTCTGAACTCTTGCCCCAGACGTTCGCGCTTCTTCCTCTCCTCAGTCAACTCATCCCCTAATCTGTTCATTAGCTCAATCTGCTGTTGGAAAGCATACACGGCTTTGTTTTTCTCACTGCGTACCTGGGCTAACTCTTGCTCTAACCCTTCATTGATCTTCATCAAGGCTTCTTTTTCTTTCACAACTTGCTCGTAGGCTTCCTGAGAAACAGTGGTTGGCTCTGCTACCGGAATAGGAACAAGGATTGGTACATCTGGGAATGGCATCCGCAACTGACTTGCTCTCTCCTGGACCCAAACTCTGTATGGTGCATAGGCCTGACAGTCATTCCTTCCTAACAACGGCTTCCCTCTGCGGTTAATACGCGTCCAGGCATGCTACAGCTTGGCCAATAACTCCCCCTTTAAATCACCGGTAAAGTACAGAGATTCCTGTACCTCCTCTTCCTTTGGCGGGTTCTTCAGCGCATATCCGAACTGACGAATGAACAGAGAAGGGTTGTAGTTGATACACCCTTTCCTCCCTATCAACGGAACATTAGGGTACCCAGAACAACTGAATATAAGCTCAGATCCTAGCAGGTCTCGATCAAACCACTCAACATCTTCAGAAGATAGCCTCATCAGGCGCTCTGACCAGCTAGCTGTGGTTGCACTCTTCACAAAAGATCCCTTCAGGGGAAGGTGGCTTTTAAACCACATATCCAGCAATGGTACACAGAAATGAACATTCTTTCCTCTTCCCTTCTCATTCTTGTAATGCAGTGAGTGGTAGAAATCTCCGAGCATGGTCGGTACAGGATTACCAGCGGCAAACAAGTAGAAGGCATCGAAGTCCACAAAATCCGGTACATTGGGAAACAATATTATGCCGTAAATGCACAGAGCCCGCACATCATTGAATGCAATCCAACATCCGCTCTTAGCGTACTCCTGAGCTTTACTGATCAAGAACTGGAGTGAGAAGCCTGGAACTCCACGGGAAACAGTGGTCAATATCTCAGAAGCATCCACATGCAAAGCTTTTGCCAAGTCCTCTGGCTTGGGCTTAATGCCAGAATGAATGAATGGAACCTGGTTCTGCACGGGCAACTCAGTAAACTCCACATACTCCTCAATGGTAGGCCCCATAATGAAATCAGCGAACGTAAAACATCTCAATGCGGGATCATAGAATTGCATCAAAGCGTACAGCCTGTCTAGCTCTGTCTCCGTGGGTTTGCGCACCAATCTCAATAGTCTTCCATAGCTCATTCTGAAGCTCCTACGAACATCCTCATCAGCCAGAGAGATCAACCCAAGCAGGGGAACAACATCAGGAGTAGGCAATTTGTAAGCAACTGTCCTTCTTAAGCTGGCCATGACCAATCACTCAGGAATCCGGACACTAGAACTCGGGAAATGCAAATGCACCTGCAGCACAGACACACATTAGTGGGATGCAATGATGATGAGTATGCAAATGCAATGCGAGTAACATGCAACGGGGGCCAACTGCCGTAGCTGAATAGCCTGAACCATATCAAGAAGTCTCCGATAGACCCTCTAGAAATCCCCAAAACCTGATCTCGGATAGACCTGTAATGAAGCTCCAACAACAGTCTCTGACAGACCTCACAACCCTGGTCTCAGACAGACCTATGATAAAGCTCCAACAACAGTCTCTGACAGACCTCAAACCATAACTCAGACTGGTCTCTGGTGGACCTCAAATCATATCTCCAAATGGTCTCTGGCAGACCTTAGAACTATCCAACTGGTCTCTGACAGACCTCATACCACATCTCCGAATGGTCTCCGACAGACATAAATACCCAGGATCTCTGATCAAGAAATAACCGGTAATCTGAAAGTCTAGTTACCTGCATAACCCCAAAACCCTCTCACAGGTGGATGTCCTAGTAACTGACAAAGGTATGGCATCCTATGCGGTCGTCGGCGTCACAGACTTTCAGGGTTGACGATACGATTCCCAGAAGGAGTGGCATCATCAAATCCTGAAGAGGCCTCACTTAGCCAACTTCCAAATGATCGGTCCCTAGAGTCGACAATTCAACTAACCAGCAACCCACGCCAACCAAAGGAAGGGGCAGGAGGCCAACCAGAGGAACCTCGTCTGAGTGTAGATTTCGCGGGACACCAAAGCAAGCAAAGCAAGCGGGCGCCAACTAATCTCTACTCTAATTCTAGGTGCACTCAAGCCCAGGTCCGGCTTCTCACTCAATATCAGAACACCCGTCACACCCCCAAGATACAGCAATAATAATCCATATATACAAAGCTGAAAATAAAGGTCAGAAATATAAATCCATTCAAAATCCTCGACGGGAAAACAAGCGTTAGGATTGACTCTCTTAAGGGACGTTGGATCCCAAATGCATAAGAACTATCGCAGTCCTTAGCAGCCAGGGGACGTTGGGTCCCCAACAGAGTCGCCAGCTGTCGCTACTGCGAAAATCGGCGCCGGCTGACAGAAGAGTCGCCACCGTGCGTTATTTATCCCACGGGAGGGAAAGGAAACGCTCAGAGTAAACCTCGCACAACATGGGAAAGGTATGGTCATCGCAACCAAACCTGGATTCGGGAGTCGGTTACGCAAGGGGAAGGTGTTAGCACCCCTCACGTCCGTCGTACTCGACGGGATCCACGCTTGTTTTCGGGTATGGATTGTTATTCTATCTAAACTATAGTTCAAGGGTTTAAAAAGAAAATAAAATAAAAATAAAAATGACTCGGCAAAGTATCGCACTTTATGCCTACGTATTCTCGCCTGGAACGAGAAATCAGAGTCAACGTAGTTCGCCTACCTACGGGAAAGGAGGGGAAGGTTGCTCGCTAGGATATCGTATCCTATGCCTACGTACTTTCATACAGCATGAAAGATCAGAGCAAATGTAGTTCGGGCCATGTACGACACAGGTCTGTCTTGGTTGATTTTATTCCTTCTGAAAAAGGTTTTTCTGATTAGCAGTCCCGGCGGACAAAAATAACGTTTTGATGGGTTCACATTCTTTTACGGAAGAAGTGTCTTTTATGGTGTTTGAAATTTTATTGTATTTTTCTGTTTGTATTTAGAGGGAAGAGACAGAACTCTAACCTACGGTTGCGGGGGAATCAAACTAACCTAATGTTATCATGCATGGGTTAAGACCTAGTGTCTATCATGCTCCTCTCTTGCGCAGAGAGAAACAGAGATCCTAAGGGAATAGACGGAAACAGAAACAATAGCAGATATATACAGTAAAACAGCAAAATGCATGAATGCAGCAATACAAGCGAGGCAAGGGAGTCCCACTCAACCTCGAACCTAGAAAACAATAGGCAAAAGTGAACAGACTTCACTTTCAACCCAGCAGGGTAAACAGCAAACAATACAGTCAGGAAAACCAATCAATACATCAAGAAATGAAATACAGCAAAAATAAACAGCCACAGCAACTCTGCATCAATATCCATCTTTAAGTCATCCTTAATCAGCTACAAGCTTCAGTCAGCAGTCTCTATCTTCACAGTCTTCAAGCAAGGGCTTGGGCATCAATCTTCAGTCTACAAGGGCTTTTCTTCAAGTCTTATCCTCCAAGCTAAGGGATCAATCACCAGAGTGGATTGGGTGTTAAGCAATTAGTTGACTACCAATGGTGGTAAACCAACTGCTACTAACACATAAGACATTTTCTCTCAAGAGTTCTATCCCTCAGACAATAGCACCAAGCCTTCCAAAGGAAGGGGGTGAGTGTCTCAGAGAGACTCTGTATCACAGAGAAGAATGGATGCAGACAAGGCAATCCATGTTTGAGAAACAAGCTTTCTAATCTAGAGCTCTGCCCTGCTCCTAAACCCTAATCTCCTCAACAGCTGCTAGCAAGAAACACCTCATTAACTCTGGAAGTTGGTCTTCAGGCTCTGGATCTCCAATGGCTCCATCATCATCAGTCTTCAGCTTCCCCAATCCCCAGACAAATCCCAACACCCAAACAAGCAAGCAATAATCCCCAAAGGGCACACCACACCAGTCAATCAGGTATATACAGTATATTAATAGCAGTAGGGGAATCCTGACTTTTTCTAAAGAGGATCTAATAACTACCCATAGCCCCTATAGTCCCATAGCTAAACTATTTAATCCCTAAGTCCTAAGGGAAGTGAACTAATTCACCTAAGTTATCACTTAAAACCCTAATTTGTTCATGTTGTTCTCACCTAAACTAAACACCTAAAATTAACTTCTAAAAATATGAACTAAATTGCATTTACAAGTTGAATATCTAAACTAAACAACCTAAAAAGAATGGACAAAAAATATTAAAGCAATTAATAGAACCAAAATTAACAAATTTATGCATGAAATGAAACTATTTAAAATGCTACTTATTTGGAAAATATGGGAAAAATATCACATAAAAAAATAAAATGCAATTTTGATTTTTTATAATTTTCTTGACTCTTTAAAGAAAATGTTAAAAAAAGAATGAATTAAAAATATGCAATTTCTAATTTGTTATGAATTTTCAAAAATGAATGAAAATAAAAAGAAATTGAAAAAAGGAAATAAGAAGAAATAAAGGGAGGGGGTGTGGAAAGTAGCTCGCTGCAGTTATAATCTCAAGTGGGCTGAGAACTGGAGGTGTGAACATCAAAAATACCAGGCCCAATGCGCTTCAGGAAATAAATTGGAAAATGCCAGAAAAATAAAAAGGGACTCGGTGTATTTAGCAAGTGATTCACGTGTGTTTGCTTGGGCTTATTGATTGAGGGGTGTGCATAGTGATTGAATCCAAAGCCCAATCTGAAGGTTTAAATGAAACGATGCGTTTCATGTTTGGATTCTCCCTCCGTTTTTCAGTTTAATCGTGTCCGTTGGATGGGGGATTAAGTCAAAGTCAAGCAGGCCATCGTGTGGTTCCAAGGTCGTCTTCAACCTTGAGCCCAAACCCTAACTCAGAAAAACCCTAACCATGCACACACCTTCGAGCTCCCTGTTCTCTCTCCCTTCTCCATGAAATCAAATACTTCCAACAGCAAACTTGTTCTATATCAACCCCTCTACACATCCATGCCAATAGCTCATCCTAAAACTCACTCAATAAGACAATTCGATAGGTATAACAGATCTGATCCACCATTTTTCAACTGATATCAATCCTCTCAATTCTCTCTAATTGTTGCCCTAACATGTTCTACACCTTGCACCGATCATTTCAAGCTATTAACCCATGCTTATCGTGCCTTAATCCAAGAGTTATAAGCCTCAACAGAATTGATGCATCATGCTCAAACTTCATGAAACTTCTCCAAAATCATCCCAATCAATCCTCTATCCTACCTTAACCAATCTACACTATCAAAACCCTAAGATTCTACCTACACTAAGCAAATCGAGCAGAAAACAAACCTGGTGCAATTGGTGAAAACAGGTGTGCAACTCTTTGAATCAGATGCTTGTGATGAATGGAAAGTGATCAATTAGCTTGGTGATGAATTCTGTATGCAATGATTCGTGTGTAAACCTTCTGAATCTTGTTCTTGAGAAGTTCTTGCAATTTGGAGGTTTATCTTGAATAGCACAATTCTCCCTCCAATTCTACCAATCTTGATGTGAATTATGCTGTTTGAATGATGATGATGAAGGTTCAATCCAAAGATATGAAGATTGATGGAGATTATAGAGAGTTTGGAAAGCTTATGCAAAATGGAGAAAGTGTGGAAAATTTGGGGTTTTTAACAAATGGAATCACCAACCATGGCATGAACCATCTTGTATGAATATATAGATGAGGTTAGAACCTCCTAGAAACTTGGAGAAGTTTCCCTTGCACAAATTCCCTTGGATTTTGATTATGTTTCCTACATTGCAAGCAACCATGGATAACTCACAAATTATGAACTAAACTCAAAATTTCACTTTAGCCAATGTCTTTAAAATGACCTTTCCCTTCAAAATGACCTATAATTTTGCTTCATTTGGCCAAGATATGAAAAATCTCATTTTTAAGGCCATTTTTATTCATTAAATCCAACAATTTTGAAACCTTGTGCTATGAATCTTTCCAATCTCTCATGGTCACTTTTCTAGACTCAAAATGTCATTTGTAACAAGTTTGATGTTGTAAAGTTTTCCATTTGAAGCTTCCTTGTATGAGTTTTGGGCATAGGTTAAAATGACCTGTAATTCACAAATGACCAAAATACCCTTTGCTTGCCAAGACCATAAGTAGAGTTTCCCAAATCATATGAAGGCATACTGTACCATTCTAGAAAGCTAAGACAATGAGGAACCATTCTTATGTTTACAAGAAATTCATTTGAAATCTCCTTGAGGGGTAAAAATAGCTTGGAAGTCAAGTCACTTTCACAGACAAAATTTCAGATACCTCAGATGACCTGTAACTTGCAAGGACCATAACTTGAGTTCTATAAATATCCTTGATGTCTTCCACCACTCAAATTAAAGGTATTGAGATCCTCTACAAGTTTCATGTTGGCCAAGGATCCATTTGAAGCTTGCATTTTGACTTATCTTGCTTGGAAATTTGACCTAAACTAGGGGATTTTTCATAGAAACCCTAATTTAGACCCTCCTCTTCTCCTTGATTTCTCTTGATTTCTTCTTAGCATAACAACATATCCTTATTCTCCATGTCAAATGATGAACCCCACATCTCTTCAATAGCCCTTAATGCCTCTCCAACAATCCTTTGACCTAGGGTTGACCCAGGGTTGACCAGATGAAACCCTAGTTGACTGTCTTCAACTCCAATTCTTGTGTCTACTCCAATGACTTGTCTACTTCTCCAAATGACTTTATAAGTCTCCTATGATGTCTAGATACTCCCCATGCTCTCAATTCACAACTCATAATTCCCTTGTTGACCCTCAGGCACCCTCAGTTAGGAGATATACTCAATGCTTGATCCACTGAACTCCCTGCTTTCAAATTCTTTTCTGATGACTTGAATGAGATTGAATTAGGATAATAACCTCTTGATAGGCCTCTAGAGATGATAATAATGATTGGCCCCCTGCTGGATGACTTGCTATGCTTATGCTATGCAGATGGTTAGGCTATGTACATGACTCTGTATGCAAATGCTAATGATATTGAAACATGAACCCAGTGAATAAGGTTGGGCAAATTTTAGGGTGCAACACTAGAACTAAAAAAACTGCCCGAGCACTTATAATATGCTTACCTGGAGGCAGGACAGAAGTTTCCAGTCATCATTGCTACAAATTTGAAAGAAGATTAGAAGGATCAGTTAAGAGCACTGTTGAAGAAGCACAAAAAGGCTATTTCTTGGTAGACCTCTGACATTAAAGGGATTAGCCCAACAATTTGCATGCATTGAATTTTGTTGGAGGAAAATGATAAGAATAACATTAAAAGTCAAAGAAGATTGAATCCAATTATGAAGGAATTTGTCAAGAAGGAAATTATTAAGTGGTTGGATGCTGGAATTATCTACCCTATCTCTGATAGTGTGTGGGTAAGTCCCATTCAATGTGTTCTAAAGAAGGGGGGCATTATTGTGATTGTTAACGAGAAGAATGAACCAATCCCCGCAAGAACAATTTCTAGCTAGAGAATTTGTATGGGTTACAGAAACCTGAACAAAGCAACAAGGAAGGATAATTTCTCTCTACCTTTTATTAAATGTTGGATAGATTGGATGGAAAAGAATACTATTGTTTCCTAGATGGATACTCAGGGTATAATCAAATTGCTATAGCCCTGAAAGACTAAGAGAAGACAACATTCACTTGTCCTTATGGCACTTTTGCTTTCAGAAGGATGTTTTTAAGATTGTGCAATGCTCCAGCCACCTTCCAACATTGTATGATAGCCATATTTTCAGAAATCATTGAGAATTCCATGGAAGTCTTCATGGATGACTTCTCTGTTTCTAGATATCATTCAAAAATTGCTTGGAAAATTTGGATCTGGTATTGACTAGATGTGAAGATAATAATTCGGTCCTTAATTGGGAGAAGTGCCATTTTATGGTAAAAGAAGGAATTGTTCTTGAGTATAAAATCTTAAAGAAAGGTTTAGAAGTAGATCAAGCAAAAGTGGAGGTAATAGAGAAATTACCACCACCTGTGAACATCAAAGGAATCAAAATTTTTCTAGGGTATGATGGCTTCTAAAGAAGGTTCATCAAAGATTTTTCAAAAATTACTAAACCTCTGTGTTAGCTGCTGCAACATGACGTACCATATGTTTTCAGTCAGGAATGTTTGGATTCCTTTAATCTGTTGAAGGAGGCCCTCATTTCTGCACCCATTGTGAAGACTTCTAATTAGTGAAAACCCTATGATTTGATGTGTGATGCAAGCGATTTTTATATTGGAGATGTGTTAGGTCAAAGGTACAACAAGGTTTTTCATACCATCTATTACGCTAGTAAGACCTTGATTGAAGCACAAAACAACTACACCATAACTGAGAAAGAGTTGTTGGCTGTAGTGTTTGCATTTGACAAGTCCAGACCCTACCTGGTTGGAACAAAAGTCATTGTATACACAAATCATGCAACCATCAAGTAATTGATTGCTAAAAGATGCTAATTCGAGGCTCATAAGATGGATCCTCTTGTTGCAAGAGTTTGATCTGGAGATTAGAGACAAGAAAGGGATAGAGAATTGTGTTGCTGATCATCTCTCGAGATTACCAGAAGAAGATCAAAAAAATAAAAGTGGAGAAATTCAAGAAAATTTTCCTGACGAGAAGTTACTGCTGATAAGCCCTGACGTGACACCATGGTATGCTGATATAGTGAATTATCTGGTCAACAGATATGTCCCCTCTGATTTCAACTTTCAGCAAAGGAAGAGGTTCTTCCATACGGTCAAGAGATATTTATGGGATGAACCTTTCCTCTACAAAAAATGTGCAAACCAATTGCTAAAAAGATGTGTAGATCATTTAGAGGCATGACATATCTTGTCTTCCTATCATGAAGCTCCATATGAACGACATTTTGGAGGAACCAGAACTGCTGCAAAAGTTTTGCAATCAGGTTATTTCTGGCCCTCTCTTTTTAAAGATTCTCATGAATTAGTTAAGAGATGTGATAGATTCCAGAAAGTAAGAAATATTTCCATGAGGTAAGAGATGCCACTCACCAACATACTTGAAATTGAAATTTTTGATGTGTGGGGCATTAACTTCATGGGGCCTTTTCCTCCATCTTTTGGTAATCTTTACATTCTTGTGGTTGTAGACTATGTCTCTAAATGGATAGAGACAGTAGCAACACCCACTAATGATGTTAGAGTCGTGACCAAATTTTTGCTTAAAAACATTCTGACAAGACATGGCACGCCTAGAGCAATCATTAGTGATGGTAGGTCTCATTTTTGAAATAAGGTATTTGAAAATTTAATGGCAAACTATGGGATTAAAAAGAAATTGCTATAGCCTATCATCCTCAAACAAACGCCCAAGTTGAGCTATCTAATAGAGATATCAAGAGGATTTTGGAGAAAGGTTTTAACCCCACAAGGAAATATTGGTCCAACCATTTGGACGAGGCTCTTTGGGCATAGATAACTGCCTACAAGACTCCCTTAGACATGTCTCCATGTAGACTTTTTTATGGGAAGGCTTGTCATCCACCCAAAGCTTTTTGAGTCGTTAAGCAATTAAATTTCAACCTAAAAACTGTTGGCCAAGCTAGAATGCTCCAACTCAATGAGTTAGAAGAGCATAGGCTGTTCTCTTATGAAAATGATGAAATCTATAAGGAAAAGACCAAAAGATGGCATGACATGAAATGCCAGAAAAGGGAATTAGTGGAAGGTCAAAGAGTTTTGCTTTTTAACTCTAGATGAAATTATTCCCTGGAAAATTAAAGTCAAGATGGTTAGGACCTTTCAAGTTAGTGAAAATTTACCCTCATGGAGATGTGGAGTTGTTGAATGAAAAAATGGAGGTTAACGACCAAAGGATCAAAACCTATTTTGGTGACCCTTCAAATAGCACTAGGGGAACCATTCATTTTATTGATTAATTATTTATGTGTTGGTCAGGCTATAAGACCTTAAAATAGAGCTACTAGGAGGCAACCAAGCTTAATGATGTTTTTTTTAGTTTGTACAAATGAGTAATTTTTTATGGCAAATAATAGCATTGGGAGTCATGATAGTTGGAACAACAACAAATGAGAAAAGGGTAACTGACATTCAAGGCAGATATTTCTAAGTCCAGAGGAATTAAATAAATGTTGAGCTAGCATTATTATTTTATTCTCTTGGACGAAAAATGAAGCGTTTGAATTTTTGGAGAGAAAAGCAGAATGAGTGGACTGCACGCACCTAGATCCTTGTGCCAAACAATTCATGATGGCCCAATCTGACACTTCAGACTGGTGGGATGCATCAACGCGCCAACCCTCTTCTATGCTAAAAATTCAAAAAATTTGTATTTTCCCTCCATCACATCAACCAACCCCTTCAGTTCTTGCCCTAATTTCACAAAAGAAAATTTTCCCTTTCTCTTTCTAAATCATTCTCATTTCACCATCACACTATCACATTATCTCTCTCTAAACTCCCAAACAACCATTTCCCTTGTTTGTTTCTTTTTATCTCCCTACAAACCCTAATCACCATTCCTCCTTCACCCCAATAAAACACAATGGAAATACCACCTGGAAGACGTGTCAAGATGGTAGCAAGAAAGAACGCTATATAGTATGTAGTGTTTTCTGATGAGGAACAAGAAGGTCATGAAAAGTTCATCAATAGCGAGGCTTCCCGTCGTTTTATTGAATATTTCAGTAAAATGAGTTTTCACACTGAAAAAGGTTTTGTCTTCGATAACCAAGAAGAAAACCTAGGACTTGTTGGGGATATAGGAACAACCATCAAAAATCTGGGATGGATGAAGCTCTGCCGCTAGCCAAGACCTTACAACATCTCTTTGGTCAAGGAGTTCTACTCTAACCTAACTGACCCAAGACATAAAAGGGTTGAAGTGGTTGTGAGAGGAACAAGAGAGGTGTACATTGAATCCACTATAAATCTTTCCTTGAATATAAGGGAAACTGGTGATGAATACTAAGAGCTTGTGCTGAAGTCGGATAAGGATGATTTTGATGTTTCATCTAATCATTATGTACCCTAGGAACTAACTAGGTAGAGTCTAATTCTGAAAAAGCCTTCAAGAGGATGAATCTGCTGCCAGAAGTGAAGGTGTGTATCAGTTTGTGAAACACTCATTAAAGCCCACTGCTCACAATGAGACGGTCAGTAGGGGCAAGGTTGGTGTTCCTTCACTGTACCATGTCGTTGAGAAAGATCAACATAGGAAAGATCATCATGCAGGAGATTCAGGGATGTTCAAGAAAGAAAGAGGGAATGTTGCACTTCCCCTGTTTAAAAACAATGTTATGTCAAAGGCATCGCGTTCCAAAACTTGACATAAATGAAACTGGGCAACCTCAGGTTACGCTGGACAAAGCATTAATCCAAATGCTTATGAAGCCAAGAGGAAGGAAGAGGCCATATGAGGTACGCCAGGCGTCGATAGAAGCGACTGAGGAGCATGAAAAAGATGAAGTGTTGTAGGATGTACTTCTGTAAATTCAGAAGGACCAAAGAGATTATTTTAAGTTTCAAAAAGACAAGTTCATTTGGCAGGAAAAAGTTATTACTTTGCAATTCCCGTCTAATTTGTTGGATCCCTCAGTTTTCCCTAATCACATCTTAGGAGAACTAGAAGAAAACAATGAGGAGAAGGAGCTAGTCAGTGAGGATAAAAAGGTGAAAAAGAAGGAGAAGTCAAAGAAGAAGAAAAAGGAGAAAAGAGTATGAAAAAGAAAGATGAAAAGGTTACTATTGGGACAAGTAGAGCTATGCCTGTTTAGGACAGCCTAGTTCAGCCCAAAAAGAAAAAGAGTGAGAAAGTTAATGCCACAAGAAAGCTGGAGTTGAGCCCCCAAGAGACACTCACAGTTCTCCAAGGAAGAAGAAGTTAAGGAAAGAATGGAAGAAGAAGGAAACCCCTGCTGTCCAGACCCCAGAAAATAGTCCTTGAAGGACTTTGATTTGAATTAAACTGACCCAGAACTAAGCCCAGTTGAGAAGGATGATGTCCTAGAAGAATTGATTGAGGAAGTTAATAAGGATAACAATGAGATGAACCAAAATCAAGGCACAGAAGATGATGATAACAAGGAAGAAGAAGAGAAATTGATGGAAAATGAAGATCAATTTGTGGATGATAGTTTACCCAAATACTACTCAACCATTGAGGAATCCTCTAATGGATCCTTGAAGGCAGAAGAGAAGGAAACTGAAGAAAAATCTGAGAGCGATGAGGTTGACAGTGAGACAAGCAAGGGTGAAGCAATAGTAGTCACTACTATGAATACTCCTGTTGTAACTCCAGTCAAGAAGACAACTACAAAGAGTAAGGAAAAGATTACAGAAGAACAGGTACTTACCCCAAGGAAAAAGGAGCTGAAGAAGAAAGAAAAGATTACCGTGGAGGAACCTGTGCAAAAAGAAGTCGTCACACCTAAAGTCTTCAAAGAACAACCCAAGGAGCCGGAGAAACCAAAGCTCGCTAAAAAGGAAGCTAAGAAGAAAAAGAGAGAAGACATATCACCTGTGCGCAAGAGTACCAGGCTTATGGCCTAATGGGTATCATTCAGAGGCAAGCCTAGTCTTGCCTTCCCCTGACAATTGACAGTGAGGATATTATCCTTAATTTAAGTTTGGGGAAGGCAGATAAAATCTTGACCTTCTCTCTTTCTTTTCTCTATCTACTATTTGAATCTATTTCTGCTTAACATAGGATGACAATTTGCTGGAATATTTACTGGGATATTTGTTGAGATATTTTGCTTGGATATTTGCTTAGGTATTTTGGAGGTCGTGTTTTTGGCCAAGTTTGATGTCTAGATAATTTACTCATCTGGTTTATGTTAATTTATGTTTGCGTAGTTTATTCTTGTTTAATTTCAATTTCATTTTGCATGAGTTATTTTAGGGCGTAGCTGTCATGATTGCATGAGTAGTTTATTTTTAAATTAGCAAAGAGTTGAGTAAAGAACAACCAAGGATTAGAAAAACTTTTGTGCTTAGAATAAAAACTGGGTGATGAGTCTGCCTATGAGTATATGGAAACAAGGCCAAGTTGTGATCAAGTGGGTTGCTGCATAGGATGCTGGTAACCTCTGTCCCGCTCCACTAGTCTGTTGAATTAGCAACAAAAAAATTTAGAAACTTATTTGTTTGAAACTGTGAAGCAAGAAGAAACTTTAGGGAATTACTATGGAAGGATGAGCTGATTTTGATAAAGATTTAGACTTTTCACACAAAAAAGAGCACACCCCACATGTTACTAATAAAACACACAAAAGTGTGCAAAAAGGTGGTAAATACCACTCTTAATAAAAAGTTCATATGCTCGAAATTGAAGGAACAATCAGAATCTTCACCATAATATCTAGTTGGACTCATTACAAGTGAAATCCCGTTGAGTGAAAAGGCGGAGTTGAGCCAAAAAAAATAGAGATAATAGAAAAGAAAAAAATGAAAAAAAAAAGTGGAAAAGTGTGATCTAAAATGTGAAAGTCAAAAGTCAATAAAAGAGTCAGAACATAATTTCATCTTAAAACCCAAAAGGAAGAAAACTTAGTTCACAAGAGTACTCAAATTGGAATCACAAAGAAAAATTAGCTCATTCTTCCGAAGAGTGGTGGCGTGATAGTAGGTGTCTAATCACTTTAGTAGTGACATCTCTTGGGCTAAAAACAGGCTGAGTTATGCCAATTACTTTTCTACCCAGATAATTCATCCAGTATAGAACTGATCCCCCTTCACTAATATGATCCTAACTTTTTGTTCTTGAAATTCTCTTTTGACATTCACTGCCGCATCACTTGAGGACACATGATAGTTCAAGTTTGGGGGAGTGATAGCGTTATTTTAGTGTGTCATGATGACCCGTTTTCTTTTATGGTTTTATTTAATTTTAATTAATTTTTATTTTAAACTTACTTGTTTTAGTGTGTTTTTACCTTAAGTGCACTAGGTGCACCTTTTATGATTTTTCATGTGTTTTTGTTTTAAAGAAAATCTGATAAAGGCAAGCTGAGGCAAGACACCTCGAGATAGGATCTGAAGTAGAATGAGGATTAAAGGAAAGGAGATGTTAAGTCTTGTTATCTACAATTCACCAAGAGCATGGAAGGATTTTATCATTAGGGCACACGTGGCAAGGATTTGTGTAAAGAAAGAGCAAGAGCATAAAGATAAGATCAAAGGAGCTTGAGGACAAAAGGTAGTACAGTGAGGACCATGCCTACAAAAGTGCATCCTGCACCCAACCACCTACCATCTGCTCTGCGCCACTACCTGTTGTAGCAGCCTGCCAAAGACACCTTGTATCCCATTGCTGACTGTACTGGATAACTTGTTCACGAAGGGAGATTGGACAGTTGGAAATTTTAGTGATTTGATGTGGGCTGAGCCTTATTCCTATCAAAAGCCCATGATCCAAGACCCATCAACTTCTACACTCATACTCAAAGTCTATAAAAGCAAGCCTTGTGCATCAGAGATAAGAGAGATCGAGAGCTAGAGATTTCACACACTCAGATTTATTTTTAGTATTAGTTTTATGTCATTTTGAGGGTTATGAAGAATTAAAGAGTTTTCTTCTTCTCATGTAATCCTGTATTCACTGCTTGTAGTTGTCATGACTGAAGAGATCTGTTGGTGTTTATCCAATGCAAGGGATCTTTAAGTTATTACTAGGTTGTCATTTATTTTACATAATTTTGCTAATAGTATGTCATCCTGTAGCTTCATTCCAGTAGTTTGTAATCAGCTCATTATGAGCTAAACTCTTACATGATGAACAAAGTGAAGTTAATATAAGTTGTTTTTATGTTGAAATGATGCGTTGACTAATGTCTTATTTTTTATGTGTTTTAATTCTATACACCTGCTTCTTATAATGATCAACTTATAAAAAGGTACAAGCTTGTTGTTAAGAGAGATCCAATAACACGTGGATTTCATAACAACAATGGTTAATAAAGTAGGATAGAGATATTCACTTAATTCAGCTTGCTTAGAGATAAGAAGCTGAGACCATAAAGATTTTCATAATTAATACCAGATGCATTTTAGGGTTATAAGTGAGACTTAGAGATTTGTTCCCTTGCCCTAATTATGCATGCTTTGATGTTGTAGAGATACAACACTAATCACGTTCTAACCTTTTGCGGCACGACACTTCACATCATGGATACATTTCAATAATAATATATTAATGGATCTTAACTCATCAATCATTCTCTCTGATATCTTATTCCCTCTTTATCTAGTATTTTAGGTTGTTGTGTGAATTTCTTACTGCTTATTATTATTAGTATTTTGTTACCTTGCTCATACTAAGTTCAAACAAAAGTTGAATACTTTAGGTTCAAAGACAAATCAATTTCACTCCCTGTGGGTACGATCTCTTAATTTATTACTTGTTGCAATCAAACATACATGTATACTTGCATGTGACACCATTGCTTTAAATCAACATCACAAAGTAAACACGTAAGAAAGCACGAAACAGTAGTCCCGTGGGAAGCGACGAATCATGTGGAAAGTACCTTGAATCCGATCCATTTTGTATGTTAAAGTACATTACAAGGATCCATGACCCGTGCCGAAAGTCCTAGACATAGGGGAGGACGGGAAAAAGAGATGCCTTGGTAAGGTTTTTTATTAGTAATAGTTTGAGTCGTTGGACTCAAGCAACATGTTCCCATATAGTGCGTAGTTTGTGAACTCAAGCCTTGTCCCTTCCTTTTCTAATTGAGTTAGGATTGGTTAGAACCTTATAAATTTGAGAGAATCCATAAGATAGGGAACCCACTAGGACTATTATCTCACCCCGTGTTGTTGATTATTTTTAGGTGGTTAGGTTCCGTGAAGGGTAAGGATAAAGCAGTTTAATATCCTTAATTGTTTTGGCTTTTAGGGATGGCATTGTTTCCGCTGTGAAGACTCTATATTGAGATCATTGTTAAGTGTTTTTTAGTGACGTTAAGTTCCCATTCCAACAGTTAGGGTCGATGCCTGTTTGCGGTAGAACGGAAAAACAACATACTCTTTTCTGAAAATGATTTTTGAAAACAATCCCAAAGGATAAAAAGGTTTGAATTTGGTTTAAGAGTTTTAGTGAAGTGAGTTGAATTTGTTTGAGATTCACGTTGCACTAAAGACTATGACATAGGAGTGAATGCATTGCATATTGCCCAAAGGGCATACACTAAACACTCAAGAAAAGTGAGGAGAAACCCCTCACTCATCATTTCTCATATACTTAAGGTTCGTGGTGCATAACGTTCATCATTCTTTATTAAGTGTCTTAAGATTGTTTGAGAAAGAAGAGAAGACACAGAGAAAACACTAAAGGAAAACTGAAAATCCTAATGTTATCATACAAGATGGTCCTAAGGTTAGGATGAAAGGGAAGTCTACCCAATGTTATCATACAAATGATGGACCTAGTGTTGAGGTCAAAAGGGAGTATCCTAAAATTTATCATACAAAGGATTGAAAGCTTAATGTCTCTCCTACTCCCACCTTAAACAGAGAGACTAAAGTAAAAACCATAATAATCAATCACAAATAAAAAAACAAAGCCCAAAGTTCAAACATGTCTCAAAGGAAAGGGAAGAAGCAAGAACAAACAACTTCTCAAGGAAGTTCAACTTAAGTAACAAGACAAACACCCAAGTAACACTAAACTCAATCACACACAAAGCATACACCACATCATGTCAAAATGAAATAATAATGCATATATGTCAAACCACACTCAAATATTAGAGGCTAAAGTAAAGTGGCAAGACAAGGTGCCCAAACACATACAAGTGACTCAATGTCCAACAATAGGCATCATCAATCATAAAAAAAAAAAAAGGGACAGAGTCAAATGAGATGTAAAACAAGGTAGGGCAGTAGAAACATCATATCATGTTCATTTCAATTCAAAGATTAGAAAATGAACACAAGAGTGTCAAGCACACATCTTATCAAAACACAATCAATGGCCACACAAAACAAGCATGTAACAAACACACCTCACACGAGTAAACATGTAAACTCAAGGCATGAATCCAAATGGGCAGCAACATGAACATGTATATCAATCCATCATTAACACATGAATCACAAAAAGAAATCTCAAACATCAAGCTCAAAGCATGCACCAAGACTAGGCAAACATCAACTATGATCATTTTCATGTATTCAAGAATGGTACAAGGCACAAATGGTCAAGTAATACATACCACAACATCAAGGTCAAAAGCATACTCAAATTATTCATATCACATTCATTCTTAAGATATCACACAAGTTTAACAAGTATCATGCTCAAAAAGTTAGACAAACATCATTCAAATCATTCATAACAAGGACAAAGAGATCATATGAGAAATATGGAAATGATCATACAAGGGACATCACACCATGCAAATAAAACCCTAAAACATGTCATTAAAAGCATACAAGTGTTCACAAACATCCATTAGGTCACACAAGAAATCACCTCAAGGAATTAGGTCAAGAACAACCAAGGAGCAAACTTAAAACACCATCAACTTAAGAATTCAACCATAAATTGAAATAATTAAATCAATGTGAAAGCAAAGCTTAAACCAAGTTTAGACAGCATGTTATCACATCAAAAAATTATTTCAAACTTCACTCAAACACAAGTAAGCAGAGTGGATTCAAACTAGGTCAAACCTCATGCATATACAATCTAAAGCCATATCACAATTATGCATCAATCAAAAATAGAAAAGTGACTTAATAAAATCCAAATGAATTCCAAAAATCATTTCATGTGTGTTATGAATTAAATGGTAAATCATCAAAACAAGAAAGGCAAGAGTGCATCATCAAATGCACCAAACAAAGCAAAGCAAGCAACTAATCGAGCAATAATCGAGGGTCAAATAAAACCAAATGAAAATTATGCAAAAGGTAATCATCAAATCATCCAACCAACACTCAAACATGGCTCAATAATGTGTCTAAGTGTGTGCAAAATATTGAGTCAAAAGTCAATTGAAGATGGCAAGAATTGAAGTCATATTTCAAACTAGGTCAAACAAAAACACATAAAACCATTAATTCAAAATAAAATATTAAAATAAAATAAAAATAAAAATAAAAAATGTGAAAAATAAGTTGACAAGTCAAAGTATCTAAGAAATATTTTTGGGAATTTTAAAGTGACTTTAACTATTAAAAAGAAAATCAAATGAAAAAAGAATGAAAAATAAAATATAAAAATAAAATAAAAGAGAGGGGGTATGGTTAGCAAAACAGAAACAACATGATACAAGTGCAAACGTGTGTTGGGCCCAAATATTAGGAGTGTGAAAAGCAAAAGTGTCAAAGCCCACACCACTTTTCAAAATCAGAAATAAAAAAGGGCACGCGTGGCCTCATTAAATGAGGTGTCATCCACCTCAGCGCCACATGCCACTACACATGAGCAGGTCAACACAAATAAGAGACTATCCACCTCAGATTCCGGAGCTAGGGCTCCGGTCATCTTCTCCGGCAACCTCCTCCGGAGGTGACTGCAAACATCACCAAAACGAGCAAAAAAAGACACCATCTCAAAGTATTTCTCAAGGAGAACCTGAATTTGGCCTCAAAACTCATTGATAACAACTTTAACATGGTTAAAAATGGACACGAAGAAAAAAAGTGGAAACTGAAACTTAATAAAATTATGATAACAATGACATGAACATGTTCCTCATGCTTCCAAACCATCAAAAATACTCATTACCAACCAAACAAAACATTGAACAATGAGAAAGGGAAATAGGAAAAGTTACCTACGATGAGCTTAGTATGCTCCTTCTTCACGTGTACAAAAGCCTTGAAGTCCTTCCTTTGGCCTCCAGAAGCTTTCAAAAGATTGTTTAAAGAAAAGAAATGGAGTGTAAGGCTTTGTATAACCAGTTTCGAAGAAAGGAAAAGTTTTGAGAGTGAGAGAGAATGTTGGCTGCAGAATGAGCCTTCTTCGCTTCTAGGGTTTCTCCTTTCATTATATATGAAGTTTGTGTGGTTAGATGAAATTTTTACTGAGGTTAAAATTTGTGGTTAATGTATTTTTTTGCCAAAAGTTTGAAAAGAAAAGTGTGTATGAGGGTGGCTCGGGTCGTGGTTTTCCTTTGCAATTAGTGACTCATTCTTGTCCTTATGGGATGAAGAAGAGAGAGAGAGAGAGAGAGAGAGAGAGAGAGAGAGAGAGAGAGAGAGAGAGAGAGAGAGAGAGAGAGAGAGAGAGAGAGAGAGAGGTCAGAATAAATTGGTGGAGGATGCACCCTTGTAAAGTAAGTTTCACACCTTTTCATTTTTGGCAAAATGTTCAAAATGACACATATGAGATCATGGGAGTGTTTGGTTAGTTTTGGCAGTGTTTTGTGAACAATCATGATGTACCATGCGCATGAAATAAGTAGCAAGGAAATCTGCATGAAAAAACTTGTATTATGCATGAAAAATGTGACAACTTGAAATGTATAATGGCTCACTTTGTCTAACCATAACTCAATGAATTCTAATCCAAATTGTGCAATCTTGAGTTCAATGGAAAGCTTGGAGAATGGTGATCAAAACTCATGTTCAAGGAAAGTTGAGATAAGGTTTGGAAGACCATGAAAGAAATGTTGGAAAACATGTCCTCAAAACTGTCCAAGATGACTTAGAAAAATTCTAAGTTATAAGCCTTTTCACATCATTGAGACCTCAACTTTGAAGCTACATATCTTGCTACGTTTTGATCCAATGAGAGAGTTCTTGTAATGGATGGAAATCTTGAAGAATGATCTTCAACTTTCATGTTATGGGAAAATTCATTTGAGATGAAGAGCTAATTGAAAAATGCCTTGGAAACTTGGTTGAAAAATCTATCTAACAACTAGAAAAAATTCTAAGTGTTGAAATGTCAAAATCTCCATTTTTCCAACTTTAGCTCATAATATCTCCCAAACCATGAATCTTTTATATATGTGTCCTTTCACAAACTTATAGTTCATGACGTCCTATTTAATTTGATAGCAAGTTTGCCTTCATTGGATTAAAAATGAGAAAGTTATGGAAGTTGCAAGATGGCTAGAATTAGGGTTTTCTACACTTAGAAAAATTTCCACCAAAACCCTAATTTAGTCAAACTCTTGATTTTATGTTCCTTCTTGATTATTATTTTTTCAAACACATGAAATCACTTTAAAACAACTATCATGCCCTTGATTGACCTTGAGATCCAAGATCTTAACCTAATTGAATCACAGTTGACTTTTGTTGACCAGATGAAATCCTAGGACCATTTCCACTGACTAAGGCTCTTGTGATGTCTTTTGATGACACATAATCCATGTAGGGGACCCTCAAGGTGTGTGTTGAGCTTTAGAATCATGTCTTGCCTAAATAACTAGCCACAAATCTCATTTGAACCAAAATCCCAATCAGTCGACCATGAGATAGGAGGAGGAGAATCGATGCTTGAGTTCTTGATTCAAGAAGTTGATTAAAATGCCTTGATGATGATAGAGACCTTGTGACTTGATATTTCTACAAAGTTAAGCTTAAGCTCCTAGTTAAGCTTTGAAGATGAAGCTCTTCTCTTGATTGTTGGGTAAGATACCTTGATCCCCTGCCTAAGATTAATGCTATGTGCAAATGTCAATGCAAATGATATGAAAAAATAAGCCAAGAAAAAAGAAAAAGGATGGGAAAATTTTGGGGTGCTACAGTTGCCCCTATTCAAACAACTTAGACCTGAAGAGGTGAAGCGCGACCATTTTCAAACATTCAAGGTAAAAGGTGATTGAATACTAAAAGAATCCAAAATTTTGCAACCTGCGGGGATGCACCTGGTATAAAGTGATTGCCAGTTGCAGGTGGACTTAAAGAGCAACGAGTACTAACCAAAAGTTAGGGTAACCGAAAAAGGTAACTGATCAAGGAGATAATCAATTGCTACTAACCAAAAGTTAGGATCATCATAGAAATATGTCCAAAAGTCGTGAGAAAGAGGCTACTAACCAAGAGTTAGGATCACCCAGACACCGTCCGAAGGCGAATATACAAATAATGAAGACTATCAACCAAAAGTTAGGATAACGACTTCACATGGGAGCAAAATTGAGGACTACCAACCAAACGTTGGGATAACATCCAGGGAATAACGGACTACCAACCAAAAGTTGGGATAACATCCAGGAAACAAACAGACTACCAACCAAAAACTGGGATAACGACTCCGTGGGGAACAAAAGAAGACTACCAACCAAGAGTTGGGATGGAGGCTACTAACCAAAAGTTAGGATCACCAAAATGGGAGACTACCAACCAAAAGTTGGGATTGTCAACAAAACTATACCAACCAAAAGTTGGAATCAAACAAAGGCTACCAACCAAAAGATGGAATCACCGGAACGCCAAACGAAGGTGAACTCATAGCAACGAAGACTACTAACCAAAAGTTGGGATAACGGCTCCGTTGGGGAAACAATAGAGGACTACCAACTAAAGTTTAGAATAGCATCCAAACAAACAACGTAATACCAACCAAAAGTTGGGATAACATCCAAGAAACGACAGACTACCAACCAAAAGTTGGGATAACATCCAAGAAACGACTAAGCTGGGGATTACCAACCAAAAGTTGGAATAACATCTGGGATAGGCAGGAAGTGGAATCAACCGACTCACGACCTGAAAAGAATACTTTGCCAGGGGAAAGAGAAGCTTAAACAAGAAAGCTCTTCCAGGGAGAAAAAGTAAAATGGATACATCTATAAATGATTTTTGTTGGGGTTAAAGAACCACAAAGTCCCATGAATTGTGTTGTTATCTGCTGGAGAGATGCATGACAACAAAGATATCAAACTTGGCTTATGCTTCAGATGCATATGTTTGAATATGGTGTAATGCTCCATACGAAATGGAAATGCTACGCGTTTGAGAAGATGCAATGCAAATGACATGCAAAAGAACACCACCAAGAAAAGCGCTGTGAAAATCAACAAACAAACTCTGCTGAGGAAGGCCCACTAAATGGCTTCCATGAATATAATTTCTATTCTGTTGGGAATTGAGGAAGACGTCTCTTGAGAGATCGTCCCAAAAAATCCAACTTCGAAGAATTCCAATGACCATTGGACTTTGTTGAGGATATCAGCCATCGCTGATTTACTCGTCGGGGGAATCAACTTCAATCTCTGTTTGGGGAGAGAAATCCATGACATAGATCCTATCGGGGAATATCCTTCAACCTTTCCCCGTTGCTAAGGAAAAATCTCAATCTTACTCTGCTGGGGATAAATACACACCATTGTTGGCGAGATATTTCTGATCTGACATCAGTACTCTGTGGAGAGACAAAATCTCTGCTGCAGAGTAAGTCATGTCATCATGTAAACAAAAAATAAACAAATAGAATGTCCTGTATGCAAAATGGCTATTTCAGTTGCCATCCATGAGATCATTCAAGTAAATCATTGTTTTCAATATGATTCGCAAAGCCCTAATGTTTTTACATGCAAAGTTTATCAAAAATATTAGACGTCCTTTTTTTTTGCAAACAAAACAGGAAATGGAAAGCTCTTTGTGTGAATAAAACTTTATTGTTTGAAAAGGCCTGTAAATAGGCAAATTACAACAGATGCAATTCCTGCAAAGAGGTAATTGCGCAAAAAAGTACAACAAGAAACATAAAAATGTCGGCAATGTGGTAACAGACAACCACCATGTTTCAATCTGGCTATGACCTATATGTCTTTGATGCTTCGCCAATGTTCTGCCTTCTGAAGAGACTGATTGGACCGATTTTTTACCCTTCGGGACTTCCATGAGTCAAAATGCACTCACAGATTGAACACATACCATAGTCATTAGCTTTTAAAATTCCTAACTTTTGCCTGGATCGCCCTTGCGGGTTTTCAATCCATCGGGATACCCATTTTTTCCAAAGTTGCCTTTTCAGGTTTTCAACTTTGCGGGTTTATTATTTTTTTTCTTTTTATCCCAAATTTTTGCCCGAATCTTTCCTTTTACGGTTCGCCGAGATGCCTCATTCTTGCCTGGACTTTCTTTTTATGTCTAGCGGGTCTATTTTAAGGAAAATACTTTTTGACTACGTCCGTGTTCAATAGCACCATTCATCTTCGGGCGGTATGGAGAAGAGTTGTGATGTTCAATTTTGAAAGTTTGGTAGAGCTCCTTCATCATCTTATTATTTAAATTCGAACCATTGTTAGTAATGATTCGTTCTGGTATTCCGTAGTGGCAAATGATGTCCTTCTTTATAAAACGAGCAACCACTTTCTTGGTGACATTGGAAAAGGAAGTTGCCTCTACCCATTTGGTGAAATAATCAATTGCTACCAAGATAAAGCGATGTCCATTTGAAGCAGTCGGCTCAATTTTCACAATCATATCAATGCCCCACATTGCAAAGGGCCAAGGAGACGCTAATACATTTAGAGGGCTCGATGGCACATGCATTTTATCAACATAAATTTAACATTTATGACATTTTCTGGCATATTTAAAACAATCGAACTCCATGGTCATCCAGTAATACCCCTGCTCTCAATAGCTTTCTAGACATTGCATGCCCACTGGCATGAGTACCAAAAGAACCTTCGTGGACTTCTTCCATCAACAAACTTGCTTCATTTTCATCCACACAGCACAACAACACCATATCGAAGTTTCTTTTATACATCACATCATCCTTGTTCAAGTAGAAATTTCCTGACAACCTCCTCAAAGTATTCTTGTCTTTACTTGATGCCCCAGGCGGATACTCTTGGGTCTTGAGGAAATGTCTGATATCAAAATACCAAGTCTTCCTATCTAACGTTTTTTCAATTGCAAATACAAAGCTCGGCCTGTCAAGGCACATGATAGTGATTGCTAGAAATTCACTTTATACATTGATAATAACGGTTCCAAAGCGTCCGCCATCTGATTTTCATCCCTCGATACATGATGAAATCCAAACCTGTCGAAGAAAGGCAACAATATTCTTGCATAGTTCTTGCAAGGCACCAGGTTGGCCTGACGGTTTTCCCACTCTCCCTTGATTTGATTAACGACTAAGGTTGAATCACCATACACATATAGATTCTTGATTCTCAAATCAATAGCTTCCTCTAGACCCATGATGCATGCTTCATATTCAGCTTCATTATTCGTATAGGAAAACATCAACCGGGTGATGAACGATATGTGAGAACCGTGAGGAGTTGTAATAATTGCCCCGATTCCATTGCCGTATGAGTTAACAGCACCATCAAAAACCAACTTCTACTGAGATCCAATTTCGGGACCCTCGTCAGGTAATGGCCCATCCCAGTCCTTCATCTTTAAAAGTAATATATCTTCAGCAGGAACCTCAAACCTTATCAGTTGATAATCCTCAATCGGCTATTCAGCAAGATATTCCGACAAAACACCCCTTTTAATAGCTTTTTGAGAAACATATTGATGTCATACTCTGTCAAAACCACCTGCCATCTAACAATCCTTATGGAAAGCTCTTGCTTCTCAAATACATATTTGATCGGATCTATCTTTGAAATCAACATGGTTGTATAGTTTAACATGTATTGCTTTAAGCGTTTAGCTGCCCAAGCAAGTGCACAACATGTCTTTTCTAGCATCGAGTATCTTGACTCACAATTGGCGAACTTCTTACTCAGGTAGTAAATAACATGTTCTTTCCTACCTATCTCGTCATGTTGACCGAGCACACAACCTATCGAATTCTCAAGAACCGTCAAATACATAATCAAAGGTCTTCCTGCAACTGGCGACATCAATATTGGAGGCTCCTGTAAATACACTTTTTCTTCTCGAAAGCCTTCTGACAGTTTTCATTCCACACAACCGCCTGATCTTTTCTCAACAATTTGAAAATAGACTCACAAGTGGCTGTAAGGTGAGAAATGAACCCTGCAATGTAGTTCAATCTCCCAAGGAAACCACAAACCTCCTTCTCTGTTCTCGGCTCAGGAATCTCTTGAATTTCTTTTATCTTCAAAGGATCCACCTCAATTCCTCTTTCGTTGACAATGAAGCCTAACAGCTTCCTAGATCTCACCCTAAAGGTGCACTTGTTAGGATTCAACCTCAACTTGAATTTCCTTAATCTTTCAAACAACTTTAGAAGATTGACCAGATGTCTTTCCTCTGTCTGTGACTTTGTGATCATGTCATCAACATATACTTCGATCTCATGATGAATGATATCATGAAAGAGAGTCACCATTTCCCGCTGATAAGTTGCCCCTGCATTTTTTAATCCAAAAGGCATAACTTTGTAGCAAAATGTCCCCCACGATGTAATAAAAGTAGTTTTCTCCATGCCCTCTAGGGTTATTTTGATATGGTTATACCCAGAGAAGCCATCCATGAAGAAAAACACAAAATATTGAGCAGTGTTATCAACCAACGCGTCAATGTAGGGGAGCGGGAAGTCGTCTTTCGGGCTCGCTCTATTCAAGTCTCGGTAATCGACACACATCCTGACCTTTCCATCTTGGACCTTTCCATCTTTCTTAGGTACAAGAATAATATTAGCGACCCACGGAGGGTAATTGGGGATATCAAGAAAACCAGTATCCAACTTCCTTTGAACTTCTTCCTTGATCTTGACTGCCATATCAGGTCTGGTCCTCCTCAACTTTTGTTTCACAGGAGGACATTCTTCTCGAAGAGGTAGACGGTGCACCACTATATCGGTATCCGACCCTGGCATATCCTGATAAGACCAAGCGAAGACATCTTTATACTCACAAAGCATCTCTACCAATATTCCCTTGACACCATCTTCCAATGCAACCCCAATTTTGACTTCCTTCTTGTCATCTTTGATACCCATATTGACGACTTTAATATCCTCCTGATGAGGCGGAAGAACCCTTTCCTCTTGCTTCAGAAGTCTGGCCAGTTCTTCAAGTAAGTCAAAATCTTCATCAGTCTCTTCCTCATCTTGGTAAATAGGATTATTAAAGTCATATCGAGCCATAGCCGAGTCTGGATCGATGGTATCTGAGATGTGTAACCTGCATGATTGATGTTTTATGCTTATAATGATATGCAAACAAACACAAACACATTGCCATTTTTTTGTTTTAATTAAAAAATGTAAGAAAAACAAAAAGGGAAAACAAGGATCAAAATATTTGAATGCAAAAAGGACGTCTTTTCATTCATGATAAAAGTTTGAAAATAGTCAATGGGGCTCTGCAAGAAGAGTCACTACATCTTGGGCAGAATGTAGGACCAGACATATAAAAAACAAACGAAAATTACTCTTCTAATGTAACTTGGATTATTTCTTCCACAGTCCAGTTGCAAAGCTTCTGTCCAAGGACACACGAACGAATCCAAGCGTCCATATCACAGTCGATGTCTCCTTCGTCATCCTTAACATCATTTATCCTGTCAAATATAACCCACCGCTGGTAAACCTAACAGGTCCTTTGTACTTTGGAGGATCCTTTGAAGAAGAAGAAGGACTATATTCCTAACCAAACTTGTCGTGTTTAGTAGAAACTTCAAGTACCTGGCCATATTTCTGGGAAGACCCAGATTCCACTATAGTACGGGCTTCCTTGAATGATGACATCGAGATCTCTGGTCCTTTTGCTTCTACAGGAGGTTTCTCCGGAATCTGCAAAGTATCGAAAGCTAGGCAAAGCGTCTCGTGGATTTCACCGTCCACTTCCACATACTTAAGAGATAATAACTGACTGACCATGATATCTTCCTCTCTGCAAACAGTAACCACTTTCTTTCCATCATATATTTCAATTTCTGATGCAACGTGGAAGTAACTACCCCAGTAGAGTGTATCCAAGGCCGGTCGAGCAAACAGCTGTAAGCTGGTTGGATGTCCTTGATATAAAATTTTGCATCAAAAATTTATGGCCCAACCTGTATGGGCATAGTTGTTAGATGCCAAACATTGCTTTATTGCTCTATCAAATGTTGGCATCTTTCATTCTTTTTGTGGATAAATTGATTAGAATTACTTACGTTTTGGATGATATGCTTCATTACTTGAAAATACCTTGGTTGCTTTGATTTGTGTGCTATTGCGCAGGAATTAGGCACAAAACAAGTGAAGAGTAAGACACAAGAATATTGGCAAGGAAACCAAGACAACAGAAAAACATCATGAAGTTCGCCGTGCAAAGCTCCTAGCAAACATCCCCAGAAAATTCATCAACAAGTTTGCACAACGAACTTGCCAGCAAAGACTCCTGGGAGTTTGGTACTGTTCACATAGAGGAGAAAGGGACCAAAATTCATTGTGCAAAAAAGCTAGCGAATGGTTCATTGGAGCGAAGACGTAGCGAAATGCTAGCGAATGGTCCTAGACTTAAGACAGTAGGTATTTGGATAAGAATTCGCTGTGCGAAGTTACTGGTGAAGGCATCGCAGTGCGAAGGATTGTTCACACAGTGAATATGAGGAAACGTCTCAGGGCGGTTTAACTGTACACTGGCACAACCCCATGGCTATAAGTATTTGATACCACTTTTTAGCCCATACCACTTTTTGATACCTTTTCATAACTTCATATTTTTCAGCAAGAAAAGCCTAGTTCCCCCATTTTCATCATCTCATAGCCATTCGTTACCAAAAGAAGGTGGATTCCCATCCAATCTCGATTTTTCAACTTGAATGTTGATTAACCTTCTTCCGAAACTTGTTGCTCAAGCTACCATGAAAATTGGTGGCTAAACCCCTTTTGTGTCAAGATTAGAGGTAGCTAATTCTGGTTTTATGTATTTCTTTTAATCTTTTGTATTTGAACAAAGCTTTGGTCAATATAGATGAAGTTATTTGCTATATTTTGTTGTATTTATGGTTTGAATTGCTTTAGACATAAACTTTCCAAGTCTTAACCTAATTTCTTCATCTATCAACTAACAAACTCTAGACATAGATTTGGAAGTTGATATTTTCATTGTATTGATCTTAACAATTATTGTTTCGGGTGTTATTTCGAGAGATCATTTAATGGTCGAAACATAATATTCACGAAATCGCTTTAGAGATAAATGGTTTTGCGAGGATACGCGATTATATTGGTTGAAACTAAGTTCACATATTCGATTGATTGGATACGTTTAAGACGGATTAGTGAAACCTAATCTTGGCATGCTTTTTATCAAACAAGAACCAACATTTACCTTGTTTTACTTCTTGCAAACTTAAGTTACCAAATAGAAAACATTTAAAAACCCCTTTACTTAAGTCACTAAAATATTGAACGGAAAGCATCAAATATTCTCATACAATCCCTGTGGATATGATAAAACACTCCTGACTATACTTTTTAACAATAGTGATCTCACCAAACACTGACCTCTTAGAACTATCGAAAGCTCTCACCACTAAGTTGCTTGGCGTGCAAATCAACCCTTGTGTATCCAGCTTCATCAAGGATTTCTTTGGCAGTAAAAGGGATGAACCTATGTCTACCAAGACATGAGACAACAAAGCCCCTCTACACTCCATAGATATATGTAGAGCATGATTATGGTTTCTCTGGGCAGGAGTTAAATCCAAATCTGTGAAGCCCAAATCATTACCAGCATTCACATGGGCCACCACTCCTTCTAGCGGATTCACCGAAATCTCTTGCGGCACAGATGTCGAATTCAAAATTTTCAATAGTGTATTCCGGTGTGCCTCAGAGCACAATAACAACGAGAGAATAGAAATCTTTGATGGCGTCTGGTGTAAATGATCTACAATCTTGTAATTGCTTTTACGGATAAGCCTCATGAACTCTTTAGTATCCTTTGCAAAAGAATCTTTGTCGAGTTGTTGTTGAATATCTTCTTCTACCACAGTCTTCCCTTTACCCTTATCACTTCTATCAACACTAGTCTCAGGCAGAGAGAAAACTCTACCACTCTTGGTAATTCCTCCTGTTCCGATAATGTTTTCAATTGAAGTACCTCCATAAGATGCCCCCACCAACTCCTATTTTTTCCCATTGCAAAATACCTCTGCCCCATAATTCCAAGGAATGGCTTTGGTGCTTTCATAACGTACTGGTCCTGGAGCGGTAATAATGACTGGAGCTGGCCTTAGCGGCGCTGAGATGTTAGTCGTTCAGTACGGAATTGAAATTGTTGCGACTTTGTCCCGTTTATTATTGACCTCATCAATCACTTCTTCTCCTACAACCCTATCAAATTGTAGATTGCCTTCATCAATCAAACTCTGAATATGACTTCTCAAAGAAATGCAACCCTCTGGATGCGCAACGCATTCTGAACAACCCAGATAGACACCTCCCTTTAGCAGTCCGTCTTTTATGAAGCTCAAAGGTGTCTTCAACTCTGCAACATCAGTTATCAAGTTCAACCTTTCTCCTTCGATAACAGCATTGGCCCTGGCCACCCCATGGTTTGGCATCGGGTTTTGATTTACATTGGGGGTTTCATTTGTGAAATTGATTTCTTTTGAGTCGAGTAAATCTTGAACCTTATGCTTAAACGCTTTGCAATTATCAATATTATGGCCTGGAGCTCCGGAGTGGAACTCACACCTAGCGTTTGCATCATAACTTGGTGGAGGCGCACTAGTGAGTGGCACCAAGATCTTCTTCTGGATGAGCTGTAATTATAACAAGTTTTGCAAAAGTTGAAAGTAAGGCATGAGAGGCGTATCAAATTGCATGTTGGCCATCCTTCCCCTGTCCTGATAATAACGAGGCACAATATTTTGTTGCTGCGGTATAACCATAATAGCTATACTGGCAACTTGTTGTTGATGCTGATGTTGTGTCGAACCTTTACCTCTATAGGACGATATAGCATTCACATCCCCCTCTCTCTTCTTTGGGTTTCCATTGTATGGCTTCCTTATCCCTCCTAATAAAGATCCTGCTCCGCTCGGTATTTTTCCTATTTTTATCCCATTCTCTACCCTCTCTCCTGCCATCACCAAATCTGAAAAGCTCTCAGACATACATCCAGTCAAATTTTCATAATATGTTCCTGGCAAGGTTGTCATGAACATGTCAATCAACTCACGCTCCACCATTTGAGGTTGCACTTTTGCTGCTAACTCTCGCTACCTCTAGGCATACTCCTTGAACCCCTCGTTGTTCCTCTGTGATAGATTTTACAATTGTACCCTATTCGGCGCCAAGTCACTGTTGTACTGATGCACAAATGCTTCTCCCAATTCTCTCCAGCTTTTTATATGTGTCCTTTCTAGACCCATATACCACTCCAAAGAAGGACCTGACAGACTGTCCTGAAAGAAATGCATCAGAAGTTTCTCATCATCCGAGTAGGCAGACATCTTCCGGAAATAAGCCATGAGGTGTACTCCAGTAGACTGTCCCTTTGTACTTATCAAAATCTAGTACTTTAAACTTTGGGGGAATTCATACCCCTGGAACTAGTCCCAAATCCGACATATCAAGTCCCAAAGATTTTGGTTCTTGAAGGCTTTCATCTTTTCTTCAAGCAGTTTAAATCTCTTATCAGCTTCTGTGGGGAGCCCCACATCCAATTCTCTCATATACATATTCTTGACCGTCTTCCTCCTATTGGGGACCTGCAGCTCCTTGTATAACGCCCACATTACCTTCGGCGCCCCCTATATGAATTCCACCCTGATGACCTCCGTCTGGAGGGTTAACCACAGTCGGAATATTGTTTCCCTGAGGAATAGCAGCAGTCCCTCCGTGTAGAACACCATTACCATCAACCCGTGCTATTAGTGGTTGAACCAAGGTTCTCAATTGCTCTTGCCCATTGGCCACATTTTGCATCATCTCCATAAACTGTGCCATTATGTCCCTGTCTTCTTGTAGCTCGTGATGTACTTAATCCTTAATTCTTCGTTGATTTCCTCTCGTAGAATATCTGTAAAAAAACTGGATATGAAATCCTGTTAACTGCTGAAGAAAACCAAGCAAAGATATAAGATTGAAAGCTCCAAGAACACCTGATATGTAAATGAAAATGATAATGCAAAATGCAGACATGTATATGTATTCCGATGAGATCTCCCCCACGATTCTAGTTTCACAGATGATAACAGAACAGTAGAGATAAAAAAGAAGAACCACAAAACCATCTCATAAATAAAATGAGAACCATAGTCAATGTATACAAATCACCAATAGGAAATACAACTGCTCACAAAACTATGACCCCGTCCAACAGATCTGGTGATGGTCAAATTACAAGACAAGAAAAGAAGAAAGACTACTGAGATACTGTATTAAATAACTTTTCTTCAACCACTGTAACTCTTGTTCCAAATCTGAACTTCTGCTAGCAGCTCCTTTGTGTTTGGATATTCAGGTCTTGCAATCAGCCCCTATATGAGAAGGTCCCTTTTGCAAATAACATCTTTCAATCCCTGAGCATAATCCTCCCAAGCATCCTCCCCAAATACATCTTCAAGTCTTGGTTTCTTCAACTCTACTCTCACCTTGAGCTCTTCAAATGCTGACAAGGTTTCTAGTAGCTTCTGATCACTTGCATACCTACAGGATGATTCTATCGAAACTTCTTCATATTTGAATCTGAGTTGTACCTTCAAATTGTCAATCTATCTACAAAGTTCATCCTCTCTTCCCTTATTGGCAGTCAATGTAGCATTCTATTGATCATTGAACTTAGATATTTCCAAGTAGCCTTTATCATGTTCTTTCTTCTTATGTTTAAGGATGCTATCAGTACTTTTCAAATCTTGGCCAACTTGTCCTCGCACCCGAATCTCTTCGGCCAACTCCTTTTCCACCTTAGCCAAAGCTTATGTATTTATTCTAGCTAGGTAAAAAGCTTCATTCTTATCACTCTTCAGTTGACTGATTTCCTTTTTTAGCTCTTCATTTTCCTTACGCAACTCTTCCTTTTCTGCCCATAGCTCATTGTATCTTTGAATGTCCACTGTTGTAGGCTCTTCAATCATCAATGGGTATAAGAGTTCTTCAACAAGAAATGGCAATAGAATCTTCTCCACCATCCTCTGAATCCACTCTAAGTAGGGGTCATAAGCTCTGCAATCACACCTTCCTAAAGAGACCTTCCCCTTCTTATGAATCTTTTCCCATGCTTCAACGACCTTGGCCAGATCATCAGGAGTAGCTACACCGGTAAAGTACAGAGATTCATGTACTTCTTCATCCTTAAGAGGTCCTCTCAAAGTGTATCCAAACTTTCTAATAGTGAGAGAAGGGTTATAGTTAACTCCCCATTTTCTCCCCATTAGTGGTACATTAGGAAAATTACCACTGCTGAAAATAATCTCCACACCAAGCAAATCTCGGTTGAACCAAGTAATGTCTTTAGCAGTCAAACCCATAAGCCTCTGAGACCACTCATGTGTATTTCTCAAGTCAAAGAAAGCTCATGTGCGAGGTAGATGATTAATGAACCATTTATGGAAGAGTGGGGTACAACATGAGACAGTCTTCCCTCTTCTCTTTTCATTCTTATAATGTATTGAGTGATACAAATCTCCCAAAAGAGTGGGTACAAGATTTATGGATACGAAAATACTGAAAGCATCCATAACCACCAAGTCAGGTATGTTTGGGAACATCACGATACCATAGATGCACAGAGCCAAGATAGCGTTAAAGACCACCCAACAACCCTCTTTGGTGTAACTTTGGGCTTTGTCCACCAAAAAAGACAAAGTAAAGCCAGGGACCCCATTCCTTGTAACCACATTGCCTACTAACTCAGGCACGCTCAAATAAAGAGCAGCTGCAAGCTTCTCCAAATCAGGCCCCCCTTCTGAATGAAAGAACGGTACTTTATCTTGGACTGCGATCCATAGGATAAAAGCAAACTCCTCCAATGTAGTAAGTATGACATAATCTGGGAAAGTAAAACAACATAGTGGTGGATCATAGAACTATAGCAAAGTAAGGATGGCTCCTTGCTCGTAACTTTTGACTTTACGGACAAGGCTCAGAATTCTCCCATAGATCTAAACACTTACAGAGTACTTGGGTCAGCCATTACAATGAGACCAAATAAAGCTCCAAGATCTGGTAAGGGGAACTTGTACAGAATAGTCTTCTTCCTCTCTACTTCCATCCTCAAAGAAAACCCGAGACTAGAATCTACGGAGAGATGAAAACCTGTAACACATACACATGCAATGCAAATATGAGAATGAGTATGCAAATGCAAATAAGGATCAAGGCATCAAAAGTTGTATTGTTGACTGAATTAGACCAGAGTTCTGCTCCAATAAGAAAACCAGTAACCCAGAACATCAAAGTGATAGAAAACCACAACATCCAATATTATAAGTCCTCACTGACGAGAAAACTAGAAAACCGGGTTGGTTGGAAGTCAAAGTTTCCTGCAGAACCCTTCCCTCTCACAAGTATGTTCTAGTCTTGAAAGGCACGACGTCTTATGTAGGTTATCAGTATCATGGACTCTCAGGTCGAGAAACGATGATACATTCACCATTTATGGTTTGGCATCATGGTCAATCAAGGAGGTCCCAACTGACTTCCCAATGAACGATCTCGAGAGTCATTAGTTTTCTAATTCAACACCCTCTCAACTGCTCTAAATGTGCAGGATATGATGTCTTCAAAGAAAACCTCGTCTGGACGCGAATTTCGTGTATACTCTTACGTGGCTAAATGCCACACAAGTCCACAGTACTCTCCACACTAATCCTAGGTGTATACTCAAGCCTGGGTATTGGGCTTATCTCTCATGGAACAACCCATCCAACAACACAACAACAGTATAATATGATAACAATGATAAGGTGCAGAAAGTAAAATGCAAATGCAATGATATACAACAGTAAACATACATATACAACATACATATACACAAATATACACACCCAAAGATATTAAATAGACAAGCGCTAGGATTGACTCGCATAAGGAACCAGAGTCCCTAGTAGAGTCGCCAGCTATCGCATAATGCGAGAAAAAAGGGTCGGCGGTAACAAACAGAATAGTCCCCACCAAACGTTATTTATCCCAAAAAGAGGGAAAGGAAACGATCGAAGAAAACCTAAAAGAACGAGAAAATACAAGGTCATCGCAACCAAATCTAGGGTTCGGGAGTCAGTTACGCAAGGGGAAAGTATGAGCAACCCTCACGTCCGTTGTACTCAACAGGATCCATGCTTGTTGTCTATCAAAAGGGTGTGTTATTTAAAAACTACTGCTAAAACGAGAAATGGAAAAGAGAAAAGGAGACTCGGTATGACATCGTCACCCTATGCCTACTTATTCCCTCGTGCAATGGGAAAGTCAGAGTCAACGTAGTTCGGAAAACTACGGGTGATAGGGGAAAGGTTGCTCGCCAAGACATCTCTGTCTTGTGCCTACGTATCCACATCTGGTATGAGAAATCAGAGAAAACGTAGTTCGGGTAACTAGACCACTGATTGGTGTCATACCCCAAATTTGTCCTACCTTTCTCGGTTTTCTCTCTGTAAGATCATCTGTCCTTTGGCCATGATCTTCTGAGAGTTAGGTCACAAAACTTTGTGCGTGTGTACCATGACTTCTAGTGCCACTTTATTTCGAATGAATAAAATAACACAATTGGCAACAGACTATGTGCAAGGAGTTGTGAGTGTGAGAGGTTGAGAGTTCGAACCCCACCTTCATCACTTTTTGTGTTTTTCTTTTATTTTTATTCTAACTTTTCTATTTACAAAAAAAATCACAAAAGTAGTTTTTTTATTTAATTATTAATTTCGTATTTTATTTAAGGTATTTTTTTAAATATTTTTTTTTCATTTTTTTCATATTATTCATAAAAATATCCAAAAAATCATAAAATAAAAAATATTGGAAAAGATTTTGTTCTTTTTATAATATTTTTAATTTTAGAAAGAATCAATATGATTGATACAATAAGTCACAAGATTAAAATCAATTAAAATTGATTTTTGGGCTTTTGATTATGTTTATTGATCCAATTGATTTCTTCCTTCTTCACTTTTGTGTTTTTCTCTTTTATTTGTATTCTAACTTTTCTATTTTCATAAAAAATCACAAAAAATAGTTTTTTTTTAATTATTTAGTTATTAATTTCGTATTTTATTTAAGGTATTTTTTAAAATATATTTTTTTTAAATTTTTTTTTCATATTATTCATAAAAATATCCAAAAAAATCATATAATAAAAAATATTGGAAAATATTTTGTTCTTTTTATAATATTTTTAATTTTAGAAAGAATCAATATGATTCATACAATAATTCACAAAATCAAAATCAATTAAAATTGATTTTTGGGCTTTTGATTATTTTATTGATCCAATTGATTTCTTCCTTTTTTAAGTGTCGCACACTGCGAAAAATGGGTCGACGGAAACAAATAGAAGAGTCGCCACCGAGCGTTATTTATTCCAAAGAGAGGGAAAGGAAACGATTGAAGAAAACCTAAGAGAAAGGAGAAGACAAGGTCATCGCAACCAAATCTTGGGTTCGGGAGTCGATTACGCAAGGGGAAGGTATTAACGCCCCTCACGTCCGTTGTACTCAACATGATCCATGCTTGTTATCTAATCTATGAGTGAAAGTTATCTAAAAGCTACTGCTAAACAGGGGTGAAGAGAAAAAACAGACTCGATAGGACATCGCCGCCCTATGCCTACGTATTCCCTCGTGCAATGGGAAAGTCAGAGTCAGTGTAGTTCGCGAAACTACGGGTGATGGGGGAACGATTGCTCGCCAAGACATTGTCGTCTTGTACCTACGTATCCTTATCTGGTATGATAAATCAGAGAAAATGTAGTTCGGGTAAACTAGACCACTGGTTGGTTAAGTATTTTTATGAGTGACGCTAAGTTTCCATTCCAGCAGTTAGGGACGATGCCTGTTTGCAGTAGAACAGAAAAGTAACGTACTCTTTTCTAAAAATGAGTTTGAAGAGCAATCCCAAAGGATGAAAAAGTTTGAATTTTGTTTGTATGTTTTAGTGAAGTGGATTGAGTTAGTTTTACACTTACATCGCACTAGAGACTATGACACGAGGGTGAATGCGTCGCATATTGCCCAAAGAGCATATGCTAAACACTCTAGACAAGCGAGGAGAAACCCCTCACTCATCATTCCCCATGTACTTAAGGCTCGTAGCGCATGACGTTTATCATTCTTTATTAAGTGTCTTGAAGAAATTTGAGGTGAGAAAAGAGACACGCACACAAAGACATAGGGGAAACTGAACAATAACTGTTGTCATACAATATGACCCTAAGGTCAGGATTAAGAGGAAAGTCTACCTAATGTTGTCATGCTTGGATTGAAAGCCTAATGTCTCTCCTACCTCTAACTTAATCGGAAATTAAGTCGAGCTAGGAACCCTAAGGGATCATGTGAATACAGGAAGTAAACAACAAGTAAACACGAAGCAACGTAATCACAGACAACGTCAAGTATCAGGGCTTAAATTAATATACAAAGGAAATATGTACAAGAATATATAAACAAAGGGATATCAACAGAAATTAGGTCAAGAAACACAAGTTGATTAGATGAAATGGGTCAAAAGAAATAGGATCTCGTCTTAATCATAAACTCGTGTTGATTAATCGAAGGTAATCTCTCACGATCCCAATGTATAGAAGAATGGTCCAAATGATCATTTTCTACATATTTGAAATAGTAAAGATTAGCGACTTCAATAAGTCAACATTTACGAATGTAAAGACTTCATTGATCAAAAAAATGGAATAAAATCGAGATAAAATCGAAAAATAAGGTTAAACCTCGTCTTAATCGCAAACCTTGTGTTAGTTAATCGAAGGGAACCTCTCACGATCCCAAAGTAGAGAAAAATGACCCAAATGATCATTTTCTATATATTTGAAATAATGAAGGTTTTAACATCCTCGAAAACTAACGTTTGTGAATCAAATACTTCATCGGTTCGAAAAACTAAATAAAATCGAAATGAAGAAGAAAATTGAAATAGAAAAAAGGTGATCTCGGACAAACCGTTATCTATCAATAATTTGACCGATAATGATTTTAGAGGTCTCCTCATTGATCCTTAGGAAATTGAAAAGTGATAAAACAATAAATCCTTGAAAATATCCTACAATGCTTAATCAAAAATCAAATGAGATTAATAAAGATTTAACAGTAATAAAAGAGATTATCCAAAAAAAAATTTCAAAAAAACTAAAATAAATCATAAAGTTAATATAAACTAAAATATAAAAGGAAAGTATGTATGATAAATAAAAACTAAAAGGGAGGGGGGTTTGAGAAAGAGATTTCAGTGTGTCAAATAAAAAAAACTGGGAATCATTTGGGCTTCAAAGAGCCCATCATCCCCACTAAGAAAACGGACCAAAGAAAAGAACATGGGTCGTTCAGGTCCTTGACAACCCGGTTTGGTTGATTAGAAGTTATGGCAAAATAACCTAAAAATGGGGAGAGTAACTAAATGGCTGCAAAGACGAAATTTGGAGCGACACACAATCAATCGCCCAAGGGAAACGCATTTTAAAATAATACGGCATAGGTGTTGAGTCCAACCTTCCCCAATTAAGATGTCTTGCTTGTTCAACCTCACTCCCAGGTTTATGTATTTCGCTCACCAATTCGTTTTCACTGCAAGATCTCTCTTTTCTGGTTTGATTCGTGTTTATTTTGATTAGTCTCTCCCTCTTCTATACTTTGATTCTGTTTTTTTATTTTTGGATTTTGGGTTTGATTCGATTGGGGATGTAGAAGAAGGGTATCTTGAAATGGGTTGTTACTGTTTATTGAAGGAAGGAAGGAGGTGAGGTTATTGAAGGTTGTTGGTGAGGAGAAACGGGGCCGCTGTTGTTGGAGGAAGGGAACGGGAAGAACGAGATGTATGGGGTTGAGTTGTTGTTGATAGTTTTAAGAAGGTAGGTGAAGGTATTCCTGTGATTGCAGGTTCAAATATAAAAAAGCCAAAGTATCGTGTATCCAAGATGTCGTTTTTTCTGAGGAAGAAATTATGAGGGAGAAAACTAGGGGCAGTGAAAATCAGTTTTTTTCTTTTTTAATTTCTTTTCCTTTCCTCCCTTTTATTTCCTTCTCGATTCTCTGTTTCGGTTTTTCACTTCGAAGTGTAATCCCCTGCTTTGTTGTGACTGAGAAGTTACTTTCAAAGCGCAGGTTTTTTTTGGCCGGTTGCTGTTGTTGGCAATTGGTGTCACAGCGGTATGAATTTTGAAGCAATTTTGGCGTGTTGTTGCGGTTCATAACCATGTCTGTTTATAATTTTCAGCTGCAAGTTTATCACACCCTTATTTTCACCTTTAGCCTTTCATACCCTACATTCGTCATACATTGTTCTATTGCATATTGAGCATGTGGGTTCACAAGGTAAAGATCGGGTCGGTTCGTTCCAAATAAGGTAAATTTCTTATCATGGGTTACATGGAAGAAAATGTTCATCATCTAAGGTTTGATTAAAGATGGAAAGTCTAGTCATGTAGATTCCTTCAAGAAGAAGTTACTTGAGAAATATTAGGATATTCAAGATTAATATTCCTAATGAACATGAAGTGTAAGGCCTAATTCAAGATTTCTTCATCCAGTTTTGTTTCAAATTCTAGATCAAGTGGAGTTCAAATTTGCAAAGCATGAGTCAAGATCACAAGTTCATACTCAAGACTTCATCCATTTCAAATAATGGTATAAGGGAGATACATCATTCCAAATTCAAGATTCATGAATTCAAGATTAGATTCAAGAATTTTACAAAAGGAAATTCATGACATTACAAGAATTCCATTTGTTACAAAGTTTCCAACTCTAAGTAATGTTTAGAAATTAAACTATTTCTAATTCAAGTTTCTAATCAAATTCATGCTATGGTACCCTTCATGCCTCATCAAGTCCACATGATCCTCTTTGTGCCTACAAACATCCAAGGAAAATAATTAAGAGTTAACTCAAAGTTTGAATATTTCAAGATCAAGACTATGCATGCTTAATCATGGGCCATTTGAATGTGATTCAAAACAGTCCCATGCAAGTAGTGACAATTTGCCTCATATCACAAAACCATTTCATGTCACAAAAGCAAAGGAATAAACTCATGGTGATGCATCTACACATCAAATATCAGAATTTTAAAATTCTGTCCAAAGGTAGTAACATTGACCACAAGGGCTGTCCAAGCACAAGCAAACAAATGGGTACAAGATACAAAGTGCTACAGAAAAACAGGCCTAGGCTAGTGCAGCAAAAATATAGCAAAGTAACATACATGAAAATGGAAAGAAAGAGAGTGACATCAAGAAAGTGGTAAGATGCCCTTCTCAATGAAAACCTAAAGTTTTGAAAGGAGGGAAAACCCTAATGTGCTGAGATAAAAAGAGAGGGAGCTGCAAACAATAGAGACATAGACATAGAGAGATATTGAGAGCAAGAGATAGAGAGAAAAAAAACAAAAAAAAACTAAGAGAGTCATATAGAAACACAAGAGAACCATAGAAAAAAAAAAAAAAAGAGGAAAGGAAAAAGGTGAACAAGAGAGAAACCATAGAAAGACAGAACCTTCAAAGCATAGAATGGAAAGTGAAGAGGACACCCAACCAAAATAAGTGGAGGTTTTGCAAGAAAGATAACAACTCTTGGATACCCCTTTCTTCAAACTCTTCTCTCTTTATATTTTGCATTTGTCTTTTATCTTATCCTTTAAATGTTTTTGTGCTGTATACATTGTGTAAGGTCCTAAGAGGGACTAAGGAACCTTTATAAGAACCACAAGAAAGAAAAAGAACAAAAAAACATAGTTTAGATTTTTCACCCAGCAGGGTTGACACGGGCGGCTGTGTTAGCCCGCTGTTTAAATTTTCCTTCGCGCACACCTTCCAGGAGTGCTAACACGGGCCGTGTCAACTCTCTGTTTACCTCCAAAACCCTTGTTGTGGGAACTTCCTGACACGGGCCGTGCAAGCTGACACGGCCAACCGTGTCAAGCCCCTGTTTTTTCATGCCGTTTTTTTTATGTTTTGTTTTGTTCAAGCCGACTAACCCGATGTGATTGTATGGTTATTGTATGCGGATATTGTTATGATCATTTTTGACCTTTGTTTCCAAAAACTATTTTCAAAAATAAACTCGATTTTATCAAGCCATTTTCACCCTTGTAAGTCGACCGCCTTGTGCGTTCGCCATCAACCTTGTTCGTATCACTTCAAATATTTTTACAAACAATAAAACCCTTGATCCAACATCAAGTGGTAATTTTCTCATAAAAATCAAAAAAAATAAAATAAATATACTATTAAGGTTATACGCCATAAGCTTTAAAGTGGTGGGGAAGGAATGCGAATGTAGCCCCCTCCTACACTCGTTCCGAATGTTTTGAATACAAGGCGCTCGACTTGGTTATTCGAAACATTCATCTCTATCCAAAGTCTTTAGTGTGATCCTAATCAAGAACATTTTCTTCGCAAAATCCTAAAAATAACATCAACTCATCAAACTTCTTTTCGCCTTAGGGCATCAATCCGAAAACCTTTTTCAAGGTAAAAAAAACAACCAACATGCACTTTCCATATTTCCATGAACTGTCAAGAAGATGCACTTTCCAATATGCTAGTTGATAAGGCTCTTTCTTGAATGTGTTTCCAAATTCTACTTTATCGAAGCTTTCGTACCAAGGTGCTCCTATGAGGTATAGTGGGGTTATGGTTAAAGCTTTTGATGGATCTAGAAAAACTGTGATTGGAGAGGTTGATCTTCCAATCAAAATAGGACCATGTTTCTTCCAAATTATTTTTCAAGTAATGGATATTCATCCTGCTTATAGTTTTTTGCTTGGTCGACTTTAGATTCATGAAGTTGGGGCAGTGTCCTCGACTATTCATCAGAAATTGAAATTTGTTAAGAATAGCAAGCTGGTAACTGTTGGAGCCGAACAAGCGTTGTTGGTGAGCCATCTTTCATCCTTTGCGTATGTTGATGCTGAAGAAACTGTTGGAACTTTGTTCCAAGCTCTCTTTGTCGATGATAAGGCTGTAAAGAAGAATGGTTGCCCATGTCTTCTTTGAAAGATGCTTTGGATGTATTAGAGACTTGTCGGTCTGGTACAGTTAAAAGAGATTTGAAACGTATTAATGAGGCCTTTCACAACACTGGATTCATCAACAAAGATCACTCTACTGCTGCAACCATTAAAGATGATCAAAAGTAAAAAATTGATCCTCATGAATGGGAACCATACCTTGACGATCCTAGATACTTCTCTGAGACAGAAGATGCGTATGTACCCTTTTATACCCCTCGACCGAGGCATGAATAATTTGAACATGAAGTCAAGGCCATCATTGAAAATGATGAAGAAGAAGAACTTCTCAATTTTGTGACGCATGGACATATCTGCCAAAATTGGATAGTTGTTGATGTTCCCACTATTATTCACTCTTCAAAGTAATTCATTTTTATTGTATTTTCAAAAAATCTTTCACTCTGCCCAAGGTGAAAGTGAACTTGTGAGGGATTTGTTTCAAATATTATCACATTAATAAAATTTTATTTTGCTTATCCATTTATGTTTTTTATTTTTGCTTTATTTCTGAAAAATGGTAACATAAAAAACCGAAAAAATAATAATTTGGTAATCACTTTTATCCGCATGATACTTGCACTTTCGTTCATATTCTTAAATCAAATATAAATCATTGTGCAGATTGATTATTAAACCCATTGAAAATAATGAGCCTACGCCCTCTCCCAACTTTGAGTTCCCTCTGTTTGGAGAAGAAGAAGAGGATATTGAAGAGGTTCATGATGAAATTTCTCACTTGCTTGAGTACGAGGAAAAGACCATTCAGTCTCATGAAGAACCGGTGGAATTGGTTAATTTGGGTTCAGAGGAAGATAGAAAAGAAGTCAAGATTGGGGCACTGCTTCAGCTAGATGTTAAGAAGAGGATAATAGAGCTTCTTAGAGAATATGTTGATTTTTTTGCTTGGTCCTATCAAGACATGCATGGTCTTTATACTGATATTATGGAGCACAGTTTTCCATTAAAGCCTGAATGTCCGCCTGTGAAACATAAATTGAGAAGAACGCATCCCAATATGTTGTTAAGATTAAGGAGGAGGTTTAGAAGCAGATTGATGTTGGTTTTCTTATGATTGCTGAGTATCCTCAATGGGTAGCCAACATTGTGCTTGTTCCAAAGAATGATAGAAAAGTCTGAATGTGCATTGACTATAGAGATTTGAATAAAGCAAGTCTGAAAGATGATTTTCCATTACCACACATTGATATGTTGGTAGATAATACTGCCAAATTAAATATATTTTCCTTTATGGATGGATTTTCTGGTTATAATCAGATAAAGATGGCACCCGAGGATATGATAAAAAAACAACATTCATTACACCCTGGGGAACATTTTGTTACAGAGTGATGCCCTTCGGTTTGAAAAATGTTGGTGCAACATACTAGAGAGCTATGACCACTCTGTTTTATGATATGATGCATAAAGAAATTGAGGTCTATATGGATGATATGATTTGTAAGTCGAAGACTGAGGAAGATCATATTGATTATTTATTGAGATTGTTTCAGCGATTGAGGAAGTTTAAGCTCCGTTTGAATCCTAATAAATGCACTTTTGGTGTCCACTCTAGAAAATTATTAGGCTTTATTGTCAGCCAAAAAGGCATTGAATTTGATCTTGGTAAAGTTAAAGCTATTCAAGAAATGCCTACGCCCAAAACAGAAAAACAAGTAAAAGGATTCTTGGGACGTTTGAATTATACCTCCCGATTTATATCCAATATGATTGCCACTTATGCGTCGATCTTCAACTCGCTCCAGAAAGATCATGGTTGTGTTTGGACAGAGGATTGTCATAAAGCTTTTGATAGTATCAAAGAGTATCTCTTGAACCTCCTATTTTGTCTCCTCCTGTGGAAGGAAGACCATTGATTATGCATTTGACTATGTTGAAAGAATCTGCGAGCTGTGTCCTGGGTCAACAAGATGAATTTGGTCGAAAAGAATTTTCCATTTATTACTTGAGTAAGAAGTTCACTAATTATGAGTCTCGGTACTCCATGCTTGAAAATACATGTTGTGCATTAGCTTGGGCGGCCAAGCGCCTCCGCCAGTATATGTTGAATCATACTACTTGGTTGAAATCTAAAATGGATCTAATTAAGTATATTTTTGAAAAGCCTTCTTTAACTGGGAAGATTGCTTTTTGGAAAATGTTGTTGTCGGAATATGATATCGAGTACCAAACTCAAAAAGCGATAAAACAAAGTGTTTTGGCTAGCCATTTGGCACACTAGCTAATTGATGGTTATCAACCTATCAGGTTTGAATTTCCTGATGAGGATGTGATGTACCTAAAGGTTAAATATTGTGAGGAACCATTACTTGAAGAAGGACCTGAGCCTGGATGCCGTTGGGGTTTAATTTTTGATGGAGCTGTTAATGTATATGGCAATGGTATTGGGGAAATTATTATTACTCCCCATGGTTCTCATATTCCTTTCACTGCAAGGTGGATGTTCACTTGCACGAATAATGCAGCAGAGTATGAAGTATGTATTATGGACTTGGAAGAAGCCATTAATTTAAGAATCAAAGTTATTGATGTATACGAAGATTCAAACCTAGTGATTAATCCGATTAAAGAGGAGTGAGAGACACATCAATCTGATTTGATTCCTTATCATGATTATGCAAGAAAGTTGTCAACTTTCTTCAATAAGGTTGAGTTTCACCATATACCCAGAGAAGCGAATCAAATGGCAGATGCTTTAGCAATTTTATCCTCCATGATTGTGGTAAACGGGTGGAATGATGTGTTGAAAATTGATGTTATGCGTCTTGATAGACCATCTCATGTGTTTGTATTTGAAGAGGTCATTGATGATAACCCTTCGTATTATGATATTAAATGCTTTCTTCAGAATCAAGAGTACCCACTTGGGGCATCGAATAACAATAAGAAGACTTTAAGAAGATTGGCTGGTAATTTCTTCTTGAATGATGATGTGCTGTATAAAAGAAATTATGACATGGTCTTGTTTAGATGCGTGGATAGACAAGAGGCAGACATGTTGATGAAAGAAATTCACGAAGGCTATTTTGGTACCTATACCAATGAGCATGCAATGGCTAAGAAAATATTGAGGGCAGGCTACTATTGGCTGACAATGGAATCTGATTGTTGCAAATATGTGAAGAAGTGGCATAAGTGCCAAATTTATGTTGACAAAATTCATGTTTCTCCAACTCCTCTCAATGTTATCTCTTCTCCATGGCCTTTCTCCATTTGGGGCAATGATATGATTGGAATGATTGAGCCTAAAGCGTCGAACGAACACCATTTCATATTGGTGGCTATTGACTATTTTACCAAGTGGGTTGAAGCGGCATCATATGTTAATATGGCCAAGAAATTAGTGGTCTAATTTATTAAGAACCAAATCATCTGTCGGTATGGCGTTCTGAACAAGATTATCACTGATAATGGGTCGAATCTGAATAACAAGATGATGAAGGAATTATGTGATGAGTTTAAGATTGAGCATCATAATTCTTCTCCTTACAGACCTAAGATGAATGGGTTTGTTGAAGTTGCTACTAAGAACATTAAGAAGATCATCCAGAAGATGGTTGTCAAGTATAATGACTGGCATGAGATGCTCCTTTTGGTTCTGCATGGGTATCGTACATCTGTCCGTACTTCAACAGGGGAAACCCTTTTCTCTCTTATGTATGGTATGGAAGCAGTGCTCTCGATTGAAGTTGAAATCCCTTCTATGAGAGTTTTGATGGAGGTTGAATTTTCTGAGGCTGAATGGTGTCAGAGCAGATATGATTAGTTGAATTTGATTAAAGAGAAAAGAATGACAGCCTTGGGTCATAGCCAATTGTATCAACAAAGAATGAAGAAAGCATTTGATAAGAAGGTTTGACCTCGTGTATTCAGAGAAAGAGACCTCGTGCTAAAAAGGATCTTGACTTTTACTATTGATTCGAGGGGCAAGTGGACTCCTAATTATGAAGGTCCATATGTTGTTAAGAGAGCCTTCTCTGGTGGTGCATTAATTCTTACAACTATGGATGGTGAAGAGTTCACTCGTCCTGTGAATACCGATGCAGTCAAGAAATACTTCACCTAAAAGAATAAAAGAATAGCTCACTAAGTTGAAACCTCGAAAGGGCGGCTTAAGAAAAAATGTGTGTCTCGATGGATTAAAAACCCGAAAGGGCGGTCCAAGAAAAAATTAGAGATAAAAACATGAATAAGCATCCCGATAGATTGAAAACTCGAGAGGGAAGTTTAGGCAAAAGTTAGGGATTATGATAAGTAACTACGTTCGGCCAGTTGTGATCACTTGAAGCAACATTGTTTGTCAATGATTCTCTTTCAACCTTTCTCAATGGAAGTTTTGAACACATTGGAATTCATAGTTGTTAGGGATAATAATGGTTATTATATTTCAATGTTACCCTTTCCATGTATTTATCATTTTTCAAACTTTGTAATGATCCATGGAGTTACGCCATTTGCAAGCTTCCATTATATCAATAAAATTTGGGCCTTTGTCCCTTTATTTGCAATTCTTATTTTGTTTCTATTTACAAAACTTCATTTATTGTTGATGATGATTTTTGAAACAAAATGTGAATAATTGATTTAAATTTTGAAAAATTATAAAAACATTTTCCTTTGATTTGTGAATATAAAAAAGGAATGTCAACGGTTATTCCAAGAACGGTAAGATTGTGAAGCACAAAGCTTGGTGTTTTCTCAGCAGGATTCGTTATTATTTTTCCCAGTAGAGTATGTTGATAATTCCTCAGAAGAGTTTGTAACCAGGTTTCCTTTTTTAGTAGTTAACCAAGTGGTGGGTTTCCTTAAGTTTTGTTATGATTATGTTGGACTCATAGAATTCAATATTCCTCAGTTGAATACCAATTGGGTTTGCCGCAGCTAAGCATTGATTTAGACCTTCTCTAGTTGAGTGTGTTTCTTCCCACTAACCAAGTTTTTATCAGGTAGTGGAGCAATTTTAAGTTCCATCTCTCCTTGATGTCAAATCCTCATACAGAGCTTTATCCTCTGGTTGTGTTGATGTTGCTTTGGATGTTTTCCGAGTAGAGACCAGCATTTCCTACTCATAAGTGTTGATATATCAGTCATATATCAGGTTTTCTCTCACCTTGTGTTGAGTATTGATTTAAAATCCCCCACAACTTGACTTCTTGCTATGATGTTAAATACTTATTACCCCTGGCAAATCCAAGATGTTTTTTCTCAGGGTTGGTTAGCCCTCGGAGATCTTCTCATATATCCTCATAAGATCGATGTTGTCTCCCATTGGAGTTTGTATAATTATTTACATGATTGTAATCCCTAGCGGATCCACTATTTTCCACAGCAGATCTCTTCATCCCTTTGAAGCGGATTTCATATGGAGTTTCCTTATCCCCAGGAATAGTTAAGAAGATATGGGTTATTATTGTTTCCCCAACAATTTTTCTTCCATCCTCGAAGCAGAGTTGATGTTGTTATCCCTTTTATGGATTATAGATGTTAGAAGATTGAATATTTTGGGTTTTCTCCAAGCAATATCTTTCTCTCCCCAGTAAGATCTAAGCCTTGTAGCAGGATTTATTTTCCTTTGATGGATTTTATCTTTCCCAGTGGAATTCCCGTAAGATTGCTTCCGTTTATTCCCCTGCAGAGTATCCCTAGCAGGATTTCGAATGATATCCCCATCTTTTTTAGATTAGCCGAGTATCCGATTGGGTCGTGGTGTTTTATCATCCTGTATTTATTCTTTTGCTGGTTTTGTCAGCATATTCATACACATATTCCTGCATTTCCATTCGAGCATATCATCATTGTTGTTTCATCGTTATGAATTTGGCATCATTGGTGTTTCCCCACTCTCTGGTGTTGTTTTCTCCACAGAGTGTGCGTGTGTCCTCTCTCCAATATAGAGTGTCGATCATTAAGCAGAAAGATTTTATTCATTTTTAATTCCCCACTGAGTTCGTTTCTCGTGGAAGATTTTGATTCAGTTTCTTTTCCAGTTTATTATCTGGATGGAACTTTCCCCAGTTAAGATATTTCCTCTCCAGGTAGAGTCTTGTTTGATTGTTTCTTTCTGGTTTATTCCTGAATTGAACTTTGGCCCCTTTCTCCGATAATAGAATCTTGTTATAGCTTGGTCTGGTTGCCTTGTTGTAGCTATCACTTAATTGATAGTTGGTAATCTCTCCTTTTTTAGTCTATTACCTTTGTCGTACTTCCCATTGGTTGGTAGTAGGTAATATTTCTCGTACTTTTTGGTTGGTTACCCTGTCGTAGCTATCACTTAGTTGATAGTTGGTAATCTCTCATTTCTGAGTTAATTACCTTTACCGTACTGCATGTTAGTTGGTATTAGGTAATTTTTCTCGTATCTTTTTGGTTGGTTACCTTGTCGTTGCTATCACTTGGTTGATAGTTGGTAATCTTTCCATTTGAGTTTGTTGCCTTGTCGTAGGTATCACTCAGTTGATAGTTGGTAATTTCCTCTTTTTAAGTCTATTACCTTTGTCGTATTGTCCGTTGGTTGGTAGTAGGTAATATTTCTCATACCATTTTGGTTGATTACCTTGTTGTAGCTGCCACTTGGTTGGTAGTTGGTAATCTTTCCTTTCAATCATGTTTTTACAGGGCGCCTGGTAATAGATGATATTTTCCCCAACAGAGATTTTTTTTACCTCCCCTGTTGGGATGAGATATTCCTCTTTTATTTATGGTTGGTAATTTTCCCTTAGTGGAATCTTACTCTCTAGTTTTCCCCTGCGGAGTCTGTTCTCTTTTCTTTTTCTCCCCAACATTTGTTTGTCTCTAGTGGCAAATTCTCCCCGCAAAGGTCTTGTGCCTGCATATCATCTGCATAATCATATCATTTTTTGGTCTCTTAGGGCCAAAAATTGGGGTTACTTGTTATATTTAAGTCTCTTCTATCTCGTCGAGACAAAGATGTCAATCTTCATATATTCGGTTAGAAGACACTTAAATAGGGGAAACTGTAATACCCTAATTTTTACCCCTAAGCTCCCACATATCATTTACATTCTGCATCATAAGCAAGATCACAAAACACCTGTGTATTTTCTTTGTTTGCTTTTATTTGATTGCTAATGTTTACTAACCCTAATCAAAATACCAAAAATATGTTTATTATTTTTCCTTTACTAACTCATTTTTCAGGAAGAGGTTTAGAATCAAGAATGAAATTCATCTGAAAAAGTCAAAGTTGATCTGCAAACAATTCAAAATTATTTGATCAAGAATTTCCCTAAATCTACATAACTTGAAATTGAGTTGTTTTTGTAAGTGAGTTATCAATCTCCTAATCATCGTAGCGTGGTTTGAGATAGATAGTTTCCTTGTCGTTGAGGGAGTTAGTTGGCATACTCGTTGATTTAATCCGAGTTGGAGCCATTCCCTTAATGATGTATGGACTCGTGCTCTCATTCTTATGGTGGATTGATCAATTATTCTCCAAAAAACATCAAATCGTTCTCCATCATTAACATTGGCATACTAACACTAACTTTACTTTTAGTTGTCATTTATCTTTATGTTCTTTACTTATTGTCATTTACTTTTATGCTTTTATTTTTATTATTTCATATCATATTATCATCTTATTTTCTCTTTGTCCGTTTGGACCTTAATTTGTGCTTTTGCTCTTTTTCTTTTTGTCAGTTAGGATCATACTCCTCTTAAGACATTAATAAAAACACTAAAAGACTTGGTTCTCCTAAATCCAGAATTTTATGACCTTATGCTTGGACTTTGTGATTCGGACTTCGAAATTTGTTCTACAATCCTTGCTATTTGCTCTTGGAGATTTGAGACCTTGGACCTTGGTGTTGTTTTGTCCATTTGTTTGGGAAGTTTTCTGTGTGCAGATGTTGATATTTTGGCATCATGAAAATCATCTGATACATGACTCTCCTAATGAGTTTTTAACCCTTGGAATAACTTATCTTTAACCTTGCTATGGCTCAATTTGGGACTTCCTCTGATGCTTTACTTCATCTAGTTATTATGCTTGTGGTTTAAATACAAAAGGAAGAGGATTGCTTATGAAGACTTGTTGTCAAGTGATAGCTCCTTGTATGGTTGGATCTTCCCGTCTCTAGCTCTTATTTTGGTTTCTATGGTAGTCACTTCTACTCCACCCGTTCTTAAAATTTCAAAATCTTCTTCCTTTTTCAAAACCTTCTTGTTTTGAAAGTTAAACCTCTTTCATAATAAACCTTGACTTTAGTCAAATGATTTTTCAAACTTTGTTTTCTTTAATGAATTTCAATCAACGTTAATCATACTTTGACTAATTTCAAAAAGACATAAAAAAATACAAAGACTCATTTAAACTTTTTGTGCCTTTATGCACTTTTTCATTTAAAACTTTTCAAAAAGTTTAGACATGAGTCATTTTCATAGTTGAGATGTAATTCTCCTATTTCCCATAGTATTTAAGATGTTGACATTTTCCACTTAGATGTTGAGTGATGAACTTGTTGATTCTAATCCAAGTAAAATCCTCCATCTTAAGGTGATGCAAATGTTGTCTTATACTTGTGGGCGACTAGTCGTAGTTTTCTCCTTAAAGTGACGACTTGTCTTTTCATTTAAAAGCAATCATACAAACCAATTTTGTTATTTGTACCACGAACTATGGGGTTTCGATATTGTATTGCACTTGTGGGTACGTAGACATGATGCGATAAGTCTCTCCAAACACAAAAATGTTTTAAAAAAATACTTCTCTTCCCATATCTCCAATCTCATTTCAAACAAACCTTTTCAAACCAAAATGCGTAGATATTTCAAAGGGTTCCTATATAGTACTATAAACGTTTTGGGTGCTAACACCTTCCTTTAGCGTAACCAACCCCCTTACCCATTCTCTGTTTGTTCTTGTTTTAGAACTCTTTAGTTTTTGTTCGATCTTTTTTCCTTTCATTTTGGATAAAATAAAAGTGTGGTGGCGACTCTTGAATTTTTTAGTTAAGTTAATCAATAGCTTACACTTACAAATTTCCCCGCTACAGACAACACTAGAGTTCAATCCAATATTTCACAAATCGCCACCTTAGAACAAACTCTACAATAACAGGGAATAATCTAGCTTTCATCATGCAAATTTATCAATTGCATACAATGGAAAACTTGCAGCTCGACAATGTCTTGGTGATCATATCAGCAACATTGTCATCAGTCAAAACCTTCAGCACTTGGAATTCTCCATGCTCGATTCTTGCTCTGATGAAGTGCAACCTTACATCGATGTGCTTGGTTCGCTCATGATAGGATGAGTTCTTTGACAAGTGCATTGCACTTTGACTATCACATTTAACAATGATAACTCGACCTTGAAGTTTCAGCTCCTTTGCAAAACCTTCAAGCCACAATGCCTCTTTCACAACTTTAGTGACAATAATATATTTCGCTTCAGTGGTTGATAAGGAAAAAACCTTTTGAACTGTCGCTTTCCAACTAATTGTTGTGCCGAAGATAGTGAACACATATCAAGAAATAGATTTTCTGGAATCTATAGAACCTGCATAATCATAGTCGACATATCCTTCGATTTCGACTTTGCTATCATCACAATAGGCTCCACTATAAATCAAGACTCTATTTAAAGACTCATTTATGTACCTAAGAATCCACTTCAAATATTTCCAGTGCGCCTTTCTAAGATTAGCCATATACTTGCTTACAAGGCTCACTTCATACGCTATGCCTGGTCTCGTACGGACCATAGCATACATCAAAGAACCTGATGTACTAGAATATAGAATGCTACTCATATAGATTCTTTCAACTTCAGTATTTATACTTTGAGTAGTACTAAGCTTAAACTGAGGATTTGTCAGAGTCACAACAGGATTTGAATTTGACATATCAAACTTGTCGAGAATCTTTTGTAGGTATGTCTTTTAAGATAAGCATAACCTCGACTGCTTTTTATCTCGCCGGATATCAATCCCAAGAATCCCAGTGGCAGTTGTTAGATGCCCAACTTTGCTTATTTGAACTATCAAATGTGGGCATCTTTCACTCCTTTTATGTAAGGGAAGTGTTAGAATCACTCTTGCTTTGATTGATTTGCACCATCATGTGAAAATATCTTGGTTCCTTTGATTTGTGTGTTATTGTGCAGGAATTAAGCATGAAAAATTGAAGAGTAAGACACAAGAAGGATGACAAAGAAACCAAGTCAGCATGCAAACAACAACAAGTTCGCACAGCGAACTTGCTAGCGAAGCTTGCCAGAAAACTTCACAAAGTTCGCACAGTGAAGGCCAGGAAACCCAATGTATTGTTCATCCAGAAAGAAAAGGGACCTAAGTTCGCTGTGCGAAGGAGGCAATGAACAAATCACTAGAGCAAAGAGGCAGCGAAGGTCTAGCGAACACTCTCAGACTTGAGGCAGTAGGTTTGGATAAGAATTCGCTGTGCGAAGTTTGCAGCGAAGCCTTCGCACAGCGAACATGTGGAAATATGTCTGGGGAGTTTTCACAAGACATAGGCACTTTAGGTGCCAATTTCAATGTTCGCTAGTCGAACACTTTGTTCGCACTGCGAACATGGCAGCTCAACAAGCCTTCTATAAGTAGCTTGTACCACTTTTTGGGAAAAATATCTTTTTCTTTTTACTTTCTTTTGAGAAGATTTTCAGACCTAAAAAACTTGTCTCTCCATTTCTCATCATCTCTTAGCAATATTTCACAAAAAGAAGGTGGATTCCCATCCAATCTCGATTATTCGACTCGGATGTTGATCAACCTTCTTCCAAAACTTGTTGCTCAAGCTATCATGGAAATGGATGGTTAAATCCCTCTTTTGTCAAGGTTAGAGGTAGTTAGTTCAGATTTTATGTATTCTTCTTGATCTTTTATATGTGAACAATACTTTGATCAATATAGATGAAGTTATTTGCTATCTTTTGTACATTTATGGTTTGGATTGCTTTAGACATGAACTTTCTAAGTCTTGACCTAATTTCGTCATCTATCAACTATATAAATTCTAGACATAGGTTTGAAAGTTGATATTCACTTTGTATTGATCTTAATGGTTATTGTTTCAAGTGTTATTTAGAGAGATCATTTAACGGTCGAAACAATAACATTCACAAAACTGCTTTAGAAATGAACGTTTTTGCGAGGATACGCGGTTATGTTGGTTGAAACTATGTTCACATATTTGATCGGTTGGATACGTTTAGGACGGATTAACCAACCCTAATCTTGGCATGTTTTTATCAAACTTAGAACAATTTTTTTTTTTTAATTTCTTGCAAACTCTTGTTACGAAAATAGAAACCATTTAAAAAACCCCCTTCTTAAATCATTAAACCGTTGAATGGCAAGCATCTCATATTCTCATCAATCCTTGTGGATACGTAAAACACTACCGTAAAATACTTTCTAACAGTAGCTCCCAGATCCTTCATTTCGAACACTTTACTGAGTTCATCCTTCACCTTAATTACATCCTCGAGACTACTTCTAGCTATGAGGATATCATCCACATAAAGAAACAAAATAACAAATGAGTTTCCAAGTCGAAATCTGTAGTAAACACATTGATCAAAATGGCTCCTAGTAAACTAATGTTTGTCATGAACTTGTCGAATCTCCTGTTTCACTGTCGAGGAGATTGTTTTAGGCCATACAAAGACCTATTCAGCTTGTGCACATAATCTTCCTTATCATTTTTTGCATACCCTTCAATTTTCCGCATTAGGATCGTTTCATCTAGATCACCATACAGGAAGGTTGTGTTCACATCCATTTGTTCAAGTTCCAGGTCGAACTTTGCCACTATGGCTAACAACATTCTAATGGATCTATGATTTACAACAAGTGATAACACATCATTGAATTCGACACCTTCTTTCTGAACCCCCTAGCAACCAACCTTGCCTTAAAGCGTTTCGACATCACTTCTTCGATTCCTTCATTGACCTTGAAAATCCACTTACAACTGACTAACCTGGCTCCTGTAGGTTTCTCAATCAGCTCCCAAGTGTTATTATCATGAAGATATTTCATCTCTTCATCCATGGATTTTCACCATTTAATCTTATTTCGACTCCTCATAACTTCCTTGTAGTCTCTAGGTTCTTCCTCAAGTACCTCAAGTACTTCCTTGTAGTCTCTGACGTGGCTTGATGACTCTTCTCAGCCTATCTCTTGCTAGTAGGTAGTCATTGACAGTTTCCTCAGTCTCTTCAACATCTTGCTCTTCTTATTCGACTTCATCTGGGTTATGCACTTCAGCATCACTATGTTCCACCTTAATAGGAATCTCTACCTGTTCTAGCTCCTCTTTAGAGATTTCTGCACTTTCACCAGCATCACCAGTTTTCTTGAACACCATCCTGACTTCTTTGAAAACTACATCACGACTTGTGATACATCTTCTGTGACCTGGTTCTAGGCATCACAGCCTATAGCCTTTGACTCCCTCAAGATATCTAAGGGACATGCATCTCAGAGCTCTAGGTTCGGCCTTGTCTTTCCTAATGTAAGCATAAGCTAAACAGCCAAATACTCTCAGTTTGTCGAGATCTAGTGGTTTACCCGACTAAACTTCTTCAGGTGTCTTCATTCCTAAGGCAGTCGAGGGACATCTATTTATCAGATAAGTTGCTGTCGAAACAGCCTCCGCCCAAAACATCTTCAATCCAGCACTAACCAACATGCATCTAACCTTTTCAATGATTTCTCGATTGAATCTTTTAGCCAACATACAAGCCTTGTTGATTCACGCCTTTCAAGACTTCCTTCGATCCCTTCATTGCTTTTAGGATACCTTGCTCTCCATTGAAGACATATCATTTCTTGTCGAATTCAGCAAGAGAAAACAAATTCCTCTTAAGATTAGATACATACCTAACATCAGTCAATAGCCTTATTGACTCATCATGGAGATTGAATCTCACATATCTAATACCTGCAATTTTGCAAGCTTTATTGTTTCCCAACAACATTGATCCACCATCTTGATCACATAATTCTTCAAACACATTCTTGTTTGGAGTCATATGCCAAGTGCATCTTGAATCTATAATCCACTCTTTGGAAGAGTTGCTGCTCGAAACCACAAGGACATCAGATGATTCATGATCGTCTTGCACAATAGTTGCATTTCCATTGTCCTTTCCTCCACGATTATTCAGGAGCTCAGGACACACTTTTCTTATGTGATCTTCCTTCTTACAGTGATAACACCTAATACCAGAAATATCACCATCATAAGACTTCTGTTGAGTTTTAACTTTCTTCTTCTCAAACCTATCATCTCTTTTCAAGAATTTCCCTTTAACGGGAAATCCTTCTCCAATTGATGATGGTTTCTGCTATTTTCTTTTGTTCAAATCCTTATAATACAAGGCTAATTGGACTTCTTCAAAGGCCAGGGGCTCTCTTCCATACAAAAGAGTTTCTTTGAAGTGAAAATATGACTTAGGTAGAGAGTACAACAGTAACAACGCTTGATCATCATCACTGATAGTAACATCAATATTTTCAAGATTAAGAATCAGCTTGTTGAACGTATCCAGCTGCTCCATCAACGCTTTATCTTCATTCATCTTGAATGAATAAAAAGCTTACTTCAAGTACAAATGATTCACCAAGGATTTTGTCATATACAATCCTTTGAGCTTTAGCCAAAAACTAGCTATCGTCGTCTCCTTCGAAACCTGCCTGAGAACCTTATCTCCAAGACTCAGAACAATGACATTGTGGGCTTTCTCGATTATCATTGTAGTATCCTTCTCCGCCAATGCAACATCCATGACTTTTTTTCCCTTATATAAACCGAAATCATTAACTCCGATGAACTTCTCAATTTCAAACTTTGTTGACAGAATCTTTCTCCATGCTTACCGCACTAGTTTGTTGTAACAAACGATACCAATTAACAAATAAATCTTTGAGAAACGAAGTTTCTTGTTGAACTATGAAACAGTTAGATTAACAGAGAGAGAGAGAGAGAGAGAGAGAGAGAGAGAGAGAGAGAGAGAGAGAGAGAGAGAGAGAGAGAGAGAGAGAGAGAGAGAGAGAGTAAGAATAGGAATAGGATTGGGCAAACTGTTTTTCTATTGACTAACTCAATTAGGGTACAAATGATTACAACTGAATAACAACAATTGACCTCTCTTAACAACCTGAGATAACTAGCCTATTTATAGGCTACTAAGCTAACTTAAGCAACAAGCTAACCTAAACAATTGGATCCTAAAGAAACAAGGTCAAATTCGACATTACATACAAGAACTAACTTCTACTACAGCATCTAACACTTCTACGTCAGCATGTGAACCAGCTTCGACTTTATGTTGTTTCTTGTCGAAACATAAAAACTTACCCTGCTGACAACATCCCAATCGACAACACAAGAGTCTAATCCAATATCTCATAAAATTTTCAATATGCTATTAGGTATGATTGAATTATTAAATTTTTGTTTTCAATGGCATATGTCATTGTCTTCATCTTAAATGCAACATTGTTTTTCCATTGAAATGCAAGTGTTTTATTTAAAATTTTGTTTTTAATCTTTGTACCACTTTTATTTCCTTTTTTTGTTGTGGTCCTCTTATTGAAAGTTGTGGTACCCATTAAAAATGTTTTATTTATCCGTGTACCTATATAACTTGCACCACTTTTGACATAGATTAATAGTTGGGATATGTTCTGATTCCACTATATTATTATTGATATATGAGGGTCAAAAATATAAACAAGTGGTAATGTTAGAATTTAATATACATACATATATATATATATATATATATATATATATATATATATATATATATATATATATATATATATATATATATATATATATATATATATATATATATATATATATATATATATATATATATATATATATATATATATATATATATATATATATATATATAACATTGTCTAGATACGACTTTACATATGTTTCATGTTATAGATGAGTTTCCGACTTCAAATCAGTTTCAATTAAGGTTAATTGTATATAATTTATTTTTTTGTTTTACTTTTTTAAGTTAATATAACAATATTTCAATTTTTATTAATAAATAGTAATGATTAATGACAATGATATTAACTAATGCCACTTAAGTCATGTCATTTCGTCCATTGTTTTGTGACACATTAAAAATTGACACTAAGATGAGTTGGGGGACTAAAATCCTTAATATATTAAAATAGAGGGGGCTAAATATATTTTTTTTTAAAATGGGTGAATAAAAAGTTTTAAAAATATATATAAAAAGGAAGACTAAAAAGTGCATTTAAGTACCCATGCATCATTGAAGTTTCATATATGACGAGCTCATTTTTGTGATTCTACTCTTTTTTCTTTTTTTTTTGTCTAAGGCAGCTTATTTTAGTAAGAAGCCCAAGAATCTTAGAATTTAACGACAAAGAAATGATGGTGAATGTAACTGCAATTCACTCTTCATAACTTGCCAACTTTACTTATGTGAAGTGATTTTAAAAAGTGGGGACTTTGATATGTATGTTAAACATTTTTACCAAAATAATTGTGGAACAAATAATATATGTGCATTGTATGTTGTTATTGGTATTGAATTTCAATTCACTGAATTTTTCATATTTGAAGTCCTTGACGTTTTTCTACGACCTTATAACAAACTAAAATAATATCATGTTAAAGCAGGGACGAATCCACACCAGTGATATTGGAGGCAGTTGTTCCAACTAGATTGATTATGATGTTATACAAAATTTGAACAATTTTATTTTTTACTCAATTAAACACAAGTGTTACCTTCACACAAAAAAGTGTTGTCCCCAAAAAAAAATATTTTCAAGAAATAATTTATAGATATTTAAGTATTTCTTATTTTTGGATATAAAATGAGGGAGTTTCGGAAGTTTAAACATTTTTAATTAGTACTAATAGTTATATATTTACTTTATCACTTTTACATTTGTTATGGAAGTTTAAACATTTTTAATTAGTACTAATAGTTATATATTTACTTTATCACTTTTACATTTGTTATGGAGTGATCGGAATGGATCGTTGTGGCCTTCAATGTAGGACAGCAACAGTGATTGTAGGAGAGGAGGGGGTGTATCTGAAAGGTACTCTGATGTCAAAGTAAGTTTTTGGGTTAGAGAGAAAGCAAGTACAAGTGTTTAGGTATGAGTTAGAATGATTAGAATACCCGCCCCTCTCAAGAGATTAGGTATTTATGCATGTGCCAACGACTATGTTGTGCCTAACGGTCATATTGTCTTCTTATTGGGTCTTGCCTAAAGCTGGATTGGATTGGGCCTTGCCCAACTGTGGGCCATGTGCAATCCAGTCCAGAACAGGAGCCCCATGAGTCGTTGCTCTGAGGTGAGAAGTAATGACTTTGAGTTAGCCTAGATGGTCGACCGTTGGGCAAGAGATGCGTCCCGGGGAGGCCTCTTTAGGTTGTTATTTTTCGAACAAAAATATTCGGGGACGTGCCCGTCAGTAGTATATGGTTAATGATCTTACCAATTAATCAGAACCTGAGGTGGGCCGGAGACAAACGTTTGTGATGCTGGGTGTGAAAGAGAAGGAGGGGGTGTACCTGTAAGACGCTCTGATGCTAAAGTAAGAAAACGAACTAGAGAGAACAAGTACAAAATATGTGTTTCAGGGTGAATTTTGGATACCTGACTCTCTCAAGTGAGAGAGTTTATATAATGCCCCCAACGCTTGGTCATTGGTTCCTATTTTTAGGGCGAGATAATCGTTTCTCGAAGAATAGGTAACTGTCAGAACTAGCCGTTGTAACTGGCAGACGTGCCCATAACTAGCCGTTGTTACGGGTAAGGGCGTAGTTACGGGTACAGACATCTTGGCTGTTTCTGGATGGTGGGACCGTGCGTGACAGGAAGAGGCTGACGAGGAGAAGTGTTGTGACTAAGGGTAAATTGGTCAGTCTCCCCTGCTGGGGCGCAGAAAGGTAAATTCTCCTTCCTAGCAGTTAGGTAAATTCTCCTTCCTAGCAGTTGGACTTAGGCAATTGGGCCATTCTGGGAGCAGAAGTGAATTGGGCCATGCCTAGCCATTGGGCTAGCCCGGAACAGTAACCCTTCAAGTTGTTGCTATCGAGCATGGTAGAGATGACTTAAGGACAATCTGCTTCTCAGGCATAGTCGTCGTAAGCTACTTTGTGCTCGAAGGAATCTGTGCCTGGACATCTGAAACATTGCTTGTTGGGGAGCTTTAAGTCTGGGGACACCAACAGTTGGTGGGATCTGAAGAGAAGGAGTGTCACGTGTGCCTCGAGCCGTGTGTTGCATTAAATGCGTGATGATACTTAGGCTAGGGTCATGATGATGCTCTATCCGTGTGTGCTCGTGCACGTGCCTGGAGTTTTTCTATAAATGTTCATTCAGAACTTTCGCTTCTCTCTCCTCTTGCTCTCTGTTCCTTGTTTTCCGTAGTTCGCAACCATCCAATTTCTTTCCGGAATGTTATTGTTTCAAACGTTAAATGGTCTCTCTAAATAACGTTCATCTCTAAAGCGATTTCATGAATGTTATTGTTTCAAACGTTAAATGGTCTCTCTAAATAACACTCAAAACAATAATCATTAAGATCAAGACAATGTGAATATCAACGTCCAAATCTATATCTAGAGTTTGTATAGTTGATAGATGAAGAAATTAGGTCAAGACTTGAAACATTCATGTCTAAAGCAATCCAAATCATAAATATAACAAAAGATAGCAAATAACTTCATCTATATTGATCAAAGCCTTGTTCACATACAAAATATTAGTAAGAATACATAAAATCAGAACTAGCTACCTCTAATCTTGACACAAGAGGGGTTCTAGCAACCCATTTCCATAATAGCTTGAGCAATAAGTTTCGGAAGAAGGGTGATCAACATCCGAGCCGAATAATCGAGATTAGATGGGAATCCACCTTCTTTTTGTGAAAGATGGCTAAGATATGATTAAAATGGAGAACCTAGGGATTATGTGCTGAAAAATACAAAAATATGAAAAGTACAAAAGAAAAGATATTTTGGCAAAAGTGGCACCAAGTACTTATAGATATGCTGCTGGTTGCCACCTTCGCACTGTGAAGCTCTTGTTCGCCTAACAACCAAAAGTGGCACTTGAAGTGCCAGTGTACATTTAAACCGCCCCTGAGATATTTCCAAATATTTGTTGTGTGAGCAATCCTTCGCACTATGAAGGCTTCGCTACAAACTTTGCACAGCGAGCTCTTGTCCAAATACTTACTGCCTCAGGTTTGGGTTCTTCGTTAGGTCTTCGCTCCAGCGAACCCTTCACTATCTCCTTCACACAGAAAATTTAGATGCCTTTTCTCTCTGTATGAACAGTGTTAGGTTCCAAATGGCCTTCACTGGCAAGTTCGCTGTGTGAACTTGATGATGTTTTTTCTGGGCAACTTCACTAGGAAGTTTATTGTGCGAACTTGTTGATGTTTTGCTGCTGACTTGGTTTTCTTGTCAAAGTCCTTGTCTCTTACTCTTCTTATTTTTTGCCTAATTCCTGCATAATATCACATAAATTAAAGCAACCAAGACATTTTCACACAATGAAGCATATCATAAAATACAAGAGTGATTTAATTCAATTCATCTACAAAAGGAATAAAAAATGCCAACATTTGATAGAGAAAATAAGCAAAGTTTGGCATCTAACAACTCTCCCCAAGTAGATTCTTGCTTGCCCTCAAGCAAAGTATTCCTCTCATTTCAACAAGAGGATTTGCTCAAGATTAAGATTCACCCAAGAATGGATAAAATAGCTCAAATACAAGGAATGCAAATAAGCAATAGTTTCAAATGTTGAGAATCAAATAATGCACAAGAACTAAATTCTTAAAGAAAATAATAATCCATGTATCAATCAACAAATATGTTTTTCATGAATAAAATATCTAACAATCAAAAGTGAAACTATGGAAGCAAGAAGATCACTAAGGTCTTTAAGGTTGTAGCTTGGCCGGCTTTAAAAATAAGGGACATTTCTAAGGCCATTAAAATGAAATTGCTGATGCAAAAGAGACATTAACTGTACACATTATTTACACATCAAAACTTCATTCCATTTGTTTCTCAATTGTAAACCTTCACAAACCTTATTTCACAACTTATTCTTTCACTATTTTTCTTTTCCAAGCAAGCATTCATTCTCTCTCTCTCTCTCTCTCTCTCTCTCTCTCTCTCTCTCTCTCTCTCTCTCTCTCTCTCTCTCTCTCTCTCTCTCTCTCTCTCTCTCTCTCTCTCTCTCTCTCTCTCTCTCTCTCTCTCTCTCTCTCTCTCTCTCTCTCTCTCTCTCTCTCTCTCTCTCTCATATTCACATAACAATTTTTTTCAATGCTTGCTTGAATTTTTCAAAAGTTGTGGCAACCTACCATCTTCTTTTTCATTCTCCCCAACTTGACTTTTACTCAACCCTCAAGTGAATGTTCTTTTCTTTTTATGGAAAAGAGTACAATTAAAACATATTCAAGGGTTCAAGAAAAAATTTAGAATGAGATTCACATTGTTTAGGCTCAAAGCGGTTAACGAATTCTCTCTACTCACGGGTAAGTTACATTTGGACATGGTTGTGCTCAATATAAACAAGTGTCTTGATCATTTCTAATGCTTCCACAAATTCACAATAATAACAAGATAAAGCATGAATTAAACGAATCAACAAAGTTTCTTAGAAATTCAGCATTTAATACACAATGGAAGCCTTCTCACAATTTGTAGTTTTAGGTCCTAAGTAAAACATTCATTCAACAAGTTGCTAAAAGAACAATTTTCATTTGCATAAAGACTTAAGTTCTTAAGCATTCTAAAATTATAAACAAAGATAATCATGTACCTTGACATTATTCACTTACTTAATACTATCATCGTCATCCAAACTTGGACGAATCTTCATTGGATACTTCTTTTTAGAGAGCAACCAATCTAGAAGTTCATTTAGAACCCAACAGCATGAGAAACATAAAATACCACTTCAAAAATTTTACACACATTTACACTACACAATAAAACAATAATTTTAACATAAAGACTTATTAACATTAATAATACTAAATAGAAATGTACTTAGGTGTAAAAACACCCCAAAATAATACATCAACAATATCTGAAACAAAGTACAACAACAATAATAATAATAATAATAATAATAAAAGCAATGATCTAAGCACAAGAATACTTCACTTTGAAGACCAAAGGAAGTTGCTCAGGATCATGCCATAAAATAGAAACATAATACAAAATCAGTCCTCATCGGACTCTGTAGCCTCCACACTCTCTGAACCATCATCTGAACCAGACTCATCACCATCATCAGATTCATCAGCCTCATCACCATCACCTACCTCAACGCCGCCATCATCAGGGCCAAATGTACCCACCCCCTCTCTAAATGTAGGCCTGATCTCAGGTCAACTCACAAGTTCTAGGAACTGCTCCCTAGTCATCATGTTCCGCTCAACGGAGGGATCTAGGCACTGCAACTGGATTACTTGCATAGAGTCATGAATGTCAATCATGGCGCGCTGTGTAGCCTTCACCCAATCCCAATTATATTTACATACAGACTACTGGAACGGATCAAAACTCTGAGTGAATGTAATCTCGGGGCTTTCAGTAGCCTCAACATCCGAAGCAGCTGCAGTAGATGAACTTCCTTTCACACCTTTAGGCTGACAATACTTATCCACATATCGATCATCAATAACAGCCGGGATCTTCACTTGTCTATGCGACGATAGTTTAACCCTCGCATGGACACATAGAGCCATGATGAGCCATGGAAAGGCAAGGGGGCAGTTAACACGAGCCCCGACCTTCAAACCACTCTCTACCATAAATTTAATTTCATTTGCGATAATCCTAGCCACATCAATCTAAATATTTGTGAGAATATAGTGAACTAAGTGTGTCACTGGGATCGGCACGGTAGAAGTGTGAGACTTTGGTTTTATATTTGTCAAAACCAACAGCAGCACCAATTGTGGTAACGGTTTCATATCCTCACGGTGGTAACGCCTTGGAACCCTAGATGAGTTCAATTCAACTGTTTTCCCTTCCATTAGCAGAGCCTCAGAGATCAAGTTTGTATCTCTATGAAGCCTTAGGTCCCTATGATAGTCATCTATTTCATCTTCGCCTAAGTTTAATGGCCTTCCAAGAACTCTATTAATGGTGTCTCGATCAAAGCTTACCTCTCTGCCCAACACTCTTGTTGTCCATGTGAGTGGCTTGTCATCATTAAAAAGAGCATTGGCATAAAATTCCCTTACCACTTCAGTGTTGTAACTATCCTTAGGTGTCACCAAAACATCCCACCTCTTGCTATGAATGATTCCAGCGATAGTTCTGTAAGATCGTTCCAGATTGATGATGAAACACTTTTCTGGCAGAATTTTTCTTTTTTCCAAAGCCACATATTGTGCGGCTTGCTTAGGTCCTACGAAACAGTCACTGTCGTACTGAATCGGCTGTGGACGTAAGGTGCTTTCAACCTTTTGTTTCTTGGACGCCACAATTTTTGGAGCCATTTGCACCAATCAAAACAAACAAACAGAATTGCATACACAACATGTTAGTCCAGAAAAACAAACAAGAAATCATAACAAGCCCCTTGTATCAGTAAAATAACAAAGAAAAACTATTGTCATGTTTGCTAGAAGCTTCGTTGTGCGAAGGCCTGGCGAAAACTCGCCCCAAGTTCGTAGTGCGAACTTCCCAGCGAAGTTCTGCGACTTTCAAATTTAAAATCCTGTTTTGTTTCAAAATTAATTGTGCCTCATTTTTACATGAAATCACAGAAGAATCAAGATAGGGTCACAATTATGAACTACTAACAACCACGTGCAACAGATTTTACAATGGAAACCTAACCCTAATCAACAATCTTTTTGTTGTATGTCACAACCCTAATCAACAATCCAAAACAAAATAAATTCAGATGAAAGAATTATGCAAAACTGGAATATTGAAGGATTTGAAAGAGTATCACAAAGAACTTGGGTATGGAGACAGTTGTTGTGTGAGAGTGAATATGTGAGAGTGAGAGATAAAAGTTTTGAAAGTGAGGAAGGGGGACATGTTAACCCCTCAAGAGAAGTTCAGAATAAGTGGGTGGACCTAAAATGTTGGCCCAATAGCCAAAACATAACTGATATGGCAGAAAAAAATAACACATGTTTCGCCTTACTTGCAGTGCGAGTTTGCTAGCGAAGATGCCAGCTCAAATGTTCGTACAGAGAACTTGCTGGAGAACATGACAGAATTTCAAAAAAATTTCTTCTTCTTTCCAAATCTTTCTACCACATCTTTTGCACACACAAAATTAAGTACAAACATAAAAATAGAAATACTTACAATGTTAGGGTGCCTCCCAACAAGCGCTTTGTTTAACGTCGTTGGAGCTCGACGGTCCAATGCGATCAAGGATTGCACAGAGGCACAGAGGTAGTGTTTCGCTTGAAATCACCCCCCAAATAAATCTTCAGCCTTTGGCCATTCAATTTCTAACTCTCTTTGGACTGCACATCTTCAATAGTAATTGCTCCAAAGCTCATGATGTCTCGAATCCGGAACGGACCCGACCATTTTGATTTCAGCTTTCCGGGAAACAATTTCAACCGAGAGTTGAATAGCAACACCATTTGTCCTACTTAAAATTTCTTGGTCACAATTCTCTTGTCATGATAACCCTTCACCCGGTCTTCGTAAACTTTGTTGGATTCATACGCTTGCAAGCGCAATACCTCCAATTCATGATGTTGAATTTTCCTCTTCTCACCACTTGGCCTTTGATCAAAATTCAGCAACTTTAACGCCCAAAAGGCCTTGTGCTCCAACTCAATCGGCAAGTGACAGTTCTTACCATAGGCCATCTTAAAATGAGTGAGACCAATCAGAATCTTAAAAGCCATCCAATAAGCCCACAAAGCATCGTCTAACTTACTCAACCAATCATGTCTCAAAGCGGACACAGTTTTTTCCAAAATCTTTTTGATTCCTCGATTTGATACTTCGGCTTGCCCATTGGCTTGTGGATGGTAGGGTGTTGCAACATTGTGCTTAAAATCGTACTGTTCCAACTCTTTTTCCAGCTGAGTGTTGCAAAAGTAGGATCCTCTATCACTAATCAACGCTTGCGGAGTACCAAATCGAGAGAAAATATTTTTCTTTAAAAATTTGATTACGGTTTTTCCGTCAGCCTTAGCACTTGCTATTGCTTCAATCCATTTTGAAACGTAATCAACCGCAACCAAAATGTACTCATTACCAAAAGACGGTGGAAATGGACCAACAAAATCTATGCCACAATAGTCAAATACTTCGACTTCCAGCATTTTGTAATGGCATATCATTCCGTTGTGAAATTCCACCACTCCTTTGGAATTTATCACAACTTTTAGTATGCGCATGCGCATCTTAGAACAAAGAAGGCCAATAAAAGCCCCATTGGAGGACTTTCATTGTTGTTCTTGTATCATTAAAATGACGTCCATAAGGAGAGTTATGACAATGCCAAAGTATGTCTTTGGCTTCCTCATGAGACACACATCTCCTCAAAATGTTGTCAACACCAAGTTTAAAAAATGAGACCCATCCCACATAAAATATTTGACATCCGAAAAAAATTTCTTTTTCTGGTTAATAGTTAGACCTTCCAGCATTAATCCGGCGACTTTGTGGTTAGCCATGTCGGCAAACCAAGGTCTAACTTTCACCATGTACAACTTTTCATCAAGAAATTCTTCCTTCACCTCATTTTTATGTTTCATGACCTCAACATTCACAAGACGGGATAAGTGATCCGCCACCAAATTCTCGGATCCCTTTTTGTCACAAATTTCCAAATCAAATTCTTGTAACAAAAGGATCCAACGAATTAGCCTTTGTTTTGAATCTGGCTTGGTGAGCAGATACTTGATCGGCGCATGGTCAGTGTAAACCACAACTTTAGACCCTATCAAATATGACCTAAATATTTCTAATCCATACACTATTGCAAACAACTCTTTCTCGGTTGTTGCATAGTTTATTTGAGCTTCATTGAGAACTTTGCTCGCATAGTGTATAGCATGAAAAAAATTTGTTTTTCTTTGACCCAACACCGTGCCAATCGCATAATCACTAGCATCGCACATGAGTTCAAAATCAATTTTCCAATTTGGTGCTACGATTATGGGAACGGTGGTCAAGCTTTTCTTTAAAGAATTAAAAGTTGTCATACAAGACTCATCGAAAATAAAAGGCTTATAGTTGTTGAGAAAGTTGCTCAATGGCTTCACTATTTTGCAAAATCTTTGATGAATCTCCAGTAGAATCCCGCATGACCCAAAAAGCTTATGAATCCTTTCACATTCAAAGGTGGTGGTAGCTTCTTAATGACTTCCACTTTGGCATTCAACTTCAAGCCCTTTCGAAGGAACTTTGTGTCCAAGCACAATTCCTTCTGTGACCATAAAATTGCATTTCTCCTAGTTGAGTACTAAGTTAGTCTCCACACACCTCTCTAGAACAACATCCAAATTCTTCAGACAAAGGTCAAATGACGAACCAAAAACTGAGAAGTCATCCATAAACACCTCGATAGTCTTTTCGATCAAGTCCGAAAAATAGCTTGCGTACACCTTTGAAAAGTCAACGGTCTATTACACAGGTCAAACAACATCCTCCTATAAGCAAAGATTCCGAAAGGACAAATGAAAGTTGTTTTTTCATGATCCTTCGGGTTGACAATGATTTGATTATACCCCGAGTATCCATCCAAAAAATAATAATACTCTTGATCGGAGAGCCTCTCGAGCATTTGATCCATGAAAGGAAGAGGGAAATGATCTTTCCTGGTAGCATTATTGATCCTACAATAATCAATACACATCCTTCATCCAGTTACAGTGTTTGTTGGAATCAACTCATTCTTCTCATTATGGACAACTGTCATTCCTCCCTTTTTCGGCACCAGTTGTACCGGACTAACCCACGGACTGTCAAAGATAGGATAAATCATTCCAGCGTCCAACATTTTTATCACTTCTTTCCTCACAACTTCTTTTATTGTAGGATTCAATCTTCTTTATGGTTGAGCCATCGGCTTGAAATCTTCCTCCACGAATATTCGATGCATACAATAGGATGGACTTATACCTTTCATGTCGGAAAGAGTCCAACCCATTGCCTCTTGATTTTTCTTCAAAACACCAACTAATTTTATCTCTTCCTTCTTGATTAGCTCCGCACTAATGATCACCAGTTTGTTTCCTTCCTCATCAAGAAAGAAATACTTGGGATGAGAGGGTAACACTTTCAACTCAAGTTTAACTTCCTTACTGTTTTCCTTTTTAAAATTTCCACCCTTTCATTAAAAGGGGGGATTTCTTCTAACTCTTCAAGTTCCCGCAAGCATTTTTCAATCTCTTTTTCTTACTTCTCATTGAAATTTGAAGTGCATTAGTAAGAACTTGTAACAACTCTTTAACTTCTTCAATCACCCTTTCCATTGCATCGATTCTAAAACAATTGGTCTTGTCCTTCGAGTGCCTCATGGCTTCAAAAATATTGAAACAAATATCCTCATCTTGAACTCTAACTTTCATTAGACCATAATTCATATCAATTGTCATTTGCGTGGTCTTCATTAAAGGTCGCCCAAGAATCAAGGGAGAGTCCTCATATTCCTCCATGTCAATCACCACAAAGTCGATTGGAAACAAAAATTTGTCAACCTTTACCAACACGTCTTCTACTACACCATGAGGGCGAGTGGTAGATTTGTCGGCAAGTTGCAATGTCATTTGAGTAGACTTCAACTCCATGTATCTCAATCGCTTCACAATGGACAAGGGTATCAAATTGATACTAGTGCCTAAATCAATCAACCCATTTCCAGAATAAATGTTTCCAATTGTAACTGGCAAAGTGACTCATCCCGGATCACTTTCTTTCCTCGGGAGAGTATGTTGAATGATTGCGCTACAACTAGTATCCACCATGATAGTTTCTTGATCCGTATACCTCTTCTTCTTTGTAAGGATATCCTTCATGAATTTCGCATACTTAGGCATTTGTACCAATGCTTCAGAAAATGAAATATTGATTTGCAATTGCTTGAATATGTCCATGAACCGAGCATAGTGCCTTGCACTATCTTTTCTTTATGGAGTATGTGGATATGGAAAATTTTCAACCGGAATAGTACTCACTTGTTCTTTTCCTTTCCTAGACTTTTTCACTTTTTCTTCTCTCTTATTTTTCTCTTCTTCCTCACTCTTTTTCACTCTTTCTTTTTCAATTAATTCGCCCTCAACATTCTTTTCTACTTCTTTCTCAACAATTTCCTTTTCTTTTTCAACTTCAACCTCTTCCTCTACTACCTCACCACCTACACCCATGTCGATCTCTCTACCACTTCTTGTGAGAATTGCCTTGCAATGCTTCTTAGGATTTGGGAGAGTGGTAGCCGTAAATGGCCCTTTTTATTGGTCGGCCAATTGTTTTGATAATTGACCCACTTGTGTCTTCAAATTCTTTATAGTCGCATCGGTATTCTTTTAATTTAACATTGACATTTGCATAAATTGAGTAAGAGTTTCTTCCATCTTTGAAGTTGTACTTTGAGTTTGCGGAGATTGAGTGTAGTTTTGGTATTATTGACGATTTGAAGTTTCGGCTTCTTGCGGCCTCCAAGGTTGTTGATACCCATGATTTGGTCTTTGATACCCTTGATTGGCTTGTTGGTAACGTGGCCTAGGTTGGTATCCCTGATTTTGATTTCCGGCATAGTTAACCTCTTCCACAACCGGAGGACAATACCTGGTAGGATGGTCACCTTTACACAATTCGTAACTTGCCACTTGAGCTTTGGTAGGAACTTCTTGCATCTCTTTGATTTTTTGTGGAAGCTTCGGCATTTTATGAGTTAAAAGCTTCACTTGTTGTGATAGAAGTTTGTATTGAGCATGAATAGCATCATTGGTACCCAACTCTAGCACTCCTGGTTTTCTTTGAGTTACTCCACGATTATGATTCTCTTGCTAATCATTAAGCTCCATCTTGTCAATAGTTGCAATCACTTCTTCGGCACTTTTAGACATCAAAGAACCCCCCGTCGTAACATCCAACAAGGTCTTGTGACCCAAGACGAGACCATTACAGAAAATGTGAACTTGCATAAATTCATCAAAATCGTGTCTTTTACATTTTCTCAACATTGACTTGAATCTCTCCCAAGCTTCATTGAGCGATTCATTTCCTCCTTGTGAAAATACAGCGATTGTCGTCTTTGCTTCCATGAACAGGTTGTGTGGAAAAAAACGTTCAAGGAACTTTTCTTCCAATAAATTTCAATCCATCATTACTGTTGTAGAATGATCAAGATACCATTCATTTTCTTTCCCGATCAAAGAATGAGGAAATAGCCTCCTAAATAGTGATTCTTCATCAGCTTCTGGTGCTCCAGTTGCATAGGAATCTCATAGAATTTGGTAAGATGTGTAAACGGATCCTCATGATCTAACCCGTGAAAGGATTTTGAAAAATGAGTGCAAGGATTCCCGTTTTCATCTCAGATTCCCTTCCATTTTGGAGATTGCACGCAAACTGAGCGTTGTGCCTCAGACTATTTGTACATGGAACTGAAGCTGAAGGTGGTGGTGGTGGAGCTGTCATGATTGGTGAATCAGGTGGAGTGGATGAAGAAGATTCCTCGCGCTCTTGTCTTTTGTAACAGCCCAATTTTTCCATAATTGATTAATTGTACTAATTAATTGGTTTATATGATTTATCTGATTTAAATGGATTATTGGATTTATTTAATTCATATGTGTTAATGGATTTAACTGATTTATCCTATTTGGAAGAATAATATGGATTTAATAGATATTCTCTATGTTAATGATAAGATGAGATATTTTGGTGAGAAAAGGAATGGATAGATATTTTGAAAGAAGAATTATGGTGGAAAGAAAATAGAAGGATATAAAAGAAAAATAGAGAGAAAAGAAAAGAGATAGAGAGAAAAGAAGGAAAAGGAGAGAAAGAAAGAGGAAGAGGAGAAAAGAGGAAGAAGAAGGGAAAAGCTTGGAAATCATCAAGAACGACTTCTAGCTTCCGATTAATCAAGGTAAGGGTGTGAAATATTGTTATCTTACCAATGTATGTGATTATGTATGGATTGTTTGGTTGTTTTTCCTCATTTTCCATTCTAGGGCAAAAGATGTTTAATCGATAAGAACCGAGTTTTTACGGTTAAAAATGAGGATAAGTGGTAGTATTTAGTCGGGGGATGTTAGACTAAGGTTACGGAACTTGTTTGGTGAGAATCGGTCGATTTTGGAGAGTTTGGTGGAAGTTGGACAGTGAAGGTTTGAAGTTCGCAGATATTCACTAGCGTGTTCGCTGAGCGAGCTGGTAGCGAACGTTCGCTAAGCGAGCTAGTAGCGAGCCAGTAGCGAACGGTCCCAGACTTGGGCATAATTCATTTTGTGGTGTGGGTAGCGAAGGTTCGTTAGGCCTTCGCTGAGCGAGCGAGGTAGCGAACGAAGTCAGTAGCTTCTGTTTGCCTTCGCGATTTTGTTCGCTGGGCGAACAAGTAGCGAATACTCGCTAGGGGCTCGCTGAGCGAGCGAGGTAGCGAGCATGACAGATTGTGATTTTCTTGGAGTTTCCATCCGAGGTTGGTTTTCTGATTCTAGTATGATTAACCCTTCACCTTAATACATAGATTATACTGTGATATATATGTTGTGGGTAGCCGTATGGCGTGAATCCTAGATTGTTGAATTAAATTGAATGGTGGTCTTTTGACAAATGTAATACATTGTTTAAGTTGATTAAAAATGTATGAAGAGTGCATGAGAACATATTGTGAATATGTGTGTATTGCTTGTGTTTATGTGTTAAGAGTGCATGAGAACATATTGTGAATATGTGTGCATTGCTTGATAAATATGATGATTTAAAGTATGAATACTTGAATGATGTGAATATGTTGTGTGTGCAATCATGTTATAATTGTTGAAGAGAGGAATTATTTGAATGCATGAGATTAAGATGTCGGTCTTAAGTGCATTTTGTTGTTGATTGCATATGCATTATTTAGTCAAGAGGCAATGCTTGCTAGCTTCATAGAGACTAGTGACTTGTCCCAAGCCTAGAAGAGGGGGTTTGAAAGCTTAGAGGACGGGCTTTTGGTGGTTATCGGTCTAGAAGAGTGGACCCGGTTTAATATAAACCGAAAAAAGATAACAAGTGTTGGTACCACATGGCATGAGTTTGCATTAAGTTGTATTGAGTCACATAGCATGAATGTCATTGTTATATGAAATATGCTTGTGTGTGGAAATTGTGGATTATGGATGTGTGCATGATGAAACATGTATTATGATTGTCCATATTTATTTGTGTATATATGTTTTATGAAGTATATGATGGGTTATGATGAAACATAGTGAGAATTGTGAAAATAGGCGTATGTGTATGACGTGTGTAAATGAGAATTGTGAATACATGATTATTGTATGGAAGTATGCTTACAAGCATGAATTGATGAATTGAGGTTTGTAAATGTGTAATGGTGAGTGTGTAACTGTGAGTTGGTGAATAATCCTAATTGTGTATGAATATGGGGATTGGTGAGAATCGATGAGTTTATATGAGTCTTACGGTATATGTGATTGTTGTATGAAAGTGTGCATATATGTGTGAGTTGTTAGGATTGAGAATTATGGATGTGTGCATAATGAAAAATGCTTGAGTGAATTATCCATATTGTTTATACACATGTTGTGATGTATATGATGATTATAATGAATTGTGGTGAGAAAATGGGGAATATATGTATTCTGTAATTGTGCATTTATATATGATTATATGCATTGTTATTATGATAATATTTCTCACCCTTCTGCTGGAATGATTTCCTACATGACATCGTGCAGGTATTAAGGAGTAGTATTGCTTGTAGTTGTGAGGTTGCTTTTGGCGTAGTTGTTTAGTAATTGATTATGCTGGGTCGAGTCATGCTCTGGTCATGTAACACTGGGATCGCTTCGTTTATATTGTAGTGATATACTATGTTTTCATATTATTGAGATATTATGATGTTGGCCTTAATGCCCAAACGATGTTGGTTTATGTGATGAACACAGATGTTTCCGTTAGGGGTATTATGTTATAAAATGAATCTGCTGCTACATGCAAAGTGAAATTTTGTAAAGCATGATTTTACATTGAAATGTTAATGAGCATGAGAGGTGATTTTGATGTTTTGGGATTTATGTGTGACACCCTTTTGTAAATGCATGACAATTTACTCTGATTATTCATATGTTTTCCGTAGGGTTTAGGAGGGTGTTACATTAGTGGTATCAGAGCAGGTCGGTCCGTCCGGCCAAGTTGTCTAATGTTGGTTCTTCCCTTTGTAGGTGACATGTGTGTGAAAGCACTGTCGGTACATGTTTGTTGTCTAACCTTTGTCTGCAGAATCGGGAATGATTCAAGTGGGGGAGAGGGTTGTGCTTCTCTAGGATGCTGCAAGTGTAGAGTTGTAGCTCAGAGTATGGTTGAACGTTGTTATAGTTTGGTAAAGATGGTTTATACCCCATCATGATTTTCGGCTGTCTATTGAAAAATTGAGGAACTAATCACCCTTAATATCTTGTTGATAGTGGTTGGGATTGTGTTGGATGGGATAGACGTGTCTTGCAAGCTTGGAAGGCGTGAGCAGCGAATTGTTTAGAATTAAGCCAAGTGCTGAAGAATTGTTTTGATGAGTCGGCGCAGGACAGTGTTGAGATGCTTAATTTTGATGGGAATTTGAGCGCTAATGAAAGTGGGAAGTTGGCGGTTTGCCGATTAATTGTGGTTGTCTGGAAGTTATCCTGACAAGATAGTGATGTACAGCCAGGACGTGAAGTGGAGTTGTGATTGACTTAGTTACGGGAACTAGTACGATATTGAGAGCTCTGTATCATATGTCTGTTTGGATAAGTCAAGGAATTAAATTGATCAAGTAGTTTTGAGACTTGTGTCTGGTATGTGTGCTACGACAATAGATTGTGAGGTCGAGTATATAAAGGGTAGATAATGACTTTTGGTGATCACTAAAGAAAGTAAAAGGTGGAATACAATATTGGTATAATTAGACCTTTAAACAATTTGAGAGTTGAAGATGCGTTGAATGGCCTTCTAAGTGTGAAATGTTGTTTTCGTATTGTTGACGTAACGGGAGAACCGTAATTCGGAATGATGTAAGATTAGAAGCGTTGGGAGTTATTACAATGCTCTAGGAGATGGTGAAGTAATGACATGGAATTAAGTTATTTATTGATGGAATATGTTTGGATGTTGCAGTAAGTGCGAATAGCGAGGTTCGTGTTTCCGCCAGAACTCACAGATCAAGTGTTCGTTTGGCTTGGGATTTTCCATACTCAATTGAGTAAGTCAATGGTGTGTAACCGATGATATTTGGGTTTACTCTAAGAGTATAGAGGATCATTTTAAGCATCGGGGACTTGAGTTATCAGTATTTGAGAAGAAGTAGTGATATGCTACTGTGAAGAAAGTTCCGAGAGTTTTTGGGAGAGCTGTCAATAGCTCGTGTGTTGGTTTCACCGAATCCGACAGAACTAATTGTTGTGTTTTGTGATTCTTTATTGAGATGATTGGGAGATATGTTAAGAACAACATCAATGAGTTTTGGTTATGCTATAAGGAAACTTAAAGTACATAAGGGAAGTATCTGACAAGTGATTTAGAGTTGGTTGTTGTTGTGTGTTTGTACCAAAGTTTGGAAGCCTCGGTTGTTTAGTTGAGATTTGAGATGGTTCATGATCTTAAGAGCTTAAGGTATTTGTTTGATTTGAAAAAGTTGAATATGATGTAGAGGAAATAACTGGTACTTCTGGAAGAGTATGGCTTTGGGTTGAATTACCATTCGAGTGAGACAACGTGGTGGCTAAGGTATCGACTTGGGAAGTTTTGTGTATACCAATAATGATGGTAAGGAAGTTAAAACTGATTAAGCAAATTCGGGATATGAGTTTGATCTGTGAAGAGACTTCCTATGGGATTGAGCTTTGTATGTTGATACTGACTATTGGTATTTTTGATGAGATCTGAGGAGGTCGGAATCCTAATTTGAGTTAAGAGATTAATAGAGTTTAATGGATTAAAGTCGAAGAGCTGAGAATGGTACTATGAGATGTCGTGATTGAGTTGTATTCCAGATAGCATGAGTTGGATAAGAGTACTTTGGAAGGAGGACATTGAGATACACTGAGTATCCATCCCGGTGCTATGAAGATGTGACCGGATTTGAGGAAATTGTTTTGGTGGCCATAAATGGAGGGAGAAGTGGTTGAGATTGTATATGCTGATCAGACTTGTTGAAAGTCGAAGTGTGAACATCAGAGACTTTTGGGACTGATGCAACCGTTGTTTATTTTGAGTGGAATGAGATATTATTCCCATGGATTTTGTGTCGGGTTTTCTGAAGAAGTTGAAGGAATATGATTCGATTTGGATGGTTAAGCATGGATTAACAAGAGTAACTCGTTACTTACCAGTAAAGATGAATCATTCTGTTAGATGGGAACCTGAGTTTTCCATTGAGATTTTGGAAAGGTTCGTAGACGCCTTGGGTGTCTTGTTAAAGTTGAACTCTATCTAGCATCTGTGGACGGATGTGCGGACAAAGAGAACTATCTAGTATGTAGAAGATTTGTTGAGAACTTGTATGTTGGATCAAGATGGATCAGGGGATAGTTAATCGTTGCTGATTGAGTTACCTACGGTAATCGCTATCATTCTATTATCGGAATGACATCGTATCAGGCTTTGTATGGTAGGAGGTGTAGGATTCCTTTGTGTTTATGTATGTCTGGTGAGAGTGTTGTACTCGAACCTGAGATTGTGTAAGAGACGATTGGAAAGATCAAGAGGAATCCAAGAAAGGACGTGTTTTGAGAGTTACGATAATAACTAGTGTTGGTCGAGCTTGAGGTCTCAGAAACACCCACTGTGTTTTATTGATCTGTATCAGAGTGGCGCAGCGGAGGCGTGGGGAAAATAGCATGTTGGACTGTTTTACCGCTGTCACTTATGGGAATTGCATGATGTGTTCATATGTCTAAGTTGAGGAAGTGCATTCATTCAGATGGAGTGGTGTACGAGTGAGAGAGGATTTTATTGTTGAGACATTGCTAGTTCAAGTTGATGAACGAGAAGCAACTTCGAGGTAAAAGGATTCCTTTAGTGGAAGTAGTTTGGGATTTGGGATGCGAGGGTCGTATCCAGAGTTGTTCGAATCAGGTGAGATTTTCGAGGACGAAAATTCCTAAAGTGGGGGAGAGTTGTAACAGTCTAATTTTTCCATAATTGATTAATTGTACTAATTAATTGGTTTATGTGATTTATCTGATTTAAATGGATTATTGGATTTATTTAATTCATATGTGTTAATGGATTTAACTGATTTATCCTATTTGGAAGAATAATGTGGATTTAATAGATATTCTCTATGTTAATGATAAGATGAGATATTCTAGTGAGAAAAGGAATGGATAGATATTTTGAGAGAAGAATTATGGTGGAAAGAAAATAGAAGGATATAAAAGGAAAATAGAGAGAAAAGAAAAGAGATAGAAAGAAAAGAAGGAAAAGGAGAGAAAGAAAGAGGAAGAGGAGAAAAGAGGAAGAAGAAGGGAAAAGCTTGGAAATCATCAAGAACAACTTCTAGCTTCCGATTAATCAAGGTAAGGGTGTGAAATATTGTTATCTTACCAATGTATGTGATTATGTATGGATTGTTTGGTTGTTTTTCCTCATTTTCCATTCTAGGGCAAAAGATGTTTAATCGATAGGAACCGAGTTTTTACGGTTAAAAATGAGGATAAGTGGTAGTATTTAGTCGGGGGATGTTAGACTAAGGTTATGGAACTTGTTCGGTGAGAATCGGTCGGTTTTGGAGAGTTTGGTGGAAGTTGGACAGTGAAGGTTTGAAGTTCGCAGACATTCGCTAGTGTGTTCGCTGAGCGAGCTGGTAGCGAACGTTCGCTAAGCGAGCTAGTAGCGAGCCAGTAGCGAACGGTCCCAGACTTGGGCATAATTCATTTTGTGGTGTGGGTAGCGAAGGTTCGTTAGGCCTTCGCTGAGCGAGCGAGGTAGCGAACGAAGTCAGTAGCTTCTGTTTGCCTTCGCGAGTTTGTTCGCTGGGCGAACAAGTAGCGAATACTCGCTAGGGGCTCGCTGAGCGAGCGAGGTAGCGAGCATGACAGATTGTGATTTTCTTGGAGTTTCCATCCGAGGTTGGTTTTCTGATTCTAGTATGATTAACCCTTCACCTTAAGACATAGATTATGCTGTGATATATATGTTGTGGGTAGCCGTATGGCGTGAATCCTAGATTGTTGAATTAAATTGAATGGTGGTCTTTTGACAAATGTAATACATTGTTTAAGTTGATTAAAAATGTATGAAAAGTGCATGAGAACATATTGTGAATATGTGTGCATTGCTTGTGTTTATGTGTTAAGAGTGCATGAGAACATATTGTGAATATGTGTGCATTGCTTGATAAATATGATGATTTAAAGTATGAATACTTGAATGATGTGAATATGTTGTGTGTGCAATCATGTTATAATTCTTGAAGAGAGGAATTATTTGAATGCATGAGATTAAGATGTCGGTCTTAAGTGCATTTTGTTGTTGATTGCATATGCATCATTTATTCAAAAGGCAATGCTTGCTAGTTTCGTGGAGACTAGTGACTTGTCCCAAGCCTAGAAGAGTGGGTTTGAAAGCTTAGAGGACGGGCTTTTGGTGGTTATCGGTCTAGAAGAGTGGACCCGGTTTAATGTAAACCGAAAAAAGATAACAAGTGTTGGTACCACATGGCATGAGTTTGCATTAAGTTGTATTGAGTCATATAGCATGAATGTCATTGTTATATGAAGTATGCTTGTGTGTAGAAATTGTGGATTATGGATGTGTGCATGATGAAACATGTTTTATGATTGTCCATATTTGTTTGTGTATATATGCTTTATGAAGTATATGATGGGTTATGATGAAGTATAGTGAGAATTGTGAAAATAGGCATATGTGTATGACGTGTGTAAATGAGAATTGTGTGTTGCACCCCAAATTTTGACCCCTTAGATCCTCATCATCATTGTAGGATCATATTTGCTTGATTAACTAATCTTAACCCATTTTCAGTTTATCTTTGTTAAGATGCAGATGAATTAGGGTTTCGTACCGTCAAATTCGAGATTTCGGCGGTCTAATCAATCAATGCTTTGGATTGATGCAACTTCAAATAAGTCTCCACAAAATTAAGGATAATACATTGGATCAAGTATGAATTCAATTTGAGGTGGTCACCCGGGAAATGAGAGCAGTGCAATTTGAGATACCCGATTAGGGTTTTCGATCAGAAACGTCAACTGTAGTTTGACTTTCGATTCAAAGAGTATTTCAATGGTGTGATCAAGGTCCATTCAGATCCTATGGCTTAGTAAAGTCCATCCAAAGAGTTTCAAGTCCTCAGGATGTCCGGATCACCAACGGGCGACTCGGTAGACACCGATCGATCGAACGGCTGACCGAAAAGTCAACTCTTCAACAATAAGGAATTTGACTTCAAGATGTGAATCAAAAATGGTCCTTATGTCATATTACACCTACCCATAAAATTTTATGACCATTGGATCAAGGGTTGAGAAGTTATTGCAAAAATCAGGGATTAGGGTTTCGAAAGGGGCAAGACCATAACTCCTCAACCACACATCCAATTGAAGTGGTTCAAAGCTCATTAAAAAGCTCTTGACAAATCCTACAAAAGCCTCAAAGTGGTCCATGGTCAAAAAATGCATAGAATTGGAGTTATAGAAAAATTCATTTTTGAAGGGGAAATAACTTAGAAATTTTCTAAGTTATTTAACTCTTGTAACTGGTTTTTTCAGAAACTTTGAAGGGTTTTTCAACCTAGTTCCATAAAGAATTTGAAACTTTCCAAAACATGAAAGTTGTAGATCTACTTAAGTGCTTTCTAAATTATGGTAGAACTCCTCAATAGCATGTTTGAGCAGGAAGTTATGCACCATAGAAGTTGGGCCTGTCACACTTGGAACCACTTTGTCAAAATTTCTCAAAACTGAATTTTCACAACTTAAAAGGGAGGAAAGAGAAACTTTTCCCCAAGGATGTGGCAGCTGCAGCTCCCTACCTCTCTAGCTTCATTTCAAGTCACCTCACTCCTTCATATCATATGGTTTTTCTTGCATTGAGCCTTGGAACTGATGTGAAGATGGTTGCCACTAGATTTGGAAAGATTTTCTTCCAAGACTCCCTCCAAAAATGGTAAATGACCAAGGCTGCCCTCACTCTTGCTTGGTTATAAATAGAGGACTCCTCTATGAGTTCAAGGACACCATATGAATCTTAGAAAACTACAGCTCTCACTCTCCTCTCATTCATCAAGAATCCTAAAATCTTCAAAACTTCCATTTCCACCAAAAAACTATCTTGAGCAAAACGTTGCTCAAGACCAGTTCCATCCCTTCCAAACCTTTAAAAAGAATCCATACAATCTTTAAATATCATATAGAAGGTGTCCATACCTTTAAACCTTCAAAAAATATCAAATTGCTAAAAGTCAACTTTCACGCTAAGAAAGTTTGACCACAACCCTCAAAACTTGCCAAATCTTGGTCTAGGTTTTTTCTTGTTGATCTAACCATCCACACACATCACATATGTCATATTATGACTGTCTAAAGTATTGAAAACCAACTGGAAATCCCCTAACTCCAACTGTCTTAAAGTTTGGTCTTGTTGCTTCAAGAGGAAGTAAGCTTCATATCATTGCAAAGGAAGGAGCATCTCTGGGTTTCTAAGCTTTTTAGCTTGTTCAAGGCTGATCAACAAGAGGTATGTGATGTTCTAACTATCTATAAGTCATACGTTGTCATGTATTGTCATTTTATGGTGGTTTGTGTGAAAATGGACCATGGCTGCCCTATTATGTTTCTTTGTCAAGAATCCTATTTTTGTGATCATGATGGTTGTTTTGTCAAATACATTGTCATTTGTAAATGATATATGGATGTTAGATTGTAAGTTGTGCCTCATTATCATGTTTAGGTTTGTTAGTGAGTTTTTGGCCATTTGGAGGTTTTAGGATCCAAACTTGAAAAGTGGTATGCTTACCCTATAACTAGAATCTTGGCTCACTATTAGGATAGGTAGCTGACTTGTAAGTTGCTCATAGACCCCCCCCTCCCCTTTCCCTTGATCATGTGTGAATCAATGGGGCTTTTTGTTTTCACTATGATATTTTTCATGTTTGATTTTGCTGTCCAATATTGGTCCAATATGCCATTCTTTGATTTAATAAGTTTTTGCATAACTTGAGGTTGTGAACTCATCTGTTTATCCATTTCAAGAGTGTGTATGTTGTTGTTATGCTCAAAATCTGCCTAAGGTTCAATTTGCTATGGCATGCCTCAAACTGTTGCATTTTTCAAATACCATGAAATCAATATGTCATTTTCTGTTTCAAGCATTGTTTACATGATTTGTGTGCATTAAATCTTCATCATATCCATTTAAAACTTGTGCATGATCTCATTTTCTCCAACTGTCATGGTTATGGCTTATTGTGTGTTTAAGTTGTTGTTCTTGTATGATATGAGCTCCAAAATGCTATTTTCTGCTTGGTAAGGTTTTCATCTATTCCTAGGGTATATCCTCATCTGTTAGCATGTTCATGGTATGTGAATATTGCTTGTTTAAACACAAAACTCTTTGCTTGCCAAAACAACCTGCTGTGCTAAGTTTTACCAAGACAGTTTTTCATATTTCCTACCACAACTTACCAATTTTGTGCTCTAACTGTCATATGCCTAATTTATGAGTTAAAACTCATTTATTTGCTTGATTTTAATGTGTGGAAATGTTTAGATTGATCAATGTTTACCTGCATTTTCATTTCACCCTCAAGCTGCTTCTTTAAGCCAAGTTTACCATAACCATATACCAAATTTTGGTTTGCTTGCAATATGCGTATTTTGTGAGTGGTAACTCATTCTTTCCCACATTTATGATATGTGTGTGTTGTGTTTGTCAACATAGGATCATTTTCATAGCTGGAGCATGTTGGTACCTTTTTGCTGTTAAACAGTTTTGAAAACAATTGCACACATTTCACTTCTTTTGTTTGATTGTCTTAGGGCTGCTCATCTAGCATTGAATCTATAGTAGCATTTGAAATTTGTATGTGCATGAATCAATCATTTTTAGCATGTATTACATTCCTGTCATGACATCCCCTCACACATGTTTGGCATTTGAAGCTTGATAATCCATTTTCTTGTTATGTACACTTCATGATAGCCTTAAATGATAGACCCATCTAGGATCATATTTTGAGCTTGCGTATGACACTTACTTGCATCTCAATCTGTTCCAAACCAGTTTTGACTCCCATGTTGCATTTATTTAAAGTGTTTGAGCAGCTGGCCTGTATTTTTCATTTCCATAATGTTTGTGAACACTTTTGAGGTATAGGCACTTTTCATATGGTGTTTTGAAAATGTTTGATAGGTCATTTCATTCCAATTATGTCTGCTACTTAATTTGTTTTCAAATGGCACTTTCCTCCAATATTGGCATAGCATAGCAGTTGTTGTTTTTTGTACTTGTGATTAGCATTGTGATGGTTATAGATGTTCTCATTTCATTTCAAGTATGCCTCATAATTTTCCTGCCTTAATTGAATAGTTTTTAATGTGAAACATCCATGTGGGCCAGCTATTCCAATTCATCCATATTGCTGTCATGATGCATCCTTGCTCATCTCTTCTGCTAGAACACTTGTATTTGGTTTGTAAACTTTGAGCACACCATCATTAACCTGATCAGGACTAAGCCATGTATGCATAATCATTACTTTCCATCTGTTGAAACAGTTTTGCTGCACTTTCTTATTGATTTTGCAACTCATGTGCTACTTTTTGAATCAAGATTGTATTGAACTAATTTCTTGGTAGAACACTTTCAATATCACATGTATGTATTGCTCATATTGCTTAGACATCTTAATCACTTTTATTTTGGGATCATGATCATCAAAAGGCACTTCATTCACCAACTTTGCAACTGTCATAGGTTTTTGAAATCCATGTTGTTTGTAAACTTCCTTATGGTTTAGACACATCCTATATGTGGTTTTGAGTGTGTATGTGTGGTTTCTTCACTCCAATTTGGCCTGTTTCACAATCTCATCATCTCACTTGCCATAACTTAATTTTCATCTCATTTTCACATGACAGTTGGATTTGCACCTCATAAGTAGTTAGTTTGAATGCATGAGTATGTTGTATTTAATATTTGAATTGTGTTTGAGCCCTTTCTCTGACCATAGCATGATTGGTTTGTCCATTTGCTTCATAAATGCATTTTTTATCCACATAAGCAACTTCTATCGTGTTTTTATTTCAAGCCATGTTTTCAAAAATCTACCTGGACCATCCTCTTCCTTGTTTAAAAATACCCAAAATTGATCTAAGGTTTGCTTGATTTGGTTGAGAAATGAGTGAGTTGCATATCAAAACGTATTTGTGAACTTGCCTTATTTTTGCTTCATTTTGTGCCCAGAAAATTAACACACCAAGCCATATATATTTATGGGGGTGGCTATATCAACGGATGTATAGCCACCCCAGTGGTAGAAACCTTGCCCATAAACACGCCTTGCAACGCCTAGACCTGGGTTCGATCCCTGAGGAGGATCAACCCTTTTGGCCTTTTTTCTTTTCCCTTGCAAGCGCGCATTGGGCTCGAGGGCGTGGGTTCAACTCCCACCCCTTGCATTTTCTTCTATTTTTCACTCATTGGTTATTGTTTTGTGCATTAAAATTCATGAAACTTTAAAAAATCACAACACTCTGATTTTCATCTTTTTTTGCCCATTCTTTTTGCATTATGTTTGTTATAATGTCTACTTTTGTATGATGTGAAAATATTGCTTGTTGTCATAAATTGTGATATACTTTACTCATATGGAATACTGTTCATTTATTGTGATTAGTGATCCTACTTACAGTTGATTTCCTTTGAGCACGTTTGAATTTCTTGTGAGATCTTTATTCCCCTTGTTAGTTAACATGTTAGGGTACCCCCTTTGTTTATCACCATAATCTTGTCTCATTTATCCCTCCTAAATTATGAGGTTTAAACTGATTTAACAGTGTTTGATTATCATCTATGCATTGTTGTTACATTTGCTATGTTTTGAACTTGTGACTTGCCTATCTTCAAATTGTGATTTGTTTATGTGGTAATTACCTTCATCATGTTCCAATCTTTGTTAAGATAGGCCCTCAATCTTTGTTAAGATGATTTATTGGTTGTAACCCTTGATATCATTTGAGAATGTGCTTATTGTAATTTGCATACTTACTTGTCTTATTTCATCTTGTTCATTTACTTTGTTAAGTACTTATTCCCCAAGTGATGGAACTTTTTAGTTCTCATCCAAGTTCTCTCTCTCTCTCTCTCTCTCTCTCTCTCTCTCTCTCTCTCTCTCTCTCTCTCTCTCTCTCTCTCTCTCCTTCCAAAGGAAAAGTCTCTCCCTTGACCCTTGTGTCATTGGATAGCTCATTACCCTTCCTTGACTTTGTGAAGTCATCTTGAACATTAGTATAAGCCATTAGACTTTCCTTAAAGTCTAGAAAGCCTTACCTACACTAGGAGTGTTCTTCAACTAGAACCATAGGATAGAGTTTGTAAACTCTATGTAAGAATCATAGTAATGATTACTTACTCCCCTCTTGAGTTTTATAACATAGATCTAGAGAGTTTTGTTAAACTCTATACAAGCATTGTAATGTTTGTTCCCCGTTGAACCTTGATCATAATCAAGTGTTCTTTAACCCTAGTTAGGTGAACTACGATTGCTCTGATTCTATCCTAGTTAGGATACGTAGGCAGAAGACGCGACGTCTTTGCGAGCAAGCTTAGAAACTATCTTTAGGTCTTAACCTACACCTTTTACCCAATCCCAAACCATAGCAAACATTTTACAAACTTAGCATGCAAGTAAACAAAAGGTTCATGTAGAGTACTACAGATGTTTAGGATGTGAAACACCTACCCTATGCATAACCAACCCCCGATCCCCGAATCTCTTAGCGTTGTTCTTACATCGCGAAAAGGGTTTTTCTTTCTTTAGACCTTTCCGATAAATTAAAGATCGGTTGTAATCTAAGAATTAAAGATTCAAGTTAATCAATAGCTTGGTATCACGATTCTCACTGCAACAGAAATGGCGACTTCACTGGGGACAACATACTTAATTTGAGGGTTTAGCCTATTTTGTTTAAATTGCATGCTATATTTGTAAATATTTGCTTAACATGTATATTTGTCAATATATTTGTTTGATTGTTGGATATTGGGTATGTTGAGTGGTGAGACGGTCCTATACTCGGACTTGAGTGCAATTATGATAGGATGGTGATATATTCAAGAAGGCTTATAGGGAGTTGATTCCCGACCAAGCTAACTTGAGAAACCACCGCTCAGTGTAGGCCCTCTTAAAAGTTTAGTATTGTTGATCGAGTATTCGTGAAAACAATGCTACTTTCGAGGAAGGAGACCATGACACTGTGGACTTTTAGAATACACTTTACCCCACTTTGGCCTTATTAGGACGTAGTTCGATGACTATAAGGAAGTATTTCCGAAATAGTTGATACGCGATACTACACTCAGACGAGATTCTCTTGAGAATATTATCGATTACCAAGTAATTTGGGAAGTTGATAATATCCGAAGGATGGGTTGATGACTCTGGGAACTTTGTAGAACCCGTTCGGCATGTACAATCAATCCATAGTACAAACCTTTGGGGATGGTTAGACCCTTGGACTCATGCTTGTCCTTAAACCTAAGCTTGTGTTTTGTGCATATGCTTGTGTTTGTGCATGTTGCATTCATATCATCATATCATCATATCATCATATCATCATATGGTTTCATGGAACTCAGACTTTGTTGTTTATAAACATCAGAGGTCGTCATGAACAGTGAAAGAAAGAAAACTTTGAAGTACACTTACAAGGGTTTTAATCTAGATGACTTGAAAAGGTTGAGCACCTTAGTGACAGATCCAGAAGGATTTCAAAGCCGATATGGGAAGCTATTGCTACTCTTGAAGATAAAGATGGATAGTGGACTTCTTTCTACTCTTCTCCAGTTTTATGATCCGCTCTACCACTGTTTCACATTCCCTGATTATCAGCTAGTGCCCACACTAGAAGAGTATTCTCAGTTGATTGGATTGCCCATTCTTAAAGATTCTCCTTTTCCCATCATGGAGAAGGACCCTGAAGAGAAAGATATCGCCAAAGCTACACGTTTGGGAGTGGTTGATATAAAAAAGAATCTGATTACAAAAGGAGGAGTCTTTGGGTTAAAAGCAGAATTCTTGGTTGAGAAAGCTCAGTATTATGCAGATCATTTAAGCATGGATACGTTTGAAGCTATCTTTGCCTTACTCATCTATGGTATCTTCTTGTTTCCGAGCTTTGAGAATTTTGTGGACCTCAATGCCATTAAAATTTTCTTGAAGAAGAATCCTGCGCCTACCTTGTTAGCAGACACATACCATTCTATTCATCTGAGGAACTTCCACAGTGGAGGAATGATCACTTGTTGCGCTCCTTTATTGTACAAATGATTCACTTCACACTTGCCCAAAGCCAATGCTTTTTGGGATCCAAAGAAAGGATGGTGGTCATAAAAGATCATAGCTCTCACCCATTCCGATATTGATTGGTATAGTCGTGATTATGATGGGACAATGATTATTGACAATTGCGGGGATTTCGGCAATGTACCTCTTCTCAGCATTAATGGAGGAATCAGCTACAATCCAATACTCGCCCGCCGACAATTGGGATACCCGTTAAAAGACAAACCCAATAGTGTTCAAGTGGAAAATATTTTCTTCAAAGAGGGAGGAGATAGTCAAGGACTAAAAGGGAAGATTCTAAAGGCTTGGAAGCATCTACACAGGAAAGGGAAGAAGGATCTTGGAAGACTCAACTGTGTCTCTTTGGAACCTTACCTTCAATGGATTCGAAAAAGAGCCATCACCATAAGGATGTCATATCCTATGCAAGAGCATATGGCTTTAAAGGAAGAACGCCCTTTAGTCTTCATGTCTGAAGAAGAAAAGTTGAAAATTAATTTGGTCAAAGCACAACAAACTGAAGAAGCTTGGAAGCACAAGTATCAAATAGTCGTCGAAGAAAATGCGGAGCTCCAGAGACAACTCCAGTTGAAAGATGAAGAAATCCTCTCTTGTAAGAAGAGGAAAGCACTAGAAGAACCTTATGAGCCTCAGTCTAATCCATGGAAGATAATTGTGGACACACTCATCTTTGAGAAGACTCAGATGGAAAGAAAGATCGAGAAGCTCAATTTAAGGCTGCTAGGGGAACCTTGATAGGATTCATTTAGTTGTTGTTTAAAACTCTTGTAAGGGGAAACAATGTTTTGTAATCCGTTTTGTTAATCAATGAAATGACGACTTCTGATGTTCGAAAATATCTGAGTTCCATGACACCATTTGCATTTGCATTTGCACTTCTTCTAACCATTCAAGGAAATTCATTTCTTCTTTTTGCAGACAACAACATGGTAAGAAGAGACATGCTTCGGGTTCCAGATCTGAGGTTGGGCCGTCTAAGGATGTTAACGAGACTTGTCCGAAATCCTGCTGCTTTCATAGTCAAATATGGGGACCTATTGCCATTGATAAATGCTCCGATCAACGAGCCCATGTTGCAAGCCTTGGTTGAATTCTATGATACAACCTACCATTGTTTTGTGTTTCCAGACTTTCAATTACTCCCGACCCTCGAGGAATATACTGCTTACTTAAAGATTCCATGGACTTTTACGCTCCCTTATGGAAAAACAAAGAAGAGGGACTTAGCTAAAGCCTTACATATCAAGCTAGAGGACTTACCACCGATGAGAGCGAAAGGAGGGTGGTACGGAATGGATGCCAGACCTCTAATGGAGATGGCTGAGTATCATTATGAAAGCAGAAACCTGGGTATTTTTGAGGCGATTCTGGCATTACTGATATATGGACTGTATCTTTTTCCAAGCAGCTACGACTTCATCAGTGAAGAGGCGATTTGCCTCTTCATCATCAAAAATTCGGTCAACACGATACTGGATGACACTTATGTGGTTATCCATCGTTTCATCTTGTATGATTGTGGGCAATTCTCATGCTGTCTTGCACTACTCGACCGATGGTTTACTTCTCATCTGCCAAGAACTCATATCCTTTGGAGGCTTCATACCAAAAGTGCATGGGTCTCTAAACTCGTCACTCTCAGACACCATGACATCACATGGTATGACACCAGCATTAGTGACCAAGTCATGATTCCTAGCTACGGAGATTTCCCCAATGTGCCTCTCATTGGGATAAAAGGGGTGATCACCTATAATCCTATTCTCGCTCGGCGTCAACATGGATATCCTACCGGACCAGAGCCCGAACCAGAACTGTTGAGGCCATGCTTCTGCGAGACAGGTCGCAACCAAAAACTAGAAGCTAATGCTCAATATGCTCAAAGAGATCCACACCTCTTGGGCCTAACTCCAATGGAGAATGCAAGTTGTTTAACCACCAGGGGTACCTGCTATGGTCAAAAGAAATTGCCTTAAACATGTTCTGCACTCATGACTATGAGATAACCATGGAGCCTGAGGTCCCTGCAACTAGGGAAGAGCTAAGATATGCCTTGATCAAGGCGCAAAGAGAGAACGAAGACCTGTGGGAGATTATCCGCCAGGACCAAGTTCATGTCAGAGTCCAAGAAGGAGAAGGATCATCTTGTTAGATTGATCTTTGTTTCACCATTTCCCTGCTTTCCCTAAAAAGGATTGAAATCCTGTTTGTTGCATTTACTTTCATTTTCTTGTAAGAAAAGGTCTTGCTTTTTAGAAAGGGCCACTCTATTGTAATAGATTTCCAGCTATCAAATGAAAAACACTTTTTAAAGCATGTCGTTACATGTTGGTCTAACTTTTTGTTTGTAAACGAAAAATTTGAATTTCCTTGAATGGTTTATGCATCCGCATTTGCATTTGCATGGCATCCTGCATCAGTCCTGCATTTGGGTTCCGCAACTCATCCTTTGTTCTTGTTCAGAAGGAGATAAGGAGTCACGCTGAGTACCCACAGATACAACACACGGTCCCAAGCCCAAAATAAGATGGCAGATAACGATCAGAGGTTTGATCAAATGGATAATGGCATCGAAGGGATCAAAGGGGACGTTAGTCAGATCATGTAAGTCCTCAACATAATCAAAGCAAAAATGGATACGCAACCTACAGTGATCTCCGAAGTTGCCACAGCAGCAGCTAATGTTACAGTAGCCCCTGTTACTTCAGCAAAGTTTCCCTACGGCATGTCCCGGTATTTTGTGCCGCCATTCAACAATATGCAATCTTCGAGTCTCAATCCCCTGTTCGACTCAATAATCAGAAACCCTATTTTTACTCAAGCAGGTGGGCCTACCACAGTGCGACCAGTTTTCGCCAATCAACAACCAATCTTTGATATACCCGATGGATCTGAAGTTGAGGACAAAAAACACGAAAAATTAAGAGTGGAGATAGACATCATGGCCAAAAGGATGAGGGCCATTGAAGGAAATCATGTATTTGGATCTGATGCCAAGGATCTATGTCTGGTATCTGAATTGGTGTTTCCTCAAAAATTTAAAATGCCAATCTTCGACAAATATGAGGGGACCACTTGTCCTAAAGAGCACCTAATCATGTACTGTAGGCGGATGACTCCGCATATTGAAAATGACAAACTGTTAGTACACTGTTTCCAAGATAGTCTAAAAGGGGCTTCGGCTAAGTGGTATCTCGGTTTAGATCAAGCAAAAATCCACAGTTTCCAAGACCTTTCAGATGCTTTTATTCAACAGTACAAGTATAACATGGACCTAGCTCCCGACCGCCGTCAGCTTCTCAGCATGACGCAAAAAAACACTGAAACCTTTAAGGAGTATGCACAAAGATGGCACGGAACTGCAACACAAGTAGAGCCTCCCCTTGCTGAAAAGGAGTTGGCAGATTGGTTTGTGGATACAGTTCGACCAGAATTCTATGAATGTTTGATCAGCAGTGTTACAACAAATTTCTCTGATATTGTGGCAGTGGGAGTCAAGGTGGAAGCAGGTTTAAAGAGTGGAAAAGTGACCACTCCAAATATTACCTCAAGCGCCAGCACGACAAAGAAGTCAGTCAGCACTTTCCACAAAAAGAAAGAGGGAGAGGTGAGTGCAATCACATATGGAAAGAAAGCACAAAGCTCACGAAGCCACCACCAACAGAACCAACCATCATGTGTGGCGGCAATGACCCCGGTTTTTCAACCTTCTTCACAGCATGGTCCCCAACCTGGGGCATCCAGCAATCAGCACCAGTATCAGCCTGGCAATCAGCAACATTATCACGCCAATAATCAGCAACAATACCAGCAGCCGCAGGGTCAACAACCTCATAACAGGGCCCCGAGAGCAAATTATCAAGCAAATAGGCCAAAGATACAGCCTATTCCAATGAGTTACACCGACCTGTTTCCCATGCTAATAGAAAGAGGGCTGGTCAAAACGAGGAAATTAGGTGCTCCACCTAATCCACTCCCGTTCTATTACAATGCAAATGCTCGCTGCCTATTTCATGAGAATGCTCCAGGCCACGATCTTGAAGGTTGCTTCGCCCTTCAGCATCTAGTTCGAGAACTAATTGAAAAAAGGATTCTATCCTTTGAAGATAATCATCCCAACGTTAAGAGCAACCCTCTGCCAAATCATGGTGGAGTCAACGCCATTACTGAAGAAGGGGAGGGGTCAAAAGACAAGAAAGTTACCACTGTTGGTGAAATCAAATTGCCATTAGTAGACCTACACAAACGCCTTGCCCAGGCATGGTCGCTCAAGACATCTCACGAAGATTGCAAAGAATGTATGCTGAATCCTGAGGGTTGTGACGCTGTGAAGAAAGACATCCGGACCATGATTGAACAGGGAATGATAGAAATCACTCACCGAAAAAAGGAAGAAGATGTGGCGGTCATCGAACCTGTGTTTAACATACCAGGAGAGCCCAATAAAAGAGCCATATTTAGAGATGATAACAGTAACAAAAACTACAAGAACGTCCGGCTAGTATTTCGCGATGATGCACCCCCGAAATTCGGGAGGGGACAGACTAGGTTTGAGCCGAGGGGAGGATCCAAGCCTCACCCAAGAGCCGTGACACCAAAACAAGACTATTCATGGTGTGAGGGGATTTTCAAAGAAAAGAAACCAGCAAGTGTGGCCAACATTGCCAGTGGAAGAAAAATGACCCGGAGTGGTCGCATCTACCAATCTCGAACATATAATGAGGCTCCTCCACCAGCAGTTTCTGTTCAGAAAACTCCGGTTCCTCAGAATCCTATTCCATAGGCAGTCACCGCCAAAGAACCTTTAGTTAGAGGAAAAGAAAGTCTCAAGAACGATGAAGAAGAATTCTTGAGAATCATTCGACGAAGTGATTATAGGGTGGTGGATAAACTAAACCAAACACCCTCCAAGATCTCGGTCGTGGCTTTGCTTTTAAGCTCTTCAGCACACCGCCAGGCGTTGCTCAAAATCCTGACACAGACCCACGTCACTAAAGATATTACATTGGGGCAGTTTGACTCCGTTGTAGCAAATATCACTGCCTACAACACATTGAGCTTTGACGATAACGAACTGACAGCTGAGAAGCGTAAGCACAATCGTGCTTTACATGTGTCAGTCAAATGTGAAGAGGATACAATGTCTCGAGTTCTTGTCGACACAGGATCAACACTCAATGTAATGCCTAAAAGGACTTTGGCCAAGCTGGCATATCAAGGTGCTACCATGAGACCAACTTCTCTCATAGTCAAGGCATTTGACGGATCCAGGAGAACCGTGATAGGAAAAGTTGATCTTCCTATCCTAATTGGGCCACAAACATTCGAAGTCACCTTCTAAGTGATGGACATAAATCTGGTCTACAGTTGTCTACTGGGAAGACCATGGATTCACACAACTGGCGTTGTCACTTCCACTCTCCACCAAAAAATGAAGTTTGTTGTAAATGACCAATTGGTCATCGTCCATGGAGAAGAAGACTTAATGGTGAGCAACTTGTCATCATTCCGGTATATTGATGCAGATGAAGATTCCCTCGAGACGGCCTTCCAAGCACTAGAAATAGCTCACGATGTTCTAGTTGATGAATCAGACATAACCCGTGGGCCATCATTTACCTCTGCTCAAAGTATTAAGGCAACACTAAAAACATGAGTTCCATTGGGATGGGGAGAGGTCATCGAAGTCAATGCTCGAGCCAAAAATGATCGACAAGGGTTGGGTTACAAACCAACTCCAGAATGCGAGCCAGAAGAAAGCACCATGAAGAAGAAGTCTTTAAAAGAGATATTCACTAGTGGCGGCGTGCAAGTCAATGCCATTATTGCTGAAGATGAAGATGATAATCTGGATCATCTAATAACTAGAGGAGGAGCAGCGTTGCGCAATTGGGAGGCTGTGGAAATTCTCATCTTTTTACCTTTAGAGTAATTCACTCTGCTTGTTAGCTTTGTGTTTTCTTTAAAAATTTCTGGTCTTGCCCAAGGCCTGCGAATTATTTTGTATTGGGCCACTTTGCAAAATTTGAAAATCATTAATGAAAAAGTGTTTCGTTAAAACTCTTGCTATTTGTTTTAAGCATCATTTTCACTCTTTTTGTTAAAAAAATGGCAATCTTTTTTGAAAAAAATAATAAAAACAACCCTTCATCTGCATGTCTGTGTGTGTGTGTGTGTGTGTGTGTGTGCCTAATTGTTCCAAAATAAAACATGCAGAATACCTCCATCAACCACAGAATCCTATGATCCTTCGACTTCTTCTACCAGCAGTTCATTTGTCTTTCAAGCTGAAGAAGTGAATGACGAAGAGTTAGAAGTCCCAGAAGAGTTAAAAAGAATGGCTGAATACGAAGATGTTTATCTCCAACCCCACAAAGAGCAGACTGAAGTCATCAACTTGGGGTCAGAGGAAGACAAAAGAGAAGTCAAGATCGGGGCATCATTAAGGCCAGAAATCAAAGATAAGCTGATAACAATCCTCAGAGATTTTGTTGACGTATTTGCTTGGTCCTACCAAGATACGCCGGGGTTGGATACTGACATTGTCATGGACAAGCTCCCCCTGAAGCCAGAATGTCCTCCGGTCAAACAAAAGCTTCGTAGGTCGAGACCAAACATGGCGCTTAAAATCCGAGATGAGTTCAAAAAGCAAATTGATGTCGGCTTTTTAGCAGTATCCGAGTATCCAGAATGGGGGGCAAACATTGTACCAGTCCCAAAGAAGGATGGCAAGGTCAGGATGTGCGTCGACTACAGGGATTTAAACAAAGCGAGTCCGAAGGACGACTTCCCTCTACCACACATTGATACTTTGGTGGATAATACTGCAAGCTTCGCAGTATTCTCATTTATGGACGGATTTTCTGGTTATAACCAGATAAAAATGGATCTAGATGACATGGAGAAAACAACCTTCATCACACCATGGGGCACCTATTGTTATAAGGTCATGCCTTTTGGTTTGAAGAACGCAGGGGCAATGTATCAGAGAGCTATGGTCACACTCTTTCATGATATGATGCACAAAGAAATCGAAGTGTACGTGGATGATATGATCGCAAAATCCCAAAGTGAAGAAGACCACTTGGATCATTTGCTAAAGCTATTCGAGAGACTCCGAAAGTATCAACTGAGATTAAATCCAGCAAAATGCACCTTCGGAGTTCGCTCAGGCAAGTTACATGGTTTCATCGTTAGTCAGCGAGGAATTGAAGTAGACCCCGACAAGGTTAAAGCAATCCAGGAGATGCCTGCTCCCGAAACAGAGAAACAAGTCAGAGGCTTCCTTGGACGTCTGAATTACATATCCAAATTCATCTCCAATCTGACCCCTACTTACACACTGATCTTCAAGTTGTTACAAAAAGATCAAACAGTGGTATGGAATGAAAACTGCCAAGCCGCATTTGAGAAAATCAAGCAGTACTTGCAAGAACCTCCAGTGTTGATTCCTCCGGTACCCGGAAGGCCTTTGTTCATGTATATGACGGTACTAGAAGATTCAATGGGCTGTGTCTTAGGCCATACTGATGAGTCAGGAAAGAAAGAACATGCAATCTATTATCTAAGCAAGATGTTCACTGATTGCGAGAGTCGTTACTCTCCCCTAGAAAAAGCCTGTTGTGCGTTAGCATGGGCCGCCAAACATTTGAGGCAGTAGATGATTTATCACACTACAATGCTGATTTCTAAAATGGACCCCATCAAGTACATCTTTGAAAAGCCAGCTCAAACGGGAAGATTAGCCAGATGGAATATGCTCTTATCAGAGTATGATATCCAATATGTTGCGCAGAAATCTATCAAAGGAAGTGTCTTGTCAGAACACCTTGCAGAGCATCCTATGGAGGATTATGAACCACTCAAGTTTGATTTTCCTGATGAAGATGTAATGTATGTTCAGCGTACAAAACCAGAGCCTGGTCCAGAAGAAGGTCCCGAGCCTGGATCGCGCTGGGAGATGATGTTCGACGGAGCGTCAAACAAAAATGGACATGGCGTTGGAGCTGTTTTGAAAAATCCAACTAGAGGGTACACTGCGGTCACAACCCGACTTTGTTTCTCATGTACAAACAACATAGCCGAGTATGAAGCCTGCATCTTAGGGTTGGAAGCTGCCATTGATCTTCGCATCAAAATCTTGGAAGTAATTGGTGATTCTGCTTTGGTGATATACCAACTCAAAGGAGAATGGGAAACCAGGGATGAAAAGTTAATCCCTTACAAGACTCATATCATGGACATGGCTGAATATTTTGATGAAATTACCTTCAAGCATGCACCAAGAGCAGAAAATCATATTGTCGATGCGATAGCCATGATGGCATCAATGTGGAAGGTCCAGTTTGTCAACGAGGCACCTCTGATCCGCATCGAAAGAAGGACAGTACCCGCATATGTCATGACAATAGAGGGAGAATCTGATGAGAGGCCATGGTTTCATGATATCAAGAATTTCCTCCAAAATCAAGAGTATCCCGCTGACGCGTCCACAATTGACAAGAGAGCAATACGAAGGTTGTCATCTAAATTCTTCATCAGCAATGGTACCTTGTACAAAAGAAATCATGACATGGTCTTACTCCGATGAGTCGATGAAAATGAGGCGAATCTCATAATGACCGAAGTACACGAAGGAACCTTCGGCACCCATGCGAATGACCACGCCATGGCTAAGAAAATCTTAAGAGCAGGCTACTTCTGGTTAACCTTGGAGACAGACTGCATACTTTTCGCTCGAAAGTGTCATAAATGTCAAGTCTATGCTGATAAAGTGCATGTCCCTTCGCATCCTCTCAATGTGATGACATCACCTTGGCCTTTTGCAATGTGGGGCATAGATATGATTGGAGCAATAGAGCCAAAAGCTTCCAACGGCCATCGCTTCATCCTTGTCGCAATCGATTATTTCACCAAATGGGTGGAAGCAGCGTCGTATGCAAACGTGACAAAGCAAGTGGTTGCTCGCTTCATCAAAAAGGAGATCGTCTGCCGATATGGTATCCCTAACCAGATCATCACTGACAATGGGTCGAATCTGAACAACAAAACGATGAAGGAACTTTGTGACGATTTTAAGATCAAACATCACAACTCGTCTCCTTACAGACCTTAGATGAATGGTGCAATTGAAACTGCAAACAAAAACATCAAAAAGATAATACAAAAGATGGTCGTAACTTACAAAGATTGGCACGAGATGCTACCATTTGCTTTGCACGGATACCGAACATCGGTGCGCACTTCGACAGGGGAAACTCCACTTTCCTTAGTATATGGGATGGACGTTGTGCTACCCATTGAAGTCAAAATCCCTTCCTTAAAGATCTTGACGGAAGCAAAGCTTGATGAAGAAGAATGGATAAAAGAAAGATTCGACTCGTTGAACCTCATTGACGAAAAAAGAATGACGGACATGTGTCACAGTCAAATCTATCAACAAAGGATGATCAGAGCATTCAACAAAAAGGTTCGTCCCAAAGAGTATAGGGAAAGAGAGCTTGTGCTTAGAAAGATCCTACCAACTCAAAAGGATATGTGTGGCAAGTGGATGCCCAACTATGACGGCCCTTTCGTTGTAAAGACTGTCTTCTCCGGAGGATCTCTGATTCTCGAAACTATGGATGGCGAACAACTCAAGTATCCCATCAACTCAGACGCAGTGAGAAAATACTACGCCTGAAACGAAATACCTAGAAAGGAGATTTCAGTGCTTCATCAAGATTAAAGCCCAATGTGTGAAAGCTGGCAGACGCCGGAGCGGAGTCTTGTGCAAGATATCAAAAAAGATCAACACCTGTCATTCTCGTCAGAAGCAGCGAAGCAAGTGAACTGGCAGTCAGAAGGACCGGGTTATTATGGGATTCTGTAACCTTTTCTGTTTGCCATTTTTCAAACTTATAAAATTCCCAAGGCTTTGCCTTTTGTAAAGTTCTTGCCTATCAATAAAATCAGATTTTTGGCCAAATCATTGTTATGATCCGCTGTTTTTTTTGTTATGCAATTTCACTTATTTGTTAATAAGAATTTTCATGAAAGCAAAGTGTTTTGAAAAAAAACTTAAATCTTGTTTTAAAAAGGAAGCACGATTTGACAAAATGATTGAAAAATTCTAGAGGTAATATGATGATATTACACAGTTCTCAAAGTTGTGGAAGTCGCTGTTACCGTTGACCAAGCTAGATGTATCCGACAACAATTCTAGCTCTTAAGCTAAGACTTCTTCTCTGCAGAATTACGAGGATATTATTGAGAAAAGATCGTTATCTACACCAAAGAATGAAGTGTGGCCTGACTTGAGGCATTTTGAAACTCAGCATGACGAGTTCTCTCTATGTTTTTGCTTTCCTTTGTTCCTACGGGTCGGTCTGCATCTTACATACAGCATCATGCCAGCATACACATTTGTTTGCATTCCTGGTTTTTGTTTTTTCCTGTTTAGGTTGTTGCCTTTGAGATCCTTTGGTCGTTACCTTTATCTTTGACTTGTTGTTACAAGATTCGCTTCAAAGTTGACATCCTGGGGTTCCTTATTTTCTCTGGGAAGCTAGTGGTGACTAGCAATATCCAATTTACACAAACAGGGGGTTGTTACCAATTTTCATCTTCAATTTGGTCGTCACCAACAAACCTTGAGAGACTAGTCTTCACTAGCACACGTTCAGAACTAATCACGTTCAGTACCGTGATTTGGTCGTCACCAACCATTTTCCAAGCCCAATTGTTACTGATTCTGTTATAAAGCAAACCAATTGTTATTGGAGTCCCTTTGATTCGGTCTTCACCAATCTGGCTAAAAATCTAGTGGTTACTAGTATTGCCTTCTAAAAACCAATGGTCATTGACATTGATGTTGGTCGTCACCAAAATTCCCTAAAAGTCCAATGATTATTGGCATCGCCTTCAAATCCAATTGTTATTGGTACCCATTTGATTTGGTTATTACCAGTCTTCCTGAACCTAGTCGTTACTAGTATTACCTTCAGAACCAATTGTTATTGGTACCTTCGATTCGGTTATTACCAATCTCTATAAAGTCTAGTGGTCACTAGCCTCGTTTGGAAAATCTAGTAGTTACTAGCATTTTCCAGAACCAATGGTTATTGGTATACCTGATTTGGTCGTCATCAAAATTCCTTAAAAGTCCAATGATTATTGGCCTCACTTTAAGCATATTGTTATCACCGCAGTAGTCTGGTCGTTACCAAACTCTTTGAAAATCCAATGGTCATTGGTCTCCTTGGATTCGGTCGTCACCAAATTTTCCAGTTAAGTCTAGTGGTTACTAGCATCATCCAGAACCAATTGTTATTGGTATATACTGATTTGGTTATCACCAGTCCCCTCTAAATCCAGTGGTTACTGGCATTGTTTGAAAAGTAATCGTCATTAGTGCCGAAAGTTGATTGTTACCAACTTCCTCAGCCAGAATCCTGTTGTTTTAACAACATTGTTTGGAACACCACAATTGTAATTGGAACTTTGATTTGGTCGTCACCATATCCCCAGGAAGTCTGGTAATGTTTAGCGCTTCTTGGAAACCGTTATTGATTTGGTCGTCACCATATCCCCAGTAAGTCTAGTGGAAACTAGCACTGTTTGAAGCTATTTGTTATTCTGGTCGTCACCATTCTCCCCAGTTGAAGTTGTTGCTTTTCCAGTCAAGTCTCGAAGAATTAGTGGATACTAACCTCCCCGGCACACCCGGTCTTGTTTCTAACCTTTTCCTGAAGATCCCGTTTAGGAAATTTTCTCATCTGGTTATCCCCAGTGAGATTCGTGTCTTTGTTCCGTCTTTTCCCCGGTGAAGTTCTGCTTCCCCAGTGGATTTGTTCCCCAGCAAAGTTTTCCCCAGTGGGTTCCTTCCCCAGTGAGGTTGACGCTTCTTTTCGTTCGTTTCTCCAGTGAAGAATTGTCATCTTCCCTGGTGGGCTTCCTCATCTGGTTATCCCCAGTGAGGTTCGTATCTCCTTTCCCCGTTGAAGATGTGTCTTCCCTGGTGGAATTTGTGTCCCTTGCGTGAAATATTTCCTTGAACAACCATCTTCAGTCATGTCTGAACTATCTTGCTTACTTGATCATGAAGCTTTCCCTAGTGTGTTGGGTCCCCGTGAGTGGTTACTCGTTGTATTCCCGTTCTTTTATATTTGCTCGTGTGTCTGCATCCGTCTTGCATTCAAGCATCAGATAACATCATTTAGATTCATGGCATATTGGCAGTCGTCCTTTTGCATATCATCGGATCTAAGGGACAAAATTTCCGGTTTGCTATTTTAAATACCTTTCACTACGATTCTATGAGGATTGTCATCTCTCATTACCATCTAGTAAAGATATTTAAATAGGGGCATCTGTTTCACCCCAAATTTTGACCCCTTAGATCCTCATCATCATTGTAGGATCATATTTGCTTGATTAACTAACCTTAACCCATTTTCAGTTTATCTTTGTTAAGATGCAGATGAATTAGGGTTCCGTACCGTCAAATTTGAGATTTCGGCGGTCTGATCAATCAATGTTTTGGATTGATTCAACTTCAAATAAGTCTCCACAAAATTAAGGATAATACATTGGATCAAGTATGAATTCAATTTGAGGTGGTCACCCGGGAATTGAGAGCAGTGCAATTTGAGATACCCGATTAGGGTTTTCTATCAAAAAGTCAACTGTAGTTTGAATTTCGATTCAAAGAGTATTTCAATGGTGGGTTCAAGGTACATTCAGCTCCTATGGCTTAGTAAAGCCCATCCAAAGAGTTTCAAGTCCTCAGGATGTCCGGATCACCAACGGGCGACTCGGTAGACACCGATCGATCGAACGGCTGACCAAAAAGTCAACTCTTCAACAATAAGTAATTTGACTTCAAGATGTGAATCAAAAATGTTCCTTATGTCATATTACACCTCCCCATAAAATTTTATGACCATTGGATCAAGGGTTGAGAAGTTATTGCAAAAATCGGGAATTAGGGTTTCGAAAGGGGCAAGACCATAACTCCTCAACCACACATCCAATTGAAGTGGTTCAAAGCTCATTGGAAATCTCTTGACAAATCCTACAAAAGCCTCAAAGTGGTCCATGATCAAAAAATGCATATAATTAGAGTTATAGCAAAATTCATTTTTGAAGGGGAAATAACTTAGAAGTGGTTTTTTCAGAAACTTTGAAGGGTTTTTTCAACCTAGTTCCATCATGAACTTGGAAATTTCCAAAACATGAAAGTTGTAGAGCTACTTAAGGGCTTTCCCAATTGTGGTAGAACTCCTCAATAGCATGTTTGAGCAGGAAGTTATGCACCATAGAAGTTGGGCCTGTCACACTTGGAACCACTTTGTCAAAATTTCTCAAAACTGAATTTTCACAACTTAAGTCATTCTCCACCCTTGGATTGTAATTCAAACTGATAATGTGAGGTGTGGATGAGGAGAAAACCAGAAGATAGGTTGGTTTGATGAGCATTGCAAGTTGGTAGCAAGTTGATATTAAAATAATCATAAAAGGGAGGAAAGAGAAACTTTTCCCCAAGGATGTGGCAGCTGCAGCTCCCTACCTCTCTAGCTTCATTTCAAGTCACCTCACTCCTTCATATCAGCTGGTTTTGCTTACATTGAGCCTTGGAACTGATGTGAAGATGGCTGCCACTAGATTTGGAATGATTTTCTTCCAAGACTCCCTCCAAAAATGGTAAATGACCAAGGCTGCCCTCACTCTTGCTTGGTTATAAATAGAGGCCTCCTCTATGAGTTCAAGGACACCAGAGGAATCTTAGAAAACTAAAGCTCTCACTCTCCTCTCATTCATCAAGAATCCTAAAATCTTCAAAACTTCCATTTCCACCAAAAAACTGTCTTGAGCAAAACTCTGCTCAAGACCAGTTCCATCCCTTCCAAACCTCTAAAAAGCATCCATACAATCTTTAAATATCATATAGAAGGTGTCCATACCTTTAAACCTTCAAAAAATATCAAATTGCTAAAAGTCAACTTTCACACTAAGAAAGTTTGACCACAACCCTCAAAACTTGCCAAATCTTGGTCTAGGTTTTTTCTTGTTGATCTAACCATCCACACACATCACATATGTCATACTATAACTGTCTAAAGTATTGAAAACCAACTGGAAATCCCCTAACTCCAGCTGTCTTGAAGTTTGGTCTTGTTGCTTCAAGAGGAAGCTTCATATCATTGCAAAGGAAGGAGCATCTCTGGGTTTCTAAACTTTTTAGCTTGTTCAAGGCTGATCAACAAGAGGTATGTGATGTTCTAACTATCTCTAAGTCATACATTGTCATGTATTTTCATTTTATGGTGGTTTGTGTGAAAATGGACCATGGCTGCCCTATTATGTTTCTTTGTCAAGAATCCTATTTTTGTGATCATGATGGTTGTTTTGTCAAATACATTGTCATTTGTAAATGATATATGGATGTTAGATTGTAAGTTGTGCCTTATTATCATGTTTAGGTTTGTTAGTGAGTTTTTGGCCATTTGGTGGTTTTAGGATCCAAACTTGAAAAGTGGTATGCTTACCCTATAACTAGAATCTTGGCTCACTATTAGGATAGGTAGCTGACTTGTAAATTGCTCATAGACCCCCCCCCCCTTGCCCTTGATCATGTGTGAATCAATGGGGCTTTTTGTTTTCACTATGATATTTTTCATGTTTGATTTTGCTGTCCAATATGTCATTCTTTGATTTAATAAGTTTTTTCATAACTTGAGGTTGTGAACTCATCTGTTTATCCATTTCAAGAGTGTGTATGTTGTTGTTATGCTCAAAATCTGCCTAAGGTTCAATTTGCTATGTCATGCCTCAAACTGTTGCATTTTTCAAATACCATGAGATCAATATGTCATTTTTTGTTTCAAGCATTGTTTACATGATTTGTGTGCATTAAATCTTCATCATATCCATTTAAAACTTGTGCATAATCTCATTTTCTCCAATTGTCATGGTTATGGCTTATTGTGTGTTTAAGTTGTTGTTCTTGTGTGATATGAGCTCCAAAATGCTATTTTCTTCCTGGTAAGGTTTTCATCTATTCCTAGGGTATATCCTCATCTGTTAGCATGTTCATGGTATGTGCATATTGTTTGTTTCAACACAAAACTCTTTGCTTGCCAAAACAATCTGCCGTGCTAAGTTTTACCAAGACAGTTTTTCATATTTCCTACCACAACTTACCAATTTTGTGCTCTAATTATCATATGCCTAATTTATGAGTTAAAAATCATTTATTTGCTTGATTTTAATGTGTGGAAATGTTTAGATTGATCAATGTTTACCTGCATTTTCATTTCACCCTCAAGCTGCTTCTTTAAGCCAAGTTTACCATGACCATATACCAAATTTTGGTTTGCTTGCAATATGCATATTTTCTGAGTGGTAACTCATTGTTTCCCACATTTATGATATGTGTGTGTTGTGTTTGTCAACATAGGATCATTTGTATAGCTGGAGCATGTTGGTACCTTTTTGCTGTCAAACAGTTTTGAAAACAATTGCACACACTTCACTTCTTTTGTTTAATTGTCTTAGGGCTGCTCATCTAGCATTGAATCTATAGTAGCATTTGAAATTTGTATGTGCATGAATCAATCATTTTTAGCATGTATTACATTTCTGTCATGACAGCCCCTTACACATGTTTGCCATTTGAAGCTTGATAATCCATTTTCTTGTTATGTACACTTCATGATAGCCTTAAATGATAAACCCATCTAGGATCATATTTTGAGCTTGTGTATGACACTTACTTGCATTTCAATCTGTTCCAAACCAGTTTTGACTCTCATGTTGCATTTATTTAAAGTGTTTGAGCAGCTTGCCTGTATTTTTCATTTCCATAATATTTGTGAACACTTTTGAGGTATAGACACTTTTCATATGATGTTTTGAAAATGTTTGATAGGTCTTTTCATTCCAATTCTGTCTGCTACTTGATTTTGTTTTCAACTTGCATTTTCCTCCAATATTGGCATAGCATAGCAGTTCTTGTTTTTTGTACTTGTGATTAGCATTGTAATGGTTATAGATATACCCATTTCATTTCAAGTATGCCTCATAATTTTCCTGCCTTAATTGATCAGTTTTTAATGTGAAACATCCATGTGGACCAGCTATTCCAATTCATCCAAATTGTTGTCATGATGCATCCTTGCTCATCTCTTCTGCTAGAACACTTGTATTTGGTTTGTAAACTTTGAGCACACCGTCATTAACCTGATCAGGACTAGGCCATGTATGCATAATCATTACTTTCCATCTGTTGAAACAGTTTTGCTGCACTTTCTTATTGATTTTGCAACTCATGTGCTACTTTTTGAATCAAGATTTTATTGAACTAATTTCTTGGTAGAACACTTTCAATATCACATGTATGTATTGCTCATATTGCTTATCCATCTTAATCACTTTTGTTTTGGGATCATGATCATCAAAAGGCACTTCATTCACCAACTTTGCAGCTGTCATAGGTTTTTGAAATCCATGTTGTTTGTAAACTTCCTTATGGTTTAGACATATCCTATATGTGGTTTTGAGTGTGTATGTGTGGTTTCTTCACTCCAATTTGGCCTGTTTCACAATCTCATCATCTCACTTGCCATAACTTAATTTTCATCTCATTTTCACATGACAGTTGGATTTGCACCTCATAAGTAGTTGGTTTGAATGCATGAGTATGTTGTATTTAATATTTGAATTGTGTTTGAGCCCTTTCTCTGACCATAGCATGATTGGTTTGTCCATTTGCTTCATAAGTGCATTTTTTATCCACATAAGCAACTTCTATCGTGTTTTTATTTCAAGGTATGTTTTCAAAAATCTACCTGGACCATCCTCTTCCTTGTTTAAAAATACCCAAAATTGATCTAAGGTTTGCTTGATTTGGTTGAGAAATGAGTGAGTTGCATATCAAAACGTATTTGTGAACTTGCCTTATTTTTGCTTCATTTTGTGCCCAGAAAATTAACACACCAAGCCATATATATTTATGGGGGTGGCTATATCAACGGATGTATAGCCACCCCAGTGGTAGAAACCTTGCCCATAAACACGCCTTGCAACGCCTAGACCTGGGTTCGATCCCTGAGGAGGATCAACCCTTTTGGCCTTTTTTCTTTTCCCTTGCAAGCGCGCATTGGGCTGGAGGGCGTGGGTTCAACTCCCACCCCTTGCATTTTCTTCTATTTTTCACTCATTGATTATTGTTTTGTGCATTAAAATTCATGAAACTTTAAAAAATCACAACTCTCTCATTTTTCATCTTTTTTTGCCCATTCTTTTTGCATTATGTTTGTTATAATGTCTACTTTTGTATAATGTGAAAATATTGCTTGTTGTCATAAATTGTGATATACTTTACTCATATGGAAGATTGTTCATTTATTGTGATTAGTGATCCTACTTACAGTTGATTTCCTTTGAGCACGTTTGTATTTCTTGTGAGATCTTTTTTCCCCTTGTTAGTTAACTTGTTAGGGTACCCCCTTTATTTGTCACCATAATCTTGTCTCATTTATCCCTCCTAAATTATGAGGTTTAAACTGATTTAACGGTGTTTGATTATCATCTATGAATTGTTGTTACATTTGCTATGTTTTGAACTTGTGACTTGCCTATCTTCAAATTGTGATTTGCTTATATGGTAATTACCTTCATCATGTTCCAATATTTGTCAAGATAGGCCCTCAATCTTTGTTAAGATGATTTATTGGTTGTAACCCTTAATATCATTTGAAGAATATGCTTATTGTAATTTGCATACTTACTTGTCTTATTTCATCTTGTTCATTTACTTTGTTAAGTACTTATTCCCCAAGTGATGGAACTTTTTAGTTCTCATCCAAGTTGTCTCTCTCTCTCTCTCTCTCTCTCTCTCTCTCTCTCTCTCTCTCTCTCTCTCTCTCTCTCTCTCTCTCCTTCCAAAGGAAAAGTCTCTCCCTTGACCCTTGTGTCATTGGATAGCTCATTACCCTTCCTTGACTTTGTGAAGTCATCTTGAACATTAGTATAAGCCATTAGACTTTCCTTAAAGTCTAGAAAGCCTTACCTACACTAGGAGTGTTCTTCAACTAGAACCCTAGGATAGAGTTTGTAAACTCTATTTAAGAATCATAGTAATGATTACTTACTCCCCTCTTGAGTGTTATAACATAGATCTAGAGAGTTTTGTTAAACTCTATACAAGCATTGTAATGTTTGTTCCCCGTTGAACCTTGATCATAATCAAGTGTTCTTTAACCCTAGTTAGGTGAACTACGATTGCTCTGATTCTATCCTAGTTAGGATACGTAGGCAGAAGACGCGACGTCTTTGCGAGCAAGCTTAGAAACTATCTTTAGGTCTTAACCTACACCTTTTACCCAATCCCAAACCATATCAAACATTTTACAAACTTAGCATGCAAGTAAACAAAAGGTTTATGTAGAGTACTACAAATGTTTAGGATGTGAAACACCTACCCTATGCATAACCAACCCCCGATCCCCGAATCTCTTAGCGTTGTTGTTACATCGCGAAAAGGGTTTTTCTTTCTTTAGACCTTTCCTTTGGATAAATTAAAGATCGGTTGTAATCTAAGAATTAAAGATTCAAGTTAATCAATAGCTTGGTATCACGATTCTCACCGCAACATTGTGAATACATGATTATTGTATGGAAGTATGCTTACAAGCATGAATTGATGAATTGAGGTTTGTAAATGTGTAATGGTGAGTGTGTAACTGTGAGTTGGTGAATAATCCTAATTGTGTATGGATATGGGGATTGGTGAGAATTAATGAGTTTATATGAGTCTTATGGTATATGTGATTGTTGTATGAAAGCGTGCATATGTGTGTGAGTTGTTAGGATTGAGAATTATGGATGTGTGCATAATGAAAAATGCTTGAGTGAATTATCCATATTGTTTATACACATGTTGTGATGTATATGATGATTATAATGAATTATGGTGAGAAAATGTGGAATATATGTATTCTGTAATTGTGCATTTATATATGATTATATGCATTGTTATTATGATAATATTTCTCACCCTTCTGCTGGAATGATGTCCTACATGACATCGTGCAGGTATCAAAGAGTAGTACTGCTTGTAGTTGTGAGGTTGCTTTTGGCGTAGTTGTTTAGTAATTGATTATGCTGGGTCGAGTCATGCTCTGGTCATGTAACACTGGGATCGCTTGGTTTATATTGTAGTGATATACTATGTTTTCATATTATTGAGATATTATGATGTTGGCCTTAGTGCCCAAACGATGTTGGTTTATGTGATGAACACAGATGTTTTCGTTAGGGGTATTATTTTATAAAATGAATCCGCTGCTACATGCAAAGTGAAATTTTGTAAAGCATGATTTTACATTGAAATGTTAATGAGCATGAGAGGTGATTTTGATGTTTTGGGATTTATGTGTGACATCCTTTTGTAAATGCATGACAATTTACTCTGATTATTCATATGTTTTTCGTAGGGTTTATGAGGGTGTTACATCTTTCACTAGCTTGTTGTCGTCTTCGTCTTGTTCGACTGTTGAGTCGATGAGCAGTTCTTTCAATCTCAGGATCGAAAAAAAGGTCTTCAGGCCGGACCTGTCCTCGCATAAACGAATTCTGCACACAAGCTAAAAAGATCAAAAAGCATAAAGAATTACAAAGATAAGAGATTCACAATACATAAATTTTAAAGTCACTAAACTATTGCAATGCTTGTAATATTCTACTAACAATCCCCAGGAACAGTGCCAATTAGTTAGATAATATGAGTCGAGAGTGTTTTATCGTATCCATAGGGATTTTTGAGAATATTCAATGCTTGTCGTTCAATGTTTTCGTGATTTAAGAAAGCTGGTTTTGAAATTGGTTTTTGTTTTGTAACATGAGTTTGTAAGAAATAAAGCAAGGTAAATTTGGTTTTAGTTTGATAAAAAAAACATGCAAATATTAGGGTTTACTAATCCTTTTTAAATGTATCCAATCAATCCAATATGTGAATTTAGTTTTAACCAATATAATCGTGTATCCTTGCAAAAACGTTATTCTCTAAAGTGATTTCGTGAATGTTATTACTTCGACTGTTAAAGGACCTCTCTAAATAACACTAGAAATAATAATCATTAAAGTCAATACAATGCGAATATCAACATCCAAATCTATGTCTAGAGTTTGTATAGTTGATAGATGAAGAAATTAGGTCAAGACTTGAAAAGTTCATGTCTAAAGCAATTCAAACCATAAATATAACAAAAGATAGCAAATAACTTCATCTGTATTGATCAAAGCCTTGTTCACATACAAAAGATTAAGAAGAATACTTAAAATCAGAACTAGCTACCTCTAATCTTGACACAACAGTGGCTTTAGCCACCCATTTTCATAATAGCTTGAGCAACAAGTTTCGGAAGAAGGGTGATCAAAATCTGAGCCGAATAATCGAGATTGGATGAGAATCCACCTTCTTTTTGTGAAAAATGACTAGAAGATAATGAAAATGGAGAACCTAGGGTTTATGTGGTGAAAAATACAAAAATATGAAAATTACAAAAGAAAATATATTTTGGCAAAAGTGGCACCAAGTAGTTATAGACATGCTTTTGGTTGTCACCTTCGCACTGCGAAGCTCTTATTCGCCTAGCGAACAACCAAAAGTGGCACTTGAAGTGCCAGTGTACAGTCAAACCACCCCTGAGATATTTCCAAATATTTGCTATGCGAGAAATCCATCGCACATCAAACTCTTTTCCAAATACTTACTGCCTCAGGTCTAGGGTCTTCTCTTCTTCTTCGCTCCAACAAACCCTTCGCTACCTTCTTCGCACAGCGAATTTAGATGCCTTTTATCTCTATATGAACAGTGCTAGGTTCCCAATGGACTTCGCTGGCAAGTTCGTCGTGCGAACTTGATGATTTTTTTCTGGGCAACTTCGCCAGGAAGTTCGCTATGCGAACTTGTTGATGTTTTGCTGATGACTTGGTTTTCTTGTCAAAGTCCTTATGTCTTACTCTTCTTATGTTGTGCTTAATTCTTGCACAATTGCACATAAATCAAAGCAACCAATACATTTTTACACAATGAAGCATATCACCAAAAACAAGAGTGATTCAATTCAATTCATCTACAAAAAGAATAAAAAATGCCAACATTTGATAGAGCAAATAAGCAAAGTTTGGCATCTAAAATGTAGCACTCGTGAGGAGGCTCTTAAACTCTTGAGTAGCTTCTTGATTCTTCTTATTTCATTCAAGATATTTCTCTTCCCGCGTGTTGATGTGTTCGTTGCTTTTGCAGGTAATATGTCTTCGGCGCCGGAGAGGATGTTAAAGAATGCCCATGGAAAGATTAAGGGCGGTATGACCCTAGGAAGAAGCCGCCTTAGTCAGCGAACGGCTCCTCCCCAGACAGGACCCGGGACTTCCTCGTGTTCCCTGCTAGCCACTCAGACGTCTCCCGTACCCGTGAGTTCGAGGCTCAAGTGCGCCCGAGTGAACGAAATCGTGGATCTCAGCCGGGAGTCCATCAAAAGAAAATTTGAGTTTCCTCCCTGCCTGCATAATAGGAAGTTCTTTGAGGGGTCCTCCCTATCCATTCCTCGGGTAGAATCACTAAAGCTCGAGGAGATAGATCATCCCAGCAAGCGGGCTATGTTTGCGCAGGATGCCTCTTCCTTGATGAGGATCCTAGGGATGGCCATGGTGTACACCGAGGACGACTCTCCTCTTGAGCTTGAGAAGAAAAGGTTAAGAAGCTTTAGGAGGAGCGGGATATGGAGCTTGAAGAAGCTGTGTAGAAGGGTCGCGAGGAGATGACCACGGAAAGAGATGCAATGGCTTCCCAGAGGAAAGCCGCCGAGGACTTGGTGGAGAAGCTGAAAGTTATTGCTGCTCCTGCTGAAGACGAGATCGAGGAGATGAAGAAACTGTTGAATCGGGCAGAGCTGGTTTCCCAGATCACCCAGGCTGACAACAACCTTCTGGCCATCGGCGAGGAGGCTTTTCAGAATGCCGTGGATCAATTGAAGCTGGTGAATCCTGGTGTCCAGCTAAATACCGAAGGCACAGGGTTCCTCTATTCAGTTAAGGATGGCAAGATAGTCGTCCCCGAGTTCCTCCTATTCGGCGAAGATGGCAAAGGACAGAGGCAGGTGACCCAAAAGGATACCCAGTAAGAGGAGAAATAAATATTCCTCGGTTGATATTCCGGCCTACGTGCCACTTGATTAATATGTAATTTTATTTTGTGGGGCTTGGCCCCGTTTTATTGTAAGATCCACACATCGGCCCTTTGTGGTCGTCTTATATTAATACGTATCAGTATGTTTACTTTTATCTTGTCTAATTTTTTCTAAGTGACCTGCACCGTCCAACACGGTCGTATGAGGCAGTTAGTAATTTGTTATGTCCCAGGTATGCTCAAAGGATGATGTTCGACAGTGCAGAGAACTGTTTGAAAGGCCTGGGTTGTTTCCGGGCAGGGGGCGGAGCTCAGGTCACGATCGTAGCCTGAGTTTGCAGCGTGAACTTCCCATTATGAGCTGGGGGTTCTGCCATTCATGGTACTTTTACGACGGCGAGCTCGATAAAGGAACCGCTGTCGAGCATGGATTAAGTCTCTTTGACTAAGCCTTGCTTAGATCTGTGTTGGCGGCGCAACTCTTGTACCTGGGCGCGCACCTGTGGTTGGTCAACGTGTTTGCCGCCTGGGCGAGACATGTCGACAGTGGGGGCCTTAGCTGTAATATTGTTTCAGCTTTTCGATGTTCCATGGTCAAACTAATTCTTCCCCGGCTAGGTATTCTAGGTAGTAGGCCCCATTTTCTGTTTTTCCTCTAACGCGATAGGTTCCTTCCCAGTTTGCGGCGAGCTTGCCTTTGTGGGAATCTTTGTGATTCCTCCTTAGGACGAGGTTGCCTACTTGGAACTCTCGTTGGATAACCTTAGTGATGTGCCTGATTGTGATTTTTTGTTTAAGTGAGGCCTCGCGGAGGGCTGCACTTGATCGGACTTTTTCGACGAGATCGAGTTCCTCTCTCAGGGCTTCATTGTTTGTTTCTTCGTCTAAAGGCGCTTCATTCTGCCTGGAGAGCACGTGTGCTTCAATAGAGATAACCACCTTTGTACCATATGCTAGGCAAAAAGGGGTTTCCTCGATTGAAGAATAGGGTGTAGTGCGATAGGTCCATAGCACGTTGTGCAGCTCTTCAACCCACTGCCTCTTTGTTTCGTTTAGCCTTCGTTTGAGGCCTCGTAGCATTACCCTGTTAGCCGCTTCGGCTTGCCCGTTTGTCCAGGGATGCTCGACGGACGTAAAGTGTTGTTTAGTGCCTAGTTGAGTGACGAACTCCTGGAACTTTTTGTCTGTGAACTGTGTCTCGTTGTCTGTGACGATTGTTGAGGAATGTCGAAACGGGCAAGGATGTTTCTTTTGTAGAAACGAAGTATGTTGTGGGTTGTTATCTTGGCCAAGGCCTTAGCTTCTATCCACTTGGTGAAGTAGTCTACGCCTACTATTGTTCAAACTGCAGTAAAGCGGAAAGAAGCAAAAATTTAGTTTTGAAGGGATTCCCTCCGGGGTTTATACCATCTCCACGGGGATCGGTGTGATGAAAGAACGTCGTTCAACGGTCTCTACATTTCTATGCTTTTTGTTCAAAAGGTTTTGTTTAAAAGGTTCAAGGAACCATGAATAAAAGGCGAAAAATATAAAGACAGAAAATATAAAGTAAAGACTGAAATATAAACGGAGCCTTGTTGGGATTGGATCTCATCAGATGATAACACATGCATTCTTCTGACCATGTTAAACACAACTTAATCATTCGTCTAATATCCTCACGTATCACCCACAATAGAGGTCATCTCTAACGCAACATTGAGAGAACAACAATATTGTCTCATTGGTGATGTCTCACGCAACAAAAACACAACACAGAGCATTAAGAACTGATAGTTGCGCAAATGCTAAGCCTAAATCTGTGTCTAGAGTTTAGGACCTAACAGGTAATCATCCTAGATCTAGATCTGAAGAGTACATGTCTATAACGGTTCAAATCAAAGATAAACAGGTAAACAAAGATGACACGCATATCGGATAAATGACTGTTTTAAATAAAACACAATGATCAGAATACGTACATACGCTTAACCCTTTTTACATGTATTTACCTAATCTGTCAAATGGTTGTGAACATTGTTCTTCATCACTATTATCACGCACCCGCACAATATCGTATTGATCCTACTCATGCTACTTAATCAACACAATAAAATAGAAGATACAATGAATATCAACTTGCAAAACCATGTCAAAAGTTTGTTCATTGATAGATGAAAATCTTAGATCAAAGATGTGAAAAGGTTTTGTCAAGACCCACAAATAAGCAATCAAAGATAATCAATCAATAGAGAATCCAAACTAGTTCACAAACATATATTAGATGAAATACATAGGGTATCAAAAGATTACATCCAAACCCCAATAAGAAATCAAAGATCTTACCTCCTCCCTCTTAGGGTTTTGTATTTCTCTCTCTAAAATAAACTTGAAAATGAAGAGAGATAAGTTCTGATGTGAAAATTATATATTATTTTTCTAAAAAGCAAGAAAAGTACTTATATAGTACATTCATGACCTGTCTTGTTCGCACTGCGAATAGATCCTTCGCCTAGTGAAAATCAAATTAGACACCTGAGGTGCCTCTGAACAGTTAAACCATCCTTGAGAAATATCTAAACTTCATTGTGTGAGCAATTCTTCGCACTGCTAGGTGCATGTCTCTATGCCGTTGGCATTTTTCCGCACTTCTTCACGTGTTCCCTTGTGTTGTTTTCCATGGTCGGCCAATAGTAACCTACCCGAAGAGCTTTCCTCGCAAGAGATCTCCCAGCAAGGTGATGGTCGTTGATTCCTTCATGGATCTCGCGCAGGATGTGGGCGATCATTTCTTCTTCGATGCACTTGAAAAGAGGTGTGGAGAATCCTCACCTGTACATCTTGTTTTTGGCCAGAACGTAGGAGCATGCTCTACCGCTTACTATGCTAGCCTCCGTAGGGTCGGATGGTAGTTCATTTTTAGTGAGGTAATTGTACACAAGGGTCATTCAGCAATAGTCATCACCGACGACGTGCGCGACTAGGGTCGTGGACACTCTCTTGATGCTAGGTCGTGGGAGTATTTCCTGGATGACGAATTTGTTTCCCCCTTTCTTTTTCGTGCTGGCTAGTTTTGATAGGATGTCTACCCAGACGTTGTGTTTGCGGGGAACATGTTTTACTTCCACGGAGGTGAACTTTGCCATCCCCTCCTTAACTTGGGCTAGGTATTTTGACAAGTTGTCGTTTTTGACTTGGTATTCCCCCTGGACTTTAAGGGCCACTAGCTGAGAGTCAGTGTAGATGACGATTTCTTCTGCTGTCAGGTATTCGGCGAGGTATATACCGATCAAAAAGGCTTCATATTCAGCCTAGTTGTTGGAGGTAGGGAAGTTGTGGCTTTGTCCCTTTATCGGAGGACGTCGCTTTCATGAGAGGTAGTTGCCCCATCAACATCAGTCTTGCTGACGGAGAGGAAAGCAGAGTTACGAGCATCAAGATTGTTGTCACGAGAGGCCATGATCAGAAATTTGAAGAAATATTTTGGTCTTGTATTTACGAAGAGAGAAAAGACGGGGATAACAAGTTTCCCATAGACGGCGCCACTGATCTTACCGGTTGATCAGAACCTGAGATGGGCCAAAGACAAACGTCTATGATGCTGGGTGTAAAAGAGGAGGAGGGGTGTACCTGTAAGGCACTCCGATGGTAAAGTAAAACAACGAGCAAGAGAGAGAGCAAGTACATAATATGAGTGTTTCAGGGTGAATTTTGGATGCCTAACCCTCTCAAGTGAGAGGGTTTATATAATACCCCTAGCGCTTGGCCATTGGTCCCTATTTTCGGGGCGAGATAACCGTTTCTCAAAGAATAGGTAACTACCTGAACTAGCCGTTGTAACGGGCAGACGTGCCCATAACTAGTCGTTGCTACATGCAGGGGCGTAGTTACGGGCACATGCATCTTGGCTGTTTCTGGATAGTGGGACCATGCGTGACAGGAAGAGAATGACGAGGAGAAGTGTTGTGACCAAGGGTAAATTGGTCATCCTTCCCTGTTGGAGGGGCAGAAAGGTAAGTTCTCCCCTTAAGCAGTTGAAATTAGGCAATTGAGCCATTTTGGGAGCAGAAGTGGATTGGGCCATGCCTAGCCATTGGGCCAATCCGAAACAGTTAATATGGTCGACTATTGATTGCTTGCGATCTTTCTTAGGGAGCGAGGATGTGGTCGCAGAAGGAACGTTTTACGTCGACCAAACTTACGCTTAAGATGCAGAAGGTATCCCGTCAATGAGACCCTTGCTCGGATGATATCCTGTGACTTGTCGAGGAGGATGTTCACGTAGGGTGCTGGAGTGACGTGTTAAGGAATGTGAAGGGTCAGTCTTGAACGTGCCAACTGAGAGCTCCTCTTTTTCCACGTGAGAGGGTGTAATCAATTTTGTTATGGACTAGAAGGCCTAGGATGGCTGTTGAATGATAACTTTTTCCCTTTTATCTTCCCCTTGAGACAAGTGCTTATAAAAAGGGGGAAAGAGGATTCATTTCACACTTCACGCAAATTTCTCTCCTCTACTTGTTTTCGCTGCCGTCGATCCCCCCTTTCTTTTCCCAGATCTTCATCTTCAACCTTCAAACTCAAGTAAGTTCTTCCTCCTTGCTTGTTAGAACACATGAATTTATGGAAATTAGCTTGAATTTTCTGGCGAAGCATGAATTTTTCGGTTGAAGTTCATGCGTTCTTTTATGAACACGTGAATTTTCTGGGAAATTCATGAAGGCCTTGAAGAACATGAATCTAGGATGTTATGTATGTCTATATATCTTCCTAGGTTATTGTGTGAAACATCTTGTGTTTGTAATCGGGCTGGAGGTTTCCTCGATGCTGCGGACTTTATTCTCATGTGCCCGATATGTCACAGTAGTCATGAGGCTTATCCTCTTTTGGGCCTTTACAAGTCGTGGAGACTTGTCCCCGTTTTTGGGGAGGGGTTACACCAAGGCCCTTTGCTGTCGATAAGGGCTTGAGTCGAGGAGGTATCCTCGTACTCAATCCTTGCCCTTTCACTTGATTTGTGGTGGAAGGATGGATTTGATCTTTTCCGAATTCACTTTTGCTTCCTCTTCTTTTCAGGTGAAATGGCTTATCGAAATGAAGGAAGCGTCCTCGATGTAGAGGTGACTAATAACGAGGGCGCGCCTCCTACTGAATATGCCAACATACGGGTTGCTCAAGAGAACCTTAGTTGGATTTCCCAAGAGCCTCTTGTGACTAAGTCGACCTTTACGGAGGAGGAGACCAATACTTTTAATCTCCTTGAAGATAGGGCAGAAGGTGTGCCAGTGAGTTGGAAGGCAACCAGCCCTACGAAAAATGACCGGATATGCTTGGTGTATCTGGGGAGAAGATTATCAATATATGAGTTTTCTTTTAGGGAGGCGGGGTACCGTCTCCCCTTCACGGATTTCCAAGGGGCGAATTTTTGTCATCTCGAGTTGTCCCCTGCCCAACTTCACTTGAATCCTATGGAGTTCATTCGGTCCTTTGAGCTGGTATGCAGGTATCTAAAGGTCGAGGCTACCGTAGAGCTCTTTTTCTGTGTTTTCCAGTTACATAGGAGCACGGCTGAGTTAAAGCAAAGTTGGGTGTCCTTCAAACAACATAGTAGGCTGTTTTGTCCATATTCAGAATCTGCCCGAAATTTCAAATTTAGGTTCCTGATCGTAATGCTTTTTTCAGAGGCGGTCGAAAGTTCTCTAGTCACCATGAAGACTATGGAGGAGGATGGTCGGGAAGTGATATGACCCATGTCAAAGTTTCCACTAGAGTGGGTGTATGCCCATTTTAGATATAGGATCGACCAGTTCCTCGTGAAACATGATCAGCTATGTACCGAGGACAAGAACTCCGGGTGTTGACAGTGTTCGTGGAGTGTTTTACCCCTGCTACCGTGGTGGACAAGGACGGTAACTGTAACACCCTTATCCTACCCCACAGATATTACGGCAAAATAACACGAATTTCAGAGTAAAATATTAACTTTCATAAAAAGCCACAAAAGGGCGTACATTTCTCAATGTCTTAAAATAAGTCAATGCTCCGTAACATACGGGTTTTCTCAAAATACACCAATTTGCACAAAGCAGCGGAACTCAAAACATAACTCAAGGTTTTCCTCATAAGGGAAAGTTAGTAAAATAACCCACTGGTATATAGTTCAACTCAAAGAACCCAACCCGATGTTACATATCAGAGCAAGACCCTCTAAGTTAACCAAAAGGCTAACAACTCTAAGACTTTAAAAATACTCCTCGACGGCATCTACAACTAAACTTGGTCATCTGCACGTTACCCACGTGGAGGTAACATTCAAACAGGCAGAGTGAGTAAAACAATTCATAATAATCAATGTATAACAATTTATGCATAAACAACATCATAACTATATTCAACATATTCATATCCTTCAATAGGCCTCGAAGGCCACAACGTCATAATTTATACACAAAGGCTCATAAATGCAAATACAACATAGACTCAATGCATGTGGTACCAATCATCACAGCGGGATGGACACTTGGCCATCAATCCTCCATAGATCCCCATCAATAGGATCGATTCTACTTGAGAATCGGAGCACATCAAAATACTTCACATCCGCACAGTGGGATTGAAGTGCAAGTAATCGAGGTCTTGAACCGAAGTCCGGATGCACATGAATACATGATGCACACGCCACAATAATAACCCTCACAATACAACATATGGTGCATCATCATTCATCATATTCATCAAACGTCATAACTCATCAACATAGTCATCATCATCACATAAATCATCATATCTTATGCTATCACATAAATCGTCATAATCATCATCATCACATAAATCATCCTATCTCAGGTTATCACATAATTCGTCATATAATTTATCATAATAATTAAACTCACACATCATGTCATCATATAATTTATCATAATAATCATCATCACACATCATGGAAATCGTCATATAATCACGCACAAATCACATATTAACTCATAGTCATCCTCATATTAGCCCATCATATGATCACCTATTATCACATATTAATTCATAATACTACCCTATATTATCTCATATTAATTCATCAACTTATACCCGCGGTAATCCTCACACTATCGCCTATCGATCACATAATTCCTCACTGTCATACTCATGTTAACTCATCTCAGAAATCTCAGAATCAAACATCAAGGCATCGCTGCAAAACGATCAATTTTGCGAACTCTGCTACGTTCGCTGGCTTGCTCGCTAGGCGAGTAGGTTGCGAGTCTTCGCTGGCTTGCTCTCTAGGCGAGTCTGTGGCAATCCTTCGCTGGCTTGCTCGTTAGGCGAGTCTGTAGCAAACCTTCGCTGGCGTGCTCGCCAGGCGAACAGAGCGATGACAGCAAAAACCTGTTACAACCAGAACTAATTCTTGTCCAAATACTCATACGATTCACTTACCCAATGGCCCCAAAACATCCTTAAAACATCTCTACGGTCATACGGCGATAACGATACAAAATCTATGGTTTATTAGGCCAATCCGGCAACATTTGCACTTCCTAAATCACTATTTCCCTGCAATTGCTTTGAGTGCATCAGAGTTACTCACATTTGAACATTCCTATTCTTACAGGGTCAAACATATCACGATCCAAGGTTTTGGCCACGAAGGCCTAAGGTTTCCCTTTCTCATATCAATATTCAGATATTCAGTGATACATATCACAACCATAATCTCAGAGTCTTATAATCAATTTCCCTAATTTCTCGATTAATTCACGGTCAGATTTGCACTTACAGGTTTAGGCCACGAAGGCCAAAGGTCATTATTTCCCATCTCTACCCTTAGAATCCTTACGGTTACCACTTCCATGATAGATCTAGGCCACGAAGGCCATAAATCACTTGTTCGCATAACCTTCTAATCTTATCACGGTCAAAATCTCAATGATAGACTTTGGCCACGAAGGCCAAAATCCCTTTTTTCCCATAATTCTCCCTAAAACCCCCAAACCAACCATAAACACATCGAAAGGCATACATAGAAAATCATGAAAAGTGATACTCCCCATACCTTAGTCGATTCGCAACTTTCACGATTAACTTTGGGATCTTCTGCCTCCAACCTTTCCTTCAGAGCTCTGGCCACCCAACTTTCCACGGTTAACAAATGAATTCTAAATCTCTTCAGAATTCTATTTTGTCAAACATAGACTTGGGCCACACAATCGGGCTTTTCCCATAATATCCTTACTAACTCCTCATAATGTCCAATTTACCCTTATTACTCTTATATTTATTTTAATTCCTAATAATATTAATAAATCCATATTACATACTGTTATTCCAAAATAAGTACTCCAAATATGCATAATTCCCAATAATCCACAAAACCACCGAAACCACCAAAATATGAATATTCTCAATTAAATAATTAATTAAAATATTCTGATTAAATTTGGGGTGTTACAATAACCTTCTTTATGCAGAGGATGAGGAGCCTGCTTGGGCAAACCTTTATATACACAACAAAGCCCTCCTCGACTGTGAAACAGAGGCTGAGGCTTTTGAACTTCTCGATATGGATGATCAATTTTTCTTGTGCTTCTTGATGTTTTAATGTCATGCTAACCCTTTTTTCTCCCTTTGTAGTAAAAATGTCGACCTTGTGCGAACACCTTGTCAGGTCTGTCGTGGACAAGAACGTCAAGAAGGTTTCGACCTCGAAGGTGGACACAATCAGACAACAGGCGATGTTGGAAAAGTTCGTGGGCGATTCTTCACCTTCTTCGGGCAGCACCTCCAATCCTCCTACCCCTAATCCTCAAAAGAAAAGGAAACGGGACAATCTTGATTTTTCCTCGGCTGAAGGCTAAAGTGGCTTCGTTGGGGGAAAATTCATCTTGCCGCCTTGCTATTACAAGACAAGATCTTCGACGTGGAAGGATCTGTAGTTGTCCCAGACCTGGAAGCGTCAATAATATTGCCCGCTGACCCAAAGTGGAGGAGGACGCTCATTTCCCAAGATGCAGCGACGATGATGAGGGTGCTGGAGACAGCTCTAACCCTGAGCGACGCGGAGACAATCCCGCTTAAGGAGTTCAAGAAGGTAAAGGTCAGGGAGACCGAGCTTGAGTTGGAGACAACTGAACTTTTCAACAAGCTGGTGACTCTCTAGGGCAACTATGAGGCCAAGGTCGCACTAAAAGATATGAATGAGATGACGTAGGAGATGAAGAGAATGAAGGAGGAGAATGCCAACTTGAAGGCAAGGGGAGCAGAACTGGAAGGCTCGTCGATGGTGGGGCTGGATGAAACCGAGCAGGAGAAATCCTTGAAGACCCAGCGAGAATTGATCGACAAGATCCGCATCCTCGAATAGGATACCCTCGGAGCTGCCAAGTTCGGTTTCAATGCTGTGGAGGAGGAGATGAAAGCCTTGAACCCCAACGTCTAGCTGGTTACTGAAAGGATGGGTGTTTTGCATCAAGTGGTCGACGGGAAGGTGATTCCTCCAGAGGTTTCAGTTGATGATGCTTGATTTTTCTTTGTAACTTAGAATATTTTGGCTGCGTGCCAATTTTTTGTAAATTCTGACTATCGGGCTTTGCTCGTACTTCTTTAGGTCAGTTTATTTCTGATCTGGAGCTAGGCTTCTGCTTATCCTTTAAAGGAGCTTGTGGCATAATTTTTGCTGAAGGGGTGTGAAAACATCTCCAACAATTTTTATGCACTTGGAAGTCAAGGAAACATGTCTGGAACATTCACTCTGACATCTTGAAGACTTTTCTGATCTTTCAAAGCTAAATATGAGTGATCTTGCAGATATTTGTGACTACCTCTTCTATTAGGTTTGAGTCTTGTGTGGACTCTAATCTTATGTGGATATTTTCCTTGGATAACTATGCTTGAAGCAGACTGTCAGTTAGGTATTTGTTCATCTTTAAAAGGACTAGTTGTTTTTCCATTGATATGTGCAGGATGGATGTTGTTTACTCAAACTTGATTTCATGATCAAGCCTATGAGAACATGGAACTCTTGTTCTGTTATGGTGGAAAAAATTTTCAAGGTGGGATAATGTCTGAAAGTCTAAGGGATGTGTGGTCTCATCAGTTGGATAATCAAGTCATTGATGTAAATCAAATGTTCTGACTTTGTACTGAACATCAGAATAGATGGTGCTAAAGTCTACCTCAACCTTTGTGAATCATGCAATGGCAATAGCTCAAGGGACTTGATGATTGATTGGTGTATTAATTTCTTCTTCTTGAAATTTCATCTAAGATGTTTGATATGAATGTTCCAGAGGTCTGTCTAGGGTAAGAGGGTGTTAGTGCTGAAAGCTATAGTTCTGTTGTTCTCACATGATCAAGGAACTTGTGAAAATTATTCTTATTAGTTACTTTGAAGGAAGTGTATTTTGAGTGTGATCTAAGGAACTACTTGCTCGAGCCTGTTGCTTGATAGTACTGATGTACTTTGGCTTGTGGTGTACTGTGCAAAATGGAGGATAGAATATTGAAGGGGAGAGGAGAAGTAAACTTCACAGAGAAGTCTGCTTTTGGTATGATGCTCACTCAATATCTTTATGCTTATTGTCATTCATATTGGTATCTATCAGAGGGAATCTCCTCCTTGGATACTTAAGGATGGGTGCTAACTTGGTAATGTCAGTCAGTATGTCTGAACATTGGGCCTCTGAGGTGAAACTTCCTGAGGCTTAAGAGAGTTTATTTCTCTTTGTGCTATTATGCCTCCTATGATGATCTATGAGCTACTGCAACTGTGATCTATTAGGATCCTCATGTGTTCATTGCAAAAGGAAGTGTATGGCTTACCATGCAAAGAGTTATTCCTATGGATGTTGACTTTAGTACCGAAGAAGATGTGTCTTTTGATTGAGGGTGATGTCTCAACTACTATTTGAAACATCATTTCAGTTGACTATCTCTTCAGAAAGGAAAGCTTTTGGTACTCACCAGTTGGATTAGAAGTGAATTATCTATTCACTATAAAGTATGGTCAAGACTTTGTAGATTTTGATTATCTATGTGTAGATGATTGGTTCTGCTGGAAGTATCTCTAGAAAAGAGTGTACCAGACTGAATCTTGAGAAGGAGGCAAACTGAGGAGGTTTGTTCTTCATTTGGTGAAGGGGTTTGATAACTTTCAAGTGTGGATGACATCTTGGTTAACCAAGGAGTTAATCGAATGTGTATGTCTCTTTCAGGAATGTGAACATTCCAGGCTTGATTGGACTTACTCTCAAGAACAAGGTTGTCTATGGTTGTAAGGTTCAAGATGGACTTGTATAGTGTGTGGATGTGTTTAGAGGGAGAGTGATCATTGGTGATTTTTGATCTCAATCCAAGAGTCTATTAGTTATGGTACAAGATTTGTGCTCCGTTTTTGTTTCTTTCTCTTATGAGCATGAAGGTGTTCATATGATTCATGAGAGATTGTCATGTTAGACTAAATGTATTAACATCATGGTGTGTTAATAATTTAGCTTAGTAAGTTCTAATCGTGAACTTGACTTGTTAAGGTTTTGAACTATTTCAACTATGTTCATGTTTCTTAGAAGAGATCTGACAAACGGGATTGGATATTGTCAGGGAGAATTTATTTTTCTATGCAGTTTGGAATAAGGTCTAAGGATGTTTTTGTTGATAAATGGGAAATGTCACGCATACTGTCTTGACATTGTGATTAGGGTTTTCTAATTCTAGCTGAATGGAGTATGCGTGGAGTTCATCGGAAAGCATTGTGACTATGCTTCAACATTTTCAAGAGAGACTAAACAAGGACTGACTGGATGTCAGGACATTGTTTAGGACTTGTGGTTGTTTCCAGATAGCCCTATTTGGACGGTGTTCCTTGGATAGTGGAAAGTGTGCCTTAAAGAAGGCGTGCAAAACATGTTTCCTTGGTACATGCATAGTCTTTAGGCAACTCTCATTAAAGAAGAAGCAGTCAAATTTGAGTTGGTCGGTGCACATTCATTTATGCTAAAGTTTTCTTCTCAATTTACTCTTCCATTCAATTGTCCTTCGATTATATCAATGGAACGTTAATTCCTATGGAAAATGCTCGGGTATTTAAAAGGGGTTTTGGCTTCTTTTGTTTCAGGTTGTGTTTCTTTTGCTTCATGGCTTTTGTGCAGGTTTGGGTAAGTACCATTTGGGAATGGACCTGTGTTGGGCATCTTTGTTAATTTTTGGCTAAAAAGAGGGAGATAGGTTATGTGTCTATCCCAGTTCTATGTTGCTCCTTGCAACACATAATTGATCTCTTGTTTGGGTCTGAGTCTGTCTTTGCAGTTGTTTTGCAAGGATGTTTGATAGGATGCTGTAACATTCAGTCTGTGACTCAGTTCCTATTGCTCCAAGTCTTCTTTTTATGTCTTATGATCTGAGTTATGAACACAATTGTGTATTGTGTTCTAAGTTATCTAGAACTGAACTCTGCTCCTCTAAGTCCTGTTTTGGATAACGGAAAATGGTATATTGGGACTGGTTTTAAGGGGGAGTGGCTTGGATCTTCTTCCTCATGTACACCAGGGTTCAAGATACTCGTCATACAACAGGCGGTGCGTGCTGTACAGGAAGAATGAAAGCTTCTAGAAGGCTCATTATTTTCTGCTAGACTCGTCACAGGCTGACTGAAATGACTTCAATACTTTCTACTCTTCTTCTCCTTACTTCCTGGGCTTATTGTGCAAAAGGGGTTTTAGCCAAAATTTGTCAAAAGGGGGAGATTGAAGACTCTAAGATATGAGCAAATTTTGGTAAAACATGATGTTGCACAAGATGTTCCAACAAGAAGAAATCTGTAAAGAACAACATGTCAGACAAGATGTCCTAGCATTATGGACTCGGCATTTTGGTCTGATGCAGCAGGTTTGTTACAGATCTGTTCCAAGATTTAAGGTGCAATCAGAACATGGATAAAGGAAATATTGGACAGATACTTCGAAGCCCGTGGACTGCTGAAGGCTATAAAAGGAAAACCAAGACCTAGGGCAGTATAGAGACTATTAGACGACGACAATGATCTAGAAGGGGGTTAAATAGATCACTTATAAAAAAACAGAGTCGGCGATTATTAAGATTTGTATTTTAAAAAGTTTTAAGCGAAAGCGGCCGAGGAACTATACTTGTCTAAACGAACCGTTACCAAAAAGATTAGATATACACAAAGCCTATATGGAATACCGATAAAGATAGGAATTAGAATCAATAGTTTGAACATAAATCAATCAGATTTTGTTCATTTAAAGTTGGATAGTTTCCAATGTGTGTGAAATATAAACCAATTGAAAAATAGCTCAAGTGTTTGTGTTCACGTAATTAGTCGAACAATTGGTGTGTGAAGCACCTCAAGTAAATTTTAATAGGTGAATGAAAAGTTATGCTTTTCAATTACAATCAAAAGATTGTAATGAGGTTTCTAAAAATGTCTCAGCACTAACACGCACCAGAATTTTAATCAACTAATATGTTTGCACACAAACTCAAAATCCAGCAATGAAAATAGTAAAAAAAAGATAACACCAATTTTTTGATGCAATTCCCTAGTCGTCCTCGCTCGGGGTACGTCTGCCCTCAATTATTAAAATAGAATTGAGACCTGTATATATAACCTGTTGCAAAAAAAATTTACAAGAGAAGCAATAGAACTCAAACAATCAAACACAAATATTAATGTCGAGCATATGCCTTCTCTTCCCTTGATTCAGTATGAATCAAATCCTTCGAATGTGATGAGTAAACCTCCGATTATGGCATCACCTTTGAACAACCCTTTGGTCTTCAAATCTTGCCTGGCTGATTTTAAACACCAACGATTCGAACCCAAACCTTCCTACCACAATCCTCCGGTTACCGCTACCTAATTGATAGAACCTCCTGTTCTTCAATTACCTTCGCTCGGCTAAATCTGTGAAGGAACGATTTGTACAAAATCCCCAAATATAAGATTCTTGGAGGACAAAACCCTCAAGGTTTTATTCAAGAAAAACCGACTGATTTCTCAACCCAAACCCGATACACCAATCTTACGTTTGAACGTTATCACCTCGATGATGCAGAATACACAACAAAATGATTATGTGTAGTTATTGAGAAAATCTAAGAAAGAGGATGAAGATGATGAGAACCAAATCAGTGTATATTTTCACTTTTCTTGTTTTTTTGGTGTAGAATGAACTAACTCAATATATATGCAAAGTTGAAACCAAATAACCAACATAACTGTCACTTTGAATGTTAAGCATAAGAGAAATTTTGTGAGAAACATGCGAGCGATCGACCTAAAACAAGGGGAGGTTCGACCTGAGCTCTCCCGAATTCAGGATTATGTAAGAAACAGCTTTTTGCATCGACCGGAACAGGTCCATGCGTACGCAAACCACCCCAATTTTGACAAGCACAAATTCACATAGTATAAGTCGACCGGAGGGTCGACGCGAGCTCTCCTGAGAGCAAGACATGAAAATTGACTTCTGTATGAATCGACCTAAGCATGCTATGAGTTAACTCAAAGACTCAGAACTTGTAAAAATGCATATTTTCATATATTTAGCTACTTCTAAGAGATCCTAATGCATATCTAACTTGACCAACATGATCAAACTCATATAGAACACACATAGTGCTCTTTCTATATGTACCTAGACATGTTCTGACAAATGTTTGAAACAAGAAAAATAACGTATGCATATGCGACTCGATGATACCATCCAAAGTCCATTTTTTAAACTATATATATTTTGACATTATTAAAATAAGTATAACCTAGTATGAGGCACTTTGCCCATACTCCCTGTAACGCCCGTTCATTTTAAATTAAATTATTTATGAATTATTGGTGTGCGTTTATGTGGGAGTGTGTCTGAGAGCGTTGGTAGGTGTCCTTAAAGTATAGGAAATCATTTGATATGTATAGAGTTTAATAATAAATATAATATAATTAATAATGATGATAATTTAATAATTAGTAGTAATATTATTATTATTATTATTATTATTATTATTATTATTATTATTATTATTATTATTATTATTATTATTATTATTATTATTAGTGGATGGAATAAGTGAAAGATGGTAGTTATTAGAGAAGTTGTGGGAGAAGGAGGAAAAACACGATAAACTGCTCAGAACCAACATTAAGGGGAAAAGGTTGAGGAAAGAGGTAAAAAGGAACGTAGCTGTGGAGAAATTAAGAACAGAGAATTAACCGCCGGAGAGAATTCAAGGTTTTTGTAGAAGAGTCACCGGAGAGCAAACCGGAACCGGGAGTTTAGAGTTGTCCTCAATCCAAAGGTAATGGTGGAGTTCAATTCTATAACTGTGGGTATGATCAATTTCATGAAGGGAATTGAATCATGGGGTTAGTTCCCATAGTGCTGCTCCAAATTGGTACCACATGCATATGCATAGTTGAGTCGCATAGTGTAGCGTCATTATGTGTTTGCAAGTAATGATGAGTTGCTGAATTTTCATGCTAATTGTTACATATATGAATGATGAATTTCCTGGTAGTTCGTTGTGATAATATTTGGAGAACCGCGAGAATTTTAATGCTGTGATATGATCCTGACATGAATCTTACCATGCCTTATGTTATAATTTTGATATCTCACCCTTTATGTTGTATGTTACCTCTGTTGGTGGTAATTTGCAGGTAACTCGAAATAGAGTGTAGCTTTCCGTTTAAGGTGTCGTTGGTCGCTCTGATACGTAGCACTCTTGGGGGGATGAACGATTAATTTTATTGCTTTAGTTGATTTTCTTTGTTGCTGAATTTTATTAAGTACTTTCTTTAAAATTGGGTGCTTCTGATAGTGCCAAATATTGGTTGTACGCGCTAGACCGATGAATCGGTAGCGTCGATTTTTATGGTTGAAACTAGTTGTTTTTGTGAATTGATGCAAGATAATTACTTGCTGAATTTTTAATGGAATTTAGTTACAAATTTTTCCGGTCTTGCTTTGAGTATTATAAATGTTGGAAGTGTATTAAATTCCGCTGCAAAATAACAAGTTGTCTTGTAATTAAGATAGTAAACAAGTTATCGTTATTTGTTCATCCGGATCTGTGTTATGTATGTTATTAAATGCTTTGTTGCAGGTGTATGTTATCTGTTAAGGTGAAAATGTGACACCTCTGATGCGTCCCAGAATTTGTGAGTCTGACGGTCGTCACCACTCTATGACGCTCGTCATGGCCGTCACGGTCGTGACATCCATGACGGTCGTCATGACCACCACGGTCGTGACAGTCCCATTACGACCATCATGTGGCCCTTTTTCGTGCACTCTGATTGTTGTTTTCTTATTTATCTGTTGGGTTAGAATGGGGTGTTACACTCCCCTCTTTTTATGATGGCAAAATAGTAAAAACACAGTTGAGCACAATGTGTTGTATCATCCTCCCCCTTACTCCATGCATTTATCTAGAAATGATCTGCATGTTTGATCAGTCTTGTAAAAGTGATTTGTTTCTGCTTGATTTTCTTCTCCCCGTTTGACAACATCAAAAAAGAAAGAAGATAGAGGTCAATGAAAGACATATTATAATGAGATAAGCAAATTCACCAAATTTTCAACTGGATAGTCATTAATAAACATCCACATATAATGAAGTTAATGAAATGACATAAACTGATAAATAGATAACCACGCAACTGATCAAAAGAAATATTTGCTATTACAAATTAACAATGATTCATGTCTTAATAAAATAAACAAACATAAGAAGATATTAACACTAGAATGCAATGAACAATAGATAAAATGACATGCACAATGATATACAAGGACTCCTCAAGGCCTTCTCCCCCTAAAGTAATGGTCTCTTTTGTGAAATGGATATTCTTGAGGTAGAAGAAGTTGCTCATTAATCTGTTCCGTATACTCTAAGACATCTCGATTAAGGTTTTTGAAATTGGTAGTGAGAGCATGGTGTTGTCCTGCGGCAGTTTCAACCATGCCATCAGACTTATCTATCACTGATGTTGCAAATGAGTTGAAATTATTCTTGTGAGCTTGAAGTTGGTCCTGCAAATGTGTGATCCGCTCATCTTGGGTAGTGATAAAGTTTTCTTGTTCCATTTGTATACTCCTCAGCATTTCGGGGAGTTTGTCGTTGTTTTGTTGGGGACACTGAGGTGATGGAGGCACGTAATTCCAATCCGGAGTCTCTTGATATTCCTAATTCGTTGCTTGAGGCATGTAGTTTTCATCTAATGTAGTCCAACCCATGTGTTGCCAGGCACCCCATCCTTGGTTGTCATCATTTTCCAAATGGGGTGATTGATCTATCCAACCACTGTTATATTATTCATCAGTTTCCATGTGATTTCCACCCCTTCTCTTTCTTCTTCTTCTTCTTCTTCTTCTTCTTCTTCGTTTTCATCACTCTCACAGAGTCCTGCAGACAAGAGATTGTGGCCTTAACAATAAATATGTAGCGAGTTTCGTTAGGATCCCAAATATACCCCATCATAGTTAGAGTCTTTTGGCAAAACTCCTGGTCGATCCATCAAACCCGGTTTTTCCCCCATCACGTCCATCACCACTCCAGAAATCTTTTCCAAACCAACAGTCTTTTGACCCCAACATGGACCTTTCCTAAGTTGTTTACATGTTTTTATGTTTATCGTTCTTATATATGTACTTTTTAATTCGGCACTTTTTATTATCTATGTACTTTTGAATTTTGCATTTTTTCTTATTTATTGTACTTTGAATTTTCAATCTATGACTAGTTGTTATGATACTTGAATTATTGTCTCTTGTATATATATATATATATATATATATATATATATATATATATATATATATATATATATATATATATATATATATATATATATATATATAGATATAGATATAGATATGTGTGTGTGTGTGTGTGTGTGTGTGTGTGTGTGTGTGTGTGTGTGTGTGTGTGTGTGTGTGTGTGTGTGTGTGTGTGTGTTTCTTTTATCCATCTTTCCCTTCTTTTTGATAATGTCAAAAGGGGGAGAAGGGTGTTACTCTTTCTTTGCTTGTTTTCTTTCCTTGATCTTTAAGGTACAAATGCAAGGCTACTCTAAACAAAATCAGATTCTCTCAACACTTCACAAATTGAGGGGGAGATCTATATCTCAGGGGGAGAAACTTTGTTGGAAAGAACATCGCAACAAAAGAGAATGCTTTGTCATCATCAAAAAGGGGGAGAATGTGAAATCAAACTTCTCAAGATCAACGTATATTTTGATGAAGACAAACCACTTAACAAGAAGACAAAGATGTTCAATCAGTTTCAAGACATCATGCTAAAGCAAAGAATCAGGACAAAGACTTGACATGAATAATAATTTCATTGGAAGGTATAATGAAAATCTTCATATTTAAGTTCTAGTTGCTCAAATAATAATAAAAAATCGTTGCATTACTTTTTCACACTTTCACAAGCTTCTATTTGCAAGATTTTTCTAAGTTTTTGACAGAGCAATCGATTGTACTCTTGGAGCAATCGATTGCATTATCAAATTTTTACTTCATTTTGGCTACTATTTTTGTCTGCAATCGATTGGTGCTTTGGTGCAATCGATTGCATATATGAAAAATCTTCTTCTTTTTGCTTCTGTTTTAGTGTGCAATCGATTGCTGCTTTGGTGCAATCGATTGCCCAGTTCAAAAATTAAAATTTCAAGTGTTTTTCTGCAGGTGCAATCGATTGGTCCTATTGTGCAATCGATTGCTCAATGAACGTTTTTGAAAAATTATTCTAAAAAATTGCACCTCTTCAACCATTCTTTTCTGAATTGTTTCCATTGAATCATGGCAATTGTTTATCATATTTTCTGAAGATTTGCATGTTATTTCAAAGGGGTGCTTGTGACATTTAAATACCTAAACTTTCAATTTTCAAAAACAGCCTCTTTCAAAATCTTTACTAATATTTTCATCTTTCCACATCTTGAATCAAGTCACTTTTCATAAGAATTTTCTGCATATTTTCATATCTTTTGAAAGAAAATTCTTGAGCAACAAAGTCTTAAATAGTTGTGGAAATTATCATTGAAAGAGAAGATCAAACACAGGATTGATAACTTTGTATACACAGTTTCAAACTCATTGTAAATCAAAGATTGTATTTATTCCCCTTGCTATTCAGGATTGTTGAAAGCAAGTGTGTGCATTGAAGATGATTGTTCTTCTTGCACTCAGTGTTCAGATTTTAAATGTGTTAAGAGCCTTTAATGTACCTATAAGGTTAGAAAGTAAGTTGTACACTCAGTCTAACTATAGTGAAATCTCTTTTGGTGTGAAAGGCGACTGGAGTACCTCCGGAGTGTGAAGGGAACCAGGATATTTCTCTGTGTTATTTACTTTCTGCACTTTATTGCTTTCATAACCCCTTCATATTTCAAAGAAAGTAATAACTTCATTCGATAAAACCAGAAAATTTCAAAGAACCTAATTCACCCCACCCCCTCTTAGGTGCAACTCAGACTATCACAAAGGCATGGTCCAAGCCACCCTCTCCGGCAAAGGCGAATGCGATATTGAACTTCTTTTTATACACCTACACTACTGAACTGTCCCCATCCGTCTTCTGAATTATGGGTTGACAATTCTCTATTATAAAGGATTATGTTAGCACATAAAAAGAAATAAATAGAAGTAAAATCCTAAAGCATATTTAAAGAAAATTTTGACGTCTTATTAAGTAGATGGCAAGGAGATTCATCAAAATGCTAAACAGAAAGACCAAAAATCATGTAACCCTTTTCTCCTAAAATCCTAATGAATAAAGCAAGAATATGAGAGAATGAGACACATGTGTTTTTTTGAAGAAACGAAGTTAATGGCTCATGCGTTGCAGATCTTGTCAAAAAAATATGGTATGAATTGGTTAGATATGAAGAAAAACATGATAGAAAGAATGACCTCAAGAGAAGAAGAGTTTAGAATTTGACAAATGACGAAGAAAGAAAAACTAGTTGTTCTAGAACTCATTATTTGTGTCTCAATAGAGTTGAAATGTGTGATCCATTACACTAGGAAACCCAAACCACACCACCAATGATCAAGATCTCATCGTGAATTATTCAGGGTGCTTGATTATCCTAAGACGAGAGGATATTATTATCATCAAACATAGGGACACACATTAGGATTTCCCTACGAAACATCATTGATCGAGAGAAAGACATTTGATGCAATTATTCCCAATGCTACTAACGTCATCTCAAGACTTTTCATTTACATGTACTAATAGTCGACCTAAAGGTGTGCACAGAAAAACCATCATTCTACACAATAAGAACAAGGGCATGGGGAAATTGTTCTAGATTGTCCGAAAGGCCCGTAACCAAAGGCCCAAGAAAAAACTCCAAGTAAAAAAAACGCACTTAACAAGTAGACCTCCACTCTAACCAATAACAGACAATTTTATACTCTACCGCACCAATCACCATCCAATTCAATTAGACAGTTGTCCGATCAACATGTCGCGTCATAAACAAACAATATCAACTGCTCTTGATATATAATGAGAAAGTGCATTATTTCAAGTATTCAAATTCATTCTCACTTTCACATTACTTTTTATTCTCTCATTATCTTAGGCGTTGGAGAGTTAACCTTACAAGTTCACCCCGTCTACCGCATCAAAAATATTGTTCTTTTGTAATGAGATCCAACTCCACCACATCATCTTCTATATCTCTAATTGTCATCCAAACAATTATTAAACTTTCTTAGATTTTACATTTAATTATCCATGTCCAAAAGTAATTCTTCTATTATAATTTAAAACAAAATATAAGAAATAATCAAAATTGAGATTTGGCCCAATTAAATATAAAAAACGATATGAAATCAGGTCAAATTAGTACAAATAAAAGATAGTATAGTTGGTAAAAAAAATTAACTCATTTATCGTAAAATAAAAAAAAAAGAGTTCAACTCTCACTCTTCTTTAATAGATAATCTATAAGTATTTATAAAGAGCATTCAAATTTATTTAACATTAATGTTTAACTATAATAAACTCCGTAACTCAACTCCAATAAACTTATGTTTAACAATAACAACAAAAAAAACTAAATCTCAAATTAATTTATTTTTCCCTCAAATTCTCTCCAATCTAATCCGTGTGAACATGGGTGCGAATATTTAGAACCTTCTAAACCAGAACTATTGAATAATAATTTTGCAGAATAAAAACAACCAATAAATCATCAACTTTATGGAATCGTGATTTTCTTTTGGGAGCAAGTAATTGGAATTAAACAAAGCACTTAACAATCTATAGCTAGCTAGCACGTATAAACTTTTTAATCCACTCAAACCCTTAAAATATTATAAATCATTGCAAAGTATAGAAATTGCTTGAATCTTCTATATATCTAGATTTAAAAAATGGTTTCTTTTTTCCCAAACGTATTTATACACGTTTCTTCTTCATTATAGTAATAATAGTAAATAAAAGAATATAAAAATAATAACAGGAAAATTCGAAGAATCACGTGATGAATAGCCATTATCTACTTTATAAAATATGATTTTGTATAAACAAATACATCATAATATTCAATATTTCAATTTATTTTTGTTCGCCAATTCAACTATTATCGTATATTTGTTAAATACTGAAAAGTTACTAGTTTAATATAAAAACAATTAATTCTTGATTTTTATTATTTTAAACAAACAAAAATATATTTCCACTGCACAAAAAATATTTGAAAATAGTCTCTAAATTATTTTCTCCCTTTCTTTTTGTATACATAATTACATTCATTTTAATAATTTTAAGAAAAGTAATGGTCGAATCGTGGGGATAATAGATCATTATTTTCTATTAAACCACATTGAAATTACTTTCCTAGCTAATAGATAATCATAAGGTGGTCCATATCGAAGCTATATATATATATATATATATATATATATATATATATATATATATATATATATATATATATATATATATATATATATATATATATATATATATATATATATATATATATATATATATATATATATATATATATAAAAGCATGTGACCAAATTTGGTGTAATATTTTAAGAGATATGTCACACCACTCCCTAATGATTTCATATTTTGTTCCCATCTCACTCTGGTTTTGTTTAAATAATGAGGACAAGCAAATATACTGTAATTTTCATTTAAATATTTAATTGATATTTGTGAATTTTTTTTTAAAGTAGTAATGTATTAATTTTTATTTACCAAACAAATTAACATTTCAAAAAAAATACCAAAATGGCAATGTTTGGAATTAGGCTAACAGACGTTCGCCAATTGGTTTGGCGAATTAGGCTAACAGCATCACAAGTAATTCGCCATTTGGTTTGGCGAAAGGGAGTATTTTGTGGGATTTCGCCAATTGAATTGGCGAATGAGAGTTATTTTAGGGTTTGTTGCATTTTTAATTTCCTTTTAATTATTATATAACATATTTTCGTTTTCATATTTTAAAATTTAATTGTTTTTTAATTTTAATTTTAACTTACTTTTTTGATTTAAGTTATTATTATTATTAACCATAAAAAATATAAATTTATAATCTAATTAATATTTATCATGCCAAGTGCTCAGCATGCACCCACACAACACATTTGTCATGCCAAGTGCTCAGCATGCACCCACACAACACATTTGTCATGCCAAGTGGTCAGCATGCACCCACACAACATATATGTCACGCCAAGTGCTCAGCATGCACTTACACAACACATATCTCATCACAAGTTTCAAGCATGCACTTAAAACATATCCATCCTTGGAATATAAATATGGGGTATGTACCCATCAAATTCTACTCACACTTAAAGTCTCCTACTCTCTTACTCTCCTACTCTCTTACTCTCCTACTCTCAAACTCGCAACCTCCCAAAGTCTGAAACTTTCAAACTCCCAATCCTCAACAATGTCTGTACTAACCATGGGTGATTCTCATAGAGGGACGGCTGAAAACATCGCCGAGTTTGTAAGTCCTTTAGTTCATGTCAATGTCTTACCATTTTGTCCAAAAAAAACTATAGTAATTTTGTGTAAAATACTATAGTAATTTTACTTCATTATTTTGCAGGATGTATCAAGGTTTCGGTGCCGTGTGCATGACTACATACCACACGACCCCCTCATTACAAACTATCTTATACATTGTGGGTTTGGGCGTGTGATCGAAATCAAATCTTATTCCCTTGACACAAAATTTATTCTAGCGTTGTTAGAACGCTGGAGACCGGAGACACATACATTTCACCTTCCTTGTGGTGAGTGTACGGTGACTCTCCAGGATGTTTATATGTTGCTCGGCCTACACATTGATGGTAAGGCCGTCAACGGCAAAGTTGGTGTCCCTGACCAACTTTGTGAAGATTTATTGGGCGCCCCTCTTTGTGAGGACGGACCTCAGGCAGGAAGCAAGGGCCGCCCGAGGGGTCAGGGTATTAACTTAAAATACCTGAGAGAACAATACAACGGTATTGTTTTAACGGATGAGAGCACCGAGTATGAGAAAATACAAAAAACTCGGTGCTATATTATGATTTTATTTGGCCACTTTTTATTTCCAGACGGCACTGGAAATACAATTCATACCATGTATTTACCATTATTGCGTAATATCAACAAAGTGTGTGAATATAGCTGGGGATCAGCAGTCCTCGCCCATCTATATAGCGCACTTTGTAAGACGTCCAAAAAAATTCTTGTACTTTTTATGGTTGTGCCTATCTTTTGCAAGCTTGGGGTTGGTCGAGGATGCCACTGCTTGCTCCAATAAACAGAAATTCTTTTACTTTCCCCTACGGAAAAAAGTAAGTATCTTTTCAACATTATTTGCCAGCTACGTATTCTATTTCAGTTAATACTTTATAACTTGTGTTTGTTTTTTTAGGTGGTCTGTACCCGGGATGAATTATGAGAAATGTCCAAGGCACTCTATAATTCAATACCGCAACCTAATCGACCACCTTGGGCCAAACGATGTAACCTATTTACCCTAATTTTCTTTAATGTATATGCATAAACTTCAGACATCCTGTCTAACTAAATTTTATAACTATATTGTAGTTTGTCTGGATGCCGTACGAGGGTCTCGACCACCAGCCCAACCCCGACGATGCCGCAGTGTGGACAGCAAAGACACCTATAATTAGGTTCACTACGGTGGAGATGCACCAAAGTGATCGGGTCAAACTCCAATTTGGGATGCATCAAGATATTCCAGATGCTCCCGTAGACTTGGGGAAGTGGCATCAAAAACGGGTGGACGCACAGTGGATGATTGGTGATTGGAAGGAGTTTGCAAAGGAGTTGCGTGTACTTTGGAAAAGAAGAAGGCAATACGTCTTAACCGACAGTATTGTGCACGGGGCTAGGCCAAGTCTTCAATATATGACTTGGTTTAGTTCTGTCACGACAACCCAGCCTTTCCTGTCCCAGCCAACCTACTTGTCCGATCCAAGGGAACGCGGTTCTTCATCATACCCACAAATACCAACAGACACCCCCCATCAACAACAACCACCGTACGAAGACCATCAACAACAACCACCATACGAAGACACCCCCCACTCCATGCCAACATATACCCCCTATCAACAACAACCACCTTACATGCCACCAATCCAATCTCAGTCTCAACCAACTCACCAGTACAGCCCTGATATGTCTTTTGATCCTACCCCTGCCACCTATATCCCAGAAAACTCATTCGACCCTACCCCCTCCAACTACACCTCCAACCACCCACTATTTAACTACCACACACCACAACAACCAACACACCTAGACCAACCCAACTCCATGTACACTTTCGGACAACCATATCGTCCATACTCCACCCACCCTCCCCGACAATCGTACCAAAACATGGGCATTGCCCTTGACTACGGAAGTGCATGTGACATGGGACCTCCCGGCTATTGGGGTCAAATGATACAAGATCTAGCTGATACGCCGGGGCCGTCCCAACAGAACCCTCCACCACAACTCAACACACAACATCCTGACACACCACAACAACATCGTCGAAGACCTCGTCGCAACACGCGTCCCCCACAGTGTGGCACCGGTGGTCACTTGGATAGAGCCGATCATTAGGGGTTTTTTTTTGTAATTTTCATTATATTTATATTTTTGTTCGTGTATTTTTAATTACATTATAAATTAATATAATTTTATTTTATTATCACTTTATGTTTACGAATATATTTTAATTATATTAATATTCATTACATTATAAATTAATATATTTTATGGTTAATAATAATAATAATAATTAAAATTAAAAAACAATTAAATTTTAAAATATGAAAACGAAAATATGTCATATAATTTCATAAAATAATTTAAACTTTTAAACTTAATTTTTTTAATATTATAGATGACATTAAAAATTTATATTATAAATTAATATTAATATTAATTAGATTATAAATTTATATTTTTTATGGTTAATAATAATAATAACTTAAATCAAAAAAGTAAATTAAAATTAAAATTAAAAAACAATTAAATTTTAAAATATGAAAACGAAAATATGTTATATAATAATTAAAAGGAAATTGAAAATGCAACACACCCTAAAATAACTCTCATTCGCCAATTCAATTGGCGAAATCCCACAAAATACTCTCTTTCGCCAAACCAAATGGCGAATCACTTGTGATGCTGTTAGCCTAATTCGCCAAACCAATTGGCGAACGTCTGTTAGCCTAATTCCAAACATTGCCATTTTGGTATTTTTTTTGAAATGTTAATTTGTTTGGTAAATAAAAATTAATACATTGCTACTTTAAAAAAAAATTCGATATTTGTAACTGTACTATTTTTTATGACCTTGTAAATTTTTTAAAAATTTTTTGGAAACTTTTGTATTTATTTTTTAGTCTATCAAATAAATTTATATTAAAAATTATTTTTATATTATATGTTAAAATTTTAATTTTAATTTTTATGTTATTAATATTGAGTGAATTAAAATTAAATATTCTACATATCACAAAGATATATCATAATACAAACTAATTTAATAAAGACAAAAATAAATGAACAATGACTATAAATAAAATTAAATATTTTTAAGAATTAATACTTAGTAAAAGAAATTATAGAAATTAAAATTAAATATTGTGTATAATTACATATATCAATTACATACAAAAGGATATCATAAAGTTGATTTAAATCTAAATTGGCGAAAGAGTTAAAAGTTGAGTGGTAAAGAATAGATAATTCAACTCTCAATTTCAGCAAAGTTTTTAACACATTTAATTCACAATCTTTATATCAGATTTTTATCGAATATTCTTCTTGGAACCTCTTACACAAAACTTTTATCATATGTCTTGGAGGTGACTATAGCTTTTGTCGAATTATCAAAAAAGTTGTAGTTTATATGAATGGACGAAAGTCCCTCTTGATTTTTAATAGGTTTTTGGGGTGTAGATGAAATGATATTATGTAACAGTTGATGTAATTTTGGAGTGGATAACTTCTTAATCTCCCTTAATACAAATTCTGCTTATCAAATAGAAAAATGTTTAACTTAATTTTTTTTATCTTTTATAAGTTCAAAAGAACAATACTCTTTTATTTTTATACTACATATCATAATTATAGTAGCGGTTATATAAGTTATTAAATAGTGTTTACTCTCTTAACAATAAAAATATATTAAATATATAAACTATTAGAAAAATATATTTTATGACAATAATTTCATTTCACATATCGAAAAACTAATGTGTAATTTCTGGACGCGCCATTTTTTTTTTAAATATATACAGTATATCGAAAAATCGAGTGATAAACTAATTCAAATTATATGTTTCGAATCTCAGCAGCTACAGATTATGTTTTTATTTTATTAAAAATGGGGTAAAGCCTTCCTGAATATTTTATTAATAATCTAAAAATATGTCATGTTTTACCTTGATTTTGTTTTATAGCCGAGGTAAATTTATTTCTCAAATATATATATATATATATATATATATATATATATATATATATATATATATATATATATATATATATATATATATATATATATATATATATATATATATATATATATATATATATATATATATATATATATATATATATATATATATATATATATATATATATATATATCGTTGTAGCATTCAACTAAAATAACACAAACAAAGATAACCCTAATGAAGAGTCCTAAATAAGAAAGCAAACAATTTTAGAAAAAAATTTTCAACTAGGGAGCATTGAACATTGTGAGAATTTCTTTCTAGAGCAACACCTTTGTGAGAGGCACACCACATATTCACGCAAAATCTTAAGGTGATAGGTGTGTGAGTTCTTCCACTTATAAATGTTCAAGTCTTCACATTCCTAACCATGTGGGACTATTACCCATACTAGTCACACTTACTATACTCAACACTCCCCCTCAAGTGTGAGTCTATCCACGATGCTCCCCCTTAAGCGAAAGATCCTCTTGCTTCCACAAACACCTGCTTCGACACAAGAAATTACATTTTCAACACACCACATAATTTATTGTGTCTAAGTTATCTATATTCATCATAGACCTTAGCTTCTTGAACAGTATGACTTTCACTTCTTTCGTCATGATATTTGCAATCTGATTCTTAGTTCTGCAATGTTCCAAGTTCATCTTCCCTTCTGCTACCTGCTCTCGAAGATAGTGGAACATCGTTTCTATGTGCGTGCTTCACCCATGTGCTATCGGATTTTTAGCCAGGTTGATTACTGACATGCTGTCGATCTTCATGGTAAATTCTTTATGACTCTTTGCTGTAATCTCTTCGACCAGGTTCACCATCCACGTTGCTTGACATGCACAGAGAGAAGCAGCTATGTATTCTACTTCGCACGACGACAATGCCACTACTGGCTCTTTTCTCAAATTCCAAGCAACTGGTGCAACACCTAGCATAAACATATAGCCAGCTGTGGATTTTCTATCCTCAGCATCACTACACCAACTTGAGTCGGTGCATCCCACTAACTTGCATTCTTTTCCTTCATCAGCTGCAGGACACAAAATGTCGTAGTCGAGAGTTCTTTTCAAATAGCTTAGTATCCTCTTCGTCGCTACTAGGTGTGATACCTTTGCCTTCTGCATGAATATAATCACCATACCTACATTGTATGCTAGATCAGGCCTTGTATGACAAAGGTATCTTAATGACCTAATAAGTCTTATATACTCCGTTGGGTCGACATCATCTTCATCAGTGTCTTTTGACAGTTGCAATCTGGGTTCATCTGGATTTGAATTTGGGTTGCAATCTTGCATCTCAAATATCTTGAGTATTTCACCTACATATCTTCTTTGGTGCATCATCAAACCTCTACCACTCTAGTAGAACTCAATGCCAAGGAAATATGAGAGATTTCTCAAGTCTGACATTTCAAACTCCTCACTTAGGTCATGTTTTATGTCTTCGATCTCCTTCTTGCAACTTCCTGTTATCAACAAGTCATCGACATAGAGACATAGTATAGGTAATTCGTTATTGCTTCTCCTTACATATACTTCATGCTCAGTTGTGCACTTCACAAATTCCTTATATCTTAAGAAGTTATCTATCTTCTTATTCCAAGCTCTTAGAGCTTGCTTAAGTTCATACAGGGCTTTATGCAGCCTGTATACCTTACTTTCTTCACCTTGTTTCACAAACCCAGCTGGATGTGCAACATAAACTTCTTCATCTAATGGGTCATTCAAGAATGCATATTTCACATCCATTTGACATACGTGTCAGTTGTTCATGTTTTCTAAACCAACAACCAACCTAATTGTTTCGATCCTAGCAACGAGTGTAAAAACTTCGTCGAAGTCGATTCTTTCTTTTTGAAGAAATCCTTTTGCTACAAGTCTTGCCTTGTTTCGAGTTACTTCTCATTTGGGATTCATTTTTACCTTGTATACCCACTTCACATCAATCTCCTTCTTGTCTTGAGGAAATTCGACAAGTGACCAAGTGTTGTTGACTTTGATGAACTTCAGTTCCTCATTCATTACTTTCACCCACTTTGAATCTTTCAATGCCTCAGCTGCATTGACTGGTTCAACATCTGCATAGAAAGCATAGTGTACCAACTCACCTTCTTCATTAAACATATCATCTAATGTAATCACACATTCTTGCAACCTTACAGGCATGTGTCTTGTTTGTTGAGGTCTGCTTAGGCCTGCTTCACCTCTAACTTCTTCTTGTCGAACTTCTCTTTCGACTTCACTAGCTGGTTTTTCACATAAGATGTTCACTGAATCCTTCTTAACATTATCAATCTAGTCCCATTCTTTAAGCTCATCTATGATCATGTCCCTGCTGATCACACCTTTCTTGTTCACTGGGTCGAACAACTTGTATCCTCCAGTAGAATGATATCCTATTAGGATCGTTTGACTCGACTTATCATCAAGTTTTCTTCTCAACTAATCTTGCATATGTCTATGTGATATAGATTCAAACTCCTTCAAATGACTTAGGCTAGGCTTGACACTATGTCAACATTCTTCTGGTGTAATTCCTTCTAGCCTTTTCGTCGTACATTTATTAAAGATGTCTATTGCAGTCAACACAACTTCTCCCGATAATTCTTTGGGTAGATGCTTGCCTTTCAACATACTTCTCACCATATTCATGATGGTTCTATTCTTCCTTTCTACTGTGGAGTGTAGGGTGGCACCACCTCATGCACAATCCCTTCTTTCTCACATAATGCATAAAAATCTTTCGACGCATACTCTCCACTACCATCGGTCCTCAGAATCTTTAGCTTTCGACCATATATTTAAAATTGGAAAATACCTCAATCACTTCACTTTTCTTCTTGATTAGGTAAGTCCACAGTTTTTGACTGAAATCATCTATGAATGTGACAAAGTATTTGTTACCTCCAATCGAATCCACCAAGATAGGACCATATGCATCAGAGTATATGGCTTCTAGAATTTCCTTCGACTTGCTTCCTGCATCCTTCACTTGAAATGTCAATTTCTGGTAATCCTGAAACCATATTTCTTCTCTTCAGATCTCTGATGTCTTTAAAGTTAAGATGACCAAGTCTATAGTGCCATATCAATTCATCCCTACTAGCTACAGTTGTAAGGCACTTATGCTCCATCACATTAAGCTCAGTCTTGAAGGTTTTGTTATGATTATAGCCTTCAAGATCAACCTTCCATTTGAGTCGAGAATTATCATCCTATTGTCTTTGATCGAGACTTTTGTTAGAAGTGTATAATCGGGAGTGTGTTATCGTATCCACAGGGATTGTACGAGAATATTTGATGCTTTTCGTTCAATATTTTAGTGATTTAAGTAGAGGGGTTTTCAAATGGTTTCTAGTTGGTAAGATAAGTTTGCAAGAAATAAAACAAGGTAAAAGTAGGTTTTTGTTTGATAAAAAGCATGCCAAGATTAGGGTTTACCAATCCTTTTTAAACGTATCCAATCAATCGAATATGTGAGCTTAGTTTCAACCAATATAATTGCGTGTCCTCACAAAACCGTTTATCGCTAAAGCGATTTCGTGAATATTATTGTTTCGACAGTTAAATGATCTCTCTAAATAACATCCGAAACAATAATCATTAAGATCAATACAATGTGAATATCAACTCCCAAATCTATGTCTAGAGTTTATTAGTTGATAGATGAAGAAATTAGGTCAAGAGTTGAAAAGTTTATGTCTAAAGCAATCCAAACCATAAATACCACAAAATACAGCAAATTGTGAAGGCAAAGTATCTACCAACACAAGCGTGCCTCTGGTTTTTGATGATGACAACTTGCTAAGAGATATCCTTCTTTCGTTTAAATCATTCACGCTACTTATGATTCAATTTTTACAATGACGTAATGCACAAAAAGCTGTAGAAATTTATGTTTTTGCAGATTTTTGAACCATGAGCCGACCATACCGTCAGCACACAGTTTCATTCAGTTCACACGGGTCAGCGCATGAAGGTCATGCGTCGACCGTTAACTTGGCGCATGCAGGTTTAAGAATCAGACGGCTCAGCGCATGAAGATCATGCGTCGACCGCTGACTCGGCGCATGACAGTTTGAGTGTCACACGGCTCAGCGCACGCCGACCCTATGGTCGACCGTTCGCGCGCAGAAACAGAAATTCTGCTATGTTTCATTGATCTGTCAACTGTCTGTTTTGTATATTACTATAAATAGCTGTCTTTTCAATTTTAACAACTAACATTTTTGAAAGCATTGTGAGAAAGTGTTCAGGTCAAGAAACGTGAAAGAGGTGCATCAGTGTTCTTCATCTTCATCGTTCAATCAACTCACAAATCCTCAAATTACAGATAATCAATTTTTTTTTGCTGCGGTTTGTGGTTTGCTCGACGGTGATAAGGTTCGAACGCGTGATTGAAGATCCGGTTCGAGTGGAAGCTGGTGCAGGTGTTTCTTGGGAGAAAACCTTTGAGGTTTTACCTATCAAGACTACAGGTTTTGAAGGCTTTTGTTACGGAATCGTCGGTTCAACAATCAAGCGAGTGCGAAGGTGATTGATTAGCGGAAGGTTGATCAATCTAGTAGCTAGGGCGTTGAAAGGTTGAAGACGTTCCGGGTTCAATTTGGGTGTGTCTAAGATCAGCCGTGCCGAAGGTTTGATCAACGGAAGAGTTGTCAATAAGGTGGCTGCAATCGGAGGTCATTCACATCAAATTGGAGGACTTGATTCATCTTGAATCAAGGGGCAAGAAGTGGTAGAAATTATCAGCAACATTAAGATTGTTTGTATCAATTGTCTATCGATTCTTGTGTATAACTGTTCTACCAAACAGGTGATATCTATTCAATACATATCTCAATTCTCATTGTAGAATTGAGGGCAGACGTACCCCAACGCGAGGACGACTGGGGGAACTGCCTCATCAAATCTTGTGTTCCTTTATTTTCTGCATTTTCAATTACAGCTTAAAAATTAAGTGATTCTAGAATAAGTGATTTTGTCAAATTGTAGTATTGATTGAGTGAGTTGGTGAAACACTGTTTTTTAACTACTAAGTACAATAGAAATACTGTACTAAGGCTTTTTCAATCACTCATTCAACACAAATATCATTTAAGGTATTTGTGCACACCAACTGTTCGACAAAAGTGCTGAACTAAAATTGCCTTAATTTTGCTGCTAGTTTTGGTGTAATTTTTGATCATTGGAATAAGGAAATAGTACGAGTGAATCACATCTGAGTTTTGCATAAAAGTGTGTAGTGATTTACTATCCGTTATCGTCTTAAATTCATCTGCTTGACGCATATCCGGCTCTCCAATAGTTGTTCGTTTTAGACTATATTTTCCAAGGCCGCTTCCGCATTTGAAAACAATTTTGAAAACCAATTTTATTGGTAGCGCCACTCAAATTTTTAAAAGGGATCTATTCAACCCCCCCTTCTAGATCCGTGCCTTAGTCTAACACAAATAACTTCATCTATATTGATCAAAGCTTTGTTCACATACAAAGATTAAGAGGAATACATAAAATCAGAATTATCCACCTCTAATCTTGACATAGAAAAGGTTTAGCCACCCATTTCCATGGTAGCTTGAGCAACAATGGAAGAAGGTTAATCAACATCCGAGTCGAATAATCGAGATTGGATGGGAATCCACCTTCTTTTTGTGAAAGATGGCTAAGAGATGATAAAAATGGGAAAACTAGGGTTTTCTTGCTGTAAAATGTAAAGTTGTGAATAGGTAAAAATATATTTTTCAAAAAAGTGGCCCCAAGTACTTATAGTCATGCTGCTGTGTTATCACCTTTGCACTGCGAAGCTCATGTTTGCCTAGTGAACATCCAAGAGTGGCACTTAAAGTGCCAATGTACAGTGAAACCACCCTGAGAAATTTCCATATATTTGGTGTGCGAACAATCCTTCGCACTGCGAAGCCTTCGCTAGAAACTTCACACAGTGAATTCTCATCCAAATACTTACTGCCTCAGGTCTGGGCCCATTCGCTAGAACTTCGCTATGTCTTCGCTCCAGCGAATCATTCACTAGCTTCTTCGCACAACGAGTTTTGATATCTTTTCTATCTGTATGAACAGCTCCAGGTTCCCAAGGACCTTCACTAGCAAGTTCGCTGTGCGAACTTGTTGATGCTTTTTCTGGGTAAATTCGCTAGGAAGTTCATTGTGCGAACTTGTTGATGTTTTGCTGCTGACTTGGTTTCCTTGTCAAAGTTCTTGTGTCTTACTCTTCTTATTTTGTGACTAATTCATGTATAATAGCATACAAGTCAAAGCAACCAAGGGATTTTCAAGCAATGAAGCATATCATCTAAAACATAAGTGATTCAATTCAATTCACCTACAAAAAGAATGAAAGATGCCAACATTTAATAGAGAAAATAAACAAAGTTTGGCATCTAACAACTCTCCCAACTAGATTTTTTCTTGTCCTCAAGCAAAGTAAGCCTCTCATTTCAAACAAGAGGATTTGCTCAAGATTAAAATTCACCCATGAATGGATAAAATGGCTCAAACACAAAGAATGCAAACAAGCAATGATTTCAAAGCTTGAGAATCAAACAATGCACAAGAACTAAATTCTTCAAACAAATATCAAGTCATGCATCAATCAACAACTAATTTTTTCATGAATGAATCACTCGATTTCTCCTCTTCGAATAAGGATTGAAGAAATTACGCGTTTGCAACCGCGGGGAAAATTTCACTCACCTAACAAACAATGCCAATATCAATCCAATTCATACAACATCTAAAAATCAAAAGTGAAAATATGGAAGCAAAAAGATCACTAAGGTCTTTAAGGTTGTAGCTTGGTCAGGTTCACAAACAAGGGACATTTCTAAGGCCATTGAAACGAAATTTCTGATGCAAAAGAGACATTCATTATACACATTATTTACATATCCCAACTTCATTCCAATCTAGAAGTCCATTGAGAGCCCAACAACATGGGAAACATTAAATACCACCAAAAGATTTTACACAAATTTACGCTATATAATATAAACAATAATTTTAACATCAAAACAAATTAGCATTAATAATACTAAATTAGAAATGTGCTTAGGTGTAAAAAAACCTCAAAATAGTACATCAACATTATCCAAAAAAAAGTACAATAATGATAATAAAAGCAATGATCTAAGCACAAGGAAACTTCACTTTGCAGACCAAAGAAAGTTGCTTAGGATCATTCCCTCAAAACAGAAACATAAACAAAATCAGTCCTCAGCGGACTCTGTGGCCTCCACACTCTCTGAACCTTCATTTGAAACAAATTCCTCATCCTCGGAATCCTTCTCATCATCATCATCGCTTACACTAGCATTGTCTGAAGGTGAGAAAATACTTAGAAGGGGGGGGTTGAATAAGTATGACAGAAAATACTCAAAGATAAACACACAAGTATTTTTATCCTGGTTCGTTGAACTCAACTACTCCAGTCCACCCTTTTCAAGAGTGATTTGCCTTTCTCAACAAGGTCTTAATCCACTATTCAAATCAACTGATTACAAATAGCAACACCTAAGAACAACTGTTCTTAGTCTTCTTAAGAGCTACTGATCTAACCTAGATCCTCTTAAGGAAAACTTCCTTTACAAATTAATGTAATACAATGAAAGAGTAAGAAATGCTTCTATGAAAGCTATAAACACAACTGTGTTATTTCTCTAAGTTTAGAACAAAGTATGAACAGTGAAGAATATGAGAGCTTTTAGCGTGAGAGAGTTCTTGCAATAAGTTCGTCAATATCGTCCCTTGAAGAATGAGCTATGATGTCCTTTATATAGCCACTTGAATATTGGAGAGAATATTTTACCGTTGGAGAAGATATTTCCAATATCAAAATAGTACTGTCCTTTGTACTATTGCAGCAGAGAGACGGCGCACAAAATGTGGGTGTAGCAATTGTCTGCTGAGCTGTGATTATACCATATATGGAATGTACTAGAGGAATAATATTCTTGCAGAGAATTTTGTCTATCCCAATTAAGGAAAGATTTGCTGGCATATTCCAACGGATATATTAAAATAATCTTCTTCAAATAATTCTTCAGATAGTTCAGATCAACAATCAATATCAGAGTCTTCAGTCTTCAGAATCTTCTGGAAACTTCAGAGCCTAAGATGTTCTTCAGATGTTGATGAATCAGAGTCTGGTGCAGCTGTGTGCTTGAAGCGTAACATGCTCTTAGATCAGAGTCTTCACTCAGATCAGAGTCTTCTCTCATTCAGAGTCTCTTCACTCAGAGTCTTCTTTCATTCAGATTCTTGATAATACATGCAGCGTGTTGAATCTTCAGAATCTTGATAACTGAGCTCTTATACTTCAGATTCTTCTAATCTTCAGATGCTCTTGAGCCATTCAGAATTCATTGTTCACATCAAATTTGCTCTTTAAGATTAAAATCTTTTGTGCCTGTAGAAAACAGTTTAGAACAAATTTAGAGAGCATAATTCTTGTATACAAATTATCATTAATGTTATCATCAAAACATAGAGATATTACTGAGACACAATCTGTGCTCTTACAATCTCCCCCTTTTTGATGATGACAAAACATGAGCAATTTGTTCAATAAAAATGAATTAAAATTACTCCCCCTGAGATTAACAATCTCCCCCTGAAATGAATACTCTAATGGAATTAGATACTTCCCTTTCTGGTTGAGTATATTTCAGATTCAGAGCCTGATTACATTTCAGATTCAGAGCCTGATTGAATCCTGGTTAGCATCCTGATTGAAGCCTGGTTGACATATGTTTGACTTCTAGAGTCAAAGCTTGATGCCGTATTAAAGCTTGATGCCAAAGCTTGATGTCATATTAAAGCTTGATGCCAGATGAACAACTTCAGAACACCTGGTTGTTTATCTTGCCATTTCCTGTCTTGAGTTATCTTTTAGATCATAGTACTCAAGATTAGATATCAGAGTCTGGTCTACTCAGATTTAGCTATTTTTGATCAGGTTCTGAAAAGATAGATCTCAGGAAAAACTTCAATGAAATTTGTCAGAGTCTGGTTAGATAAATTTGTCAGAGTCTGGTTAGATTCAAAGAATGTTAGTAACATGTCTGACTTAGTTCAGATAATTGCTTATAGATTTGAACAATCAGATTCTATTTTGTTTCTCCCCCTTTTTGTCATAATCAAAAAGAATTTTAAAAGACAGTAAAGATGCAGAAGAAACACATATTCAGATAAGCAAAAAGATCAATGTCATTAAGATAAGAGAACAATCAGATACAAGCATGCAAGACATATCAGAAGAAAATCAAAAACAAAACAAAACATGAAAAACTTGTGCAAAAACATCAAGTAGGTTTAGCAGATGAGGCTTGTTGAGAAGCAATGAGTTGCAGCAGTGCTGTAATCCTTTCTGAATTTTCATCTTGCTTAGCCATCCAAGTTTTCATTTCTTCATTAGTTTTCTTTTGATCAACCATAAAATCCTTTAGTTCTTTGACATCCTTCTGAAGATCTGTAGAGTCTGAAACAGCAGATTCTGAAACAATAGATTCTGAAACATTCTTAGTAACATCAGGTGCAGGAATTTCTGGAGGTGGAGGAGCTTCTAGAAGAAGAATAGGAGGAGGGTTTCTCTTAATCCGTTTTTGATAAGCAGCAAACCTTACTTTTGACAATCTAAGACATTGAGTCCTGATTTTCAAAGCCTCCCTATTCAGTCTGTAAAGATATTTCTTCCAAACAGCATTAGCAGCCTCTTTGTCCATAGTAGTCATGCAAACATCCATAATGTCAGCAAAGTCTGAGACATTATCCTTGTCAAAATCTTTTAACATAGTATAAACACTTGATCCCAATTCTGCTTCATCAGGGATTCTGGGTTGGGTGGGTTGTGTTTGTGGTGTTTGTTTTGAAGGTTGAGGTTGTGAAGATGGATGTTCAGATGTTTGTGGTTCAGAAGTTTGAGGTTGAGAAGATGGATGTTCAGATGTTGGTTGGTTGTTTTGTGGTTCAGATGTTTGTTGGGTTTCTGTTGGTTCAGATGTTTGTTGGTTGATTTGTGGTTCAGATGTCGGTTGGGTTAATTGAGTTGGTTGTGGAGTGTTTTGGATTTCAAGAGGTTGTGGATTGAGAGTTTGAGTTGGGGAGTTTTGTGGAGAAGGTGGATGTTCAGATGTTGGAGATTTAAACAGTTGTTTCCAAACACTCTCAGAACGAGGTTGTTTGAGATCATTCAAGCATTCATTAATGAAACCAGATGATTCATCATCAGATGATGTATCAGAGTGGTTAGATTTTTCAGAAGTTGAAGATAAAATGATAGAACGGTTTAAGGGTGTGATATCTAATATCTCATTAGGATTAATGAGATTTTCAGGTTGGTCAGAGTGTTCAGGGTGAACATCCTCTGGAATGGTATGTTCTGGGATAGTGTTTTGTGGTTGTGGTGTTGTTTGTTGAGTTTGTTTGGATTGTGGTGTATGAGTCTCAGATGGTCTAGATCTTTTAAATATAAGGGGTGAGTCAGATGGTGTGGGGGTAGCAGAATGATGAACAGGATTAGAATCAGTGTTAAATACCTGTTTCAGAGTATCTCTTATTTCTTCAAAAGTTGCTGCAGGAGGATTTGGTTGAACCTTCTTCAGCTTCTTTCTTTTCTTCTTCTTTTCAGCATCTGAATGCTTTCTTTTCTTCTGATGACCTTCTTTATCAGCTTTTCTCTTACGTCTTCTTTCCCTTGTCAAATCAGGAAGAACTTGGCCTTCCTTCTGCACAAGATTTGCAGGAATCTCAACACCATCTCTTATGCAGCGAGCAACATACTCAGCAATAAGTTCTCTAGGTTCATCTGAGGTGAATAAAGGAAAATCCTCAACAGGTATTCTTCTTCCCCTAACTTCTTCAGAGTTAGTTTTCCTTGGTTTCTCAGATAAATCTTCAACCAGTTTCATCCTTCTCAGAGTTAAACCATTTATTTCAGAGCCAATGATAAAATTCAGATCTTCTGTCAGCCCAGCCTCTTGCAGATGCGCTACAAGTTGGTTTTCTATCAGAATATCTGAAATCAGCCTTCCCATAGGAATCCATGTTCTGACTTTTCCAGTTTTATCTCTAGCTGTTTCCCTTGTTTCCTTGACGTGAGATACCAGATGATTAAACAACAGATATGGAAGATCAATCTGAATGTTTTGGTGTAAACAATACATGAAGTAAAGTTGTTCAGCATTAACATAATCAGATGAGTTTGAAGAAGGTCTGTGAAAAATGGTGTTCATGAAAATCTTAGCCCATATTTTGTAAGTGGGTTTCAAGAACTTAACCTTCTTACAAGGTTCACCAGTAGTACAGATTTCTTGACAAACATCTTTCAGATCTTCACGCGCAGAAGATAGAGAGGTTACTCCATCAGTTGCCTTAAAACCTATAAGTTTCCTTATCAGGTTTTCAGTGATAACAATCTTTTTCCCCAGCACAGAGGAGTGAACGAACTTTGGAGTAGCAAATGCATGGATCCAAAACTCCTTCACTAACTTTGGATATACAGGACCCATAAGCCTGTCAAAATAACCGTCCCAGCCTTGTGCTTTGATTGAAGGAATCAGATCAAACCCATTTTCAGCAAGATCTTCCAAATCCACGAAACTTTCACACAGCACTTCTAGTGAATCAACAGGAGTTAGGAGAGTGCGTACTGGTTCTATGATAGTGGTAGCATCTTTGGTAGTAACAGCTTTTGAAGTAGATGCCATTGTTGATGATGATGAAGAAGATGAAGGTTTCTGGGTTCTTTTAGGGTTTGCAAAGAGAGAGAACAACAAGCAAAAACGCATATGTGTTTGAGAATGTGAAAAGTGTGAATGTTTTAAGAGAGTGGTTTATATAGAAAAATAAAACACGCATGGGAAACACAACAGACATACATAGGACACATACGCACGTTTGCATTAAATGAAAAGTAATCATTTTTAATTATGATATGACATTTGGGGGAAAATCAAGACAGATTGAGATTTTCAAAGCAATACCTTAAACGTCATAATCAGTAGGTGTACTCCATCTTTTCAGATTCTGAGTGACACGTGTTTGCTTTGCATGTGATTCTGTAACTCTTAAGAAATGAAACGTTTTCAACTTTCAGATCCTTCTCATAGATTTGATAATCTTCTAGTTGACTCTTCATCCAGAGCATCTGAGTAGAACATCCAGCAGCAGCAATGTATTCTGCCTCTGTGGTTGATAGTGCAATTGTTGGTTGCTTTTTGCTGTACCACGAGATCAGATGACTTCCAAGAAACTGACAGCTTCCAGAAGTACTTTTGCGCTCAACTCTATCTCCAGCATAGTCAGCATCACAGAATCCAACTAGTGAATATTTGTCAGATCTTCTGTAACACAAACCAACATTAGCAGTACCTTTCAGATACCTTAGAATCCTCTTAACAGCAGTTAAGTGTGATTCTCTAGGATCTGATTGGAATCTAGCACATAAACAAACACTAAACAGAATGTCTGGTCTAGAAGCAGTCAAATAAAGAAGAGATCCTATCATACCTCTGTAGAGTTTCTGATCTACCTTCTTACTTACCTCTTCCTTACCTAGAGTGCTTGTAGGATGCATTGGAGTCTTTGCCATTTTGCTATCCAGCATGTTAAACTTCTTCAGAAGCTCTTTAACATACTTGGTCTGATGTATGTAGGTGCACTCTGGAGTCTGATTTACTTGGATTCCCAGAAAAAATTTCAGTTCTCCCATCATGCTCATCTCAAATTCTTCCTGCATACATTTAGCAAACTCCTTTCCAAGCATAATATTTGTTGATCCAAAAATAATATCATCTACATAAATTTGACAAATCAACAAATCTTTCTTAATGGTTTTACAAAATAGTGTGGTATCCACTTTTCCTCTGATGAAATTTTTCTTCAGAAGAAAATTACTCAACCTCTCATACCAAGCTCTGGGAGCTTGTTTTAGTCCATAAAGAGATTTTTTCAGTTTGTAAACATGATCTGGAAAATTTTCATTTTCAAAACCAGGAGGTTGGTGGACATACACTTCCTCTTCTATAATTCCATTAAGAAAAGCACTTTTAACATCCATCTGATAAAGAGTGATGTTATGTTGTGCAGCAAATGAAATGAGCAAGCGTATAGACTCTAACCTTGCAACAGGAGCATATGTTTCTGTGTAGTCTATGCCTTCTTGTTGACTGTAGCCTTGAGCAACCAGTCTTGCTTTGTTCCTTTCAACTTCTCCTTTTTCATTCAGTTTATTTCTGAAAACCCATTTTGTTCCAATGACATTGAAACCTTTAGGTCTTGGAACCAGATCCCAGACTTCATTCCTTGTGAATTGATTCAGCTCCTCTTGCATAGCTAAAATCCATTCATTATCTTCCAGAGCCTCATCAACAGATGTTGGTTCTATAATTGACACTAAGCCACAGAAGGAAGATTCAGAAGTTCTGAGAAATGCTCTTGTCCTTATTGGATCATCTTTCTTTCCAATTATTACATCCTCTGGATGAGAAGCTTTCATTCTGGAAGAAGATCCTCTGACTGTTGGTCTTTCAGAAATATGCAGATTGTCAAGTTGAGAAGTTAGAGGCGTAGCATCTGGGTTTGCTTCAGAGTCTTTGTCTTTAGTCTTGTCTGCCTCTGAGCCTTCAGAGTCTGTGAGAATAACTTCTCTATCTGCAGAACTTTCAACTTGCTTTGGCTTTTCAGAGCCAAGCTTATCATCAAATCTAACATGAATAGATTCTTCCACAATCTGTGTTTCAGTATTGAATACTCTGTAGCCTTTAGAGCGTTCAGAATAACCAAGCATGAAACACTTCTGTGCTTTGGAATCAAACTTGTTCAGATGATCTTTAGTGTTAAGCATATAACAAATACATCCAAATGGATGAAAATAAGCAATGTTGGGCTTTCTGTTTCTCCACAATTCATAGGGAGTCTTTTCCAGAAGAGGTCTTACAGACACTCTGTTCTGAATATAACATGCTGTATTTATTGCTTCTGCCCAAAAGTATTTTACCAGATTTGTCTCGTTGATCATGGTTCTGGCCATTTCTTGCAATGTTCTGTTTTTCCTCTCTACAACTCCATTTTGTTGTGGAGTTCTAGGACAGGAGAAATCATGTGCAATTCCTTTTTCAGAAAAATATTTTTCAAAATATTTGTTTTCAAATTCACCACCATGATCACTTCTGACTTTAATAATTTTGCATTCTTTTTCAGTCTGGACTTGATTGCAGAAGTCAATGAACACAGAATGAGACTCATCCTTGTGTTTTAGAAACTTTACCCATGTCCATCTGCTGTAGTCATCTACAATGACTAACCCATACTTCTTGCCTCTGATGGATGCAGTTTTCACTGGTCCAAACAGATCAATATGAAGTAATTCCAATGGTCTAGAGGTGGAAACAACATTTTTTGGTTTAAAATGAGATTTTGAAAATTTACCCTTTTGACATGCGCCACACAGAGCATCTGAATTGAACTTCAGATTAGGGAGTCCTCTGACCAGATTGAGTTTATTAATCTGAGATATACGTCTCATATTAATATGTCCCAATCTTCTATGCCAGACCCATTGCTCATCATTCACAGATAAAAGGCATTTTACATTTTGAACTTTAAGTTCTGAAAGGTTAATTTTGTAAATGTTGTTTTTCCTCTTTCCACTGAACAGGATTGAACCATTCTTTTGACATACAGCTTTGCAACATTTTTGATTAAAGATGATATCATAACCATTGTCACTTAATTGACTTATGGACAATAGATTATGTTTCAAACCTTCAACTAACAGAACATTAGAAATAGAGGGTAGGTTACCATTACCTATTGTACCAGAGCCAATGATCTTGCCCCTCTGGTTCCCTCCAAATTTCACGTCCCCTCCAGATCTAAGTTCCAGGCTTTGGAACATAGACCTTTCGCCCGTCATATGTCGTGAGCATCCAGAGTCCAGGTACCATGATTGGTGTCTGGATTTTGCTGCTAAGAACATCTGCAACAGGTATTATTTGACTTTTAGGTACCCAGATCTTCTTGGGTCCTTTGGGGTTAGATGTTCTGTGGTTTTGCCTAAACTTCTGTTTTTCAACATAGTGTTTATTCTGGCTAACCCTTGGCTTAAACACATAAGTACTCTTTTCAGAGCTTGTATGTTTAATATCATTCAGATGACCAAACTTAAAATGAGAATACAGAGGAGTCTTCTTGATGAAGAGTTTATCAACAGACTTTGGATTGCTTCCAGAGGAGGATTCACATCCAATGCCTCTTCTGTTGTTCCCACTAACACCATAGATCATAGAAGCCATTTTGCTTCTGTCTATGCTTTTAGTGAGGAATCTTCTAAAACTGGAGTCATATTTTTCTAAAATATTTTCACTTGACTCTGTTTCAGTATCAGATTCTTGTTGAGTTGTTTCTAAATCATTTTTGAGTTTTAAATTTATTTCTTTCTGCTCAACAAGTTCTGTTCTCAGAAGATCAATCTCAGATTCAAGATTGCTTTTCAGCTTCTTGTATTTGAGTTTAATCTTGCTGTAGCTTTCCAACATGTCAGATAAACTTTCAACAAGTTCAGCTCTGGAGAGTTCAGAAAATACCTCTTCAGAGTCAGAGTCTGATTCTGACTCAGATTCAGATGATGACGTTCCTTCATCTTGATCATTTGTGTTGGCCATCAGCGCAACATTTGCACATTCTTCCTCAGATTCAGAAGTTGATTCAGATTCATCTGAGTCATCCCATGTAGCCATCAGAACCTTTTTCTTTTTGTCAAACTTCCTTTTGGGTTTTTCCTTTTGAAGTTTGGGACATTCACTCTTGTAGTGTCCAGGTTCTTTACATTCAAAGCAAGTGACCTCTTTCTTGCCAGATCTTCTGTGACCAGAAGATTCTCTCTTTTGATCAGATCTTCTGAAGTTGTTGAACTTCTTCCCTTTGTGCTTCCAGAGTTTGTTGATCCTTCTGGACAGCATAGATAGTTCATCTTCTTCTTCAGAAGAAGATTCCTCAGAGCTTTCTTCATTAACCTGCAAGGCTTTAACAGATTTGTTAGATTTAAAAGCTAAGGATTTACCTTTATCTTTCTTCTGGGGTTCATCTTCCTCCAGCTCAATCTCATGGCTTCTCAAAGAACTGATGAGTTCTTCTAATGAGATTTTGTTCAGATCCTTGGCCAGCTTCAATGCAGTCACCATAGGTCTCCATCTGGTAGGAAGACTTCTGATGATCTTCTTGACATGATCATATGTTGAGTAGCCCTTGTCCAGAAATTTCAACCCAGCTGTTAGAATCTGAAATCTGGAAAACATAGTCTCAATGTTCTCAGATTCTTCCATTTTGAACGCTTCATACTTCTGTATTAGCGCCAGAGCCTTTGTTTCTTTCACCTGAGAATTTCCCTCATGAGTCATTTTGAGAGACTCAAACATATCATGAGCAGTGTCTCTGTTGGTAATCTTCTCATACTCTGTATGAGAGATTGCATTCAGAAGTATGGTTCTGGCTTTGTGATGATTCTTGAATTCTTTCTTCTGCTCCTCAGTCATTGATTTTCTATCAATCTTTTTGCCATCCTTAGTAGGATGTTCATACCCATCAATGACTAAATCCCAGAGATCAGCATCATACCCCAAGAAAAAACTTTCAAGTCTATCTTTCCAATAGTCAAATTTTTCTCCATCAAACATTGGAGGTTTGGTGCTGATTCTGTCTCCTTCATATTTGTTGCTTGATGTAGGAATATCACCCATATTAGCAACCAAATAAATAACAGAGTATTTTTCTCACTGGATCTTTATCTGTCACGGTTAAGCGAATGCACACTCAGAACCGGAGCTCTGATGCCAACTGAAGGTGAGAAAATACTTAGAAGGGGGGGGTTGAATAAGTATGACAGAAAATACTCAAAGATAAACACACAAGTATTTTTATCCTGGTTCGTTGAACTCAACTACTCCAGTCCACCCTTTTCAAGAGTGATTTGCCTTTCTCAACAAGGTCTTAATCCACTATTCAAATCAACTGATTACAAATAGCAACACCTAAGAACAACTGTTCTTAGTCTTCTTAAGAGCTACTGATCTAACCTAGATCCTCTTAAGGAAAACTTCCTTTACAAATTAATGTAATACAATGAAAGAGTAAGAAATGCTTCTATGAAAGCTATAAACACAACTGTGTTATTTCTCTAAGTTTAGAACAAAGTATGAACAGTGAAGAATATGAGAGCTTTTAGCGTGAGAGAGTTCTTGCAATAAGTTCGTCAATATCGTCCCTTGAAGAATGAGCTATGATGTCCTTTATATAGCCACTTGAATATTGGAGAGAATATTTTACCGTTGGAGAAGATATTTCCAATATCAAAATAGTACTGTCCTTTGTACTATTGCAGCAGAGAGACGGCGCACAAAATGTGGGTGTAGCAATTGTCTGCTGAGCTGTGATTATACCATATATGGAATGTACCAGAGGAATAATATTCTTGCAGAGAATTTTGTCTATCCCAATTAAGGAAAGATTTGCTGGCATATTCCAACGGATATATTAAAATAATCTTCTTCAAATAATTCTTCAGATAGTTCAGATCAACAATCAATATCAGAGTCTTCAGTCTTCAGAATCTTCTGGAAACTTCAGAGCCTAAGATGTTCTTCAGATGTTGATGAATCAGAGTCTGGTGCAGCTGTGTGCTTGAAGCGTAACATGCTCTTAGATCAGAGTCTTCACTCAGATCAGAGTCTTCTCTCATTCAGAGTCTCTTCACTCAGAGTCTTCTTTCATTCAGATTCTTGATAATACATGCAGCGTGTTGAATCTTCAGAATCTTGATAACTGAGCTCTTATACTTCAGATTCTTCTAATCTTCAGATGCTCTTGAGCCATTCAGAATTCATTGTTCACATCAAATTTGCTCTTTAAGATTAAAATCTTTTGTGCCTGTAGAAAACAGTTTAGAACAAATTTAGAGAGCATAATTCTTGTATACAAATTATCATTAATGTTATCATCAAAACATAGAGATATTACTGAGACACAATCTGTGCTCTTACATTGTCATCATCAGGGCCAGAAGTACCCACCCCCTCTCCAAACGTAGGCCTGACCTCAAGCCAACTCGCATGGGCTAGGAATTGCTCCCTAGTTATCATGTTGTACACAACAGAGGGATCGTGGCACTGCAACTGAAGTACCTACATAGAGTTGTGAATATCAATCATGGCGTGATGTGTGGCCGCCATCCATTCCCAATTATAGTTACATACAACCTGCTAGAACATATCAAAACCCTGAGTGAATGTAACCCTGGAGCCTTCAGTAGCCCTGACATCAGAAGCAGCTGCAGTAGAAGAACTTCTTTTCAAACCTTTGGGACGGAAATACTTGTCCACATACCTATCATCAATAGCAGCCGAGATCTTCACTTGTTGACGCAAAGGCGGTTTAACCCTCACATGAATGCATAGTTCCATGATGAGACATGGGAAGGCGAGGGGGCAATTAACTCGAGCCCGGGCCTTTAGACCACTCTCTACCATAGATCTCATTTCATCTGCGATAATCCTAACTACATCAATCTGAACATTTGTAAGAATGCACTGAACCAAGTTTGCCACTGGGATCAGCATTGTGGAAGTGTGCAACTTTGGTTTTATATTTGTCAAAACCAACAGAAGCACCAACTCAAGTTGGATTTTTCTTCTTTCACCACTTAGCTTTTGATCAAAATTCAACAATTTCAACGCCTAAAAGGCCTTGTGTTCCAACTCTACCGACAAGTGACAGTTCATACCATAGACAATCTTGAATGGAGTGAGACTAATCGGAGCCTTGAAAGTTGTCCGATAAGCCCACAAAGCATCGTCTAACTTGCTCGACCAATCTTTTCTAGAAGCGGACACAATGTTTTCCAATTTTTTTTTATTTCTCGATTCAATACTTCAACTTTCCCATTAGCTTGTGGATGGTAGGGTGTTGCAACTTTGTTCTTAACACCGTACTGCTCCAACGCTTTTTCCAGCTGAGTGCTGCAAAAGTGAGATCCTCCATCACTTATCAACACTCGTGGAGTACCAAATCGAGAGAAAATATTTTTCTTCAAAAATTTTATCACGGTTTTTCCGTCAGCCTTAGCACTTGCTATTGCTTCAACCTATTTTGAAACATAATCAACCGCAACCAAGATGTATTCATTACCAAAAGACAGTGGAAATGGGCCAACAAAATCTATGCCCCAACAGTCAAATACTTCGACTTCTAACATATTTTGTAACGACATTTGATTCCTTTGTGAAATTCCACTACTCCTTTGGCATTTGTCACAACTTTTAGTATGCGCATGCACATCTTTGAACAAAGAAGGTCAATAAAAGCCTGATTGGAGGACTTTCATTGTCGTTCTTATATCATTGAAATGACCTCCATAAGGAGAGCTGTGACAATGCCAAAGTATGTCTTTGGCTTCTTCATGAGACACGCATCTCCTCAAAATGTTATCAACACCAAGCTTAAACAAATGAGGCTCATCCCACACAAAATATTTGGCATCAGACAAAAATTTCTTTTTCTGGTTACTAGTTAGACCTTCCTACATTAGTCTGACGGCTTTGTGGTTAGCCATGTCGGAAAACCAAGGTCTAACTTATACCATGTACAACTTTTCATCAGGAAATTATTCCTTCACCTCATTTTCATGTTTCGTAACCTCAAAATTCACAAGACGGGATAAGTGATCCGCCACCAAATTCTCAGATCCCTTTTTGTCACGAATTTCCAAATCAAATTCTTGTAACAAAAGGATCCAACAAATTAGCCTTTGTTTTGAATCCGAAATGGTGATCAGATACTTGATCATCATATAGTCAATGTAAACCACAACTTTAGACCCTATCAAGTATGATAAAAAAAATTCCAATACATACACTATTGCAAGTAACACTTTCTTGGTTGTTGTATAGTTAATTTGAGCTTCATTGAGAACTTTGCTTGCATAGTGTATAGCATGAAAAAAATTTATTTTTCTTTGACCCAACACCGCGTCAACCGCATAATCACTAGCATCGCACATGAGTTCAAAATCAATTTTCCAATTTGGTGCTACGATTATGGGCACGATGGTTAAACTTTAATTTAAAGAATTGAAAGTTGTCATACAAGACTCATCGAAAATAAAAGACTTATCTTTGTTGAGCAAGTTGCTCAATGGCTTCACGATCTTTGCAAAATCATTGATAAATCTCTGGTAGAATCCCGCATGACCCAAAAAGCTTCTGATTCCTTTCATGTTCAAAGGTGGTGGTAGCTTCTCAATGACTTCCACTTTGGCACGATCAACTTCAAGCCCTTTCGAAGAAACTTTGTGTCCAAGCACAATTCTTTATGTGACCATAAAATTTCATTTCTCCCAGTTGAGTATTAAGTTAGTCCAACACACCTCTCCAAAACAACATCTAAATCTTTCAGACAAAGTTCAAATGACAGACCGAAAACTGAGAAGTCGTCCATAAACACCTCGATATTCTTTTCGATCAAGTTTGAGAAAATAGCTTGCATACACCTTTGAAAAGTCGCTGGTGCATTACACAGGCCAAACATCATCCTCCTATAAGCAAAGATTTCGAAAGGGAAGTGAAAGCTATTTTTTCATGATCCTCTGGGTTGACAATGATTTGATTATAACCCGAGTATCCATCCAAAAAACAATAATACTCTTGATTGGAGAGCCTCTCGAGCATTTGATCCATGAAAGGAAGAGGGAAGTGATCTTTCCTTGTAGCTTGATTGATCCTACGGTAGTCGATACACATTCTCTACCCCGTTATAGTTTTTGTTGGAATCAACTCATTCTTCTCATTACGGATAACTGTCATTCCTCCCTTCTTCGGCACCACTTGTACCGGACTAACCCACAGACTGTCAGAGATAGGATAAATCATTTCGGCGTCCAACGTTTTTACCACTTCTTTCCTCACCTCTTCTTTCATGGTAGGATTCAATCTTTGTGGTTGAGCCACCGGCTTGAAGTCTTCCTCCATAAATATTCGGTGCATACAATAGGATAAACTTATACCTTTCAAGTCGGAAAGAGTCCAACCCATTGCCTCTTGATTTTTCTTCAACACACCAACTAATTTTCTCTCTTCCTTCTTGGTTAGCTCTGCACTAATGATCACCGACTTTTTTCCTTCTTCATTAAGAAAGACATACTTAAGATGAGAGGGAAACACTTCCAACTCAAGTTTAATTTCCTCGTTGCTTTCCTTTTTCAACATTTTCACCCTTTCATTCAAAGGAGGAATTTCTTCTAACTCTTCAAGCTCCCGCAAGCATTTTTCAATCTCTTTTTCTTCCTTCTCATTGACATTTGAAAGAGCATTGGTAAGAACTTGTTGTAATGGTGTGGGAACTTGTATTAACTCTTTAACTTCTTCGATCACCCTTTCTGTTGCATCGATTCTAAAGCAGTCGGTCTTGTCCTTCGAGTGTTTCATGGCTTCAAAAAGATTGAAACATATCTCCTCATCTTGAACTCTAACTTTCATTAGACCATAATCCATATCAATTGCCATGTGTGCGGTCTTCATAAAAGGTTACCCAAGAATCAAGGGAGCGTCTTCATCTTCCTCCATATAAATCACTACAAAGTCTATTGGAAACAAAAAAATTTCAACCTTTACCAACACGTCTTCCACTACACCATGAGGGCGAGTGATAAATTTATCGACAAGTTTCAATGTCATTTGAGTAGACTTCAACTTCATGGGTCCCAACCGCTTCACAATAGACAAGGGTATCAAATTGATACTAGAGCCTAAATCGATCAATCCATTGCCAACATAAGTGTTTCCAATTGTAACCGGCAAAGAGAATCGTCTCGGATCACTTTCTTTCCTCGGGAGAGTACGTTGAATGATAGCACTACAACTAGTATCCACCATAATAGTTTCTTGATCCGTATACCTCTTCTTCTTTGTAAGGATATCCTTCATGAATTTCGCATGCTTGGCCATTTGTTCCAATGCTTCAGAAAATGGAATATTAATTTGTAATTGTTTGAATATATCCATGAACTGAGCATAGTGCCTCACACTATCTTTTCTTGATGGAGCATGTGGATATGGAAAATTTTGAATCAGAATATTGCTCACTTGTTTTTTCTTTTCCTAGACTTTTTCACTTTTTCTTCTCTCTTATTTTTCTCCTCTTCCTCACTCTTTTTCATTATTTCTTTTTCAACTAATTCTCCCTCAACATTTTTTCTACTTCTTTCTTAACATTCTCTTTTTCTTTTCCAACTACAACCTCTTCCTCTACTACCTCATCACCTACACCCATGTCAATTTCTCTACCACTTCTTGTGAGAATCGCCTTGCAGTGCTCCTTAGGATTTGGAAGAGCGGTAGCCGTGAGTGGCCCTTTTTTGTTGGTCAGCCAATTGTTTTGATAATTTCCCCACTTGTGTCTCCAAATTCTTTATAGTCGCATTGGTATTCTTTTGATTTGACATTGACATTTACATAAATTAAGTAAGAGTTTCTTCCATATTTGAAGTTGCACTTTGAGTTTGTGGAGGTTGGGTGTAATTTTGGTATTGTTGGCTATTTGAAGTTCTGACTTCTTACGGCCTCCAAGGTTGTTGATACCCATGATTTGGTCATTGATACCCTTGATTGGGTTGTTGGTAAGGTGGCCTAGGTTGGAATCCCTAATTTTGATTTTCGGCATAGTTAACCTCTTTACTACCGGAGGACAATAACCGGTAGGATGGTCACCTTTACACATTTCGCAACTTGCCACTTGAGCTTTGATAGGAACTTCTTGCATCTCTTTGATTTGTTGTGGAAGCTTCGACATTTGTTGAGTCAAAAGCTCCACTTGTTGCGATAGAAGTTTGTTCTGAGCAAGAATAGTATCGTTGGTACCCAACTTTAGCACTCTTGGTTTTCTTTGAGTTACTTCATGGTTATGATTCCCTTTGTGGTCTTTAAGCGCCATCTTTTCAATAATTACAATTGTTTCCTCGACATTTTTGGACATCAAAGAACCGCCCTCCGTAACATCTAACAAGGTTTTGTAAACTGAGAGGACACCATTGCGAAAAATGTGAACTTGCATAAGTTCATCAAAACCGTGTCCTTTACATTTTCTCAACATTGACTTGAATCTCTCCCAAGCTTCGTTGAGGGATTCATTTACTCCTTGTGAAAATATAGTGATTGCCATCTTTGCTTCCATGAACTAGTTGTGTGGAAAAAACCGTTCAAGGAACTTTTCTTCCAATAAATTCCAGTTCGTCATTACTATTTTAGAATGATCAAGATACCATTCTTTCACTTTCCCGATCAAAGAATGAGGAAATAGTCTCCTAAATAATGATTCTTCATCAGGTTCTAGTGCTCCAGTTGCACCTGTAATCTCATAGAATTTGGTAAGATGTGTAAGCGGATGCTCGTGATCTAATCTTGTGAAAGGATTTTGACAAATTAGTGCAAGGATTCCCGTTTTCATCTCAGATTGCCTTCCATTTTGGAGATTGCGCGCAAACTAAGCATTATGGGTCAGACTATTTGTACATGGAACTAAAGATGGAGGTGGTGATGGTGGTGGAGCTTCCATGATTGGTGTATCAGATGGAGTGGATGAATAAGATTCCCCGTGCTCTTGTCTTTCCCTATCTTGTTGTCGTCTTCGCCTTGTTCGACTGTTCAGTCGGCGAGCAGTTCTTTCAATCTCAGGATCGAAAAGAAGGTCTTCAGGTCGGACTTGTCCTCGCATAAACGAATTCTACACACAAGTTAAACAGATCAAAAAGCACAAAGAATTACAGAGATAAGAGATTCACAATACACAAATCTTAAAATCACTAAGCTATTGCAATGCTTGCAATATTCTACTAACAATCCCCGGAAACGGTGCCAATTTGTTAGAAGTGTATAATCGGGAGCATTTTATCGTATCCACAGGGATTATACGAGAATATTTGATGCTTGCCGTTCAATATTTTAGTGATTTAAGTAGAGGGGTTTTCAAATGGTTTCAAGTTGGTAACATAAGTTTGTAAGAAATAAAACAAGGTAAAAGTAGGTTTTTGTTTGATAAAACGCATGCCAAGATTAGGGTTTACCAATCCTTTTTAAACGTATCCAAACAATCGAATATTTGAACTTAGTTTCAACCAATATAATCGCGTGTCCTCGCAAAACCGTTTATCGCTAAAGCGATTTCATGAATATTATTGTTTCGACAGTTAAATGATCTCTCTAAATAACACCCGAAACAATAATCATTAAGATCAATACAATGCGAATATCAACTCCCAAATCTATGTCTAGAGTTTGTTAGTTGATAGATGAAGAAATTAGGTCAACACTTCAAAAGTTTATGTCTAAAGTAATCCAAACCATAAATACAAAAAAATACAGCAAATAACTTCATCTATATTGATCAAAGCTTTGTTCACATACAAAAGATTAAGAGGAATATATAAAATCAGAATTAACTACCTCTAATCTTGACACAAAAAAGGTTTAGCCACCCATTTCCATGGTAGCTTGAGCAACAAGTTTCGGAAGAAGGTTAATCAACATCCGAGTCGAATAATCGAGATTAGATGGGAATCCACCTTCTTTTTGTGAAAGTTGGCTAAGAGATGATGAAAATGGGAAAACTAGGGTTTTCTTGCTAAAAAATGTAAAGTTGTCAAAAGGTAAAAATATATTTTTCTAAAAAGTGGCACCAAGTACTTATAAACATGATGCTGTGTTATCACCTTTGCACTGCGAAGCTCATGTTTGCCTAGTGAACATCCAAGAGTGGCACTCAAAGTGCCAATTTACAGTGAAACCGCCCTGAGACATTTCCATATATTTGGTGTGCGAACAATCCTTCGCACTGCGAAGCCTTCGCTAGAAACTTCACACAGTGAATTCTCATCCAAATACTTACTGCCTCAGGTCTGAGGCCATTCGCTTGAACTTCACTATGCCTTCGCTCCAGTGAACTATTCGCTAGCTCCTTCACACAACAAGTTTTGATATCTTTTCTCTTTGTATGAATAGTGACAGGTTCCCAAGGGCCTTCACTGGCAAGTTCACTGTGCGAACTTGTTGATGCTTTTTCTGGGTAAATTCGCTAGGAAGTTCGCTGTGCGAACTTGTTGATTTTTTGCTGCTGACTTGGTTTCCTTGTTGAAGTTCTTGTGTCGTACTCTTCTTATTTTGTGCCTAATTCTTGCACAATAGCATACAAGTCAAAGCAACCAAGGCATTTTCAAGCAATGAAGCATATCATCTAAAACATAAGTGATTCAATTCAATTCACCTACAAAAAGAATGAAAGATGCCAACATTTAATAGAGCAAATAAGCAAAGTTTAGCATCTAACAACCTTGTAGTTATTTTCGACCAACTTCCCTATACTGAGAAAATTGCTCTTCATTCCTGGTATATACAATACATTGGAAATTACTGACCTCTTGCCATCTTTCCTTACAATTAAAACATCATGAATACCTTCAGCTGCTAGAGTATTGTCATTTGCGAATTTCACTGTGTTCTTTATTGAGGGCTTTTTGTTGACAAACCAATCTTTCCTACCAGTCATGTGTGGTTATCATCTTGAGTTCAAGTACCATTGGTCCTGGAATCTTTCTTCATCTCTTGTTGTGACCATCAGCAACATCTCTTCTTCTTCATGTAGAGAATAATATTGTAACACAAAACAGAAAGTGCAGTTGCACGGTTGAATAATACTTTTTCTCAGTTTGAGATTATATTGTTACTCTGTAGAAATCATTCTCCTATTCCCTTATTTTGTTAAACCCTAATCTTCTTTCTTATTCAATCTTCTTTCTTTCTTCTTCCATTAACAATTGCTGCACAAAATCATTCTTGCAATCAAGGTGTGATTGTTTCACTTAAGTAAAGAGTGAAGAACAAAGGATTTCGATCAGGTTAATTGATTATTGTTCTTCAAGATTGATTCGAAATTCTCAAAGTTTTGGATTAATTTTAACATCTGGTATCAAATCTTGGTCCGACTGAAGGACCGACTTACTTGTATTGAAGTATCCCCATATATGGTGGGTTGAGTGTCCCGTTGAAGAGAGTCAACGATGGCACAAGTATATGTGGAAGCAAGAGGAGCTTTTGCTTAAGAGGGAGTATTGTGGATAGACTCACACTTAAGGGGGAGTTTTGAGTATATCAAGTGTGAGTAGTATGGGTAATAATCCCACATTGGCTAAGAATGTGGAGACTTGAATATTTATAAGTGGGAGAACCGACACACCTATCACCTTCCCACTTATAAATGCTCAAGGCTCCACATTCCTAGCCAATGTGGGACTATTATCCATACTACTCACACTTGTTATACTCAAAAACCAAGAGAGCCCTAAACAACGAGATTCATGAACATATATCATCCTCGTTACGAAGATGATATGTGTTTGAGGCTCTTGTTTGATTCTTGTCCGAATGAAAGACCAAAAACATTTTCTTTCACTTCTTACACATGTTACATTAATGTTATTGTTGTCATTTGTTGTTGTTGTTTTTGTTATTGTTGTTGTTATTATTGTTGTTGTTGTGTGTTGTTGTTGTTATTGGTGTTTTTATTGTTGTTGTTGTTGCGACCCAAAATCCTAGAGGTTTAATCTTGTAGTTGTTGTTGTTTAAGAATATTTATGTTATAGGTTTATTAATGGTGTTGTAGTAGTTTTGTTGATAGATTGTTGTTTTTGAGTTGTTGATGTTATTATTGTTGTTGTTGTTGTTGTTTAGTTGTTCTACTATACAAATTTATAAAAATCTATATGTTGTGGTTTAGTTGTTATTATTGAGTTTGAGTTTAAGATTGAGATTGAGATTATGTTTTTGTGTTTTTTTGTGCAAGTCTCATCTTGTATCGTAAAGTTGAGTATATTTTATCTAATGTCGGTTGCTTGTTTCGCTAACCCCTCTTTGAACATATAATCTATTAAATTGATTTTGGAAATAATCATATGAAAAATTACGTTGTATTTGAAACTTATCTTACACTGATTAATGATTTTCTTGTACTCTACAACTCATCATTTATCTCATGCTCATTTATGGTTAAAATTTCTCTAATACTTCTAGCTTTTGTTCAACTTTGTTATATTTTTTTTTATTTTTCAAAGCATCAAATTTTATGCTTTCAATAATGATATAGTAGAAAAGGAAGTGTTGAATAAAAAACTTGAAACATTGAAGAGATTTTAAACATTAAAGAGCGTGAGATAAGTGATGAGTTACAGGATGCTCGAAATTGATTAGTGTAAGTTGTTTATCAAATATAACACGATTGTTCATACAATTATTTTTCTAAGAAATCCATATTAGATTTAATAAACTCAATCGTCTGTTATTCGTCGGCGGAATGTCCAAACCAATGTGAAAGGTATTTTATCCATTTAAAAAATTCCAAAAAGAATTTCCCGAGAATCGAACCCATGGCCTTTAGAGATTGTCCGTCAATTTATTACAAACTGAGAGGTAAAGTGGCATACTTTTTATAACGTCCTTCATTATCTCGCTTGTGTGATCGAGGTTAAATCCCCTTCACACCTGAGATTAAGTTTTTTGTATTAGTGATATTATGAAAATAAAATGAGAGTAAAAGAAGAGGTTTTCTTTTCTTCATAATTCTTTTGTTTTTAAATGAACATCCGACCTTCTTTTATTAAATTAGTATTCATTAAAATTTTCAATAATATTAAAGCATCTAAGAAATGAAGGTGTTGTTTTTGTGAGATGTTGGATCGAACTCTAGTATGGTCGAAGTCTGTTCGCGAGTAATGCATGTTGTAGTCGAAGTCTGTTCTAACATGCATTAGTCAATATTGCTAGGGTTGTTAGCATGTTAAATTGGGCCTTGCTTGTAAGCCCAATTGTATAAGCTAGCTTGTACCCTAAGTTAGATTGTAATGGGTAATTGCTAAAAAGCTCATTAGGTTAGTGTGCTATTTTATTATAAATAGGATGCTAGTTTCTCAATCTTGATATAAGGAAAACTAGGAAGATAAAATCCTAATTTCAAGAGAGAGAGAGGTTATTTTGTTATTCTTGTATACTTGTAATCTTTTTCTAAGAGAAAGGAAAGAATAGCAGTTAATAACCAATCCTTGTTGTTTTCTTCTTTATTAACCCTAACCCTTGTGTGTTTCTTGCTAAGAAACCATTTATACTTTATTTAAAGGTATCCGATTCACAATAAATTGGTGCGGTGAGCATGGAGAAGATGCCTTCAACAAAGTATGAGATTAAAAAGTTCACCGGAGTGAACGACTTCGGTCTGTGGCGCTTGAAGATGAAAGCCCTATTGGTTCAGCAGGGTTGTTTGGAAGCGTTGAAGGGTGAGGTAGCCATGGACGCTGCGTTAACGACAAAAGAAAAGATGGACATGATCGAGAAAGCCCACAGCGCAATATTATTGAGCCTTGGTGATAAGGTTCTTCGACGGGTATCAAAGAAGACTACATCATCGGGATTATGGGTGAAACTTGAAAGTTTGTACATGACCAAATCTCTGGTGAATCGACTCTACCTGAAGCAAGCTTTATATTCATTCAAGATGAGCGAACACAAAGTGTTGGCTGAGCAGTTGGATATGTTCAACAAGTTGATTCTTGATCTTGAAAATATTGATGTGAAGATCGACGATGAAGATCAAGCACTGTTGTTGTTGTGTGCTTTGCCCATATCACATGCTCACTTCAAAGAAACTCTCTTGTATGGAAGGGAGTCCCTGACCTTTGAAGAAGTTCAATCAGATTTATACTCTAAGGACTTGAATGAACGAAAGGAGTATAAACCTTTGACGGTGGGCGAAGGTTTGGCCGTTAAGGGATAATTCTTGCTAAAGGATGGTAAGTTCGACAAGAAGAAAGGTAAAAGTCAACAGAAGTCTTATAGTGGCGAAACATCTAGTATTCGATGTTATCACTGTAAGAAGGAGGGTCACATAAGAAAGGTGTGCCCTGAACGCCTGAAAGATCATGGAGGTAATGGCAATGCAGCCATTGTTCAAGATGACTTTGACTCATCTGATGTTCTTGTGGTTTCAAGTGGCGACTCGAGGAAAAAGTGGATTATGGATTCAGGTTGTACTTGGCACATGACTCCAAACAGAGAATTGTTTGAGGAGCTATGTGATCAAAATAGTGGATCTATGCTGCTGGGAAACAACAAATCTTACAAAATTGCAGGTATTGGATCTGTGAGATTCAAGCTCCATGATGAGTCAATAAGGTTATTGACTGATGTCAGGTACATACCTGACTTGAAGATAAATTTGATTTCTCTTGGAGAATTCGACAGAAAAGGATACATTTTTCAAGGAGAGAAAAGTATCCTAAGAGTCATGAAGGGGTCCAAGGAAGTATTGAGAGGCGTGAAGAAACAAGGCTTGTATACCCTTGAGGCTGAGGTTGTAAGTGGTTCGACAAATGTTGCACACAGAATTATGGCACATGAGATTGGGCCATGTCAGCGAAAGAGGCCTGGTCGAATTGGGGAAGCAGAACCTGCTAGGAGGTGACAAAGTCGAAAAGTTGGAATTTTATGAATCTTATGTGTTTGGTAAATCCTGTAGGGTGAAGTTTAAAAAAGGCAAGCAAAGAACACATGGGTCCCTGGATTACGTTCATGCTGATCTTTGGGGGCCTGTAAGGAATCTTTCACACTCAGGTGCAAGGTATTTTCTATCCATCGTTGATGACTATTCCAGAAAGCTATGGGTATTCATTCAGAAGACAAAGGATGAAACTTTTGAGGATTTCAAAAGTTGGAATATTTTGGTCGAAACTCAAACTGGCAGAAAGGTTAAGAGGTTGAGAACCAACAATGGCCTTGAATTCTGCAACGAAGCGTTCAACAATTATTGTGTTGAGTCTGGGATTGCAAGGCATAAGACTGTAGCAGGTACTCCTTAACAAAATGGCTTAGCTGAGAGATTCAATCGAACAATCCTTGAAAGGGTCAGATGCATGTTGGTTAGTGCTGGATTGAAGAAGGTGTTTTGGGCGGAAGTTGTTTCTACAGTAGCTTACCTGATAAATAGATGTCCCTCGACTGCCTTGGGAATGAAGACACCTGAAGAAGTTTGGTCGGGACATCCACCTAGTCTCGACAGACTGAGAGTATTTGGCTGTGTGGCCTATGATCATATTAGGCAAGACAAGGTCGAACCTAGAGCTCTGAAGTGCATGTTCATGGGATACCCTGAAGGAGTCAAAACTTATAGGCTATGGTGCCTAGAGCCAGGTCATAGGAGGTGTATCACCAGTCGAGATGTAGTTTTCAATGAAGCAGAGATGGCTTTCAAGAAAACTGATGATGCTGACGAAGAGCTGGAACAGGGAGAGATTCCTGTTGAGGTAGAGCATGTTGATGCTGAATTGCTTACCCTAGATAAAGTCAAAGAAGACACAGAAGATGTTATCGAAGATAAGGAGATTGATAATGACTACCTGCTAGCAAGAGACAGGTCGAGGAGAGTCATCAAGCCACCTCAGAGACTTGGGTATGCAAATCTTATAGCTTATGCCTTAATCTCTACTAGTGAGGTTCTAGATGAAGAACCTAGAGACTATAAGGAAGTTATGAGGAGTCAAAAGAAGACTGAATGGCTGAAGGCCATGGATGATGAGATGAAATCTCTTCATGATAACAACACCTGGGAACTGATCAAGAAACCTGCTGGAACCAGGTTAGTCAGCAGTAAATGGATTTTCAAAGTTAAGGAAGGAGTGACGTCGAAGAGATACAAGGCATGATTGGTTGCTAGGGGGTTCACTCAGAAAGAAGGTATTGACTTCAATAATGTGTTCTCTCCTGTTCTGAAGCACAGATCCATTCAAATGTTGCTTGCCATGGTGGCCCAAGTCGACCTTGAACTGGAACAGATGGATATGAAGACTGCGTTCTTGTATGGTTATATTTTCGAAAGGGGGGAGAAAGATTATGTGTGCAAACTTAATAGATCTTTATATGGACTGAAACAATCCCCTCAACAGTGGAATAGGAGATTCGACAAGTTCATGGCACACATAAGTTTCATCAGACGCCAGTTCGATCACTGTGTTTACTTTAGATTTCGAACGGGTAATTCATTTGTTATTTTGTTGCTCTATGTGGATGATATTATAATAGCAAGCAACACTGTTGGAGAGGTAATGAGGGTGAAGGCTGAGCTTAATAAAGAGTTCGACATGAAGGATCTGGGAGCTGCATCCAGGATTCTTGGGATTGACATCTGGAGAGATAGAAAGCAATCGAAATTATGCTTATCTCAAGAGGCATACCTACAGAAGATTCTCGAAAAGTTTGGTATGTTGAATTCAAAGCCTGTTGTGACTCCGACAAACCCTCAATTTAAGCTGAGTATAGATCAGTGTCCCAACACTGATGTTGAAAGAACTTATATGAATAACATTCCATATGCTAACATAGTAGGTTCTTTGATGTATGCTATGGTCTGTACTATACCCGACATAGCATATGCAGTAAGTCTTGTAAGCAGGTACATGGCGAATCCTGGAAAGGCTCACTGGAAAGCATTAAAGTGGATTTTAAGGTACATAAATGGGTTTCTGAATGGAGTCCTAATTTATAGTGAAGCCTTGGGTGAAGATAGTAAAGCAGCAATCGAAGGATATGTCGACTCTGATTATGCAGGTTGTATGGATTCCAAAAAATCTATCTATGGATATGTGTTCACTATGTTTGGGACAACAATCAGTTGGAAAGCAACACTTCAGTAGGTCGTTGCCTTATCAACCATTGAAGCGGAGTATATTGCCTTAACTAAAGCTGTGAAGGAAGCATTATGGCTTGAAGGTTTTGCAATAGAGCTACAACTTCAAGGTCGAGTTATCACTGTTAAATGTGATAGTCAAAGTGCAATACACTTGTCGAAGAACTCAGCCTATCATGAGCGAACCAAGCACATTGATGTGAGACTGCATTTCATCAGAGGGGTAATCGAGCATGGAGAAGTCCAAGTGCTGAAGGTTTCGACAGATCATAATGTTGCTGATATGATCACTAAGACGTTGTCCAGTTATAAGTTTTTCCACTATATGCAGTTAATAAAGCTGCATGAAGAAAGCTAGTTTCTTGATGTTATAGAGTTAGATCCAAGGTGGAGATTTGTGAGATGTTGGATCTAACTCTAATATGGTCGAAGTCTGCTCACGAGTAATGCATGTTGTAGTCGAAGTCTGTTCTAACATGCATTGGTCAATATTGCTAGGGTTGTTAGCATGTTGAATTGGGCCTTGCTTGTAACCTCAATTGTTTAAGTTAGCTTGTACTCTAAGTTAGCTTGTAATGGGTAATTGTTAAAAATCCCATTAGGTTAGTGTGCTATTTTATTATAAATAGGATGATAGTTTCTCAATCTTGATATAAGGAAAAATAGAAAGATAAAATCCTAATTTCAAGAGAGAGATGTTATTTTGTTATTCTAGTATACTTGTAATCTTGTTCTAAGAGAAAGGAAAGAATAGTAGCTTAATAACCAATCCTTGTTGTTTTCTTCTTTATTAACCCTAACCCTTGTGTGTTTCTTGCTAATAAACTGTTTATATTTTGTTTAAAGGTATACGATTCGCAACAGTTTTATATTAAATGAGTTTTGAGTCAAGGCATTTGTCTTAACATATTTTACTAGCTTATCATAATTCAAGATGAGAAATTGTAAGAATTAAACTTTGATTAATGAGTAGTTCTTGAACAGAGAATTCAAATAATCTAATATTGTTTTACTTTTGATTAAAAAAACCTCAGTGGATCCAAGCTTTAAATTTTAAATTTGATGATTTTGGCGCAGTTGTTGATATTTTTTCTCAATAAAATTAATTATAGCAAAATTAGTTTCCTCCATTGGTGACTAGAACTCTCATTACACCAAACCTAGCCAAAAATATGCTTTTTCTTAAGCTAATCATAATGGAGTGTCATTAACAACACTAGTAATTGCTTCAACATATTGAGTAACATACCAACACAAACTAAAATATGAAAATTAGATTATGAAAGGGGAATGGACCCTTGAAAGCATTGTCAAGATAATCAAAAGGTTCAACCTCTATTATGTCATGAAGGAGTATTTATTTTCTCCTCGAGATATCATATGTTCTTTGGCATTTTTTATAATTTATTACATATTCTTCACTATCCTTAAACATAGTTGGCCACCAAAACTCACTTTGTAAAATCTTTTTATTTGATCTTTCTCCACTAAGATTCCCTCTGTAATTTGAGTTATGACAGTTCCATAAAATAATCATGGATTTGCTTCCATGCACAAATCTCCTAATTAATCCATTTGGGCTTATTTTGAACAAATATGGATCATCCCACATGTAAGAATTAGCATCATGATAAAAAAATTTCTTTGCTCCTAGTTGATATCTTCTGGTTCTATATTTTGAGCTTTATAATTTTCCATGTCAATAAACCATGGCCATTCAGAAATCACTAGCAACTTTTCATCTTGGAACTTTTTGAAGGTGAGAAAATACTTAGAAGGGGGGTTGAATAAGTATGAAGATTAAAACTTAGAAATAAAAACTCAAGTATTTTTATCCTGGTTCGTTGAACTCAACTACTCCAGTCCACCCTTCCTAGAGTGATTTGCCTTTCTCAATCAAGGACTTAATCCACTATTTAATCAACTGATTACAATAGTAAGCACTTAGAACAACTGTTCAAAGTCTTCTCAAGAACTACTGATCCTAACTAGATCTTCTTAAGGTTTACAATCAAATGTAATACAAATACAAGTGTTTAAGATTGCCTCTATAAAGCTTTATCACAACTGTGATTTTTCACTTAACTATTAAGAACAAAGAAATTAATTCTTAGAAAGAATATGAATAGTATGAGAGCTTGAATGTTGATTTCTTTTGGATAAAACGTCAACTGAAGAAATTGGGTGAAGTCTTGCTTTTATAGGCAGCTGATCCAAGGTGAGCTTCACGTTGAGAAGAGTGTCCAAAAGGTCTGAGCCTTTTTTTTCTTCACATCAAGTGACCTTTCCTAGAAGAAGAAAGCACAGAAAAATCCTTTTTGTCTGTGTTCTTGTGTCTAGCATAAATAAGGAAAGAGTCGTTTGGATCATTCCAACGGATATAAACTTTGAATAATTCTTCTTCAGTTTTCAGCAAATTCATCAGAGTCTAAATTGATCAGAGCCTTCTGATGATGATCAGAGTTTTGTTGAATCAGAGTCTTCTGCAGCAGGTGTGCTTTTAGCGTGTTTAAGATCAGAGCATATTTGAGACAGATCTTCAGTACTGGCAGCTTTAGTACTTTCAGAATCTTCTGTAGTAACTATGCTTTGAAAAACTCTTCATACAGAATTCTTCTTTGGTTCAGATGCTTCTGACTTGCTTCAGATTCTTCTGGAGCTTCTGCTTCAGATCCTTCTAGAGCTTCTGCTTCAGATCCTTCTGGAGCTTCTGCTTCAGAATCTTCTGTAGGCTACGCTCAGGATCTTCTGTTGGCAACAATCAGAATCTTCTAATGGATGCATCTGGCGCTTCAGAGTCTAGCTAATTTCTTATGTTCAATTCTGATTTGCTTCTGGAGTGTTAATTCCTTTACTATCTGCAGTAAAAACTCTCAAGCAAATTTTTGAGTATATAATTCTTAATTACAAAATTTCATAATAGTTATCATCAAAACATAGAGATATTATTAAGAACCAATCTGTGTTCTAACAATCTCCCCCTTTTTGATGATGACCAAAACATCAGAAATTTTGTTTAATTGAAAATATGATAATTATAACTCCCCCTGAGATGATGAATCTCCCCCTGAATTAAATACAAATAAGGAATAGAAACTTCCCTTTTGTCTTGAGTAATTTTCAGAGTTAGATCTTGATTGTTCTTTTAACATTTGAGAGTCAGAGTGTCTTGCAAATTTCAGAGTCAGAGTTTGATAATTGTCAAATGATCTGAGAGACTCAGAGTTTCTTTTACAGAGTGTACTTATCAAATGTTCTGAAATACTCAGATTTAATGTTAAATAAAATAGATATGTCTGAAGTTTCATTCTGGTGAAGTTTAATTAAACAGTTCAGATCTATATTTTCTCCCCCTTTTTTGTCATAAGCAAAAAGTAAAAACTTTAAAAAGACAAATAAAAGGAAACAGTAAAGAAGATAAATCATGTGGAGAAAACTTTGAAACATGCATTCAATTCAGTTTAGAGCAAGAATACATGCATCAGAAGATATTCAAAAATACATAAGCAAACATCAGATGCAAAAACATCAGAATGAAAAAAATGAAAAACTAAGAGTGTTTTGACAAAAGCATCTTCAACAGATCCGTGATCTCAGAGGAGGACTGTTCTTGCTTTAACATCCACTTAGCCATTGTTTCATTCTTCTGATCCTGTTTTGACATCCACTCAGTCATGTCTTCAGACTTTTTATCCTGTTTGGCCATCCAAGACTTGATTTTTGATTGACCAGCTTCCAGAGCATCAATTTTATCCTCAAAATCTGGATGTTCTTTCTTAATCTCAGATGAAGAAGGTTGAACATTTTGTGGAGCTTGAACAGAGTCAATTTCCATAGGGTCTGTAGAGCTTGGAGCATTAGAGCCAGAAGGAAGTTCTACCAGAGTCATGGCCAAAGGGTTGTCTTCAGATGCATATTCAGTAGTTTCTTCTGATGATGGAGGAGCATCTATAAGAAGTAAAGGTCCAGATCTATTGACAGTCCAGAACAGACTTCTTGCAGCTTCAGCAAATCTGAGCTTCGCATCATCAGAACATATGTTCTTCAGATTTGATGCTACAGTGTTGAATCTGTTTATGAATCCATTCCAGATGACATCATATTCTTGTGCATCCATTGTTGCTGAACACTTCCTCTATACAGTACCTAAATACAACTGTATTTCTTGCAAAAAACATGTAAATAAATGATCAATGTTTAGTCTAGGTTTGGGGTGTAGCAGAGTCTCCAATGTTATTGGTTTTGGTTGAGGAGTAGGTGGAAATAAGGATTTCTGAATGGAAATCAGAGGAGGAGGGTAGTATGGTATGAAAGGAATTTCAGGGGATTTGTCAAGTTTGGATCTGTTTAAAGCATTTAACAGATTTGGTTTTGCTTTGGTGTGATAGGAAACCACATCAAAGGGTTTATTGGAGTAAGGTTGGAAAGCAGATTTTGCAGGTTCATCAGAAGCAGCAGGTTTATCAGATGAAACAGGTATAGCTGAAGTAACAGCTTTTGCAGATTTAGCAGAATATGATATTGTTGCTAATGAACCTACTTCTGACATTGATTGAATATAGGTGAGAAGCACAGATGGTAGGGTGATTGTAAGTTTGGGTTTCAAGGGAGTGATAGGTTCAGATGGTTCAACTCTGTCATAGAAATCTTTGAGTTTGAAACCATAGGAAAGATTGTGAAAAAGAGATGATAATTGTGCACATGAGATAGATGTTCTTGGGGTAGATGTTGGGTTAGGATTTGGAATGAGGATTTCAGATGATGGTGCAGGTGTGAGAGTAGGATCTGGAATAGGAACTTTAGAGGATACAGGGGGTTCTGGTTGGTTTACCTCAGAATCTCTGTGAGAAGGAGAGATTAGAAAATCTGGGTGAATGTCAGATTCTGAGGAATTTGATGAAGTGGTTGGTGTGTAAGAAGTAGAAGACACTTGAAAAACAGTTTTCAGAGGTGTAACATCAATAACTTCTGTCTCAGGGATGTTGGTTCCAGATGGGTTGGTTGATTCTGAAGGAATTTCAGAGGTATTTGATGAGGGTTCAAATGTAGGTGGTTCTGATGGGATTGGTTCAGAACTAACTGGTACAAATTTAGTGGGTTCAGATGTTTTGGATGGAGGATTATCGGATTGTGGTTGTTTCTCTTGTTGTTGTGTTTGAGGTTCAGATGATTTTTGTGGTTGATGTTCAAACTCTTTTTCTGGTAGAGGTTCAGATGACTTTTCTAGTTGTTTTTCTTGAGGTTGATGTTGTTTTTCAGATGGCTTTTGTTGTGAGGATGGTTTTGTTGTTTGTTGTTGTTCTGTGGGTTGTTTTTCTGATGGTTGTTTTTGTGGTACAGATTGTTTGGTTGGAACTTCTGGTTGTGGAGTTTGAATTGGTGGTTTTGTTGTTGATGGTTTAGGTACAGAGGATTGTTTTACAGGTGAGATGGAAATTGGATTAGAAGATTTTTGAGGAGATGGAATAGAAACATGAGGTGGAGCAGTAACAGATTGATTTTGTGAAGAAGGTGGTTTTGGAATAGACTTAACATTTGAATCATTTATAACAATAGGATTTGCAGAAGATACAGAAGTTTTAGTACCTTTGATTTTGATGCATTTAGCAGGAACAGAAGGAGTGTCTCTAGATTCTTTCCTCTTTAGCAGCTTCTGTGGCTTCTCAGCAATTTTGGGCTTCTTTTGAAGAGGTGCAGCTTCTGCTTCTGGTTGAGTCCTCTTTCTTGGTGGTTCTTCAATTACAACAGGAAATGGTTGTCTTGCTCTCTTTATAATATCTTCAGGAATAGGCTTTCCTTCTGCCTTGCACTCATCGATATATCTTACAACAATTTCCCTTGGTTCTTCAGCATAGAACAAAGGGTAGTCATCTACAGGGGTTCTCTTCTGACTTAGTTCAGTGATGTTCAGCTTCTTGGGTGCTGTTGTGAGTTCTTCTACTATTTTCAGTCTCTGAAGACTTTTGGCATTCAGAGGCTTTCCCAAGTCCAGAGCAGTTACAAGTCCATTTTCTGTTAGAAGATCTGAGATTAACCTTCCAAAAGGAATCCAGGTTCTGATCTTCTGACCTTTTTCACATATTCTCTAGAGGCATTTATATGATTCCATAAGTGCATAAAAAGAATATATGGAAGATCTACCTTGGTGCTCTGACTTAAGCAATACATAAAGTAGAGCTGTTCATTATTGACATAGTCTGGAGAGTTTGTTGACTTTCTGTGATGAATGCATCCCATGAAAATCTTAGCCCAGATCTTGTAGTCAGGCTTCAGATCTTTGAACTTATTAGAAGCTTGTCCAACAGTCATCACTTCTTCATATACTTCATCCATATCCACACGCCCAGCTGGCAAGTGTGATACTCCATCTGTTTCCTCATATCCAATGAGTTTTCTAATCAGATCTTCTGTTATGATTATCTTTTTGCCCAGAACAGAAGATAGAATGAACTTAGGGTATACAGAAGCATGTATCCAGAATTCTTTTACCAGAAGGGGGTAGACTGGTCCAAAAAGTCTATCAAAATACTTCACCCATCCTTGAGCACCTATAATGGAGCGAAATTCAAAGCCATTCTCAGCAAGTGAATCAAATTCCACCATTGATTCACATAGAACCTCCAGCTTTTCAACAGGTGTTAGCAATGTTCTTTTTGGTGGAGTATAAGGAGTTACACCCATATTAGCAGAGGTAACTGCAGCCATTGTAGATTGAAATTGTGCAGCAGTTGATGATGAAGTTGCCATTGAAGATGAATTTGTCACACGCTTAGGATAAGGGTTTTTGTGAAGAGAGAAGAGAAGACAGAAATGCATAAAGGTTTGAAATGTGAAAAGTGAGAAAATGAAGAGAAATGATGTATTTATACTAAACACATAGGCATACAAATAGTCAGAAGAAGGCACGTTTAAACAAAGCATTTAATGAAAAGGAATAAAATCATTTCAAGCATTTATTGATTCTGACAATTTGGGGGGAAAACCAAGATTTTCACTATTCAAACTTCACCTCAAACGTCTCTTCAGTAGTGTACACACCACCTTTGTAGATTTGGAGTGACACGTGTTTGCTTGCATGTGTTCTGAATTCTCTTGAGAAATGAAACGTTAACCAACGTTCAGATCCTCTAAGGATTGTTAGTTCAGAGTTTCACAAAAAAAAATAAAGAAAATAAATAAGCAATCAGAAGAAATACTTCTGAGCATTAGGCATTTTTGCATCTGTAAAATTTGCTTCTGATAAATATCATTCTGGACAAAAATCCATACCAATATTTTTCAGAATAAATTTGAATCTATCTTCAACAAGGGGTTTTGTAAAAATATCTGCCCATTGATGATCTGTATCAACAAAGGCCAAATTTATGATTCCCTTCTGAACATAGTCTCTGATGAAATGATGATTAATTTCTATATGTTTTGCCTTAGAGTGTAAAATGGGGTTTTTAGACAAACATATAGCAGAAGTATTATCACAGAAGATAGAAATGTTACTTTCAAATATCTGATAATCTTCTAGCTGGCTTTTCATCCAGAGCATCTGCGTGCTACATCCAGCAGCAGCAATATATTCTGCCTCTGTGGTTGAAAGTGCAATTGTGGGTTGCTTCTTGCTGTACCAAGAGATTAGATTTCTTCCTAGAAATTGACAACTTCCAGAAGTACTTTTCCTTTCCACTCTGTCTCCAACGTAGTCAGCATCACAAAATCCAACTAATTTGAAATCATCAGATTTTCTGTAACACAAACCCACATTAGAAGTACCTTTCAGATACCTTAGAATCCTCTTGACAGCTGTCAAGTGTGATTCTCTAGGATCTGATTGGAATCTAGCACACAAGCATACACTGAACAATATGTCAGGTCTAGAAGCAGTTAAGTAAAGAAGAGATTCTATCATACCTCTGTAGAGCTTCTGATCTACTTTCTTACTTACCTCTTCTTTGCCAAGTGAGCTAGTTGGATGCATGGGAGTCTTTGCCAGCTTACTATCAGTCATGTTAAATTTCTTCAAAAGTTCTTTAACATATTTGGTATGATATATGTAAGTGCACTCTAGAGTTTGATTGACTTGGATTCCTAGAAAGAATCTCAGTTCTCCCATCATGCTCATTTCAAATTCTGCCTGCATACATTTAGCAAACTCCTTTCCCAGCATAGTATTGGTAGATCCAAATATTATATCATCCACATAAATTTGACAAATTAGAAGATCTTTCTTAATTGATTTACAAAAGAGTGTTGTGTCCACTTTGCCTCTGATGAAAATTTTCTCCAGAAGAAAATTGCTCAATCTCTCATACCAAGCTCTGGGAGCTTGTTTTAAACCATATAGAGATTTCTTTAGTTTGAAAACATGATCTGGAAATTTTTCACTCTCAAAACCAGGAGGTTGGTGGACATAAACTTCTTCTTCTATAATACCATTTAGAAAGGCACTTTTAACATCCATCTGATACAGAGTGATGTTATTTTGTTCAGGAAATGAAATAAGAAGGCGTATAGATTCTAACCTTGCCACTTGAGCATAAGTTTCAGTGTAATCAATACCTTCTTGTTGACTGTACCCATGAGCAACAAGCCTTGCCTTATTTCTTTCAACTTCTCCTTTCTCATTTAGCTTATTTTTGAAGACCCACATAGTTCCAATTATATTGAATCCTTGTGGTCTTTGAACTAAATCCCACACATCATTTCTGGTGAATTGATTTAACTCTTCTTGCATGGCAATAATCCAATCATTGTCTTGCAGAGCTTCATCTACAGAAGATGGTTCAATTTCTGACACCAGTCCAAATAATGATGCTTCAGATGATCTTAGAAAGGATCTTGTTCTGATGGGATCATCCTTCTTTCCAATAATGACATTCTTTGGATGAGAAGCTTTAATTCTGGATGATGATCCTCTAATAGTTGATTCTTCAGAAATGTTTAGATTGTTCATCTGAGAAGTTAGAGGAATAGCATATGGCGTTGCTTCTGGTTCCTTCACTTGAGCTTTGTCTGCTTCTGGGACTTTAGAGTCTATGAAGACTACTTCTCTATCTGCAGAGTTTTTAGACTGCTTTGGCTTTTTATTGCCAAGCTTATCATCAAATCTAACATGAATAGATTCTTCCACAATCTGTGTCTCAGTGTTGTATACTTTGTAGCCTTTAGAGTGTTCAGAATATCCAAGCATGAAACACTTCTGTGCTTTAGAATCAAACTTGTTCAGATTTTCTTTAGTATTTAACATATAACAAATACATCCAAAAGGATGAAAATATGAAATGTTGGGCTTTCTGTTCTTCCACAGTTCATATGGAGTCTTCTCCAGAAGAGGTCTTACAGACACTTTGTTCTGAATGTAACAGGCTGTGTTGGTTGCTTATGCCCAAAAGTGTTTTGCCAGATTTGTCTCATTGATCATGGTTCTGGCCATTTCTTGCAGAGTTCTGTTTTTCCTCTCTACAACCCCATTTTGTTGTGGAGTTCTAGGACAGGAAAAATCATGAGCAATGCCATTTTCATTAAAATATTTTTCAAAATATTTATTTTCAAATTCACCACCATGATCACTTCTGACTTTTATAATTTTGAAATCTTTTTCATTCTGGACTTGCTTGCAGAAGTCAAAGAACACAGAATGTGACTCATCCTTGTGTTTTAAGAACTTTACCCATGTCCATCTACTATAGTCATCAACAATGACTAATCCATACTTCTTGCCTCTGATGGATGCAGTTTTCACTGGTCCAAACAGATCAATATGAAGTAATTCTAGTGGTCTGGAAGTAGAAACAACATTTTTTGATTTAAAAGATGATTTTGAAAACTTCCCTTTTTGGCATGCTTCACAAAGAGCATCTGAGGTGAACTTCAGATTAGGAAGTCCTCTGACAAGATTAAGTTTGTTAATCTGAGATATACGTCTCATATTAATATGCCCCAATCTTCTGTGTCAGACCCATTGCTCTTCATTAACAGACAAGAGGCATTTAACATTCTGAACCTTAAGTTCTGAAAGGTTTACTTTATAAATGTTGTTTTTCCTCTTACCACTAAATAGGATAGAGTCATCTTTTTGACTAATAGCTTTACAACATTTTTGATTAAAGGTAATATCATAACCATTGTCACTTAATTGACTTATGGACAATAAGTTATGCTTTAACCCTTCAACAAGTAAAACATTAGTAATAGAGGGAAGTTTACCATTTCCAATGGTGCCAGATTCAATGATCTTGCCCTTCTGGTTCCCTCCAAATTTCACATCACCTCCAGATCTAAGCTCCAGGCTTTGGAACATAGACCTTTCTCCTGTCATGTGTCGTGAGCATCCAGAGTCCAGGTACCATGATTGGCATCCTGACCTTGCTACTAAGAACATCTGCAACAGGAATTATTTTACTTTTAGGTACCCAGATCTTCTTGGGTCCTTTAGGGTTAGTTGTTCTGAAGGTTTGTCTAAACTTCTGTTTTTCAACATAAGGTTTATTCTGACTAGCCTTAGATTTAAACACATGAATATTCTTTTCAGAGCGTGTTTGTTCAATATCATTCAAGTGACCAAATTTAAAGTGTAAATATAAAGGAGTTTTCTTGATGATAATTTTATCAACAGGTTTTGGATTTAAATCCTTTCCAGAGGAGGATTCATATCCAATTCCTTTTCTGTTATTTCTGCTAACTCCATAGATCATAGAAGCCATTTTGCTTCTGTCTATACTTTTAGCAAGAAACTTCTAAAAACTATAATCATATTTTTCCAAAATATTTTTGCATTCAGATTCAGTTTCAGAATCAGAGTTTTGTTGAGCTAATTCAGAAACATTTTTCAATTTTAAGTTCTTTTCATTTAGCTCAGCTACTTCTGATTTGAGAATATTATTCTCAGATACAAGATTGCTTTGACGCTTCTTGTATTTGAGCTTAATATTGTTATAGCTTTTCAGAACTTCTGATAACACTTTGATAAGTTCTTCTTTAGTGAGTTTAGCCATTACCTCTTCAGCATCAGAGTCAGATTCAGAGTCAGATTCAGATCCCGAAGTTCCTTCCTCCTGATCTTCTATGTCTACCATCAAAGCTACATTGGCACATTCTTCTTCTGACTCAGATTCAGATTCAGATGTATCTGAATCATCCCAGGTGGCCATCAGAACCTTTTTCTTCTTATCAAATTTTCTTTTAGACTTTTCTTTCAGCACCTTTGGACATTCATTTTTGTAATGTCCAGGTTCTTTACATTCATAACATACAACCTCCTTTTTGCCAGATCTTCTGTGTCCAGAAGATTCTTTTCTTTGGTCAGGCTTCCTGAAGTTTCTGAACTTCTTTCCTTTATGCTTCCAGAGTTTGTTTATTCTTCTGGACAGCATGGATAGTTCATCTTCATCTTCAGATGAGGATTCTTCAGAGCTTTCCTCTATTACCTGCAATGCTTTAGTAGATTTATTAGATTTTAAAGCAACAGATTTACCTTTCTTTTGAGGTTCATCTTCCTCAAGTTCAATTTCATGACTTCTTAGAGAACTGATCAGTTCCTCCAAGGAGATCTTGTTCAGATCTTTAGCCATCTTCAGCGCTGTCACCATAGGTCTCCATCTGGTAGGTAAGCTTCTGATGATCTTTTTCACATGATCAGCAGTAGAGTATCCTTTGTCCAGAACCTTTAGTCCAGCTGTAAGTATTTGAAATCTGGAGAACATAGCTTCAACAGATTCAGAGTCTTCCATCTTGAAGGCTTCATACTTCTGGATCAGAGCCAGAGCCTTTGTTTCCTTGACTTGAGAGTTTCCCTCATGAGTCATTTTTAAGGATTCAAACATGTCAAATGCAGTTTCCCTGTTTGTAATTTTTTTCATACTCAGTGTGAGATATTGCATTCAACAATATTGTTCTGGCCTTATGGTGATTTCTAAATTCTTTCTTCTGAGCATCTGTCATAGATTTTCTGTCTATTTTCTTGCCATTCCCATTAGTGGGATGAACATATCCATCTATGACCAGATCCCATAAATCAGCATCATATCCAAGGAAAAAACTTTCAATCCTGTCTTTCCAATAATCAAATTTCTCCCCATCAAACATAGGGGGTTTGGTGCTGATTCTGTCCCTTTCTTCATATTTGTTGTTAATGTTAGACATTGTATTATCAGCCATAGTAACAACCAAATATATATCAAAGTATTTCTCACTGGATCTTTACTGTCACTGTTAAGTGGTAGCACACACAGAACCGGAGCTCTGATGCCAACTGAAGGTGAGAAAATACTTAGAAGGGGGGTTGAATAAGTATGAAGATTAAAACTTAGAAATATAAACTCAAGTATTTTTATCCTGGTTTGTTGAACTCAACTACTCCAGTCCACCCTTCCTAGAGTGATTTGCCTTTCTCAATCAAGGACTTAATCCACTATTTAATCAACTGATTACAATAGTAAGCAATTAGAACAACTGTTCAAAGTCTTCTCAAGAACTACTGATCCTAACTGGATCTTCTTAAGGTTTACAATCAAATGTAATACAAATACAAGTGTTTAAGATTGCTTCTATAAAGCTTTATCACAACTGTGATTTTTCACTTAACTATTAAGAACAAAGAAATTAATTCTTAGAAAGAATATGAATAGTATGAGAGCTTGAATGTTGATTTCTTTTGGATAAAACATCAACTGAAGAAATTGGGTGAAGTCTTGCTTTTATAGGCAGTTGATCTAAGGTGAGCTTCACGTTGAGAAGAGTGTCCAAAAGGTCTGAGCCTTTTTTGTCTTCACATCAAGTGACCTTTCCTAGAAGAAGAAAGCACAGAAAAATCCTTTTTGTCTGTGTTCTTGTGTCTAGCATAAATAAGGAAAGAGTCGTTTGGATCATTCCAACGGATATAAACTTTGAATAATTCTTCTTCAGTTTTTAGCAAATTCATCAGAGTCTAAATTGATCAGAGCCTTCTGATGATGATCAGAGTTTTGCTGAATCAGAGTCTTCTACAGCAGGTGTGCTTTTAGCGTGTTTAAGATCAGAGCATATTTGAGACAAATCTTCAGTACTGGCAGCTTTAGTACTTTCAGAATCTTCTGTAGTAACTATGCTTTGAAAAACTCTTTATACAGAATTCTTCTTTGGTTCAGATGCTTGTGACTTGCTTCAGATCCTTCTGGAGCTTCTGCTTCAGATCCTTCTGGAGCTTCTGCTTCAGAATCTTCTGTAGGCTACGCTCAGGATCTTCTGTTGGCATAAATCAGAATCTTCTAATGGATGCATCTGGCGCTTCAGAGTCTAGCTAATTTCTTATGTTCAATTCTGATTTGCTTCTGGAGTGTTAATTCCTTTACTATCTGCAGTAAAAACTCTCAAGCAAATTTTAGAGTATATAATTCTTAATTACAAAATTTCATAATAGTTATCATCAAAACATAGAGATATTATTAAGAACCAATCTGTGTTCTAACACTTTCTTGTTATAGTTTTTTTCTTTAATCATAACTTTGGATTTTCCAATATTGGTAGGTAATCTGCTACGGAATTTTTAACTCCTTTATTATTTCATATCTCAAGGTCAAATTCTTATAATATCAAGATCCAACATAATATTTTGGGTTTTAATTCCTCTTTACTCACCAAGTGTTTCAATGAAGCATGATCTGTAAAAACAATAACTTTGGACCCAACTCAATATGTGTGAAAAATTTTAAGTGTGAAGATTATTGCAATCAATTATTTTTCAGTGGTTGTATAATTGATATTGTTGTCTTTAATGACCTTGGTTGTGTAATATATTGCATGAAAGAGTTTTGAGTTTCTTTGACCAAGAATTGCACCAATAGTATATTTATTAGCATGACACATTAATTCAAAATGTAATTCCCAAGTTGAGGCTATGATTATGCATGTAGTGAATAATTTCTTCTTTATAAGTATTTAAGAATTTATACAATTTTCATCAAATTTTAAATCGTTTTCCTTTACTAGCAAATTACTTAGAGGGGTAGCAATCATTAAAAAATATTTTAGAAATATTTTATAAAATCCAGAATTTCCTATAAAAAAAATGTAATTCCCTTCGCATTTACTAGTGATGGCTATTTTTCTATTACTTCAATCTTAGCATGATTTACCTCAATTCCTTTAGAGGAAATTTTGTTCCCTAAGACAATCTCTTTGGTTATTTTTCCCAATTTAAAATCAAATTCATCTTAATACATTTTTTTAATACAACATCCAATTTTTTAGAACAAATATTAAAAGTCTCACCAAAAACAGAAAAATCATCCATAGATCTCTCTATAGATTTTTAATCATATCAAGAATAATGAAAAACATGCACCTTTGAATCTTTATTTCCTAGGGAGAAGTGGGCCAGTCAGTTGCCTCAAACTTTCCTTCATATGAGAAATGTCTTTGCCCATATTTCCCATGACAGGGATAGTAGGGTGATTTTAGGGCGAAGTGATTTTTGATGGTGGGCGGCGTATAGGTCTCGCCCCTCCTGAAGATCATCACTTTCTTCCCCTTTACAAAGCCTTTCATTAACATGACATTATAATACTAATGTTCGGGAAGTCAAAAGGAGTAGGACATTGGAAAAATGTGAAGTCGATCTTAGAGTTGGAAGTGGAGAAAATTTTTATTCTTTAGCTATAGAAACATATTAATTGTCTTTACTTATAGGTTTCATTACTTACTTAGAGGACTTTTATTTTGTAATTGCAATTAGCAAGTGTCTTATTTTTGTTTTTTGTTTGGACAAGTTTGGTTTTTCATTTATAATAAATGATAAGGTTTTCTCTATTTATTTAAATGATATTTTCTATACTAGTGCATAAATGAGTAATAGACTTTATGTCTTTGATCTCTAAATTCCAATGTATAAAATTAGTCCTAAAAGCATTAAACCAAACAATTTGAAACCAACTTATTTTGACACTTTCATTTAAGCTATAAAAATGAGAAATGTATTTCAAAACTCCATAAAGATGAATTTTTGGAGTCTTTTGATCATGAATCCTTTTACACATGTTAATCTTATTTATTAGGAAATATAACATAGACCTCATTCACGGGAAAATATGAAAGGGATAGTGATATTGTTCCCCTTATACATATAGATGTATGCAGACCATTGAACACATCAACCATATGAGGTTTTCAATATTTCATCATATTTACAAATTATTATAGTAGATATGAATATATGTATTTAATTAAACAAAAATTAGAACATTTTTAAAAGTTCAAAGAGTCCAAAAATGAAGTACAAAACGAAAGGTAGTAATATTAAAACACTTCAATTAAATCGAGGCGGTGAATATTTAAGTATAGAATTAGATGACTATCTGGAAGAGTGTGAAATGTTATCCCAACTCACTACTCCTAGAATAGTGAAATGAAATGGGGTTTATGAAAGGAGGAACAGAACCTTGTTAGACATGATTTCATCAATGATGAGTCATGCATGTGGAACCATGTGCTTGTAGGTATAATCAAGAAGCTCGTAGATAAAATGACTTATAAGCAAATGCTTAGACTTGATGATGTCATGGCTTTGATGATGAAAACCCATAAATTAGTAACAATAATTGAAGTAATTTTGATGATAACAATTTAGAAATTCAAGCAACTAGCTCAAGTGGTCAAAGATGCACAAGGTTGTTGATCAAGTTAATTCTTTAATCAAGTTAATGAGTTAAGGTTTATAATCACTAGTGATATATTTCCAAATTCGAACTCTTTGATGATGGTGATTAACTTGAAGATATCTCAAGCCAAGATAAGTAGAAGATTCAAAGTGAAGTGCTTATATGATTAGTATATTCGACATAGAAACTTGGAAGCTTTAAAGTGTGAAAGACCGTGTAATCATGTTTATTTGAGTTATAAAGTATTTTAAAGACACAAAGGCTAAATAACACACACAAAAACACACATACACACACATACACAACCTAAAAACTATTTTTGAAGCCTCTCTTTTTCAATTAAAATCATTAAACATGTTTTTTGAGCCTAGCCAATAGGAGATTGTCAAATTGGTTAGAAGACTTTTTATAACTATTTAATTAATATGAATATTTGTCCTAATTTATTAACTAATGGATAATCGAATCTATAATCGATTGTGACAATGTATTAATGAATGATAACAATTCTCTATCAAAACCTTCCAATTAGGGCAACAATAATTGATTATTGTAAGTACCTAATCGATCAGCTAATCGATTAGGCCATTTTTTTGGCCCATGGATTGTTTCCAAAAATACACCATTTCTTGGCTTATAAATAGATGGCTTTCCCAACACTTCAAACCATCTAGAAAATGTGAAATACCTCACTTTTCCTTTCTCTCAACTTCTCTAAATTATTTATCTTTTTCTCACATATTTTAGCCATAGTTCTTTAAGAGCGTTCTTTAGTTTAGTGAGGAAATTGTTCTACATGACTGTTTTATTGTAAATTTACCAAGAGTTATTTTTTCTCTTAATTAAACCATTATTCCTTAGGAAGTATTTAATTGGTTTGGAGCAAAACCAGTATAAATACTCTTTTGGAAATTAGTATGTGAGCTCCACTATTGAAGAAAAAAAATCTCTTTTTGGATCATGAAGAATAACTAGAGAAAGAACTTTACAAAATTTCTTGAGCTCAGCTTAGTTAAAATATTTATAAATTCGAGATTAGCCTGGTGCAAAATTTTAGTCGGTTTTTGAGTTCAATTTGTGTAAAAGTTTAGTGGATTTAAGATCAGACCGATAAAAATCTTTGTTCGATTCATAGTTAGGTCGTGTAAAACCTCAATTTAGTTTGGAGGATATTCAACTCAAAACTCCATATTTGTTCAAGATCGTCCTATACAAAATATCGATTGGAGACTAACCGCTCGAAGCTCAGTTCAATGTTTAACGTGAAGATTACCCCTTCATTCCACAATTCATTGTTTGGTTGAAAGTAAGTCTTAAAGCTCTCAAGCGTTATTGGATACTCTCAAGATCAATTCTTGGGGAGAGGAGTAGGTCGCTTCTTTAAGACCAAACCTATATAAATTCTTAGTGTTATCTCTCTTCCATTAATTCTTTTATTTTCTGCTTAATTTTTGCCGCATATTCTAACATTTTTATTTAAATCTTTTCAATCTCTATTTTAGAAGATAATTTAATTTTAAACTATCGTCTTTCAAACCTCCAAATTCCCCTCATCTTGTGTATGGAGTCATGTGTTCAACAAAGCATATATTCCAAACTCTTTATAGGAACATGTTATAATAACTATGCTTACACACTTAATAGTGTTTTATGAAGAAAAAAAGTGAAAAACAAACCATGTGAGATGTGGAATGCCAAGAAACCCAATACATCTTGCATGAATATTTATGATTGTGAGGTGTATGTGAAAGGGAGTTTGTTTTCAAGGAATTAGTGGGAAGAAAGCGGAGCTTGAAGAAATTCAAGAATAAAAAAGTAACAATACACAAATTGAGGAACCAAAGCAAGTTACACAAGATGTTGTGTATGAACAATATGCTCAAGGAACACAGGAACAACGTAAGTCACACATGATATGTCACTAATCTGAGATATTATGGATTTCTTAAAACCGAACAAGGTGATGTATTACTGATGGATGAATATGAGTTTGTGACTTACCAAGGGGCCATTGTTGCACCTGAATTTGAGATGTTGGCTAGAGGCTATGAAATATGAAATGGAGTCTGTGTACACTAACTAGTTATAGATATTGGTGAGCCACTTGAAATGGTTAATCTCATAGGGTACAAGTGAGTCTTTAAAAAGAAGAAAAACATGGATGGTAGGGTGTAAACCTATAGGGAATGATGGGTTGCTAAAGTTTTTAAGAAAATTCAAGGTGTAAAAGATGATGAAACTTTTTCACCGGTTGTAGTGCTTAAATATATTCTAATTTTACTTGTTATCGTTGCATACAATGACTATGAGTTATGAAAAATGGATGTAAAAAGTGTTTTCCTTAATGATAATTCCTTTGAGGTGTGTACATGATACATCCAGAAGGCTTTAACAATATAGAGCATGTCAAAAAGTGTGCAAGTTGCAATGGACAATCTATGGTATAAAGCAAGCTTCTAGAAGTTGGAACCTTCATTTTGATTACACAATAATCCAATTTGGATACATTGAAAATTAAGACAAGCCTCGTGTTCACAAGAAGGTTAGTGGGAGCATAGTTATATTTCTGGTGTTATATGTGGATTTCATATTATTTTCAAGAAGAAATGAAGACGAGCCTCATGTTCACAAGAATATATGATATCCTTACTTTGCAACAAGATAAAACTTGATTGAGGATTTTATTTTCTATAAAATAGTTAGGAAAAACTACCTATATATTAGGAATAAGGATCTATACATATAGTTCTCAAAGGTTGATTAACCTAAGTTAGAGTACATTCACAGATATACGGTTGATACGCTTTAATATGCATGATTCTAAGAAAGGATACATACCTATGCCACATGTCGTATATTTGACAAAAACACAATCCCTTTAAATGAAAGAAGAAAAGGATTAAATGACCAAGGTTTTATATTCACCTGCAATTGGATATATCACTCGACTAGATGTATTGTATGCTTTGAGCATAACGATCATGTACCAGTATGATCCTGATGATGGATATTAGGTTGTTGTCATAAAAATCATAAGTACTTGAGAAGAACTAAGGAAAAGCACGTTGTAATAAGTTACACTGATACTAGATTTTAGGCAGACAAATATGACTTTAGATCAAAATCTAGTTATGCGTTTTGTTTAAGTTATGGTGTTGTGATGCGGTAGAATTCAAAGCAATAAACAATTGTTGATTCTCCTACATAGGCCAAGTATATTATTTTCTTAAACGAACAAACAAGTTTGTTTTGCTCAAGAAATTCATTAATGGACTTGGTATAGTTTCTAGCATTGTTGACCTCATTGATCTCTATTGTGATGACAATAGTGCCATTACACAATCCAAGGATCCGAGATTTCATAAGCTATACAAGCATATACTTAGGCAATATCAACTTATTCAGGAGATAATCCAAACAGGAGATGTAAAATTATGCAAAATACCAACACTAAACAATGTTAATAACTCACTCATAAAGCTTCTTACTCAATAATAGCATGATGTTTATACTAGATCTACGAATATTAGATATATGGTTGATTATCTCTAGTGGTAGTGGGATATTATTAGTGTAAGCCCTAGAGGTTAATCATTGTATGATTGAACTTAAAACTTATATCATGTTTATTATTTATAATAAAAGGATTTTTTTTATTATGTTTGTTTTTAAAGTAGTTAATACCCTAAAATAATTCATTTAATGTAACATTAAGTATGACTTAATTGTGAGACACGATTAAATATAAGGATGTCTTCTTAAAAGTATTTTAGGTCAATTCTTGCTATAAAAAATGAAAACATAAATGTGTAGAAATTATTATGTAAGTGGAATGATAAACCATATCTCATTGGTCATGGCTATATTGGGAATGAGATACTGAGTCTTCACATAAGTATAAATGTTAGGAGTATATTATATTCAATTAACATACCATGAGAACATTATACAGTGTGTTGTGCAAGTGTCAAACGTTATTCTCATCGTGATAGTGGTGTATGCTACCCTATGACCTAAAATCAGTATACTTGTTATTTGAGGAGTTTATCATATTACTACCGTTGAACATTGTCTATAAAAGAGAGTTATAAATTCACCCGGCTGGGTACTCCATTATTCATGTGTGAGGACATAGATGACATAAATTAGATTTTCCCCTTAAAAATATCCAAGAGTAATATCTACAGACTCCTTGATCGAGTATGACTGTGAAATGCATACTCATGCTAAAATGAGTCAATATGGTATATTAAGTTTATTTATTGTTACTAAGTATAGTCAAATATCAAGGAATATAATATTGTACTATACAAGGGTGATATAAACTATATATTATGTTCAAGATAGATATAAGGGCGAAATGACCATTTTACACATGATCGTTATCATAAAAATGTTATGTTATATCATATGAAATTCTATTAACTTGGGTAGCAGTGATTTTTTTATAGACATCTCTATTTATTTATAATATTAAATAGGTTATTTAACATTTTTCCAGTGTTACAAGAACATACATGGTCATACACATAAGTACTAATAAGTGAGTTATTAAATAAACGAATAAACACTACTACGAAAAACCCTTTCACTACCGTTTTAAAAGGTATACCACTACGCGTGACCAGCCGTGGTAAAGTAAGGTGTGGTTGTAAGTTCTCTATTTATCACCACGGGTGTGTGATTGTTCGCACGGTAAAATAGCAAGCAAAAATTATTTAGTACCCAATTTTGTCGTCTCCACAGGGATCGGTGCAAGGGAAAGAACGTCATTCAACGGTCTCTATGTTTCTAAGCTTGTTGTAAAAAAATTTGTTGAAAGATTCAAGGTACAATAGATAAAAGCGGAAAATATAACGTAAAGACTTAAAATAAACAGAGCCTTGTTGGAATTGGAATCTCATCAATCGATAACACATGCATTCTTCTGACCAGTTAAACACAAATCAATTATTCGTATAATACCCTCATGTATCACCCAAAACAGAGGTTATGTCTAACGCAAAGTCAAGAGAACAACTGAATTGTCTCATTGGTGATTTCTTGTGCAACTCAATAACACAGAGAATTAAGAACAAATACTTACACGAATGTTAAATCTATATCCATGTCTAGAGTTTAGAACCTAACAAGTATTTATCCTAGATCAAGATCTGAAGAGTATATGTCTATAATGGTTCAAATCAATGTGTAAACTAGTAAACTAGGATAACATCCATATCAGATAAATGATTGATTCATATAAAACTCCATGATAAGAATACATACACATGATTAACCCTTTTTAACATGTATTCAACTAAATTAGTTATGTGAACATACTTCTTCATCTCTATTATCACGCATCCTCACAATACCGTATATGTCTAAAGAGCTATCGTGGGCTTTACGGTATTAATCACTAGATGATGTCTCACGGTACCAATCAACACAATAAAAACTTGATACTAGTGAATATCAACTCACAAATTTATGTCTAAAGTTTGCTCATTGATAGATGAATATATCAAACCTAATAATATGAAATCAAAGACAACATTAATATTGAATCAAAACTAGTTCACAAATACACAGATTAAAAGAAATATATAAGGTATCAAAAGATTACATCCAACCCCAACAAGAGATCGAAGTACTTACTCGAAGATTAAGCTTTGAATTGCTTGTATTTGGACTTCTCTCTTTTAGGATTTTGTGTTTCTTTATCTAAAATATATTTTGAATGAAGAGAGATAAAGTACTATCTCTGAAAATCTAAGTTCTGTTTCTGGAAAGCAAGAAAAGTATATAAATAGAATTAAAATTTTTGTCTCGTTCGCACTGCGGAGTCTACGTTTAGGAACATGAAGTGCCTCTGAACAGTCAAACCGCCCCTAAGAAAATATCTAAGCTCACACTACGAGCTATTCTTTGCACTGCGAACTTCTTCGCCTAGACTTTGCACTGCGTTCAATGAGGCTTTTTGCTACTGCCATCCAAAATTTCCAGTCCGCCTTGGCCTCGCTTTGAGATCGCACTGCGAGCTCGCCTTCACTTCACTAATTGCTCACAATGCGAACATGTTGAAATCTTAATCGTTTCTTTGGCTTCCTTGTGCATTAATTTATGCCTTGTTTTTTGATAATCAAGCTTAAATCCTACATAATAATACACATATCAAGGAATCTAAAGGTATAGTCAATTATACTGAAGAATCACGCAAGAACATGGAATAAATCAATTGACTTAAGAAATGAGTTGAAAAATTCCAAGAAAGATGGTTCATTTTAAGTCATATTTGGCATTTAACAAACTCTCCCCAACTAGATTTTTGCTTGTCCTCAAGCAAAGTATGCCCCTCATGAAAACAAGAGGATTTTCTCAAGCACAAACTTCAAACAAGAAAAGATTTATGGTTCAAATTACACATAAGAATGTGCACAAGCAATGTTCACCATTTTCTAGAATCGAACAACGATAAAGAATTTAGTTCTTCCAAAAAAATATCATGTAATGTGTCAAATCACAATAAAACACTCATACTTGAATCACTCTAACACTCCTCTTCAATTAATGGATTAAGGAATTTTGCTCGTTTACAACCGCGGGACAATTACACTCAATTGAAAAACAATGCTAACAAAAATTCAATTCATAAATTCATCAATCAATCATATCAGAAATTATGGAAGCAAAAGATCACTAAGCGCTTGTAAGGTTGTAGCTTGGTCGGGTTTCACAACAAAGGGTCATTTCTAAAGGCTATTGAATCAAAGTTGCCAATCAAAAGAGACATTTACTATACAAGGTATTTACACATCACAACTTCATTCACCACTTCTTTTCTCTATTGCACACCCTTTTCAAGCTTCCTTTTGCATAATTATTTGCATTATCTATTTATTGTTTCAAACAAGCATGTGTTTTCTTTTCTTTTTCACATTCGTATTCACATTTTTATTTGCTTGTTTGAAATTTTTCAAAATTTTTAGCAACCTACCATTTTTCTTTCATTCTCCCCAACTTGAATACAACCAAACCTCAAGTGAATGCTCCTTGCTTTTTATGCCAAGGAAATCAATTTAGAACAATGCTCAATGGTTTCAGAAAGAAATTTTGGAATCCCACAAAATTCAATGATGAATTAAACCTTCAAAATATGTACATAAACCAAGTTCATCACTAAAATGGGATCTAATCTATTAGGCTCAAATGGGTTAGCGAATTCTCACTACTTACGGGTAAGTTACTTTTTTTTGGTTATGCTCAATAGAAAATAAATGCCTTGGTCATTTCTAATGCTTTCACAAAATCATAATAACCAAAAGATTAAGCATGAATCAAACAAATTAAACAAAGTTATCAGTTAACCAAGCATTTAGTAAACAATGGAGGTTTCTCACAATTTGTGGCTTTTGGACCTAAGTGACTCAAGCATTCAAACATGTTATACAGTGAAACAAGTATACACATTTGTACAAAGAAAAAAATTCTTAATCATTCTAACATTCTAGAAAGCGGTAACCATGTACCTTGCTTGCGCTCATCACATTCAACATCCTATCATCACCATCCAAACTTGGTAAAATCTTCATTGAGTAATTTAAAGCACAAGAGCAACCAATCTAGAAGTTCTCATCAATATCTATCCCTAAAAAACACTTGAGCAAGTGTGGAAGGAAATAAGTATATATATATATATATATATATATATATATATATATATATATATATATATATATATATATATATATATATATATATATATATATATATATATATATATATATATATATATATATATATATATATATATATATATATATATATATATATATATATATATATATATATATATATATATAATATAAACAAATGTATAAAGCTAAAAAATATAGAAACTATTGCAATGCGATTCAATATAAAAAAACACCAATCCCCGACAACAACACCATTTTTTTTTTGCATGGTAAAGCTGCAAGAAAGAATTATTTATCAATCGGTTTTGCGTCTCCACAGGGATCAGTGCAAGGGAAAGAACACCATTCAACGGTCTCTACGTTTCTAAGCATGTTTTGAAAATTTTGGTTGAAAGATTCATGTAAAATAGATAGAAGCGGAAAATATAAAGTAAAGACTTAAAATTAACAGATCCTTGTTGGGATTGAAATTTCATCAATCGATAACACGTGCATTATTTTGACCATTTAAACACAAATCAAGCATTCGTCTAATACCCTCACGTATCACCCACAATAGAGCTTATGTCTAACATAAAGTCAAGAGAACGATCATATTGTCTCAATTTGATGTCTCGCGCAACTCAACAACACATAGCATTAAGAACTAATACTCACACGAATGTTAAATCTAGATCCATGTCTAAAGTTTAGAACCTAACAGGTATTTATCCTAGATCCAAATTTGAATAGTATATATCTATTGCGGTTCAAATCAATGTGTAAACAAGTAAACAAGGATAACATCTATATCAGATAAATGATTAATTCATATGAAATGCCATGATCAGAATACGTACATACGATTGACCCTTTTTTAACACGTATTCAACTAATTTACGTATGTGAACATAGTTCTTCATCTCTATTATCATGCATCCTCATAATATCGTTTATGTCTAAAGCGTTATTGTGGGCTTTATCATATTAATCACTAGATGATCTCTCATGCTACCAATCAACATAATAAAATATTGATACTAGTGAATATTAACTCACAAATCTATGTCAAGAGTTTGCTCATTGATAGATGAATATATCAAACCCAATAATATGAAATCAAAAACAACATCAATATTAAATCAAACTAATTCACAAATACACAGATTAGAAGAAATACATAAGGTATCAATATATTACATTCAACCCCAACAAGAGATCAAAGTACTTACTCGAAGATCAAGCTCTGATTTGCTTGTATTTGGACTTCTCCCTCTTAGGGTTTTGTGTTTCTGTCTCTAAAATTTATTTGGAATGAAGAGAGATAAAATTCTATCTCTAAAAATATAGGTTCTGTTTCTAAAAAGAAAGAAAAATACATAAATAGCATTACAAAATATGTCTCATTCGCACTGCAAACTCCCTCTTCGCACTGTGAAATATACTTTTAGGCACATGAAGTGCCTCAGAACAGTCAAACCGCCCCTGAGAAAATATCTAACCTTGCACTGCGAGCTATTCTTTGCACTGCGAACTTCTTTGCCTAGACTTTGCACTGTGATCAGTGAGGCTTTTCGCTACAGCCATCTAAAATTTCTAGATCGCCTTGGCCTCGCTTTGAGCTTGCACTACGAACTTGCTGAGTTCTTAATCATTTCTTTGGCTTCCTTGTCCATCCATTTGTTCCTTGTTCTTTGATAATCAAGCCTAAATCCAACATAATAACACACATATCAAAAAATCCAAAGGTAAAGTTAATTATATTGAAGAATCACACAAGAACATGGAATAAATCAATTAAGACTTAAAAAATGAGTTGAGAAATTCCAAGAAAGATGGTTCATTTTAAGTTATATTTGGCATTTAACAAACTCTCCCCAACTAGATTTTTGTTGGTCCTCAAGCAAAGTATGCCCCTCATGAAAACACGGGGATTTGCTCAAATATAAATTTCAACCAAGAAAAGATTTATGGTTCAAATTACACATTAGAATGCGCACAAGCAATGTTCACTATTTTCTAGAATCGAACAATGATAAAGAATTTAGTTCTTCCAAAAAATATCATGCATTGTTTCAAATAAAAACTAAACTCTCATACTTGAATCACTCTAACACTCCTATTCAATTAATGGATTAAGGAATTGTGCTCGTCTACAACCGCGGGACAGTTACACTCAACTGAAAAACAATGCTATGAAAAATTCAATTTATACATTCATCAATCAATCATATCAGAAATTATGGAAGCAAAAGATCACTAAGAGCTTGTAAGGTTGTAGCTTGGTCGGGTTTCACAACAAAGGGTCATTTCTAAAGGCCATTGAATCAAAGTTGTCAATCAAAAGAGACATTTACTATACAAGGTATTTACACATCACAACTTCATTCACCACGTCTTTTCTCTATTGCACACCCTTTTCAAGCTTCCTTTTTCATAATTATTTGCATTCTCTATTTATTCTTTCAAACAAGCATGTTTTTTATTTTCTTTTTCACATTCGTATTCACATTTTTCTTTGCTTGATTGAAATTTTTCAAAATTTTAGGCAACATACAATTTTTCTTTCATTCTCCCCAACTTAAATACAATCAAACCTCAAGTGAATGCTCCTTGCTTTTTATGACAAGGAAATCAATTTAGAACAATGTTTAATGGTTTCAAGAAAGAAATTTTGGAATTCCACAAAATTCAATGATGAACTAAACTTTCAAAATATGTACATAAACCAAGTTCATCATTCAAATGGGATCTAATCTATTAGGCTCAAATAGGTTAACGAATTCTCACTACTTACGGGTAAGTTATTTTTTTATATGGTCGTGCTCAATATAAACAAATGTCTTGATCGTTTCTAATGCTTCCATAAAATTACAATAATCAAAAGATTAAGCATGAATCAAACGAATTAAACAAAGTTATAAGTTATCTAAGCATTTAGTAAACAATGGAGGTTTCTCACAATTTGTGGCTTTTGGACCTAAGTGACTCAAGCATTCAAACAAGTTATACAATGAAACAAGTATACACATTTGTACAAAGCAAAAAATTCTTAATCATCCTAACATTTTAGAAAGTGGTAACCACGTACCTTCCTTGCATTAATCACATGCAACATCCTATCATCACCATTCAAACTTGGTAGAATCTTCATTGAATAATTTATAGCACAAGGGCAATGAATCTAGAAGTTCTCGTCAATATATATCCCTAACAAACACTTGAGCAAGTTTGAAAGGAAACAAGTATATATACAATATAAACAAATGTATAAAGCTAAAAAATATAAAAGTATTGTAATACGATTCAATATAAAAAAAACACCAATCCCCGGAAACGGCACCATTTTTTCGCACGGCAAAGCGGCAACCAAAAATTATTTAGTAACCAGTTTTGTCGTCTCCATGGGGATCAGTGCAAGGGAAAGAACAATATTCAACGGTCTCTACGTTTCTAAGCTTGTTTTGAAAATTTTGGTTGAAAATTCAATGTACAATAGATAAAGGTAGAAAATATAAAGTAAAGACTTAAAATTAACAGAGCCTTGTTGGGATTGGAATTTCATCAATCGATAACACATGCATTCTTTTTACCAGTTACACACAAATCAATCGTTCGTCTAATACCCTCACGTATCACCCACAACAAAGGTTATGTCTAACGTAAAGTCGAGAGAATAACCTTATTGTCTCAATATGATGTCTCACGCAACTCAACATCACAGATCATTAAGAATTAATTCTCACGTGAATGTTAAATCTAAATCCATGTCTAGAGTTTAGAACCTAACATGTATTTATCCTAGATCCAGATTTGAAGAGTATATGTCTATTGTGGTTCAAATCAATGTGTAAACAAGTAAACTAGCATAACATCCATATCAGATAAATGATTGATTCATATAAAACGCCATGATCAGAATACGTACATACGATTAACTCTTTTTAACATGTATTCAACTAATTTACGTATGTGAACATAGTTCTTCATCTCTATTATCACGCATCCTCACAATATTGTTTATGTTTAAAGCGTTATCATGGGATTTATCTTATTAATCACTAGATGATGTCTCATGCTACCAATCAATACAATAAAAGCTTGATAATAGTGAAAATCAACTCACAAATCTATGTCTAGAGTTTTCTCATTGATAGATGAATATATCAAACCCAATAATATGAAATCAAAGACAACATCAATATTGAATCAAAACTAGTTCACAAATACACAGATTAGAAGAAATACATAAGGTATCAATATATTACATCCAACCCCAACAAGAAAATGAAGTACTTACTCGAAGATCAAGCTCTGATTTGCTTGTATTTTGACTTCTTCCTCTTATGGTTTTGTGTTTCTCTCTCTAAAATATATCTGGAATAAAGAGAGATAAAGTTCTATCTCTGAAAATCTAAGTTTTGTTTCTAAAAATTAAGAAAAGTACATAAATAGTATTATAAAATTTCTCTCGTTTGTACTGTGAACTCCATCTTCGCATTACGAAGTCTAATTTTAGGCACCTAAAGTGCCTCTTAATAGTTAAACTGCCCCTGAGAAAATATCTAAGCTTGCATTGCGAGTTATTCTTCATACTGTGAACTTCTTCGCTTATACTTTGCAATGTATTTAGTGAGGTGTTTCGCTACTGTCATCCAAAATTTCCAGTTTTCCTTGGCCTCGCTTTGAGCTCGTACTGCGAGGTTGCCTTCACTTCGCTACTTGATTGCACTGCGAACTTGCTGAATTCTTAATCATTTCTTTGGCTTCCTTATCCATTCATTTATGTGTTGTTCTTTGATAATCAAGCCTAAATCCTACACAATATCACACATATCATGGAATCCAAAGATAAAATCAATTATATTGAAGAATCACACAAGAACATGGAATAAATCAATTAAAACTTAAGATATGAGTTGAAAAATTCTAAGAAAGATGGTTCATTTTAAGTCATATTTGACATTCGACCGTGACCGTTGTGATTTACTAGGTAACATGCTACCTATCACCATGGTTATTCTAAATCATCATTGTTAAATAGTTATAGGTCATGGGTTTGATTCCCATCATTTGAATGGTATATCATATTTGGCACGTTACATATCACCATGGTCCTGTGAATCAACCGTGGTGAAAAAGTTTATTCTTTTTTTAAAAAAATGATTATATTATTCCATATATAACCCTTATTTTTTGTAGATGTATTTTTATACCTATATTTTTTTGTACCCAAATATTATTTAAATTAAAATCCAAAAATATCTTTTTCTTAAAAGCCAAAAATATCATTTACATCACACCCAAAAAATATTATTTACGTCAACCTCAAAAATATATCAAACATATATTACAAAATCATGTTTGATCACCCTTTAGCTTAAGATAATTAAAGTAAAATTCCTAACATTTACGAAGATCTTTAAAGTCGTCGGTGGAGAATGGTTTAATGTTGGTAAACATCTACATAAAAAGTGCGGAAAATTGGGTATCACATTATTTGAAATAATAGCAAACTTAAACATTAATATGTTATTGTATACATTTAATGATATAAATGTTCCCAAGAATCAACAATATCGGCAAAGACAATGTTCAACATGTATTTTATGATATAATACCCACACTCGTATCCCTTAGGTTGTCTCCGTTTCTACAAATTTAAACATTTTATGAATATATAACCACACATGCATGTGTGTGTGTGTGTATATATATATATGTGTATATATATATATATATATATATATATATATATATATATATATATATATATATATATATATATATATATATATATATATATATATATATATATATATATATATATATATATATATATATATATATATATATATATATATATATATAGTGAGATATTAGATTGAACTCTAGTATGATTGAAGGTAGCTTCTTGGTTTGACAGTTCGACAGATGTTTAGCATGCAGTCGAAGGTCGTTCACATGTTGGTGTCAAAGTGTTACATATTGTAGTCGAAGTCAGTTCTAATATGTATTGTTGAAATTGTAATGTCAAATTAAGCCTTGTGTTAAGGTTCCAATTGTTTAAGTTAGCTTTTACCCTAAGTTAGTTTGTAATGGATAATTGTTTAAAAGCCCATTAGTTTAGTGTGTTAGGTTTTATTATAAATAGCATACTAGTCTCTCATCTTAAGTGTGAAAAATCCTAATTATGGTGAGAAAGTTATTTGTTATTCTTGAGTACTTTTAATCTATTTAAAGAGAAAATAAAGAATAGCAAATATAACTAATCCTTGTTGTTGTTGTTCTTCTTTTTTCGTTAACCCTAACCCCTGCGTGTTTCTTAATCATAAAGAAATCGTTTATACTTTGTTTTAAGAAATCATTTTTCACAAAAAAATGGTGCGGAGAGCATGGATAAATATGTCGTAAATAAAGTATGAGATTTAAAAGTTCATCGGAGTAAACGATTCCGGTCTGTGGCGCTTGAAGATGAAAGCTCTACTGGTTCAGCAGAGTTGTTTGGAAGCATTGAAGGGAGAGGTAGCCATGAACATTACGTTAACGAAAAATGAAAAGACGATCATGATAGAGAAATATCACAGAGCAATATTTTTGAGCCTTGGTGATAAGGTTCTCTTACAGGTATCAAAGGAGACTACGGCATCGGGGTTATGGTCAAAACTTGAAAGTTTGAACATGACCAAATCTCTGGTGAATCGACTATACCTGAAACAAACTTTGTATTCATTCAAGATGAGTGAAGACAAAGTGTTGGCTGAGCAGTTGGATATGTTCAACAAGTTGATTCTTGATCTTGAAAATATTGATATGAAGATCGATGATGAAGATCAAGCACTGTTGATGTTGTGCGCTTTGCCCATAACACATGATCCCTTCAAAGAAATTCACCTGTATAGAAGGGAGTCCCTGAGGTTTGATTTAGTTCAATCGGCCTTGTATTGTAAGGACTTGAACGAATGAAAGGAGCATAAACCTTCGACGATTGGTGAATATTTTGCCATTAAGGGAAAATTCTTGCGAAAGGATGGTAAGTTCGACAAGAAGAAAGGTAAAAGTCAGCAGAAGTCTTATAGTGGCGAGGCATCTGGTATTTGATGCTATCATTGTAACAAGGAGGGTCACACAAGAAAGGTGTGCCCTAAACACCTAAAAGATCATGGAGGTAAGGATAATGGCAATGCGTCCATTATTCAAGATGACTTCGACTCATATGATGTTCTTGTGGTTTCAAGTGGTGACTCAAGAAAAGAGTGGATTATGGATTCAGGTTGCACTTGGTACACGACTCCAAACAAATAATTGTTCGAGGAGCTAAATGATCAAGATGGTAGATCAGTGCTGCTGAGAAACAAAAAAGCTTGCAAAATTGCAAGTATTGGATCTATGAGATTCAAGCTCCATGATGAGTCAATAAAGTTATTGACTGAAGTCAGGTATGTACCTGATTTGAAGAGAAATTTGATTTCTCTTGGTGAAATCGACAAGAAGGGATATGTCTTTCAAGGAGAGAAAGGTATCCTAAGAGACATGAAGGGTTCGAAGGAAGTCTTGAGAGGAGTAAAGAAACAATGCTTGCATACCCTTGAGGATGAAGTTGTAAGTGGTTCAACAAATGTTGCATCCATGAAACCTTTGTCAAAGATAGAAATTTGGCACATCAGATTAGGCCATGTCAGTGAAAGGGGTCTAGTCGAATTGGGGAAACAAAATCTACTTGGTGGAGACAAAGTCGAAAAACTAAAATTTTGTGAACCCTGTGTACTTGGAAAAACTTGCAGAGTGGAGTTCAACAAAGGAAAACAAAGAACTCGTGGATCTCTTGATTATATACATGCTGGTCTTTGGGGGCCTGCAAGGTGTCCATTACATTCAGGATCAAGGTATTTTTTGTCCATAGTCGATGATTATTCCAGAAAGTTATGGGTATTCATCCAAAAGACTAAGGATGAAACTTTTGAGAATTTCAAAGGTCTGAAGACTCTAGTCGAAAATCAGACTGGCATAAAGATCAAGAGGTTGAAAACTAACAATGGCCTTGAATTTTGCAATGAGGCGTTCAACAACTTTTGTGCTGCCTCAGGTATTGTAATGCATAAAAATATTGCAGGTACTCCATAACAAAATGGTTTGGCATAGAGATTTAATAGAACTATTTTGGAAAGAGTAAGATGCATGTTGACTAGTGTTGGGTTAAAGAAGGTGTTTTGGGCTAAGGTTGTTCTAATAATAACATATCTGATAAACAGATGTCCTTCGACTGTGTTAGATATGAAGGCACCTGAAGAAGTTTAATTGGGACATCCACCAGATCTCGACAAATTGAGAGTATTTGGCTATGTGGTCTATGCTCATATTAGGAAAGACAATGTCGAACCTAGAGCTATGAAGTTCATGTTCATGGGATACCCTGGAGGAGTCAAAGCTTATAAGATATGATGCCTAGAACTAGGTCACAGGAGGTGTATCAGCAGTTGAGATGTAGTTTTCAATGAAGTTGAGATGGCTTTCAAGAAAACCGATAATGCTAACGAAGAGTTGGAACTGGGAGAGATTCCTGTTGAGGTGGAGCATGTTGATGTTGAATTGCGTATCCCAGATGAAGTTGAAGAAGAAGCAGAAGATACTGAGGAAGTTGAGGAAATTGTCAATGACTACCTATTGTCAAGAGATAGGTTGAGGAGAGTCATCAAGCTACCTCAGAGACTTGGGTATGCAGATCTTATAGCTTATGGCTTAATCTCTACAAGTGAGGTTCTAGAGGAAGAACCTATAGACTATAAGGAAGTTATGAGGAGTCAAAATAAGAATGAACGACTGAAAGCTATGGATGATGAAATGAAATCTTTTCATGATGAAAACACCTGGGAACTGATCAAGAAACCTGTTAGAGCCAGGTTAGTCAACTGTAAGTGGATTTTTAAAGTTAAGGAAGGAATCGAAGGAGTGGCATCAAAGAGATACAAGGCAAGATTGGCCGCTAGGGGTTTCACTCAAAAAGAAGGTTTCGACTTTAATGATGTGTTCTCTCCTGTTGTGGAACACAGGTCCATTTGAATGTTGCTTGCCACGGTAGCACAGTTCGACCTTGAACTAGAACAGATGGATATGAAGACTGCATTCTTGTATGGTGATCTAGATGAAACAATCTTGATGAGGCAACCTGAAGGGTATGTTGAAAGGGGAGAGGAAGATTATGTGTGCAAGATGAAAAGATCTTTATATGGGCTGAAACAATCTCCTCGACAGTGGAATAGGAGATTTGACGAGTTCATGGCATGCATAAGTTTCATTAGAAGTCAATTCGACCATTGTGTCTACTTCTGATTTCGACCTGGTAATTCATTTGTTATTTTATTGCTTTATGTGGATGATATTCTTATAGCAAGAAACAATGTCGAAGATGTAATTAGGGTGAGAAAGATTAATTTATTGGTATTCACTTGTGATCTTTGAAATCATATTGAGAAAGTGAATAGTAAAACATATTTAACCAATTCTCTATTCTTCTTCCTTCTTCTCTTTTTCTTTGTGAAACCTGATAGGGTTCATGTGTTTGTTCAAAAAACTCAATCTTTATCTCATAACTTTGTTATGTTATTGACGACATTGTGTCATGATAAACTGGTGCGGTGAGTGTGGATATTTGTGATATATTGGATTGAACTCTAGTATGATCGAAGGTAGCTTCTTGGTTCGACAGGTCGACAAATGTTTAGCATGCAATCGAAGGTTGTTCACATGCTGTTGTTGAAGTGTTATATATTATAGTCGAAGTCAGTTCTAATATGTATTGTTGAAATTGTAATGTCGAATTGGGACTTGTGTTAAGGATCCAATTTTTTAAGTTAGCTTGTACCCTAAGTTAGCTTGTAATGGATAATTGTTAAAAAGCCCATTAGTTTAGTATGTTAGGTTTTATTATAAATAGCATACTAGTCTTTCATCTTAAGTATGAAAATCCTAATTAGGGTGAGAGGGTTATTTGTTATTCTTGAGTATTTGTAATATGTTTAAAGAGAAAGTAACGATATCAGTTATAACCAATCATTGTTGTTGTTCTTCTTGTTTTTCCATTAACTCTAACCCTTGTGTATTTCTTGATCATAAAGAAACTGTTTATATTTTGTTTCAAGACATCATTTTCACAATATATATATATATATATATATATATATATATATATATATATATATATATATATATATATATATATATATATATATATATATATATATATATATATATATATATATATATATATATATATATATATATATATATATATATATATATATATATATATATATATATATATATATATATATATATATATATATATATATATATATATATATATATATATATATATATATATATATATATAAATGTCACAAGTAATCAACTTACGTTAGGTACAATAAATGAGGGATTTTTTTAATATTGTTCAAGTAATAGTGTCGTTGCACAACCTTGAAAATGATTTAAACATATTACATGCTAAACTAATTACAAAGGGAAAGTAAATATTATTAAATTCTCGTAAACATAAACTTAACCAGAAATAATAAGTTTCATATGAGGTTCAAGTGAGTAATGTAAGGAACACAGTGTGGTTACCATATTCGAGATAAGAGATATGATGATCAATTGCCAATGACCACTGAATAAACTTGAGCAAATATAATTAGTATTTCCCAAAACATGGAAACAAACTATAATGGATAAATCGTAATTTCAAAATTACTCACTTATTGATAAATAGTGCTAAGTAACATTATTTTCCCCTCTCATTTATTCGTGCTGACATGTAATCTTCAATATTTTTTGGATTATTCTTTATCCATCGAATGCTAAATGGATCCAAGATGCCATAAATATTCATTTTATTTAATTTTATAATAACACGGTACATGTACCTAAATGGTTAAACAAAATTCCAAATATAAGTGAGGAAATGCAAAAGCTATAAATGTACCATAATGACATATTCAATATTTTGTACTTACATGCACCAAACTTGTAATATCCTTACGTTCATCCACCCATTTCCAAAGAGAAAATCCTTTATATCTTTAGGATCACAATAGAAGACATATGTTCGTAGAGAATGTTCTATCTGAATAGGAATTGGGTCTACAACATCCACGAGTTCTTCAGCTAATGTCCTGGCTTCATTTGCTGAAGGAAAAGATATGTGATTATGGATATCTAGAGGAGTGATTAAAACTTCCTTTTGTGCTAGAACCACATAAAACAATTCTTTTAGGAAATTGATCATCATCATCTTCATTTGTACATTGTTGGATAGTTCCACTAATCCTCCGCATCATAATAATAACATGAACACAAATTAAACAAAATCAGCGCAATATATATATATATATATATATATATATATATATATATCATACATTTCAGATAAAACACTATTCTCACATACTGCATACATCTCTTCTAACTTTTCCACGTCTTCCTTGGGTTTTTTCTGCTCCTCATCTAACTTTTCATCAAAAAGTTTCCTTTGTTCTTCTAACATCTTCTTAAGTCGGCGCCTTCTCCAACACCACAAACACGCCCACCATGCTCATCTGTTTTGATTGCATCTATCAGTATATCATGTCGTGGTTTTGAAACAAATGAACATTCGCGGGCTACCACAACCAATATATCCTACATAACATGATGATATATATTGTTACCAAAGCAATTTAAATAACATATACCAAATATATGCACAACAAATCCTACTTACAATTTTCTCAACAACTGCTCTTGAGGCATTTGAGGTGTACTTTCCATTTGTTCTTAGTCGAGCCCTCTTCCACTTCTCATGCCATGACGGTGGAGATGGGTTGTGATCATGACTAATGGAGTCGTAGTCTGCCATTTGTTGTTTTTTTTCATTAATCATAATTTTCTCAAGTTTTCTGTAACCCCCACGAGACAATCTATGAGGGTATATGTTTTTTTGCCTTATTTTCTTTTTCTATTTCACTTTTAGCCTGTTATAAATATTGTAAAAATATGATCAGTATCCATCAATCATAAGCATAAAACTATCAGAAAAATAAGATTAGTACTAATCATGAATTTGTCAGAACGACGAGACATCACAAGATTTTTCCAAACCTTCTTCTAAATAAAACTATATCTCATCCATAGACGCACAAGACCAGACTTAGGCTTCATAATGTAGTCATGCGTGAGTCGTGACTTAAAGCCCCTCCAACATATACCAGCATAACTAATCCACCTTTTTTTTCCAACTTGGAATCATCGGTAAACTCAAAATTCAACTACATTTACATTAGTAAGTATGTATTAGAAATTCTATAAAGTGATATCGAATAGATGGAAATTAAAATTACTATCATAACATTGTCCATATGTTATCTTTGACATCCGTTGGTGCTTATTTCCAATCATTTATCAATATACTGACTTTTCTACGTCCAAGGAACACAACATAACTCTTAAAATGTGAAGAAAAATCGCCATCAACTACTCTATAAATTACATCAAAGACGATCAAAAAATTTCTACCAAAGTTGTGGACTTTTTATAGTCGAGGAATCATTGCGGCACCTCTTTGTTTTCTTTTCTTTCCATCTTGAGAATCATTTGTACGAGTTTCGTTTGTATATGTTTTGTCGTTGCTAGATGAGGAAGATGACATCTATATATCTCTAATACACATTCAAAAAATAACAACAACAAAATATTCTTCAAATATGATCATACACATTCAATAACAACAACACCTACTACTACTACTACTATAAAAAAATTAAACAAATGTCTCTAATACACATTCAACAAATAACAACAACAACAACAACAAAATATTAATCAAATGTGATCGTACACATTCAATAACAATAACAAAAAAAGATTAAACAAATGTCTCTAATACACATTCAACAAAATAAAAACAATAACAACAACAACAACAACAAAATGTTAATTAATAACAACAACAACAACAACAACAACAAATAACATACACATTCAATAACAACAACAATAAGAATCTTAAACATTCAACATCAACAACATAAACATAAACATCAACAACAATGGCAACTGACGTTACTGTATATGTATGGGGAAAAAGCATGTACCAAAAACATGATGAATAGGTAAAAGAGATTATGTTGTGAGATTCTTCGTGATGATTAAGTAAACGTGATGAGATTTCTTGAGCAAAAACAGAAACAACAAATGAAAAAGATGATTCATGAACAAAATGGCAACGACGCACGAAGAAGAAGAAAATGGTTGATTTATTTGGTTGAAATAAAAAAGAACGATGAATGTTAGGATTGAAATCCTCTTGTTTTGTTTCTCAGTGGAAAAAATGGCAACTAAAGAGGAAAGCTAGTTAGTTGTGTTACTTGAAAATGAATAAGGGATACCACCACAGTCAATTACCACAACATTAGTGATATATAATTAATTAATGAAATTTTATAAAGAAGCGCCGGTTTTTAACCTTGTAAAAATTTTAAAACAAAATAAAAACTATCACCACAGTTGATTTAAACATCCGTAATGATATCACATTTATTTTTAATTTAAAAATAAATAAAAAAAGAAAGGCGCAACTAAAATGTTAAAGAAATAAACTATTTGCGGGCGATGAGATTTGAATCTATGAAAGGATGATTATATCACCACGGTTGGTCTAACTAACCATGATAATATGTTAATAATTTTTAATTAAAAAATAAATAAAAAACATTGGCGCCTGAGTTTAGAGATGTCACCACAGTCCTTTAAAGGACAGTGGTAAGATAAGCGTTGTTGTATATACTTTTTATAGTAATGTAGATTCAGTTATGATTTAGTGGTGCATTATTACACTCCACTAGCACTAATTAGAGAACCATGATGTACTATAGGTTTCAATGTGTATACGTGATTCTATAAATATAACTCATATACTAAAGTGATAGTCGCTCATTCACATATTCTCAAAAACCTAGTCAAACTAGGATTCTCCCCTCAATTTAATCACTTAGAGAGAGAGAGAGAGAGAGAGAGAGAGAGAGAGAGAGAGAGAGATGAAATTACTAGTAAGAGATATTAGTTAATTCATTAACTAAATTTCAAGTTCAACAACAATTACATTTCAACAACATCAATTTAATATAATATAATTCATTATTTTCTTACTTCAAAAAGTTGAAGAGACAAAAACACCAAATTATTTCACTCCACATTGACATTATATTAAATAAGTACCTTTTTTTGAAAAAGCAAAAGAATTTATTGATGCAAGGCATAAGATATTCCAATATAGTCAGGTACAACAAGGATCAAAGCAAGCCTCCATATAATTCCACCACACCTAAAGAAAAATGGCTAAAGAAATTGATACAAAAAACCACCAAAACAAACAGCACCAAGCTAGCAGAAAACTACCATTGCAAAAGCTAGCGCGACACGCAAGCACTACATACTACACTGATTTTAGAACAAAAACTCCAACTACCACTCCAAACACCATGATACCATAAAAGACACATAACGCCTCTAGAGCACAAAGGCCAATACGGAACCTTGCTGGACGAGAACTCCCGGCGGGAGCCAGAAACTAACTGATGAAGAGCAAGCCTGAAGCTCATGACCAACAATTCCACCTGATATTGAAAAATGTTAATGATAGCAAAACACTGCCAAGAAAAATCAGGACTCCACCATATGCCCAAGAAAAGCTGAACAAGGTACTGAAACCTATCACCAAATGCAAATAAAAACAACACCTCTACTTCCTAGTGGCAACACCAACAACAAACATACATAATAGGCTACTAAGACGCTATAGCCGAAAGCCTTAGCGCTAGGATTGCAAGACACACTATGGACCACTAAACAAACTCCCACCCAATAGAGATCAATAGCAGTAAATACATAGGCCAAAAAGGGAAATGCACATTCACAAAGTATCTTTCCAAGCACCTACTGCAAGCAAAAGCATATCAGAGATAATGCACAAATGCCTAATACGATCCATGACCATAACGACGATTAACACGACTGAGAATATGGGTAAGTACTGAAGATCGAAACACCTTCCACACACAAACTAATATAAAAGTGCTAAATTCTTGATAGAAGGCTCCTACAAACTCCCACCTAACCTCTACATAGGATTTGTTAGAGTACTAGAGAGCCTGGTAAAGAGTTTAGACTCCAGGGCGCAAGCATCTTAGATTAAAAATACTGTATTGGCCTCCATCCAATTAGAAAATAATTGAAATTATGGTATGCAGATCTCAGATGTCCTAGACATTGATCTCTACTTAACCATAACAAGGATAGAACATGAGCATTTTGATTTACTTTAAGAATTAACAGTGTCATGACATATGTTGTAACATCTGCAGGCTGACAGAACAATTTATCTAACCATTTAAATTGAGCAGAATATTAAATCTAGAAAGATAAATAACACAATGAATTGTTAACCCAGTTCAGTGCAACATCACCTACATCTAGGGGCTACCAACCCAGGAAGGAAATCCACTATCACTAGTATCAATTCAAAGCTAAACTCCCCCGTTTACAACCCCTCACTTAATCCCTACCATTGCAACTTCTACCTAGGACACTCCTAGATATGAGACACCTCTCATTCCCCCTCAATCACAACAGTGATAACAACAAATTAATAAAACTTTAGAAGACACTCTTCAAAGACAATACTTGATCTTGTTTAACAACTTCAATCAAGAATAATACACTCTTGCTTACAAGCTTTGAGTGAACAACTTACAACCTAAATATGTCTACCACGATGCATCAAAAGATACAAAGGGTGACTTACAAAGTCACACACAAGAGACTCTTAAAATCCTAAACCCTTATTTTGCACTCAAGATCTTCTTGTTGTGAATGCTTGTCTTCCTTAGGTCTAGCAATTCCTTATTTATAGACTCTTCTAGTATGGGCTTGGAATTTAGCAAAAGATTCCTCAGGTTTGATCAAATCAAACCAAAGAATTCTTCAAATCTTTTCATAATTAACACCAATTTAGATTTGATCAAATCAAATCTAATCAAACTCTAAATCTTCTCATAAATAAAACCAACTCATATTTGATCAAATCAAATCAAATTCCAAATCTTCTCATTGTAAATCTTTTGTAGAATCTTCTTCATAAAAATAGAAACAAGTATTTTATAGTTTTCTAAAAAGTCTCAAAGATCTTTTTTTATGAAATCCAATTAAATCTGCACTTTGTTCCTAATAAATCTCTTTGACCTGCGCATAACGATGAGGTATATCCAAGAGAATCTCATCAAACCAAAACACCTCTTTCAAGAGATATAAAGTAGCAGCGCCTGCTGTACTAGACAAAGATGTCATGACATCTGTCTCAACATCTTGTTTGAAACACATGACAGTAGTACTGTCATAACAGTTGATGAAGATGTTATAACATCTTACTTAACATCAGTGTAGAATCATGTTTTACCAATATTTAGCCAATCATAAAACCATGGAACTAACAATATCCCCCTTTGGCAAATTTTGGCTAAAACAACCAAACCATGATAAATCTTAAGATATAAACTTATCAGAGCAGCAACAACAACAGTTTTCTCCAGTACATCCAGCCTCACAAACTATCATGCTCCCCCTTAATAGTTGCATTCAGCAAGCAACAACAAAACACTATTCTTCCCTTAGCAATGGCAAAGTCCTATCACAATGTTGGTCATTATGTCAATACATGTGACATAACATCAGGACAACAAATAACACTAATACTTTACTCCCCCTTTTTAGCCAAAATTTGGAGTAAGTGTACATACATAAACTCATAACACATCAATCAGAGCCAAACCCAAAAACTGAATCAGAATCACCATGCTTCGAAGCAAGACTTCAGCTAACAAACTGCACATGGTGTCCGAATATCTAGTCTGACATCTCACAACCTTCCAAGAGATACACAAACTGCTTGATCCCCAATCAATATAAAGACTGCACCACTGCAACAACAATCCATGGACAAGGACTTAAATCCCCCTATTGAACTCACTCAACCACTGTAAAATCAATCATGATTCGTACAGATCCAGATGCCATAGCTCCTTGAGAATATATCCTGACGCCCTGAACTATTCATCCATCTATAACATATATGACAAATGGCCTTACGCATCCACACACATTAACATAACTCCTTGGATAGGCACGAGGCCATGCATACTCTCCTTGACATTACTACCATACTCTGGAACAAAATTCTTAATTTTCTTGCTTCACAATATCCATATCACTTCCAAGAGAATAAGCCACCTTCCCATAAGCATTTTGATCCCAGCATAACTCAGAGCACTAAGTCTTATATCTAACTTATACAAATGAACAAGCACACTGACTACTTTACACCATGATCTAGAGCAGTCTTGACCACTACCTCCACATCATACTCCAGCATGATTAGATAAAACACTTCTGAATCAAATTGTGAGTATCAAGCATCACAATCCTAATTCTAGCCCATCATGTATGACATCAACTCCTTTACCACTCACTTTGGTTCTTAAGATACCAACCACATGACTTATTATTTCTATAGTAAACCATACATTTCATACACGTGAAGGTCTCAGCTTAACAGATTATCATAAACACCAGAAAATCATAGAGAGAAATAAACTCTTATGTAGCTTCCTCAGAGACATGATGTTCAAACATCCCGTCTGACATTACAAAAACAATAATTATTCTTAAGCACCTTAAGAAATGATTCCTTCACCAGTCAAGCACCAAGTCATGGACATAAACTACTTCTCCTTTTTCTTTCTATCTACTACTCTTTTGCACAGATCCATAAATAGCCGGGACAAAATGATTCTTCACCATGACCATTTTCATGACAAGCAATCATACACCATGCTTCACCATGATGAGAAACAACCTCCATAGTATAAACTCCACATAGCTTTACCCCATGAACATAGTCATTGAATCTTGAGTTCTTGCCTTGTCTGAAGCTGCACCTTCAGGAGCGACACTTTTGACATCACCAATTAAAAGGATAATCAATTAAATACTTGCTAATGCCACAAGTAACAAGTGATTTTAAATCCTCAATTTAAGACATACAAATATTCTGTAGAGAAAAATACATTCTCCCAGACAATAACCAATAACCAACAGCCTCACAAAGCTAGGCCCATAATCACATTGTCAAGGTAAAAAAAAAATACCAGACAGCACAATGTCAAGACATCTTGTCTAACATTACGACCTCATCAGTGGTCCAAGAACACAAGCTTGCCTGAGAGTCAGCAAACTTTGTATAGGCTACAGCAATGCAGCTACACATCAGACAAGTACGCAGCTCCCCCTGTCATGCACAATCAACGCTCCCCCGAAAAGAGAAAACCCAAACATATGAAGACTCACTTCAACATCTTCATATTTACACACTAGAAACACATGCAACTCTACACCCCTTGTTTCATAAACCACACAAGAACCATACCTAATAGCAAAGGTAGTCGCAGGATAGACATAACTATCTGCAAGATCACTCAGATCCAGCTTTGAAAGACTAGAAAATTCTCCAAGATGTCAGGGTGAATGTCCTTCCATATGCATAAAATCAAGGCTGATGGTGTCTTAATCTTCACCAGTCATACAAATGCAAGACAAAACACTTGGATAGAGGCCCAAAAACCTGTTGACCAAAAATCCCTTTAGTGGAACCCAGATCATAATGCTCCCACCTTCATATTACTCTTAATAAGCTTGTAAAGATCTGATTTGATCCATTGATACCCAATGACAAAACCAAAAAAAACACTATCAAGTTCACCATGAGCTAGAACAGTAACACAATGTCACAACGTCTTGTCTGACATTCCATCCTCACAGAGACATACAATCACACACTGCTTGAAACCACAAACAATTTTGATAAATAATAGTACTATTGTAGCAACAGATCCTAGATAGAAGTATACCTCCCCATATCAAGGATAACCAGTGAACTTTTTTCAGAAGAACACCTTAACGTGAATGGAAAATATAAGACTCATCTTCATGTATTCAAGAGTTCACTCCTTGTTCAACACACCTGCTTAACGCATTCACTTACTACTTGAACCACAAGAAACCTGTGTACCACAATAGTACACCCATCAGACAGAAGCTCTCCCCCTATCTTTTTATAAAAGATGCTCCTTTCAGCAAGAAAAACCCAAGATCACCACATTACATCTCATGACCAACTCCATGCTCATACAGTGAGAAGGTACCAGGATTACGATTCTTGAACTATAACGAACTCTTGGATTGAGACCAAAATCATCATTGATCCCTCTCTTCCTGAACCCATCCAGGCCCTGTACAGATCCACTTTGATTTTTACAGGCATAGATATCCATGTTCCTTGAAAAAAATCCAATTGAACATGGAATGCTTCACATTCCTTAAAGAGACATGAATATCCTCTTAATTTGTTAGTTATCCCAAATGTCATTCCCATAAGATCCATTCTCCAGAAATCCTCAGCTTACTTGCTTCATAGGTATCAAATTGATCCACTTCTTTCTAGAGTTACTTGCAGCAGAAGAAAACACTTCTCCACAAGTATTCTGGCCTCAGCCTGAGTCAGAGAACAAGATAGACACCCCATAATCCAAGACAGTATTTACCTCATCATTCTCCCATATGATAAGTTAGAACACTTCTGATTCAACTAGTGAGTATCAGCTTCCACAATCTGAACCCCAAGTTCAGCAAACAAAATGATGTTCTAACATCAGTTAGGACATCCTAATTACAGACACCATACAATATAGTTCTTGATACAATAACCACTTGGACTTACTATCTAATTAGTAATCCAATTTGAGGATCTTTAGAGAGCATAGTTCCACCAGCTTGATCAACGAGAAATCCAAATAAGAAAGAGAAAGTTAAACTCTCAAACTTCTCCCAAAAGAAGGCACTCATCCTTAATCAACTTAGGGCTTCTACCATAAGCTCTAAGACATGAACAACACTAGAACCTCCTTTGGTCTTCAAACAACTATCCTTCTGTACAAGAGTAATTTTCTCCAAGCACACTTCTTAAATAACCAACTGCCACTGTTTGGTTAACTCAGCTTCTCTCGCAGCTCTAGAAAATCTTCTAATCCACCAAGCAAACTTGATCTTCAAGTTACATATCCTACTTGCTCCATAGAATCACTCTTTGAATCAACAATACTTTGCATAATCTCTACTGATGGAATTTCTTAACATCTGGTTGAACATTAGATCTTTGGGGTAGACCAAATAAATATTTGACAATGTTGAACATTATGGATAACCAATTTAATACTTGTGCATTCCACAAATAGAAATTGATCTTAAATCCACACAACTTGTCGAGAAGACCATCTGGCAGATTTTTATACTTCAGTAATACCAAAAGTATTCTTTAGTTTACGGATCTTTAATGTTGAAACATCAAGGTTGACACCCTTAACTCAACTTGCCAATGACTTCCTCTGCTGATAGAAGCCTTGCAAGTCATGAGTGGCGAAAATAAATCACCTCCCACTATCTTTAAGTAGAATAACATTCATCAGCACCAGAGAACTTCAGAAATCGATCTTCAGTATGAGAACCAGATTATCTTCCTAAAGGAACTCTTGAACATGACCAGAGATGCCTTTATGAGGGAACTTGAGAGATATCTCAAGTATCTTTGGAAACTTAGTTCCAAAGGTATTTAAAAAATTTCATAGATCGTGAATATGATAAGTATGACCTCTACTCACCTTCTATGACTTCAAGATAGATGATAGAACCAACATTCCTAGTACCAAGTCAACAGGAGTCAACAAATAACTCTCATTCCATTTCTCCCGACTTTGGAACAACTAGAGCCTTAAAAAAATTCGGATATCTTCAAGAGCAGAAGTCAATAAGCAAGATCTTTCCATAATCTTTCTTCAATCACAACACTAGAATAACAGGACTACCAGAGTTCTTCCATCAGAGAAATATGCATCGGAACCACAAAGGACCATCTTCAACATGCCCTAAACAAGGTGTCAAAACATCTTATAGGACACCATACAGAAGAAGTAGCCACTCCTCCTGCAGTTGTTGTAAAAACTCCTCAGAAACCTTGAACAATCATCAGAGTTGTTCCTCGTGATCCAGAACAATCATCTCAACCATTAATACCTTTGAGTATAAATGATCTGATCTCTCCAAAAAAACATTCAACAAATCACAGAAGCTCCTATATCAAATAGCACAATAGCAGATACACAGAATCCATCAAAAGCAGAAGTAAACACAAACCCCCCCCCCCTAAATCCATAAGTAGCAACGCCTCAAGAACCCATCAGCAGCTCAAACATTTAGCAAGATCAACAAATTAGCTACAACTTCTCCTTGTTTAAAACCCCATAAAGTATGTCCCAAGATCTCATCCAGAACAGACAGGATGCCTGCTCTGATACCAATTGAAATTCTGGTATGCAGATCTCAGATGTCCTAAACATTGATCTCTGCTTAACCATAACAAGGACAGAACATGAGTATTTAGATTTACTTTAAGAATTAACAGTGTCATGACATATGTTGTAACATCTGCAGACTGACAGAACAATTTATCTAACCATTTAAATTGAGCAGAATATTAAATGCAGAAAGATAAATAACACAATGAATTGTTAACCCAGTTCGGTGCAACATCACCTACATCTGGGGGCTACCAAGTCAGGAAGGAAATCCACTATCAGTAGTATCAATTCAGAGCTAAACTCCCCCGTTTACAACCCCTCACTTAATCTCTACCAGTGCAACTTCTACCTAGGACACTCCTAGATATGAGACACCTCTCACTCCCCCTCAATCACAGCAGTGATAACAACAAATTAATAAAACTTTAGAAGACACTCTTCAAAGACAATACTTTATATTGCTTAACAGCTTCAATCAAGAACAATAAACTCTTTCTTACAAGCTTTTAGTGAACAACTTACATCCTAAATATGTCTACCACAATGCATCAAAAGATACAAAGGGTGACTTACAAAGTCACACACAAGAGACTCTCAAAATCCTAAACCCTTATTTTGCACTCAAGATCTTCTTGTTGTGAATGCTTGTCTTCCTTAGGTCTAGAAATTCCTTATTTATAGACTCTTCTAGTATGGCCTTGTACTTTAGCAAAAGATTCCTCAGATTTGATAAAATCAAATCAAATAGTTCTTCAAATCTTTTCAAAAGATAATTCTTCAATTCTTTTCATAATTAACACCAATTTAGATTTGATCAAATCAAATCAAATCAAACTTCAAATCTTCTCATAAATAAAACCAACTCATATTTGATCAAATCAAATCAAATTCCAAATCTTCTCATTGTAAATCTTATGCAGAATCTTCTCCACAAAAATAGAAACAAGTATTTTATAGTTTTCTAAAAAGTCTCAAAGACCCTTTTTATGAAATCCAATTAAATATGCATTTTGTTCCTAATAAATCTCTTTGACCTGCGCATAACGATAAGGTATATCCAAGAGAATCTCATCAAACCAAAACACCTTTGTCAAGAGATATAAAGTAGAAGCGCCTGCTGAACTAGAAAAAGATGTCATGACATCTGTCTCGACATCTTGTTTGAAACACATGACAGTAGTATTGTCATAACAGTTGATGAAGATGTTATAACATCTTACTTAACATCAGTGTAGAATCATGTTTTACCAAAATTTAGCCAATCATAGAACCATGGAACTAACACCAAATTTAATCGAATGAATGGTCCATACTTCTCCGGACCCTGCAGGAAAGATTGGAACCAAACACATCAACATTAAAATATCACTAAAACAACCTTGTGCTCTGCCCTGATCGGTCTACTAGCCAATTATTAATTTTGGATTCAAATGCCATTGAAGTAAATCAAAACTCAAAAAATCATGTCTGCCCCTCATACAATTCCATGACAGTCTTTGTACATTTTCAAAAATCTGGTCTACAGAGTCATTTTTGTTATTGAAAATACAGTTGTTTCTTGCTTTCCAGATGCTCCATATACATGTGAACCACATCATCCTGACATTGTTAATACACTTTCTACCATAGCCTGCAATGACTTGAAACTGCTTCAAGTGATTCCAACTATCTCTTGGAAGTACAGCTGACACGCCTAGCCACTTTATTATGTGCTGCCAAGTACCTACAAACTTAGGACACTCGAAAAAAATATGAGATACCTTCTCTTCCTCACCGCACCCATCAACACAATGTTTATTATCCTGTCCTATGATACCTCTTCTAACTAAATTGTTTTTAGTTGGAAGTCTATTATGCATTAATCTCCATATTAAACATGATACATTTAAAGGTACTGATTTATTCCAAACCACCGACCACTCCAAATTATCCTCTAGCCTATCTAATTCCCTTAAAGCCTTATAGCTCTCCTTAACTGAATATGCCTCCAAATTTTTCAGCTCACCTACATCTATCTGGCACACATCTCTCCGCCATATTGAACTGTGCTCGTTGGAAACTCTTATAAGACCCTCATTGCTGCTATATCTATCATGTAAGGCCTTAAACGATGGGTCCTCACTCTCCTTATTGATCTTCAACACCTATTTACCTAATAAAGACTTATTAAAGTCACTTAACTTCTAAATACCCACCCCTCCACATTCTATGGGTGTGCATAACAACTCTCATTTGATCCAATTGATTTTCCTTCTTATCTCGCCACCTACCTAAAGAAAGTTTTTAAATATAGATTCAATTTTAGAAATGATACATGTAGGAGCTTTGAAGAAGGAGAAAAAGTAGGCTGAGATTTCCGACAAGACAGATGTTAAAACAACCACTCTGCCACCAATGGATAGGTTCTTACATTTCCAAATTGATAGTCTAGCTCTCACAATATTCAAGACTGGTTTCCATGTCTTCTCATATCTAGGATTATCTCCAATTGGAATCCATAAGTATGTCAGCGAAAATGAGCCCACCTTACATCGTAGGGCTTTAGCTGCATCTTTGAGCCAACACTGATAAATATTGACTCCTACTAAGCAACTTTTCTAATGATTAACTTTCAGGCCCGATATCAATTCAGACAAGGACAAATTTGCCTTTAAACACATAATACTCTCCCAACTTTTTTCTCCAATGATTATCGTATCGTCTGCATACTGAAGATTCGAGTACCTTTCCTTACCGTTTTCAAATTTGTAACCACTGAAATTTTCCATTTCTACTGCTCTGTTCATAAGGAGGTTAAATGCTTCTAATACTAGGAGAAATAAGAAAGGTATAATAAATATCCTTGTTTCAAGCCTTTCCCAACCTTAAACTCTTTCGTATGACTTTCGTTCACCAACACCGACATCATTGACGAATTCAAACATTTAGCAATCCACCTTCTCCACTTTGTGTGAAAGCCCATTCCATCCATTAACATATCCAAAAAATACCAATCCACTGAGTTATATACCTTTTCAAAGTCAACCTTGAACAAGATCATTTCTTTTTTCTTTCGTTTCGCTTTGTCCACGACTTTGTTGGCGATCAAAATTCTATCAAAAATCTGCCTCCCTGAGATGAATTCTGACTGAGCTTCTGACATGATCATGTTCATCACTTTTTGAAGTCTATTTTCTAATACCTTTGTGATCACATTATAAATACACCCAACCAATACAATTAGCTGAAACTCTTCCAATTTTGATGGACTTTTCTTCTTCTGAATTAGGAATATAAACGATGAATTAGACCCTATCTCCATTTTCCCATGTTCATGAAAGTTAAATAATACTCTTAGGAAATCATCCTTGATTTCTTTCCAAAATTCTTTGATAAACCTGATGTTCACTCCATCTGGACCGGGACTTTTTGAGCTGTCACAGTCCCATATCACCCTCATCACTTCTTCCTCTGAGAATTCTATAACCATCTCATTCATGTCCATCTCAGAAATTCTTTTGAAGTTTAAGTTTACCTTAATTCCTCTTTGTCTTCTTGCTTCAAAGTGTTGTTGATAGTGCTCGAAAACAACCTTCTTCACTTCTTCCACTTCAGACACCCTTTTACCACTGTCTTCAATGAACAAAATCTCATGATCACATATCCTCTTATTGATACATCCACGGAAAAACTTTGTGTTTGCATCCCCCTCCTTTAGCCACTTAATTTTTGATCTTTTCCAATTAATGTTGCAGTTTAAGTTTGAAATTTTATACAATTCAGCCGATTTTTCTCTTTTGTCAATAATTTCTTCTTGTGTCAGACCTTCACTTTCTTGTTTTCTATCAAGCTTGTTGATTTCTTCTTTAATACTCTTGATTTTTTTCTCTGGGATTTTGTGAATGGTTTCGGTGCCATTCCTTTAATCCTCCCTTTATTTGTTTTAATTTCTCTTTAAGGACATACATACCCCAACCTTTGTCGCTACGCAAAAAATGACACAGAGTCGCCACCGGATTTTATGTATCCCAAGGAGGGAAAGGAAAATAGTGATAAAACCTTTAAGAAAAGAACATGTCATCGAAACCAAGTTTCAGATTCGGGAGTCGGTTATGCGAGAGGAAGGTATTAGCACCCCTTCGCATGCATCATACTCGATGGGAACCTTCTAGGTTGTTTTGCTTGAATGGGTGTTTTTATTAAAAGTGTGCTTGCTTAAAAGAAAAGAGGAGTTGTTTTTTTTTATTTTAATGCTCGCCAAGAATTGTGGCCCTTGTGCCTACGTATCCTCACTTAAAAGAAGTGAAGAATCAGAGCTCTGTAGTTCAGAGGCTTGTGAAATGGTTGTTCTTTGGTTGATTTTATACCTTGAAAAAGGGTTTTCAGATTGATGCCCTAAGGTGAAAAGAAGTTTGATGAGTTGATGTTATTTTTAGGGTTTTTTAGAAGAAATTGTTTTTGATTAGGATCACACTAAAGACTTTGGATAGAGATGAATGTTTCGAATAACCAAGTCGAGCATCTTGTATTCAAAATATTCAGAACGAGTGTAGGAGGGTTCCATTCTCATTCCTTCTCCACCACTTTAAAGCTTATGGCGTATGTTGCACCCCAAAATTTGCTCCACCTATTTCACTTAGTTTATGTTTCAATTGCATTGTCATTTGCATACTAAGTCATGTACATAGTCTAATCATTTGCATAACATAGCATAACAAGGCATCTAACAAGGGATCAAGTGCCATTTTCATCAGAAAGAGGCCCATCAAGGGGTTTTATTCAAGATCAAGACCATCCAAGTAATCAAGAAATGAGTTGAAGCTTTGAGAAGTTTGAAGGTCAACCAGTGGATTTCTCTCCCAATCTGGGGGATATGTTGAAGATCATCAATGAGTGTGTGAGCCATGGAAGGTGTAAAAAGATCATGGAAGACCTAGAGGGTCATTTTAAAGATGAGACAAATCATTAATACAAGTACCAGAGCTACAGTTGAGTGCAGTCAACTAGGGTTTCATCTGGGTCAACCCTAGGTCAAATGATTGATTGAAGAGCATCAAGGCTTGGTTGAAGGATATGGGATTCATGAATTAATATGTGGATACATGTGTGGTGTCGTGCCAAGGAGAAATCAAAAGGAATCAAGAAGAAGAGGAGTTACTAAATTAGGGTTTCAGTGTAAAATCCCCTAATTTAGGCCTAACTTCCAAGCCAGATAAGTCAAAATGCAAGTTTCAAATGAAGTCTTGGTCAACATGAAACTTGTAGAACATCTCAATAGCTTTAATTTGAGTACTAGAAGTCTTAGAGGAGATTTATAGAACTCAATTTATGGTTCTTGCAAGTTATGGGTCCCCAGAGGATACTGAAATTTATCTGTGAACGTCACTTGACTTCCAAGCAACTTTTGCCCATCAAGGAGTTTTCAAATGGATTCTTGGCCAACATAAGAGTTGTAGATCTTGATCTTAGATTTAATTTGAGTACTGTAAGTCCTCAAGAGGATTTTTAGAACTCAAGTTATGGTCTTGGCAATCCAGGGGTATTTTGGGAGAGTTGAATTACAGGTCATTTTTGAGCATAGGTCAAAATCTCCATGTTCCACTTCTCAAATGAAAAATTGTTCAACATGGAATGCGCTTAAAATGATGTTTTTAGGTCAAATAAGTCATCATGGTGGATTGATCGGCTTATTTCAAAAAAGTCACTTAAAATGGCCTAAAAAAGGGGAATAAGTCAAATAAAGTTTGGTGGAAAAAAATCAAATTTTGGGTTAGAGGTCACAAACAAGCTATATGACATACCAATTTGATTGTAAAATGCATTTTAAAGACAATGGCATTGCCACAATTTTGAATTGAGGGTTATTTCAAGGACTTGCTTTGTAAATTGGTTACTTGAACCATAAGGCACAATTGCAAAACCACACTTCCAAGCAAATGCAAGGCTCCTTTCCATCCATACACCTCCAATATCTCATTTGGAGAGAATTTAAACTCATAACCAAGTGAATTGCAAGCCAAAAATATGAGATGGTATGTGCATAGCATAAGAAGAGATTTTCATGACATGAGAAGTTGATTTTCTCCTTGGATCAATCTAGAACTTTCTAGGGTCTTCAAATACTTTCTCCTTGGATCAATCTAGAACTTTCTAGGGTCTTCAAATACTTTCTCCTTGGATCAATCTAGAACTTTCTAGGGTCTTCAAATACTTTCTCCTTGGATTAATCTAGAACTTTATAGGGTCTTCAAATACATTCTATATATACTTGTGAAGAGGTTCAAAGCAAGGGTTGGTGATTCATTTGTGCAAAAACCATGGATTGACATTGGAGTTTGGAAGAGAAAAAGTGAGAGATCAAAGCATTTTCAAGAGTTATCAAGAATTTAATCTTCTCCAACAAACTTCAACAAAGGTTTTCCACACTTTTTGGCAAGAAAAAACGAGCTTCAACTACTCCGTTTCGACGCTCCGAAGCCGGTATGTGAAATTTAATTTAATTCATTTTCGTTCTTTTTTTTCTATTTTAATAGCTATTTGGATTAATTGCGTTAAAAATAGTAAAAATGATCGAAAAATTATGAAATTTTTTTCTGTAGATCTTGATTGTCTTAAGAAACTGTAGGAGTTGAGTTTGCATTTTTAGGATTTTATTTGAATTAGTTACGAATTTTCTTTTGTGCTAATATCCATTGTTATGCATAATTGATATTGCTGTTTGTTTAATTTTGTTCTCTTTGATGCTTTATGATTTTGAGCTGATTCTTTCGATATGATTTAGAGGAAATCCATAGGTTTCCCCAGGAATTTTCTTAGAATTTGTAAAATTGATTAGATTCTGTTTTAGGCGTGTAGTTTAGAGCCTTCCCAAATAATGGTTTCCCATGACCAAATTTCATTTAGTAATTGTTTAGATGACCTAGAAATTGATTTAGGTCCTTATTCTGGAATGTTAGAATGTTCAAACATGCATGTTCACATAGAAATTGTATTAGAATTTTACCATTTAGTTTGCTATTTTTTTTGGGTTTTGCAAATTGGTTGATATTGGTGTGTTTCCCACTTGGGATGTTGCTTTGTTTGTGGGGTTTTGGTCATTTCAATTGGGTTTGGGGCTTGAGCTTGGATTGTGGAGCATGGGGAAGCATGTGAGAAGATTGAAGACAAGTATCAATACTTGGAGCTTGGGGATTCTTGTGCTTGAAGATGGTTCTTGGAGACATAGGAAATAGGAGAAATAGGCAGAGCTTTAGATTAGACTGAATTTTTCCACAAACATGGAAAGCATCTTGTGCTTCCATTCCTCCCAATGACTAAAAGTCCTTCTAAGATATTCACATCCCTCCTTTGGAGGGATAAGTGGCTTATCTTAGAAGTAGAACTTTGAGGGAACCTGTCTCTCATAATGTTAAACACTTATAGGCTTTCTTTGGTTGTCAATAAGTTGTTTATCATTCAACTTATTCTGTTAAGTGATTTTCTTCTGGAGTGCTTGCCTTGAAGATAGAAGTTCATTGAAGATGAAATTCATTGCATTAAAGATTGATAAAGATGATACCTATTCCTGTCAAAGCTGCTCAACTGTGGGATTAGGGTTTTACTGCTGTCTGAAGTTGTCAACTGTTGGGGTTCATTGTTGGCTCAAGCTTGGTGTTGCTTGGAGTGTAGGGGATAATTGAAGAGTTGATTTTGGGGTTCATTTGAGGATGTTACTGCTTTGCAGTTAATCAACTGTCAGAGTTTGATGTTTTTTAGAGCTGCTGCTGTAGGAGTTGGTGTGCTGTCAGAGCTGGTTTTTGAGGCCTTATTTTCTTTGTTGTATTTGTTTGTTAATTTTCCCATAGGTTTGAAGTGAAGCTGTTTCACTTTGCCTATTGTTTTCTCAGGTTCGAGGTTGAGTAGGACTCCCTTGCCTCGCTTGTATTGCTGCATCTCATGCATTTTACTGTTTTACTGTATGTATGTTGTTTCTTTTCCGTTTATCCCCTAGGATCTCTGTTTCTCTCTGCGCAAGAGAGAAATATGACAGACATTAAGTTTTAACCCATGCATGATAACATTAGGGTAGTTTTAATTCCCTTTCAACCCTAGGATTTTTTAGATTTCTTTCTCTTCTATCGCAAAAATCATTCAAAACACAGTAATAAGATTTTAAACACCAATAAAAAACAGTTCTTGCGTAAAAGACTGAAAACCAATCAAAGTGTCATTTTTGTCCACTTGGACCCGTAATCAGGAGAAAATCTTTTTCAGAAGGATAAAGGATAAACAGAAAAATCTGTGTCTTCCGTGGCCCGAACTACGTTTGCTCTGATCTTTCATGCTGTATGAAAGTACGTAGGCATAGGATGCGATATCCTAGCGAGCAACCTTCCCCTCCTTTCCCGTAGGTAGGAGAACTACGTTGACTCTGATTTCTCATTCCAGACGGGAATACGTAGGCATAAAGTGCGATACTTTGTCGAGTCATTTTATTTTCTTTTAACCTCAGACCTGTAGAATAGATAGAACCAATCCGTACTAAAAAACAAGCGTGGATCCCGTCGAGTACGACGGACGTGAGGGGTGTTAATACCTTCCCCTTGCGTAATCGACTCCCGAATCCAGGATTTGGTTACGATGACCATTCCTTTCCCGTCTTTGCGGTAGGTTTACTTCGAGCGTTTCCTTTCCCTCTGTTGGGAGAAATAACGCACAGTGGCGACTCTTCTGTTCAGCCGGCGCCGATTTTCGCAGTAGCGACAGCTGGCGACTCTGCTGGGGACTCCAACGGTTCCCTACGCGAGTCAATCCTAGCGCTTGTTTTCCCGTCGTGGATTTTGTATGGATTTACGTTTTCTGTATTTTACATTCAGCATTATATTATTGTTATTATTGCTGTGGGTATGAGGGGGTTCTATGATTGAGAGATAAGCCGGACCTGGGCTTGAGTGCACCTAGAATTAGAGTGGAAATTAGTGGGCGCGTGCATGCTTTGCATGTACTAGTGTCTCATGAAATCCACGCTCAAACGAGGTTCTTCTGGTTGGCTTCTTTTTCAACCCTTTGGATTGAAGGGGTTGTTGGTTAGTTGGATTGTCGACTCTGGGGACCGATCATTTGGAAGTTGGCTAAGTGAGGCCTCTTCAAGACATGATGATGCCACACCTTATGGGTATCGTATCATCCGTCTTGAAAGTCTGTGATGCCAACGACCGCATAGGATGCCATACCTTGTGTCGGTTATTATGACACCTACCTGTGAGAGGGGTTGGGACATGCAGGTAACTTGACCTCCAGATTACCGGTTTTCTTGATTGAGATTCAGTGGTGTGATATTTGAGGACAGTGTTATTGGGTCTGTCAGAGACCAGGTGGGAGCATTGTGGATGGTCTCGAACAGTTTGTGGGTCTATTTGAGACCAGTATTGTGGATTGGGCTTCTCAGCCAGGGGTACTTGATTCCTTATTGGATTGTTGCATACTGCATTGTTGCATATTCATCCTGCATATCATTAATGTGTGTCTGTGCTGCAGGTGCATTTTCATACTCCCCGATCCTAGTGCTCCGGACTTCTATCTGTTATTATGAGTACATTGAGGAGGACTGTTGCGTATAAGTTGCCTACCCCTGATGTGACTTCTCTGTTGGGTCTGATTTCCCTAGCTGACGATGATATGAAGAGAAGCTTTAGGAAGAGCTATGGGAAGCTACTGAGTTTGGTTTGCAGACCAACTGCATATGAGCTAAATGGGTTATACACATTGATGCAGTTATATGATCCCTCCTTGAGGTGTTTTATGTTCCAGAACTTCATTTTAGCTCCAACCATGGAAGAGTACGCTGAGTTTCTAGAATTGTCGGTTCAGAACAGAGTGCCCTTCATTCACTTTGATGTTAAGCCTAAGCTGGAAGACTTAGTTGTTCCCTTGCATATGGATCCTGCAGAGTTGTTGTTGACTTCCTGGCATGGAGTTGTTGGGTTTTCTCTCAAATTTTTGGTTGGCAAAGCCCAAGAATATGCCAAAAGTGGCTGCTGGATTGTGTTTAACGCTGTTCTTGCCTTGTGCATCTATGGGATTATACTGTTCCCTAATCTGCCTGAGTTCGTTGATTTGGATGCATTCCACTTGTTTGCTGCAGGCAACCCGGTGCCTACCTTGATTGGAGACTTCTATCATTCCCTGCACTATAAGAATGAAAACAGAAAGGGGGGAAAATGTCCATTGTTGTGTACCTTTGCTGAATATGTGGTTTGAGAGCCATCTGCCCAAGAAGGGTCCTTTTTTGAATATGCAGATACAGTTGAATGGTCCGAGCGTCTAATGGGACTTTTTTTAGAAGACATTGTCTGGTTCGGTAGAGATTTATTGGGGTCAGAGATTATCTTCAGTTGTGTCGGGTTTCCCAATGTTCCTTTGATTGGAAGGAAGGGATGTAAGTTATTAAAATTTACTCCATATCTTGACTATCCATTTATTTTTAATCGGTATTTAATAACAATCAATAATTAAATAGGAGAGAAAAAAACAAATTGGTCATATGATAATAAATAACTGATTTTTTAAGCCATAGATTAAAAATGAATCAATGGATAAGATGTGAAGTAAGGTTTCTTGAAGTAAGAATAACTTTTCTTTTATATGATAATAAATAACTGATTTTTTTAGCCATAAATTAAAAACAAATTGTTTCACTTCTACGTGATTTGGTGAATAAACAAGAGAGAAAGGAAATGCCATGGTTGTACTAGAGACACAATACATGCATTTGGTTTAGAGAAAAAAGATAATATAGGTGTAATCCAGTGTGGTAGTGCCTATTAAAATCATATATCTTTTTCTAATCTATCGGTTCCTAGTTGATGTTTATAGATTTACTTACACCCTCACTCTAGAAGAGAGATAGATCCTCTCTTGCATTCTTCTGCACTCATCTCTCATGCACAATTTCTAGCATTTAAAATTAATCTAACTATTTGAACTTATCTATTGTATAATGCAAAATCTTTATTTTATTCTACCATTAGATCAAAGCATAATGGACATAAAAGAAATTAAAGAGGATCTAAATTCTCTTTGAAATGACTATAAGTTTGAACTATTGAATTTTTAAATATAGGATAATATTAACTTATGTTTTTTTTTATACAAGTTAAGAAATTAATATAATTAAAAAATAGAAATTATATCTTAAGTTTAATACAAATTTATAATTAATAATTGTATTGTTTTTTTTAATACTAATTTTTTTTAATGAATTTTTAACATATGTTTTAAAAATACAAGTTAGAATTACCTTTAAATATCTCTATTGGTTATGCGTGTGAATTTTAATAATTTTTCTGTTAGGTGTCATATTTATTACTTATTTAATGTCATGTTTTATAAAATTCTTAATTTGACATTTGGGTTTTATAATTACTTTTAAATTTATTACTTTGACTTTGCATTTTGATGTACAGACTACTGTAAGATTTTATTATTTATATCTCATTTAATATTAGGCAAATGAAAGCAGTTTTATATTTTTGGATTTTTTAATGATGGTTAGTAGATAGAAATACAAATGAAGGCAATATTATACAAGTAAGAAGAATTTGGGGTACAACATAAGGTAATGTCAGTATAATCACAAAGGATAATGATCCAAAGCATTGTTGCCTAACATTCTGATTAGACTTTGCGTTATTTTTACTAAGGTTAAGTTCAAATCGGTCTTGTCATTATTAGAACAAGTGGGAGATTATTGTAATTTATGAACAATAAATGTCCATGGGTGTGTTTCAAAATGACAAGAAAAGTAGAAGTAAGTAAATGCCAATAAATGATTGGGAAATAGTCCCACATAAAAAGTTTCAGTCACTTTAAAAGCCTTTATAAAGAGTTATGAGTATTAACTCAACAAAAGAACAAAAGAGGATAAAGTGCTACATGTACAAGTGTGGTGGTCCTAAGCATTATGTCATTTGTCTACTCCATACACCCTCTCGCCAGTATCGCCACCAGCGACACCGGTTACGGGACTGGGTCAGAATGCGTGGGCGTAGAGGCGCTAGTGGCGGCACTTGAGCACTTAGGCACGATGCATCAGATCAATTGGGCTACTAGCGGCTAGTGGCGCTCTGGCTCTCATTATTTCTCTTGTTTTGGTCGATACATGCGTTTGAATTTTGAAGTCGAAGAGAAGCAACACTTCGTGAAGTGTTGCTGCATAATGAACATAAACAATGGTTGGAAACAATACAACTTTTGGTTAAAACGTATTGTTTCATCAAGGTCGCAACCTTGTGAAACAACACATACATGACCTATAAATAACTCATTCCGAAATTCAGAAAATACATTACAAACTGAATATCCTGTTTAATAGATTTCAAACACTCTTCGCTACAAAATCTAGTTTTTGTTGATCTTAAGCAAATTCGATACAAGGCTGAATTATTTTGGATATTCTTGCATTCCAACTCTAAGACATACCAGAAAGTGTTTGAAATGTTTTTAGGGTCTGTTTGGTTGTAGGTAGATGGAGGGGGGGGGGGGAGGGGAAGAGATATTCGTAAATATATTTGTTTGGTTAATTTCTTATAAGGGGAGAGGAAGGGAGCAAATTCCCTCTTAAACTCACTTTTTGCTCCCCTCCAAATTGGAGGGATTTGGAGGGGAGGGGAGATTCTTTGTTTAAAATTTTATTATATTCTCTAATTTATTCTCAATTATTTATTTTAACTCCAAAATTGTCTTTATTGAGTTATTAAAAACTATGTTTTTCTCTGTATTGTTTTATGTTTCATTTGTCTTCTATTGTTGTTCTCAAGTGGGTTTTTTTTCCTTTTCATTTCATTGAATTTTCCTGTTTTAATTTTATGTTGTTTTTACGTGTAACATAGAACTATAATCTGTGATTGCTCGTAAATCGTTAACTAAAAATTGTGATTTCTCAGTTGCCGTTAATTAAAAGTTGTAATTGTTTTGGTTATAACTATATATTATCAAATAAGTGTCTTATTCCATGAACATTGAATATGACATGGATGCTTTGAGAGTAATTATCAAATAACTTTCATATTCAATTTTCTTGTTTTGGTTATAGCTATATATTATTGAATAAAATTCTTATTCCATATATCAAAATTTTCAAAAACAAAAATTGAATATCACACAAATGCTTTTGAGAGTAATTATTCTATACCAATTTTTTTCTTTATATTAATATGAATTGCTATTTAGATTCAAAGCAGTAATTTGATATTATTTGTAAGGATAAAAAAGTAATTTAGTTTTAAAGTTTCTCCCTTTTCCTTATAAATCAAACATATATGTAGTTAAAAATCTCTCTTCTCCCCTTCTTTGAATCAAACATACATTTAGTAAAAAATATCTCCCTCCCCTCTATCAAATTTCCTCTCCTCCCCTTCCCTCCGTTGAGCCAAACTGACCCTCAAGAATAGTGACATCATTTACGATTCAAACCTGAATCCATTCAATTTGATTGATATTTCTAACAGTCTTATAAATATTCAAATAATGACTTCTGACGCTGCAGTTTCAAATATCAAAATTATGAACCAAGATCTTGTCAAAAATATAAAATTATATATATATATATATATATATATATATATATATATATATATATATATATATATATATATATATATATATATATATATATATATATATATATATATATATATATATATATATATATATATATATATATATATATATATATATATATATATATATATATATATATATATATATATATATATATATATATATATATATATATATATATATATATATATATATATATATATATATATATATATATATATATATATATATATATATATATATATATATATATATTGATCATTACATCATGGCAGTTAATTTATTTTGTATAAAAAGTAAATGTAAATACAAAGTGGAGTGAGATAGAGACAACTAACATGGAATTGAAATTCGAATAATAGTCCTTAGATCTTGTATAATATCATATTTTACACTATACCGCTTCATAAATAATTATTTTCTTTTCATACATAATTATATTTTCTTTTTCTTTTTATTCTTTTCCAACTTCCTCCTCAATCATTTGTTTAAAATTCTTTATCTTGGCTGTAAATATTTTAATATAAGTATTATGTATACAAGTTAAATTGAATTTAGAAAATCATGGGGAAAACACTTGCTCTCCCAACTCTCTCATTGATAGTGAATTGTAAGTTTTTCTATTTTTATTTTTTATGATGAAGCCTATCAAGCAAACCAAAAAAACATTAGAATAATAAACTTTCCTACATCAAAATAAACTCACACTACATAAATATAAATATAAAAAAACAATTTTAAAAAGAAAATCATAATTTAAGTGATGGTGGAAATATAAAGGGAAAATTGATGAGTTATTATGATACAAAAATTTAGAGAATAATTTTTATGGAGAAATATATCGTGGCTGTAGAGATATTTTTTCCTAATCTATCGGTTCCTAGTTGATGTGCAATTTCTAACCTTTAAATTTAACTAACCATTTGAATTTACCTATTTTATAATGCAGTTTCTTTATTTATTTTTTTCACCATTAAATCAAAGCATAATGAACCACATAAGAAAAGAAACTTGAGAGGATTTAGATCCTCTTTGAAATTACTATAATTTTGAACTATTGAATTTTTAAATATAAGATAATGTTAACTTATGTTTTTAGCACACAATTTAAGAGATAAATATAATAAAAAAAATAACAAATATGTGTTAAATTTAATATGAATTTATAATTAATAATTTTATTATTTTTTAATATTAATTTTTATTTGTGGGTTTTTAACCTATGCTATTACCTTTAAATATCTCTATCGGTAATATATGTGAATTTTAATAATTTCACTTAATAATTTGACTGCTAGGTGTCATATTAATTACTTATTTAATATCATATTCTATAAATTCATAATTTGACATTTGGGTTCTATAGTTAATTTAAAATTTATTACTTTGACTTTGCATTTTGATGTGCGGACTACTATAAAATTTCATTATTTATGTCTCATTTAATGTTTTTAAAGAAATTTGAAATGTTATTATTTTTTCAAAAACATAAGGTTAAATTTGTAACATACTTGTAATTTTTTCAAAATTATAATTTTTTGATAAAAATTTAATTAGTTTGTAGGGAGGCTATGTACTACAATGGCCGTTTTATTTTTTATTTTTTTGGTATATAGACTTTAAATAAAAATTGTATTTATAAGTCATCTTGTTTCACCTTCAAATGAAATCTATAAGAAGAAAATACCATTTCTATTTGATTTCGTTTAATTTAATGTGATTTTTCAGCTCTAAATGTTTTAGGAAATATACATACTACAGTTTTGGTCAGATCAATGGTTCAAAGCAACACAATCAATTACAAATGTTCAATCTAGAGCTTCATCAAGAATGAGGAATTACAAATATTCAATCTAGAGTTTAATCAAAAATGATGAATGGTCGATTTTGAATTTGTCACAACATGAAAAGTCATGGTTTTAGGGTGTATTGCAGTTATCTGGGTTGCAAGGTTTATGCGTGACTAGGTACAAGACCATTAACCATGGCATTTTGACGAGTTTTGTGGAGAGATGGCATTTAAATACATCACCTTTTTCATATTTTTATTGTGAGATGTCCATCACCCGTGATGATATCTCATGTCTCCTGCATTTTTCGATCAGGAGAAGATTACTAAACCACTCTAGAATGTCTAGATTTGATGGAGTGAACATGATGGTGACCTATTTGAAAGTTGACCCAGGTGAAGCCTAAATAGAGACTGATGTCACGAGAGGCGTTCATACTAAATTTTTATATCTGGAGAAGTTGTACACACTACGCCAAAATTGACTTTTGGCAGCACTACATAGACAACGCTTTTCCTTAAAGCGCTGCTATAAGTTTAAAAAAATGCAAAAAAACGTTGCTAAAGGCTAACTAAAGTTAATACATAAGAAAGCTCTGTTAAAGGCCATACGTAGGCTACACCTTAGAAAGTGCTGATAAAGGCTAACTTTAGAAAGCGCTTTTGAAAAGCACTACTAAAGGTCATTCATAGACCATATCTTAGAAAGTGTTGTTATAAGCCTAAGAAAAGAAAGCTCTTTTAATGCAAAAGCGTTGTTAAAGTTAATACATAAGAAAGCGCTTTCAAAAAGAGCAACCTTATGTTATTAATTTCTAAATAATAAAACAGAAACTATTGAAACTCAAACCCTAACTTTGATACTCTCTCTCTCTCGCGCGCGCGCGTGCGACTACTCCCTCCGATGTATCTTCCTCTCTCTATCTCACCGTAACTCCCTTTGTTTCGTAACTTTGTCCGCCGACCGTATCTCCATATCTTCGCGACAACTCCCTCCGCCGTAACTCCCTCTGTTTCGTTTCGGAACTCCTTCTTTTTTAGCAAGGTATTTCTTCTTTTTCTTTTTTGGATTTGCAAGATATAGCATAGATTGTGATGTTGTTGTTATTTGAATTCAATTAAAGATAGAATGACATTGTTGATGAATTAGTGTTGAAGATGTGAAACTAATTATAGTGTTAATGTGGTTGTTGTTTGAATTTGATTTTGAAATTGTTGTTGTAGTAAGGTTGAAGATGATGAATAGTGATATTTGTGGTGAATTTATTGAGAATTAGTGTTAATTTTGTATGTTGATGTTTAATGTTAGTGATGAATTATTGAAATTAATTGTTGATAATGACATTGTTGATGAATAATTGTTAGTGATGAATTGTTGAAATTAATTGTTAATAATGACATTGTTGATGGATAATTGTTAGTGATTACTTTGTTTTGATCTAATTGTTGATTAGAAATGATAATAAAATTAATTGTTAATTGTTGAGGTTGAAGATGATGAATAGTGATAAAATTAAGAGGTTGAAGTTGCTATTGAGCTTAAATGTGAAATTGATAATTTTGGTGATTGATTTATGCTCGAATTGATGATTCTTTGTTGGATAGAACTTTGATGTTGATTGAACTTAAGTGATAAAGTTATTTTTTGTGACTTACTTGATTTGAAACATTAAGTGTTGATGTGTCATTTGTGATGAACCAAAGTATATCATGCTACTTGAATTAATATGATTGAATTTGCGCGTCGATGTCATGTTGCTTAGTTGAAGGAAGTGTTGATATTTACTAAATTTGGCTCTTGAGACTTTGACTTGTTTCTTCGATATATCTTGTTTGTCCTATTATATACTAAAGTTATCCTATTATATTTGGTACACCATTAGTTATTAACTTAGTGAATTTCCTGTAGACGTTACTTGTGAATAGTGAAATTCTGATCGTTTCTAAGAATCTTACACTGTGTGGTTCCAGAAGTTGCTGACTTCTCTACAGATAATTAGTTATTGTTTTGCTATAGTTGCATGAATAATTAGTGTTTTTGTTTAGCTTACTTAGTAAAACCATGGATAAAAAATGGGTGTCTTCCAATTGATTTTCAAAAGAGTACGAGAATGGGGTATCAGAATTCGTTAAGTTTGATGTTGAACATGCCAAAGACCCCTGTCGAATCATATTTCCTTGCTTAGGTTGTTGTTATGGGCGTCAAATTCACGCACTTCAGTTGGAATTGCATTTAAAGAAGCATGTAATTGATCGAAGTTATACATGTTAGATATTACATGGTGAGATAAGTAACGAGAATGTTGAACCGGGGGATAATATGACTTATGCTTCAAACGACAATGGCACAGATACATACGATTGTGATCGAGTCGAAGAGATTCCAGAAGCACTTGAAGAAGAACTTTAAGATTGTCCCAAAATGTTTGAAATGTTGGTAAGCGATGCAGAGAAACCGTTGTATAAAGGTTGCACTAAATTCACAAAATTGTCTGCGGTATTAAAGTTGTACAACTTAAAGGCGGACAATGGATGATCGGATAAAAGTTTCACAAAGTTATTAACCCTTTATGAAAGATATGCTTTAGGAGGATAATATTCTTCCCAATCGAATCTATGAGGCCAAAAAATGTTGTGCTCTATTGGCATAAGTTATGATAAGATACATGCTTGTCCAAATGATTGTATTTTGTTTTGAAATGAATATGCATTGTTAAATGAGTGCCCTAAATGCGGTGTCTCTTGATATAAGAAAAAATTGTCTCCAACAAAAGTATTATGGTATTTTCCTATAATTTCGAGATTTAGACGCATGTTTTGTAGTAAAACCGATGCAAAACACTTGACTTAGCATGCAGATGAAAGAATTATAGATGGAAAGTTTTGACATCCGGAAGATTCACCATAGTAGATGAAAATTGATAATGATTATCCAGATTTTGGAGAAGAAGCAAGAAATTTTCACTTGGCATTATCTACTGATGGAATGAACTCACATGGTCTTCAAAGTATCTCACATACCACATGGCCTGTGATTATTATGTTTTATAACCTACCTCCATGGCTATGTATGAAGCGTAAGTACATGATGTTATCTATGTTAATTTTTGGGCCTAAACAACTAGGGAATGACATAGACGTATACTTGACACCTTTAATTAAAGACTTAAAGATTTTGTGGGAGAATGGTGTGGAGGTTTATGATGGATATAGGAAAGAAATTTTTAATTTGAGGGCGATGTTGTTTGGCACAATTAATGATTTTCAATTAATGATTTTTATGCATATTATGTTATATTATGTAGTACTTTGATGAATTCAAGTGTGCTACTTACTCGAAAGATAAACTGGAAGAAATTAAGGAGGAATGATGTCAATACATTCTTGAGATGAGAATTATGTAAGGTATATTGTCTTTCTTTATTTTGTGTGATGTTTATAGTCTTTAGAGATTTTTGTTGTTGTGATGTTCTGTACTGGATAGGAATAGTTTTGGAAGTTGTCGTATAGTTTTGAAAGTTGTTGTATAGTTCTGGAAGTTGTTGTGAATTAAGGATTGATGAAATTTGTAATTATGTTTGGTGAATCTTTAGAAGTTAAAGGTTTTGGAAGTGGAACCGTTGTTATTAGAATTATGGATGTTTTCTTGGTGTATGAGGTTTGTGTTGAATTATAATGGTTATAAGGTTTATGTATTGAATTATAATGGTATATATGTGTTGAATTAAAATTGTATATAAGGCCTATGTGTTGAAATAAAGGCTTGTGTTGAACTATAAAGATTTCTAATAAGTTTTGATAAAAATTTGAATTATAATGGTTTGTCCTGCCGTTTTATAATTAAAAAATAAGACTTATGCCAACGCTTTTAACAAAAAAGACTTCCTAAAAAAAGTGCACAATAGACAGCACTTATAACAAAAAGCGCTTCCTAAAAAAGTGTTTTTTAAAAAAGTGCTTTTAAAAAGCGCTATTTACGTGGAGAAAAGAAAGCGCTTTGCAAAAAAAAATGTTGCCTAAAGTGGATAAAAGAAAACGCTTTTAAAGAAAGTGTTGCTTAAAATAGAAATAAAAGATACATTAGGCAGCGCTGCCTAAAATAGAAAGAAAAGATACATTAGACAATGCTTTTAAAAGCGCTGCCTAAAAGGGGACAAAAGAAAGCACTTTTCATGAAAAACGCTTCCTAAAGGTGACATTAGAGTGCGCTTTTATACAGAACCGTTGCCTAAAGAGGACCTAAGGCAGCGCTTTTGCACTTAAAAAAAGTGCTGCTTTTACCTACAGCAGCGCCACTTTAGGCAGCGCTGCTAAAGGCCAAAAAAAGCACTGTCTTTTGTGATATATGGCGTAGTGACAAATACGACATGTCTGGGGAAATGGATGTCGAAGGTGATAATGAACATGTTTTATACTACAGGGAATGTGCATTGAGGTCATACCTCATGTAGTTGGTTGGCACAACCATATTTATGGACAAAATTGCAACCTACGTCGATGTAGTCTACCTGACATACTTCTTCGACTTAGAACAGATCTACAAATACAATTGGAGGTACGCATGTTTGATTTATTTGTACTCAAAACTAGGTGAAGCTTGTGTTTGGAAGACAACATAGTTGACAAGAAGTTGCATGTTACTTATGATAATATATTTTTTAGCATTATAATAGATGAGTATTATCATTAACTTTCTATTTTTTGTTATTTCACTCATAATTGTTAGTTACTCAAGAATTTAACTTAACTCTTTTTGAAGTATTTATTCACATGCATGTAATGAGGTGACCTAAGCAATTTTTGTTATTTAAAACTACTAGGAAAATAATTCTATATTACAATTATTCTTTATTAACACCTTTCGAACCTATTTATCTAATTCATTGTTTTATAATTCATTACTAGCTAAAAAATGAAAAACAATTATATGATCCAATCTTAGAGGATGAAGGAGATTTGTTTTAAAATTATTGTTGCATAAGTGTGAGGGTGCTCAAATTGTAAAATTTATCTTAAATATGTGGAAATCGTATCATGTATGATAAATTTGATAAGTACAAAAAATGAGTTATACATAAAAAAATAGAATAACAGAGTAAAAGAAAAATTATGAAAGTGGAAGAATGATAATTGATAAATGTCGTAGAGCCTCCTCTTTGATTTTATAGTCTAGTGTTGCACCCTAAAATTTGCTCAACCTTATTCCTTGGATTTATGTTTCATCATCATTAGCATTTGCATATAGAGTCATGTACATAGACTAACCATCTGCATAGCATAAGCATAGCAAGTCATTCAACATGGGACCAATCATTATTCTCATCTCTAGAGGCCTATCAAGAGGTTATTATCCTAATTCAACCTCATTCAAGTCATCAGGAAAGAATTTGAAAGCAAAGAGTTCAGCAGATCAAGCCTTGAGTCCATTTCCTAGCTGAGGGTATCTGAGGATCAACAAGAGGGTTGTGAGCTGTGGAGTGAAGGTATGGAGAGCATCTAGACCTTATGAGAGACTTACAAAGTCATTTGGAGAAGAAAACAAGTCATTGATGAAAGCACAAGAGCTATAGTTGAAGACAGTCAACTAGGGTTTCATCTGGGTCAACCCTAGGTCAACCCCAGGTCAATTGACTGACTTAAGAGGGCATTCAAGTCTATTGGAGAGATGTGGGGATCAACATTTGACATATGAAGAAGGATATGGAGATATGACAAGGAGAATTCAAGAGAAATCAAGGAGAAGAGGAGTTACTAAATTAGGGTTTCTCTGTAAAATCCCCTAGTTTAGGTCAAATTTCCAAGCAAGATAAGTCAAAATGCTAGCTTCAAATGGCTTCTTGGCCAACATGAAACTTGTAGAGGATCTCAAGACCTTTAATTTGAGTGGTGGAAGACCTCAAGGAGATTTATGGAACTCAAGTTATGGTCCTTACAAATTACAGGTCATCTGGGGTGTCTGAATTTTTGTCTGTGAAAGTGACTTGACTTCCAAGCTAGTTTTGCCCCTCAAGGAGATTTCAAATGAATTCTTGGTCAACATAAGAGTTGTTCCTCATTGTCTTAGCTTTCTAGAATGGTATGGTATGCCTTCATATGATGTGGAGAACTCAACTTATGGTCTTGACAAGCAAAGGGTATTTTGGGCATTTGTGAATTACAGGTCATTTTAACCTATACCCAAAACTCATACAAGGAGGCCTCAAATGGAAAAACTTACAACATCAAACTTGCTCCAAATGGGATTTTAAGTCTAGAAAGAGGGTCACAAGTTATTGGAGAAGCTCATAGCATGGAGTTGCATGATTGGTCAAAATATGAACTAAAAAAGGCTTATAAAGTGAATAATTTCAAAGTGAAAAATGGTTTGGGAGATTTACAAGTCCAAATGGAGACTTCCAATATATGATTTTGAATGGAAAAACAATTCTAAGAACAATGGTTCACACACTTTTTTGAGTTTAGAAGGAAAAAATGAAGTTATCCATGGTTGCTTACCTTTTAAGAAACATAATCCAAAATGAGCCAAAGTTTGAAAACAAGGGAATGTGCAAGATGGATCTAGAATGTGCCATTGGGGTCTATATATTCATGAAAGGAGAATTTGGCAAGGGTTGGCCTCATTTGCACCAAGAATTCCACAAATTTTTCTCATGCTTTCTCATTAAGTTTTCATTCCAATTCTCCAAAATCTTCATCAATCTTCCTCAAAATCAATCCAATCATATTCAATATTCATCATAGATCAGAATTGAAGCAAGGATCAAGTGATTATCATCCATTTTCGAGTGCTTTTCTCAAGATCATCAAAATCACAATCTCAAGTGGATAGCATAATTCTGGCCAAGTCTCATCCAAAGCTTGCATACAGAATCAAGTTCCTCAAGGATTGATCAAGATTCAACACTTAGAAGCTTCAGATCCACATCTTCCATAGCTGTTCTCAAGGTTTTACATCAGGTAAGTTTTCCTTCGATTTGCTTAATTCAGTTAATTTCACATGATTTTATTAGTGTAGACTTGATCTAGGTGGTTAGGAGATTAAGTTAGATGATTTTGGAACGATTTGGTGATGGTTAGTGACAGGTGCAACAAACTGTTTGGATTAATATCTCTTAGGTTAAGCCATTAGAATCCTAGATCGATAGTGTAGGTTAATCACCTTTGTGCATAGATCAGATTATAGTAAGTTTGAGGGAGAATAGTGATGGTTCATATCAGTGCATTTCAATGGTGGCCAGTATGTGATTCAATCGGATTTGTTGATGTGGTGAGTTTCAAGATAAACTGGTGCTATAGGATTGTAGAGGGAGAGATTTGGAGCAGGTTTCATGTTTATGGCGTGGCATTTCATTGCGTGTGGAAGGAGAACAGAGGGATGGAATATTGTTCGTGCATGGAGGTTCATGGAGTTAAAACCCTAATTCTCAGAACCAAGGAAGAAGACACAATCGTGTCCGTTCATCTCATGGTAGACCTTTGACTTAGAAGAGGATCCTAGGGCCAGCATTTAATCTGATTATTGGAGGGAATTTGAGTTGAGGCCAAAACGCGCCGTTTCATTAATTGAAACGGGCGGGCCTGAGAGTATTTTGTTATCCCCACCCCCAATGTGAGCCCAATTCCAGGTTTCAACGTGAATTCGCTACTATTCTCACCCCCAGCGCTCTTCTTTTATTTTTCATTGATTCTGAGTAATTCTGGGCTTTGTCAAAAGCGCTACCAGCACCCCCCTATTTCCTGGCCCAATGGGATTATAACTGGGGCGAGTTTCTAAATGCACCCCTCTCCCTCATTTAATTCAATTTTATTTTTCTTAATTCCATTTTATTTTACCAATTTTCATTAAATCATAAATAATTCATAAAAAATGTTTTTTAATCCATTCTTTTTACCATATTTTCATTAAAATGTCTAGAATATTATAGGATAATAAAATTTCATTTTTTGTTTTATGTCATATTTTTTACATATTTTCTAAAATAAATGTCACATTAAATAATTCATTTCATGCATCATTTTTATGATTTTTGTTCTCTCACATGCTTTGATATTTTTGATCATTCTTTTCATATTGTTTAGATGAGATATTAGGCTTGTAGAAATATTTTAGTTCCCATTTTTAGAGGTTAATTTCAGGTGATTAATAAATGCTTGAATATCCTGAACAAAACTAGGGTTTTTAGGTGACAACTTAGGAGTTTGATTTCATTTCCCTTAGGACTTAGGGTTTGAATAGATTAGTTATGGGACTATAGGGGCTATGGGTAGCTATTAGATCCCTTAGAAAAGTTAGGATTCCCCTACTGCTATTATTACTGTCTGTTATATCTGTTGTCTGGTGTGGTGTGCCCTCTGGGGATTGTTGCTTGTTTGATTGGGTATTGGGTTTGCCTGGGGCCCTGGGGAAGCTGAAGATTGGTGAAGATGAAGCTAATGGAGATTCCAAGATTGAAGATCAACTGTCAGAGTTGAGGAGGAGTTTCTTGCTGTCAGTTGCTGAGGAGACTAGGGTTTAGGAGCTAGGCAGAGCTCTAGATTAGAAATCTTGCTTCTCAAACATGGATTGCCTTGTCTGCATCCATTCTTCTCTGTGATTCAGAGTCTCTCTAAGACACTCACCCCCTTCCTTTGGAAGGCTTGGTGATAGTATCTATGAGATAGAACTCTTGAGAGAAAATGTCTCTTGTGTTAGAAGCAGTCTGTTCACCACCTTTGGTAGTCAGCTGATTGCTTAACACCCATTCACTCTTGTGATTGATCCCTCATCCTGGAGGTTTAAGCTTGAAGAAAAGCCATTGCAGATGGAAGACTGATGATCAAAGCCCTTGTCTGAAGGCCATGAAGATGGAGATTGATGCTTGTTGAAGCCTGTAGCTGATTGGAGGTTGCTTGAAGCCAGTTGTTGATTTAGAGCTGCTGATGCTGTTTCTTTTGCTGTATTTCATTTCTGATGTATTGATTGGTTTTCTGAACTGTATTGTTTGCTGTTTACCCTGTTGGGTTGAAAGTGAAGCCTGTTCACTTTTGCCTATTGTTTTCTAGGTTCGAGGTTGGGTGGGACTCCCTTGCCTCGCTTGTGCTGTTGCATCCATGCATTTTACTGCTTTACTGTATATATCTGATATTGTTTCTATTTCTGCCTATCCCGTAGGATCTCTGTTTCTCTCTGTGCAAGAGAGGAGCATGATAGACACTAGGTCTCAACCCATGCATGATAACATTAGGTTAGTTTGTTTCCCTTCGCAACCGTAGGTTAGAGTTCTGTCTCTTTCTTTCTCAAAACAAACAGAAAAACACATAAAGATTTCAAACACAATAAAAGACACTTCTTCCGTAAAAGAATGTGAACTCATCAAGACGTCATTTTTGTCCGCCGGGACTGTTAATCAAGAAAACCTTTTCAGAAGGACTAAAATCAACCAAGACAAGTTTGCGTTGTACGTGGCCCGAACTACGTTTGCTCTGATCTTTCATGCTGTATGAAAGTACGTAGGCATAGGATGCGATATCCTAGCGAGCAACCTTCCCCTCCTTTCCCGTAGGTAGGCGAACTACGTTGACTCTGATTTCTCGTTCCAGACGGGAATACGTAGGCATAAAGTGCGATACTTTGCCGAGTCATTTTATTTTCTTTTAACCCCAGACCTGTAGAGTAGATAGAATAACAATCCATATCCGAAGACAAGCGTGGATCCCGTCGAGTACGACGGACGTGAGAGGTGCTAATACCTTCCCCTTGCGTAACCGACTCCCGAATCCAGGTTTTGGTTGCGATGACCATACCTTTCCCGTATTGTGCGAGGTTTACTCTGAGCGTTTCCTTTCCCTCCCGTGGGATAAATAACGCACGGTGGCGACTCTTCTGTTCAGCCGGCGCCGATTTTCGCAGTAGCGACAGCTGGCGACTCTGCTGGGGATCCAACGTCCCCTGGCTGCTAAGGACTGCGATGGTTCTTATGCATTTGGGATCCAACGTCCCTTAAGAGAGTCAATCCTAACGCTTGTTTTCCCGTTGAGGATTTTGTATGGAGTTATTGTATATTTCTAACCTTGTATTTTCAGCTTTATATATTGTTTATTATTGCTGTATTGGGGTGTGACGGGTGTTCTGATATTGAGAGATAAGCTGGACCTGGGCTTGAGTGCACCTAGAATTAGAGTAGAAATTAGTGGGCGCCCGCTTGCTTTGCTTGCTTCGGTGTCCCATGAAATCTACACTCAGACGAGGTTCCTCTGGTTGGCCTCCTGCCCCTTCCTTTGGTTGGCGTGGGTTGCTGGTTAGTTGGATTGTCGACTCTGGGGACCGATCATTTGGAAGTTGGCTGAGTGAGGCCTCTTCAGGAATTGATGATGCCACTCCTTCTGGGAATCGTATCATCAACCCTGAAAGTCTGTGACGCTGACGACCGCATAGGATGCCGTACCTTGTGCCAGTTATAGGGCCACCCACCTGTGAGGGGATTCAGGGTTATGCAGGTAACTAGACCTCCAGATTACCGGTTATTTCTTGATCAGAGATTCGGGTTATTTATGGAGAGTTCTGAGGTCTGTCAGAGACCATTTGGAGATTTATTCTGAGGTCTGTCAGAGACCATTTGGAGATGTATTCTGAGGTCTGTCAGAGACCATTTGGAGATGTATTCTGAGGTCTGTCAGAGACCATTTGGAGATGTATTATGAGGTCTGTCAGAGACCAATTGGAGGTGATTTGAGGTCTATCAGAGACCAGTTCGAGTTATGGTTTGAGGTCTGTCAGAGACCAGTGTTGGAGTTTTATTTTAGGTCTATCTGAGACCAGGGTTTGATGACTTCTGGATGGTCTATCTGAGACCTTTCTGGATTGGGTTCAGGCTATTCAGCTACGGCTTTGGTCCCTGTTGAATGTTACTTGCATTGCATCCTTGCATATCCATTATCATTTGCATTTCACTAACGTGTGTCTGTGCTGCAGGTGCATTTGCATTTCCCTAGTTCTAGTGCCCAGACTTCTGAGTATTTGATCATGACTAGCCTACGGAGAACGGTTGCTTACAAATTGCCTACGCCTGATATTGTTCCTTTACTGGGGTTGATCTCTCTTGCTGATGAGGGTGTTCGTAGGAGTTTCCGGATGAGCTATGGTAGATTATTGAGATTGGTGTGCAAACCTACAGAGGTAGAGTCAGATGGGCTGTATGCTTTGATGCAATTCTACGACCCTGCTTTGAGGTGTTTCACGTTCTCTGACTTTATTATGGGACCAACCCTGGAGGAATACGCTGAGTATGTTGAGCTGCCTGTGCAGAACCAGGTTCCATTCATCCATTATGACGCCAAACCCAAGCCGGAGGAATTGGCAAAAGCCTTGCATGTTGATGCTTCTGAACTTGTGACTACTGTTTCCCGGGGAGTTCCAGGCTTCTCATTTCAGTTCTTAGTTGGTAAAGCCCAAGAGTACGCCAAGAATGGGTGCTGGGTTGCTTTCAATGCTGTGTTGGCTTTGTGCATTTATGGCATAGTTTTATTCCCCAATATACCGGATTTTGTGGACTTCGATGCTTTCTACTTGTTTGCCGCTGGTAATCCTGTGCCTACTTTACTCGGAGATCTCTACCACTCACTGCATTACAAGAATGAGAAGGGAAGAGGGAAGAATGTTCATCTGTGTGTGCCCTTGTTGAGTATGTGGTTTGAGAGTCACCTTCCTAAGAGAGGATCTGCTGCAGAGACTACAGTTCCAGTTGGTTGGCCGGAGCGTTTGATGAGGTTATCGTCGGAAGATATGGAGTGGTTTGATAGAGACCTGTTGGGATCGGAGCTCATCTTCAGTTGTTCGGGGTACCCTAATGTGCCATTGATAGGAAGAAAAGGGTGTATCAATTACAACCCTTCTCTATTCATTCGCCAGTTTGGATATGCGCTGAAGAATCCACCTCAAGAGGAGGAAGTACAGGAATCTCTGTACTTCACTGGAGATTTGAAGGGGGAATTATTAGCCAAGTTGCGACGTGCCTGGACGAGTATTAACCACAAAGGGAAGCCGTTGTTGGGAAAGAATGACTGTCAGGCCTATGCACCTTATAGAGTTTGGATTCAAGAGAGGGCTAGTCAGTTGAAGATGCCGTTTCCAGAGGCACCAATCCTTGCTCCTATTCCGGTAGAAGAGCCGACTACTGTTTCTAGAGAAGCATATGAACAGGTTGTGAAGGAGAAAGAAGCCCTGATGAAGATTAACGAAGGGTTAGAGCAAGAGCTAGCCCAAGCACGCAGCGAGAAAAACAAGGCCGTATATGCTTTCCAACAACAGATTGAGCTGGTAAACAGGTTAGGATCTGAGTTGACCGAGGAAAAGAAGAAGCGCGAACGTCTGGGGCAAGAGTTCAGAACTTCCCATGACATGCTGGAAGCCAAAAAGAAGGCGCTCGACGCAGCACACCGAGAGATATCTTCTTGCAATAAGACTTGGAATGCTACTCTCACCAACAACAAGAAGAGGGAAGATAAGCTGAAGCAGCAAATTTCCGACCTCGAGGAGAAGTTGAAGTCTAGCATCAAGAAGTGTGAGGAAGAAGTGATGAACCGGTATAGTGTCCAGCATGCACTGAACAAGGCAATCAAATCCAGAGATGAAGCAGTATCCCAGAAGCGAAAGTTAGAAGATTGCTTCGGAGAAGCAACATGGGAAGAAACTGCTGAAGACGTACGCCGTGTCCTTAAGAGGAGAAACCTGCTTGTTGAAGGGCTGCTTGATCGACCAAGCCATCCGGAGACCAAGAAGTTGATAGAGGAGTACCAGACTTTTGGGAGGATCTGATCATTCCATTATTTGTATGCTCTATTTGCATAGTGCTGACCATCACCAGGATTGTTGGTTGAGGTCATGCCATCTTTGTACTCTCAGTGATATTGTACCCTGGGCTTATTGATTCTCTCTGCAATATATGAGGCTTTCTATGATTCAGCTCCGATATTCCTATTGTCAGCACTGTCACCGCACCGGCACCCTCGCACTAGAACTGGGGGAATGAACTTCCCTAATGCACAGACACATTGCATTGCATTCATATTCATATTGCATAACAGGTAATCTATGAATGGTGTCTTATCTCTTGCTCTGATTCAGGTACTTAACAGGATTCCAGATCAACATCCGCACCGCTATTCTACACGATCCAACTGTCGGAAAGTCATGGACCAGATTCAGAACGAGATGCAGGATGTACGCGAGAAGCTCGCCCTCTTCATGCAGACCATGGAGGCTATAGCAAAAGGGCAAGAGAATTTGCAGGCCATGGTCCAGCCTCTGTTGGCTCGCAACGCTGGTCATGGTAACGAAGATCATCAGTCTGTCAGGGTTGATACTGCTCATGGAGACGGCACTCCCACGCCGGTGGCTCCGCCTGTCGTCAATATGCCCGCTGCTAACGTCAACAACGCTACCGCTGCTGTGAATGGTAACGTCGGAGTTGGAAATGAAACTGCTGTCCATAACGCTGGGCTGGGTGATATCAATGGGGGAGATAATCTCGGAGGCAATGGTTTTATCAACGCTGGGTTCGGATTCAACGATCAGGGATTCGACAATACTGGCAAGTATGGCTTTAATGCTCAAGGCTTTGGGCAAGATGGTTATGGTATGGTCAATCAGGGCTACGGAGGTTTTGGAAACGGAAACGGTGCTGGTTTTACGGCTGGTGGTCCTGCTGGAGGTGTTCAAGGGTATGGCAACAGAGGCCGAGTTCCAGGGATGAATCAGGTCAGAGCTGGACGTAATAATGCGTATGATGGATACGGGGCTGGAAACGGTATGTGGCAAGAGGATCAGCAGGAGGACGCCTTCTCTGGAGGGGGTTTTGACGGGCCGATGGATGATTCTCAAAAGATTAGAATGCTGGAAGAGCAAATGAAGGGAGTCCTAAACCAGAGTGATGTGGGTCTGGACATGGCAACAATGGGCTTGGTACCTGGGCTGAGGGTGCCAATCAAGTTCAAAGCGCCTGCGTTCGATAAGTACAAAGGAGATACATGTCCGAAGGTTCATGTACGAGCTTATTACAGAAAGATGTCTGCATACTCCACTGACGAAAGAATGCTCATGCATTTCTTTCAGGATAGCCTATCGGGTCCTTCCTTAGAGTGGTACATGGGGTTGGAGCCCACTGATATCAAGACTTGGAAGCAATTGGCAGAGGCGTTCGTAGCCCATTACAAATATAACAGTGACCTGGCACCCAATCGGGTCCAGTTGGCCGGGCTTTCGCAGAAGAAGGGGGAGAGTTTTAAAGAGTACGCGCAAAGGTGGCGCGATATGGCTGCCAGAGTTCGTCCTCCTGTGGAAGATAAAGAAATGAACGACATGTTTGTTGGCACATTCACCGGGCTGTTTCATGATATGCTGTTTCATACGTCTCTGGCTAGTTTTTCAGATCTGATTTTGATGGGTGAAAAGATTGAGCGGAACATTAAGCAAGGGAAGTTCCAAGTCGATGAATCAACTGCATCTGGCAGTAATAGGAAAGCTTATGGTGGGCGCCGTCAGGGCGAAGCTAGCGCTGTATTTGGAGGCCGAGGCCGAGGCCGAGGCAGGGGAAGAAATCCATATCGTCAGCAGCAGCAAGTGTCGAGTGTCACCATCCCGTATCAACAACAACCAATCCAGCAACAACAACAGGTTCAGCAGCAACCAATGCCACAGCAGCAGCAGCCTCAGCAGGGGGCACAGCAGGCTCAGAGAAAATTCCAGGGCGGTAAGCCGAGAAGGGTGTTCGAGAAGCCTCCCTCTAACTATGCTGATCTATTGCAGACCTTGTTGGGATTGAATCTGGTAGAGAAAAGAACCTTGGCACCAATAACGGGAACTCCCCCGTTCGGCTATGATGCAAATAGGCGCTGCGAGTTTCATTCTGGGGCCCCGGGCCATGATATCGAAGGTTGTCATGCTTTTAAGCACGTTGTGCAGGATCTCTTGGACAACAAGTCTATCAACTTCGGAACGACCGGTGCGAATATAGTCCAGAAACCCATGCCTAATCATGGGGCGAATGCCGTGCTGACTGAGGAAGGTCTGAATCTGATTATGAATGTTGAGGATTTAAAGACGCCGCTGAGCGAAATAAAAAGCCGACTGTTGCAAGGAGGTGTTTACCCGGGTTGTAATGAGTACTGCTTAGATTGTTGGGCCCTGTCTGGGGGGTGTGAGGATTTGAAGAAAGGCATTCAGGCCTTGATTGATGAAGGTGTATTACAGTTTGATAGAACAGCAACTGATGAGCCGGCAGGGGCAATAATGGATAATCAGAGTGATGTTGCCACAGTGACAATTCCTAGGAAGACGATCACTATTTCAGCACCAGCTCAGCGCCCACCGATTACTATAACTAAAGCCGGGCCAATCCCGTATGAGAACACGAAGGCGGTCCCATGGTCATATGGGCTAGAGGTGTATTGTGACGGGATTAAAATCGATGTTAACAAGCAGTCAGCGGAGGTTGTGGATAATGTTGTGGGCTCAGGAGGCATGACGAGGAGCGGCAGGATCTTTATATCTCCTGAAGTGGAAGCCGAAAGGCTAGCGAAAGGAAAAGGGAAAGCGGTTGAGAATGTTCCGGTTCAAGCAAATGAAAAAGAAGCAGCATCTAAGGATGTCGAAGAATTCATGCGCTTAATTCGGAAGAGCGACTATAAAATCGTGGAGCATCTGCAGCAAACGCCATCCAAAATATCTATTCTGTCATTGCTGTTGTGTTCGGAAGCCCACAGGAACGCTTTGCTGAAAGTCCTGGACACTTCTTTTGTACCACAGGATGTCTCCGTGAACCAGCTAGAAGGGGTATTGGCACATGTAAATGCAGGCCACAGTCTGGGCTTTACTGATTTCGACTTGACTCCGAAAGGAAGGGATCATAATATGGCATTACATGTATCTGTTGAGTGCAGAGGGTCGACAATGTCGCACGTATTGGTTGACACTGGGTCGTCTTTGAATGTGCTGCCTAAGAAGGCTATGATGAAGCTGGATGTTCGAGGGATTTTGTGTACACCAAGTGATTTGGTAGTCAGAGCGTTTGACGGCACGCGGAGAACAGTCTTCGGATCGATCACCTTGCCTCTGCAAGTGGGGCCGGAAGTGTTTGCAACGGAGTTTTATATCATGGATATACAGCCTGCGTATAGCTGCTTGCTGGGAAGACCTTGGATTCACGGGGCGGGGGCTGTCACGTCAACCCTGCATCAGAAGTTAAAGTATATGGTCGGAGACAGTGTAGTCACCGTGTGCGGAGAAGAAGACATCCTGGTCAGCCATCTTTCTTCGTTTAAATATGTGGAAGTCGACGGGGAGATCCACGAGACGCCATGCCAGGCATTCGAAGGTTTGCGCATAAAGGACAAGAGGCCCGGGCCAAGCAAAGTGCCGGAGATAGCTGTCTCATCGTACAAAGAGGCCCAAGCGCTAGTGAAGGCAGGAGAAGCCACGGGCTGGGGCAAAGTATTGGATATTCCGGTGAAAATGGACCGGTTCGGACTGGGGTACCGACCGTCGTCATCAACTCCTTCCGTGGGGGCCCCCCATTTCAGAAAGTCAATCACCATCTCTGCCAGTGGAGTATGCCATGAATCTGTCAATGCTGCTTCAGAGTCCGATGAAGGGGACATCGACTGTGATATGGATGCCTGGATTCAGCCAAGCACGCCAGGACAAGGACTGTGCAACTGGTCTATTCAGGAGCTTGTTCCTGTGACTTTTAAACAGTAATGCTTTGCTTTATTAATTGTTGAATAATCTGATGTCTTGCCCGGGGCATCAGGATTTGCTTAGGGCTGTGTTGTTATAAACATTGCTTCGTTAATCATTAAATAAATGGCGTTTTTTTTTCATGTGCAAATACTGTAATCCCTGTCTTTCTTGTTTTGTATTTTTCAATAAAATGGCAACGTGGTTATCCGCTTTATACGCATTTTGAAGCACTTAACCCTTTCTTTTGCAGGATAACATTTTCAGATGACATCCTTGAACCACCTATGACTCTTCCCGACTTCGAGCACCCGGTATTCCAGACCGAAGAAGAGGTTGTCGAAGATAGCGACGTTCCGGAAGAACTGTCTTGGTTGGTGAAGCAAGAGGAAAGAGCCATTCTGCCTCACGACGAGGTTATCGAAATTATCAATTTGGGGTCGGAAGGGGTTGAGAAAAATATTCGTATCGGAGCCGCACTGCAGAGTGATATCAAGCGAAAACTGGTTGAAATGCTCCGGGAGTATAATGATGTATTCGCTTGGTCGTATCAAGATATGCCAGGGCTCGATACTGATATGGTTGTGCATCGCCTGCCACTGAAAGAAGACTGCCCGCCTGTCAAACAAAAACTTCGCAGAACTCGCCCAGATATGGCAATGAAGATCAAGGAGGAGGTTCAGAAACAGTGGGACGCTGGTTTCCTGGCTGTGACGAAGTATCCCTCATGGGTTGCCAACATCGTACCAGTGCCAAAGAAAGATGGCAAGGTTCGAATGTGCGTGGATTATAGAGATTTGAATAAAGCAAGCCCAAAAGACGATTTTCCACTTCCTCACATTGACGTGTTAGTGGATAATACTGCTCAGTACTCCGTATTCTCCTTCATGGATGGCTTTTCAGGCTATAATCAAATTAAAATGGCGCCAGAGGATATGGAGAAGACTACTTTCATAACGCCTTGGGGAACATTTTGCTATAAAGTGATGCCCTTTGGTTTGAAAAATGCTGGGGCAACATATCAGCGTGCGATGACAACTCTCTTTCATGACATGATGCATAAAGAGATTGAAGTTTATGTTGACGATATGATTGCCAAATCCCAGACGGAGGAAGAGCATCTGGTGAATCTGTTGAAGTTGTTTAAAAGGCTTAGGAAGTTCAGGCTAAGGCTGAACCCTAACAAATGCACCTTCGGGGTGAGATCGGGTAAACTGCTGGGGTTTATCGTAAGCGAAAGAGGAATAGAGGTCGATCCTGCTAAAATAAAAGCGATTCAAGAAATGCCGACGCCTAAAACAGAGAAAGAGGTACGCGGGTTTTTAGGGAGATTGAACTACATTGCTCGGTTCATATCTCATCTAACTGCCACGTGTGAACCATTATTCAAGCTGTTGAAGAAAGATCAAGCTGTAACGTGGAACGATAATTGTCAAAAGGCGTTCGACAAAATAAAGGAGTATCTGCAGGAACCTCCTATTTTGATACCCCCAGTGGCAGGAAGACCCTTGATAATGTATTTGACGGTTCTTGAGGGAAGTATGGGTTGTGTTCTCGGTCAACATGACGAGACGGGGAGAAAAGAGCATGCAATTTACTATTTGAGTAAGAAATTTACGGACTGTGAATCTCGATACTCAATGCTGGAGAAAACTTGTTGCGCGCTAGCCTGGGCCGCCAAGCGGTTGAGGCAGTACATGCTGAATCATACAACCATGCTCATCTCGAAGATGGATCCAATCAAATATATATTTGAAAAGCAGGCGTTGTCAGGTAGAATTGCCCGTTGGCAGATGATCTTGACTGAATATGATATTCAATACGTCTCGCAAAAGGCAATAAAGGGGAGTGTGTTGTCCGAGTATTTGGCGGAGCAGCCTATTGAAGAGTATCAACCGATGAGATTCGATTTTCCTGACGAGGATATCATGTATCTCAAGATGAAGGATTGCGAAGAGCCGTTACCAGACGAAGGACCAGAGCCGGGGTCCAAATGGCAGATGATATTTGATGGAGCTGTGAATGCTTACGGTAGCGGAATAGGGGCAATTATCACCACGCCGCACGGGTCGCACATCCCGTTTACTGCCCGATTGACCTTTGCCGTTACCAACAATGAGGCCGAATACGAAGCTTGTATAATGGGGCTTGAAGAAGCCATTGATTTGCGAATCAAACATTTAGACGTATACGGAGACTCAGCTCTGGTAGTGAATCAGATCAAAGGGGAATGGGAGACACGGCAACCCAATTTGATACATTATATGAATTATGCAAGGAGATTGTTGCCTTTCTTCGACAAAGTTGAATTGCATCATGTGCCGCGGGCAGAAAATCAAATGGCTGACGCCCTTGCCACCTTGTCTTCCATGTACAAGGTCAACTTCTGGAACGAAGCTCCCCAGATCACCATCTCTCGGTTGGACAGGCCAGCTTATGTATTTGCTATTGATGAAGCATCTGATGGCAAACCGTGGTATTTTGATATCCTTAACTTCCTGAAGAATAAAGAGTATCCGGCTGGGGCATCCAGTCAAGATCAGAAGACTCTCAGGAGATTAGCGGGTAATTTCTACTTGAACCCGGATGGCGTCTTGTACAGAAGAAACCACGACTTGGTGTTGTTGCGTTGTGTAGACGAGAAAGAGGCAAAGCTTCTCATGGAGGAAATTCACGAAGGTGCATTTGGCACGCATGCTGGTGGACATGCTATGACGAGAAAACTGCTGCGGGCAGGTTACTTTTGGCTGACGATGGAAACTGATTGTTTCAAGTTTGCAAGAAAGTGCCACAAGTGCCAAATTTATGCTGACAAAATACATGTGCCTCCGAGTCCTCTAAATGTGATGTCATCTCCATGGCCATTCTCAATGTGGGGAATCGATATGATTGGAAAGATTGAGCCGACGGCTTCTAACGGGCATCGGTTCATCCTCGTAGCAATCGATTATTTCACCAAGTGGGTGGAAGCGGCGTCTTACGCAAATGTAACGAAGCAAGTGGTGGCTAGATTCATCAAGAGAGATATCATTTGCCGATACGGAATTCCTGAGCGGATAATCACGGATAATGGTTCTAATCTGAACAACAAAATGATGAAGGAGCTCTGTCAGAATTTCAAGATCGAACATCACAACTCCTCCCCTTACCGACCCAAGATGAATGGCGCTGTCGAAGCGGCCAATAAGAATATCAAGAAGATAGTCCAGAAAATGGTGGTGACGTATAAGGATTGGCACGAGATGCTACCTTTCGCTTTGCACGGTTATCGTACGACGGTACGCACATCAACCGGGGCAACCCCGTTCTCGTTGGTATACGGAATGGAAGCGGTATTACCATTGGAAGTTGAGATCCCTTCTCTGAGGGTATTGCGAGACGTTCAGCTGGACGAGGCAGAATGGGTAACGAATAGATTGAACCAACTGAGTTTGATGGATGAGAAGAGGCTAGCTTCTCTGGCATACGGTCGTTTGTATCAAAGACGAATGAAGAAAGCGTACGACAAGAAAATACTTCCGCGAAGCTTTCAGACGGGCGACCTTGTGCTGAAAAGGATTCTCCCGCCGCAAGCAGATCACAGGGGCAAGTGGACCCCCAACTACGAAGGGCCATACGTTGTCAGTAAGGTCTTTTCAGGAGGAGCTTTATTGTTGTCCACCATGGACGGGGAGGACTTTGCGTCACCTGTGAATTCGGACGCAGTTAAAAAATACTTTGCTTAAAACAGACCCGCTGGACAGAAAAAAGAGAGTCCAGGCAAAAATGGGGCATCCTGGCGAACCAAAAACAGAATGAAAGGTTCGGGCAAAAGTTAGGGATAAAATGAAAAATGTACACCCGCGAAGTTGAAAACCTACACTGGGCGGCTTCGGCAAAAAGGGGTATCCCGGTGAACTGAAAACCCGTAAAGGGCGGTTCACGCAAAAGTTAGGGATGAGAAAAGCAAATGACTGCGGTCCGAATTCGAAGTCAATGAGCATCTATGCGGGAGAATATATGTGAGAAGTCAGTTATCGAATACAACCTCTTCAGAAGTAGGGATACCGGGAAAGTATAAGAGTCGGACGAGTCATGGGAGGATCAGTTCGTGATGTTCATCTGCATCCAGTTGCCGACATGTGTACAAAATTTAATTTGTCAATATTTATGCTTCTTGTGAATACTTGCATACTTGTATATTTGCTTTGCGTAGCTTCCTCTTTTCAGGAGTTACATCCCGTGTACAAAAACTCCGCCCATTCAGGGGCCCAATCAATGAAAATGTGTCATTCAGTACTTGATGCCTGTTCTTTACTGTTTTGCGCATGATAAAACGCCTAAAGTTTATTGAAGCTAGCATGAGTATAACATTACTGGCCCTTGCCAACAATTGTTAAAGCTTTGAATTAACTGAGTGTAACGTCACTAACCTGAATCGATTTGGATTGCATAGGCTTGTCGTGCTTTGTTTGTGTTGTTGCAGGTTTCATAACTGTACGAGGAAGGTGATCAAAAGATTGCAATAGTGAAAGGCTTGATCCCCACGCAGGTCATGCATGTTATTCCTGAAGAAGGATAGAATTCTCCAGCTAGCCGTAGCTTATCCAAAGGACGTGCTCCAGAGAAGTTACTCGTCCTCAGCAGAGTTTAGTGATTCTGAGATCGTAAGGCTGTATTCAGACAGGTTCATCTCCCCCGTAGGGTCAGGCACTCTTCCCCAGTGGAGTCAGTTAATTTTCCCCAAGAGAATCCAGCCATCCCCGGCGGAGTTCTCTTTTCAGCAAATGTTCTTTTCTTCCAATGGAATTCGAAGGTCAAGCCTCTCCAAAGCAGAGTGGATGGCGGTTCCTGTCATTTATTTTGTCAGAGATACTGGTGATATCGGTTCACGTTCCAGCAGAAAGTCCGATCGCGCTATGCGCATCTGCTATTCCTCAGCAAAGTCATATTCCCCAGCAAGGGGTTACTTCAGCAAGACGTGTGGGTTGAGTTCCCGACTTTCCAGCAGGGTCGACTTCATCCTACCAGCATTTATTTTGCCGGAATAATTTTTGTAGCATCAGGTTATCCCCGGCGAGTCGGCGTTACCCTTCCAGCATTTATTTTGCTGAAGCAGTTTCTGTACTCTAGTGGTTCAGGTGGAGAGAGCCCTTGCTCAAATAAATCACCAAACGGTCAAGATCTCGGCAGGAGATATTCGATGACAATGTCAGTTTCGGCGGTATTCCCCCACAGAGTTATCGTGATAAAACTCTCTTTGTCTCCAGCAGAGTCATTTATGCAAATGTCTCTTATTTTCCCCAGCCAGAGTGGCCATGATAAGAATCTCCTTATCCCCAAGCAGAGTTTGTTTGTCATCAACGGGTCGCATAAATCAGAATTTCAGAGGCCACCGCCGGTTATCAGAGCAGGCGTCCGATAGTTGGTTTCCGGACATCCCCAGTAGAGCTCATCTCGAAGTCGCTGTCACGTCAATGCTAAGAAGTTTGTGGGTGAGGATCATTGAAGAACCAAGTCCTAGCGCGGACAGTTTACTCCTAGAATGACGGGATTTCTTCAGAAGTGGGCGTCCTAACGTGGACAGGTTTGTTTTACCGGATTGGTAAGGTGCGTTAATCCTGACGTGGATAGATTCGGTCTCTTGAAATTTGGAGAAAGGGAGGTCATGACGTCGACAAAAGATTGGTTACTCTTCGTGTTGGTATCCTGACGTGGATCATTTGTTTTCAGCAGATACCTTTATTCGTAATGGTGAAATGTGCGTCCTGACGTGGACAAGTTTGTAGTTCTTTGTGATGACAAGGTACAAGAATCCTGACGTGGACAAATTTATCCTTCTTCGTGTTGTTGGCAAAGTGTAAGTCCTAACGCGGATATTTCCCCAGTGAGTCGAAGGTGTGAGTCCTTACGTGGACAAGTCTTATTTCCTCAGTGAGTCGAAGACGCCTGAGTCCTTACGTGGACAAATCAAGACGATATCAGTGTCCTAACGCGGACAGATCAAAGAGATTATTATTCCTAACGCGGAAAGATGTAGTCCTTACGCGGACATATCAACAGAGGTGATTCCTAACGTGGAAAGACAGTATTCCTAACGTGGAAAAAAGAGAGTCCTTACGTGGACAGATTAAGATGGCATTCCTTACGTGGAAAAATGAGTCCTGACGCGGACAAATCAGAAAGAAGTTGGTATTCCTGACGTGGAAAGATCAAAGTCCTGACGCGGACATATCAAGATTGATTCCTGACGTGGAAAGAAATGGATTATTCCTGACGTGGAAAGAGAGTTTAGTCCTGACGCGGACAGATCGAAGAAGATATTCCTAACGTGGAAGAAGGAAATTAGTCCTTACGGGGACAGATGCAAGAAAAGTTGAGTCCTGACGTGGACAAGTTCAGAAATGGTTGTATTCCTTACGTGGAAAGATCGGAGTCCTGACGCGGACACGTCAAGTGGAATTGGAGTCCTTACGTGGACAGGTTGATGCAGTTCTCCTTATGTGGAAAGAAGATTGCTTCCTAACGTGGAAAGATAAAAGCGTTACTCCTAACGTGGACGATGCGATTCCTAACGTGGACAGGTGTTACTCCTAACGTGGAAGAGTTTTTCCTAACGTGGACGATTCAATTTACGGAAATGCAGACGAAGTATCCCCAGCGGAGTTGCCGAGATTTTTCTGGGTTGACAGCAAGTGGAGTCCTGACGTGGACAGGTTCTAGTTGAGAGTTCTTCGTATTGACAACAGACAGAGTCCTAACGTGGACAAGCAAGCAGTCTGGTATGACAAAATCCTCTTCAGAACGATGAAGACAATCCCCAGCACGGTCGCGCGAGATCAGTGGGTTACTCTAACAGTCAGATTCAGCTGATGAATGTCATTCCGCAAGCAGGAGCGCAGTTTATTTCTGCGGTTGGCAAATTTCTGGTTTCACTGGTATTCAACCGTCTCGTACCGCGAATGTCTGAAGGCTCCGGGCTCTTCACCCAATCGGGTCCAAGTCGCTTGAATAGGGGCAGCTGTTGCACCCTAAAATTTGCTCAACCTTATTCCTTGGATTTATGTTTCATCATCATTAGCATTTGCATATAGAGTCATGTACATAGACTAACCATCTGCATAGCATAAGCATAGCAAGTCATTCAACAGGGGACCAATCATTATTCTCATCTCTAGAGGCCTATCAAGAGGTTATTATCCTAATTCAACCTCATTCAAGTCATCAGGAAAGAATTTGAAAGCAAAGAGTTCAGCAGATCAAGCCTTGAGTCCATTTCCTAGCTGAGGGTATCTGAGGATCAACAAGAGGGTTGTGAGCTGTGGAGTGAAGGTATGGAGAGCATCTAGACCTTATGAGAGACTTACAAAGTCATTTGGAGAAGAAAACAAGTCATTGATGAAAGCACAAGAGCTATAGTTGAAGACAGTCAACTAGGGTTTCATCTGGGTCAACCCTAGGTCAACCCCAGGTCAATTGACTGACTTAAGAGGGCATTCAAGTCTATTGGAGAGATGTGGGGATCAACATTTGACATATGAAGAAGGATATGGAGATATGACAAGGAGAATTCAAGAGAAATCAAGGAGAAGAGGAGTTACTAAATTAGGGTTTCTCTGTAAAATCCCCTAGTTTAGGTCAAATTTCCAAGCAAGATAAGTCAAAATGCTAGCTTCAAATGGCTTCTTGGCCAACATGAAACTTGTAGAGGATCTCAAGACCTTTAATTTGAGTGGTGGAAGACCTCAAGGAGATTTATGGAACTCAAGTTATGGTCCTTACAAATTACAGGTCATCTGGGGTGTCTGAATTTTTGTCTGTGAAAGTGACTTGACTTCCAAGCTAGTTTTGCCCCTCAAGGAGATTTCAAATGAATTCTTGGTCAACATAAGAGTTGTTCCTCATTGTCTTAGCTTTCTAGAATGGTATGGTATGCCTTCATATGATGTGGAGAACTCAACTTATGGTCTTGACAAGCAAAGGGTATTTTGGGCATTTGTGAATTACAGGTCATTTTAACCTATACCCAAAACTCATACAAGGAGGCCTCAAATGGAAAAACTTACAACATCAAACTTGCTCCAAATGGGATTTTAAGTCTAGAAAGAGGGTCACAAGTTATTGGAGAAGCTCATAGCATGGAGTTGCATGATTGGTCAAAATATGAACTAAAAAAGGCTTATAAAGTGAATAATTTCAAAGTGAAAAATGGTTTGGGAGATTTACAAGTCCAAATGGAGACTTCCAATATATGATTTTGAATGGAAAAACAATTCTAAGAACAATGGTTCACACACTTTTTTGAGTTTAGAAGGAAAAAATGAAGTTATCCATGGTTGCTTACCTTTTAAGAAACATAATCCAAAATGAGCCAAAGTTTGAAAACAAGGGAATGTGCAAGATGGATCTAGAATGTGCCATTGGGGTCTATATATTCATGAAAGGAGAATTTGGCAAGGGTTGGCCTCATTTGCACCAAGAATTCCACAAATTTTTCTCATGCTTTCTCATTAAGTTTTCATTCCAATTCTCCAAAATCTTCATCAATCTTCCTCAAAATCAATCCAATCATATTCAATATTCATCATAGATCAGAATTGAAGCAAGGATCAAGTGATTATCATCCATTTTCGAGTGCTTTTCTCAAGATCATCAAAATCACAATCTCAAGTGGATAGCATAATTCTGGCCAAGTCTCATCCAAAGCTTGCATACAGAATCAAGTTCCTCAAGGATTGATCAAGATTCAACACTTAGAAGCTTCAGATCCACATCTTCCATAGCTGTTCTCAAGGTTTTACATCAGGTAAGTTTTCCTTCGATTTGCTTAATTCAGTTAATTTCACATGATTTTATTAGTGTAGACTTGATCTAGGTGGTTAGGAGATTAAGTTAGATGATTTTGGAACGATTTGGTGATGGTTAGTGACAGGTGCAACAAACTGTTTGGATTAATATCTCTTAGGTTAAGCCATTAGAATCCTAGATCGATAGTGTAGGTTAATCACCTTTGTGCATAGATCAGATTATAGTAAGTTTGAGGGAGAATAGTGATGGTTCATATCAGTGCATTTCAATGGTGGCCAGTATGTGATTCAATCGGATTTGTTGATGTGGTGAGTTTCAAGATAAACTGGTGCTATAGGATTGTAGAGGGAGAGATTTGGAGCAGGTTTCATGTTTATGGCGTGGCATTTCATTGCGTGTGGAAGGAGAACAGAGGGATGGAATATTGTTCGTGCATGGAGGTTCATGGAGTTAAAACCCTAATTCTCAGAACCAAGGAAGAAGACACAATCGTGTCCGTTCATCTCATGGTAGACCTTTGACTTAGAAGAGGATCCTAGGGCCAGCATTTAATCTGATTATTGGAGGGAATTTGAGTTGAGGCCAAAACGCGCCGTTTCATTAATTGAAACGGGCGGGCCTGAGAGTATTTTGTTATCCCCACCCCCAATGTGAGCCCAATTCCAGGTTTCAACGTGAATTCGCTACTATTCTCACCCCCAGCGCTCTTCTTTTATTTTTCATTGATTCTGAGTAATTCTGGGCTTTGTCAAAAGCGCTACCAGCACCCCCCTATTTCCTGGCCCAATGGGATTATAACTGGGGCGAGTTTCTAAATGCACCCCTCTCCCTCATTTAATTCAATTTTATTTTTCTTAATTCCATTTTATTTTACCAATTTTCATTAAATCATAAATAATTCATAAAAAATGTTTTTTAATCCATTCTTTTTACCATATTTTCATTAAAATGTCTAGAATATTATAGGATAATAAAATTTCATTTTTTGTTTTATGTCATATTTTTTACATATTTTCTAAAATAAATGTCACATTAAATAATTCATTTCATGCATCATTTTTATGATTTTTGTTCTCTCACATGCTTTGATATTTTTGATCATTCTTTTCATATTGTTTAGATGAGATATTAGGCTTGTAGAAATATTTTAGTTCCCATTTTTAGAGGTTAATTTCAGGTGATTAATAAATGCTTGAATATCCTGAACAAAACTAGGGTTTTTAGGTGACAACTTAGGAGTTTGATTTCATTTCCCTTAGGACTTAGGGTTTGAATAGATTAGTTATGGGACTATAGGGGCTATGGGTAGCTATTAGATCCCTTAGAAAAGTTAGGATTCCCCTACTGCTATTATTACTGTCTGTTATATCTGTTGTCTGGTGTGGTGTGCCCTCTGGGGATTGTTGCTTGTTTGATTGGGTATTGGGTTTGCCTGGGGCCCTGGGGAAGCTGAAGATTGGTGAAGATGAAGCTAATGGAGATTCCAAGATTGAAGATCAACTGTCAGAGTTGAGGAGGAGTTTCTTGCTGTCAGTTGCTGAGGAGACTAGGGTTTAGGAGCTAGGCAGAGCTCTAGATTAGAAATCTTGCTTCTCAAACATGGATTGCCTTGTCTGCATCCATTCTTCTCTGTGATTCAGAGTCTCTCTAAGACACTCACCCCCTTCCTTTGGAAGGCTTGGTGATAGTATCTATGAGATAGAACTCTTGAGAGAAAATGTCTCTTGTGTTAGAAGCAGTCTGTTCACCACCTTTGGTAGTCAGCTGATTGCTTAACACCCATTCACTCTTGTGATTGATCCCTCATCCTGGAGGTTTAAGCTTGAAGAAAAGCCATTGCAGATGGAAGACTGATGATCAAAGCCCTTGTCTGAAGGCCATGAAGATGGAGATTGATGCTTGTTGAAGCCTGTAGCTGATTGGAGGTTGCTTGAAGCCAGTTGTTGATTTAGAGCTGCTGATGCTGTTTCTTTTGCTGTATTTCATTTCTGATGTATTGATTGGTTTTCTGAACTGTATTGTTTGCTGTTTACCCTGTTGGGTTGAAAGTGAAGCCTGTTCACTTTTGCCTATTGTTTTCTAGGTTCGAGGTTGGGTGGGACTCCCTTGCCTCGCTTGTGCTGTTGCATCCATGCATTTTACTGCTTTACTGTATATATCTGATATTGTTTCTATTTCTGCCTATCCCGTAGGATCTCTGTTTCTCTCTGTGCAAGAGAGGAGCATGATAGACACTAGGTCTCAACCCATGCATGATAACATTAGGTTAGTTTGTTTCCCTTCGCAACCGTAGGTTAGAGTTCTGTCTCTTTCTTTCTCAAAACAAACAGAAAAACACATAAAGATTTCAAACACAATAAAAGACACTTCTTCCGTAAAAGAATGTGAACTCATCAAGACGTCATTTTTGTCCGCCGGGACTGTTAATCAAGAAAACCTTTTCAGAAGGACTAAAATCAACCAAGACAAGTTTGCGTTGTACGTGGCCCGAACTACGTTTGCTCTGATCTTTCATGCTGTATGAAAGTACGTAGGCATAGGATGCGATATCCTAGCGAGCAACCTTCCCCTCCTTTCCCGTAGGTAGGCGAACTACGTTGACTCTGATTTCTCGTTCCAGACGGGAATACGTAGGCATAAAGTGCGATACTTTGCCGAGTCATTTTATTTTCTTTTAACCCCAGACCTGTAGAGTAGATAGAATAACAATCCATATCCGAAGACAAGCGTGGATCCCGTCGAGTACGACGGACGTGAGGGGTGCTAATACCTTCCCCTTGCGTAACCGACTCCCGAATCCAGGTTTTGGTTGCGATGACCATACCTTTCCCGTATTGTGCGAGGTTTACTCTGAGCGTTTCCTTTCCCTCCCGTGGGATAAATAACGCACGGTGGCGACTCTTCTGTTCAGCCGGCACCGATTTTCGCAGTAGCGACATCTAGTTCTTTTTAAGATCATCTCACCTTAACTTTGGCCAAATTACAATCTTAATAATGACTTTACGATTTATATATGCATGTATTTTAATTATTCATGTTAGAGGTTTGTTAAGCTGATGATAATGTTAGTTTTTATGATACATTTTAAGTGTAAATAGTAACTGTTCTAGACTGGGTCGGAACCTGCCCATCAGTCGGGCAGGACCAACCCAACGCTATGTTGGGAAGGCCCAATAGGGCTCAATCCTCCATCGTCGGGCACGAGTTATATACGTCGGGCAGAAGACTCCCTTGACGGGCAGACCCACACGCTTTCTCCATGTTCTCCACGTGCTCCCCACGCGGGGACACGTCATCAGGCAACTACCTACCTCCGAAAGAGTTGGTCAGCCCACCTCCCGAAGATCATGGGACAGTTGATCTAGGGCGAAGACCACGTGCTGGTCTTCACTACGCCACGTAAGCCCTAGCAGATACTTGGTTTGGGATTGGCAGTCTGGCCCAATCCAAGTAACCGTTGGCCCTGCACTGGGGTCTCTCTATAAATATCCTCTTTCACTAGAGGGTCAGGTATTCCATTCTACACCTACTTCTGTATTTTCTCTCCCACTCTGATCCTTTACTTACTTAAACATCAGAGTGCCTTGCAGGTACACCCCCTCCTTCTCCCTACCTCCGGTGGAAGTTACCAGTCGACGGCGCGTGGTAGACCAGTGATCTCTTCTGATCAGGTACGATCAGTAGCGTCGTCTGTGGAAACTGAAAGCTTCCTCGTACCTCTGAGCAGTAGAACCAAAACTTTCCTCTACTTCATCAACTTCTATGATCATTACCAGCCCACGCCATGACGATGTTGTCCATAATTCTGCCTTCAATCCTCTCACCAATGATGAAGACCATGGTGGGCCCGTCAACAACCATGACGGTGACGCTAGGGATGGACATACTGCCTCTCCTTCATATAACGATGCGACGCGCAACGTTGCCTCTCGAGCAAGAAGCCCTGCTGTTTTCCAACCCGTCCCTACACTAGCAGGGGCGGATCCGAAGATGATTGTCCTCTTCGCAGCCATCAATCAGACTAGTTTGATGTTGTTCCAGTAGAACAAGCATATCGGGATGCTAGAACTGGATCGCTCATCTCGCTCTCCCCCACGGAGAACCCAGCGCGAGGATTCCCAGAGCCCTTCTCCCCGTCAACGAGGTCCCCGACCCTAAACCGTGGCCTCCAAGAAGCGCGACAGGTCACCTCCCCGAAAGGAGAGGCGCTCCTCGGCTCCGAGGAAGAGCAGACCTAGTGGCCCGAGTAAGAGGACGAAGGGTCGTGGTCAAGTACCACGACACAACCCTTCCCCCTCACACTCCCCCGTCCGAAGTGACGAGGACAGTCACCGGACTCCCTTTTCGCGGGAGATCATGGAGACCCCCCACCCCCACGAGATGGAGAAGCCGCCCGCCCTCTCCACCTATGATGGCACGACAGACCCAGATGACCATTTAGAAGACATCAAAGCCATGCTCGACTACCGGAACGTCCGAGGAGCCACCAAATACAGGCTCTTCCCGACGACTCTGAGAAAGGGAGCCATGGTGTGGTACAAGAGCCTGGAGCTCAAATCCGTCACCTCGTGGAGAGTGCTGAAAGATTTCTTCTTACAACATTTCACGGCATCCCGACATCATTCAAAGACAGAAGTTGTCGTGGGTGCGATCATCCAAGCCAGGGAAAAATCTCTTAGGAACTACATCGAGAGATTCACCACAGAGGTAGTCCAGGTAACCACCTCCGACGACATAAAGCGCTACCTCATGAAGCAAGGGATGTATCGGGGCTCCAAGTTCACCGAGGCCGTGGAAATCCACCGGCTAACCACCCTCTAAGGCTTCCTCGAAAAAGCCTGGGAATACATCTGGTTCGAGGATACCGAGGCGTCCAATTCCGTCTGAGACTCTCGGAACCGCGAAGCTGCTCGTGGCGTGCAAGAAGAAGAAGCACCAGCCCTCTGGCGCGGGGGAGATAAACGACGAGAGGATCGTTCCAAGGAACTCGGAGAACAGAGGGGGCCCTCAGGCCGATTCACTGAGTACACGACCCTCATCGCATCCCGCGAGCGCATCCTGGCTAAGTGTGCCAATTCCGAGTTCGTAAGGGGAGGTGTCTGTTTCCCTAAACCGGCACCTCCCAAAGCTAATGTGGACAAGTCCAAGTACTTCCGCTTCCACCGCGGCCACAGACATGTCATAGAGGATTGCATCCATCTCAAGGATGCGATCGAGATATTCATCAAGGACGAGCACTTGAAGAGGTACATCAGAGGAGGAGAAGCCCCTCGACAAGAGGCCCACGAAGCCAAAAGGGTCGAAGACGTGCCTCCGCCCGCCAGCGACACCGGACTGCAAGTGGCCCTCAGCATAAGTCGGCTCGAAGACTTATCCCTAAGAGAATACAACTTCCCTGCCGGGCTCTAGCTTCCCGAGGAACCAATACACCCCATCAGCCTGTGGGAATACTTCCCCACCGTAATGGTCATCTCCAACGGGGGCCCAAACAAACTCTATGTCGAGTCCGTCAAAAAGAAGTTCGATGAGCTAATGAGCAACAGCTCCAGTAAGATGAGCACCCTCGACAAGTTCCACAGTCGATCTAACCCGATCACGTATTATCTCGAGGAGCTGCTCGGGGGGTCCAACGCAGCCATCCCTCTGCTAATCTAGGCACAAATGGAAAACTTCGACGTCCGACGTATCTTAGTTGACGGGGGAAGCTCAGTAGATATCATGTATACCCACCTGTTCTCGATGTTGCAGCTCGACGAGACCAATCTAAATCCTTATGTCGACTCCGACCTTCAAGGGTTCAACGGGGCGACGACGAGACCATCGGGATATGTAGAACTCAAGGTCACCTTCGCGACAAATGAGACGGCTAGGGAGATCAACATCTGTTTCTTGGTCGTCGAGTTCCCATCACTGTATAACTGCTTCTTAGGTAGGATGACCCTGGAAGACCTCACCGCAGTGACATCAATGGTCCACCTTAAGATGAAGTATTACACCAAGCGGGGAGGTGTCGTCACCCTTAACGGTGACATAGAGGCAACCCAACGATGTTTTGAAGCAACAATGAAGGGCCTCAGCATGATCGGCCCTTCTCCCAAGGAGATTAAAAAGTCTTCACCCATCCAAGAGCACAGGACAAAAGACCACGTCGATGCCGTGGGGATCTCGACTGCCGCTTCTTCGAGGAACAAGACTAGGAAGAAAAAGTCGAGCATGCTCCTCCAACGGTCAATAGGCATCCTTTCCACCCAACATGCCCCATTCCATATGGGGACTTTGAGCTCGTAGCCCTCGGCGAGGATACGACCAGGAACATGAAGATTGGAGTTGGACTGCCCGACCTGGCGAAGAAGCAGCTGAAGGCCTGTCTCCGTGAGAACACCGACCTCTTTGCTTGGAGCGCTGCCAAGATGCCTGGTCTTGACCCCGAGGTCATCTGCCATCATCTCTCCATCAACCCAGCTGCAAAGGCCGTAGTACAACGTCGGCATAGGCAGTCCCCCGAAAAGTCGGCGGCTGCTAAAAAAGCTGTAAAAGACCTCCTAGAGGCAAATTTTATTTAAGAGGTATGGTATTCAACCTGGCTATCTGTTGCACCCTAAAATTTGACCAACAATTATTTACCCATCAAGAGTTATTCAAGTGTTCAAATATTGATACCTTTATCAGAGAACTCAAGAGATCCTCAGAGGAATTGGTTGAAACCAAGGTTGTGTGTCTCATAACTTGAGAGTTGTGGGAGCTCCTCAGATGATTCTGAGACTATGAGGATAGACTTGAAGATTTGAGAAAGCTTATGGGATGTCTTGAAAGCCATCATGAAGCCTAGAGAGGTCATTGTACAAGAATTCAGAAGATTCAACCATGAGTGGTAGAATTAGGGTTTGACTGGGTCAACCCTGGGTCAACTGAAGATTTGGAGAAGGTTGAGACCTAATCCAAGAGCCATGTGATCATGGAATGATATATTGAGATACTATAAGGATGATTCCTAGACCAACTCATCATGATTGAGGAGTTTGAGAAGTTTTAAGCTAGGGTTTCTAAGGATTGACAGTGTAAAGTCCCCTAGTTTGATCCCTATCTTCAAGGCAGTTTAGCTCAAGATGTGATTGTCATCTCATCTTCCCCATAACATGAATGTTGTAGACCTTGTTCTTAGCTTTAATTTGAGTAGTGGAAGTCCTTGATAGGATTTATGGAGCTCAAGTTATGGTTTTGACAAATTACAGGTCATCTGAGGTATGTGAATCTGGGTCCTTGGAAGTCACCCAACTTGCAGACAACTTTTTCCCTAGTAGGATGATTCCTATGGATTCGTGGTCAACATGAATGTTGAATATCATCTTCTTAGCTTTCTATAGAGTACTAGAAGTCCTTGATAGGATTTGTAGACCTCAACTTATGGCTTTGACAAGCCAAGGGCATTTTGGTCATTTGGAAGTTATAGGTCATTTCAAGCATAAGGCCATATCTCCTACTTCCAAGCTTCAAATGGAAAAATCTTTAACATAAAACTTGCTTAGAATGATGTTTTAAGGCTAGTAAAGAGGTCATGAGATGTTGAAAAGGCTCATAGAAAAAAGTGATAAAAATGGCCTAAAAATGAGGCATAAGTTAATTCAAGTGAAGTTGAAAATCATAAATCATAAGCTATAAGTCCAAACCATGTCATGTAATAGGTCATTTTGACTCCAAATGAAATTATAAGAACAATGGTTCAGCCACAATTTTGATTTGAGGCTTGCATCATAGGGTTGCTTTGGAATTGGATTGCTTGCACATGAAGGTACCAAACCAAAACTCCAAAAAACTTAACAAACAAGGAAGTTATGCATTGTATCTCATCTTAGATCTCATGTAAGGAGAAATTCAAGTCAGTTACCAAGATTACAAGGCATTTGGCATGAGATACCATGTTATGAGAAATGAGAATTCAAAATACCATGACATGAAAACTTCAAATTCTCATGGGAAGATCCTAGATGGTTCTAGAGGTTTCTAAACCATTCTATATAACCATTGCAACTTGCATTGAGGCAAGGTTGGTGTTAATTGGTGTAGAGAAGAGAAAGTGAAACCCTAAAGCTTCCATTGCAAGTCACATTCAATCTCTTGATTCTTCTTCATTGCTATCCCATTTTTCTTCACAAACCTTCTCCATACATCCTTCTGAGTGTGTTCATACTGGTTTGAAGCTCCATTGATGGAGAATTGAAGGTGTTCCATTGGAAATTGCAAGAAAGCCATTCACATTGGATCTTGAAGTACAAGCTTGCTACATCAAATCTTTTGCATACAGAAGAGTTTCCATCACTCAAGGAGCATTCTTGAGGAGTTGCAAGGCCTGAATTGAAGATCCACCATCACTACCAATCCAAGAAGCCAGGTTTGCAAAAGCTCTTCTAACTCATTATCTAGGCATGGTTAGGTTAAGTTATTAGTTTAGATTGATTAGAGACAATTAGGTGATCATGTATGATGAGTTTAGGAGTGATTGGTGAAGTTTCAACTATAGAGGTCAATTCTTGATGGAGTAAGAACTAGTGATATAATGAGTTTTGATGCAAGAGTGATGGCTGATTTTAATTAGGGTAATGTAAGGATCATTTTTATGTCAAGAAAGTTGAGTTTGGTTGAGGTCGAAAATTGATCATATGTTGAGATTACTTGAGTTGCACCATTCGGTTTGCATGATTTAGACTCTTTCAATGGAAACCAATGCCATAGTGTTGTTCAGCTCGGAAAATGGATTAAGTCTGTGCTTTACATCTTGGAAATTGAGGCTGAAATGAAGGAGAACGATGGGGTAGAAATCTGTTGCATGGGGCTGTGTTTTAATGGAGTTGCAGAAACCCTAATTGTCCAAGGAAGAAGAAGACTTCGTGTCCATTGGATGAAGCGCTTGACCATTGACTCAAGAGGGATCCAACGACCGTGATTCAAAGCAAAAATGAGAGGGAATTCTGAATGGCACGAAACGCCGCGTTTCACTTAACCCAGCATCCTGGGCTTGAGCGAATCATTCTATTCCCCCCCCCCCCCCCCCCCCCCTTTGAGGCCCAATTCCAAGTTTGCACTATAATTCACTGCTTTTGGCACCGCTGTTTTGTTATTTTCCTTATGATTTTCATTGTTTTTCTGATATAACATTGGGCTTAAGTGACAATGCTAACGCCACCCCCATATGAGGCCCAATTGCTTTTATAACTGAATTTCCATGCTATTCGCACCATAGTTTTTTCATTTTCTGAATGATTTTTTAATTGTTTTCTGATTTGGATAGTGGGCTTAGGCGCTTTACTTTTCAGACCCCCCAGTCTGGGCCCAAACATGCATTGCATTGTATTTTGTTACTTGTTGCACCCCTGGTTCATAATTGTCATTTTATTTTACTCCATTTTTTTCTCAAACTTTAGAAAATTCATAATAAAATGAAAAATCAATATTTTTTAATGGGAGTTTTTTCTCCCTTTTCACATTTTTGTCTAGAAAAATATAAAAAAAAACATTTTCCATATCATGCATTTTTATATTTTTTGCATATTTTCATTTTAATTGCTTTTTAATGCTTTTATGTTGATACCTTAATTTGTAGATTTTAGTTTAGGAAGCTCCCTTTAGATTTTTAGGTCAATCTTTTTAGGGTAGTTAGATATATGTTTTAGGTTCCCCCTGGATTAATTCCATATTTTTGTGATGATTTTTAGGATAGTTTTGATTAGATAATTCTAGGTAGTGTAGAATTAGGTTAAAACTTCAACATAGGTCCATAATAACTTTAGATTTTGGGTTTTTAGGACAATTTAGACTATGGGGCATATATGGGTATTAAGGGTAGGTATGTAGGATCCCTTATAAATTATATTAGGATTTAATATAGTAGTATGCTATTTTTAGTTGATTTTTGTATTGGTTGTTTGTTTGTGTTGCCTTTAGGGCATGTTTGCTTTAATTGCTTTGCTTTGTGAGCTTGGAAAGCTTGGTATCTCATTGTGGAGCATTGAGGAGCATAGTAGAAGACTTGAAGATGCATTGAGGAGATTGAGGGCTTGTTCTTCTTTTCTTTTGTTTTTGTTTTAGGGTTAGGAATTAGGAAGAGTTTAGATTTAGATAACTTCTTTCTCAAACATGGATGGTATCATTCACCTCCATTCCTACCTATGATTCAAAGTCCTTCCATGGTATACACCTCTCTCCTTTGGAGGGATAAGTGATTATACCTAGGAAGTAGAACTTTTGAGGGAACCATTCCTTTGATGTTGAACCCTTATAGGTCACCTTTGGTGGTCAAATAAGCAGTTCAATATCCCCCAGCTTATCCAGTAAGTGACTTTTCTCTGGTTGGATTGTCTTGAGAGATGTTGAGCCTGAGCATGAAGATGAAGACTTCATTGAAGATTGTTGAAGAGGATGAATCCTTGAATAGTGTCATTCCAGCTGAAGCCTGAAGAACAACAAGAGCAAGTTGATACTTGAAGATCCCTGAAGATTAGGTGAAGCCTGAAGGTGGAGCTGATCAAGAAGCTGAAGCTTAAGGGAGAAGATGAGTTGAAACTCATGTTGTAGGGTTGAAACCTGGAAAAGCAATTGATGTTTGTCAAGAGTATTGAAGTCTAAAGACTGAATTGCTGTTGGAGAAGCTGAGGCTTGAAGTTGAGAGAGGAGTTGATCTGCTGCTTTCTGTTTTCTTTTCTGTATTGCTATGTTTTGTTTGACTTGTTTGATGCATTAGAATAAGTTCATATCTAGAATAAGTAGAATCTAGGAGCATGATTGCACTAGAGGTTGAGTTGCTCCCTCTGCTTGTATTGTTACTGCGTGGCTTTGCTTGCGGGTATTCGGTAGAGCCCAGCTCCCTTGCCCATGTGGTTTGTTTGCCTGATGGCATTTCATTTCATTTTATCTGTATGATTGCAGTTTGCTGTTTATTGCTTGATAGCATGTTGTTTATTTTTCAGTATGATTATTGTATTCCATTCTGGCTTGAGGTTGAGATGAGCTTGTGGAGGCTGAAGCCCCACACACATTTCCTCCCTCACTTGCATTGCATGCATTTTACTGTTAAGCTGATGCTTTGTCTGTTTTGGTGTATCATTGACATGATCCCTTAGGACTCTCATTTCCTTTGATAAGGATTTGATGATAGAATTTTAGGTTGAAACCTATGCATGAAAACTTCTAGGAGTTCCCTGTTCAAACCTCAACCATAGGATGAATCCATGGCATGACAACAGTAGGACTTGATAGTCTCCCTCCTAGTTGGGCCTGTTCTCTTCTCATCTCAAAACAGTTTAAGATACAGTAATCATGAATGATTTCTTTCGTACGTTACGAGCCTTAAGCTATCTGAGAAAGGGTTGTGGGAGAGTTTCTTTTCCACAGTCTGGATGTTTAGTATGGTACCCTTTGAGTGACATGCGACGCATTCACTCTCAGGTCATAGTCTCTAGTGCGGTTGAAATCGCAAACACAATAAAAAACACTTCTTTCGTAAAAGACAGGAAATAAACCGTAGTTTCCCGAACTACGTGAGCTCTGATCTCTCATGCCTGTTGAGAGTACGTAGGCACAAGATGGCGATGTCTTGGCGAGCTACCTTCCCCCATAACCCTTCGTAGGCCGAACTACGTTGAATCTGATTTCTCATTCTCTGATGAGAATACGTAGGCATAAAGTGCGACGCTTTGCCGAGTCATTTTTCTTTTCTTTTTCAGCCAGCCTTGATAGGTAGATAGAATAAAACCAACCCGTCCAAGTAAACACAACAAGCGAGGATCCCGTCGAGTACGACGGACGTGAGGGGTGCTAATACCTTCCCCTTGCGTAACCGACTCCCGAACCCAGACAACGGTTGCGACGACCTTGTCTTACCCTTTTTCGTTAGGTTTTTCCGATCGTTTCCTTTCCCGCTCTGAGGGATAAATAACGAAAGGTGGCGACTCTTCTGTTGTGCCGGCACCTTATTTTCGCGCAAGCGACAGCTGGCGACTCTGCTGGGGATACAACTTCAGTTCCCTGCGAGAGTCAATCCTAACGCTTGTATGTTTACCTGCTGGGTTGCGTTTATTTATCGCATTTTACTTCTCGCACTTTATTTCCCGCATTTTATTTTCAGTATAATATGATTATTTGTGCTGTTGTGGGATGGGTGTTCTGATGAGTGAGAAGCCAGACCCAGGCTTGAGTGCACTATAGACTTAGAGTGGAAATTAGTGGGCGCGTGCTTGCTTTGCAAGCACTAGTGTCTCATGAAATCCACGCTCAGACGAGGTTCATCCGGTTGGCTTCACTTTCAACCCTTTAGGTTGAGACGGTTGCTGGTTTGGTAGATTGTCGACTCTGGGGACCGATCATTTGTGATTCAGCTAAGTGAGGCCGCTTCATGAGCTGGTGATGCCATACCTTCTGGGTATCGTATCACCCCTCTTGAAAGTCTGTGACGCTGATGAACGCATAGGATGTCGTACCTTGAGTCAGTTTAGGTCCATACCTATGAGTGGGATTGGGTTTATTGCAAGAAACTTTGACCTTCAGACTACCTGGTTTTCTTGACAGTGGATCAGTTGTGTTGGTACTAAGGTTTCTCAGTTGCAGATTTGTCTGTTCTTGATAGAGCAGGTTTTGATCAGAGGATCTTATCATCAGGTGTATGTCTGTTCTTGATAGAGCAGGTTTTGATCAGAGGATCTTATTATCAGGTGTTTGTCTGTTCTTGATAGAGCAGGTTTTGATCAGAGGATCTTATCATCAGGTGTATGTCTGTTCTTGATAGAGCAGGTTTGATCAGAGTATTGTCATTAGTTGCTTGTTCTTGATAGAGCAGACTTTGGGGTCTGAGGATCTCATCAGCAGATGTTGTTTGTTCTTGATAGAGCAGATTTTGAGTGGAGTCTGAAGATCTCATCAGCAGTTGTATGTTTGTTCTCGATAGGGCAGATTTTTGATTTGGGGTCTGAAGACTTCATCAACAGATATTTCTTGATCATACATCTGAGGTCCTTATTATCAGACACTTGTTCTTGACAGAGCAGAGTTATGATCCTGTGTATTTGGTCCTATCAGATGGTTGTTCTTGGCAGATCAGATATGTGGTCCTACGCCAGGGTTTTTCTTCTCATCAGTGATTGTTGATACAGAATCTCCACAGCAGCTACCCGGATATATTATTGCATGACTGCATTTTGCATTAGTTTGCATGTTCATTTGCATTTCATTAACGTGTGTCTGTGTTGCAGGTACCGTTTTCCCCGATCCAGGATTTCTCGCCTCCTATTGTATTGTTATGGCCTCTCTCAGGAAGACCGTTGCGTACAAGTTTCATGCCCCTGACGTGGTTAAGTTGACTAGTTTGATAGCTCTAGCAGGTGATTCTGTGAAGGATGAGTTCAGAAAATCTTATGGCAGGTTTCTCAGTTTGGTTTGCAAGCCTTCTGTGTTCGAGCTGAATAGGTTGCACGCCCTGCTGCAATTCTACGACCCTCCGCTGAGATGTTTCACTTTTCAGGACTTTGTTCTTGCGCCGACGCTGGAAGAGTATGCTGATTTGCTAGGTGTGCCTATCAAAAGGCAGATGCCTTTTGTTCATATGGATGTTGAGCCTGATCTGGCTGGTTTAGCTTCTTCACTTTATTTGGACGCCTCCGAGTTAGTAGTGACTAGTTGGAACAAGGTTCCTGGGTTCTCCTTCCAGTCTCTAGTGGTTAAGGCTCAGCAGTGTGCCAAGGACAGATGTTGGGACGCGTTCAATGCCATCCTCGCTCTATGCATATATGGCATTATCCTGTTCCCCAACATGCCTGATTTTGTAGACTTTGATGCATTTCACATCTTCGCTTCAGGGAATCCAGTCCCTACTTTGATAGAAGATGTCTATCACTCAGTCCACTACAAGAATGAGAACAGGAGGGGGAAGAATGTCTCATGCTGTGTACCCTTGCTGTACAAGTGGCTTGATAGTCATCTGCCTAAGAGGGGTCCTTTTGTCTTGTCTGCAGCCACAGCTGAGTGGCCTGAGCGTCTGATGAGTTTATCTGCGGAGGATATTGACTGGTTCGACAGAGACAGGTTGGGTACTGAGGTGATCTTCAGTTGCAGTGGGTTTCCTAATGTGCCTCTAATAGGTAGGAAAGGTTGCATAAACTACAACCCGTCGTTGCTGGTTCGACAGTTCGCGTATGCCTTGAGAACTCCGCCGAAGGAGGAAGAGGTACAGGAATCTCTGTACCTCACGGGTATTCTAGAAGGGGATCAGTTGTCCAAGCTTCAGCGTGCGTGGAACAGTATCAGTAAGCGAGGAAAGCCTTTGCTAGGAAAAAGCAACAATCAAGCCTACCCTCCATATTCAGCATGGATCAGAGCCAGGGCCAATGCTATAGGGATGTCGTTCCCTCATGCCAAGTCAGAAAGTCCTTCAACGATCGAAGAGCCTACTACTGTGCCCATTCATCAGCATAACCAGGTATTAGCTGAGCGGGATGAATTGAAGCGGGCGAACGCAGAACTGGAGAAGGAGTTAGCTCAGCTTTGAAGCGAAAGGAACGAGGCCGTTCATGCTTTCAAAAGGCAAATAGAGTTGGTGAACCAGCTGTGTACAGACCTGACGAAGCAGATTGCCGAGCGTGAACGCATGGGTCAAGACTTCAGGGCTGTCAACGACGTACTAGCTACGAAGAAGCAGCATTTGGACGAGGCATATCGGAGGATATCCAAGTTCGACCAGCACTGGAAAGCTTCCCTGGCCACCAGGAAAGAGCGGGAGGATAAGCTGATGCTGCAGATATCCAAGCTGGAAGCCGAGGTGAAGGACAGTGAACAGAGGTTTGATGAAGAAACCGCCCGCAGATACGCCGCCGAAGGCCAACTCAACAAAGCTCTTGCTAACCTGAAGGAGCATAAGCTGATGTTCGAGTCTAAGAAGCGGAAACTGGAAGATTGCTTCGGCGAAGGAGCATGGGAAAGTTCAGTTCAGGGACTTCAGTATACCATTGTGCAGAGGGAACTACTCGTCGAAGGGTTGCTCACTTTGCCAGATCATCCAGAGACGAAGGAGTTATTAGCAGAGTATCGCGCCTGTGGCCGTACTTGACTAGCTTGTATTCCTTTTGTTTTGATCTTTGTTGTATGCTGACCATCACCAGGCTTGTTAGCTGAGGTCACGCTGTTGATTTGTCTTGTACTCGCTGATGCTATGTACTGCCTTGATAGGCTTTCCTTTATATATGAGATTGATGTTTCCATGATTGGGCTTGGACTTCTTCTTATTATTATTATCAGCACTAGCACTCAGGCACTAGGATTGGGGGAAATCTCCCAAACACACAGACACACGCATGCATCTGCATGAAGCATTTGCATGGCGTACGTTTTGTTGTTTTTCCTAACCTTTAGTTTTTTCAGGTTTTTCAGGTTCACAGGTTCCAGACTGTTTCCGGTGATTCCAGGATTGATCAGAGACTCATTCACCGTTATCCAACTCGAGCTAATCAGACCAGGATCATGGATCAAGTGCAGACAGATGTCCAGGAGCTCCGTGAGCGGATGGATCGCTTTATGGAACTTATGCAGGTGGTCGCCAATGGTCAGGACCAGCTCCGAACTTTGGTTCAACCTTTGATCTCCAGGGTTGATAGTAACGGCATACTTCATGGCGGGGCTGTGCCTACTCCTCCACCAGTTGACACTCCGCAGAATGGTGTCCCTGTGGCCGGGGGCAACGGCAGTGCTAATGGCAATGTGATGGCCAATATCGGACTCAATGCGACGGGCGTCGGTAATGGGAGTCTGGGAGCTAATGTCAACATCGGGCCGGTCAACGACAATGCTGGTGTCGGGAATCTGTTGGTGCCTCAACCGTGGCTTGAGGATCATCAGGATGATGTGTTTTCTCAAAAAGGTGCGGAAGCGGAGCTGAATGCTGAAGCGCGGCTCAGGTTCAAAGCACTGGAAGATAAAATGAGAGATATTGAGAATCAGAATACTCTGGGCGTTGATATGTCCAAGCTGAGGTTAATTGCTAATTTCAAGGTACCTCCTAAGTTCAAGGTGCCTGTCTTTGAGAAATATAAGGGTACCACTTGCCCTCGTGTCCACCTGCGATCGTACTATAGAAAGATGTCTGCCTATTCAGAGGATGAGAAGTTGTTGATGCACTTCTTCCAAGATAGTCTTTCCGGGCCATCCCTCGAGTGGTACATGGGCTTGGAGCCCACTAGCGTGCGCACATGGAAAGATCTCGCTGAAGCGTTTGTCCTCCACTATCAGTACAATAGCGACTTGGCCCCGAACCGAGTCCAGCTCCAGAACCTTTCGCAGAGGAATAATGAAGGATTTAAGGAGTACGCCCAGTGGTGGCGTGAGTTGGTTGCTCGGGTTCAACCGCCGATGGTTGAGCGCGAGCTCGTGCAGATGTTTGTGGCTACCCTCCCGGGAATATATTATGAAAAGTTAGTCAGCGGTATGTCTGGGACGTTCTCAGCTCTCATCACCATGGGTGAGCACGTCGAGAATGGTATCAAGATCGGGAAAATTCAAGGTGAATCATCCTCAGCGGGAGGAGGTGGAAAGAAACCTTATGCTGGTAAACGACGAGAAGGAGATGCGAGCGTTGTGACCAACGCTCGGAGAAAGGGCAAGGGCCCTCAGCAGCAGATAGCCAGTATAAATATCCCAGCAGCTCCGCAGCAGCAGCAGCAGCAACCGAATCAGCAGGGACATAGAAAGTACCAGAATCGGGCACCTATGACAAACTGTCACTTCGAGGCACCGCCCATGTCGTATGCGCAACTCTTGCAGACTTTGCTTCAGCTTCAGTTGGTTCAGAAGAGGACAATGGCTCCCTTGACAGGGGCGCCTCCACCAGGGTATGACGCAAATGCCACTTGCGATTTCCATACAGGGGCACCAGGCCACACAATCGAGAACTGCAAAGCCTTTAAGCACAAGGTGCAGGATCTGGTAGATGCCAAGATTATCAACTTCTCCGATAATGTGCCCAATGTTACGAAAAACCCTATGCCGAATCATAGGGGAGGCGGAGTGAACGCCATTATCGAAGAAGAGAGTGCAGATCTGTTGACTGATGTTAAAGACCTAAAGACGCCGCTTAGCTTCGTCAAAGCTAAGTTGTTGAAGAAAGGGTTCTTTCCAGGATGCGGAGAGTTATGCATGGACTATGCTACACATTCTGATGGATGTGAGCAGCTGGTAGAAGGAATCCAAATTCTGATGACTGAGGGGATTCTGCAGTTCATCCGGAGGGATGAAAGTATATCAGGAGAGGTAGTGTTGAAGCAGGCCGATGAAGTCGCCACCATCACCATTCCTCGCCAACCAATAACCATTTCAGTGCCCCGACCGCCTACAATCACTATTACCAAAGCTGGGCCGATCCCATTCGAGAGCACTAACACCGTTCCGTGGCATTATGGAGCTGAAGTCTATTGCAACGGTCAGAGGTTAGAGCTGGAACCGTATGGATCGACTGTAGAGAATCTCGCAGGAATCAGTGGTATTACCCGTAGTGGAAGAGTGTTTGCACCGCCGGAAGTCGTGGCAGAAAAAGCGGTCAGAGCTGATGCGGCTGATAAGGGTAAAAGCAAAGTCGTCGAAGAGGCCCCGTGCGGGGTAGAGAAAGACTTACTGGTCAAAGATACCGAGGAGTTTATGCGGTTAATTAAAAAGAGCGACTACAAGATTGTAGACCATCTTCATCAGACGCCTTCGAAGATTTCTATTCTCAACTTGTTGCTGTGTTCTGAAGCGCACCGTAACGCGTTACTAAAGGTATTGAACGCTGCCTACGTACCGCAAGAGATATCAGTGAATCAGCTAGAAGAGGTGGTAGCCCATGTTAATGCTGGCAATGGGCTAGGTTTCACAGATTTAGAGCTGACTCCTAAAGGGAGAGATCACAACAGCGCCTTGCACATCTCGATAGAGTGCAGAGGCACGATCATGTCGCATGTCCTGGTGGACACGGGTTCGTCGCTTAATGTGCTTCCGAAGAAGGCATTAATGAAGTTGGACACTCGTGGATTGCTTTGCACACCCAGTGATCTGGTTGTGAAAGCATTTGACGGAACTAAGCGCCACGTTTTCGGAGAGTTGACCCTGCCGATCCAAGTTGGTCCGGAAACGTTCGACACGGTCTTTTATATCATGGACATCATGCCCGCCTACAGTTGCCTCTTGGGTCGGCCATGGATCCATATTGCTGGTGCCGTGACCTCCACGTTGCATCAAAAGCTCAAATATGCTGTCGGGGGAAGCATAGTAACCGTGTGTGGTGAGGAGGACATAATGGTGAGCCATTTGTCATCCTTTAAGTATGTTGAAATGGATGGCGAAATCCATGAAACTCTCTGCCAAGCATTTGAAGCCGTCAAGGTGAAAGAGGTAGCTCCTGTCGTCACAGAGAAGCCATAGATGAATCTCTCCTCATTCAAAGAAGCTAAGGCCGTCGTCGAATCCGGTTCTACCCCAGGCTGGGGGCATATTTTGGAGATACCAAACAAGCAGGATAAGTTTGGATTGGGGTATTCTCCTGAAGCTGAAGCTTCATCTTCTTCGTCTAGCAGTGCATCATGAGGTAAGGGGCCGATCCTATTTACCAGTGGCGGAGTGATCTTCGAAAGCATCAACGCGGCGTCTGAAGACAGCGGGGATAGCGATTGTGATCTCGACTCTTGGATTCAGCCAAGCAAGCCGGGCGAGCGCCTCAACAATTGGACCATCAAGGATATCATCCAGCTGACAAGTGAAGAGTAATGATTTACTTTTCTTCAATCATTGTACAACCCTATGTCCTACCCGGGGCATAGCGGTTTTATTGTCAGGGCCTTGTTGGATTATGTACATGCATTTTGTTAATAAATCAAAGGCGTTTTCTTCGTATTCAAATATTGTGTTCTCTGTTATTCCTGTTTTATATTTGTTTTGAAAAATAGTAAAATGGCAACGGGGTTTGTGCTAACCTGCATATTCTTGTTTTAAACTTAACCCTTGTTATTGCAGGATCCACATAACAGATGACATCGACTCTGGACCTTCTACGGCTCACTACGACTTCGATTGCCCGATTTATCAAGTCGAGGAAGAGATTGATGAAGACGAAGACCTTCCTGAGGAGTTGGCCCGCTTGTTGAAACAAGAGGAAAAGGTTATTCTACCTCACGAAGAGGATATTGAGATTGTAAATCTGGGTTCTGAAGAGCTCGTCAGAAATGTCAGGATAGGGGCTGCATTGCAGAGTGACGTCAAGCAGAGATTGGTCGAGATGCTTCGAGAGTATAGTGACGTCTTTGCTTGGTCATACGAAGATATGCCCGGACTTGACACGGACATAGTGGTCCACCACTTGCCGCTGCGAGAAGATTGCCCTCCAGTCAAGCAGAAGCTTAGGAGGACGAGACCAGATATGGCCGTTAAGATCAAAGAAGAAGTGCAGAAACAGCTCGATGCTGGCTTCTTAGCGGTCACCACTTACCCTCTGTGGGTCGCCAACATAGTGCCTGTACCGAAGAAGGACGGTAAGGTACGCATGTGCGTCGATTATCGGGATTTGAATAGGGCGAGCCCTAAAGATGATTTCCCGTTGCCTCATATCGATGTGTTGGTCGACAACACAGCCCAGTTCTCCGTGTTTTCGTTCATGGATGGCTTCTCCGGTTACAACCAGATCAAGATGGCGCCGGAGGACATGGAGAAAACAACGTTTATCACCCCTTGGGGAACATTTTGCTATAAGGAAATGCCCTTCGGTCTGAAGAACGCAGGGGCCACTTACCAACGAGCAATGGTAACTTTGTTTCATGATATGATTCATCATGAGATCGAGGTCTATGTTGATGACATGATTGCAAAGTCCCAAACGGAGGAAGAGCATCTGGTCAACTTATTGAAGCTTTTTGAGAGGCTTAGGAAATTCAGGTTGAGGCTGAATCCTAACAAATGCACTTTCGGAGTGCGGTCCAGAAAGTTGCTGGGGTTTATCGTTAGTGAACGAGGTATCAAGGTTGATTCTGCGAAAATAAAAGCCATTCAAGAAATGCCAGCGCCGAAAACAGAAAAAGAAGTTCGTGGTTTTTTGGGCCGAATAAACTACATTGCAAGGTTTATCTCTCAGCTCACGGCCACTTGTGAACCGATGTTCAAGCTTTTAAAGAAAGATCAGGCAGTTACTTGGAATGAGGATTGCCAGAAGGCATTCGATAAGATAAAGCAGTATCTTCAAGAACCTCCAATCTTGATACCCCCAGTGGCTGGACGGCCATTAATCATGTACTTGACGGTTCTTGAGAATAGTATGGGGTATGTTCTCGGTCAGCACGACGAGACGGGCAGAAAAGAGCATGCCATTTACTACTTGAGTAAAAAGTTCACTGAGTGTGAATCTCGATACTCGATGCTGGAGAAAACGTGTTGTGCACTAGCTTGGGCTGCCAAACGTCTACGACAGTACATGCTCAATCACACCACTATGCTAATTTCGAAGATGGATCCGATCAAGTACGTCTTCGAAAAGCAGGCTCTTTCGGGCAGGATTGCCAGATGGCAAATGGTGTTAACAGAATATGATATTCAATACGTGTCCCAGAAGGCCATCAAGGGAAGCGTATTGTCTGATTACCTTGCCGAGCAGCCGATCGAGGACTATCAGCCGATGAAGTTCGAATTCCCTGACGAGGATATTATGTTTCTCAAAGCGAAGGATTGCGATGAGCCGTTGCCCGGCGAGGGGCCAGATAGGAAATCCCAGTGGAAGTTGATATTCGATGGAGCGGTTAATTCCTATGGAAGTGGCATCGGGGCTATCATCACGACTCCCCACGGATCCCATATACTGTTTACTGCGAGACTGATGTTTCCAGTTACCAACAATGAGGCGGAATACGAAGCATGCATCATGGGTCTAGAAGAGGCAATTGATTTGAGAATCAAGAACCTAGACGTATATGGTGACTCAGCGCTTGTGATCAACCAAATTAAAGAGGAGTGGGAGACTCGTCAATCGAATTTGGTGCCGTACATGAATTATGCCAGGAGGCTGCTTCCATTCTTCGATCGAGTGGAACTTCATCATGTACCCAGAGCTGAAAATCAGATGGCTGATGCCTTAGCCACGTTGGCTTCAATGTATAAAGTCAATTTTTGGAATGAGGCTCCAAGAATTGTGCTTTTGCGTCTTGATAGACCGGCATTTGTCTTTGCAATCGAGGATGCCGCTGACGGCAAGCCATGGTTCCATGACATCTAGACTTTCCTTACGACTAAGGAGTATCCTGCGGGTGCGTCAACCCAGGATAAGAAGACTCTGAGGTGGCTGTCTGGCAATTTTTATCTTAATCCTGATGGAGTGTTGTATAAGAGAAACAACGATCTCGTGCTACTCAGATGTGTAGATGAGAAAGAGGCGAGTATGCTCATGGGGGAAGTCCATGAAGGCACATTTGGTACGCACGCCGGCGGGCATGCTATGACGAGAAAGATCCTGAGAGCAGGATATTACTGGCTGACGATGGAGTCGGATTGCTTCAGATTCGCGAAGAGATGTCATAAATGCCAGATTTATGCTGATAAAGTTCATGTGCCGCCGTGCCCGTTAAATGTCATGTCCTCCCCGTGGCCGTTCTCCATGTGGGGCATCAACATGATAGGCAAGATCGAGCCTACTGCATCCAACAGTCATCGTTTCATTCTGGTAGCTATCGACTACTTCACCAAATGGGTGGAGGCAGCCTCGTACGCTAATATGACCAAGCAGGTAGTGGCTAAATTCATTAAGAAGGACATCATCTGTCGTTACGGAATTCCCGAGCGGATCATTACTGATAATGGTTCGAATTTGAATAACAAGATGATGAAGGAGTTGTGCCAGAGCTTCAAGATCGAACACCACAACTCATCTCCTTACCGGCCGAAGATGAATGGCGCCGTCGAAGCCTCCAATAAGAACATAAAGAATATTGTTCAGAAGATGGTTGTGACATACAAGGATTGGCACGAGATGTTGCCGTTTGCACTGCACGGTTATCGTACGACGGTGCGTACGTCAACCGGGGCAACTCCTTTCTCCTTAGTGTACGGTATGGAAGTTGTCCTACCGTTAGAAGTGGAGATCCCTTCTTTGCGAGTTTTGGTTGATGTAAAACTCGACGAGGCAGAATGGATTACGAATCGTCTGAACCAACTCAGCCTGATGGACGAGAAGAGGTTAGCATCGATTGCATTTGGTCGTCTGTACCAAAGCCGAATGAAGAAAGCTTATGACAAGAAGGTGCGTCCTAGAAGCTTTCAGACGGGTGATCTCGTCCTGAAGAAGATTCTTCCGCCACACTCCGATCACCGGGGCAAGTGGACTCCGAATTACGAAGGTCCGTATATCGTCGGCAAGGTCTTCTCGGGAGGAGCTTTGTTGTTATCCACGATGGATGGTGAAGATTTTGCATCCTCGGTGAACGCGGACGCAGTTAAAAAATGCTTTGCTTGAAAGCGACCCGCTGGACAAAAAAGAAAGAGTCCAGGCAAAAAAGGGGCATCCTGGCGAACCAAAAACAGAATAAAAAGGTTCGGGCAAAAATTAGGGATATATTGAAAAAATGTACACCCGCGAAGTCGAAAACCTACACTGGGCGGCTTCGGCAAAAAAGGGTATCCCGGTGAACTAAAAACCCGTAAAGGGCGGTTCACGCAAAAAGTTAGGGATTTGAATAAGCAAATGACTGCGTTCCGCGTGTGGACTTTCATTGTTTAGTGGTTTGGAAGACCTGAGGGCCGTTTATCTGAATCAATCTCTTCCGAAACTGAAGCATCGGAGAAGTATTGAAGTCGAGTGGGTCTTAGAGGGATCAACTCATGGTGTTCGTCTACGCCTCGTTGCCGACATTTGCATATACTGATGTATATTTATGTTTTATTTTTGTGCAGCTTCCTCATTCCAAGAGCTTGCCTCTGTTGTAAAACATTTTTACCCATTCAGGGGTGTGTTATCAATAAAATGCATATTATTCAGCAATTCTGTTTGCCTGTTTAGCATTTATCTGTTTTGTTTGCGAAAGAGAACGCCGATGTTTTTGATAAAATGCGCATACATAAACTTACTGGCCTAGGCCACTGATTGTTGAAACAATTAACTACTTGAATATTGTCACGAGATAATAACCTTGATAGGTCCCTTTGAGAAGGGTATCTTGTCTGTTTGTTTGTGTTGTTACAGGTGTAGCATATTCCAGACAGTGCGCCGTGCGCACCCCGAAGCAGGACGATTCCTCTTTCTCCAGCAGAGTTCAGTAGCCTCTCCCCGCAGAGTCTGAACGCAAGATAATGAGCATTGATATGTCTCCCCAGGCAGAGATGATTCTCTCCCCAAGCAGGTGCATCCCGAAGGAGTGTCACCTCCTCAGCTGAATCAGGCGCCGAAGCATGAATCCACTTCCCCAGCACCGGGTCACAAGTGCAGGTTTCATAGAAATGTTCGGGCGCCGAAGCTCGTGTTCTTCCCCCGCACCGGGTCACAAGTGCAAGTCTCATAGAAATGTTCGGGCGCCAAAGCTCGTGTTCCTCCCCAGCACCGGGTCACAAGTGCAGGTCTCATAGAAATGTTCGGGCGCCGAAGCTCGTGTTCTTCCCCCGCACCGGGTCACAAGTGCAAGTCTCATAGAAATGTTCGGGCGCCGAAGCTCGTGTTCCTCCCCAGCACCGGGTCACAAGTGCAAGTCTCATAGAAATGTTCGGGCGCCGAAGCTCGTGTTCTTCCCCCGCACCGGGTCACAAGTGCAAGTCTCATAGAAATGTTCGGGCGCCGAAGCTCGTGTTCCCCCCCCCCCCCCCCCCCCCCGCACCGGGTCACAAGTGCAGGTTTCATAGAAATGTTCGCAGCGCCGAAGCATGAATTCACCCCCCGCACCGGGTCACAAGTGCAGGTCTCGTAGGAAACTGTTCATACGCCGAAGTATGCAGCAAATGATGGTGCTAGACTGAAGTCTCCAGCGGAATTGAAATTCCCCACCAGAGTCGTACTCTCTCCCGAAGTCGGATGATTCCCTCTTCCCCAGTAGAGTGTTGGAACAACTGATGTTGTATTCCCCTGCAGAGTTGTACTCTCCCCCGAAGTCGGATGATTCCTTCTTCCCCAGCGGAATTGAAATTCCTCATCAGAGTTGTACTCTCCAGCGAAGCAGTTGGGACCATGATTGGTTTTCCTAGCAGAGCGTCGAACAACTGATGCTGTATTTCCCCCAGAGTCGTACTCTCTCCAGCGAAGCAGAATGATTTCTCCTTCCTCAGCCGAGTTTGCAGATCCCCAAGAGAGCCGAATCCTTGGAAGTTGATCAGACCATGATTGGTTTTCCCCAGTGGAGTGTTGAGCAGCTGAAGTTGTTTCCCCACAGAGTCTTATCCCCAGAAGAGTAGCCGAGGCGGCCACGCAGTTTATTCCCGCGATTGACATCGCTTTCTCTCAGCAGGTCCAGGTCCTCGTAGAGCTTCGTCCCCCTGCAGCAATCAACTGAAGTTGTTTCCCCCGCAGCAGTCAACTGAAGTTGTGTTCCCTACGGAGTCCAATCGATATTGGCGTGTCCATGTTCTCCTCAGCAGGATGATTCCTCTATCTGAGTAGTTCTTTCTCCTTGACAGGAGGATCCTCCCTTCGGCATTTATTTTGCTGATGGGATCGCATCATTGTGCATGATTGCATAGCATGTATCATAAACGCATAGCATTTCCACCGTGTGGAGCATGGCGCCGAAGCATATGCATAATAAACATGATCTAGGTTGCTACCGTTCTTGTTTTGCAGGTGTTCCGCCGAAGGATCAGTTGCTCAGGATGATTCCTGACATTCTCCCCAACGAAGTCGCTTGCTCAAGATGATTCTTGAGATCACCAGCGAAGTCTTCAGTTCAAGATGATTCTTGAATTCCTCAGCAGGGTCGTTTGCTTAAGATGATTCTTAAGCTCCCCAACAGTCCCCGGTGAAGGTTGCCCAGGATGATTCCTGAAGCCCCAAGAGAGCCGAGTCCTTGGAAGCTGCTCAAGCCATGATTGGTTTGTCCCCGGCAAGAGTTGCCCCGGATGATTCCGGAATCCCCAACAGAGTGTTCGCTCAGGATGATTCCTGAAATCTCCAGAATGGTTATCCGTTCAAGATGATACTCGAAGGGCCCCGGCAGAGTTATTTGTTCGAGATGATTCTTGAAGTCCTCAGTAGAGTTAATTCCTCCAGAATGATTTCTAGACCCCCGGAGCGGAGTTACTTGATAGTTCTCCAGATTCCCCAGCGGCGAAGCGTCCTCCCCAGCAGGTTTCCGACGGCAAAGTCGAAATCTCCCTTGAAGAATCCATGATTGAAGTCTGACCGTGTTAATGAAGCAGTTATCTCGGCTAATGCGGAATGCCTGATGGCATGATCAACCTGATGGTTGAAGTCCGGGTGATGCCCGACAATGTTCTTCGAGTGCCTGATGGCATGATCGACTATGTATTACCGGTTACCGTGTGACCAATTCCCCAATGAAGTTTCTTTATCCTGACGGAGAGGTCAGATTGTGTTTATTTCCAGCGGCGATGTTGGATGCTTGTTTTGACGGCAAGGTCAGATCATGTTTGTTTCCAGTGGCGATGTTGGATGTTTGCTTTGACGGCGAGGTCAGATTATTTTGGATTCTCCAGCGGCGATGTTGGATGGTTTGTTTCTGGCGGCGATGTCAGGTAGATTTGATTTTCCAGCGGCGATGTTGGATGTTCGTTCCTGGCGGCGATGTTAGGTGGTTCAGTTTTCCAGCGGCGATGTTGGATGTTTGTTTCTGACGGCGATGTCAGATTATTCTTTAGTTCTCCAGCGGCGATGTTGGGTGCTTTTGTCAGACTCTTTATCTTTCCAGCGGCGATGTTGGGTATTTCGGTTGTCCGACGGTGATGTCAGGATTCTTCAGCTTTCCAGCGGCGATGTTGGGTATTTCGGTTGTCCAACGGTGATGTCAGGATTCTTCAGCTTTCCAGCGGCGATGTTGGGTAATTTGGTTGTTTGACGGCGATGTCAAGTGATTCAGTTCTCCAGCGGCGATGTTGGATGTTTGTTTCTGGCGGCGATGTCAGGTACTTTAATTCTCCAGCGGCGATGTTGGATGTTTGTTTCCAGCGGCGATGTTGGATATATGTTTGTTTCTGGCGGCGATGTAAGATGATGAAGTGTTCCAACGGCGATGTTGGGTATTTGTCTGTTTCTGGCGGCGATGTCAGGTGAGTTATCTTTCCAGCGGCGATGTTGGATGTTTGTGCCTGGCGGCGATGTCAGTTGATCCAGTTTTCCAGCGGCGATGTTGGATGTTTGTTTCTGACGGCGATGTCAGATTATCCTTTAGTTCTCCAGCGGCGATGTTGGGTGCTTTTGTCAGACTCTCTATTTCTCCAGCGGCGATGTTGGGTATGTTTGTTTCTGACGGCGATGTCAGGAGATGATGTTTGTTTCCAGCGGCGATGTTGGATGTTTTGACGGCGAGGTCAGATTATGTTTGTTTCCAGCGGCGAGGTTGGATGTTTTTTTGACGGCGATGTCAGATAGTCTGTTCTCCAGCGGCGATGTTGGATATTTGTTTGTTTCTGACGGCGATGTCAGATGATGTTTGTTCCCGGCGGCGATGTTGGGTATGCTTGTTTCCAGCGGCGATGTTGGACGTTTGTTCTGACGGCGAGGTCAGATTATGTTTCCAGCGGCGATGTTGGATATTTGTTTTGACGGCGAGGTCAGGTTATGTTTGTTTCCAGCGGCGATGTTGGATATTTGTTGTGACGGCGAGGTCATATCATGTTTGTTTCCAGCGGCGATGTTGGATGGTTGTTTTGACGGTGAGGTCAGGTTTGGTTTGTTTCCAGCGGCGATGTTGGATGTTTGTTTCTGGCGGCGATGTCAGATGATTTAGTTCTCCAGCGGCGATGTTGGGTATGGTTGTTTCCGACGGCGATGTCAGATTCCCTATTTCTCCAGCGGCGAGGTTGGACGTTTGTTTCTGACGGCGATGTCAGATTATTCTCTAGTTTTCCAGCGGCGATGTTGGGTATTTTGGTTGTTTGATGGCGATGTCGGGTTCTCTAATTCTCCAGCGGCGATGTTGGGTGTTTTGGTTGTCTAATGACAATGTCAGGAGAATTTAATATGGATAACCAGCGACAATGTCAGATCAGTATTTCTCCAGCTAGTTGCCGTGCAGCTATTATTTCAGTTTTTGGAGATTTGTTCCCCTCAGAGTACCGTGTGCTCGTGCAGTTGGCAAATTTCCGGGTTTATCGGTATTCAACCGTCTCGCACCTTGATTGGCTGAGAGTCGTTCGCTCCTCATCCAGTCAGGTTCAAGCCGTTTGAATAGGGGCAGCTGTTGCACCCTAAAATTTGACCAACAATTATTTACCCATCAAGAGTTATTCAAGTGTTAAAAGATTGATACCTTTATCAGAGAACTCAAGAGATCCTCAGAGGAATTGGTTGAAACCAAGGTTGTGTGTCTCATAACTTGAGAGTTGTGGGAGCTCCTCAGATGATTCTGAGACTATGAGGATAGACTTGAAGCTTTGAGAAAGCTTATGGGATGTCTTGAAAGCCATCATGAAGCCTAGAGAGGTCATTGTACAAGAATTCAGAAGATTCAACCATGAGTGGTAGAATTAGGGTTTGACTGGGTCAACTGAAGATTTGGAGAAGGTTGAGACCTAATCCAAGAGCCATGTGATCATGGAATTATATATTGAGATACTATAAGGATGATTCCTAGACCAACTCATCATGATTGAGGAGTTTGAGAAGTTTTAAGCTAGGGTTTCTAAGGATTGACAGTGTAAAATCCCCTAGTTTGATCCCTATCTTCAAGGCAGTTTAGCTCAAGATGTGATTGTCATATAATCTTCCCCACAACATGAATGTTGTAGAGCTTGTTCTTAGCTTTAATTTGAATAGTGGAAGTCCTTGATAGGATTTATGGAGCTCAAGTTATGGTTTTGACAAATTACAGGTCATCTGAGGTATGTGAATTTGGGTCCTTGGAAGTCACCCAACTTGCAGACAACTTTTGCCCTAGTAGGATGATTCCTATGGATTCTTGGTCAACATGAATGTTGGAGAGAATCTTCTTAGCTTTCTAGAGAGTACTAGAAGTCCTTGATAGGATTTGTAGAACTCAACTTATGGCTTTGACAAGCCAAGGGCATTTTGGTTATTTGGAAGTTATAGGTCATTTCAAGCATAAGGCCATATCTCCTACTTCCAAGCTTCAAATGGAAAAATCTTCAACATAAAACTTGATTAGAATGATGTTTTAAGGCTATTAGGGAGGTCATGAGATGTTGAAAAGGCTCATAGCAAAAAGTGATAAAAATGGCCTAAAAATGAGGCATAAGTTAATTCAAGTGAAGTTGAAAATCATAAATCATAAGCTATAAGTCCAAACCATGTCATGTAATAGGTCATTTTGACTCCAAATGACATTCTAAGAACAATGGTTCAGCCACAATTTTGATTTGAGGCTTGCATCATAGGGTTGCTTTGGAATTGGATTGCTTGCACATGAAGGTACCAAACCAAAACTCCAAAAAACTTAACAAACAAGGAAGTTATGCATTGTATCTCATCTTAGATCTCATGTAAGGAGAAATTCAAGTCAGTTACCAAGATTACAAGGCATTTGGCATGAGATACCATGTTATGAGAAATGAGAATTCAAAATACCATGACATGAAAACTTCAAATTCTCATGGGAAGATCCTAGATGGTTCTAGAGGTTTCTAAACCATTCTATATAACCATTGCAACTTGCATTGAGGCAAGGTTGGTGTTAATTGGTGTAGAGAAGTGAGAGTGAAACCCTAAAGCTTCCATTGCAAGTCACATTCAATCTCTTGATTCTTCTTCATTGCTATCCCATTTTTCTTCACAAACCTTCTCCATACATCCTTCTGAGTGTGTTCATACTGGTTTGAAGCTCCATTGATGGAGAATTGAAGGTGTTCCATTGGAAATTGCAAGAAAGCCATTCACATTGGATCTTGAAGTACAAGCTTGCTACATCAAATCTTTTGCATACAGAAGAGTTTCCATCACTCAAGGAGCATTCTTGAGGAGTTGCAAGGCCTGAATTGAAGATCCACCATCACTACCAATCCAAGAAGCCAGGTTTGCAAAATCTCTTCTAACTCATTATCTAGGCATGGTTAGGTTAAGTTATTAGTTTAGATTGATTAGAGACAATTAGGTGATCATGTATGATGAGTTTAGGAGTGATTGGTGAAGTTTCAACTATGGAGGTCAATTCTTGATGGAGTAAGAACTAGTGATATAATGAGTGTTAATGCAAGAGTGATGGCTGATTTTAATTAGGGTAATGTAAGGATCATTTTTATGTCAAGAAAGTTGAGTTTGGTTGAGGTCGAAAATTGATCATATGTTGAGATTACTTGAGTTGCACCATTCGGTTTGCATGATTTAGACTCTTTCAATGGAAACCAATGCCATAGTGTTGTTCAACTCAGAAAATGGATTAAGTCTGTGCTTTACATCTTGGAAATTGAGGCTGAAATGAAGGAGAACGATGGGGTAGAAATCTGTTGCATGGGGCTGTGTTTTAATGGAGTTGCAGAAACCCTAGTTGTCCAAGGAATAAGAAGACTTCGTGTCCATTGGATGAAGCGCTTGACCATTGACTCAAGAGGGATCCAACGACCGTGATTCAAAGCGAAAATGAGAGGGAATTCTGAATGGCACGAAACGCCGCGTTTCACTTAACCCAGCATCCTGGGCTTGAGCGAATCATTCTATTCCCACCCCCTTTGAGGCCCAATTCCAAGTTTGCATTATAATTCACTGCTTTTGGCACCGCTGTTTTGTTATTTTCCTTATGATTTTCATTGTTTTTCTGATATAACATTGGGCTTAAGTGACAATGCTAACGCCACCCCCATATGAGGCCCAATTGCTTTTATAACTGAATTTCCATGCTATTCGCACCATAGTTTTTTCATTTTCTGAATGATTTTTTAATTGTTTTCTGATTTGGATAGTGGGCTTAGGCGCTTTACTTTTCAGACCCCCCAGTCTGGGCCCAAACATGCATTGCATTGTATTTTGTTACTTGTTGCACCCCTGGTTCATAATTGTCATTTTATTTTACTCCATTTTTTCTCAAACTTTAGAAAATTCATAATAAAATGAAAAATCAATATTTTTTAATGGGAGTTTTTTCTCCCTTTTCACATTTTTGTCTAGAAAAATATAAAAAAAAAACATTTTCCATATCATGCATTTTTATATTTTTTGCATATTTTCATTTTAATTGCTTTTTAATGCTTTTATGTTGATACCTTGATTTGTAGATTTTAGTTTAGGAAGCTCCCTTTAGATTTTTAGGTCAATCTTTTTAGGGTAGTTAGATATATGTTTTAGGTTCCCCCTGGATTAATTCCATATTTTTGTGATGATTTTTAGGATAGTTTTGATTAGATAATTCTAGGTAGTGTAGAATTAGGTTAAAACTTCAACACAGGTCCATAATAACTTTAGATTTTGGGTTTTTAGGACAATTTAGACTATGGGCATATATGGGTATTAAGGTTAGGTATGTAGGATCCCTTAGAAATTATATTAGGATTTAATATAGTAGTATGCTATTTTTAGTTGATTTTTGTATTGGTTGTTTGTTTGTGTTGCCTTTAGGGCATGTTTGCTTTAGTTGCTTTGCTTTGTGAGCTTGGAAAGCTTGGTATCTCATTGTGGAGCATTGAGGAGCATAGTAGAAGACTTGAAGATGCATTGAGGAGCTTGAGGGCTTGTTCTTCTTTTCTTTTGTTTTTGTTTTAGGGTTAGGAATTAGGAAGAGTTTAGATTTAGATAACTTCTTTCTCAAACATGGATGGTATCATTCACCTCCATTCCTCCCTATGATTCAAAGTCCTTCCATGGTATACACCTCTCTCCTTTGGAGGGATAAGTGATTATACCTAGGAAGTAGAACTTTTGAGGGAACCATTCCTTTGATGTTGAACCCTTATAGGTCACCTTTGGTGGTCAAATAAGCAGTTCAATATCCCCCAGCTTATCCAGTAAGTGACTTTTCTCTAGTTGGATTGTCTTGAGAGATGTTGAGCCTGAGCATGAAGATGAAGACTTCATTGAAGATTGTTGAAGAGGATGAATTCTTGAATAGTGCCATTCCAGCTGAAGCCTGAAGAACAACAAGAGCAAGTTGATACTTGAAGATCCCTGAAGATTAGGTGAAGCCTGAAGGTGGAGCTGATCAAGAAGCTGAAGCTTAAGGGAGAAGATGAGTTGAAACTCATGTTGTAGGGTTGAAACCTGGAAAAGCAATTGATGTTTGTCAAGAGTATTGAAGTCTAAAGACTGAATTGCTGTTGTAGAAGCTGAGGCTTGAAGTTGAGAGAGGAGTTGATCTGCTGCTTTCTGTTTTCTTTTCTGTATTGCTATGTTTTGTTTGACTTGTTTGATGCATTAGAATAAGTTCATATCTAGAATAAGTAGAATCTAGGAGCATGATTGCACTAGAGGTTGAGTTGCTCCCTCTGCTTGTATTGTTACTGCGTGGCTTTGCTTGCGGGTATTCGGTAGAGCCCAGCTCCCTTGCCCATGTGGTTTGTTTGCCTGATGGCATTTCATTTCATTTTATCTGTATGATTGCAGTTTGCTGTTTATTGCTTGATAGCATGTTGTTTATTTTTCAGTATGATTACTGTATTCCATTCTGGCTTGAGGTTGAGATGAGCTTGTGGAGGCTGAAGCCCCACACACATTTCCTCCCTCACTTGCATTGCATGCATTTTACTGTTAAGCTGATGCTTTGTCTGTTTTGGTGTATCATTGACATGATCCCTTAGGACTCTCATTTCCTTTGATAAGGATTTGATGATAGAATTTTAGGTTGAAACCTATGCATGACAACTTCTAGGAGTTCCCTGTTCAAACCTCAACCATAGGATGAATCCATGGCATGACAACAGTAGGACTTGATAGTCTCCCTCCTAGTTGGGCCTGTTCTCTTCTCATCTCAAAACAGTTTAAGATACAGTAATCATGAATGATTTCTTTCGTACGTTACGAGCCTTAAGCTATCTGAGAAAGGGTTGTGGGAGAGTTTCTTTTCCACAGTCTGGATGTTTAGTATGGTACCCTTTGGGTGACATGCGACGTATTCACTCTCAGGTCATAGTCTCTAGTGCGGTTGAAATCGCAAACACAATAAAAAACACTTCTTTTGTAAAAGACAGGAAATAAATCGTAGTTTCCCGAACTACGTGAGCTCTGATCTCTCATGCCTGTTGAGAGTACGTAGGCACAAGATGGCGATGTCTTGGCGAGCTACCTTCCCCCATAACCCTTCGTAGGCCGAACTACATTGACTCTGATTTCTCATTCTCTGATGAGAATACGTAGGCATAAAGTGCGACGCTTTGCCGAGTCATTTTTCTTTTCTTTTTCAGCCAGCCTTGATAGGTAGATAGAATAAAACCAACCCGTCCAAGTAAACACAACAAGCGAGGATCCCGTCGAGTACGACGGACGTGAGGGGTGCTAATACCTTCCCCTTGCAAAACCGACTCCCGAACCCAGACAACGGTTGCGACGACCTTGTCTTACCCTTTTTCGTTAGGTTTTTCCGATCGTTTCCTTTCCCGCTCTGAGGGATAAATAACGAAAGGTGGCGACTCTTCTGTTGTGCCGACACCTTATTTTCGCGCAAGCGACACTATCCAACATTGTATTAGTAAAAAAGAATAATGGAAAATAAAGGATGTGTGTTGACTATACGGATCTCAACTGGCCATATCCCAAGGACGCCTATCCCTTCCCCAATATTGACAAGCTCGTCGGCAACTCGACGAGCTTTAAATTATTGTCCTTCATGGACGCGTATTCAGAATACAATCAGATCCCCATAGCTGAGGCCAAAAAACAGAGCACGGCCTTCATGACTGAGTTGGGAAACTATTACTATAATGTAATGCCCTTCAGTCTGAAGAACGCTGGCACCACCTATCAACGGATGATGAACGAGGTCTTATGGGGAGAGGTTGGCGATATGCTCGAAGTTTACATGGACAACATGATCATCAAATCACGCACCGAGCTTGACCATACAGCCCACCTCAAGAAGGTCTTCGAAACAATGAGAAAATCCAGGATGTGATTTAACCCAGAGAAGTGCACCTTCGGTGTGCAGGCAGGGAAGTTCCTCAGATTCTACCTGACCGAACGAGGGATCAAGGAAAACTTGGAAAAATGTTGGGCTTTCTCCAAGTTCTCAACGTCGAGCACGAAGAAGTCGATCTAGTCGTTGAATGGGATGCTCGCCTTGTTATCCCGGTTCGTTGCCAAATCTGCACAACATGCCTTCCCATTTTTTAGACTATTGAGGAAGGAGGCCACGTTCGAATGGACTGAGGAATGTGAGCAGGCCATCCTCCATCTCAAGTGTGTCCTCTTGGAACCACTAGACTTGACGAGACCGGACGTAGGGGAAACCCTCTACCTATACCTGGCCATTTCCACCGAGGCCGTCAGCGTCGTACTAATCCGAGAAACTCCCGACGGACAAAAGTCGATCTACTTCACGAGCAAGGTCCTCCACGGCCCCGAGGTGAGGTACCAACAGATCGAAAAAGTTTCCCTGGCCCTCATCAACGCGGCCAGAAGACTACGACACTACTTCCTAGCCCACACCATCATGGTCAGAACCGAGCAACCTATCAAACAACTGCTCGGTAGACCCGATATGTCAGGGCGCATATTGAAGTGGTCGCTAGAACTCTCTGAGTTTGGCATCCTCTATAAAGGCAGAAAAGCACTCAAGGAACAAGTACCGAATGACTTCGTCGTCGAGATGACACCCACCGCATAACCAACTTCTAGGGCCCACAAGTGAACCCTCTTCATCGATGGTGCTTAGAGCTCGTCGGAAAGTGGCACGGGCATCATCCTAGAGAACAAAGAAGGCACAGTCGTGGAAGTCTCCCTTGCCTTGGCCTTCCCGACAACAAATGATCAGGCCGAGTATAAGGCGTTCTTGGCCGGACTCCGCTTGGCGGAAGACCTCGGAGCCAAGGAGATAAACAATTTCACGGAATCCCAGTTGGTCACCTCCTAGGTCCGGGGTGAGTACAAAGCCAAGAACAACAATCTTGCTGAATATTTAGCCCTTATAAGGGAGCGGATGAAGAGCTTCAACTCCACCAAAGTACAACACGTTCCCCGTGAGCATAAAACCCGAGCGGATGTCCTCTCAAAACGGAAAGCACAAAGAAGAAGGGAGGGAACAAATCTGTCGTCTAAGAGGTCCTTGCTCGGCCAAGCACGAAGAAGTTGAAAGCGATGCTCGAGGTCAATGCCATTGGGGACAGCGACTGTTGGATGACCCTGGTACATACCTACCTTAGCACGGGACGCCTCCCCGACGACACGAAGGAGGCCAGCACGGTTAAATGTCGAGCTTGTTCCTACATACTGCTCGAGGACAAGTTATACCGGAGAGGCTTCTCGATTCCTCTCCTCAAATGTGTTGATAAAGCCCAAGCCCCGAGCATCTTGCAAGAGATCCACGAGGTCATTAATGCATAACACTTGGGGGGGAGGTCTCTAGCCCAAAAGGCCCTGTGAGCTGGGTACTAGTGGCCGACGATGCAGCATAACACTAAGGAGCATGTGAAGAAGTGCGACCGATGCCAACGAAACGAGGACATGTACCTCGCCCCTCCGAGCAAGCTCAAGTCACTCTCATCCCCATGGTTATTCGCCTGGTGGAGGATGGATATCCTCGTTCCATTCACCATGGTCTCCTATCAGAACAAGCACCTGATAGTCGGTGTTGACTATTTTAAAAATGGATCGAAGTCGAGGCCCTTTCCAAGATCACAACACACAACATACTTCGATTCTACAAGAGGAACATCCTCGATCGTTTCGGTGTCCCCTTGACCATCGTGACCGACAATGGGACGCAATTCACCGACAAAAGTTTCCAAGACTTTGTGACCAAGCTCGGAACAAAGCAGCATTTTACGTCAGTCGAGCACCCGCAAGCGAACGGCCAGGCGGAGGCCGTAAATAGGGTTATCCTGCAAGGTCTAAAACGACGGCTCGGGGATGCCAAGAAGATATGGGTAGATGAGCTCCACAACATACTCTAGGCTTACAGAATGAAGCCCCACTCGACTACCGGAGAGACCTCTTTTCGACTCACCTACGGGACCGAAGCAGTGATCCCGATAGAAATAAGGGAGCCATCCAGAAGAACTGAATCCCCCCTCGAGGAGAAGGTCAACGACAAGGCCCTCAGAGATGAGCTCGGCCTAGTTGAAGAGATCCGTTCAGGGGCAGCTATCCGCGAAGTCGCGGTAAAGTAGAAAATTTCCCTTCGCTATGACAGCCTCCAACTCCACAAACTGCTCCTGTAACCTCGACCTACCCTTCTTGGCGACTTTCAGTCGCTCCTCAGCCTCACTACTCCTCTTGCGCTACGCAATGTTGTCTTCCCTGCTCAAATCCAGCTCAACAACCAACTTGGTCATCTTTGACTCAGCAGCTGCAAGATCCCCCCGCAGCTTGGTAAGATCGGCAGAAGAGCATCCCTCGTCGCTCAAAACCAAGGCACTCGAGAAGACTCGCATCATCATAACCAAGTCCTTAGTTAGCCTTTGTCTCATCGTTCCTCGACTGGCCCCAAGGACCGCCTTCGCCTCCGCGGCCGACACAACAGGTGACCTGGCCCCATGGAAGAAACCAGGGTGCAGATGACAAGGGGGGATCAGGAACCCCTCCTCTATGACACCCTCGGTGAGGTCGACGACAGCCTCAGGACCATGGACCCTCACCCTCTTTGGAGTCCCTTGCGACATATGAGAATGGCTCCCCTGCGGCAAAGAAGGAGAACCTCTCCCGCCTTGGTCGATAGTGGGTTGCTGCTGTATCTGAGAAACCCTCCCTTTTCCACTCTTTGACGCACCCCTGGTGGTCGCCAATCTCTTCACGCGCTCCTGCATGGTTGACATACTTCCTACAAAACAAAAGGACAAGGGGTTAGCAAGCATGAAGACAATAGAGCACAAAAGAGGGTCGGGTGAAAGATTAACCGCTACCTAGGAAACGCAGGGCCTCCTCGTCCAACGAACATTCGAGAAGAGCCCTTGTATTAATCAGCCTCGACCGCTGGAGGATATTAACTTGACTGTCGAGGATAAAATTCTCGTCGGGCGTCATGAGTTTGGCCGGGGTAAAACTGGCCACGAAGGCCACCAATCGTTGGTAGCCTACCTAGTCCTCCTTGTCCAAGCTCCCTTCCCGTACGATGTAACGATCCGTGCCCCTCTTGAAGTGTTCCTCCATCCAGTCCAAGGGTACCTTCGGCACCATGACCTCTTCCCTCTGCCCGTTCACTTCCCGGGCTTCACGACGGAACAACGAGGCATACACCTCATGAGAAACATGCTGAACCACGAAGAATCGGTCTTTGACAGAGTCCATGTACACCCTGAAGAACCTCCTCAGCTGCTTCAGTGACACCCATCCCTGTCGATCATCAAACGTTTTCCTTTGCAGGTGAAAAATTCAAAAGAATAGGGTGAGAGTGGCCCCGGTCTTCAAATGCCGATAGACGAGCTCGTATGTTCGGATAAAAGCGATGGCATTGGGGTGCAACTGCGAAGGCTCCAGCCTTAACCAGTCGAAGACCCCTAGTTGGAAATCCATGAAGGGCAGTCGAAGTCCCGCTTCTCGAAAGAAAAATTCGTACATAGGAAATCTCATATTCTCGTAGCTCAAGCATATGCGGTGGTGGGCCCGTGGTCTATATGCTTGCCAGCTCACAGAGGAACCCTAACAGCGATCCTCGACTGTGATGAAAGCATCAGAATCATCCTCGACGAAACGGGAAGGCGTGTTTAGAGGCTCCTCCCCGACCCAGTCCTCGACTGTCTTGTTCTGCCCCTCGACGGACGGGGCCACGAGAGACTCCGGCTCTACGTTGACTTCCATAACTCCTGGTATCCACACGGCTATGATCACCTGAAAAGTAGAGGAAATGGTGAATTCGACGTTTCAAGATCAAATTCACCCTTCCACCACAGCTCAAGTGAAAGGGCGAAGGGGACGACAACTACGACCTACGCTCCTCCTCGACATCCACCTCCCCACGTGGTCTACTAGGATATCCCCGGGACGTTCATCCCACGATAACATGCGTCCCCAGGACATTCGTCTAACGCTAACATGCGTCCCCGGGACATTCGTCCAATGCTAACATGTGTCCCCGCGACATTCATCTATACGTAACGTACCTCCCCGAGATGTTCATCTATACCTACCCTATGTCCCCGAGGTATTCACCCAAAACCTGTCATCTGTCCTAGGGGTATACATCCAGCGCCGCCACATGTCCCTGGGATACTCTTCCTAAACCCCCAGTTGACCCCGGGGGCTTCACCCTAGATTAAGGGAATCCCGTCGTAATCGCCTGAAAACCTACATCCTCCTCGGGACACTCATCGTGTCCACCACAGAGGATACTGGAAATAAGAGAAACAGAAGAAAGGAAGGAGAGGACTTACTGGATACAGTAGCCTTGACGGAAGTACGACGAATTTCGCGACGGATGGTACGGTGGTTGCGCTGCGCGACAACGTGAAGACGGAAGAGCAAGAAAAGTGTGTACGAGAGCGTTGAGAGCAAAAAGTGACAAAGGGGCAGGCACCAGCCTATTTATAAACATAGCACAGAACTCGAAATTCCCATAAGCACTCAAGTGCCTCTAGGGTAGCCGCCTTAGGATGGGCAATAGGTAACGGACACGTGGTCACCACGAACGACTGTATCCCTTTGTTCTCCCTCGAGCTCGGGGAAACTGGCGCTCGGTCATCTTTCGCCTCCCCGACATGATATTCCGACGAGCACAACTCTCGTCCCCATCTGTCCTCGACATGGTTTGTTCTTAAGTCATCACTCCTCCGCAGAGGAACAACGACTTAGGGGGCTCCTATTTTGGACTGAGCCGGGACCTACCCATCAGTCGGGCAGGCCCAACCTAACACTATGTTGGGAAGGCCCAATAGGGCCCAATCCTCCCTCGTCATACACGAGTTATATACGTCGGGCAGACAACTCCCTTGACGGGCAGATCCACACGCTTTCTCCATGTTCTCCACATGCTCCCTCATGCGGGGACACGTCATCAGACAACTACCCACCTCCGAAAGAGTTGGTCAGCCCACCTCCCGAAGATCACGAGGCAGTTGATCTAGGGAGAAGACCACATGCTATTCTTCACTACGCCATGTAAGCCCTAGCAGTTATTTGGGTTGGGCTTGGCAGTCTGACCCAATCCAAGTAATCGTTAGCTCTACGTTGAGGTCTCTCTATAAATACCCTTTTTCACTAGAGGTTCGGGTAGTCCATTCTATACCTACTTCTGTATTTGCTCTCCCACTTTGATCTTTTACTTACTTAAGTATCGGAGTGCCTTGCAGGTACACCCCCTCCTTCTCCATACCTCTGGTGGAAGTTACCAATCGACGACGCGTGACAGACTAGTGATCCCTTCTGATCAGGTATGATCATTAACCTAAACACTTGAGTGGTTGAGAGTACTTTGTTAGTATCCTTTGAGGATTTTATCACTTTTAATGCACTCTTAGTTGATTTCCTCTCTTATTCTCTTTGAACTTCATTTAATATCACCCAATATTGTCATGCTCCTTAAATTTTATGATTTGTGCTTGTTATAATTATGATTTTGAATAATTGTCATATATAATACTAGTCTCTTATATTATTTATAAATATTGGATCTTAATTGGGCTTTAGTTATTTCAATAGATTATTATCGAATTTAACCTCATATTTACCTTATTTTACTTGGTAGGTCATATCTCAGACTCTAATTTTTGTATTAAAGCTTTCAAATTTTCGTTGGAAAAGTAAAAAAGAAAACCTACAAGTGTGATGTTGAACTTAAAGACCAGTTCAGACTCAATGACGGTCAAAACCACATTAAATTACATAAAGCAATTATCCTATAATGATCCATAATGCATGCCTCGTGAAATTTAAAAATCATCACCATAAGTATTTTGATATAAGTGTGGGTTAGAAATCTCACGTTACTTAAAAAAATAAAGGTTTAGCACTTTTATAAGTTACATGATCCATATACCTAATGCCTTAAGATTTTGAAGGGAGATATGGTGTCACTCTCACTTGTATGATTACTCTTTGACCTAATGTGGTTGCTCCCCTCACAAGTCATTAGTGTTATCAAACTCTATGGCTCAACTAAGAGGTTGACTCCTTGTATCAAAAATCTTCTTAACAAGGTGGTGGTCAGATAGCGTGTTGTTTTGAAATGTTTGTGACATGGTAAGAGTGCCAATAGCGGTACAAGTGTTATTGGGAGAGAATATAAGAATTAAATAGTCTAAAAAGGGGTTTTAATATACCAATCCCCTTAAAAAAAATTCAAAAACTTTTTCTTACATAAAATTAGAGCTTAATAAACAGAAACATAAGTGGTTTGCATAAGCAAAATATAGTGAATGATTTGAAGGATTATATGTTTCAATTTCAATCTAATATACATACTTCAATCAATATTCAACATAACCGACGTGAAATAAGTTGCTTTGTCAAACTACAAATATTCAAAATCTTCAATGATCTTTATTCAACAATCTTGCTAGACACAATAATCGTGCTCCAACCCTCCATTCTACATCAACCTTTACTCGACTCAATCGATTCCTTACCTAAACAATTATTCTACACACAAATGATTGGACAACTCCCAATTTTGTTCTGTGACAATCCCCAACTTTGTTCTGTGACAACCTTTACTCAGTCACATGAAAGTCTTCGATTGAGTGAAGAGAACTCTTCTCTTATTGGATAATCACCACCATATGCCATAGAGAAAAATGATTCTTTTTCCAGATAAATATGCAACAAAACTTCACCAAAAAAACATTAGCTTCCCTAATGTACATTGGATCTACCTCTTACACTCAATCTTTAGAGTTGAGCACCACAAAATGGTTTCTTAGTACAAAGATGAAGATGATGAAGAATATCTAAAGAAGCTCACACAATACAGCTAATATCTCACAATATCAACATTCTAGGAATTTTTTCACAAGGTTAAATTAAGGAGAAAGTACGTTTGTGAATATAATGACTCTCATAACCTTTCTCAAGCTTTTTCAAAAGTATGGGTATGAATCTCACTAGATCTTGCTCTGGAAAAATCTCATTGTGAGACTTCTCTTTCTTGAAACATCATTGAGTCAATTAACAAAGTTAACCCACTAGCTCCCTAGCTAATGAATAATGGCCAAATGACTTACTCATTAATTGATCAACCTTAAAAAAAATACCAAAAAGGTTTAAACAGGTGATAAAGGTTAAACACAAAAAGGTGAAGAAAAGACAAAATGACTCGAGTCAAATTACGAGGTTATGATTTGAATAAAAGAAAGAAATGTTTTGAATCAAGGTAGTAAAATGACGAATTTGACACTTTGATTTGAATCAAGATTTATTTATAAGATTCGAGTCAAGCTAAGGCATGATTTAAATCATAATTATATTTTAAAAGATTATTGATTGTCATGATTCGAAGCAAAGCTTCTTGTAATTCGTATCAAAGGGTGTTGTAATTCAAATCACACACATCCCTGATTTGGATTAGGTTGACAAATTTAAATTCTAAATTTCAGCTAGATGGTTGATTCGAATCATAGAATGTCTGATTCGAATCAAACTTCACAAAAACCTTGATTTAATTTTTCTAACTTATGGTTCAAGCTATATTCAACACTTTGACTTGGACCAAATTGCCTAGGCTAAAAAATACTGTCATGAGCTTAAAACTAATTTATTGAATGTAAGGGTAAATTAAAGGGTACACGCCTAATCAAATAATTAGATAAACATAATTGCACACAAATTACAAATAACGAGAAATTAAATTACACATAGATCAAATTTAAATAGAACATCCAAATAAAAAATAATATCGATTACAATTTCAAATATATATATATATATATATATATATATATATATATATATATATATATATATATATATATATATATATATATATATATATATATATATATATATATATATATATATATATATATATATATATATATATATATATATATATATATATATATATATATATATATATATATATATATATATATATATATATATATATATATATATATATATATATATATATATATATATATATATATATATATATATATATATATATATATATATATATATATATATATATATATATATATATATATATATATATATATATATATATATATATATATATATATATATATATATGAATAAAAAAACATCTGCTTAATAAAAGTACATATTTGGAGATTCAAAATATCATTCCATATTAGACATGAAACAATTATATAAATAAGTTGAGCACCCTATCTTGACTCTTAACTCAAAATCTTACTAAAAAACTTATGACATTTAATTTATAAACCTATTTTATTAATGTATTGTATAATATCCACTTTTTAAACTAAAAGATTCTTACTCTACTCTCACTTGAAATATTTGAGAAGAGATGATAAAAATAAAAGAGATAAAAAAAGAGAGGAGAGAGAGTAATATTAAAATATAAAAAAGTATAAAGGATACATCATAAAATCAATCTACTTAATCCAATGGTTCTAACACATTTATCCATCATAAAATCAATCTACTTAATCCAATGGTTCTAACACATTTATCCATCATAAAATCAATCTACTTAATCCAATGGTTCTAACACATTTATCCATCATAGACCAATAGTCCATTCTATAAGCAACCATAAATCATAGCTGAAGGACTACCACACCAAAGTCAAGCATCAAATTTCCTTACTTACAAGTCATATTACTATTACTATTTATACTAAAATCTCATTAACTAAATCATTAACTTTTACTATTTGAGTTTAGCTTATTAATTCCATATAAAAAAGCAAAACTTATTACTACTAGTAGTAATTTTATCTCTCATCAATCCCTTCACAACCCCATCATTTTCTCCTTTTTCTTTTTCATTTTTTCTCCTAACTCGTTTACTTGACCCCATCCTTTGAATATATCTATAAAAAGCCCCTACCCTTCTCTATCTTCTTTGTAATAAGCCAAAAACCTCTTTCTCTTTCTCTTTCTCTTTCTCTTAACCTCTCTCTCTCCCTCAAACTAAAACCATACCAAATCCACACAAACCTATACCTATAGCTTCTCCAAACTAGTGTAATCAACTTCAATATTTTTCATGGAAGTGAAAGCAAGTGTAACTAGCAACTCAAACATCACCACCATGCTCCAAAGTGATGATGATGAGATGGATCTTCGAAGAGGTCCATGGACTGTTGATGAAGATCTTGCTCTCATCAATTACATTGCAACTCATGGTGAAGGTCGTTGGAATACCCTTGCTCGTTCTGCTGGTAATTTTTTCATTCTTTTTTCTTCTATACCTTTAATTTTAAATATTAAATAAAAACCATATACTCCTATACTATATTATATTCTAATTAATTTCTATAATTATGGTGTGAAAGCTTCTTCACTTCTTGTCTAGTTTCATATCACACCAATCAATTTTTTTATAAAGCCAAAGTTTGCGGTTTTTCTAATGAAGAGCACCATATGATAGTGATTATGTTAGCAAGGACTTTAATTTAAGCATATACTTGTGTGTGTGGTGGGGCAAAAAATTTTAATATTGAAAATGAAATATATAACTATAGGTGGCCCAGAAATAATTGCTAGGCTGCATCAGGTTTATGAAAATGGAAAAAGAATAATGAATTGATACTATAACGCAATACCATACATATTTTCCATATTAAACAAAGTACAAAATATTTGATCTTTATTTTTACCTTATTTGTTTTAGTTTGCATTCTCAAAAACTTTACCAATTGGAGAAATTTTGTTTTTGGTTTTAGGACTCAAACGAACGGGTAAGAGCTGTAGATTGAGATGGTTGAATTATCTTCGGCCGGATGTTCGTCGTGGTAACATCACACTCGAAGAACAACTTTTGATTCTCGAGCTTCATAGTCGTTGGGGAAATCGGTAAGTAATATATATGAATATTTGTATTAATATTAATATATACTATTTTGTCATTAAAAAAAATTAACTTCTAATATATATATTAAAGTATTGTTGATAATTTATTAATTTTTATTTAATTTATCTCATAATTTTTTTTATTGATGAATTTAGCTGGTCGAAAATTGCTCAATATTTGCCTGGAAGAACGGATAATGAGATCAAGAATTATTGGAGGACTCGTGTTCAGAAACATGCGAAACAACTTAAATGTGACGTCAATAGCAAGCAATTCAAAGATGCCATGCGCTACCTTTGGATGCCGAGACTAGTGGAACGAATCCAAGCCGCTGCATCCACATCCGTCGCGCAAACCACCAACACTAATAATGACTCTTCAAATGCTACATCAATGGTCGCTCCGAACAATACGACATACGATCTTAATGACAATTTTATTTATAACGCGAACGCGAACATGATGTTAGCTCCAACGATCATGAACACCAACAATTTATGCAGTTCGCACGTAACACAAAGTTTCACACCGGAAAATAGCAGTAATGGCACAACGGCCGCATCATCGGATTCATTTGGGACACAAGTTTCGCCTATCTCGGATTTAACTCAAGATTATTACAATGTCCCGGTTGGTGGTAACAACAATATGAACCCTAATTCTGATTATTACCAACAAGCTCAACAATTTGGATTTTCAGATTGCATCACTAGTCCATCAGGTTTGTTCCCTCAAATGGATTTCAATAATTCCATGGAACCAAACACACCTTGGATTCAAGGGGACAATTTCTGGAACGTTGATAACATGTTGCTCTTTCAACAACTCAATGAGAACATGTGAAAATAATGAAAGGAAAAAAAAGTGTTATTAATTACTATGAAATATATTTTACAGATCATGATAAAGTAATAGAAGTAGAAAAATGAGGAAATAGAATAAATTCATATGTAGGACACACATGTAGATTTAAAATCAAGGAATATAAGAACAAAAACGAAAAATGTAAATTAATTACGTGTTATAAGTTTGTAGATTTTTTTATTTTTTTCCTTTTTGTTCTTTAGTTTTCCTTATTTTAATTAGAGGAGTGTGGAAAATATTTGTAATTTAAGCTTTCTTTATGTAAGATTTCATTCTTTGAGATTATTAAACTCTATTCTATTTAATTTTCTATTATATTTTGATTCTTATCTTAATCCTTTATCTAGAAACTATATATATTTACATTTTTTTTTTAAATTAAATATTTGTTCGTCTGTATTTGTATAGATTAATCTTTTAAGTTAGATAAAATTATAATAAATAACAAAAAAAATTGTAAACAATTTAACACAGTTTTACAGGTCTAAAACTGAATTCGATCATCCAACATATTAAATAAAATAAAATAATACTGTAATGTATAAATGAGTGTGTAAAATTGATTCCACACAATATATCCTAATTGTTCTTTATTAGAAATAATTTATAATTTTGATCCACTTTTGAAACGTTGTTCTCCATGGGAGCTGAACCTACCCACAAAGTGTTTCTAGATTGTTAAAAAGAGATGAAAAAGCAAATGTAATATTTAAAGACTTGGTGTGTTGAATTATTGGTTTTGTATGAGAGACAAAAAACATTTAAAACTTCCAAAAAATAAGTGTCTATTATTAACAAGAATTAATGATTAAAAAAAGCTTAATCTGCCACCTAAGTACGATTCAAAGGACCCTACCCTAATTTTCTCACCCTTAATTTGTTGGTATTCGTACGAACAAAGATGGAGTGAGATAGAAAATGACCAACTTTGAAGTTTAAGTCCAATCCATTTCATACTAAGATACCATAAAGGGTAATACGGTAATTTGAAGTGCGCACGTGCAAGATGGGTTACGAAAAACGTGAGAGAATAGTTGAGTTGGAAAAAGAAAGAAGAAAAGAAAAAATAGATGGTTGTGGCGGCGGGGAATCTTTGTAGGGCGCGTGCCTCTAGGAGAACCCATATAAGTGGTCCCAATCACTCATGTGTTTAGAAGCTGACACGTGTCATTTAGAAAAACTCCTTTATTTTTATTTTTCACAAAAAATATATATTCTAAGGTTTTTGATTTGTTTTATCATATAAAATATAAGTCACTGTATAATTGATGTAAAGTTTTAAATATTTATTTACTAATATATTTCTTTTTTCTATCTGAATATTCAGTGTTGTATAAATATCAACTACTTCCTCTATCTTTTAAAGAATATTTTATTTGAATTATAAGCAATTTAAAGAATATTGTTCATAATGATAAATAATCATTTATTAAAACATTTTTATGAATTGTAATTAATGAAAAGAAAGTCAACAAATACTTCCGTGTCATATAAAATGTTTCATTTACATTTCTTTTAATTTTAAAATAAATGTCTCAAAATGAAATAAATACTTTAAAATTAAAATTAAAATATAAATAAAACATTTATTAAAGGTGTTGAAGTAATTATTTTTTCTTAAGGACAAATATATTAAACACAATATAAATTATCTTAATTTCCGTTATGTATTGAAGAGTTATATATTTAATTTTAAAATAAATAAAATCATAGTGATATAAATAAGCGTTGCCTTAATGAAAGAATTTTTCTTTTAAATAATCTTACGTGTTAAACGAAAATATCACTTATGCAAAAATGAAAGAATAAAAAAAATTTAAAATTGATTAAATATATGATCGAAATGTTAAATTTTAAAATAGAGTGATTAAAATATTTAAAAAGTTAAAATAACAAAATTAAATATAAAGCCTTTGTGATTTAATTAAAAATAAAATGTATAAACATTTTATTATTTTTAAAAACATAAAGTAATGTTATATTATAATAAGTAGATGACTCTGTAGGGTAAAATACATTACTATAAAATTATGAGCTTTTAATTTAATATTTATAAAAGTGAATATATTTTTAACAATGTTGTATGTGTATTTATAAAAAGTATAATAATGAAAGACATTTTGTTTACACAGACAATGCGAAAAATTATGTGCATTTTTGTCTTGTGAAATTTGTGAATCTCCCTTTATAGGTTTTGAGGTAGAGATATTTATAAGAATTTTCATTAATCAGATTCAGCCTAATAATCAATTATTTCCCTTTTGAGGGGAAAACATGGCATTATGTCGGAGTAATTTCTTCTTTTTTTTAGAAAGTGGTTTCTTCTATATGAGCTTGTAAAGACCATAAGTTTATTCTCATATTTCTCAAACACTTACAAGTTAGTATGTTTGGGTTGCGAGGCTACACCCGCTTCTGACGACTAGGGTTGTTTCTGACGCTCTTTAATATTATTGCATTTGTTTTGGATTTCTTTATCATTAATGGTTTCCTTTTAGACTCAATAAAATTATTTCACTCCACGGTCTCTCAAGCATGAGATTATGAAAAGAGTGAAGTAATTTAATCTAGAAAAAAAAAGGTTATTTTAAGGCGATATCGACTTAGAGGGTCAAATCCCTTAAGCGTTTCTTATGGCGAATTTAAGAAGACGAGGAATCAACCTCACCCTGAACTTAGACCTTTGATATTTTTGGTTTTCTTTTAAACAATTATGTTACTGTCCTTTGTAGATCCTTTTTGTAACCACGTCCATGAAAACGTTTAGACTTTTATGGCAATTCATTTTATGATATCTTAATTTCATTGTAGTTTGTCAATTAATTTCAAAGTTTATATTTTCTTGGCTACACGAACTTTATTATTTGAGGTGAGTCCCTTAAGCGATGCTTAGGACAATTCCCTTAAGTGTTGAGTAAAGTTCCACTTGGTGAGGGTCCTTTAGTGGCATTCTTGTGGCGATATGCTTCATAGGGTTCCAAGGATCCGTCAATGAAGGTACAACATCAATGTTCCTTGTAGGGTGGCCAAATCCTTCAATGAAGGTACAACATCAATATGCCTCGTAGGGCGAAAATGATTTTTCGCTGAAGGTCAAACGTATAATTTCCTTATAGGCGATAAGGATCCTTCAATGAAGGTCAAACATATAATTCCCTTATCAGAAGCAAGAATCCTACATTGAAGGTCAAACATACAATTTTCTTATAGGAGGCAAGATCCTTCATTGAAGAACCATCATACACTTTCTTTATAGATGACAAGGATTCTTCATTGAAGGTCCAACATACAATGGCCTTATAGGTGGCAAGGACCCTTCATTAAAGGCCCAACATACAATTGACGATAACATTAGGTAGTTAAGAAAACATGGTGTCTCATTAAAAACCTCTCCTTTATAGGGAAAAATAATGGGACCCTACCTTTGATACTAAAACCTAAATCTTTGAGAGGATTCATACATTGGCAAACTAAGGCTTTTGCCTTACTCAACAGGAAACATTAAATAATTAAATATAATAGTATCTTAGATTAAATGAGTTCTAGGGTCTAGGGATATGTCTTCTCTCTAGTTCCTCAAGGTTGTAGGCGTTGTGCGGTAGCTTTTGGTATATTTGATATGAACCTTCCGAAGTAGGTGGAAAATTTCCCAACAGAGTAGGTGCGACCACTTGTCTAAGTACGAGATCTCCTTTTCTCATTTCCATTGGAACCACCTTCAAATTATATCTTCTTCTGATCCTCTGTTTGGCAGAGAATTCCTTGATATGAGCGATTTATATGGTTTTGTCGACCAGGTCAGGTATGCACCTATGTTTTGTCTCATTTTCTTCTTCATTAAACTGTGCAGGCCTCTAAGTGGGTGTGTCAATTTCAACTGGAAGCATGACGTCACTGCCTTAGACCATTATAAATGGTGTTTTCTTGATGGTGGAATGTATGTGTGTGTAGAGGGGGTGTAGTGTGATATGACCATAAAACCTCGTGAAGTTGTTCGAACCATAAGCCTTTGGAATCGTCCAAAATTTTCTTTATCTTACTTAGTATCACCTTATTTGTTGACTCAACTTGTTCGTTGGCTTGCGGATGCACAAATGAGATGAACATTGTCGGTATTCTCAATTGAAGGAAAAAATCAATCAAATTAGCAAATTGTGTACCATTTTCTAAGATGATGATTTTTGGTAGGTCAAACTTGCATATAATTTGTTTCCAATAGAAACGGTGAACCCTCACTACTGTTAGTTTGAATACGACATCTTCCTTTATCTACTTCATAAATTTATTTACCTCACAATTAGGAATTTTAGTTTCCTTGGCACCAATGGGAAATGGCCCAAGATATTTATGCACCAATGGTAAAATGGTTATGCCGATGTGACAAAGTAAAGAATCTATACTAGCATGTGATATAAAATGGAATGTCTCGGGCACTTGTTGTAACACCCGAGGCCGAAGAGAGAGGAGAGTGGTTATATGTAACACCCAAGGGCAAGGGGGTGGTTATCATTGCACGAGGCATGACAATGAGACACTCCTAGCAGCTTGGCAAGGGAGTGATTGTCAGTGCATGAGGCATGACAATGATACACTCCTAGCAGCTTGGCAAGGGAGTGGTTGTCGGTGCACAAGGCATGACAATGAGACATTCCTAGCAGCTTCTAGCAGCTTGGCAAGGGAGTGGTTATCATTGCACGAGGCATGATAATGAGACACTCCTAGCAGCTTCTAGCAGCTTGGAGAGGGAGTGGTTGTCGGTGCACGAGGCATGACAATGAGACACTCCTAGCAGCTTCTAGGGGAAAACCGAATTCACATCGAAATGAGAGGGATCCTGAGGCTCCCAGGTATGAGACTCCATGGTTGAAGGAAGGCTTATAAGGATTAATTGATACTATCTATACCAACAAGATGCATCTTCTTTTTGGGAGCCCGTTCCATAAGAACAGTTTGGGGCGTTACACTTGTCACATTTTTTGATGAATTATGCATTATCATTCATCAAGGTGAACTAATAATAACCTGCCTTCAACAACTTGTGGGTGAGAGCTCGCCCTCCACATGGTCTCATCCTCCCCTGAACATCTTATCACGGGGGAGGTCCTTCTCATTTTATAGAGTTTTCACACACCAGGATATATTTTACTGAGATTTTGGATCTTCTTCACCTCAACCTTGCTTAAAGGGAGCTCGTATGTCACCAAGTAATGCTTTATATGCTCTATCTAACTTGTGGTTCAGGCGACTTGGATGGAGTTAATTTCTTTTATTTCAACATCTAAGACAATTAGAGTTTCTTGTATGAGTGTACAATTATGGTCGGGTTTCTTGGTGCTAGCAAGCTTTGAGAGAAGATATGGTTGTGAGTTTTGTTCCGTATGCACATATATTACTTCGAATAGTATAAAATGATTAGATAATTATCACGCCTTTATGATATATTTGATCAACTAGGCCTCATTCTCTTGATATTTCCTGGCGACAATCATTTATTAGTCGCCCCTGGATCTGAGACTCAAAACGTTCCTCTTTATGGAAAGGTTCATACTAGCAATAAAGGTTTTATACTCAACTTTATTATCAATGGATTTTAACTCAAATCTTAGAATTTCTCAAGAAGAGGTTATGTGAGCCTTCGATCACTATTATGGAGCCACTCCCCTTAAGATTTTAGGTGCCATCCATTAATAATGTCTATATGTATGGGACAATCTTGACCACAGGTGAACTGAACTCCACCAATAAGTGTGTCAACACTTGATATTTTATACCTCCTCTTGACGCAAAATGAATATCGTACTTAAACATAAAGGACTAGTTGATGGGGTTCAGGCGCATGTTGTATCTTCTAACTTACTCCAAGATGTCTTCCAAACCTTTAGAATGGCTTCCTTTTTCATAGGTCTTTAAAATCATATTGTCGATGTAGACCTCCAGATTATGACCTAATTGATTTGATTATACCATATACATTAGCCTTTGATAAGATAATGTGAGTTCTTCAATCCAAATGGCATGACATTGTTGTAGTAAATGACATGATTGGACATGAACACCATCTTGGGCGCATCCAAGGACACCATTTTTATTTAGTTATAACTGGAGTAAGCATCCATGAAGCTCAAAGTCTTTTAACCCGAGAATTCATCGACCAGTCTGTCAATCTTAGGAAGTGAATATGGATCTTTAAGGCACATTACATTTAGATCAGTGAAATTAATGCATATTTGCTGTTTATTTGATGATTTCTGAACCAGGACCACGTTATCCAACCAAGTCGGTTATTTGACATCAGTGATGAATCATGCATTCTTCAAATTCATGAATTCCTCATTGATTATCGCATGCTTCTCTTTGTCAACTTTGAACTTTATTTGTGCCACAAGTTTCATAGGGGAGTTAACCACAAGACGGTGATAAACCAACATGGCATCTATACTTGGCATGTAGGCCTAAGCAAACAAATCAATGTTCCTTCTTAGCAGGGGGACCAACTCCTCTTCTTCAACTTTGGTCAAGGAGGTGCCCAGCTTGGTGGTTTGAAAATCTTAGAGCCAAATTAGGACCTCCTTTAGATATTTTTTGGGCGTCATCCTTTCTTTCTCAGGCTCCACCCTGAGATCCAAATTCATAAAATTCATTCATTGCACGCCTATTTATAAAGAGACGACTGCAACCATCTCCGCCCTTCTTATCCTTAAGTTGTCCTAGTAACATTCTTGGAAGGTCTCTATCATCCTAGAATATTCCAACCTGTCTGTTAGATAACGGATACTTCAAGCTTAATTAGAGGTGGCAATATACCAGACCAACTAATAGGGGCATACGACCTAACATACACAAGCTCAGGCTAGGTCAGGGTTTTTTAAATAGAAAAATCCAAGGCTTTTTTGTAAGCCTATTTAGCTTAAAAGGCTAGGCCTCAATGTGTAAAAATATTTTTAAGCCTATTATTTTGACCTATTTAAACAAATATAAATGATTTTATTATTATTATATTATATTTGTACTTTGAATTGAAATACACAAATAAAACTTAGTTATCTTGAAGAACTTATGAAAAAAAGAATGAAAACACCTTATGAACAATGTCATAAGTTTTTCTAAACATATAGTCTCAGAAAACTTATGCTACTAGGTAAGTTCAAATAAGTCAACACAAACAAAGTTTTAGTATCATTGATCTTTTGGTTTTTTAGTCTAAATAAACATTAATTGAATTGCTTATTTACATGTGTTCAAATGAAATATGCTTTTAAGTAGGCTAGCAGGCTAATAAAACCTTCAAAAAGGCCAGACTCAAGCCTAAAAATAACTCTATGACAAGGTAAAAGTCAGGTTTAGGCTTTAATATTTTTGGCAGGTCTGACTTAGCTTTGACAAAGCCTAGCTCAACCTAGTATATTCTCACATCTATGCTTAAGTACAAGGTTGATAGGGCGGGCCCTAAAAGGTTGAAGGTGGGTCGTCTTATGATAATGTTGTATGAAGATAAGGCTTCTACCACGAGATAACTGGCCTTGATCATTTTTGCACTCTCGTCCATTCAAAGCTCTGTCTTGAGATTTACATGGTGTTTTCACCTAAACTTGCTTGCTAAAGAACACAGCCAACGAAACTTGGAATGTCTAAAGTTCATTTGGATATAATTGGAGCTTCTCGAATGCATCTTAGTATAGGACAACTATTGGGCTCCTTAGTTCAATCAGTACCCGCTTTATATTCCAATTATCACAATGTACTGTTATGATTGTGGGGTCATTGTCACGAAGATGGATGTTGGCAACATGTTTATTTGAGAAAACGATTTTAGGTTTTGACTCTCTTCCTGAATTTGGTTTGGGGCTGGCAGGTGAACCTTCTATTGGTATAGCTTGCCAAGCGTATCTTTTGTGGGAGGAGTTTGACTCTTCATTTCCAGCAAACCCTCTGCTATGGTGTAAATGGATGTGGCCAAGTTGGTAGATGTCGTGGTGCCTTATCTTGTCACCATGTTAAAGAAAGCGACTGAGGAGGCTTATGAATTGAAGGTGGGTGTGGCCCATCTCAATTTTGTTGGTCCTCATGTCGAACTTCAATTGTACTTGCTAAAGGTACAATAGCAGGAGGGAGCTTTCTCAAGTAGGGATTGCGATAGACATGTTTTTACCTTTTAAAATTTGTGAATCCTCCTTCTTGAATCTTGAGGTATGGATATTTATAAGAGTTTTCATGGGCTGGATTCAGTCCAATAACAAATTCTTCCCCTTTTTGAGGGAATTTGTGGCATCATGGGAGGAATGGTTCCCACCTTTCTTGGAGAAACAGCTTCTTCCCATGACCAGGACAAGAGTGTTAGTCTCTTCCCACATCTCTCAGGTCAGGTACAAGCTAGAATGGATAAGTGATAGTATGTTCAGATCGGGTGACTAGGCCTACTTCATACTACTATATCTGTTTTGAGCGCTCACCAATATTATTGCACTTGATTTTGATCGTTTTATCATAGATCGTCCCTTTATGGGTACTTTAAAATCATCCCAATCTATTATATTACTCACAATTTCTTTAAAATAACAATCACAAGTTACACAAATATTTATGTAAAAAAATAGTCAAATTCAACTATCAATGTAATTTTAATCATTTCTTATATTGGACCATTAAATTAATTCTATTAAAACTTTTTTTCTATTTGCAAATCATTTTCTTTACTTAATATTTATTATTTTCTCTGATTTTTAATATAAGAAAAAAATTTCTTTTCTTTTCAAAAAAAAATTCTTTTTAAATACATTGAATAATTATATACATTAATTATTTAATAATCTAAAAAATAATTTTTTTATAATAAAAATCAGACAAGTATAATACAAAATACTAGTATAGCGATAAATTATAAATATAAAATTTAATTTTTTTATTAATCATAATTTTAAAATTCATACTTGCGAATAATCATCCAAATTTGACAGAAAAAATTCATATAAATTCGGTTAAAATTCAATATCAATAAATGACCTTAATTCAGATTCATAGAAATGTAGCACCACTTTCAAATTGCAGCCGCATTTACAAAAGTCTGCCTACATACTATCGCAATACCAGCTGTATTATAGTCCTATACTCCTATAGATATCTTATCAAGTTTTTATTTTTTATTTTTTTTAGCAAGATTCATATATACATTTTCTTTTAAGAAAAAAAGCAATAGTTATATTTTAATTACTATAAAATACTCTCCTAAATAAAAGTCTTTCAACATATCGACTTTCATTACACGTTAAACCCTTTAGGCTTTAGCTCATTTGATGGTAATTAATGCTTATTCTTTATCTGCCTCATAAAAATTATTTGTTTGAGTAATGTACAATTCGAAAAATTTATTATATTGATTTTAATAATAAAATAATCAAAAAATACTATTATTAAATATAAGTAGATAATAGAGTAGTTAACTGAAGTAAAAACTATAAATAACTGGTATAATAGTGCAAAACAATAAATGTTACAATAATGCTCTAGAATTATTTTGAGACAGGAAATTAGAATTTTTGACGAGTAAACATATTCCACACACTAGAAAAGATGGGGATCCAGCTGCCCACTTGTTAACTAAATTTGTAATATCAAACAATACTATAAATATAGAGTAGTTGTTTTGTATTTCTTCTAGTCCTATTTATGATAGAGAAATTTAAATGAATATTCATGGATATTATGATACTGACTTGTTGGATAAATATGATATTAATATCCGTCTTATATTTATGTGGGCATCCGTTAAGCGGATAATTTACGAGTTTTACGATATATGTGAATATTTAAATATATTTACGAAAAATATTTTTTTTTATGAAAATTATTTGAAAATAATATTTTTAACTACTTTTAAAGATTAAAATTATTATTGCATAATATCCATACATTTTATTTTTAACCAAATAAATAAAAGATATTGTGATTGTGAGCTATGATGGAAGAGCGACCGACACTAGTTGGTTGGACTGTGAAATTGTTGAAGTAAGTATGAAGTATTGAAGAGTTTAAATATGAAATGACTAATAAAATTTGAATGAAATGTGAAAGGTTTTAGATCTCACCTGATCAGAAAGGAATCAGTAGTCTGCCATGCATCGTGAGCTCCTGTGTTCACCGACGTTTTAGAGGAGGAAGGGGTGTACCTGCAAGGTACTCCGATACTTAAGTGAGTAACAGAGTTTAGAAAGAGCAAGTACAAAGAGAATAGATGTGGAGAATAAGATACCTGACCCTCTAGTGAAAAAGGGTATTTATAATGTGCCCCCAGCGCAGGGCCAACAGTTACATTGCAGTGGGCCGGATTACCAAGCCCAACACAAGTAACTTCTAGGACTTACGTGGCATAGTGAAGACCAACGTGTGGTCTTTGCTCTGGATCAACTACCTCGTGATCTTCGGAAGGTGGGCTGGCCAACTCTTTCGGAAGTGGGTAGTTGCCTGATGACGTGTCCCCGCGTTGGGGGCACGTAGAGCCCGTGGGGAAAGCGTGTGAGCTCTTCCCGTGCAAGATAATGTTATGCCCGACCAGTGTGCCTTGTTGAGGCTTGTGCCTAATAGAGAGGATTGAGCCTTGTTGGGCCTCCTCAACATAGTACTGGGTTGGGCCTGTCCGTCTGAGGGGCAGGTCTCGGCCCAGTCCAGAACAAGAGCCCCCTAAGTCGTTGCTCCTAGGTGGAGGAGTAATGACTTAAGGGCATGTCAAAATGTCGAGGACCTCTTCGGGAGATGGTATTTTTGCCCGACGCATAGAATTGGGAGTCGTGTACCAAGTCGGGAGCGGAGGATGCTCGACGGGACAACATGCCGGGGAGGTGGATAGATAGCAGATGTGCTCAATCTCCGAGCCCGAAAGGGAGACGAATGGCTGCGAAGCTTCTAGTGCTGCCATGTGTTAAGCAATCATTGCTTAGCTAGGGCGGCTAGGGGTAGGGGCGTTTGAATGCCCAAGGGCGCCTCGAGTCTCGTGCTAGGCTTATAAATAGGACTGAGTCCGCTTCAATTCTCACTTTTCGCTTCTACTGTTCAAGACGCTTCCTCTTCTTCTCGTCATGCTTCTCAAACTTCTCCACCGAGACGTCCACCATCCGCCGCTATATCGTCCTCCCAGAACCATTGTACCAAGTAAGTCTTTGCTGCCTTACTCTCACTTTTCCTATTTTCCTACGGTTTCTCCAGTGAACTTGATGAATTCTCTGAGGAGACCGTGAAGTTTCCGAAGAATACGTCAGGACTTCTTTGAATTAGTGTAGAGTTAGGATGAAGCTCTCGGGGACAAGCCATGAAGCCCCCGAGGACGTAGGACAGTTTTGGATGAACCTCCCAGGGACAAGCGATGAAGCCCCTAGGGACATAGGATAATTTTGGATGAATATCCTGGGGACAAGCGATGAAGCCCCCGGGGACGTAGAATAGTTTTGGATGAACCTCCCGGGGATAAACGATGAAAGTCTCGGGGGTCCGCTCTCGTCTGTCGAGGCAGGAGAGGCCCTGTCCTTAGGGGTCCCCCATCTTCGCCCTTTCACTTAATATGCGGTGGAAGGGTGGATTTGATTGGGAATTTCGAATTCACCAATTTCCTCTGCTTTTTAGGTGTAAATGCCTGCTTAGGTACAAAAGGTTATTGAAACCGACGACGACTCTAAATCCCCGATGGCGCAGGCTGGTGAAGAGTAAAGAAGGTCTGTCGCTGATTGGGCTGGGGAGCAGCCTCTGAGTGTCTCTTCTCGCTTTGTCTTGGATGAGTCAGACGCCTATGCTATAGTCGAGGACCGCTGTGAGGGTTCCCTTGTGAACTAGCAGGTGTATAAACCACAAGCAAACCATCAGATATGCTCAGCTTATGATAAGTGCTAAATTGTATTAATTTTGAGTGTAAATAATTGGCACTTATTGGTTTAATTCAACCAATAAACCTCAACTTTTGTGCATATGTTGTATAGTTTACGTTATAATGTATATATTGCGTATTATGTAAATATGATTGAGTTTAATTGTTTTTCTCTCATTTTTTAGGTATATAAGCAATGATATTTTATCATTGTCTTGTAGAGCATTGAATAAGCTTTCCATCGCTTTCGACCGCATGTAAAACAGAGTTACGGTTTAAAAGTTATGGTCAAAACATATGTTGGTTTTGCTGTCATGTTCGCAGTGCGAATAGGAATTTCTAAAACGCATGAAAAACACTATTTTAGAAGTAGAAAATGAGGCATAAGTTCGCTGTGCAAACAGGACTTCGCTAGGCGAACATTGGAACCTATTTTTGCCTATTTAAGTGATTTTCAGCATTTTTTAGGGTATGTTGTTTGGGAACTTTTTACCCCAACTTCATCAAACACATTCTTGAGTAGATTTAGCTTATAAACAACATTGGAGGATGCATCTTGACGATCCGGAGTCGAATCCACTTCAATCGGAGTTGACAGACCGTGAGATTTGTGTTCTTCTTCCTTCCTCTCTATGTATTTTTCATTTGTTGAGGTTTTGTATGTAAGTTTATCTTGATTGTATGTATATTTATAGATCTTTATATAAAATCTCTCTTACAACTCTTTATCGATGGTTATCTTGATTTTTTACTTAACGAGTTTGGATTGCTATAGACATATACGGTTTGAACTCGATCTAAGATGAACATATGTTAGATTCTAAACTCTAGACATAGATTTAGGACTAATATTCACATAGGTATCAATTCTTAATGCTCTGTGTTGTCGAGTTACGTGAGACATCACCGATGAGACGATAGAGTTGATCTCTCGACTTTGCATAAAGCAGCAAGCAAAAATATTATTTTTGGAAGAATTTCCTTCGGGATTTATATCGTTGTCATACCCTAAATTTGTCCTATCTGTTTATGTATTTTTCATCTGTACATCAGGCCACTGCCGATTATTTTAAAAAAAAGTGTTGCTTGTTTGAGGATGCCATGGTCAGGGTTTGAGACTTACATGGTGAGTGTTTTGAGGATCGACTAGGGTTCCAGGCCAGATCGGGCTTGCGGTGGATGAACCAAACCCTCAAATTATACTGAAGTAATTGTTTTTTGGTCGAAAATCATCAAGATCCAAGTCAATTTAAATAGAGCTAGGTGCAGTATATGATTCTGTTTCAAGGTGGGTCCTTAATGTTTCTTAAGAGGTGTTAGGTCCGATACAGTTTAAGTTGACAAGGAGCGAATTGGAAAAAAGTGGCTTCAGATTGGTAAGCTCCAGGACCAAAATAGAGTCGTGACGCATAAAGAAGATTTGCGGTGCAAGCCATGCATGTGAGAATAAAAGCAACGCATAAAGAAGATTTTCGGTGTTGTAAAGAGCCAAGTATTTCATAAATGAGTTAAAACAACTCCAAATTTTTTATTCAATTTCGCTGATCACAAGCCATGGCTGAATTTGTTTTATGTGAGTTTTTAAATATGGATTAAATTTAGTTAAGCTTTGAGTATTTGATCCATAGATATTTCCAAGTCATCAATAATGGTCAATGGGGGCTACTTTACATATGCAATCGTGCTAATAAAGAAAATCACAAAAGAAGGAAATATTGCGTATACACTATTTGAGGAATTTATAAACATACAGTACAAGCTACACCAAAGGATAAGCTTCAGCCCAAAAGAAGAACAACATACGGTGGGAGCTCATACAACCGACATCATCAGGTGTCGAATTAAATACACACCATGAGGTTCATTGCAAGCTAAAAAAAAAGGACAGAAAAAAAGAAGAAGGCCACTTGGTTGAAACTGCTAAATGGCTCATGAGGACCCCACGCGACACAATATCACCACAACTGTCCAAAAGTATACAAAACAATGATGATCTTTTCGCAGCCACAGTTCTTGCTCTCTACAAAGAGTTTTTGCAACAAATTCTTACAGCTGGAAATGAACAAGCCGCATTCATAGCCTTGACTTTCCATACCCACATTATGACATCCTTCAGCCACCACACAACGTGCCTCCAATTTTTTTGCTGCACTAAAACAACAGTTGTTACAGCAATACATCCAAGAGGAGAAATTACAGAAAACAGCTAACACAAATCCACACCAGACAAAAACTGCAATAAACCCAATAACCAGCTGCTGCAAAAGCAGCCTGTACCTGTACGAATCGCAGCAGGGATTCAGAACTTGCCCCATGCGAGCAAACAACAAAGGTGCTACTCACCCACCACTTGTGTACCATGTACCTTCTTCATCCAGCTGGCTGTGTTTGATTCATGGTATACGCATCCAAACAACAACTTCTACAATAAGAACCACCAAAACCATTCTCACAATAAGGGACCACACAACCTTCTCAAATCGTACAACTAGCAGCAACCCACACACCCTCAAGCTACCATAATTTTTACTTGCATAAAAACCAGAAACAGGGCAACATAAAAATCACAAAAACGCACAAAAACACACCAGCCTGCTGCAAACCGTACCTGCACCAAACCCACACCAGACAACACCTGCAAAATTTCCCAAACGGTGCAAGCAAATTCCTGCAATTCGCCCCTCTTTCTGCAACTTTCCATTTCTGTGTATCACTCAGCACAACTATGCATACCTGCTATTCCAAAAAACAATAAAACCACAACAACAGAACCCACTCAATGGCAGAACCCTCATAACTCCCTTTAAACCTTTTCAAAAATAAAAAAGGAGAACTCACTCTTCAACGAGGTTCAACTGGGCCAAGCTCTGCATTTCACCACTACACGATATTCATTCATCATCTTCTTCCCATATAACCTCCTCCATGTTCTGTCACCACCATGCTAACATTTACCATCCCTAACCTCTATTCTTTCTATTTCTTCAAGCCAAGAAGCCTGCTACCATAGCCTTCAACACTCATCCGATAGCCTTAAAACAACCACCACTTCAGCCATCACAAACCTCCAACTGTAAAACTCACCTCACTCCATCTTCCTCATCAATTCACATAACCAACAACAATCATCAAACATTCCAAACTTAAAACGTAACCCTCACACCATGTTCATCTTCACCATTTTTTTCTTCACCTGTGAAAACTCTAACATTTAAAACACCCTTTAAAAACTCCATCAAACACAACCTCTTCAAATCTGCAAATCCGAAAACTCACCATTCCTCCCATCTTCAAACTTCAGTTCCTAAACCTTCTCCAACTGATACACATCACCGCAACAACTTCACCACATACCTTCCATCCTCTATAACATCAATCATTCTTCATAATACCATTATATTTTCTTCATGTGAACACAAACTTCTCCCTTCAAAACCGACACCCGTATCTCAACCCCAAATCAATTTCATACAACCTTCAACATCTGTGACAAAAAACTCACATTTTATCACAACCTTCAACCATCAACTACAAATTATAGCTTCAACCCTCACGAACCCTAAACAACCTTCAACCTTATGAACCCTTCCCTATCATCCTCAACAACACAAAAACCTTCGAATAACCCCCTCTTCATTCAGAACAGAGGCGGAGCCAATCCCTCTCACCTTCGCAACCCAACGAAATTTCAAAATCACCTTTGCTTTTTCCGGCGATGCACAAACTACAGCTGAAGCTTTTATCTTCCGTGCAAACCGCGTCACCTTCAACATCAAACCCTCAAAGCCATAACAGTGCTTTTATCGAACATGTGGTGGGCAATTTTTGCGTCACCTTCTTCCATTAATCTTTGTTGTTGGTTTTCAACTTCTTCAAACTCGTAAACCAAAACCTCCATCCCCAAAATTCGAATCATCGAACGCTCCTCAAAACCTCCATAAAATCCCTTCAAAATTCTTCACTCAACCAACATCTCCAAAAGCAATCCCAGACAAACTTCCTTCAAATTAAACCCAATTCCATGAATCAAACACAAAACCCCTTTCACCCTTCAAAATTCTTCACCCACAAACCCAAATCCATTTCTTAAAACTCCCAGGTCAAGAATAGAAAACGAAACAGAGGAGAAGGCTTTGAATTGGAGAGAAAACGGAGGTGTAAAGGTGAGGGAGAAGAATCAACCCGACCAATTTTTTATGGAAGAGGTGGACCAGAATGTTGGTTTCTGCATTTGAAAACGAAGACTTGCTGAAAGTATGAAGACTTCTGTTAGGTTTTTCTTGTTCATAAAACTTGTTTTGTTTATTTGAGTTTGCCCAGATTCACACACGTTTGGTATATGTGTTAACGGGGTGGCGTTATACAACGGATGTATCGCCACCCCAGTGGTTAAGACTTAAGCCTTGCATTGCCCTTGTCCCCTGTTCGAATCCCAGCGGGGGACGTTTTTATTTTCTTTTTATTTATTTCTTCATGTTTTATCTTTTCTTTTTTCATTTTCCATTAGTTTCTATGTATGCATATGTGGTTGAGTTGGTTTATGTTTTCAGGTTGTCACCCCAAAGCCTTGGGTTCAAACCTTGGGGAGGCAATTTCTCTTTTTATGACTTTGTTCTTTTTGTTTTTTTCTTTTCTTATTTATTTTCCATTTATTTAAAATTAGTATTTAGATATTTATAAAATCTAAAAAAATCTTTTTATGTGTTGATATATTAATTTATTTTTCTATCTCTTTTATTTTCATTTATTCTTTTCTCTCGATTTTGGGTTTTTTAGTCCGTTCGAAAATATTCTTAAAACAAATTATTTGTATTGAATTAAAAAGAGAGGATTGGGTGTAGGCCTCTTCCTCTTTGAGTGTTGGGATGCCCACTGTAGTGAGGGTGGTTTCGACACTCGTCTTTCAATACAAAGACACTTTCATTTTTTTTCTCCTAAAAACTCGGCTCCGTACCAAGTCTACTTTCAAACCATCTTTCAATAAATTAATTTCTCTTTGTATTGAAATAAAAAGAGAGGATTGGGTGTAAACCTCTTCCTCTTCGAGTGTTGGGATGCCCACTGTAGTGAGGGTGGTCTCGATACTCGTCTTTCAATACAAAGATGCGACTTCTTCCACCACCTCTCCTTTCACAACTTCCTTCCGTAACTTTTCTTGCCTAAAACCTCGGTCTCACACCGAGTGCATTTTCAAACCCTTTTCTTCACAACAAAATTTGAATGGTCGTAGAGTGGTTAGACGTAGGCCTTCTCCTATCCCGAGTGCTGACGTTTACCGTAGGGTTCTCTGTCGCAAAGCACTTACCATTCAAAACCAAAAACATCTTTAATAACAAAATGAAGCCCTCTTTGTGTTGAGTTAAAGAGAGAGGATTGAGTGTAGACTTCTTCCTCTCCGAGTGTCAGGATACTCACTGTAGTGTGGGTGGTCTCGATACTCGTCATTCAATACGAAGACGCTACGTTCGCCACACCATTTTTATAACAAAAACCTTGAGATAAAGAATTGTGTACTACCCGTAGGGGTTACTATCCGAGGACTTATCTCACCCCTAAAAAACAATCTCACAAATCAAATGTGACATCTTGCCTCGCATGGCGAAAACCTAATCATTTCAAAAAGGATATGTTACGTCCGTTCTACTGCAAACAGGTAACGCATAAGTCTCCTCACATGCGAGTAGCAAAACACCTAAACTGCTAGAATGCGCACGATAGCATCATCCACAAAACATCAACAAACCGCAGGCCGAACTACGGCTGCTCTGATTCTTTACTTTTTCAAGTAAAGATACGTAGGCACAAGGGCCACAATCCTTGCCGAGCACATTACCCCATATATCTGTAGTTCCCCGAACTACGTCGACTCTGACTTTCTCACATCTATTGAGAATACATAGGCATAGGACTGCGAAGTCCTACCGAGTTTGTTCTTTCTCTTTTCTTCCTCGTTCTCTCTTTCCTCCTAACCTCTCATTTTCCTGTTTCTAACCCTTTTCTCTTCCCCTTTGGAACACTCTTTTATAGCATATTTTTTTTAAGCAAATAAATTCACAAGTCGACAAACAAATGGTTCCCATCGAGTACGATGGATGCGAGGGGTGCTAATACCTTCCCCTCGCATAACCGGCTTCCAAACCCGTTCTTGGTTGTGAGACCATCTTATTTGTTTCTTTTTTAAGGTTTTCTCGATATTTTCCTTTCCCCTCATGGGATAAATAAAGTTCGGTGGCGACTCTTCTGTCCTTTCTTTTCGCCTCCCCGTCGTTGCACGATGCATTTTTTGAGTAGCGACAGCTGGCGACTCTGCTGGGGACCCCTAGCAAGCCAAGCCTATTTTGTTTGTCGTGTTTGTGTTTTTATTTATTTTATTTATTTATGCTTTATTCTCTAACTGTTGGGTTTATTTGGATGGTTTGTAAGCATAAAAGCTTTCTACCCGAGCTTTCGAGTATATACTAAGATAGGAGGTGGGTTCTTTCTGATTTGCGAGACTTAGGACTCGTTGAGTTGGATTGAATTCCACCGCTCAGATGAGACCCCTTTGGGATGACTATGTCTTACGTGTAGTCGTAATGACGTTCTCATTTCCAACTTGGGAGTCCGCGATTCTGAGGACCTTTGTAGAACCTTATTCCAAAGGTTGCTAAGACATAACTCTGTGTTCATCCTTTGAAATGATTACCGTCTTACGAGTAGTCGTTATGATGGAAAAATATTGAGGGTTAGTGCATGGGACTTTGTTTAAAAACCTTTGGGATACCCTCTTATAAACCAATAGATAACCCACCCGATGGGAGAGATGTTTTTTGTGTTGTTTTGCAGGACCTATGACTTTGATCTCGCTATCGTTCTTTTATCATGTGCTTATTACATTACATTTGCATAAGCATCTCTGCATCATTTCTTGCATTCCTTACAACCCGATCTTACACGCCGCTTACCCTTTCAGAGAGAGTAAAGCAAGCTGACTTCACGACATCGGTATAACACAAGGAATAATAAGAAAAGAGTCATGGATCAGATAGAGCAAGACCAGGCTACTATGAGGAGCGAGATGCTAGGCATGAAGACGCAGATGAATCAACTCATGGAGGTGATTTAGAACATGGCCAGGAGTCAAGAAGAGATGAGGCAAGCAGCAGAGAGGAGCGCTAATCAGACTATGGCTGGTGCAATTCCCAACGCAAGTGGTGCAATTCCAATTCCTGCCGAGGCCACCCCAACTCCTGTTGGGGCAATTCCTACTTCTGCAGGTGCCATACCTGTCAACACCGTCCATCCACCAGTCGATACAACTCATCCTCATGGTACTACGATCCCAACACAAGTCCAGTACGATGATCATGAAGGTTTCTATGAGAATTCAGGTGAAGCATATGGACCACAGACCGCCGAATTAGAGAAGAAGTTTAATGCTTTACAGGAGATGGTGAAGGCATTGCAAGGCCCCGATGTTTTTGGACTAGATGCTGCTGAAATATGTCTTGTACCCGGAGTTAAGATACCTCCGAAGTTTGTAATCCCAACGTTCGAGAAGTACAAGGGTAATAGTTGTCCTAGGACACATATAAGGTCTTACTGCAGAAAGATGGCTGCATATTCCGATGATGAGAAGTTGTTAATCCATTTTTTTCAAGATAGTTTGACAGAGGCTTCTCTGGAATGGTACATGCATCTTGAACGATCCAATGTGAAAAGCTGGAAGGAGTTAGCAGACACTTTTGTGAAACATTATCAGTACAATACTGACATGGCTCTAAATCGGATGCAACTCTAGAATTTGACCCAAAAACCGAACGAGTCTTTTAAAGACTTTGCTCAGAGGTGGAGGGGAGTCGTTGCAAGAGTACAACCCCCGTTGATGGAGAAAGAGCTGACAGACCACTTCATGGGCACGCTGCAAGGACCGATCCTTGAGCGTCTAGCGTCTACAACCTCTACAGTGTTTTCTGAACTTGTCACGGCTGGAGAAAGATTAGAGAGTTTTATGAAGGCAGGAAAGATTCAGAATGCTGGCGAATCTTCAAATGGGATCAAGAAGCCCTATCAGGGTTTCGTTAAGAAGAAAGAAGGTGAAACTAGTGTTGTGTTCACAGATAGAGGAAGAACTCATCAGGGTTATCATCATGTTGCTGCCGTCGCTCCAAATAGTCATTGTCCATTCCAGCAAATCAACCCGCGTTTCAACCAAACAGGCAACAACAATCCTATCAACCAAGACAAAATCAGTACCAGGGTCTACAAAGATCGAGGAGACCAGAAAGAAGATTCGATCCAATTCCGTCAACTTACGCCAGATTACTACCATTCTTGTTGAAAGGAGGCCTTGTTCAGCTTAGGGAAAGGAGGGATCCTCCGGAGGTTCTTCCTTTTGGATTTGATGTCATGCTAAATGTGAATTCCATTCTGGCTCCCCAGGCCATGACATTGAAAATTGCAAGACTCTGAAGCACATTGTACAAGATCTCCTCGATTCAAAGGCGATAAACTTTACCCGAAACACCCCCAAACATCAAAACTAATCCAATGTCAACTCATCACTCAACAAATATGATTGAAGAATCCTATGGTCATCTCCAAAAGCCAGTGGTCCAGACCGACAAACGTCCTCAACATTAGCAGTCCTTAGACGCTTTTATCATTTGCATTTGTAGTTTATTTTCTGTCAATTTCTACTTGTTGTTTAAACATTGTTGTCTTGAATGGTAACATTAATGAAATGATTATGCATTTTCCGAATTAATTATGTCGCATTCGCTCATCACAATCACAGACACATATATTTTTATCCGCTCCACTTTTTCACTGTTGTTTAGCAATATTGGAGGGAGGATGACGAAAACGAAATACCCATAATTGCAAACCGTATGTTTTCAGACAGAATCTCGTCAATGATGTACATGCATTGTTTCAAATCCCCTAAACACTGGAGATATAAGGAGTTAATCCCTAGTCAACCACTTCGAGCATAGGAGTAGGAGTTTCCTTCGGATATTCAAACCCTTAACACTCAACCTGGGGCAGGGTAGTTATTCAGTTAATCCAATCCCGCACTCAAAAGAAAAATCCAAAAGACGGTTGTTCATCAAAGACCCGTGACACGGCAGTCACAATCTTCCAACGAAATTCAAAAAAATCAAAAGCCTGCTAAGTCAAGCACCTCAAAGGGGACTTAGGCAAAAATTAAGGCAATCCCGATGGATCTGACAAGCAGAATCAGTCCATGCAAAAGTTAGGGGATCAAAACAAAATTAAAAGAGGTCCTCAAACCCTCAACAAAAACAAGATTCAGTGGCCATTCAAATCAAAGGGCACTGACATTCTTCCATCAAAATAAGGTGACTGCCATCTCAGGCAAACCTTGAACCATCAAGCTTACACCGTCAAGGTAAACATGCACAGAATTAACTTAACGTAGGTATGGAGATCATCAAGAAGAAGGGGTGGGTACAAATTAAGTTTGAGCCTGATATCCTTTGTTTATATAACCGTGAACCAGACCACGTTATAACCCTCGAAAGACCTAATTGAGGCGAGGTTTAATCTGAAAGCATACTATTGCGAGGTTGCGTAACCTGACTCCTTACATATTTGATAATCATTAGCATTGGTGTCATTATCTTTGATATATCTTTCGTGCCAGTCCAGTTAGCACAATGTTTGAACTAAATGGTCCATTCGTTTCACTCTCACGATACGTAATAAAAGACAATTCTTTCAAAAAAACTTGCATGAACTTTGCATTGAGATTACCATTCGTGAACAAACAATTTTATTTACAAGATAGTAGTTGGCATTAAGGAAATTCCAACATAAATCAATCAAGCATGACTGGATCATTCAGCGGTCTGGACCATAACCAAGTATACCATATAACCTATTGGACCTGGGGCATTGACATCCGAGAGCATGAAATCAGTCAGTCTGAGGCAAATCCCCAAGCATCGGTCGACCATGGGGGAAATCATTCAAGAAGTGGTTGATCGGAAGTAAATCATCTCGAGAATACTGATCAAGGGCAGGCCACCCAGAGTTTCTTTGACTTGAAGATAGATCCCTCCAATGTTCAATCGAGATAAGTTAAGTCGCTTCCACGCTCTTTCAGGGGAAAGCTACTCCAAGAGTACATTGAAGCCAACTACCACAAGAATCGGCTAATCAATGATGAATCCATTTGTGGTACAAACTCTGGGGCAGACCATCTCGAGTACGTCTCATGGCAAGCTACTCAAGCAAGTTCATTCTCGTCAACAACTGTTAAGTTTAACACGATGTCAGGAAGTCAGGCTTGTCCTCCACTTTCCCACATAACCTAGAGTCCAATCCGCATTGGCAACTACCAAAAGTCCTCCACGTCGGCACCTGCATTCCCAATTACCCGTCTGCATCATATGCATCATACGCACTGCATTCGACTTCATAAAGCATCTTGCATCATACGCATACCCAGAATCATGTCATACTCTCCCAGCTCTTGCATCTCCGCGTGTTAGCATTTTCATTTGCATTTCCACTTGTTATGGAATATCATTATCATCAAGCATTCGCATATGCAAGCTCAGGTCCAGGATCGATCACGAAGATTTCCAAGATCATCAGCCCAGACAGGGGCACCTCTTGCAAGACCGTGGGTTTCTCTTACTAGAGTCAGAAGATATCAAGACAAGATTGAGCCCAATCAGGGGCATTCTCCACAAGACTATGGGCATTCCCCATGAAGTTGTGCAGCTTTTTGGGCTTCGAAATAGCCATCAACCCAGTCAGGGGAATTATCTGAAAAGACCGTGGGTCTCCCCCCACGAAATTCAAGAATATCAAAGCAAAAATTCAGCCCAGCAAAGGGCGTCTTTTCATAACCATGGGTGTATACATGACCTCGTGGTTAATCAGATCTTCAAAATCAACATTTAGCCCAGTCAGGGGAATCTTCAGTAAAGCCATGGGCGTTCCCCAGTGATTTGTCTCTAGCAGACTAGCTTATCTATCTTCAGCGATAAGTGGCAATCTCTTCAGAGAAGCTTATCTTTCTTCAGTGATAAGTGGCAATCTCTTCAGAGAAGCTTATCCATCTTCAGCAATAAGTGGCAATCTCTTGGGAGAAGCTTATCTATCTTCAGCGATAAGTGGCAATCTCTTCAGAGAAGCTTATCCATCTTCAACAATAAGTGGCAATCTCTTCAGAGAAGCTTATCTTTCTTCAGTGATAAGTGGCAATCTCTTGGGAGAAACTTATCCGTCTTCAGCAATAAGTGGCAATCTCTTGGGAGAAGCTTGTCCATCTTCAGCGATAAGTGGCAATCTCTTCAGAGAAGCTTATCTTTCTTCAGTAATAAGTGACAATCTCTTCAGAGAAGCTTATCCTCCTACATCCTTTTGGTTTTAGGGTTGAGCATCTTTCGCTCCATCATCCTTTTGGAGATGGGTCTGGCATCCTTTTGGTGTCATGACTAGCGTGTTTTCCATTATCCTTTTGGTAATGGACTCCTTACATCCTTTTGGTGTTAGGGTTGATTGTCTTTCGCTCCATCATCCTTTTGGTGATGGGTCTGGCATCCTTTTGGTGTCATGACTAGCGTGTTTTCCATTATCCTTTTGGTAATGGACTCCTTACATCCTTTTGGTGTTAGGGTTGATTGTCTTTCGCTCCATCATCCTTTTGGTGATGGGTATGGCATTCTTTTGGTGTCATGACTAGCGTGTTTTCCATTATCCTTTTGGTAATGGACTCCTTACATCCTTTTGATGTTAGGGTCGATGTTGTCCTGTTCCATCATCCTTTTGGTGATGGGTCTGGCATCCTTTTGGTGTCATGACTAGCGTGTTTTCCATTATCCTTTTGGTAATGGACTCCTTACATCCTTTAGATGTTAGGGTCGATGTTGTTCCGCTCCATCATCCTTTTGGTGATGGGTCTGGCATCCTTTTGGTGTCATGACTAGCGTGTGTTCTCCATTATCCTTTTGGTAATGGATCCCCTACATCCTTTTGGTGTTAGGGTTGATTGTCCTTCGCTCCATCATCCTTTTGGTGATGGGTCTAACATCCTTTTGGTATGACTAGCGTCTCCACTCCATCATCCTTTTAGTGATGGGTCTGGCATCCTTTTGGTGTCATGACTAGCGTGTTTTCCACTATCCTTTTGGTAGTGGGTCCCTTATTTTCTTTTGATGTCAGGACAGTGTGCGTTAGTGTACTGCCATCCTTTTGGTGTTAGCGACCTTTGCAAGGTATCCAGTATTTCATTCCCGAGCATTTCGTTCTCTTTTCGGACAAATTCAGGGTTTTCTTTATATCTAATTGACTTCCACCTCGGTAAATGAACTCCATAGTATTTCATCTTACAAGTATCAAGCCAATTAGATAGGGGCATCTGTCATACCCCAAATTTGTCCTATCTGTTTATGTATTTTTCATCTGTACATCAGGCCACTGCCGATTATTTTAAAAAAAAAAGTGTTGCTTGTTTGAGGATGCCATGGTCAGGGTTTGAGACTTACATGGTGAGTGTTTTGAGGATCGACTAGGGTTCCAGGCCAGATCGGGCTTGCGGTGGATGAACCAAACCCTCAAATTATACTGAAGTAATTGTTTTTTGGTTGAAAATCATCAAGATCCAAGTCAATTTAAATAGAGCTAGGTGCAGTATATGATTCTGTTTCAAGGTGGGTCCTTAATGTTTCTTAAGAGGTGTTAGGTCCGATACAATTTAAGTTGACAAGGAGCGAATTGGCAAAAAGTGGCTTCAGATTGGTAAGCTCCAGGACCAAAATAGAGCCGCGACGCATAAGAAGATTTGCGGTGCAAGCCATGCATGTGAGAATAAAAGCAACGCATAAAGAAGATTTTCGGTGTTGTAAAGAGCCAAGTATATCATAAATGAGTTAAAACAACTCCACATTTTTTATTCAATTTCGCTGATCACAAGCCATGGCTGAATTTGTTCTATGTAAGTTTTTAAATATGGATTAAATTTAGTTAAGCTTTGAGTATTTGATCCATAGATATTTCCAAGTCATCAATAATGGTCAATGGGGGCTACTTTACATATGCAATCGTGCTAATAAAGAAAATCACAAAAGAAGGAAATATTGCGTATACACTATTTGAGGAATTTATAAACATACAGTACAAGCTACACCAAAGGATAAGCTTCAGCCCAAAAGAAGAACAACATACGGTGGGAGCTCATACAACCGACATCATCAGGTGTCGAATTAAATACACACCATGAGGTTCATTGCAAGCTAAAAAAAAGGACAGAAAAAAAGAAGAAGGCCACTTGGTTGAAACTGCTAAATGGCTCATGAGGACCCCACGCGACACAATATCACCACAACTGTCCCAAAGTATACAAAACAATGATGATCTTTTCGCAGCCACAGTTCTTGCTCTCCACAAAGAGTTTTTGCAACAAATTCTTACAGCTGGAAATGAACAAGCCGCATTCATAGCCTTGACTTTCCATACCCACATTATGACATCCTTTAGCCACCACACAACGTGCCTCCAATTTTTTGCTGCACTAAAACAACAGCTGTTACAGCAATACATCCAAGAGGAGAAATTACAGAAAACAGCTAACACAAATCCACACCAGACAAAAACTGCAATAAACCCAATAACCAGCTGCTGCAAAAGCAACCTGTACCTGTACAAATCGCAGCAGGGATTCAGAACTTGCCCCATGTGAGCAAACAACAAAGGTGCTACTCACCCACCACTTGTGTACCATATACCTTCTTCATACAGCTAGCTGTGTTTGCCTCATGGTATACGCATCCAAACAACAACTTCTACAATAAGAACCACCAAAACCATTCTCACAATAAGGGACCACACAACCTTCTCAAATCGTACAACCAGCAGCAGCCCACACACCCTCAAGCTACCATAATTTTTACTTGCATAAAAACCAGAAATAGGGCAACATAAAAATCACAAAAACGCACAAAAACACACCAGCCTGCTGCAAACTATACCTGCACCAAACCCACACCAGACAACACCTGCAAAATTTCCCAAACGGTGCAAGCAAATTCCTGCAATTCGCCCCTCTTTCTGCAACTTTCCATTTCTGTGTATCACTCAGCACAACTATGCATACCTGCTATTCCAAAAAACAATAAAACCACAACAACAGAACCCACTCAATGGCAGAACCCTCATAACTCCCTTTGAACCTTTTCAAAAATAAAAAAGGAGAACTCACTCTTCAACGAGGTTCAACTGGGCCAAGCTCTGCATTTCACCACTACACGATATTCATTCATCTTCTTCTTCCCATATAACCTCCTCCATGTTCTGTCACCACCATGCTAACATTTACCATCCCTAACCTCTATTCTTTCTATTTCTTCAAGCCATGAAGCCTGCTACCATAGCCTTCAACACTCATCCGATAGCCTTAAAACAACCACCACTTCAGCCATCACAAACCTCCAACTGTAAAACTCACCTCACTCCATCTTCCTCATCAATTCACATAACCAACAACAATCATCAAACATTCTAAACTTAAAACGCAACCCTCACACCATGTTCATCTTCACCATTTTTTTCTTCACCTGTGAAAACTCTAACATTCAAAACACCCTTTAAAAACTCCATCAAACACAACCTCTTCAAATCTGCAAATCCGAAAACTCACCATTCCTCCCATCTTCAAACTTCAGTCCCTAAACCTTCTCCAACTGATACACATCACCGCAACAGCTTCACCACATACCTTCCATCCTCTATAACATCAATCCTTCTTCATAATACCATTATATTTTCTTCATGTGAACACAAACTTCTCCCTTCAAAACCGACACCCGTATCTCAACCCCAAATCAATTTCATACAACCTTCAACATCTGTGACAAAAAACTCACATTTTATCACAACCTTCAACCATCAACTACAAATTATAGCTTTAACCCTCACGAACCCTAAACAACCTTCAACCTTATGAACCCTTCCCTATCATCCTCAACAACACAAAAACCTTCAAATAACCCCCTCTTCATTCAGAACAGAGGCGGAACCAATCCCTCTCACCTTCGCAACCCAACGGAATTTCAAAATCACCTTTGCTTTTTCCGGCGATGCACAAACTACAGCTGAAGCTGTTATCTTCCGTGCAAACTGCGTCACCTTCAACATCAAACCCTCAAAGCCATAACAGTGCTTTTATCGAACATGTGGTGGGCAATTTTTGCGTCACCTTCTTCCATTAATCTTTGTTGTTGGTTTTCAACTTCTTCAAACTCGTAAACCAAAACCTCCATCCCCAAAATTCGAATCATCGAACGCTCCTCAAAACCTCCATAAAATCCCTTCAAAATTCTTCACTCAACCAACATCTCCAAAAGCAATCCTAGACAAACTTCCTTCAAATTAAACCCAATTCCATGAATCAAACACAAAACCCCTTTCACCCTTCAAAATTCTTCACCCACAAACCCAAATCCATTTCTTAAAACTCCCAGGTCAAGAATAGAAAACGAAACAGAGGAGAAGGCTTTGAATTGGAGAGAAAACGGAGGTGTAAAGGTGAGGGAGAAGAATCAACCCGACCAATTTTTTATGGAAGAGGTGGACCAGAATGTTGGTTTCTGCATTTGAAAACGAAGACTTGCTGAAAGTATGAAGACTTCTGTTAGGTTTTTCTTGTTCATAAAACTTGTTTTGTTTATTTGAGTTTGCCCAGATTCACACACGTTTGGTATATGTGTTAACGGGGTGGCGTTATACAACGGATGTATCGCCACCCCAGTGGTTAAGACTTAAGCCTTGCATTGCCCTTGTCCCCTGTTCGAATCCCAGCGGGGGACGTTTTTATTTTCTTTTTATTTATTTCTTCATGTTTTATCTTTTCTTTTTTCATTTTCCATTAGTTTCTATGTATGCATATGTGGTTGAGTTGGTTTATGTTTTCAGGTTGTCACCCAAAGGTCTTGGGTTCAAACCTTGGGGAGGCAATTTCTCTTTTTATGACTTTGTTCTTTTTGTTTTTTTCTTTTCTTATTTATTTTCCATTTATTTAAAATTAGTATTTAGATATTTATAAAATCTAAAAAAATCTTTTTATGTGTTGATATATTAATTTATTTTTCTATCTCTTTTATTTTCATTTATTCTTTTCTCTCGATTTTGGGTTTTTTAGTCCGTTCGAAAATATTCTTGAAACAAATTATTTGTATTGAATTAAAAAGAGAGGATTGGGTGTAGGCCTCTTCCTCTTTGAGTGTTGGGATGCCCACTGTAGTGAGGGTGGTTTCGACACTCGTCTTTCAATACAAAGACACTTTCATTTTTTTTCTCCTAAAAACTCGGCTCCGTACCAAGTCTACTTTCAAACCATCTTTCAATAAATTAATTTCTCTTTGTATTGAAATAAAAAGAGAGGATTGGGTGTAGACCTCTTCCTCTTCGAGTGTTGGGATGCCCACTGTAGTGAGGGTGGTCTCGATACTTGTCTTTCAATACAAAGATGCGACTTCTTCCACCACCTCTCCTTTCACAACTTCCTTCCGTAACTTTTCTTGCCTAAAACCTCGGTCTCACACCGAGTGCATTTTCAAACCCTTTTCTTCACAACAAAATTTGAATGGTCGTAGAGTGGTTAGGCGTAGGCCTTCTCCTATCCCGAGTGCTGACGTTTACCGTAGGGTTCTCTGTCGCAAAGCACTTACCATTCAAAACCAAAAACATCTTTAATAACAAAATGAAGCCCTCTTTGTGTTGAGTTAAAGAGAGAGGATTGAGTGTAGACTTCTTCCTCTCCGAGTGTCAGGATACTCACTGTAGTGTGGGTGGTCTCGATACTCGTCATTCAATACGAAGACGCTACGTTCGCCACACCATTTTTATAACAAAAACCTTGAGATAAAGAATTGTGTACTACCCGTAGGGGTTACTATCCGAGGACTTATCTCACCCCTAAAAAACAATCTCACAAATCAAATGTGACATTTTGCCTCGCATGGCGAAAACCTAATCATTTCAAAAAGGATATGTTACGTCCGTTCTACCGCAAACAGGTAACGCATAAGTCTCCTCACATGCGAGTAGCAAAACACCTAAACTGCTAGAATGCGCACGATAACATCATCCACAAAACATCAACAAACCGTAGGCCGAACTACGGCTGCTCTGATTCTTTACTTTTTCAAGTAAAGATACGTAGGCACAAGGGCCACAATCCTTACCGAGCACATTACCCCATATATCTGTAGTTCCCCAAACTACGTCGACTCTGACTTTCTCACATCTATTGAGAATACGTAGGCATAGGACTGCGAAGTCCTACCGAGTCTGTTCTTTCTCTTTTCTTCCTCGTTCTCTCTTTCCTCCTAACCTCTCATTTTCCTGTTTCTAACCCTTTTCTCTTCCCCTTTGGAACACTCTTTTATAGCATTTTTTTTAAGCAAATAAATTCACAAGTCGACAAACAAATGGTTCCCATCGAGTACGATGGATGCGAGGGGTGCTAATACCTTCCCCTCGCATAACCGGCTTCCGAACCCGTTCTTGGTTGTGAGACCATCTTATTTGTTTCTTTTTTAAGGTTTTCTCGATATTTTCCTTTCCCCTCATGGGATAAATAAAGTTCGGTGGCGACTCTTCTGTCCTTTCTTTTCGCCTCCCCGTCGTTGCACGATGCATTTTTTGAGTAGCGACAGCTGGCGACTCTGCTGGGGACCCCTAGCAAGCCAAGCCTATTTTGTTTGTCGTGTTTGTGTTTTTATTTGTTTTATTTATTTATTTATGCTTTATTCTCTAACTGTTGGGTTTATTTGGATGGTTTGTAAGCATAAAAGCTTTCTACCCGAGCTTTCGAGTATATACTAAGATAGGAGGTGGGTACTTTCTGATTTGCGAGACTTAGGACTCGTTGAGTTGGATTGAATTCCACCGCTCAGATGAGACCCCTTTGGGATGACTATGTCTTATGTGTAGTCATAATGACGTTCTCATTTCCAACTTGGGAGTCCGCGATTCTGAGGACCTTTGTAGAACCTTATTCCAAAGGTTGCTAAGACATAACTCTGTGTTCATCCTTTGAAATGATTACCGTCTTACGAGTAGTCGTTATGATGGAAAAACTTTAAGGGTTAGTGCATGGGACTTTGTTTAAAAACCTTTGGGATACCCTCTTATAAACCAATAGATAACCCACCCGATGGGAGAGATGTTTTTTGTGTTGTTTTGCAGGACCTATGACTTTGATCTCGCTATCGTTCTTTTATCATGTGTTCATTACATTACATTTGCATAAGCATCTCTGCATCATTTCTTGCATTCCTTACAACCCGATCTTACACGCCGCTTACCCTTTCAGAGAGAGTAAAGCAAGCTGACTTCACGACATCAGTACAACACAAGGAATAATCAGAAAAGAGTCATGGATCAGATAGAGCAAGACCAGGCTACTATGAGGAGCGAGATGCTAGGCATGAAGACGCAGATGAATCAACTCATGAAGGTGATTTAGAACATGGCCAGGAGTCAAGAAGAGATGAGGCAAGCAGCAGAGAAGAGCGCTAATCAGACTATGGCTGGTGCAATTCCCAACGCAAGTGGTGCAATTCTAATTCCTGCCGAGGCCACCCCAACCCCTGTTGGGGCAATTCCTACTTCTGCAGGTGCCATACCTGTCAACACCGTCCATCCACCAGTCGGTACAACTCATCCTCATGGTACTACGATCCCAACACAAGTCCAGTACGATGATCATGAAGGTTTCTATGAGAATTCAGGTGAAGCATATGGACCACAGACCGCCGAATTAGAGAAGAAGTTTAATGCTTTACAGGAGATGGTGAAGGCATTGCAAGGCCCCAATGTTTTTGGACTAGATGCTGCTGAAATATGTCTTGTACCCGGAGTTAAGATACCTCCGAAGTTTGTAATCCCAAGGACACATATAAGGTCTTACTAGGGTAATAGTTGTCCTAGGACACATATAAGGTCTTACTGCAGAAAGATGGCTGCATATTCCGATGATGAGAAGCTGTTAATCCATTTTTTTCAAGATAGTTTGACAGAGGCTTCTCTGGAATGGTACATGCATCTTGAACGATCCAATGTGAAAAGCTGGAAGGAGTTAGCCGACACTTTTGTGAAACATTATCAGTACAATACTGACATGGCTCCAAATCGGATGCAACTCCAGAATTTGACCAAAAAACCGAACGAGTCTTTTAAAGACTTTGCTCAGAGATGGAGGGGAGTCGCTGCAAGAGTACAACCCCCGTTGATGGAGAAAGAGCTGACAGACCTCTTCATGGGCACGCTGCAAGGACCGATCCTTGAGCGTCTAGCGTCTACAACCTCTACAGTGTTTTCTGAACTTGTCACGGCTGGAGAAAGATTAGAGAGTTTTATGAAGGCAGGAAAGATTCAGAATGCTGGCGAATCTTCAAGTGGGATCAAGAAGCCCTATCAGGGTTTCGTTAAGAAGAAAGAAGGTGAAACTAGTGTTGTATTCACAGATAGAGGAAGAACTCATCAGGGTTATCACCATGTTGCTGCCGTCGCTCCACAACAGTCGTTGTCCATTCCAGCAAATCAACCCGCGTTTCAACCAAACAGGCAACAACAATCCTATCAACCAAGACAAAATCAGTACCAGGGTCTACAAAGATCGAGGAGACCAGAAAGAAGATTCGATCCAATTCCGTCAACTTACGCCAGATTACTACCATTCTTGTTGAAAGGAGGCCTTGTTCAGCTTAGGGAAATTAGGGATCCTCCGGAGGTTCTTCCTTTTGGATTTGATGTCAATGCTAAATGTGAATTCCATTCTGGCTCCCCAGGCCATGACATTGAAAATTGCAAGACTCTGAAGCACATTGTACAAGATCTCCTCGATTCAAAGGCGATAAACTTTACCCGAAACACCCCCAAACATCAAAACTAATCCAATGTCAACTCATCACTCAACAAATATGATTGAAGAATCCTATGGTCATCTCCAAAAGCCAGTGGTCCAGACCGACAAACGTCCTCAACATTAGCAGTCCTTAGACGCTTTTATCATTTGCATTTGTAGTTTATTTTCTGTCAATTGCTACTTGTTGTTTAAACATTGTTGTTTTGAATGGTAACATTAATGAAATGATTATGCATTTTCCGAATTAATTATGTCGCATTCGCTCATCACAATCACAGACACATATATTTTTATTCGCTCCACTTTTTCACTGTTGTTAGCAATATTAGAGGGAGGATGACGAAAACGAAATACCCATAATTGCAAACCGTATGTTTTCAGATAGAATCTCGTCAATGATGTACATGCATTGTTTCAAATCCCCTAAACACTGGAGATATAAGGAGTTAATCCCTAGTCAACCACTTCGAGCATAGGAGTAGGAGTTTCCTTCGGTTATTCAAACCCTTAACACTCAACCTGGGGCAGGGTAGTTATTCAGTTAATCCAATCCCGCACTCAAAAGCAAAATCCAGAAGATGGTTGTTTATCAAAGACCCGTGACATGGCAGTCACAATCTTCCAACAAAATTCAAAAAAATCAAAAGCCTGCTAAGTCAAGCACCTCAAAGGGGACTTAGGCAAAAATTAAGGCAATCCCGATGGATCTGACAAGCAGAATCAGTCCATGCAAAAGTTAGGGGATCAAAACAAAATTAAAATAGGTCCTCAAACCCTCAACAAAAACAAGATTCAGTGGCCATTCAAATCAAAGGGCACTGACATTCTTCCATCAAAATAAGGTGACTGCCATCTCAGGCAAACCTTGAACCATCAAGCTTACACCGTCAAGGTAAACATGCACAGAATTAACTTAACGTAGGTATGGAGATCATCAAGAAGAAGGGGTGGGTACAAATTAAGTTTGAGCCTGATATCCTTTGTTTATATAACCGTGAACCAGACCACGTTATAACCCTCGAAAGACCTAATTGAGGCGAGGTTTAATCTGAAAGCATACTATTGCGAGGTTGCGTAACCTGACTCCTTACATATTTGATAATCATCAGCATTGGTGTCATTATCTTTGATATATCTTTCGTGCCAGTCCAGTTAGCACAACATTTGAACTAAATGGTCCATTCGTTTCACTCTCACGACACGTAATAAAAGACAATTCTTTCAAAAAAACTTGCATGAACTTTGCATTGAGATTACCATTCGTGAACAAACAATTTTATTTACAAGATAGTAGTTGGCATTAAGGAAATTCCAACATAAAGCAATCAAGCATGACTGGATCATTCAGCAGTCTGAACCATAACCAAGTATACCACATAACCTATTGGACCTGGGGCATTGACATCCGAGAGCATGAAATCAGTCAGTCTGAGGCAAATCCCCAAGCATCGGTCGACCATGGGGGAAATCATTCAAGAAGTGGTTGATCGGAAGTAAATCATCTCGAGAATACTGATCAAGGGCAGGCCACCCAGAGTTTCTTTGACTTGAAGATAGACCCCTCCAATGTTCAATCGAGATAAGTTAAGTCGCTTCCACGCTCTTTCAGGGGAAAGCTACTCCAAGAGTACATTGAAGCCAACTACCACAAGAATCGGCTAATCAATGATGAATCCATTTGTGGTACAAACTCTGGGGCAGACCATCTCGAGTACGTCTCATGGCAAGCTATTCAAGCAAGTTCATTCTCGTCAACAACTGTTAAGTTTAAAACGATGTCAGGAAGTCAGGCTTGTCCTCCACTTTCCCACATAACCTAGAGTCCAATCCGCATTGGCAACTACCAAAAGTCCGCCACGTCGGCACCTGCATTCCCAATTACCCGTCTGCATCATATGCATCATACGCACCGCATTCGACTTCATAAAGCATCTTGCATCATACGCATACCCAGAATCATGTCATACTCTCCCAGCTCTTGCATCTCCGCGTGTTAGCATTTGCATTTGCATTTCCACTTGTTATGGAATATCATTATCATCAAGCATTCGCATATGCGAGCTCAGGTCCAGGATCGATCACGAAGATTTCCAAGATCATCAGCCCAGACAGGGGCACCTCTTGCAAGACCGTGGGTTTCTCTTACTAGAGTCAGAAGATATCAAGACAAGATTGAGCCCAATCAGGGGCATTCTCCACAAGACTATGGGCATTCCCCACGAAGTTGTGCAGCTTTTTAGGCTTCGAAATAGCCATCAACCTAGTCAGGGGAATTATCTGAAAAGACCGTGGGTCTCCCCCCACAAAATTCAAGAATATCAAAGCAAAAATTCAGCCCAGCCAAGGGCGTCTTTTCATAACCATGGGTGTATACATGACCTCGTGGTTAATCAGATCTTCAAAATCAACATTTAGCCCAGTCAGGGGCATCTTCAGTAAAGCCATGGGCGTTCCCCAGTGATTTGTCTCTAGTAGACTAGCTTATCTATCTTCAGCGATAAGTGGCAATCTCTTCAGAGAAGCTTATATTTCTTCAGTGATAAGTGGCAATCTCTTCAGAGAAGCTTATCCATCTTCAGCGATAAATGGCAATCTCTTGGGAGAAGCTTATCTATCTTCAACGATAAGTGGCAATCTCTTCAGAGAAGCTTATCTTTCTTCAGTGATAAATGGAAATCTCTTGGGAGAAGCTTATCTATCTTCAACGATAAGTGGCAATCTCTTCAGAGAAGCTTATCTTTCTTCAGTGATAAGTGGCAATCTCTTCAGAGAAGCTTATCCATCTTCAGCAATAAGTGGCAATCTCTTCAGAGAAGCTTATCTTTCTTCAGTGATAAGTGGTAATCTCTTGGGAGAAGCTTATCCGTCTTCAGCTTATAAATAAAGGAAGAACTAGAGTCACGTTTCTTTTAGGTTTTCCTTTTTCTTTCTCCATCTTTGAGCGATTACCTCTTTTCCTCTCTAAAATGTCCTTTTCTGTATTTTGGATTACTGAAGCGATATGGCCAAGAAATCACTAAAGAACGTGAGAAGGGAACTAGTGAATCCATTATCCTAGTGGGAAGGTTGCATATATTCTTCTACTGTTTCTATATTTTCCAAATATGAAAGATTGAATGAAGCCTTTTCTGAAGTGGGTGAATTTTCATTTTAGGGTTTCACCATCCCTGGTGAGGATGATAGAATTTACAGTGAATACGATAACTGCACAATCCAATTGTATGAGTATCTCTTCAAAACCTTGGGTGTCTGTATGTCCTTCACTACTTTCAATGTAGATGTTTTTAACTACTTGATGGTGGCACCCTCCCAACTTCATCCAGCAAGTTGGGCATACATTAAGGCTTATCAGTATTGTTGCGAATACCTGAACGGAAATCCCTCTGTCGTTCCCTTATTTCATATTTTTCATTGCAGGCGACGTACCCAGGCTCGGCCAAGAGGACGAGAGTAAGTCATATTAGTGCCGACGATACGAGTTTTTGAAGACTTTCTTGAGTTACCACCTTTCATAGACCAATCCTTTTTTGTTACTTCCCTTCATCCTCAAGTTCATGTAACTGTATGTGAGGTCGAGTCGAAAGTGAAGGGTAAGTGTAAACCTCTGTTTCCTTGTTGATGGTCGGAGAAGAAATTTTTTCTGGGGAATGATTCATATGTTTATAAAGATAGTGAATTTTCTGTAGAGGATTATTTTCAGAAGGAGAAGCTAATGGATTTTATTGGTTGCTTAGGTTACATCGGGGGTGTAGTCTCTTCAAAAAATTCGACAAGAAACATATGAAAAACATGATCGACATCTCTTTGTTGGTGGCGTCATGCTCCCGTGAAGGTTGGCGGGCTGCCTTTGGTATGCTTGGAATTTCCTTTACTCTTTATTGTTGATTCAACTCCTCTTGTGTCCGCATTGGAATGACTATTATTTTTATGTGTAGATGTAATAGATAATGAGGTAAGGGTCTAGGTCCTAAAGTAGGAAATATAACCACCTGGTATTTTTGTGAGTCTTCCTCTTATCTCTGGACCTCCTCAGAATGTTACTCTCTTGTCTGCTTCTCCGGGCTCACATATGGATTTTGTAACACCTTAATTTTTAGTAATTATTTATTTATATTAATTAATTGAGTGACTTTATGCATATTTTATTTATTTGAATGATTTGATTTATTGGATTTACATGAATTATTTGATTTAATTGATTTATTTTATTTGGTGGAATAATATGTGGAAATGGTAGAAATAAGTAATTGGGCTATTGGATGAGAATGTGAAGAGTAAAGATGGGGTATGATTAGTAACCCCATTAGTTACTAGAATTAGTTGTTATAAGGGTTTTATATATAAGGAGAAAAATAGGGTTAATGAGGAAAAAGAGGAAAAGAAGTTATCGTAGACAAAAGGAAAAGGGGAAAAGAGGAGCAGAAAACCTAAGGAGAAAACTCAAGAGTTCATCATGAAACCAAGGTAAGGGTGAATTTTTACATGGTTATGGAATTGTATGATAGTGTATAATGAGTAGTATCATATTTAGGATAAATATCCCTTATTTCTATGGTGGTTGTTATATGATGAATTTGTGTGCCTTATATGTGTGTATTCTTTTTCTTTTTGAGAATTGAACATATATCCATCAATTTCAAAGGTTTTAGGCATTATCTTAAAACAATAATTAGATGGTTTAATTGTGTTAAAATTATAAATTAACTTGAGATAATTACAGTATTGGATGAGTTATAATTTTATGAGAGTTTGGGTTTTTACGGAATCGAAATCGGAGGTCTGGAAGGTCTCCAACGGTGAAAAACGCAAAAAATTCTACATGCTGTCCATCACGACTGTTCATGTTTTCGGTCGAAATCATTTTTGACATAACTTTTGATTCGTAAGTCCATTTTGATCCCTGTTCAAAGTGTCGGAAAGCTAATGAACATGGCTATAACATAATATATACAAGCTAGTTATTTTCCCAATATTTTTATATCTAATATGTTTGGGAAGTCAATTATGTATATGTTCTATTAATGAGTTGTTGCACTGTTTGCTGTCGGTTGTAAAATTATTTGTGGATAATTTATCGAATACTTGTGTGTATGCTTGTATAAGTATATTTTGGTGTGTGACAACATGAAATGCATGATAGTTATTGCTTGTTGTAATGATAATACAGTTGTGGTTGTATTGTAAAATGTGTTGTATACCATTTGAATAATGAATTTACTTATTGATGATGGATTAATTATTCTATGCTTAATCGGTAATGTGTGTTGTGTGTAGTTAGATTGAATTGTGTTAGTAATTTGTGTATTATTTACTAAGTGTGGTGTTATGATTATGAAAATGTGATCATTGATGATGGCCTTTGTAGCGTGAAAACATTGTATAAATGAATATCAATGTATGTGGTAAGTAATTCATTATGTTGAATTACGTGTGTATGCATATGTTTGTCATGAGTCAGTTATCATGGTTTGCGTTGCATAAGACTTGGACAAGACTCGTACTCACTGGGGTAGAATGATTGAAAGGCCGTTCCTAGTGGAGTATAAGTGATATAGTCGTACGCACTGGGGTAGAATGACTAAGATGTTGTTCCTAGTGGGTACTCACTGGGGTAGAATGACTGAGATATTGTTCCTAGTGGGGTATAAGTGATATAGTCGTAAGCACTGGTATAGAATGGCTAAGATATCGTTTCTAGTGGGGTACTCACTGGGGTAGAATGACTGAGATGTCGTTCCTAGTGGGGTATAAGCAATGTATCCATAATTCCGAATGGGAATTGATGTGTTCTATATGAACCAAATGACCAGTTGCATTGTGTTGCATTGTTATTGCATTGTGGATGAAATATGAGATTATACGAAATATGTGAAGTTGATGAATTGGTGAAATTGTGGATTTGTGAGTATGTACTTATGAATAGTATGGTAACTTGAATGATAATATATTGATAAAACTTTTGAAGTGTGAGAATAATTGTGATTATGCTTGTATGCCTTAAATTATATATTATCTTATAATTTCAATAATTATGTGAATTCTCACCCTTCTGTTGGAATGATGTTTTGTACGACATCGCTCAGGTACCGAGGAGTAGAGTTGCTTCTAGTATGAGGTAGACATTGGAGTAACTGATTTAGTTTCTTTATTTATGTTGGGTCGAGCCGTGCTCTGATCATGTAACACTGGGATCGTTTCGATTTATGTTTGAGAGATACTTTAAGTACTCTACTTTATTTTGTTATTGTTATTTGAATTATGTGAAGTATAGACTTTTATGCCTAAGTGATGATTATGAATGAGTTAATCATGGGGATTTCATCATGTTAATTTATGATTGAAGTAATTCCGTTGCTACATGTTATGTGAAAGTATATGAAAAGCATGAATTTATTTTGAGTGTTATTGAGCATGACAAGTATATGTGTGATGTTTTGGATTATATGTGACACCCTTATTTGAGATGCATGATAATTTACTATGATTATTTATATATATTCTGCGGGGTTTATAAGGGTCTTACAGATCTCGATCATCACCCTTGTTCATTCTTCCAGGCAGACTTCTGTCGCTTTATCTCTAGCTTGATCCGGCTGCTGGGAAGCTCTTTGGATAGATCGGGATCATGAAGAAATGATCCGGCTAGAGAAAAGCGTGAACAATTTAACTTCATAATAGATTCTTACTTATGGGTGTTGTAGAAAGTCTATGCTCCTCTACAATTGAAACTATGGGTAGTCAGGTGATGCATCTAGCAAGAATGTTGGAGAAGAGGACTCAGGTTATTGATTCTGCTCAAAGAGAGCTGGAGTTGTTATGCAGCCAAAAATGCTTCTTGGTCCCAAAAACTGAAAGAATATGCTTATGTCAATCTTGGGTCCGTTGTAGAGTCTTTTAAGAATGATCTTACAACAAGTGGAGCATTTCCGTCATCTGTTGGTTATTTTGGGGGAGCAAATCTGTCTGGGCCAAATTATCCGAGATGATAGGGTTGTCTATATTCTTGACTAGGATCTGTGTGCATCTCTCTCCTCCTTTTTTTAGGTATAATCCTCTAGAGTGTCTGTAATTGTATTTTATTTCTGATGCTTAGTGAAGTTCTTCTTTGTTTATGTTTAAAGTATGTTTGTTCTATCATGGACATAATTTTGCCCTGTTGTGTCGTGGCTTGCTTATATACCTAGAATTTATGAAGGCTTTCTTTCTCCATAAAAGTTATCAAATGAGAAAAATAAAAATGAAAATATGTTTGAGTAGTTGCTAGGATTTTTGGACAGGTGGCATCAAAAATTTGCAGGGGGTTTTGTATCCCGGCTCATAAACAATGTTTATTCATTATTATTACCTTTTTCTAGCCAGTTTTATATCGTGCCTCTTTGATCGCGAGTTTCAGTATCGTGAAAGTTGGAAATTGTTGGCGTTCAATTTTGAGCTTTTAAATCTTTCGTGAAGCTAGGCTCGGGTGATTAGCTAATGAGTCGCCCCACATGAAGATGTATGCATTTTATTAATAAGATATTATTCTGGATAAATGCAATATTAATACTTTGACCATGCATTCACGATAAAAAGAGAAATTGGCTAGATGCGGCCATGCTTTGAACCGCACTCCTAGTTATAGAGGAACATACTCAGCCAAGGGTAGAGGATCCTTGTTCTTGCCCCAGAGGTACAATCTCGGTTAGAGGTGGACATCTTCAGGATCCAACACACTCTCCCTTGGATTGGCAAGATCCTAAGGGGCGCGTCAGCTACACATAAATGCGTGTATTTATTTGACATGGGGTATTTGAATGATGTGTTTAAACGTACAAAGCATCTCCGATAACACCCCTGGGGGAATTGATTATTGTAGGCAGAGGTATGAATACTCTCTGACATCTCCCTTGGATTCTAAAGGAACGCAATGATGTTGTGGAGAATTGATTGCTATAGTCAGATGTGTGAAGTATAATACCCCAAAAAGCTTTCAAGATTACTGATTGGCCCCACAAACCAACACAAATCTTTTAAGCATACTTTGTCCTCCCTCACACGCTTTCTGGGAAACATCCCAGAAGGTCACCCATCCAAATACTACCCCAAGTCAAGCACGCTTAACTATGGAATTCTTATTTGTTAGGCCACCAAAAAGAATATGCATCTTGTTGGTATAGGTAGTACCAATCAATCCTTATAAGCCTTTCTTCAATCATGCAGTCCCGTACATGACATCATCATGATCCTCTCATTCCGAGGTGAATTCGGGCGGCCACTCCCCGTCCTCTTCGACCTCAAGTGTTACAACCACTCCCTGTCCTCTTCGTCCCCGGATGTTACATGCCCACTGTAACACGGTGGGAGAAATGACTTTAAACAATGTTGCGGATAGCAAGAGTCGCCACCGACTTTTATTTTATCCATAAGGAAAGGTTATAAAAGAACAGGAAAGACCTTAGAGAATATTTTGGGTCCGGGGGGTAGGTTATGAAAAGGGAAGGTGTTAGCACCCTTTTCATCCATGGTTATCCATGGGCTCTTAGGTACTTAAGCTCACTTTTGAATTGTTTTGAAAGTGTAGTGTGTGAATAGAAAATTTTCAGAATAGTTAATAAATAATCCATGTAAGGATGTGTTAAGAACTTGTTTGAAAACTTGTTGAAAATTTGTTTAAGTGTGAAAAAGTTTTGAAGTGAGCAAGTATCTAGGAGTAGCCTACCCTAATGTTTTAAGGTCTTTCTTATTCTTTATCCTTTCCTTAGTAAGACTATCCCTACTATAATGGAGTAGGTAGTCCTTACTTTGGATGTTAAGGGACATGTGAGGGACAATTGGATTTTTGAAGGCCATTGTGGGGTGTAATAAGCAAACTAGAGGGACTATCATCATTTTTCGAAAGGGACTCGATTCGTAAAGGCAACCATAAGGGACTTTGATGATTTTCTTTTTGAGGGACTTGCTTTATACACCCCACTTAACCAATATTCATAGGCAACTTGAGGGATATCCTTAAGAAGTGAGACGGCGATTAAAATCGACTTACGTGTGTGAAATGTTTAATTTAATTATCTTATATTAAAATGATCTAATTTATTTTTTTAAATATCATACATATTAGCACTCCCTAATTACTAACCATAATGATAATAATAATTAAGTAATTACAATTTACATCCAAGAGGCAATTACAAAATTATAATAAATAAAAAAAATAACAAATAAGCAAATAAAATATTAGGGTTAGTAAATAATAAGAAAAATTAAATAAGGTTAGTATAAATATAAAGTTAGTGAAAATAATTAGTTGAAACAATAATAATGAGAAAGATAGACAAAGTTAGAAAAAATAATAAGATAGAAATTTCAAAATAATAATAAGCAACAAAATATGATTAGCAATAATAATTAATTAATAACGTGATTAAACATAAGATTTGATTTTTATTTAGAAACATAAATGATTAAATAATTACTATAATATAAAGTTCTAAATATCATAAGATTTGATTTTTATTTAGAAACATAAATGATTAAATAATTACTATAATATAAAGTTCTAAATATCACATAATTATAAATTTCTTAATCATTTACAAAAATTTAATTATCTCTAATTATATATTAACAATTATTAAGAAAAATATTTACACATTATGATGAAAACAAATTTTAACTAATCAATAATCACATTCACCAAAATTTTACATTAAGTGTTTATAAGGTTTAATTTTATTTACAAAAATTTACAAGAATTATAATAAATATATACATAGAATCATATAGAAAATTAAAATTAGGTTTTCATATTAATTTGGAAAAAAGATGTTAATGTCATTTATTTTAAAAAAACAGATTTTTATATTACAACAAATTTTAATAAATTAATGATAACAATAATAATAATAATGATAATAATGATAATAATAATAAATAATGATAATAATAATAATAATAATAATAATAATAATAATAATAATAATAATAATAATAATAATAATAATAATAATAATAATAATAATAATAATAAAGCAATAATGAATTTTAAATGTGCCAAATAACCCAACAATGTTGCTAACGCAGAAATGCGCTCATCGCAACCAGATCTAAATCGGACGAAACAAAATTTATCGCAAAGAAAAAGAAATTAAGCAAAAAATAGTATTATTGCTCACACAAAAATGCGATCATCGCAACCAGATCGAACTAACACAAATGTCACGCGTCATGCACACAAATGTGCAAACATCGTATCGACATAATTCGATCAAAAATCTTATATATATAAACTCTAACAATTTAAAAATTATATATATATATAAACGCAACAGTAATAGATAAAGAAAAAGAAATAACGGTAATAGATGAAGAAAAAGAAATAACGGTAAAAGATGAAGAAAAAGAAACAACAGTAATAGATGAAGGAAAAGAAATAACGGTAAACGATGAAGAAAAAGAAACAATAGTAATGGATGAAGAAGAAAACTAAATAACGGCCAACGACACTCACTCCTCTTAGGTTTTTTTCATTCTCCCCCTTTTTTCCAACAAGGCAACACATGTATATATAGGGAACAAATTAGGGTTAACACCAAATTGTCAATAATGTCCCTAAAGCCCATTTTAAAGCCCAAACTAAATAATTAGTTAAGAAAAAATAAAATTTAAATAATTTAAAATAATTAAAATAAACTTAAAATAAAAACTAATAATCCTATTGATTCCTAAAATAAAAAATATTATAAAAAGAACAAAATTTTTTCAATATTTTTTATTTTATGATTTTTTGGATATTTTTATGAATAATTTAGAAAAAAGTGAAAAAAATAATATTTTAAAAAATGATTTAATTAAAATACGAAAATAATAATTAAATAATAATAAAAAACTATTTTTGTTATTTTTTTAATAAAAGATAGAAAAATTTAGAGTAAAAATAATAAAAAACAAAAAAAAGTGACAAAGGTGAGATTCGAACTCTCAACCTCTCACACTCATAACTCCTTACACATGTCCTCCTGCCAATTGTGCCATTTTTACTTTTTAGAAAAAAAAATGCATGCCATATGATATTTACCTGCAAAAAGTCAAACGACTACACAAATTTGTTAGTAATTGATTAAATGCAATGAAATGCGACGACAAATCTTAGGGCAAAATTTGGGGTATTACAGTTATTATGATAATATTTCTCACCCAACCTCTCTTTGATGTTGGCAAAAAAAATCATGAAGTTTGACTTTGGTTTGACCACAGTTGACCTCAGTTTGACCTTTTAACTGCATTGACTGCTTTTGACTTATCTGATCATCTGACTGAGCAAACTTTTGAGAAAAGTCTTGAAACTTGACATGGGGGTTCTTATACACATATAAGATGTTATGAAGCTCACTTGAAGTCTTGGAAGTCCATTTAGCCTGATTAAAGTCAAAACCCTAGTTTTGGATGCACTGCTTAGGAGGTGCATTGTCTGAGGGAATTGTCAACTCTTCTGACCAATTGTGAATTTTGTGAACCTTGTGAACCTTCTTGGAACACAAAGTCTTGTATTGTGAGAGCAAATTTTAGGGTGCAACAGCTGCCCCTGTTCAATTTTCTGAAACCTGAGGGGTTAGATTGGTATATTTGCCAGTCGTAACCTGGAAGGTTGAAGGGGATTGAACACAAAAGCCCAAAAATTTGCACTCACCAGCGCATGGAGTGATATTGATGGTTGGTTGAACATGATTGAGTGGGCTTAAAGATGCCACTAGGGGAAAGTTCTTCAGTAGTATAATGAGAACTGTCAGGAGTCTGGAGTAATACTGATGTAACAGCATGTCTTCATGAGGATAGAGCAATCAATAATGATAACCCTAAAGCAGTCTTGAAGTGATAAATCTGACCTCAGGAGGATAGAGCAATCAATAGCTCTAAAGCAGTCTTGAAGTAATAATGGCTTCAGGAGGATAGAGCAATCAATAGCTCTAAAGCAGTCTTGAAGTAATAGAATGGCTTCAGTAGGATAGAGCAACCAACAGCTCTAAAGTAGTCTTGAAGTAATGATTTCAGGAGGATAGAGCAATGAATAGCTCTAAAGCAGTCTTGAAATAATAACGTGATATGTCTTCAGGAGGATAGAGCAATCAATAGCTCTAAAGCAGTCTTGAAGTAATGATTTCAGGAGGATAGAGCAATGAATAGCTCTAAAGCAGTCTTGAAGTAATGATTTCAGGAGGATAGAGCAATGAATAGCTCTAAAGCAGTCTTGAAATAATGATTTCAGGAGGATAGAGCAATGAATAGCTCTAAAGCAGTCTTGAAATAATAACGTGATATGTCTTCAGGAGGATAGAGCAATCAATAGCTCTAAAGCAGTCTTGAAGTAATGATTTCAGGAGGATAGAGCAATGAATAGCTCTAAAGCAGTCTTGAAATAATAATGTAATTTCAGGAGGATAGAGCAATGAATACTCTAAAGCAGTCTTGAAGTAATGATTTCAGGAGGATAGAGCAATGAATAGCTCTAAAGCAGTCTTGAAATAATAACGTGATATGTCTTCAGGAGGATAGAGCAATCAATAGCTCTAAAGCAGTCTTGAAGTAATGATTTCAGGAGGATAGAGCAATGAATAGCTCTAAAGCAGTCTTGAAATAATAATGTAATTTCAGGAGGATAGAGCAATGGATAACTCTAAAGCAGTCTTGAAATAATTAGATGGCTTCAGGAGGATAGAGCAATCAATAGCTCTAAAGCAGTCTTGAAGTAGTAATATGACCTCATGAGGATAGAGCAATGAATAGCTCTAAAGCAGTCTTGAAGTAATAGGATGATTTCAGGAGGATAGAGCAATCAGTAGCTCTAAAGCAGTCTTGAAGTCATGAGAGGCTATCAGGAGGATAAAATAACCCTGAGGTTACAATAAAGCAGTCCCAAAGTAATAAGAAGCTCATCAGGAGGATAAAGTAACCCTGAGGTTACAATAAAGCAGTCCCAAAGATCATAAGCTTGTTTGTTGGATAATTAACCTGAAAACAAGGTAGCATTCTGTATAACAACATTAGTTTATGCTTTATGTATGCATGTATAACATGATGCACTTAGGTAATGTACTATAGACATATACGTTATGGTATGATGTAAATGATGCATGTATGATATGACACTGCTGGAAGTGTCTGGATATCCTTGTATAACAACTGCTGGCCAAGGAAAATAAATCCCGATTCGTTGTTGAAGAATACATAACCCTCCGTCTGCTGGGGATAACAAGGTATAGATAACCTCCCATTGTTGGGGATAACAAGGTATAGATAACCTCCCGTTGTTGGGGACAGTAGGGTATAGATAACCTTCGTTTTCGTTTGATAGTAGGATAAGCATAACATCCCGTCTTCGTTCATCGTGCCCTTATTGGAAAGTAATTTCCCGTATATCCGTATGAGGATAAAAGAGATGGATATAAATTCCAGGGGAGATTAGACTTTGTGAAAATGGATTAGTCCTACTGATGGTTTGTAACTGCCTTGTAAAGATGAACCGGCGAAGCTTCGTTGAAATCCTTCCCTCGTTCGTCCTTAGTAAATACTATTACTGCATTTTCATGCATTTCTGGTAAACATCAATCATATTAAAAGCATACATGCGTTTCTGGTAAACATCAATCATATTCAAAGGCATACATACATTCAAACACAACCAATGGACGTTTCGCTTATGTAAATAGGGTAAAAGTAAATCTGGATTCAAAAGATGGAATTTATTTATATCAAAAGTGACCCATACACGGGTAAGTTTGTACAAGGAGACATAAACCCTAGTAAGAGAATTTTGTCATGAAGTTTTACAAAAAGAATCAGCTATGTGGGAAATAATCCTATTGAGTTTCAATTCTACTATTGCCCCTCAAGTATCTCATCTTCTTGCTGTTGAGACGGAAACGATTGGATTGAGCTTTATCTGTTTGAGCTTGAGTAAGTAGTACAACTGGTTGCAGTTTCATGAGTGATCCAAACGAGACATAGTCATACGCTTTAATCCCTAATTTTTACCTGGATTGCCCTTTCAGGTTTTCAATCCACCGGGATACCCTTTTTTGCCCAAGCCGCCTTTTCAGGTTTTCGACTTGCCGGGTGTACATCTTTTTATATATATATCCCTAATTTTTGCCCAAACCCTTTTGGTTTGCCGGGATGCCCTTATTTTTGCCTAGGCCTGTCAACCTAGCGGGTCTCTTTTTATGCGTAGTATTTTTTAACTATGTCTGCGTTTACAGGTTGTGGGAAGTCTTCACCATCCATTGTAGTCAATATCATGGCACCTCCTGAGAACACTGTCTTGACTACAAATGGTCCCTCATATGTTGGAGTCCACTTGCCCCTAGGATCACCCTGTGGTAATATGATACGCTTGATTACCAAGTCACCAGCCTGATATACCTTTGGCTTAACCTTCTTGTTAAAAGCTTTGATCATCCGTTTCTGGTACATCTGGCCATGACAAACTGCTGCTAACCTTTTCTCATCAATCAAATTTATCTGGTCAAGTCGAGTCTGAATCCACTCATCTTCATCCAAGCCTGCATCCTTCATAATTCTCAAGGAGGGGATCTGAACTTCAATAGGCAGAACTGCTTCCATACCATAGACCAAGGAGAATGGGGTTGCCCCGGTTGAAGTACGTATTGTAGTACGATAACCATGCAGAGCAAATGGTAACATCTCGTGCCAATCCTTGTAAGTAACAGTTATCTTCTGTACAATCTTCTTAATGTTCTTATTAGCAGCTTCAACTGCCCCATTCATCTTTGAAATCAACAAGGTAGTATGGGTCAACATATACTGTCTTAGTCGGCGAGCAGCCCGTGCCAAAGCGCAGCAAGTTTTCTCGAGCAGTGAGTATTTTGTTTCACAGTCGGTAAACTTTTTGCTAAGGTAGTATATTGCCTGCTCTTTTCGACCAGACTCGTCATGTTGCCCCAATACACACCCCATTGAGTTGTCTAATACTGTTAAATACATAATCAAGGGTCTTCCATCAACTGGTGGCATTAAAATTGGAGGTTCTAGCAAATATCTCTTGATTTCATCAAAGGCAGTCTGGCACTCATCATTCCATTCCATCACCTGATCTTTCTTCAACAACTTGAAGATTGGCTCACAGATGGTAGTTAATTGGGAAATAAATCTTGCAATGTAGTCCCAAGAAACCTCTAACCTCCTTCTCAGTACGGGGAGCTGGCATCTCTCGTATAGCTTTCACTTTTGCAGGATCCACTTCAATACCTTTTCCACTGACAATGAAACCCAGGAGCTTTCCAGATCTAACTCCAAAAGTACACTTGTTTGGATTTAATCTCAACCTGTATTTCTTCAACCTCTCAAACAACTTGTGCAGATGATCAAGATGTTGTTCTTCATTCTGAGACCTGGCTATCATATCATCCACATATACCTCTATCTCATGATGAATCATATCATGAAACAAAGCCACCATAGCACGCTGATATGTTGCCCCTGCATTCTTATGCTGAGCAGTGTTGTCTAAATCAGCCCCTATCTGGACCTCTTTTCTGTTTTCTTCAGTTCCCAGATTCACAACTTCGACTGGCTCTTCATGTGGCTGTATAGCTTTCTCTTCTTGTTGTAACAACCTAGCAAGCCCTACAGATATTTCACAATCGTCCTCGTTTCCGTCTTCAGTTTGATAGATCGGATTCTCGAAATTGTAATTGGCAATAGTAGAACTGTTATCAATTGGATCCAGAGTGGATGAGGATCGGCATTTTAGTGACGTGGGTGTGTGTAAGAACACATAGCTGATAAAGCAAAAATAAAAGAAAAAGAAAGACAAGGAACACAATATTTACGAAAACGAAACGTCCACTGATTTTATCGAATGAAGTATGCAAATGAGATGACAACCCGTAACAAGCACACCATTGTGCCCCGGGTAAGGCACATGGCTTGAAAGTTTTAATTGTTCCAGAAATTATAAATTTAAAAACATAACACAGTAATAGTATTTACTCCTGACTAAAGGAGATAGGGATAACATCTTCAGCTGTCCAATTATTGAGTCCAGCACCCACAGTAGGAAGAATCCATGCCTCCAAGTTGTAGTCTTCATCTTGATCTCCCACGGCATTGATAACCCCTTGATTGGTGATACGAACAGCACGGGCACGACGGACAGCCTTCTGGGACTCTTCTTCCACCATAGCTTTTGCATCATTGAGGGAGGCCATTGCCATTGTTGGAGGGTTTCTGATGACCACAGGAACCTTCTTCACAGCAGGAGGAGTCACACAATCCTTAACAGCCCAGGGAACCACTTCAAATGACTGACATGGAGTTTCAATGTATTCACCTTCTACTTCCAGATACTTGAAAGTGTTTACATGGCTGACAAAGTATTCTTCCTCTCCAAAGACAGTAACAACTTTTCCATTCACCGGATATCTCAACTTTTGATGTAATGTGGAGGTCACCGCACCTGCCCCCTGGATCCAGGGACGACCAAGCAGACATGAGTACGAAGGACGAATATCCATCACATAGAATGTAGCAGTGAACACCTGAGAACCAACCTTGATTGGAAGATCAATTTCCCCATGCACTACTCTTCTAGAACCATCAAAAGCCTTTACCACAATATTACTGGGCTTCAATACCGTATCTTCAGGACTCAGCTTGTTCAGGACTTCCTTAGGCAACACATTCAGAGAGGAACCATTGTCTATCAGCACATGAGACAGGGTAGTGCCCCTGCATTCAATTGAAATATGCAAGGCCCTGTTATGATCCCTCTTGGCAGGGGTCAAGTCAGCATCAGAAAATCCTAACCCGTTGTCATAGGTCAGGTGAGCAACACAATTCTCAAACTGGTCCACAGAAATTGCACTGGGTACATGAGCCATCTTTAGAAACTTGATCAATGACTTGGCATGAGCCTCAGAACATAATAACAGGGAGAGCATAGAAATCTTTGAGGGAGTATGCCCCAGCTGATCAACAATATCATAATCACTCTTGCGAATGATTTTCAATACTTCTTCCATCTGCTTAGAGAGGTCATCAGCAGCTGGCACATCAGTAGATACAGGCTCAATAACAGGACCCTTGCCCCGAGCATCAGTGGTGGAAGTAACAGCAGGAGTAACCGCACTCTTAGAAGCAACTGGAGGAGAGAAGACTCTTCCACTACGAGTGATCTTGCTAGATCCGGCAATATTATCAATGTCAACAGGCATATCAGGTAAAGGCTCCTGTTTGACACCATGGATGTAAACATCAGACCCATAGTGCCAAGGCACAGCTTTGTCAGATGTATAAGGAATAGGACCAGGAGTGGTAATGATCAGAGGAGCTACTCTGGCTTCAGTGACAACTTTCACAGGACCTTCAGCAGTAATCTTGATTGGGCCCTGATGAGTGATTTTAATGGGACCCTTTGAAGTGATTCTTAGTGGTACTTTGTCAACCATGTCAACCTCTTCAATCTTTTTACCCTGAGTCAGATGATCCACCATACTTTCTACAGATGCTGGTCTTCTTTCAAACACTATAGTATATTTATCCATGAGACGTTGAATCCCATCTCTCAAAATGAAGCAACTATCCGGCTTATAGGTACAATATAGACAATCTTCATGACAACCTGGAAAGATCCCAGCTTGTACTAACCTCTTTTTGATAACAGACAATGGTGTGCTCAACTCCATAACTGAATAGACATGCAGATCTTCATCAATATCTTTATCAATGGCGTTGACAGTCTTCTCGTGATTTGGCATTGGAGCTGTAATCACATTTGGAGTACCTGGTGGATCAAACTCAATTTCTCCAGCATCAATCATATCCTGAATTTTGTTCTTCAAGACCCAGCAGTTATTAGTATCATGTCCTGGACAGTTTGAATGATATGCACATCGTGCATTGGGATTGTACTTGGGAGAGGTAACATTGGGATTCCGAGGGGCCTCCCTCAGGGTAATAAGTTCAGCTTTCAACAAGTGTTGCAATGCCTGAGCCATTGACATGTTGATCTTCGTGAACTGTCTTCTAGCCCTCTGTTGGTTGCCTTGAGGCTGCTCTGTTGTTGCAGGAGTTGGATTTGAAATATGAACTGCACTAACAGACTGATGCCTTCTGTTACGATCAGGCTGACCATACACAGCATTAGATTCTTTCTTCCCAGTGGGAGGCTTCTTTGCGGCACCTGATGAAGAAGTGCCCATTTGGATCTTACCACTCTTGATGCCATTCTCTACTCGCTCTCCTGTCATGATCAACTCAGTGAAGCCAGATGATGAGCTTCCAATGAGATGACTGTAAAACGGACCATTCAGCGTACACATGAACATATCAACCAATTCCCTATCAGTCAAAGGGGGTTGAACTCCTCCAGCTAAGTCTCTCCACTTCTGAGCATACTCCTTAAAGCTTTCTTTGGCACCCATAGACATGCTTGCTTTATGAAGTAGCTTTGTTAGCTCTAGGATCCTTGCTTGGCTTGCTTTGTAATGAGCCTCGAAAGTATCCCTTTGCTCTTTCAGTTGGATCCATGATCTCTGCAAGTCTTCCACATCAGTAGGCATGTCTGGGTGAAGGATGGTATAAGTTGTGTCTCCTTCAGCAACAGGTTCCATGGTAACTGGTAGGATGGCAGGATATGGCATCATGAGTGTCTGAGCACGAAATCGTACCCATCTGAGATAAGCCTCCATAGGAATGGTGTGCTTAGGCTCCAGTGTCTTGCTGTCAATCCTGTTTACCTTTTCCCAAGCTCGTATGAATCTCTGACGGTAACCCTGAAGATCGTTGTCGTAGTCAAACACAATGCCCTGAATCAACATGTCATGTGGACCATCGCTCCGGGCGTAACCAAACTGTCGTAAAGCTAGAGATGGGTTGTAGGTGATGCCTCCTCTTATGCCTAGAAGCGGCACGTTAGGAAACTCCCCACAACGGTCAATGATGGTGACATTCTCCGTAGATCTGGAGCACCAATGGATGTCTGAGTGAGAAAGTGACATGATCCTCTTGGACCATCTGAACCCTTGCTCATTCTTCATTACTGAGCGAGGAAGGTGAGAAATAAACCACCTAGAAAGTAAAGGTATGCAGCACATCAAAGTTCCTCTTGCTCTTGTAGTACGGGTGTGAAGAGAATGTAGGATGTCTCCAAGTAAGGTAGGCACTGGATTGTGACTCAGGAATATGTTGATGGCATGAACGTCTATGAACTGATCAGGATTGGGGAACAACACTAAGCCATAAATCAATAAGGCTAAGATCTCCTCAAAAGCATCGTAGCTCATAGCTTTCAAGAACATTTGAGCTTTATCCACTAATACCTTGGCAAGAATACCTTTAACTCCACTTCTCGTCTCTAGAACAATGTCAGACTTCTTCAGATGTAGAGCTGCAGCAACAACTTCTGGTTTAAGCTCCTTCTCTAAGCCTGTGAATGGCTTCTGATCAAGAACAGGTATACCCAGAAGTTTAGAGAACTCCTCCATGGTTGGAACCAGCTGATAATCAGGAAATGTAAAGCAATGGTGTTCAGGGTCAAAGAACTGAAACAACACACTCATCATGTCTTCACTGAACCCTGAAGTAACTAGATCCAATAAGTGACCATGCCTCTTGTTGAACTGGGAATGATCAGGCACTAGGGAAACCAACTCCTTGAGCTTAGCAGGTATCCCTACAAAGTTGATCCTGATGGTGTTTCTATGAGCAGAAGCCATGACCTGCAATAAAGAACAAAGATAAATCCTTTGGTCCTTGAAATGGTTAGGGAAAATGATATGCTCATGATGCATGATGATGTCATGATGTTATGTTCAATCACAAACATGTGGCACACACAAACAAGTCACACAATTGCCCTAGGTTTAAAGGCTTGCATGAGGTTTAAAGGTAAGTACCCTCCCCTGAAGTTAGATGGTTCATCCTGTCCTACAAAAGTAACCGGGTTCTAAGGGATCTCAATATCATTGATCCTTCACAAGGGTGGTTGATCAGAAGGCAACTTACTTGCCAACCAAAACCCTCCAAGTTTAAGATCTCAATGAGCGTAGTATCGAGTGTCAACCAACTTCAGTCTGCACCAAAGCCGGTTACCTCACTACTTTCTAAAGGCCAAGATGAGTTAACTAGGGTTCTAAAAGTCAGTTAGTGCATTGACAACATATGGCAGCCTCAATATTATCCTCAACTTGACTTAAGGAATATAAGCACCAACCAAGAAGTCGCACTAACTATGGCCACCAGATCAACCGTATCGATATACGTCGTACAGTTTCCTTGGTCTATTGCCATTTACCTAAGGTACACTAGATCCGGGTTAGGACCTTTCACACATAAGAGCACCCCAACAATATAATAATAAAGCAAACAAGGCAAACAATTTAAAGTGATCTTAATTCCTAAGGGTACCCCTCTTAAATAAATCCCCAGCAGAGTCGCCAGTTCTGTAACACGGTGGGAGAAATGACTTTAAACAATGTTGCGGATAGCAAGAGTCGCCACCGACTTTTATTTTATCCATAAGGAAAGGTTATAAAAGAACAGGAAAGACCTTAGAGAATATTTTGGGTCCGGGGGGTAGGTTATGAAAAGGGAAGGTGTTAGCACCCTTTTCATCCATGGTTATCCATGGGCTCTTAGGTACTTAAGCTCACTTTTGAATTGTTTTGAAAGTGTAGTGTGTGAATAGAAAATTTTCAGAATAGTTAATAAATAATCCATGTAAGGATGTGTTAAGAACTTGTTTGAAAACTTGTTGAAAATTTGTTTAAGTGTGAAAAAGTTTTGAAGTGAGCAAGTATCTAGGAGTAGCCTACCCTAATGTTTTAAGGTCTTTCTTATTCTTTATCCTTTCCTTAGTAAGACTATCCCTACTATAATGGAGTAGGTAGTCCTTACTTTGGATGTTAAGGGACATGTGAGGGACAATTGGATTTTTGAAGGCCATTGTGGGGTGTAATAAGCAAACTAGAGGGACTATCATCATTTTTCGAAAGGGACTCGATTCGTAAAGGCAACCATAAGGGACTTTGATGATTTTCTTTTTGAGGGACTTGCTTTATACACCCCACTTAACCAATATTCATAGGCAACTTGAGGGATATCCTTAAGAAGTGAGACGGCGATTAAAATCGACTTACGTGTGTGAAATGTTTAATTTAATTATCTTATATTAAAATGATCTAATTTATTTTTTTAAATATCATACATATTAGCACTCCCTAATTACTAACCATAATGATAATAATAATTAAGTAATTACAATTTACATCCAAGAGGCAATTACAAAATTATAATAAATAAAAAAAATAACAAATAAGCAAATAAAATATTAGGGTTAGTAAATAATAAGAAAAATTAAATAAGGTTAGTATAAATATAAAGTTAGTGAAAATAATTAGTTGAAACAATAATAATGAGAAAGATAGACAAAGTTAGAAAAAATAATAAGATAGAAATTTCAAAATAATAATAAGCAACAAAATATGATTAGCAATAATAATTAATTAATAACGTGATTAAACATAAGATTTGATTTTTATTTAGAAACATAAATGATTAAATAATTACTATAATATAAAGTTCTAAATATCATAAGATTTGATTTTTATTTAGAAACATAAATGATTAAATAATTACTATAATATAAAGTTCTAAATATCACATAATTATAAATTTCTTAATCATTTACAAAAATTTAATTATCTCTAATTATATATTAACAATTATTAAGAAAAATATTTACACATTATGATGAAAACAAATTTTAACTAATCAATAATCACATTCACCAAAATTTTACATTAAGTGTTTATAAGGTTTAATTTTATTTACAAAAATTTACAAGAATTATAATAAATATATACATAGAATCATATAGAAAATTAAAATTAGGTTTTCATATTAATTTGGAAAAAAGATGTTAATGTCATTTATTTTAAAAAAACAGATTTTTATATTACAACAAATTTTAATAAATTAATGATAACAATAATAATAATAATAATGATAATAATGATAATAATAATAAATAATGATAATAATAATAATAATAATAATAATAATAATAATAATAATAATAATAATAATAATAATAATAATAATAATAATAATAATAATAATAAAGCAATAATGAATTTTAAATGTGCCAAATAACCCAACAATGTTGCTAACGCAGAAATGCGCTCATCGCAACCAGATCTAAATCGGACGAAACAAAATTTATCGCAAAGAAAAAGAAATTAAGCAAAAAATAGTATTATTGCTCACACAAAAATGCGATCATCGCAACCAGATCGAACTAACACAAATGTCACGCGTCATGCACACAAATGTGCAAACATCGTATCGACATAATTCGATCAAAAATCTTATATATATAAACTCTAACAATTTAAAAATTATATATATATATATATATAAACGCAACAGTAATAGATAAAGAAAAAGAAATAACGGTAATAGATGAAGAAAAAGAAATAACGGTAAAAGATGAAGAAAAAGAAACAACAGTAATAGATGAAGGAAAAGAAATAACGGTAAACGATGAAGAAAAAGAAACAATAGTAATGGATGAAGAAGAAAACTAAATAACGGCCAACGGCACTCACTCCTCTTAGGTTTTTTTCATTCTCCCCCTTTTTTCCAACAAGGCAACACATGTATATATAGGGAACAAATTAGGGTTAACACCAAATTGTCAATAATGTCCCTAAAGCCCATTTTAAAGCCCAAACTAAATAATTAGTTAAGAAAAAATAAAATTTAAATAATTTAAAATAATTAAAATAAACTTAAAATAAAAACTAATAATCCTATTGATTCCTAAAATAAAAAATATTATAAAAAGAACAAAATTTTTTCAATATTTTTTATTTTATGATTTTTTGGATATTTTTATGAATAATTTAGAAAAAAGTGAAAAAAATAATATTTTAAAAAATGATTTAATTAAAATACGAAAATAATAATTAAATAATAATAAAAAACTATTTTTGTTATTTTTTTAATAAAAGATAGAAAAATTTAGAGTAAAAATAATAAAAAACAAAAAAAAGTGACAAAGGTGAGATTCGAACTCTCAACCTCTCACACTCATAACTCCTTACACATGTCCTCCTGCCAATTGTGCCATTTTTACTTTTTAGAAAAAAAAAATGCATGCCATATGATATTTACCTGCAAAAAGTCAAACGACTACACAAATTTGTTAGTAATTGATTAAATGCAATGAAATGCGACGACAAATCTTAGGGCAAAATTTGGGGTATTACAGTTATTATGATAATATTTCTCACCCAACCTCTCTTTGATGTTGGCAAAAAAAATCATGAAGTTTGACTTTGGTTTGACCACAGTTGACCTCAGTTTGACCTTTTAACTGCATTGACTGCTTTTGACTTATCTGATCATCTGACTGAGCAAACTTTTGAGAAAAGTCTTGAAACTTGACATGGGGGTTCTTATACACATATAAGATGTTATGAAGCTCACTTGAAGTCTTGGAAGTCCATTTAGCCTGATTAAAGTCAAAACCCTAGTTTTGGATGCACTGCTTAGGAGGTGCATTGTCTGAGGGAATTGTCAACTCTTCTGACCAATTGTGAATTTTGTGAACCTTGTGAACCTTCTTGGAACACAAAGTCTTGTATTGTGAGAGCAAATTTTGGGGTGCAACACCCACCAACTTCTGCTTGGTCTGCCCTCGAACCATATTGTACTAAGAGAGGTCTGATATGGTACCAATTGTAACTCCCTAGACACCTTTTAGGATTACCAATTGGCCCAACAAATCAACACGAATCTATTCAGCATGTTTTATCCTCACTCACACGCTCTCTAGGAAACTTCCTAGAAGGTCACCCATCTAGATACTACTCAAAGTCAAGTACGTTTAACTATGTATTTCTTATTTGTTAGGCTACTTAAAAGAAGATGCATCTTGTTGGTAAAGGTAGTATTAATTAATCCTATAAGCATTCCTGTAACCGTGCAGTCTCACACCAACACAACCTCAAATTATCTCATTCCGATGTGAATTTGGGAAACCACTCCCTGCCCTCTTTGACCTCGGGTGTTACAACCACTACCTTCCTTCTTTGACATTGGGCATTACGCGAAGCGTCTCTGACATCACCCATGGACTTCAAAGGCGCCCTCGGCGCTGTGGGACTTTGATTGCTTTAGTCAAACATGTAAAGTGTAACACCCCACTTCCCAATTTAAAATAAAATATGATTAGATCAAGTAAATACCAGAGTTTTCTTTACCCAAGCGGGATATCACATCAATGATTCAGCATAATTCTCACGAAAAGTTTTTCAAAATAAAACAGCAGAAAATATTCATGAGTTCATCATTCTCGGCCATTCTCCAAATTCACATAAAATTGTTCATTAACAAGTTCACCAAAACATGATACATCACAGGAATACAACAAATCCAATCATAATAAAAGTAAACACCCAAGTCCCGTGTTATGTATCAGAGCATCCCTATGACTTAACTCGCACGCCACTATCCAAGCTAGCTACGCACTTGGATTATCTGTACTTCCGAAGAAGCACAGACCACAACAACAAAAGAGGGGTGAGAAAACATGATCAAAATTATCGGTAACATAACACATGAATAAAAGCCAGTAAATAAACAATCATCACCCCCACCAATATCAAACAGGACCTACTGTCCAACCATCAACACAACATATCATAATGCAATAATGCAACCCAACACATGCATGCGGTACCGACTCAACATCACTGATGGACACCTGGCCATCACCCTCCACAAAGAAGCACATTATCTCTACCGATGGGCACCTGGCCATCAACCCTGCATAAAGGAGCACATTATCACTACCGATGGGCACCTGGCCATCAACCCTCCACAAAGGAGCACATCATAAACATGATAGATCACATACACCCACCAATAGCAATGATCTATCCCCACCACAATCACTGATGGGCACCAGGCCATCACCCTCCACAAAGGAGCACATTATCACTGATGGACACTGGGCCATCACCCCTCCACGAAGGAGCACCTCATCAACATCATAAGAGAGTATGGTTGAATCACTTACGCTCCCCTGAGACGTGATTCAGCCCTACCAAGACACCATGCTATGCATAACCCCAATGCACAACACACAACATCAAGCACACTAAGTGCACACGATCCTACTGATCCTATTTTATACACCGCACATACTTATTCCACACATCACCATATTCATACATAATAACATACACCAGTTTAATTATTCTAATTAACTGAATAACACAGAAATCACATTCCAACACCACACATACACTCTTAACTGTTCAACACCAATCTCATATTCAATCATGACCAACAAGGGTTCCACAACACAAGAGAACAGAACAGAACAACACAAAACACAAACTACTGTCATGCTCGCTGGCTCATTCGCCTGGCGAAGCACCAGCGAATGCTCGCTGCTTCACTTGCCTGGCGAACTCCCTGGCGAAGGCAGACAGTAGCTGCTGGAAGTCTTCGCTACCACTCGCTACCTCCTTTGCCTGGAGAAACCCCTCGCCAACTGCTTCGCCTGGCGAACACACCAGCGAAGACTAAGTTTGGCCACTGCCTTGGTTTGCTACCCACTCGCTGGGATTCTCCTGGCGAACCTTCGCTTCCTGTTCGCCTAGCGAACCTGCAAACTCAGAAACCCCAAACTGTTTAGAAACAACAAAACTCTTTGAAATCATCCGATTTCACTCAAAACAGTTACCACAACACGAGTTCAACAATTGCGACTTAGCTACATAATCTATTCTAGGTTTCACCCGATAAAATAGCAGCTCTACCGATTTAACTCATTATCGGCTTAAAACGGTAAACTACCCGGAAACCCCCAAATCATCCGAACAATTACTCTACCATCACATGCAACAAGTTCAACATATCAGTAACCATTCAGAATCATAACAATACCTCAATTATGATCATCAAAACCTATGGGGTTAGGGAAATCCCCTCTACCTAGAATTCATGCAACAACCAATTTCGACCCGTTTCTCCCCCCCTCCCCCATTACCTCGACTAGTTGCTCTGATCGATGAAAACTTCCAAGAATCTGATTCCTCTCCCTTGATCTTCTTCCTCTTGTTCTTGTTCTTCTTCCTCCTCACTCTCTTCCCCAATTGATCGTGTTTCTCTTTTCCCTTCTTTCTCTAACACTCCAAAAATACCCCTTATCACACTTATTTCCCATTTCTTTTAATTCCAATATAATACCAATAATAATAACAATAATAATAATAATAATAATAATAGTAATAATACCATTACTATTAATTATTACATTATTATCATTATTAACTTTATTATACTAATATTAAAGGTCATAGCTTCTTAAATAATCCCACAAAAGACACGCCGAAATAAAATAACACCGGAAAGACTAAATAATTAAAATGGGTGTTACAACTCTCCCCCACTTTAATTATTTTCGTCCTCGAAAATTACCTGATGGAAACAATTCTAGATACGCTTCCCGCATCCTGCTCTCCAATTCCTAGGTCACACTGCCTCCTGCAGCACCTCCACTTACACCAAGGATATCTCCTTCCCTCGGAGTTGTTCCTCATTCAACAATTCTCACTGGGAGTGCCTCAACAATCAAATTATCTCTCACTTGCACCCTATCCAATTTAATCAAAGTATCCCCTCGGCTTAGACACATGGACACACCCTGCAGTTTTCACAAACGATAGCGGTAAAACAGTCTAACATGCTATTTTCCCCATGCTCCCGCTGCGCCACTCTGATACAGATAAACAAAACATAATGTGTGCTTTTGAGATTTCAAAGCTCGGCCAACACCAGTTACCATCATGACTCTTAACACACGTCCTTTCTTGGATCCTTTTGATCTATTTAGTCAACTCTTGCACAATTTCCGGTCCGAGTACGACACTCTCGCCAGACACACCTCAGCACAAAGGAGTCCTACACCTCCTACCATACAAAACCTCATACGATGTCATGTCGATACTAGAATAATAGCGGTCATTGTAGGTAGACTCAATCAACGACAATTAACTGCTCCCAGATCCATCATGATCCAATACACAAGCCCTCCCAAATCCTCAACATACGGGATAATTCTCTCTATCTGTCCATCCGTCCATGGATGCTAAACAAATTTCAACTTTAATATGGCACTCAAAGTGTCTGCCACTCTCTCAAAATTTCACTGAAACTCAGATTCCCATCCGACACAATATCCGACGGTATCTCACACTACTTTCGCAACTTCCTCACTATACATCCTAGCTACCTCCAGCATAGAGTGATTCATCCTCATTGGTAAGAAATGAGTTAATCTTTTCAATCCATTCTTAACTACTCAAATCAAATCATATTCATTTAAATTCCTTAGAAAACCCGACATAAAATCCATGGGAACACTATTCTATTCCACTCAGAAATATTCAACAGTTGCATCAGGCCCAACAGTTTCCACTATTCCAACTTCGACTTTCCACAAGTCTAATCAGCATATACAACCTCAACTCTCTCTCTCTCTCTCTCTCTCTCTCTCTCTCTCTCTCTCTCTCTCTCTCTCTCTCTCTCTCTCTCTCTCTCTCTCTCTCTCTCTCTCTCTCTCTCTCTCTCTCTCCTACGGCCACCAAAACAATCTCCCACATTCGGTCACATCTTCATAGCACTTGGATAGGTACTCAATTTATTAAATTCAATCAATCTACTAGCTCCAATTAGAACTCCCACTCCTCGACTCTCATCAAGTTTACCTATAGTCAGCCTTAACATACATAGCTTAACTCCATAAGAAGTCTCTTCACAGACCAAACTCATATCTCGAATTTTCTTAATCAGTGCTAAATCCTTTACCCTCATCATCGACATATACCCAAAAATCCTCCAAATCGATACATCCGTTACCACGTCGTCTCACCCGAATGGAAATTCAACCCAAACCATACTCCTCCAGAATTCCCAATTATTTCCTCTGTCTCATATCCAACTCTTTCAAATCAAATAAATATCTTAAGCTCTTAAGATCACCAATCATCTCATATATCAACTAAACAATTAAGGCGTCCAAACTCCAGCACAACACACGACAACAACCCACTCTAAACCACCTGTCAGATAATTTCTCTTACGTACATTTAAGTTGCCTTAAAACATAACTACCACTCGCTGTTATTGCACTTAACATATCTCCCCATCATATTAACAAAGCATCACAAAACACAACAAATAGTTCCATCGGATACGACCAAAACCAATACACGAACTCTTTGAACTTTCTTCACAGAGGCATATCACCGCTTCTTCTCCAACATCGATAACTCAAGTTCCCGATGCTCAACATAATCCTCTATACTCTTCGAATATATCAGAATATCGTTCGTTAACACAACCATTGCCTTGCTCAATTAAGTATGGAAAGTCCCTTGCCAACGGACACTCAAATTTGCGAGCTATGGCAAAAACACGAACCGCACCTTCCGCACTCACCACAACATCCAAACACATTCCATAAATAAATATGTTAATTCCATGCCGCTACTTTGCCATCACCTATAGTATTGTAAAAACTCCCAACGCTTCGAACCGTGTGTCATTCCGAGTTACGGTTCTCCCATTACGTCAAAAATACGACTACCACATTTTCACACTTGAAAGGCCATTCAACACACCTTCAACTCTTGAAATGTTTTAAAGGTCTAATTATATCAATATTGTATTCCACATTCTTACTTCCTTTAATATTCACCAGGAGTCACTATCCACCCTTACATACTCGGCCTCACAATCTGTCACCGTAGCACGTCCACCAAACACGAGTCTCAAAACTACTCATTCAAATTAATTCCTTGACCACCCTAATAGACATACAATACGGAGCTATCAATATCGGACTAGTTTCCGCAACTAAGTCGATCACCACTCCACTTCAGGTACCGACTTTATATCACTGTCTTGTCAAGATAACTTTCAGACACCCACACTTAATCAGCAACCCGCCAACTCCTCTACTTTCATCAACACTCAAAATTCCCCTCAAAGTTAAACATCTCAACACTGTCCTGCACCGACTCGCCAAGACAACTCTTAAGCATTCGGCTTAACTCCAACAATTCACTGTACACACCATCTAAGCTCACAAGACACACTTATTCCCTCCAACATGATCCCGTCAGACTATAATAGCGTCTAACCACACTGAGTCTTCACTCCACACTTGAAGCATCTTGGGGAAGCACAACTTTCTCCCCCACTTATTTCAATCCCACTCCTGCAGTCCCCAGTCTCTGGCGACTGTTATCCCACCAAGCTTCAGCTTCACCTTCCAACATGTGAGTACCGAACCTCACTTTTTGCTCATCACTACAACCCATTGTCCTGAAAATTTTCTCAATCTCCTTCAGATACTTCTGCGCAGCTTCAGGATCCAAAATTCCTCCTTCAAACGTCGGCGGCTTGTTACTCTGAAACTGTGCCAAATCACCAAATTGCTCACCCGCAACTTGGTTCTGATTAGCAACCACCTGCACCCTTGCTTGCATAGCTGCAGCCAAAGCAACATCATTCCTTCCCGCCATACTCCTCAACCAAAACAACACTAAGTTAAAAGGCACACAAACTCTATCCTAAGGACAGACTCAACTACTACACTGGCCGGACGGACCGACCTGCTCTGATACCAATTGTAACACCCCACTTCCCAATTTAAAATAAAATACAATTAGATCAAGTAAATACCAGAGTTTTCTTTACCCAAGCAGGATATCACATCAACGATTCAACATAATTCTCACCAAAAGTTTTTCAAAATAAAACAGCGGAAAATATTCATGAGTTCATCATTCTCGGCCATTTGCCAAATTCACATAAAATTGTTCATTAACAAGTTCACCAAAACATGATACGTCACAGGAATACAACAAATCCAATAATAATAAAAGTAAACACCCAAGTCCCGTGTTACGTATCAGAGCATCCCTACGACTCGACTTGCACGCCACTATCCAAGCTAGTCACGCACCTGGATTATCTGTACTTCCGAAGAAGCACAAACCATAGCAACAACAGAGGGGTGAGAAAACATGATCAAAATTATCGGTAATATAATACATGAATAAAAGGCAGTAAATAAACAATCATCACCCCCACCAACATCAAACAAGACCTACTGTCCAACCATTAACATAACATATCATAATGCAAGAATGCAACCCAACACATGCATGCGGTACCGACTCAACATCACTGATGGACACCTGGCCATCACCCTCCACAAAGGAGCATATTATCTCTACCGATGGGCACCAGGCCATCAACCCTCCACAAAGGAGCACATTATCACTATCGATGTGCACCTAGCCATCAACCCTCCACAAAGGAGCACATTATCACTACTGATGGGCACCTAACCATCAATCCTCCACAAAGGAGCACATCATAAACAGGATATATCACATACACCCACCAATGGCAATGATCTATCCCCACCATAATCACTGATGGGCACCAAGCCATCACCCTCCACAATGGAGCATATTATCACTAATGGACACTGGGCCATCACCCCTCCACGAAGGAGCACCTCATCAACATCATAAGAGAGTATGGTTGAATCACTTACGCTCCCCTGAGATGTGATTCAGCCCTACCAAGACACCATGCTATGCATAACCCCAATGCACAACACACAACATCAAGCACACTAAGTGCACACGATCCTACTGATCCTATTTTATACACCGCACATACTTATTCCACACATCACCACATTCATACATAATAACATACACCAGTTTAATTATTCTAATTAATCGAATAACACGGAAATCACATTCCAACACCACACATACACTCTTAACTGTTCAACACCAATCTCATATTCAATCATGACCAACAAGGGTTCCACAGCACAAGAGAACAGAATAGAACAACACAAAACACAAACTACTGTCATGCTCGCTGGCTCATTCGCCTAGAGAAGCACCAGCGATGCTTGCTGCTTCACTCGCCTGGCGAACTCCCTGGCGAAGGCAGACAGTAGCTATTGGAAATGTTCGCTACCACTCGCTACCTCCTTCGTCTGGCGAAACCCCTCGCCACCTCCTTCGCCTGGCGAACACACCAGCGAAGACTGAGTTTGGCCACTGCCTTGGTTCGCTACCCACTCGCTGGGATTCTCCTGGCGAACCTTCGCTTCTTGTTCGCCTAGCGAACGCTAGCGAACCTGCGAACTCAGAAACCCCAAACTGTTCAGAAACCACAAAACTCTCCGAAATCATCCGATTTCACTCAAACAGTTACCACAACACGAGTTCAACAATTGCGACTTAGCTGCATAATCTATTCTAGGTTCCACCCGATAAAACAACAACTCTACCGATTTAACTCATTATCGGCTTAAAACGGTAAACTACCCGGAAACCCCCAAATCATCCGAACAATTACTCTACCATCACATGCAACAAGTTCAACATATCAGTAACCATTCAGAATCATAACAATACCTCTATTATGTTCATCAAAACCTATGGGGTTAGGGAAATCCCCTCTACCTAAAATTCATGAAACAACCAATTTCGACCCGTTTCTCCCCCCCCTTTTACCTCGACTAGTTGCTCTGATCGATGAAAACTTCCAAGAATCTGATTCCTCTCCCTTGATCTTCTTCCTCTTATTCTTGTTCTTCTTCCTCCTCACTCTCTTCCCCAATTGATCGTGTTTCTCTTTTCCCTTCTTTCTCTAACACTCCAAAAATACCCCTTATCACACTTATTTCCCATTTCTTTTAATTCCAATATAATACCAATAATAATAATAATAATAATAATTATAATAATAATAATAATAATTATTATTATTATAATAATAATAATAATACCATTACTATTAATTATTACATTATTATCATTATAAATTTTATTATACTAATATTAAAGGCCATAACTTCTTAAATAATCCCATAAAAGACACGCCGAAATAAAATAACATCGGAAAAACTAAATAATTAAAATGGGTGTTACACAAAGCGTCTCCAATAGCATCCCTAAAACCTTTATGTGTGCCAGGCAGTGAAGAAATTTGATTGATTTGGTTGGACGAATAGAGCGTCTCACACAACATCTATGGGATTTGAAATCAGGTGATCAACTGCATCTGTTATATCTCGGTTCGCTGTTACTGTCAGTAATCACAAGGGAACAAACAATTCTTGCTTTTAAAATGAGTTTGTTTATAACAAAGGACTGCCTGTATATGTTACATGGCAGTTTAGTCTTGCGTATACAAATATGAGTGCAATGGAAATAACAAATTGAAATATAACCAAGCGGATATTCCACTACTTATTTCTCGTGAACGTGTTTTTTTTGCTCAACCATGTTTGGGAGTGTAGATGTCCACACTGTTTAGTTGTCGTATGAGAAATGTCATATTGATTTTCGTAGTTGTGCTTTATCCTTGGTCTCGGTGAAGGGCGTTGTGTATCTTTCTGGATACTTTGAGATCAACACGCAAGACTATCAACCCTCTGTGAAGGTTGCGGAATTTGAGCTTTAGGTGCAGAGGTGAGGCCACAACGTCCAGTATTGCAGTAAAGGGCATACCCAAGATACAATTATAATGACTTTTGCATGGGATGACTAAGATTTGGGTGTTAATATACCAAATGTCGACTTCCTTTCCCAAAGAAACCATTAGTTCCATATATCCCTAGGGATTAGTGGTCATTCCATTAAATGCTTGTAAATCTGAGCCGTCATATGGTATTAGGCTTCCTTAATCCAAGCCCATTTTCTCGAGCAACGACAAACAGAGGATATTACATGAACTAATTCCATAAATAAAAATTTGTGGGACATCAAATTGTCCCACATAAGTTGTGATTACCAAAGGAAACAACTCGTTGGAAATTTCTTCCTCAGAACCCCAACATAGGTTAGTCGAGGGTTTTTGATGATGAGTTGTCGCCGTTATTATAAACAACCATCATTCTGGCGATCTTCTTCTTTACTGTTCCCTTAGAGGGGAGGTTCTCCCGAGGTTCCCCTTCCCCCCAGTAATGGCAGAGATATATGGGTACCTACCCTTACTGGTTTCTCCCTTCTCACTACTTGGGTTAGATCCGAGAATCTTTGCGAGGGATTTGGTATTTGGAGATTCTTTTCGGCCGCGCTTTCCACCTTTAACATATTTAGCCAACCTACCTCTCTTGCTCAATACTTCAATTTCATCTTTGAGTTGGATGCAATCGTCAGTGTTGTGGCAGTGTCCTATGTGAAAACAAATGTATTTTAATTTATCCTTCTAGGAAGTCTCACGGACGGGGTTGAGGCGTCGAATTCCTGATTTCCTAAACTCATTATTGGCACATTCTCGGTAGACATTTCGTAGAAAAGTGTTTAGGGTATGTAGTTATCATACCGGCTTTAAGTCCCCTTATTAACATCTTCCCTTATTTTTCAGGGTTCCTATCCCTGCGGGGGCTCGGGGTTTTTAATTGGAAATAGAGGTTGGGTTATCAATGCGAGTGTTTAATTTCTCCTCCATTATGATGTATGGTTGAGCTAGGTTTAACATTTCTTGGGTAAATTCCACCTTTTTCTTTCCCAACTTGGTGCAGAAAGGATAATCACAGAGGAAACCATTTTCGAAGATCCAGCATTGGTGGGATTATTCGGTTCCTTCCACTTAAATCAATACTTTAGTGAATCAACCGATGTATGATCGTAAGCTCTCCCATGCCCCCTGCATAATATTGCTCAATGAAGTTATTGTCACCTATTGTCTTTTTCGAGAGGTGAAATGTGCGGTACGTCGACTGCAAAAATTGGTCCATGATCTGATGCAACTATCAGAAAGACCATTGAGCCACAGTCTAGCCGGTCTGACTAGCGTGAATGCTAATAGTTTGCATTTGGAAGCCTCGTCGACACTATAGTTCTTAAGTCGTTCATTAACAAGTTGTACGTTTATCAGAATCTCCTTTCCCATCGTATTCTTAAAATTTGTGAGGCTTTTGCATTGACTTTAGGATCTTACTTTCCAATATCAGAAGATGGAGTCCAGGGAGGATAATTATGCTTTCCGCCTTTGAAGCGTTACTTTGACTTCTGGATCTTGCCTTCTTTTAGTGCGGACGGTTCCTTGCATTCAGAGAGATTTCTCCTAGAGACGACTTCTTGCACTGAATATGGAGGTCATCTTCCAAATGAAGTAACCTTTCTTCTATTGCTTTTGAATTATCTTGCTGATTGACATTGTAAATACCATTGATCAACTCGTTCAAACCTTTGGATCTAAGGTTCTCCTCAAGAATGTTGAAACTGCAATCCTATGCAGTTCCATAGGAAGTAGAGTCAGAACTCTATGAGGTGACGCTTATACCTTTCTTACTCTCGGTGGGGGTGGACCGGATCTAGTTGTCGAGAAGCGTGGAGATCGAAGTTTGTTTCGGCAGGAGGAAGAATTACGTTTCGTTGATTGACTGTGGTCGATGTCGTTCATGCATCCACTAAAGCGGCTTCACGCGCGGCGGAAAAATTTGTAGCTCTTGATCCATCCATTTCTTTCGATCGACAAAGTTAGAAGTATTGACAACCGACGATCGGGAGAATCGATATTTATTTATTGATGTTCAATTCAATTTAATCAAACGCGATCAACTTTTGTCTTTGATTCACTAGATATCCTACGTATATTCACAGTTCGAATATACTTTAATGTTAAGTGTAAAGATAGAGAATTGTGGAGTAGGCGAGATTTAGAAGTCGAATTCCCACAAATAGTGCCACTGTTTTGTTTCGGAACTAGAAATTTGAAGAATTGAGGAAACTACGGGGGATGAGAACTTCCAATACGACAAAGTGGGGGTGTACCTACAAGGTTGACACTCCGACACTCAAGTCAGTATGTGAATAATAAGAAAGTATTCAAACTGTGTTTGAAATTTGTCACATGGTTTTGCTAGGATACACCCACTTATTTTCATGAAGGTGTGTTTTAGCAACATACACCTTAGAATGTATTTAATGAATTTTAGTTATTAATTGCTAACACACTCCTTCTAAAAAATAAACAGGTGTATTATAAAAAATACTTATAGAAGATGCTAACTTACACCCACTTATTTTTTAAAATTAGTGTTTTAGTAACATGCACCTTAGGGTGTATCCTAGCAAAACTCATATATATATATATATATATATATATATATATATATATATATATATATATATATATATATATATATATATATATATATATATATATATATATATATATATATATATATATATATATATATATATATATATATATATATATATATATATATATATATATATATATATATATATATATATATATATATATATATATATATATATATATATATATATATATATATATATATATATATATATATATGTTGGAACAAGCACAAAAGCTTGTATGTGAATCAATGGAGGTGATGGATAATTTTGGTGAAATTGGAGGATTGGGGAAGATGAAGTTTAGAGAGAATAGAGATTAATCGAGAGGGTAAAAAAACTCATATGACATTAACTCATTCAACATGTTACAAAATGTATACATAGCACCTACTAACACTAAACAAAGTAACAAATAAAAGTTAAACAAAACAACCTAAAAACAGAAGTATTTTTCTGGTTTTTCCTATAGCATTCTGGCAGCTTTTCAAATAGCTTCCAATTATAGTTACATTTCATTTGAATTATATAACATCCAACACACCACCTTAAGTCAAATGCTCGATGTTCTTCATCCCCAACTTCACCACGAGTCGCTTGAAAACATCGTTTGTAACCGATTTCGTCAACAAGTCCACGACTTATTCTTCACTTCTACAGTAGCTTAAACTTAACTGTCCAGAACTCACCAAATCGCGCAAGTAATGGAACCTCATATCAATATGCTTGATTCTCCCATGTGCTATGGGATTCTTAGCAACGTTGATGGCTGAAACTTTGTCCACCAACAACAAAACTCCCTCTCTTGCGCAACTGTCCAGCTCACGCAACAGATTCACAAGCCACACAGCTTGGCATGCACACATCGAAACTGCAATATACTCCGCCTCGCAAGAAGAGAGAGAAACCACTGGCTCCTTTTGAGAACATCAAGAGATTGATGCACCGCCGAACATAAAGACATAACCCGCCGTTGATTTTCGATCGTCTTTATCTCTGCACCAATTGGAGTCGGTGTATCCTCGTAAATTGCAATTTCTGCCCGTGTCACTTGTCAGAAACAAAATTCCACAGCCAAGAGTACCTTTCACATAACGAAGGATCCTCTTAACCGATGCCAAGTGTGATACCTTTGACTTTTCCATGAACCTACTAGCAATACCGACACTAAACACCAAATCAGGCCGCGTATTGCACAAGTAACGCAATGATCCAACCAATCTCCGGTATTGAGTTGGATCCACATCTTGCTCTTCCTCACTATTGGATAGTTGTAACCGTGCCTTGGATGGAGTTATGGCAGCACTGCAATGCTCCATATCACACCTCTTCAAGATCTCCATTGCATACCTTCTTTGATGCATGAGCATCCCCAACTTTGTCTTTTGGAACTCTATGCCTAAGAAGTATGTCATAGCACCAAGGTCACTCATTTCAAATTCCCTCATAAGCTCTTGCTTGAACTTTGAAATGTATGATTCACAACTTTTGGTAATAAAAAAATCGTCCACATATAGACAAAGAATGATCACCCCTTCGCTAGCACCCGTTTTCACATACACCTCATGCTTGGACATACAATTCTTGAAACCAATATCGTTAAGAAAACCATCTATGCGTTTGTTCCAAGCTCTTGCTATATATATATATATATATATATATATATATATATATATATATATATATATATATATATATATATATATATATATATATATATATATATATATATATATATATATATATATATATGAGAGAAGAATAACCGTCTCACTATCTTTTAGACATGTAAAATGGAAAACTGTTGAATATGCTTAAGGGACTAAATCCCCTATAGTTGAGTACATGATATTCTAATGATTAAAAGAATATTTTAGAAGTCGATTGAACGACTAGCTAGTATATTTTTTCGTCTTGAGATGGCTGAATTAACGGTAATGTGACAAGATTAAGAGAGAAATGCCCAATTCAGAACAATTAAGACAAACATTTTTTCGATTTCTCCATCCTTCATAAAATTATAGTTTCCCAATAACAAAGTTCAAGAATATTCAATCAACTGAATCATAAGTTTTTTGAAAATCTTTGAAGAGTAAAACTTCTTTGTTTATTTTTTTTTGACAAAGCTCATCTATCACTTAATTTGCAATTAAAACTTTATTAAGAATTTAATTAGCATGCTAGACAGTGTAAAATAATTTTACATAATCAATTAATAAAAATTTATTAATCTACCATATAATACTATTAACTTAAATTTTATAATATTAAATAACAGAATATATAAGAATAATTAATTGACAGTATAAAATTTATACTGTTAATACATGCTAATTAAATTATTTCTTATATACCGCGTATCTCATCCCACTCGTCAATACTTTGATAATATTTTGTAAATGTGTTTTAATCGACGATAGTATTTTAATTCATGAGATCTATCAGTTTTTGGGATTATTATAATAAAAAACTATTTATATTTGTTGTGAATTTTCTATTAGCGTAAAATTGTTTGAACATATTCACAAAATTTAACTTTAACTCATTTCAAGTCTTTCACAAAGTCTCCCATATCGCCGTCCTAGTCTATTTCTCATCAAATTAATCAACCAACATAACATTCTTGTGGTGCTCTTCAATAAACTTTAACTCATAAAGCTCAATCATCGCTCTTGCGTCTCCATTGGAATTGCTCTCAAAAATGATTAAATACCATTTCCTTAATTTTTTTTTCTTTCTCTTTTACGTTCTCATCATTCACTTTCAGCAAATCACTTCATTCTTTTGGTATTTTCTTTTTATGATCATGAATATATTTTGCATTTGCATCAGCCTCCTTGAGGTATTTAATCCTTTACTTCTGTCAGTGAATGCTACAATTGATATTTGCAAGCTAATTACTGACAATTTTAAATTTCCCTTGCTAATATATGAGCAGATAATTTTCGTCACAAATATTGAGACTAGAAAAATGGATTAATGAGAAATGTTTGCTATCACAAATTAGAGAGGAATTTTTTTAACCTATTTCATTAATCACCCATTGGTGACAAACTTTACTCTATCTCACATGTTTATTTTTAATGGAAAAAAATTATATTGAATAAAATATAATAATTAAAACACATTAAATAAAAAATATTTTTTAATGAGTTGGGTTCAACTTACTTTAAGAATAAATTTTATTAATTTATTTCATATCGTATTTTTAAATTGAATATAATCTAATAATTAAATTAACATTTTACTTAATTAATTATTCAATTAAATCTAATTTAAACACTATAATTTAAAATCAATTAAAAAAATTACTTTTAAAATAAATTGAACCCCACTCTTTTTAAATTGGATCATGAGTCTCACATATATTCATAACTAAAATACACAAAAATCATTATCAATATTAACATTGTTATTGTTCATAAAACTAAGAGTTAACAACCAAATTTTCAAAAGACAATATAACATATACCAAGTAGAAAAAGGCGGAGGTGGATGTATGTGTATGATATACCCTCTTTATTAATCTATATATAAAAGGAAAACATAGTATTTTTTCTTTCAAATATATATTTTTTAGTTTTTATTTTAAATTTTAACTTCACTCTAATAAATGATGGTTATATGATAGTTTATTAATTTTTATACCATTAATTACATAATTACTTTCATTGAACCATTACTATTATCTTTCACATAACTTCTTACTAATAACTTTCATTTAAATTAAAGTTAACTAAAAAAAATATCATTTATATTTTTATGTGTGTATTAAAAAAAACGAACAGACGGACACGCGAGCCATCCTAAATCAAATATGATTTCTTCAAGGTCGAGGAGGAAAATTTTATTAATGAACACTACTTGATACTAGGGATTGTAATTGGACCCAATTTTATTAGACATTCACAAAAATTAACTACAATGTATAAAAATATGTAAAATGGGTAGTATAAACACAAGAAATTATCCATAAAAATAAACGGATATGTTTACAGGTACGGGTAGGGGTGTCAAAAACAAATCGTAGTCCGTCGAATTGACCCACTCATCTATAAAAAAAAGACAGGTTGAATTTAAATTTTGGACCCGCCTGTTAAAACAAAAAAACTGCTTAATTTTTATTATAAAATGTTTAGAACAAAAAAAAAACAGTCCATTCTATTTAGAAATTAGGTTATCTACTATTTTTTTTATTATATTTTTTATTGACAATTGAATTTATTTCATTGTTTCATAATATAGATAGAAATGATGATGATAATGAAGATGAAAAAATGGTCCAAATTATTCTAAGAGTGCATATAATATTATTGACTTTGATGATTAGGATTTAGATTTTAGAATGCTTCACTCTTGATTTGTTAGACAATGTTACTTAATTTGAATGACTAAACTTTGATGTTGTACTTAATATTTATTATGGTTTTTTTTTTGTTTCTTAAAAATACTTATTTTGGTTGGTTGAAGGATAATACTTGAATTATAGTTTTGGAACTCTTGTTAATGGTTCTATTTTAGGTGAAAAAAAGTCTATTAATCAATTAAAAAAATGAAAAAAATAGATATAAAAAAAATTGGTCGGCAAGCTCGCCGTCTGGCAACCCGTCACCTTGGTGGGACATACTAGATTTTTAAGCTCAATTTTACTAGGCGGGTTTGTCCGTCCAGCCATTTTTTTGCGGCTTTAAGATAGGGCGGACGGACGACCAGTTTTGCCACCCTTAGGTACAGTTACTTTAATACTCACTTTGTTCCATACCTCCACAATATATTTATATATTTTTATTTTTATTATTATGTATACATGTTAATTTATCAATTTTATTAAATAAATCACACTTAAACTTGTAGACTTTTTAATATAAATGTTTGTTTAATTCTTAACTCAACAATATCATCCTTAATTTTTTTAGGCCAAAATATACCCTGAGTCTTTTAAGTTAGTTTACTGTAACAAGGGGTCCTTTATGTTAACTAACATGTTCACAATTGATCTTTTTCACAAATTCTGTTCCAAAAACGCTTATGTGGCACAAACGGCGTTGATGTATCATTTAATAGTGTTGAATAGACATTTGTCTTATTCTAGAATATTTAATAACACTAGGTTTTGCTTTTTGGTTGTCATCTTCTTTTTCCCTTTCTCACTTTTCAATGACGAACAACAATAAATCTTTCAACATCTCAGATCTCAGTTCCGATACGCATCTTTGTAACGCTTGTTTTTTCCCCAAATTTCTTTCATGTCATTTTTATGCAATTTCTTGAATTCATTTTTTTATTTTTCTTTGTAGCTCTCAATTTCTTGAATTCAAGGTTTGCATGTTTATTACTCTTTTTTCCAATTATAAAGCCTAGTGTTTTTTCTAATTTTTTTGGTAAGTTTCGTTCTTTAATCTAACCCTAATTTTGTACAATTTTTTTGTTGGGTTTATGTCTTTATGATTTGATGAAGTGTTATTTATGTAGTTTTTGTTTTTGTTCAATTAAATATGTGTAGAGTAAGATACAAAGTCTTGCTGGGCAACACTTTGATGTTTTGGAGAATCTGTCTCATGTTGTCAAGAAGCCTGTTGAGGTTCTCAGAGAGATTCAGGTATATTCCTCTAATTTTTTCTTTTTGTAATTTTGATATGATGGTGTTTTTTTGGTTAATGTTGTTTAATGCCTAATTAGTAATCAACAATTGTACACTAAGGTATCGTAAAGATTCTTTCATTGAATATTCCCCTGCTTAATTAATCATGATTAATTTTTCTACTATTTGATTTTAAAATTATTCAATCTAGTTTTATGTGAATATTTGATGTAATATCTTTAATCCCTGAATTTATTTATAATTGGATGCATCATTATGATATTGGGAATGGTGTTGCTGAAGTGGAAGGGGTAGTAGTTGAAACAAATGTCTATTTAGCACAGTTAAATGACACATCAACACCGTTTGTGCTACATAAGCGTTTCTAGAATGGAGTTTGTGAAAAATGTCAAGGGTGAACATTTTAGTTAACATAAAGGACAAACTTGGGTGAAAAAAACATAAAGGACGACCTTGTTACAATAAAAATAACTTAAAGGACCTAGGGTATATGTTAACGACATACTTATATACGCTAGCATTTTCTATGCAGGTCATCAATATCACAGACTCTCAGCTCAAGAAACAATGATACGTTCACCATTTCTGATTTGACATCATAGTCAATCAAGGAGGTCTCAACTGACTTCCCATTGAACGGTTTCCAGAGTTGTAAGCTCTCTAAGTCAACACCCTATCATCTGCACCAGACGCACAGGATAGAGTATCTCCAAAGAAAACCTCGTCTGAACGTGAATTTCGTGTCAACTATACGTGGCTAGATGCCACGCAAGTCACACTACTTTCCACTATGATCCTAAGTGTATACTCAAACCTGGGTAGTAGGCTTATCTCTCATGGAACAACCCACCTAACAGAACAACAACAACAACATAATAGGATAACAATAATATGCAACAGTAAAATGCAAATGCAATAATATACATAAAAGCAAATAACTACACAAAAGTAAACACCCAATGAACAAAATAGACAAACGCTAGGATGGACCCGCATAGAGAACCAACGTTCCCCAATAGAGTCACCAGTTTTCACAACTATGAAAAACACCTGGCGGAAAAACAGAAGAGTCGCCACCGAATGTTATTTATCCTAACAGAGGGAAAGGAAACAATCGAGGAAAACCTGAAAACGGGAAAAGACAAGGTCATCGCAACCAAATCTTGGGTTTGGGAGTCGGTTACGCAAGGAGAAGGTATTAACACCCCCTCACGTCCGTTATACTCAACATGATCCACGCTTGTTGTCTAATAAAGAGTGAGTTATCTAAAAGCTACTACCAAACGGAGACGGCAAAGGGAAAAGAAAAAGGAGACTCGATAGGACATCACCACCCTATGCCTACGTATTCCCCCGTGCAATAGGAAAGTCAGAGTCAACGTAGTTCAGAAGACTACGGGTGATGGGGGGAAGGTTGCTCACTAAGACATCATCGTCTTGTGCCTACGTATCCTCATATGGTATGAGAAATCAGAGCAAATGTAGTTCGGATAACGAAACTATAGGTTAGTTAAGTTTTTTTATGAGCGACGTTAAATTCTCATTCTAGCAGTTAGGGTCGATGCCTGTTTGCGGTAGAACAGAAAAATAACATACACTTTTCTAAAAATGAGTTTAAAACATAAATCCCGAAGGATAAAAAGGTTTGAGATTCACATTGCACTAAATACTATGATATAGGAACGAATGCGTCACATATCGCCCATAGACGGAACATACGCTAAACACTCTAGACAAGCGAGAGGAGACCCCTCAAATCCTTTTTAAATGTATCCTCGCAAAACCGTTCATCTCTATAGGGATTTCGTGAATATTATTGTTTCGACCGTTAAATGATCTCTCTAAATAACACTCGAAACAATAATCATTAAGATCAATACAATACAAATATCAACTTCCAAATCTATGTCTAGAGTTTGTATAGTTGATAGATGAAGAAATTAGGTCAAGACTTGAAAAGTTCATGTCTAAAGCAATCCAAACCATAAATATAACAAAATATAGCAAATAACTTCATCTATATTGATCAAAGCTTTGTTCACATACAAAAGATTAAAAAGAATACATAAAATCAGAACTAACTACCTCTAATCTTGACACAAGAGGGGTCTTAGCCATCCATTTCCATGATAGCTTGAGCAACAAGTTTTGAAAGAAGTTTGATCAACATCTGAGTCGAATACTCGAGATTGGATGGGAATCCACCTTCTTTTTGTGAAAGATGGCTAAGAGATGATGAAAATGGAGAAACTAGGGTTTTTATGCTGAAAAATACAAAACTATGAAAAGTACAAAAGATTAGATATTTTGGAAAACGTGGCACAAAGTACTTATAGACATGTTGTTGTGCTGTCACCTTTGCACTGCAAAGCTCTTGTTCGCCTAGCAAACATCCAAAAGTGGCACTTGAAGAGCCAGTGTACAATTAAACCTCCCTTGAACATTTCCATATATTCACTGTACGAGCAATCCTTCGCACTGCGAAGCCTTCGTCGCACAAAGAATTCTCCTCCAAATAGTTACTGCCTCAAGTCTGGGGCTACTCCCTAAGACTTCGCTTCTCCTTTGCTCCAGTGAACCATTCGCTAGCTCCTTCGCACATCGAGTTTTGATGTCTTTTCTCTTTATATGAATAGTTCCATGTTCCTAAGGGCCTTCGCTGGCAAGTTTGTTGTGCAAATTTGTTGATGTTTTTCCTGGGCAAATTCACTAGCAAGTTTGATGTGCGAACTTGTTGATGTTTTGCTGCTAATTTGGTTTCCTTGTCAAAGTTCTTGTGTCTTACTCTTCTTATTTTGTGCCTAATTCCTGCACAATAGCACACAAATCAAAGCAATCAAGACATTTTCAAACAATGAAGCATATCATCAAAAACAAGAGTAATTCAATTCAATTCATCTACAAAAGGGACGAAAGGTGTCAACATTTGATAGAGCAAATAAGCAAAGTTTGACATCTAACAGATATCTAGTATATGTTCTTCATCGACAACAATGAGGATGAAGAATAATATTGTTACTTTAGTATTTTGTGTAAATAATGTAGTTTCTAAACAAATTAAATTATTAATATTCTGTGTAAATAATGTAATGAGTTTTATTTAAAAAAACAAACTATATAACCCTTGGTTTTTAAATAAACCGAGAGATATGAGACACTGTTTTTGAAAATAATTAAAATGCAGATGCTAAGGTTCGAAACACGATCATATAACTTTACCCCTTGATTTTTATTTTACCCAGGTGTTAATTGGAAACTTTTCATGTCACCCTTTATTACGTCGCCTTGGTAGTTGAGGTTACATCTCATTCGCACACGACGTTATTAGGATTATTTGTAGTAGTTTTAGTGTCACATCCTGTTTTTCCAGACATTGACTCGAACTTAAGCTTAAAATAAATAAGTTCATATTTTTATAGATAAAACGTCATACATACATACATACATACATACATACATACATACATACATACATACATACATACATACATACATACATACATACATACATACATACATACATACATACATACATACATACATATATATATATATATATATATATATATATATATATATATATATATATATATATATATATATATATATATATATATATATATATATATATATATATATATATATCCATATTTAACAAAGTGTTGAAAAAACAACATATCAATGATTCAGATAAAATTCATAATGGAGTTATGTGCGTTGGGGTTGGTTGAAAATATAAATGTTGATGAAGTCTCACATTAGTTTTGTAAAGGAATATGGATTCAAAAGGCTATATAATGGATTAGAGTTCTTAATCACAAAATGCACCAGTCAAAAGTTTTTTAAGCTAGTATTTGACTTTCTTATTCTCATATACTGTTATGTTTGAATATTGTGAAATATAGTTAAATATTTTCTTGGGGGGTATAGGGGTACTGGGGTGTTTGATGGAAATTATGTATTGTAAATTTTTTCACATAGTGTTATTCTATGGTTTTCATTTGACAATGACTATGGTTTTCTTTAGTTTTGAAGTTTCTATGTTATGTTCTTATATTGTGATTATGTTCTTTTATTTTCTGTCTGTCGGTTTTTCCTAACAACTGGTATCAAAGCTTTTGGTTTGTTCCAAGTATAGGCGTTCTCATTATATATATGTTTGTAGCTTTGTCTTATCTTCCACATCAAAAAAAGAAGAGTGATGTTGCGAAACAATTGTTGAGCTACATTCACAAGTTCCGATGTGTTGTTTGGGCTAGAGAAAATTGATAGAAGAATAAATTTTTTGTTTACATGTAAAAATTTTAAGTCAAAGATGTGTTGATATAACAAGGATTATACGCGGTCTTGGTTAGTGGTTAACACATGAACATTGGTTTAAAATGATTTGTGAGACTATGTCTATGGTTGAAGAGCTTCCACTAATATGGAATTTGCACTATAAGTTTTATACCTAGTTATTGACATGTGTAAATTCTTGGAGTGGTTTAACTTCAAGTGAAGTATGCTCTTCTTTTGGTGTAGTAAGATAGTTTTTGAACTATGGTGGTCGATGAAGACAATGTGAAAATTTTCAGAGTGGTTAATAACATGAAAATATATCGTATATTCCGACTCAATTTTAGTGTAATTTTCATGTGTTTTTGTTGCTTTGATGCCGATATTGCTTAATTCTTTCAGGTATTTGTCAAAGCGAACTGTCTGTGCGAGAAAAGGAGCAATAAATGTAGGAAATAATGCAGAAAAGGGCACTTTCTGGAATATGGCGTTCACCACCACCTCATGGCGTTCGCCATGCACCTTTCAGCCACGTAATCCATATTTTAGGGCCATGGCATTAGCCATGGACCTCATGGCATTCGCCATGGACGCACAATGAGGATTTTTTAGGAAACAAGCTTGCCGATTCTTCACCCAATTTCCTACTTCTTCTCCACGAATTCTACACGACCTAAGGACGTTTTCTAGCTGCACATCACTATATAATAACAATTTTTATGAGATTTTTCCATCCAAGTTTGTATGCACAAGTTTAATATTTAGTTTTTAAGCAGATACAATATTTCAAAGTGATAAAGCTCTCACATTGAGGAACTATCACACCAATAATCTTTAGGATTTTTCGTTGTAAGCTTGGATCAATTTAATCATGCCGAGATTTGAAGTTTTATTCCTTTCTGTTCATTGTACTCGAAGTGTATTCCCGCATTAATTCCAGTTTATCAAGTTCTTTATATCATTGCTCTTTATTTCCACTTGTTGCATTTTAATTCAATTTCCATGTTGTTTTTAATTTCAATAATCATGAATTGTTTATTTATGCCTAAAACTAAATCCCCTTGAGTCTGGTTTGTGAGGACTATCGTTCCGACGAGACTCAGTAATACTTTGGCGTAATTTTTTATAAATTGTTTTCTAGTTCCAATTTTTAATTTAAGTTTTAAAAGGTCTTGCACGACAGTGAAAACATTAAGGTTTCGAGTCAATAGCGCGATAGTGTGAGGCTTGGACCGAATAGTAAAAATTGGACATTAATCTTAAACACAACGACAACGCTTTAGGATTAATTAGGACTTATCAATTTTCAAAAAGTATTTCCTAATTTAAATGGGTGAGCGACAATAAAACGTTTATGGTCTCAGAGTATAGCTAGAGCCAATAGCACGACAATGTGAGATAAATGTTTTTAAACTAATATTTTCTGCTGAGAAATAATTTAACACTTAACACACGCCAATGAATTATTGAGTCCCTGAAGTGCGTAGGGATACACATTTTGGTCTCTTATTTCTACATATTTTCTAAACTTTATTTTAACTTTGATTCTAGGTTTAGTTTCCCCCTAATTAAAACCTCATAAGCCTTAAATTTACGTAGCAACAATAGATAACAATAAGTTTGATTATTGGTCTCTGTGGGTACAATATCTTTTAAAACTACGCGACACAATTGTGCACTTGCATTTAATCCAATAAACTCACCAAAGTTGACACGCATCAAGTGTTTGACATCATTGTCGGAGACCAATTTAATCAATAATGTAACTCTCTTGTTACACGGTATAGACTAAGGCAACAAATTTTCTCTTTAATTCATTGATTGTATGCCAAGCACTCGCTCACAAGGCAAAGAATTAGAGCAACCAATTGACGAGATTGAACATCCCTGATCCAGATATCCCAAAATCATAAGGTATGGTTGATAACCAAAATTGTCCTCTTAAGGAATATGTTGCTCCATCTCAAAAGGAGCCACACAATAACATTTCACCCCCTGCCATCGAGGCACACAATTTCGAGCTGAAACTGTCGTTGTTATAAGCCATGCAACAAAACCAGTTCTCTGGTAGCCCTACGGACGATCTAAACTTTCATCTATCAGTGTTTGTGCAATATACAGACACATTGAAAGCTAATGGTGTTAATCCTGAAGCCATAAGATTGCATCTTTTTCCATTTTCTTTAAGAGATAGATTTAGAGCTTGGCTCCAGTCTCTTCCATCTAATTCCATCACTACATGGGACGAATTAAAGAAAGTCTCCTTAGCACAATATTTCCCACCTAGCAAAACGGCTATGCTAAGAGCCCAAATCAACGGATTTAGGAAAAAAGACAATGAATCTCTATTTGAAGCATGGGAGAGATAAAAGGATATTCTAACGCTCTACCCACATCATGAACTTGAACAATGGTTGATTATCCATACTTTCAACAATGGTCTTCTGTACAACACTAAATTGAACTTAGAAGCTGCAGCTGGCAGCGCTCTAATGGATAAACCCTAGCAAGACTCCTATAAACTCATAAAGAATATGGCGCAAAACCATTACCAATAGGGAGGTGAGCAAACTCATGTAGAGAAACCACCGATGAAGAAGTGAATGGCATAGACCACATCAATGCTAAAGTGGACGCCCTCACTCCAAAGATCGACAATTTAACCGTAACTCCAGTAGTTACCATAGTTGCTGTGACACTTAACTTTGAGTTATGTGGAACCCATGGGCACAATTCACCCGAATGTCATCTCTTGGCTGGAATTTCACCCGACCAAGTAAACTACGCCCAAGGAAATACAATATCTAATACTTACAATTCTAGTTGGAGAAACCATCCTAATTTTTCTATAAGAGCAATAGTGCGTTGTTTGATCTAAACCCAACACCTGTTGTTCCTTTTGGTTATCAAAAAGAAGCATCAACTACTCCTTAAGCACCTAAAAAGTCTAATCTCGAGATAATGATGGAAACCTTCATTCCTTCCTAGACTCAACAAAACAAGGAGTTTATGAACTAAAACATACATCATAACGAGCTGGTAAAACAACTGACAACCAAGGTAGACGCTCTGGCCATTCATAACAAAATGATAGAGACACAAATCTCACAAGTGGCACAACAACAAGCAATTACTTCTACCCCAGCTGGCGTTTTTCCTAGACAACCACAATCAAACTCCAAGGGCCATGATAATGCCATTACATTGAAAAGTGGAATAGAATTAGATGGCCCAGTCAATCCACGGACCCAGAACCAGCCAAGTAGTAACAGGACTGAGCGAATACATAAGGAATCATATAGAGATGCACAGTAGCCTTGTAGAAGAACCAACTAGGTCAGATCCTAATGATAAGGTGGACCAATAACAAGAAAAACCTTATGTTCCTCCACTACCCTATAAACCACCTATTCCATACCCTCAGAGATTAGCTAAATCTAAAACTGAGGGCCAATTCAAGAAGTTTATAGAACTTCTAATACAACTCCACCTAACAATCCCTTTCTCAGAAGCAATTACTCAAAGGCCCTTCTATGCCAAGTTTCTTAAAGAAATCATGTCAAACAAAATGAAGTTTAACGAGGATAGCACTGTAGCACTTACTGAAGAGTGCAGTGCCATCCTTCAAAACAAAATGCCTCAAAAATTGAAAGATCCAGGATGTTTCTCTATTCTTTATGTCATAGGCAAATTTGCTATCGATAAGGTGCTATGCGACTTAGGAGCTAGTGTGAGTTTGATGCCTCTCTCAATTACTAAAATACTAAGCCTAGGAAGCCTAAAGCCAACTAAAATGTCCCTTCAGTTCGCTAATTGTTCAGTTAAATACCCTGTAGGCATCCTAGAGAATGTTCCGATAAGAATTGGTTAACTATACATTCCTACAAATTTTATAGTAATGGATATCCAAGAAGACTCATGAAGTAGGTGAGAAGAAGATTGAGTTTATTCTTTCAGAATTCATGAAAGCACCTGCCAAAGACGACACTTTTTGTGTTATAGACATTATTGATGAGCGCGTGAGAGAACTAGAAATAGAAAAATCTTAAATCACTCAAAACCTTATGAGGACGAAAGTTTGAGAGAATGTCTTAGACTTACTCCTGATCATATGCCTGGTCTAAAATAACCATTTGTAGAGCTTAAAGTGTGTTGCACCCCAAAATTTTCCCAACCTTTTCTAACCTAGGTTTATGTTTCAATTGCATAGTCATTTGCACTGTCATCACGTATATAGTGTATTCATCTGCATTGCATAGCATAAGCAAGATATCTTAACCAGGGGATCAAGTGCTATGCTTGTCTCAAGAGGTATGTTCAAGGGGTTTCATTCATATTCAAGATTACTCAGATCAATCATTGGATTCTCTCTTATCTTGAGGTTATTTGGGGATCATCAGAGGAAGTGTGAGCTATGAGCCAAGAGCATGAGGTGTGTATGGATGTTATGAAGAACCTAGTTGATCATTTTGAAGAAGAGCCAGGTCATTGGAATGATTACAAGAGCCTCAGTTGAAGACAGTCAACTAGGGTTTCATCTAGGTCAATCCTAGGTCAAGGGCTTGATTTGAAAGGCATTAAGGCTCATTTGAAGAATGTGCGATTCATTATTTGATATGTGGATGTGGATGTGGTGTTGTGCCAAAGAAAAATCAACAGGAGTCAAGGAGAAGAGGAGTTACCAAATTAGGGTTTCAGTGTAAAATCCCCTGATTTGGGTCCAACTTCAAAGCAGTGTAACTCAAGATGCAAGCTTCATATGAATTTATGGTCCACATGAAACTTGTAGAGTATCTTCATAGCTTTAATTTGAGTGGTGGAAGTCATCAAGATGATTTATAGAACTCAAGTTATAGCTCTTGCAAGTTACAGGTCATCTGAGGACACTGAAATTTGTATGTGAAAGTTGTCTGTCTTCCAAGAAACTTTTGACCTTCAAGGAGTTTTCAAATGAATTCTTGGCAAACATAAGGGTTGTTCTTCATGATCTCCCCTTTCCAAAAAGGTATGGTATGCCTTCATCTGATTTGTGAAGCTCAAGTTATAGCTTGTGCAAGTCAGGGGTATTTTGGGAAAGTGAAATTATAGGTCATTCTTAGCCTATGCCTAAAACTCATTCAAGGAAGCTTCAAATGAAAAACTTCACAACATCAAAGTTGCTCAAAATGGCATTTTAAGTCTATAAAAGAGGTCATGGCAGTTTGGAAATGCATGGAACAAGAATTGACAAAAGGTGGTGAAAATGGCTTAAAAAGGACATAAGTTGAAAAAGTTCAAATTGAAAATTGGTTTAGGCAATCTACAAATCCAAAATGGGGCATATGATATATCAAATTGAGTCTAAACAATATTTTAGAGACTTTGGTTCAGCCACAATTTTGAGATAGGGCTTTAAAAATGGACTTGCTTTGTAATTCCATCACTTGCATAATAAGGTACATGTGAGAAACTCAACATAAGGCAAATGAATCCCTTGTTTTTCACCCATATCACTCCAATTTGTCATGAAAAGATATTTTAAAAGGTGGTTAAGGGGCTGTTAGTGGATTGAAGTGAGATATCATGAGACATCAAAATACCATATCATGAGAAATTCTTGAAGTTTCTAGAATCATCTTGGATTGAGCTAGAAGTCTCTAGATCTTTCCATGCTCTCCTATATATTAGATTGAGATCATTAAGAGAAAAGGTTGGTGATAGTTGATGTTGAATCCATTTTCTCCATTTGCAAATCATATTGAATCTTCATTTTTCTCTTCACCATTTTTCCATTTTTCCCACATTTTTCTACACTTGAAAACTCAAATTTTCAATTCCATTTTTCTCCCACTTTTGGTTCATTCCACCATTGCAAATACATTCCTTATTATTCTTACAATTGATTCAACACTTTTTTGGCCATAATTGATGCATGAACCAAGCTACACAACTCCATTAAAGTGAGCTCCAAGTGAAAATTGATTTTTTGTTTTCCATCAATTCACTCCTTTCTTTCCATCCAAACACCTTCCTCATCAATTATAGGACGTGTCCACATCATTTTCTCAAAGAATTGGTGATCGAGTGAAGCTCCATAAGCCATTTTTCGGAGGTATAAAGAATTCGACATAACTCATGATTTATGAGTCTTTCTTGCATTATTGTTGTTGCATTACATTGCTCTCATCTCCTACATGGATTCTAGTACAAAAAAGATGGGTTTTATGACAATTTTTGGTTCTTGAGTTTTTCTTGAGGTGCCACGTTTTGGGAGTTAGAGAGAGTTTCAAGAAAATCTAAGACCATATTTGGATTCCTTGATTTTTTTCCTTCAAGTTTGACCAAAATTTTGTGCGAAACGGATAATTATTGATGGGGTTATGGTGCTTCAAAGTAGCAAAAAACTCATGTTCATGGAGCTGCGGGTTACTATTCACAAAGTTGAAAAATTTGATTTGGAGAAGAAGGTGTTAACACCGTCGAATGCATTTCCAAGTCAAGGTTTCTTCCATTCATCCAACGCCTCTCACTGCGCCACGCAATCGGCCACATAAGCCTCATGCCACTTTTATTTATTCATGTTATTTTCTTTTATTTTCCTATTGCCATGTTTCTTTTATTTTTCTGTTTTATATGCTGACTTCTAAATACCATAAAAAATAGGAAAATTAGTCTTTTTCATCCCCATTTTTTTCTGCGTAATCCTCAAGATGTCTGGAATTTTACAGAATTGGAACCATATTTTTTCCATTTTTCGTCATTTTATTAGATTTTTTTACATTTTAGTTGTCAAAAAATTAGCAATGCTGGTGCTATCATTTTGTGAATTTTGTTTGACCTATCAAAACATTGTTTAAACGTCAAAGCTTTTGCAGGGGTATTCTACACATGATGAGGTATTGTGATGTATTTTTGTGGGAATTTTATTGTACCATTTTAATTGGTTTTGGATGCTTTCTTTAACATGCTCCATTTTGATCTTTCCTTTGGTATACATGAGATATCTTGCATTGTTTTCATCTTGTTTGACCATTTCATTGTGGATATTTTTATGGTATCTCTCACCCCTGGTTTGTGGATTGATGTAGGTAATGGGAGATTTTTATTTGATTTTTTTAGCACCTTTTGCTATTTTTCTTATGTTTTGTATTCGAACTTGTAATTTGGACTTCCGAACGGACTTTATTTTTGTTAAGGCTCCAACGGCCGCTTTGTGTTTGCGTGATGAACGTCGTGGCTTATATTTCTTATTGTAGATAGGTTAGAGGTATTGGAAGACCCTTAGGTGGCTGTTATTTGTATGTGTAGCTTGCCCGATTATCGACTTGTTTGCATGATAGCACGTTGCGATTCCAAATAGTGGATTACGCGTTTCACTCGGAGTTTTCACTCGATTCTTTGCATATGATCACTTGATATTTTCTTATTCCATCCATGAATGGGCTTGAGGTTGAGATGAACCTTCCTCCCTCCTTTGCATCGCATTTATCATTGCTATATTCATGTTCATTTATATGCGGTTATTACTTGCATTTCCGTTTCTTCCTTTCGTTTTCCTTTCCCGTAGGACTTCCATTCTTCCTTGTTCAAGGGAGGATGTGATAGACATTAGGAGCTAATCCATGTATGATAACATTAGGGTAGATTTTATTCCCTTTTTAACCCTAGGATTTTAGAGTGTCTCTTCTTTCTTTCTTCAAACAACAGAAAAACATTAATAAAGGCTATAACAAAATCAATTCATTTCTTCCGTCAAAAGATTTGAACAAACATCAACCTTTTTGCAATAAGAAAACCCTTGGTTAAGGTGAGATTTTTCATAAAAGACACTTGAACAGCTTGTGTCGTGCGTAGCCCGAACTACGTTTGCTCTGATCTTCCATGCTGTGTGGAAGTACGTAGGCATAGGATGCGATATCCTAGCGAGCAACCTTCACCCATCTTCACCCGTAGTTAGGCGAACTACGTTGACTCTGATTTCTCGTTCCAGACGAGAATACGTAGGCATAAAGTGCGATGCTTTGCCGAGTCATCTTTTCTTTTCTTTTCAGCCCTCATCCTTTAGTTTAGATAGAAGTGTAATCCGTACAAACCAAGCAAGCGTGGATCCCATCGAGTACGATGGACGTGAGGGGTGCTAATACCTTCCCCTTGCGTAACCGACTCCCGAATCTAGGTTTTGGTTGCGATGACCATACCTTTTCCCGTCTTTGCGTTAGGTTTACTTCGAGCGTTTCCTTTCCCTCCTTTGGGATAAATAACGCACGGTGGCGACTCTTCTGTTCAGCCGGCGCCGATTTTCGCAGTAGCGACAGCTGGCGACTCTGCTGGGGACTGCGATGGTTCCCTATGCGAGTCTCGCCTTGGATTTTCTTCCTAGCTGCCTGGGTCATCCCCAGCAGCTGGCGAATCTGCTGGGGACTGATTCAACGGTTCCCTACGCGAGTCAATCCTAGCGGTTGTTTTCCCGTCGTGGGCTTTGTATGGATTTACATTTCTGTATTTACATTTCAGGATTTTATTATCATTATTATTGTTGTATTGTGGGTTTGATGGGGGTTCTATGATGGAGAGATAAGCCGGACCTGGGCTTGAGTGCACCTAGAATTAGAGTAGAGATTAGTGGGGGTGTGCATGCTTTGCATGTACTAGCTTCCCGCGAAATCTACGCTCGGACGGGGTCTTTCTTGTTGACTTCCTGTTTCACCCTTTGGGTGCAGTGGGCTGTTGGTTAGTTGGATTGTCGACTCCGGGGACCGATCATTTGGAAGTTGGCTAAGTGAGGCCTCTTCAGGATTTGATGATGCCACACCTTCTGGGTATCGTATCATCAACCCTGAAAGTCTGTGACGCCGACGACCGCATAGGATGCTGTACCTTATGCCAGTTGTAGGGACATCTACCCGTGAGAGGGATTTGGGGCATGCAGGTACCCTGACCTTCAGACTACCGGTTTATTTCTTATGAGATACAGGATTGTGGATATTTTATGGGCTGTTATCAGGGTCTGTCAGAGACCAGGTGTGGGTTATGTTATTGGGTCTATCCGAGACCAGGCTGGAGTTCTTTGTGAGGTCTGTCTGAGACCAGGGTTTGATGAGTATTGAAGGGTCTGTCTGAGACCTGTTCTTAGTGTGACTCGGGCTTCTTATTCAGGGCACTTGATCCCCTGTTGCAGCTGTTTGCATTGCATTGTTTGCATACCCATTTATCATTACATTTCATTAACGTGTGTCTGTGCTGCAGGTGCATTACATACTTCCCTGTTCTAGTGCTCCGGACTTCTGATTGTTGATATGGGTAGTGTGCGGAAGACAGTTGCGTATAAGCTGCCCACTCCGGATGTGAATTCTATATTGAGTTTGATTGCCCTTGCGGATGATGAGGTTAGGGCTAGCTTCAAGAAGAGTTATACTTTTGCCTTTGATGGCCTGTTCAATATATGAGTTGTTTTCTCTTTTGTGATTGAATTTCAACTTCTTGCAACTCTCGTCACCGCACTGTCACGGCGCTACCCTGTATCAAATGTATTAGCACTAGAATGGGGGGAGTAATATTCCCCAATGCACAGGCACATATTGCATTTTGCATACATACTCATATTTGCATTACAGGTTTGTGATCCATGTTCCTTATCATTCTTCATCCATATATCCAGGTATTTTCAGGATTGCAGAAAAGCGGGTCCACCGTTACTCTACCAGAACTAATCACAAGAAGATCATGGACAACGTGCAGAGTGAAATGCAAGAGATGCGTGACAGGATGACCCTGCTCATGCAAACCATGGAGACCATCGCCAAGGGACAAGAGCAGCTGCAGAATCTGGTTCAACCGATAGTCGCACGGGCTGAAAACAACGGGACACCACATGGGGAGAATATTGCTGCTTCACCCCAAGTTGAGAATCGTCAAAGTGCTGATGCTATTCCCGTAAACAGTTTGAATGCTGGAGAAACTGGTCCTGTAGGTGGAGGTGGGAACGCCGGTAATATGAATGCCAATACAGATACTGCTGGAGTATTTGTGGGTAACGCCAACCAGGGGTTCCAAGGTGCGAATATGGGATATGGCAATGTGGTTGGCGCCAAGGCTGGATATGGTGACCATGGTTATGATAACATGGGCTACAGAACGGGTATGAACGATGGCCAGGAGATGGGCAACCTGAGGTATGACCCCAGGTATTTTCAAACAGGTTTGGGTCGTAACACCGGACATGCTGCATATGACGAGGTACCTCGCTGGGAGGATCGTCAAGAAGATGTCTTCTCTAGTCAGAACGAAGGTTATGGGAGACCCGCAGGAGACAACCTCCGAATGAGATTGCTGGAAGAGAAGGTAAATGGTTTGGCTAGCCAGAATGCTGTGGGGCTGGATATGTCCAATATGGGATTGGTACCAGGGCTGAGGGTACCTCTGAAATTCAAAGCGCCATCTTTTGATAAATATAAAGGGGACACGTGCCCGAGGGTGCATGTTCGTTCATTTTACAGGAGGATGTCCGCGTATTCAGACGACGAAAAGATGCTCATGCATTTCTTCCAGGACAGCTTGTCAGGGCCGTCGCTGGAATGGTATATGAGCCTGGAGCCAACACAGATAAAAAGCTGGAAAGAGCTAGCGGAAGCTTTCGTGAAGCATTACCAATACAACAGTGATCTCGCCCCCAACCGGGTTCAGCTGCAAAGCCTCTCTCAGAAGCCCAGTGAAAGCTTCAAAGAATACGCCCAGAGATGGCGAGATCTGGCTGCTAGGGTACAACCTCCTATGGTGGAGCGTGAAATGATGGACTTGTTCGTAGGGACATTCTCAGGAATGTACTATGACCGGCTGCTCAACTTCTCAATGAGTACCTTCTCCGAGTTGATCCTGATGGGGGAGCGTATAGAAAACGGGATAAAAATCGGTAAGATTCAAATGGGAGAGTCTGCTTCAGCTGGAAGCAATAAGAAAGCTTTCGGGGGTAGAAAACAGGAAGATGCCAATTCGGTATATAGCTCTCGGGGAAGAAATAGGGGATGGAGGCAATACCGACCGCAACAAGTTGCAAGTGTGACAATCCCCACGCAACATCAGCAACAGCCGCAGCAGCAGGGGCAACAACATCCGGCTCAGCAAAGAATTCAGAACGGGAAGCCGAAAAGGGTATTTGATCCGCCGCCAGTATCGTACGCTGAGCTTCTTCAGAATTTGTTACGGTTACAGTTGGTCGAGAAAAGAATGATGGCTCCTCCGACAGGGATACCCCCACCCAGTTATAACGCTAATGAGCATTGTGAATTCCACTCTGGGGCACCCGGCCATAATATCGAAAACTGCCACGCTTTCAAGCATACAGTGCAAGATTTGCTTGATAGCACTGCTATTAATTTTGGTACGGAAGGGCCCAATATTACACAACAACCAATGCCAAACCATGAATAGGCTGGAGTATGGTGGACAAAGAGGAGTTCTATAGTTCGGGTGGGCCGTTAAAAGTAGATCAGAACAGTGGAAGGCTGCCTCTAATAACTGATTGTGAAGATAGCTGGTTCAGCAGCAGGACAGATGTGAAAGCCCGGTTCTCAGAAGCTGGCATTTTTCTTTGTTTTATCTTGTCATTTCTTTACGTTTGTAGTTTCTTTCCTGTTTAAATTGCAATCTTGTTCGTAAAACTTGTTGTTTTCATTCAATTGATGATAATGAAATAAATATGCATGTTTTGATTCAATCCATTCGTGTTCACTAATTGTTTTTACAAATGTCCAACACCTGGTTAAGAGGAATCTGGGGAGGATGACGAAAATGAACGACATGCAACTTCCGATTGTATGCTTTTGAAATAAAACCTGCTGATGATGTACAGGCATTGTTTCAAATCCCTAAACACCGGAGATATAAGGAGGATAATCCCTTGTCAACCCCTTTGAGCCTAGTAGTAGGAGTTCTTTCTGCGAATGAAAAACCCTCAATCTTAACCTGGGGCAGGGTAGGTGTTAGCTAATTTGACCGAGCGTTCAAGTTGCAAAAGGAGTGTCCGTTCGAGGATCAGTCACACCTCTAGAGGTTGTGCCTAAGAAACCACAATGGTTCAGCATTAGGAGTGAAACAGTCACATCATTCCCCAAAGAGTCAAACAACCAGCGTCACACGACTTGTTCGAAAGAAAAAAGAGAAAAAAGAAATCAAAAGCCCGCTAAGTCAAGAAAAGAAAACAATGACTTAGGAAAAAATGAGGGCATCCCGCTGGACTCAAAAAACCAAAAGAACTCAAAAGAGTCAGTCCAGGCAAAAGTTAGGGATATGAAAAATGAAAGGATGGAAAAATCCTCAAATGAAATACGAGTCATGTGACCTCAAGTGTCAAAGACGAAAGGTGAGTGGCTGTCACTCCCAACAATCATAATTTCTCGAACTATCACTCCTATCTGTCAGCCTCTGAGAGGTGAGTGCTAAGGTCGAATTAGCTGAACATAGGATCGGAGAACATCAAGGAGAATGGGTGGGTTAAAATAAACTTTGAGCCTTTATCCTTTCCTTCAAAACCGTGAACCTGACCACGTTATAACCTTCAAAAGTCCTAATTGAAGCAGGTTGTTTCGAAAGCATACTTCGGTAAAGGTCGCGTCGATTCTGACTCCTGAAAGGGTTCCTCTTACCATGTTGGTACTGATGTTGATAAATGTTTTGTGCATTATATGCTATAAACTGTTTTTCCCTTCTCCCAGTGAACAGATTGGATGTCAAAACTATCATATGTGTTGCATTAATACGTCTTTTACGCAGAACAACTTGTTTTACTTGCGAGTAAGCGATTGACAGTAGAAAAGTTTCCTACAGTGGAAAGTATGGTCATGATAGAATGCAGAGCGCCCGAATGCTCCGCAAGCCGGGGCAAGCCATTAAGTGCTCCCCAGTCAGGTCAGCCATTCAAAGTCAGTTACTCTGGGGCAATCAGGTCGAGATTCGGTAAATCTCTCGTAGTTGGAGGTACTGCTCTGGATCAGCTAATCAGGGGCAAAGTCATTGCAATCAGGGGCAGGTCATCTTAAGAGCGCAGAAGTTATTCTTTACTCGAGGGGCATTTGGTGTGAAGTATTTCTTCGAAGTTCAGAATGCTGGGGCAGTTCATATCAGACCAACTGGGTACAAATGTTCAGATTCCCTTTTGAGGACTATCCCCACAGAGGTCCCACAGGCCGGGGCATATCAGAAGCGAAGGAATTGTTCTTCTCCGTATCATCAGAGCTACTCAGAGCTATTCAAGCAGATTCAGTCAATCTTAAAGTGTGAGACGAATGTCGGGAAGTCATGTTACGGTCTTCCGATTCTTCACCCAAATCCATGTTGGCGATCACTGTGAGGCCCATCCGTGTTGGCGCATCAGTTTCCAAATCCAATCGTCATCAGTACGCAGGAAGACTCCGTCTATTTTCTCCAACAAAAGTCCAGTTTTTCAGTGGCACGGGTGAGCTATCCCCAGAGAAGTCCAATCATACTTGACACATCTGCTATTCCCCAGCAGAGTTATATTCCCCAACAGGGTGTTACTTCAACGAGGTGTTTGGTTAAGTTCCCAAATTCCCCAGCGGAGTTGATGCTACTCTTCCAGCATTTATTTTGCTGGAATAATTCTGTGATATCCGGTTTATCCCCAGCGGAGTTGGCTTCGTCTTCAGCATTTATTTTGCTGAAATGGTTTTCTGTACCCGACTTTCTCCTGCAGCCCGAGCCTGTATTAGCATATTGCATGCATCATCATATTTGCATCATACTTGCATTTCAGTTTCAAAATACGTAGCATTTCCATGCTATATGGAAACATTACATCATTATCGAACATACGTATTCAGAAACATAAACCAGGTTGGTTACCTCGTTGGTTTCAGATGTTTGTTTTCCCCTGCAGATAATTGAGATTATGATTCAGGAAGATGTTCGGATAGTCGGATTTGGGGCACAAGGCGAGCAGTGATCGTGTTCGTCCTATCATGTGGACCCCTAGCAGAGTTGCTTGGTTGAGTTTCTCTTTTCCCCAGCTGAGTCCTTCTCAGGTCGCTGTTATGTCGGCATTACAAGATTTCATAGTTCAGATTTTTTGGAGTTATCGCCGTGATTTCCCCAGTAGAGTTTTCTTCCCCATCAGAGTTGCTTGGTTAAGCTTCTCTTCTTCCCCAGCGAAGTTTTTTTCAAACTGTTGTCACGTCAGTATTGAAAATCTTGAAATTACTACCTGCCGTCGAAGTAGGTGTTTGACGGCTGTCGTCAGAATTACCCCAGTAGAGTTTTTCTTCGGATTGTTGTTACAAGAATCTTGTGGATTAAACCTTCGGAGTTATTACCCCGGTTGAAGGAGTTATTACCCTGGTTGAAGGAGTTATACCCTGGTTGAAGGAGTTATACCCTGGTTGAAGGAGTTATTACCCTGGTTGAAGGAGTTATACCCTGGTTGAAGGAGTTATTACCCTGGTTGAAGGAGTTATACCCTGGTTGAAGGAGTTATACCCCGGTTGAAGGAGTTATACCCTGGTTGAAGGAGTTATACCCTGGTTGAAGGAGTTATTACCCTAGTTGAGGGAGCTGTTACCCTGGTTGAGGGAGTTGTCACCCTGGGTGATGGAGTTACACCCTGGTTTGAGGAGTTATTATGCCTTATTTGAGGCAGTTTGTTATCCTGGTCGATGGAGTTGTTACCTTTTGTCAAAGGAATTATTATCGGTGTTGGCAGAATCATTACCCGTGCTAACGGAGTGGCTCCCTGCGGAATTAGTTGTTCAAGTATCTGTGTCGTCGGAGATGTATCCCACAGAGTAACTTGTTCAAGTCACCGGATGCCTGATTCGCGCTTTACGTAGCATTTTGTTTGTTTCTCTACAAACGAAGGTCAAGACTTTTGTGTTTTTGACGTGGTCCTTTGGCTCGATGCATGCTTATTGTAGCAAAAATTTGGAATTAATTGTGGATTCAAGGCCTGTGGCGTCACGCAGGTGGTTGAGGACGAAATCAAGTCAGTTCTTATCAGATAATTGATTAGTTGTTGCCGTGACAACCGGATTCGGTTTTCTGAATGATATTTTTCCCGAGCAGTAGTCGTACGCAATTTGATTTTGCGGTTGGCAAATTTTCGGGTTCTTTCGTATTCAACCGTCTTGTACCTCGAATGTCTGAAGGCTGCGCGCTCTTCATCCAGTCGGGTCCAAGCCGCTTGAATAGGGGCAGCTGTTGCACCCCAAAATTTGCCCAACCTTTTCTAACCTAGGTTTATGTTTCAATTGCATAGTCATTTGCATTGTCATCACGTACATAGTGTATTCATCTGCATTGCATAGCATAAGCAAGATATCTTAACCAGGGGATCAAGTGCTATGCTTGTCTCAAGAGGTATGTTCAAGGGGTTTCATTCATATTCAAGATTACTCAGATCAATCATTGGATTCTCTCTTATCTTGAGGTTATTTGGGGATCATCAAAGGAAGTGTGAGCTATGAGCCAAGAGCATGAGGTGTGTATGGATGTTATTAAGAACCTAGTTGATCATTTTGAAGAAGAGCCAGGTCATTGGAATGATTACAAGAGCCTCAGTTGAAGACAGTCAACTAGGGTTTCATCTAGGTCAATCCTAGGTCAAGGGCTTGATTTGAAAGGCATTAAGGCTCATTTGAAGAATGTGGGATTCATTATTTGATATGTGGATGTGGATGTGGTGTTGTGCCAAAGAAAAATCAACAGGAGTCAAGGAGAAGAGGAGTTACCAAATTAGGGTTTCAGTGTAAAATCCCCTGATTTGGGTCCAACTTCAAAGCAGTGTAACTCAAGATGCAAGCTTCATATGAATTTCTGATCCACATGAAACTTTTAGAGTATCTTCATAGCTTTAATTTGAGTGGTGGAAGTCATCAAGATGATTTATAGAACTCAAGTTATAGCTCTTGCAAGTTACAGGTCATCTGAGGACACTGAAATTTGTATGTGAAAGTTGTCTGTCTTCCAAGCAACTTTTGACCTTCAAGGAGTTTTCAAATGAATTCTTGGAAAACATAAGGGTTGTTCTTCATGATCTCCCCTTTCCAAAAAGGTATGGTATGCCTTCATCTGATTTGTGAAGCTCAAGTTATAGCTTGTGCAAGTCAGGGGTATTTTGGGAAAGTGAAATTATAGGTCATTCTTAGCCTATGCCTAAAACTCATTCAAGGAAGCTTCAAATGAAAAACTTCACAACATCAAAGTTGCTCAAAATGGCATTTTAAGTCCAGAAAAGAGGTCATGGCAGTTTGGAAATGCATGGAACACGAATTGACAAAAGATGGTGAAAATGGCTTAAAAAGGACACAAGTTGAAAAAGTTCAAATTGAAAATTGGTTTGGGCAATCTACAAATCCAAAATGGGGCATATGATATATCAAATTGAGTCTAAACAACATTTTAGAGACTTTGGTTCAGCCACAATTTTGAGATAGGGCTTTAAAAATGGACTTGCTTTGTAATTCCATCACTTGCATAATAAGGTACATGTGAGAAACTCAACATAAGGCAAAGGAATCCCTTGTTTTTCACCCATATCACTCCAATTTGTCATGAAAAGAGATTTTAAAAGGTGGTTAAGGGGCTTTTAGTGGATTGAAGTGAGATATCATGAGACATCAAAATACCATATCATGAGAAATTCTTGAAGTTTCTAGAATCATCTTGGATTGAGCTAGAAGTCTCTAGATCTTTCCATGCTCTCCTATATATTGGATTGAGATCATTAAGAGAAAAGGTTGGTGATAGTTGATGTTGAATCCATTTTCTCCATTTGCAAATCATATTGAATCTTCATTTTTCTCTTCACCATTTTTCCATTTTCCCCACATTTTTCTACACTTGAAAACTCAAATTTTCAATTCCATTTTTCTCCCACTTTTGGTTCATTCCACCATTGCAAATACATTCCTTATCATTCTTACAATTGATTCAACACTTTTTTGGCCATAATTGATGCATGAACCAAGCTACACAACTCCATTAAAGTGAGCTCCAAGTGAAAATTGTTTATTTGTTTTCCATCAATTCACTCCTTTCTTTCCATCCAAACACCTTCCTCATCAATTATAGGACGTGTCCACATCATTTTCTCAAAGAATTGGTGATCGAGTGAAGCTCCATAAGCCATTTTTCGGAGGTATAAAGAATTCGACATAACTCATGATTTATGAGTCTTTCTTGCATTATTGTTGTTGCATTACATTGCTCTCATCTCCTACATGGATTCTAGTACAAAAAAGATGGGTTTTATGACATTTTTTGGTTCTTGAGTTTTTCTTGAGGTGCCACGTTTTGGGAGTTAGAGAGAGTTTCAAGAAAATCTAAGACCATATTTGGATTCCTTGATTTTTTTCCTTCAAGTTTGACCAAAATTTTGTGCGAAACGGATAATTATTGATGGGGTTATGGTGCTTCAAAGTAGCAAAAAACTCATGTTCATGGAGCTGCGGGTTACTATTCACAAAGTTGAAAAATTTGATTTGGAGAAGAAGGTGTTAACACCGTCGGATGCATTTCCAAGTCAAGGTTTTTTCCATTCATCCAACGCCTCTCACTGCACCACGCAATCGGCCACATAAGCCTCATGCCACTTTTATTTATTCATGTTATTTTCTTTTATTTTCCTATTGCCATGTTTCTTTTATTTTTTCTGTTTTATATGCTGACTTCTAAATACCATAAAAAAATAGGAAAATTAGTCTTTTTCATCCCCATTTTTTCTGCGTAATCCTCAAGATGTCTGGAATTTTACAGAATTGGAACCATATTTTTTCCATTTTTCGTCATTTTATTAGATTTTTTTACATTTTAGTTGTCAAAAAATTAGCAATGCTGGTGCTATCATTTTGTGAATTTTGTTTGACCTATCAAAACATTGTTTAAATGTCAAAGATTTTGCAGGGGTATTCTACACATGATGAGGAATTGTGATGTATTTTTGTGGGAATTTTATTGTACCATTTTAATTGGTTTTGGATGCTTTCTTTAACATGCTCCATTTTGATCTTTCCTTTGGTATACATGAGATATCTTGCATTGTTTTCATCTTGTTTGACCATTTCATTGTGGATATTTTTATGGTATCTCTCACCCCTGGTTTGTGGATTGATGTAGGTAATGGGAGATTTTTATTTGATTTTTTTAGCACCTTTTGCTATTTTTCTTATGTTTTGTATTCGAACTTGTAATTTGGACTTCCGAACGGACTTTATTTTTGTTAAGGCTCCAACGGCCGCTTTGTGTTTGCATGATGAACGCCGTGACTTATATTTCTTATTGTAGATAGGTTAGAGGTATTGGAAGACCCTTAGGTGGCTGTTATTTGTATGTGTAGCTTGCCCGATTATCGACTTGTTTGCATGATAGCACGTTGCGATTCCAAATAGTGGATTACGCGTTTCACTCGGAGTTTTCACTCGATTCTTTGCATATGATCACTTGATATTTTCTTATTCCATCCATGAATGGGCTTGAGGTTGAGATGACCCTTCCTCCCTCCTTTGCATCGCATTTATCATTGCTATATTCATGTTCATTTATATGCGGTTATTACTTGCATTTCCGTTTCTTCCTTTCGTTTTCCTTTCCCGTAGGACTTCCATTCTTCCTTGTTCAAGGGAGGATGTGATAGACATTAGGAGCTAATCCATGTATGATAACATTAGGGTAGATTTTATTCCCTTTTTAACCCTAGGATTTTAGAGTGTCTCTTCTTTCTTTCTTCAAACAACAGAAAAACATTAATAAAGGCTATAACAAAATCAATTCATTTCTTCCGTCAAAAGATTTGAACAAACATCAACCTTTTTGCAATAAGAAAACCCTTGGTTAAGGTGAGATTTTTCATAAAAGACACTTGAACAGCTTGTGTCGTGCGTAGCCCGAACTACGTTTGCTCTGATCTTCCATGCTGTGTGGAAGTACGTAGGCATAGGATGCGATATCCTAGCGAGCAACCTTCACCCATCTTCACCCGTAGTTAGGCGAACTACGTTGACTCTGATTTCTCGTTCCAGACGAGAATACGTAGGCATAAAGTGCGATGTTTTTCCGAGTCATCTTTTCTTTTCTTTTCAGCCCTCATCCTTTAGTTTAGATAGAAGTGTAATTCGTACAAACCAAGCAAGCGTGGATCCCATCGAGTACGATGGACGTGAGGGGTGCTAATACCTTCCCCTTGCGTAACCGACTCCCGAATCCAGGTTTTGGTTGCGATGACCATACCTTTTCCCGTCTTTGCGTTAGGTTTACTTCGAGCGTTTCCTTTCCCTCCTTTGGGATAAATAACGCACGGTGGTGACTCTTCTGTTCACCCGGCGCCGATTTTCGCAGTAGCGACAAAGTGTTACCTACAAATCTAAGGTATGAGTTTCTTGATAAAGTACTTGAACGCTCAGTGATAGTCAATGATGACTTAGGTGTAGAAGAGACTGAGCGATTATTAGAAGCCTTAAGGAAATACCCAATGGTTCTAGGGTATAACATCTCTGACTTGAAAGGAATTAGCCCCTCTATTTGTATGCACTAAATTATGTTAGAAGAGGACTCAAAAACCTCTTGAGAGCATCAGAGGAGAGTAAATCCAATCATGAGTGATGTGGTAAAGAGAGAAGTCCTATAACTTCTAGAAGCAGAAATTATATACTCAATATCTGACAGTAAATGGGTCAGTCCAGTGCATGTGGTGCCTAAGAAAGGTGGAGTCACTGTAGTTAAAAATGAGAAAGGCGAAATCGTTGCTAAGCGAGTGGCAACAGGATGGAGAATATGCATCAATTATTGAAAAGTAAACAAAGCTACATGTAAAAATCGTTTCCCTTTATCCTTTATCGACCAAATGTTAGAATGTCTGGCTAGGCACTTCCATTTCTTCTATTTAGATGGGTACTCATGATTCTTTCAAATTCTGATCCACCCCGAAGACCAAGAAAAAACAACTTTTACATGTCCCTATGGTACGTTCGCTTATCAATGAATGTCGTACGAACTATGCAACGATCTTGCAACTTTCCAAAGATGCATAATGGCAAATTTTTGCAGATTTTCTAGACAACATCATGGAAGTTTTTATGGATGATTTCTCCGTCTATGGGCAAAGCTTTGAAAATCGTCTTGCAAATATAGAATTGGTCTTAGAGAGGTGTGTTAAGGTTAACTTAGTGCTTAATTGGGAGAAATTCCATTTCATGGTAAGAGAGGTAATAGTCCATGGACACGTAGTGTTCGGCAAAGGTATAAAGGTAGGTAAGGAAAAAATTGAGGTGATTTAGAAACTCTAACCATCCAAAACAGTTTGAGAGATCCGAAGCTTCTTAGGACACGTCGGTTTTTACCGACGTTTCATAAAAGATTTCTCTAAAATAACTAAACCCCTAACTGGTCTTTTAATGAAAGACACAAAGTTCACCTTTGATACATAGGCTTAGAAGCATTCCAACTGCCAAAACAAGCCCTTATTTCTGCACCTATAATGTAACCTCCAGATTGGAGCCAACCATTCGAAATAATGTGTGATGCATGCGATTACGTTGTAGGCGCAGTCTTGGGGCAGCGGAAAGATAAGAAGCTCCATGCCATATACTACGCAAGTAAGACTTTGGACTCAACTCAAATACACTATGGCACAACTAAGAAAGAACTCTTAGTTGTAGTATTTGCAATCGACAAATTCTGTTCCTACTTAGTAAGAGCTAAAATCATAGTTTACAGTGACCATGCGGCTATTAGATACTTGTTGAGCAAGATCGATGCTAAACTGAGACTTCTAAAGTGGATTTTATTATTACAAGAATTCGACTTAGAAATAAAATATAAAAAAGGAACATATAATATGGTGGCAGGCCACCTGTCTAGATTAGAAAATGTCAAACCAGAGCCAGTACCTATTAACGAGGATTTCCCTTATGAAAGCCTAGTAGCACACCTAGAGGATGACACACCTAGTTGTTCTAGACTACATGACTCCTCAAAGGAGGATAAATTCGGTGATGAGAACATGGAAAACATGGATACCCTATTAACACAAACCAGAATTCCTTGGTATGTTGATTTTGTCAACTACCTGGCAGCATGAGTATTATCCCCTAAGTTAACGTATCAACAGAAAAAGAAGTTTTTCCATGACCTGAAACAATACTATTGGGATGAACCCCTCCTATTCAAAAGAGGAGCCGATGGTCTTTTTTGTTGATGTGTCCCTGAAGAAAAGGTTCAAAACATCATAACCCATCGCCACGCTGCCCCTTATGGAGGGCATGCTAGCACATCTAAAACTTGCGCGAAAATACTTCAAGTAGCCCTTTATTGGTGTCACTTATGGAAAGACTTTTACGCCACAGTAGCTAAGTGTGACCGGTGCCAACGCACTGAGAACATCTCCCGACGTGACGAGATGCCTCTGAAAAACATTCTAAAAATAGAAATCTTTGATGTGTAGGGTATTGATTTCACAGGTCCGTTCCCATCATTCTTTGGATATAAGTTCATACTCGTTGCAGTAGATTACGTATATAAATGGATTGAGGCGATAACTTCTCCTACCAATGATGCATGGGTAGTTGTCAAAATGTTTTAAAACATTATATTTCCTAGATTTGGTATGCCTAGACTCGTCATTAGTGACGGTAGGTCCCATTTCATTTCACGAATATTTGAGAAACTATTACTTAAATATGGATTTAGACATTGAATAGAAACACCTTACCACCCACAAACTAGTGTCCAAGTCGAGGTATCCAATAGGGAGATTAAACAAATCTTAGTAAAAAAGTTGCAACATCTAGAAAGGATTGGTCATCAAAGCTGCCAGAAGCTTTGTGGGCCTATAGAACCGCGTTTAAGACACCCATTGGAATTAGTTTATGGTAAGTCTTGCCATCTATCAGTAGAGCTTGAGCATAAAGCCTATTAAGCCATAAAGACCCTAAATATGGACTATGAGGCTACTGGTAGCAAACAAATTCTAGACATACATGAAATAGAGGAATTAAGGCTTGACACTTTCGAAAATGCCCAAATCTATAAAGCAAGAACTAAGTATGGAATGATAAGAGGATAACTATGAGAGAGTTTAAAGAAGGGCAATTAGTTCTCCTTTTCAACTCTTGACTCCGACTTTTCCATCGTAAACTTCGATCTAGATAGTCAGGACCCTTTGAGATAACTAAAGTCTTTTATTATGGTGCTTCCAAAATAAGGGATAAATCCAACAACACATTCACAGTAAATGGGTAGTGACTAAAGCACTACCATTGTGTCGAGGATGCAAACTATTACGTTAGCTCCAAATTGGAGGAGCTGCCCACCATTTTACTGGATTAGAAATAATGAAATTGTGTCAAGTTACCGACATTAAATGAAGCGCTGCATGAGAGGTAACCCACGAGTTTTTTAGTTCTTATTTTCCCCTGATATAATAAGCGATATATTTGAATGTTTTGATCACTACTAACTTTACTCATGTCTACTTTCAGGCTACATTCACTGCAAAAGCTAACTTTCCTACTAACTTTAGAGATGGAGAACATATATAATATGGAGATCACTTTTAAAAACGAGGCCCAGAGGCAACCTTATGAAGTTCTGCTTTATGCCCTGATGGCCGGACTATGACCACCCTAGGACATATAGAGAGGGTATGCTTTATGCTTAGCCAAATTGGTTGGGATAGTTTTACAGTGAGGAGAATATATTGCACTTACTGTAAACTAACCCTTGAGTTTTTGAGTTCCTTCTTCTATGATCCTAACTGAGGGATATGGTTTAATAGAGGATTAGTCGCCTTTAGGCTATTTGGGCATACCTACCACTTTACACGTCGTGAGATGGCTGACCTTTTAGGATTCCCTAATGGCCCCGACATTTTAATATATGCACAAGAGGGTAGATATATTAACATTAACTTGATTACTTTTGGGGTAGCATTTCTAGAGACTACCATCTTGAACCCAACTCCATGGACTCTAACAATATCCATAATCTAGCCATAAGATACTTCCACATAATCCTGGCATATACCCTTTTTAGGAAAGAGGAGAACATTACCTCTGCATTAAGAGATGAACTGTTTATCATATTTTGTGTATTCCAATCTAGACATATCAATGTCGTGACCTTTATGCTCGCTAACCTAGATAGGATTGCACGTGCTACCCAAGGACCCGTCTTGATATGCGGCCTAGTTACCATAATCGTTGTGCTTTTGGTCTTAGAATACCACTTTCACATCTAACCCCTTTGGGAGGTATCTGACCAATGAACATTGTATTTTGTTTTAACTACCTCTTTCTAAGGAACCTAGGACCGAATGAGTTTGAATTTCTGATTAACAATGAGGTGGTACACCATTTTACCTTGCCTAACCATGGGAGAACTAATGTGCATAATCGAGATAACTGGTTGTATGACTTAGAAGGTCAGAGTGAGTCACCTACTCCACCTGAGACCCCTCCCGCTTATGAGCACCACCTTGCTCCTCTCCCTGATGCTCATTCACTTTCCTCTGGTGCCCATACCACACCTCCTGTAGATTATACTGCTGCACTTGACACCCTTCGGACTGAAGTTGCTACTCTTAGAGATGGTATCACTACCATTCATCGTGATTTCCTAGGCTTTATGGATGTGCCACACAAATAGTTCGATCATTTCTATCAAGAGATCTTCTCCATCAGAAGATTCTACAAGCTTAAGGTACGACAAAATGGTTGATCTCTACTTGAGTATTACCGCATTCCTACCTTACATTTGAACAGTGAGGACACTGCTTCGTTTAAGTGTGGGGGAGGAAAGTATTTCCCGTTTTTCTAATTTAGGATTTTCCCGCATTCTAATTTGGATTTTCCTCTTTTCCAAATTAGGAGTAAATTTTTGAATTTTTGTCGAGCTATCGACGTAAAATATAGCGCTGCGTGGGAGGGAACCCACGACTTTGATTTATTTTAGTGCAATTTCAAAATTTCCACCTTTTATTTTATTTCAATTTTTATTTTAATTTAATTTGATTTATTTTTCATGTCATTTGGTTTTAATTCATAAACTTGATTGATTTTTATTAAGGCCATGTACTTAAATCATCAAAATGCACAAAATTTGGCCTTAAAAATCAATTAAAAAATAAAAAATATTCATTTTCTACCCCTGAAGTTAGAAATCACGTGCATAAGGTTAATGGTGTTTTCCATAAGGCCCCTGACATTCGCCATGGGCATTTCATTTTAAAAATTATGCTCTAAAGTCTATGGTGTTCGCCATGGACATACCAAAGAGAAAATCACGTTCGAAACCGTTTTTCCCACGATTCTCACTCTTCCTTCTTCCAATACCCATTATTTTTCATTTAATTTCTTAACATAATTACTCCATTACCCTCAAACTTTCAAACTTCCACCCTACCACCATTATTATATCTTTAACCCTAATTCACCTCTCATTCCTCCCAACTTCACATTTTTCTTAAATCTCAACACCCACTCCTACCTTCCTATTTTCTCTCACAATGCCTCCAAGAGGAGTAAGAGAAGTTAATGTAGGAGTGGAGTACATGAACATCATCTTCAGAGAGGGAGAAGATGGAGAGAGTCAAAGGACTAAATATGCCAAGTTGTTCAGACGTTCGGCTAATTTGATGAGGTATGCCGATGACTCTTGTTTACATAGTTTAGGCTTGATTGGTAGTGTACATTGGATGTTAGGTAACTTAGGAATGGATAATTTTTATGCTTTAAAATATTCTATGTATGTCAAGCTGACACTCGAGTTCTTGAGTTTATTCGGTTACTACACGCTGATGGTAAGTCACAACACCTTAGGCACCATGAAATTTAGGATGTTCAACACGGACTATGAATTTAGCCAAGATCATATTGCCGACTTGATAAAATTCCCCCATAGGGATGGTATAGCATGTGAGGAACCCTTAGAGGGAGAATAACGAATAAAAGCATTCGATTTTGGGAACAATTGACTAGTGAGGCCGCATCCAATTGGGAAGGCCTAAAATCTACTTCAATTCACAACTCGATCATTCGTTACTTGCACTGCATATTAGCTAGCACCACTTTTGTCCGGGTGAATAATGGGAGAGTAAATTCCAAGGAGCTTTTCTTTTTGCACAGTGCACTTGCACAGACACGAGTCAATTCGACTCCATTTATGCTGGCACATATGCAGTCTGTTTGCACTAGAGGCACTGACCCTATTTGCATTGTGTAATGCCCGACTTATTTAATTTATTTTTTTGTAATTTAATTAAGCGATGATTGTGTTTATGTTATTGGTGTGTTGAGCTGCCCTTGGTGTGGGGTAATGGCTTTAAGAATAGACTTTAAGGTGTTATAGAGGTGTGTGAGCAATTGCGTATGACTTCGTGGTTTGGTGAGTAAAAACTAATTGGATTATATTAGTTGATAATTATTTAATTATTTAATATTAGGTGGATATTAATTTAATTTAAATAATTGATGAAAATTATTATTATTATTATTATTATTATTATTATTTTTAGTTGGATTAAATAATAATAATATTATAATAAGAAATATGGGGATTAGAGTAAGGGAAGTTGTCAGACACGTAAAAACAAGAGAAAGTGAGAAGAAAGGCTAGGGCAAAAGGGAAGAGAAGAATCTATTGTTGAGGTAGAAAAAGATTTGCAAGAATTATAAGGTAAGGGTAGAGTTCTAATTATCTAAGAGTTAACATGATGATGGTGGGTAGATTGTGTATGTGCTTAGGTTGTATTTTTCTTCTCTCAATACCATGATTATTGTTGCAAACCTGTATTGTGGGAATGATCGATTTTCTTGATGAACTATGTGTGTATGATGATGTTGTGACGGATGTTGGAATGGTTAATTATTGTGATTGTTCCTGTTGAAATCATGTGATTGATTGAATTGTATGATGTTGTTGTTGTGTGGCTTATGTGGTTGCGAGTTAGAGTTGGAACGCAAAGTAATGAGTATTTTTGTGAACAGAGTCGAAGTTTTGATGTTTAGAAAAGTTACTTTTGGGGTAAAAATATGCGTTAATAGATTGGTATGAAATACGGGGATTTCAGTTGGATTAAAAATGATTCTGGTTTTGAGAACTAGCAAAAAAAGTGCTTCTGTTGCAGGTGTAATCGGTTACCTAGATTGTGGTAACTGGTTACACTGTGAGGGTGTAACCGGTTAATTGGTTTAGGGTAACTGATTTTACTGAGAAATAGAAGCGAGGGATATCTGGTTACAAGGGGTGTAACCGGTTACATCATTTGGAGTAACCGGTTACATTGGGACCATTTTTGAAAAACCTTTGAAAATTCATAACTTTAGTTTCGAGAGTCCGATTCGGGTGCCGTTCGAAGGGTCGGGAAGCTGGTGTGATGAACTCTATTAAGAAATTGGTTTTTGTACCAGAAGTTGTATATTTTTCTGTGTGATGGTGTGAAAAGCATTGTGATGCTTATGTTGTGATGTGGCATATTCATAAAATGCGTTGTTATTGATTGATATATCGTTGTGTTGCTGTTAGTGAACTGTTGTAACATGTATTTGGTGCATGATGAACAATATTTGCAGAATACTTTGACTATGAAGGTGTTGGTCATTGTACTCGATGTTGTTTTTGCATGTATAACAAGTTGCATGCATTTATGAGGTAGGACATTGGTCCGTTGTGTCATACCCCAAATTTGTCCTACTTGTATATCACCTTCATCTGTACTTCCGTCCACTAGCCACATTCCAAAAATCTAAAATATGTTGTGTCTGCTTCCGTTCTTCTTATTGCTTAACTCAAGTTGTTGCAAAAAAATTTTGAGGCTATCAAAGTAGTGTGTGTGCAGTATGGATTGAGGATCATTTGGTTTTGATATAATCTTGGTCATATAAGATTTGGTTTCATGATTAAGGTCAGAATATGCATTGATATAGGGGGTGTGCGCCTGAACCTCCGATTAGGGTTTTTGTGCCAATGCAAGTCATCGATGAATGGGTCAGGTTGTGCTAAGTAGGTACTTCATGGTTGAGAAACATCAGGATTCAATTAGGGTTTTTGTGCAACATTTTGAACTTCATATCTCTATTCACAATTCCTCTGATTTCAAGACATGTTCATCAGATCCATATTATTATGCAGGAAGGATCAATATGAATATTTATAGTTCATCATGATTCATTCACATTCAATATTGTTTCACTTTGATTTCACTTCTCAAGTTCGACTGTTTTCATCATTTTCAAATTTAATTCTAGAAGTTCAAGAATGGCATTGCGTTGTTGTGATTCTAATATAAAGGACTCTCATTTTTACTTCCATGGACAAGTATAATGTTGCTTAAGAATTTCAAGTATTAATCACAATTCAAGTTGCATTCAAGAAAAGTCAAGTCCAAATAAATAGGGGGTGGCAATAGTGCATTTCAAACCCAATAAAATTTTTTATTACAATAATTGTCCTTTTACAAGAAATAAGAAGGATCTAATGTTACATGCCAAGCCCATTTGACTTAAATCCCTTACTAAAACAAACGTGATAAAAAGGAAAAGAGAAAATAAGCATGAAAAAAGAGTGAACAACTCAGCTTTGTAACACCTCATGTCATTACGCACCACCAACCTTCTGCTTCCAATCTGTTATCAACCTTCTAACAGCCACATTCCAATATGCATCCATGACAAAAACTTTCCAAAACCACGAGCAGAAATGAAAGAAAAATACCACAACCTGCAAGTGATTATCTTGAAATAAACCAATTCACAAGTGATTTTCAAAAATACCACAACCTGCAATAAATCAAACCACTTAGTACTCACCTGCAGCGCATCACTAACCAAATAGCATCCAAGCACATATTGCTTCAACCAACACACACAATTTAACAAACAACAACCTTGCCAACTTTTATGAAACTTGTGCAACGTAGAACCCCGACCCCACAATTGCAACTCGCATAAAAATAATTCCAAAACAAAATCATGCAAAAACCTTTTTCACAGAAACCTCACACTACATGACAAAACAGTACGATAATTCATTCCCCACCTTTTGCGCAACAACCTTTACACAATGCCTTCTCACAACATATTTGCAAAGATTTCCTCACCTTTGTCGCAACTGCGAAAACACCCGACGGAAAAATAGAAGAGTCGCCACCGAACTTTATTTATCCCAAAGATAGGGAAAGGAAACGATCAAAGAAAACCTAAAGAACGGGAAAAGACAAGGTCCTCACAACCTAATCTTGGGTTCGGGAGTCGGTTACGCAAGGGAAAGGTATTAGCACCCCTCACGTCCGTTGTACTGAACGAGATCCATGCTTGTTGTCAAATCAAAGGTTTTTTTTTATCTATAAGCTACTACTAAACGAAAATGAGAACAAAATAAAAAGAAATAGACTCGTTAGGACATTGCCGCCCTATGCCTATGTATTCCCTCGTGCAATGGGAAAGTCAGAGTCAACGTAGTTCGGAAAACTACGGGTGATGGGGGAAAGGTTGCTCACCAAGACATCGCCGTCTTGTGCCTACATATTCTCATCTGGTATGAGAAATCAGAGAAAATATAGTTCGGGTAACGAAACCACAGGTTGGTTAAGTGTTTTTTATGAGTGACGTTAAGTTCCCACTCCAGCAGTTAGGGTCGATGCCTGTTTGCGGTAGAACGGAAAAGTATCATACTCTTTTCTGAAAATGAGTTTGAAACACAAGTCCCGAAGGATAAAAAAGTTTGAATTTTGTTTGTGAGTTTTAGTGAAGTGAATTAGTTTGATTTGTGATTCACGTTGCACTAAATACTATGACATAGGAGTGAATGCGTCGCATATCGCCCAAAGTGCATACCCTAAACACTCTAGACAAGTGAGGAGAAACCCCCCACTCATCATTTTTCATGTGCTTAAGGCTCGTAGTGTACAACGTTCTTCGTATTTATCAGATGAGTTAGAATGTGTTTTAGAATGAGAAGAGAGACACATGAAAGGTCTAAGGGGAAACTCGACCCTAACGTTGTCATGCAAAGTGGTCCTAAAGTTAGGATGCGAAAGGAGATTCTATCCTAATGTTAGCATGCAAAATATGGACCTAAGGTTAAGGTTAAAAGGGATTAGCCTACTTGTTATCATTCATGGATTAAACTCCTAATGTCTATCTTACTCCAAATTTAATCGAAAATTAAATTGGAATAAAAATCCTAAGAGAGCATGCAAAGACAAAGCAAAAACAAGAAAACAAGCAAGCAAGGCAAAGATAGCTTGCAAGTTTAGAAAAAAAACAACTGTGAAAGGCAGGCAACAAGCAAGCTTGAATGTGATTAATCGTAAACAAACACCAATCATGGATAGATATCATGCAATCATGAACATGCTTCAACAATCAAACATAACCGATCAACAACAATGCATCAACAAGAATCATCAAGATCCACATGTTTTTCAATTCAAATAGAATGATCGACCGATCAAACAAACGTGCAACAAGCGGCATCAGAAGCAAATGCGAACATGCACCACAATATTCAACAACATAATCATCACTGATAATCAATTAATCATGCTACAAGTAAGCAAAGCAATATGATCATTCATCAATCAAGCAACATGAACATGTTATACATTCAAATGGAAACCAAAAGTTATGCATCGAAGAATTGAGATCAAACATTCAAGAATGATGAAATATGTCAAGAACAATCCATATAAATGCATCATATCAATCCATGAGGTTTACATGTGGAAAAGAGCCCTATCAAGCATGAAAAATGCAAAAACACAGCATTCTGCTCAGCGGTAACCAGTTACTCAATATTAGGTAACCGATTACCCTTTTGTAAAAAACAGCCTGGACGTGAAATTTGTACTGAGTAACCGGTTACCCTATATCAGGTAACCGGTTACCACTGAACCAGAACCAAAAATTCAACTTTAAAAATCATTTTTTAGCATCCAACAACTTATCCAATCACTCATATGAACATGCTATCAATAAAGCAAAAATTTAACATCAAATATCAATGATGAAATATCATGTAAACACAATCAAGCACTGAAATCACAAATCACCAAGATCTAAATCATCAAAATGGATCAAAAGCAGTAAGAACCATAGATCTAAATTGTGATTATTCAAATAAGCTTAAAACAGAATTAGATTTAGAATTACCAACCTTCAAAGCGGAGATTTGGTTTGGTGAGTGTTTATTCACTTGAAATTAACAGATCTAACCTTGAAACCCATAGAATCTTCAAGATCCAAGAGCTTCCTTATGGTAGAAATGAAGAATAAGAAAGATCAAGCAAAAATGACTCAAAAAAGCACTTCCAACCTATCGTCCAAATTCAGATCTCAATTCAAACGAAAATTGAATGGTGAATTGAAGATAATGGAGATGAATAATGGAGGTTAAGCTCTAGAATTCAAGGATTCAAATGAAGAATCAAAGAACTCAAGTGAAAGAGATTTAATGGAGGTTTTGGGAGTGAAAACATGGAGAGAAAGTTGAGAGCAAATTCTCAAGGGTGAGTGTGAAATCTGAAAATGAAGGTTATTTTTTGTGAGGTTTGGAGCAAATTCACTTAAATAAGCTATAGGTTTGGAATCAAAATGTGGTTTGGAATGTGGGTTAGCATTTGGACTGGAAATTAGGAGTGTAATTAGGAATGGAGTGTTTGAAATTTGGAGGGAAATGGTGAAAATTGAAGCAATTCTAGATCCTTTCAATGATGATCATGTGAAATCAATGGCTGAAAATGATCGGAAAATTGCACATGCTGAAAATTCAAATATTTTGGGCAATTTCGTTTGAAGTAACCGGTTACTCAATATCAGGTAACCGGTTACCCTATTAAAAAAATGTCAATTTTGGCGCAAAATGGAGGAAATCCTGCATAATTACCCGTTGCCACCTGTTCTAAGCTCTGTTATGCCTCTGAAACTTGCCCTTGGATATTATGATTGTGAGAATGCTTAAGAAAACCTGTGTACGATTTCCTGGACTGAAAAAAACCTGCTGAAAAGAATAACACTGACCGCTCGATCATGGGAAAAATAAAATCCGGAGCCTTTGACGCTTGTTGTTTAAACTCTTGCAACGAAAGGGAACCCTGAGCCACAGAAACACTTTGATCCCTGTCTCGAGAGCCAATGCTATGATATGCAGAGATGCAAAAATGCAAAGACACATAAGCCAATAAATAAGAAAACTATGAAACAACTTTTGGGGTGCTACAACTGCCCCTATTCAATCGACTTAAACCTGAAGGGATGATAGCAACGACTTTCAATCATTCAAGGTGCATGGAGATTGAATACCAAAAGAATTCGGAAATTTGCAACCTGTGGGGATGCAAAAAAGGGAATACCAACCAAAAGTTGGGATGCGACACATTGAGGATATCAATCCAAGATGACAAAACTTCAACCAAAAGTTGGAATAAACAACTAGAGGATACCAACCAAAAGTTGGAATAACACCAAAGGATACCAACCAAGAGTTGGGATAAACAATTAAAGGATACTAACCAAGAGTTGGGATAAGAACCAAAGGATACCAACCAAGAGTTAGGATAAGCAAGAATGCCGACCGAAGGTAACCTTCTGGGGACAAAACTTAAATTAAGAACCTGTAGGACGTACAATCAACAGACTAACAACCTGAAGGAAAGACAACTCTATTGGGGACGAAGGGAAACCTACATAGACAATTCTGTGGGGAAGGATATCTCTTCGAAGATAATAATCAAAGGATACCCACTAAAAGGTGGGATAGAGGTTACTCCCTGGGGATAAAAAACCAAACAATATCAACCAAGAGTTAGAATAACGAAGGTTACCAACCAAAAGTTAGAATCACCGCAACACCTACCGAAGGCGAAATGATGGGGAATAACATTATGAAAACAACAACCCCACTGGGGAACATACCAACCAAAAGTTGGAATACAACGAAAGCTATTAAATACAATCCACCAACCGAAAGTCGGAATCACTTCAAATCTGCAAATGATAACATCCAACCCAAAAGCTGAGGAACAAGGTTACTAACCAAAAGTTAGAATCACCAGAACGCCGACCGAAGGTGAAATGACCACAACAAAAACTACCAACCAAAAGTTGGGATAACGACTCCGCTGGGGAAACCAAGGACTACCAACCAAAAGTTGGGATAACATATAGGAAACAACGACCTTACCAGGGAGTAACAACCAGGAGTTGGAATGCAACAATAAGTAATAACCACAAACTACTAACCAAAAGTAGGAATCACCGAAATACCAAACAAAGTTGAACACAAGCTAACAACCAAAAGATAGAATCACCGAAACGCTGATCGCAGACGAACTCTTAGGGTGAAAGATACCAACTCCAACAGTTGAACTAACACAGGAAGACTACCAATCAGAAATTGGAATCAACAACCCAAAATAAAAACTACAAACCAAAAGTTGGAATCGTCAACCAGGAAACGAAGGTTACCAACCAAAAGTTGGAATAACATCGACAAGACGACTAAGTTGGGGATTACCAACCCTGATTTGGGATCAAGCAAAACTGACAACCAAAAGTTAGAATCGCGTGAATGCCGAATGAAGGCGAACTGACTACAACGATGATTACCAACCAAAAGTTGGAATAACCGACTCCATAGAGGAAACCAAGGACTAGCAACCAAAAGTTGGAATCACGTCAACAAAATTTTAACAACCAAAAGTTAGAACCAAACCAAGCCTACCAACCAAAAGTTGAGATCACACCTAAAAGATGAAGACTACCAAACAAAAGTCGGAATAAATGACGGGAAAAAGGCCCTCACCGATGGATTACCAACCAAAAGTTAGGATTTAGGCAAAGATTACCAACCAAAATTTGGGATAACTCCCACAAACTGAAGATTACCAACCAAGAGTTGGAATAACATCAACGAAACCTTACCAATCAAAATGCCGAGGAAAATGACGTTTAAATAAACGACTCAGCTGAGGAAAGAGAAGTTAAACAAACAACTCTGTTGAGGAAAAGACGTTTAAACAAACGACTCAACTGAGGAAAGAAGACGTTTAAACAAACGAATCTGTTGAGGAAAAGGCGTTTAAACAAACGACTTAGCTGGGGAAAGAAGACATTTAAACAAACGACTCAGTTGGGAAGAACCCAATAAAATAAACAACCAAAAGATTCGGTCTGATGGGGATAACACAAAAATCTTCTGAATAAAACCATCATCTGCCGAAGAGACAACTGGCACCAAAGGTATCAAACCTGACTTATGCTTCAGATGCATATGTTTGAAAATGGCATAATGCTCCATGCGAAATGGAAATGCTACGCATTTAGAAGGATGTTATGAAAATGCAAAGGAACACAACTCGGAGGAGTGCTGAGAAGACCAACAAACCAACTCTGTTGGGGAATACGCCCTGGATGGCCTTCCAGGAAAACTTCACCCTGCTGGGTAATACGCCCTAGATGGTTCTCCTTGAAAAAACTTCACCCTGCTGGGGAAAACACCAAAACTCCACTCAGTGGAGAATCAAGAATAGAGCTGAAAAATCCAACCTGGGGAGGATAATAAGCTCTTGCTGAAGGTTCCACTATGCTTAGAATAATAATCCGCCCTGCTAGAGACATACAAGTAACAATCCACCCTACTGGGGATATCAGAGGCTTCTACTGAAGATTCCATCCTGACAAAGAAATGAAAGTAACCTCTGTTAATGATTCCCCTCCACAGGGAATGTAATGAACCTCTACAGAGAACTCTACTCTACTGGGGAATAAACAAGCTCTGCTTAAACATCTGCCCTGAGGAAAATGAGAATACCATCTATTGGGAACTCGTCGCAAAAACAGATCCTGAAAGATTCCAAAGATTATTGGACTTTGCTCGAGATACCAACCTGTTGTTGATGTACCTGTCGAGGGAATCAACACTAACCTCTGCTCGGGGAAGAAGTTTATGAATAATGATCTTGCTGGGGAGAGACACCAGAGCGCCGACCCCGTTGGGGAAGGACGTCAAGGATGTTGCCTCTACTGGAGAGTAACACTGAATTGAAATCCACCCTACTGCCGAAGGGATATCTTTCAACCTCACTCAGGTGAATATGCTGAGAATAAACCTACCCTGTTGAGGATTAGCCTATGTGGGGGACAAAAACTCTGCTCTGCTGGAGATACGCTAACAGCTCCGCTGGTGACAACATTTCCAATTTGATAACAGGACTCTGTGGGGAGACAAAATCTCTACCGTGGGGAAACAAAAATCTTTATTGAACAAAATGCCTGACTGCATTCTATCTGAAGTAGTTAACCCTTGAACACTCACTGGGTAGTACGATCCACTTCAGCTGGGAAATACAACTCTAAACTCCCGCTAGGAGAGGTCTGATTAACCATGCCTTACTGTTAGAACTTCATCGCTGGGGAGAAAAGCTCTAATGGGGAAAGGATCCTGCCATCCTGCAACAAACAAGAAACAAAAGGATGCCCCATGTGTTAAATGGCTACCTAGTATTTTACCCCAAAATTTGACCAACCATTTCTTGTACTTGACTTATGTTTCATTTCATTTAGCATTTTCATCTGCATATCATCTAGGTCGATCATTTCTCGCATATTGGTCATTATTCAGTCGGATTGAATTTATTGGGATTACAGCCGCTTTGTTCGCATTTCAGATGATTTAAACCAGTTCAAGTGATGAGTTCCATGTCAAAATTGAGCGGAGTTTGTTCTTATTCTGGTGGTTCAGTCTGTGTTGGTAATTTTGGTGCATTTCGGTGGTCGCCCTTTTTCCGTTTATTTCACTGTGTTCTTGTGATTTTTATTTCTATTTACTGCTTTAATTTCTTTTCATAATTTTTATAGAATTATTAGAAAATAGTTTTCTAGAATGGTTCTTTATTAGATTTTTAGAATTTTAATTAGACATAGAATTATAATTTATTTAGTTTTTCATTTATTTTAGAATAGAGTTTTAGTTTTTTTTAGAATTTAATTCTTTATTAGAAATAGAATAGAATTTTATTAGAACTTTAGTCTAGAATATTGTTTCTTAAATAGATTTATTAGAATAATTTAGATTCTAAGAAATAGTTTTTATTTAGATTAGAATTTTAAGTCTTTCTAAATTAGAATAGATATTAGAATTTTCATTAGAATTTAATTAATTTAATAGATTTTATTAATTTAGATTAATTTAGATCAGTTAGTTAGATTAGTTTGTTAATTAGTAATTAGAATATTGTTAGTTAATTAGGATTTCAGTTATTGTCATTAATCTTTTCATTATCATTTAATTCAACATTTGTTTAATCATTAATCAGCACAAAACCAGAATTTGGGACATATAGGCATGCCACGTGTCACGTATCAGAGTATATATGCCCTGTTCATCATCCCTAACATTGGTCAGCCATCGAAAACCCTAGAAGCCTCCATAGTTCCTATTCATCTTCATCATTCTGAGATTCCAAAAAAACCTATCGCCGCTCCTTTGTTCTTCGTCATCTTCAACCTTACAAAACCGCACACTTCCACCTTCATCAACTTAAACCTATTTCCTCCATTTTTTTCCCGAAATGGTGACAGATCCGTCTTCAACCACAACACTTCACAAACCAAAGCTTCAAACCCCTCAATCCGACCCACCACCATCCAAACCCGTTAAACCTCTTTTTCCTCATTCTTCATAAAACTTCTGCAAATCCACTCAAACTCCATCAATCCACCATTTCTCCATTTCCAACACACTCAAACAATAAACCTTCAGAACCATTAACCACTCATTTCCAAAATCCAAAATAACCCAGAAACTTTAATCTTCTACAACCCAACTTCATCGACCTCCATCGAAACCATTTCTCCAACCAATCTCCAACCCGGAAACTCCAAAACCATCAACTACCTCACCGCAACCCTTCTCCTTCGTCCTAGAACAACACCGCCATATGTAATCCCCCTCTCCCCTTCGCCGGAAAATCCCTAACCACCATCATCCGCTTCATTTCGCGATTCTTCCTCCGAAAATCCATTTTCGCTCTCAACCGAATCCCTCACCTTCAGAAACTCGCATTAAAACCTTTAACCACTTTCAAAGCCACCGCAAAACACCCTTCACCAAACTCAAACCTCTCGACCCATTCTCAGAACCAACAAGAACCCCAATACTCATCTTCATCTTCAACCTGTTTCACCATTTTTCTCCGAAAACCCCAACATCTCCGACGACCACCGCGTTTCCACTATAGGTTACCGTGATGCTCTTCCATTCTAAGCCTATTGCTGAGATCTGAAACACCGAATTCGCGACTCATAAATGAATTGATGATCTGAAAGATGTTTTGTTTGGAGATTTTTGTTTCCCTTTTGAGTTTTCGATCTAAAAAAATGAAGCAGAAGTGGAAAGCTCGCATGTGTAGAATGGAGATTGAGACATGGAGGATAATGAAGGATCCTAAACATGTTGGCTGTTTTTTTTCATTTCCGTTTTTTTGTTACTTCGTTAGTTTATCAGTTTGGTTGGGCCGTTTGGCCCATGTTTTCTTCAATAACACTCTTTTCATTTTAACTCATCCCCTATTTTAATTATAAACCCCCTTTTTCTTTTATTTTTTTATGTAGATTATTGTTAGTTTTAAAAAGATTTGTAATATATTTTATATAACTTAGTTTAATAGGTTTCTAAACCATTTTTATAATATAGTTTTTCTTAGATTTGTTAATATGTATACATTTTTTTTCATATCGGTTAAGAGTTATTATTAGTTTTTTATAAAAAAATGTTAATATTTTATATTTTAATTTCTTTTAGAAACTCTTTAATATATTTTTAGAAGTTATATTTTGATTTTGTATTTATCATTGAGCATCCGATTTCACCTTCCTCTTTTGGGTCGATGACGAGACCTCCAAGTTGTTATACGTCAAATTATTGATGGAAACGACAAGTCCGAGACCACTTTCTTTCTCATTTCCATTTTCGACCGTTTATCCATCTTTGGTCGATGACGATACTTCCGTAATCCGTTACCAGTCAAATTATTGATGAATAATGTTGGATCCGAGACCACCTCCTTTCTCTCCTTATTCCTTCTTCTTTTCGATTTTATTTTGACTTTCTTGGATCGATGAAGTCTTGTATCCGTAAGCGTCAGATTTTCAAAGTCGATAACCTTCCCGATTTCAAATCTATGGAAAATGACCATCTGGGTCATTTTCTATACTTTGGGGTCGCGATAGGCTACCTTTGATTAACGACATTATGTTTGCGATTAAGACGAGATTCCACTGTTTTTGGCCCGTGCGACACGATTCGAATGATCCTTAATATCATTTCTCTATCTTGTCCTTATCACGAATATCAATATGCGACCTCCTATAGTTTGACTTCCCTCATAAGTCGAGCAATGACGGTTCAACATCACATTGGTCCTGATTTGATTCATTAACACCTTTCAGACCATTTTCAAACCATAACCGCGACGAGTGTTGTGCGCCGTAAGCGTTAGATGCGTAGGAAATGATGAGTGGGGAGCCTCCTCTCATTCGTCTAGAGTGCTTAGCGTATGCCCTTTGGGCAATATGCGACGCATTCGCTCCTACGTCTTAGGATTTAGCGTGTGCATCCCGAACCATTTCAACTCCTTCCATTTAGGCGTTCTAGGCCTATGACCCTTTTCTCTCGCCTCCGTACGGTCGAGACCCCTTTTCTCTCGCTCCCGTGCGATCGAGGCCCTTTTTCTCTCACCTCCGTACGATCGAGATCCCCTTTTCTCTCGCCCCCGTGTGTTCGAGACCACGGTTTTCCATAGTTGGCCAAACTACGGCTGCTCTGATTTCTCATATCTGTTGAGAATACGTAGGCATAGGATTGAGATAATCCTAGCGAGCACTTTTATTTCTTTCTCACCCTTTAGTCAACCATACCTTTTAACCCAGGACATGTGACGTCCGTTCTACCGCAAATAGGTAATGCCTAAGTCTCCAATGGTCGAGCAACAATACACCTAACTGCTAGAATGCAGATGCTAGTATCGTCTACCCGAACCTTTTCTCTTGCCCCCGTGCGATCGAGAACACCCCTTTGACCCGTAGTTAGCCCAAACTACGTTTGCTCTGATTTCTCATACCAGATGAGGATACGTAGGCACAAGACGGTGATGTCTTGGCGAGCAACCTCCCCCGTAGTTTCCCAAACTACGTTGACTCTAACTTTCCCATTGCACGAGGGAATACATAGGCATAGGGCGAAGATGTCCTATCGAGTCAGTTATTTCTCTTTCCCCCCGTTTAGAAGTAGCAGCATTAGATAGTTTCTTTCACTCATAGATTAGACAACAAGCATGGATCCTGTTGAGTACAACGGACGTGAGGGGTGCTCATACCTTCCCCTTGCGTAACCGACTCCCGAACCCAAGATTTGGTTACGATGACCTGTCTTTTCCCTTTTTGTAGGTTTTCTTCGATCGTTTCCTTTCCCTCTCTTTGGGATAAATAACGAACGGTGGCGACTCTTCTATCTTTTCCGACCTCTTTTTCGCAGCGATGCGACAACTGGCGACTCTGTTGGGGATTTTCCCATCCCATATGCGAGTCAATCCTAGCGTTTGTTGTTTTCTTGTGGGTTTGTATATTTGTGTATTTTATATTGTTGTATTTATATTTTCTGCACTTTATTATTTTATCTATCATTGCTGTGATGTTGGGTGGGACTGTTCCTTTGAGAGATAAGCCAAAACCCAGGCTTGAGGATATACATAGCATTAAAGTGGAAAGTAGTGATGGACATGTATGGAAGCATACACTAGTCCTCACGAAATTCGCGTTCAGACGAGGTTTTCTTTGAAGATATCCCATCATGTACATTGGTCGGGAGGGGGATGTTGGATCTGAAAACTGTCGACTCTGGAGACCGATCATTTGGGAGTCAGCTAAGTGAGGCGGCTTCGTTAGACTATGATGCCAAACTAGAAATGGTGAACGTATCATCGTTTCTCGAAAGTTTGTGACGCTGACGACCGCATAGGATGTCAAACCTTGTCAGATATTAGGTCTATACCTTGTGAGTGGGAGGGTTATGCAGGAAACTTGACCTCCAACCTACCTGGATTTCTTATCAGTGCGGAGCTTTAATCTCTGATGTTATGGGGTTCATATACTTTGGTCTTTTGGTGTTCCGGTATTTTCTCGCCAAAGCGAAGCTCTGGTTCAACTCAGTCAGTAGCGCGACATTTATTCAGAGATTTATGGAGGCTATGATCCCGTGTTCCTTGCATTTTGCATTGCATTTGCATAAACATCTTTGCATCATTTTGCATATCATTCTTCAGCTGGCCAGAGCTCTCATCCTGCCTTTGTTTTTTATCAGAAGTTGATTCCCCGGTGTCTGTTCTGAACAAGCGGTGATTGTTGGAAGACAACCAAGTGGTTGAAGCAGGATTAAGCAGTGTGAAGAAGTGAGATCGAGTTGGGAATTGTTGGTAGCTATGTCAGGGAACGACCTCCAGAATATTGACACCCCACCAGGTTTTACTGTGATGACCAACCCTCTGTATGGTTCTCTGCCTGATGAAGACTCTCCGCAAGTGAACAACCTCACTCAAGCTCAGCCTGTGCAGCCTTCTGTTGAAGACCAGGACTTACATGAAAAGTTTGTTGTCTGAAGTGAACGCCCCTCTTCTCCTGATACTACAGATTGTCCTGATGTTTCTTTCTCTGTGTCGAATTCCAAAGGAAAGGTCCCCACAATGAAGACTAAAGACCCGAGAGTTCTTGAGTATGCTAAAAGGTTTCAGGTGTTGGATGAAAAACTCAAGGCCTTGGAAGTTAAGGATACTTTTGGTCTCAATGCTTCGGACATGTGCTTGGTACCCGACCTAGTGTTACCTCCAAATATCAAGGTGCTGAGGTTTGAGAAATACAAAGGAGATAGCTGCTCGAGGCAACATTTGTTAATGTTTTGTAGAAGTATGACTTCATTTATGCATAACGACAAGCTTATGATTCACTGTTTCCAGGACAGTCTAAGTGGGGTATCTTTGAGTTGGTACATGCAGTTAGAGAGTAATCAGATCCAATCATGGATGGACTTAGCTAAGGCTTTTCTGAAGCAGTATGAATATAATCTTGACATGGCTCCTAGCCACATGCAGTTGCAAAGTTTGTCTCAAGAGAACAATGAACCCTTCAGAAGGTATGCTCAGAGATGAAGAGAATTTTCTTTCAAAGTGCAACCGCCGCTTCTAGACCAAGAGTTAGCAGACATATTCATAGATTCCTTGTAGAGCCCATACTTTGAGAGGATGATTGGGATTACACCAAACTTCTTTGACCTGGTAGCAGCAGGAGAACGCATTGAGAGTGGCATTAAGAGTAGAAAAATTCAGGATATCTCGAGCAGCCAGGCCAGTGAAATTGAATCCCTTAGTAACTCCCAAGAGGAAGAGGAAAGTGTGATCAACATAGTCGTGACAGATGTTGGTTATTCTCAGGGTGAGTCGATGAAGTCTTTTGGTTCTTCATCTTCTCAGTAGTCATTACCTCCGGTGTCATGTTATTCTTATGGACAGACGACTGTGCCTAGGGCACCACATCAGAAACCTTGGATTGCTCCTCATGAAAATTAATGAGCCCATGGTCTAGGTTCTTCGAATCAACGCCAGAATCAGAACAGGCCTTGCAATAACTTGGAAAGAAGGATTGCTCCTCTTCATCCAGTCCCTATGTCGTACAGTCAACTTCTGCCACATCTGGTTCAGAACTCATTGGTGGAGCCCAAGACTCTTAAGCCTACTCCAGAACCTTACCCTCTTGGGTACAATCCCCATGTTCAGTGTGGATATCATGGCGGATCCATGGGGCACTCAACCGAGGATTGCAAAGCTTTTCAAGCCAAAGTGAAACAGTTGATTGACAAAGGGTACATTTCCTTTCCAGAAGGAAGTTTGGTTGTTTATTTCAACCTCTCAACTGTTTAAGCTCGTAGGTTCCGAGGGTCATTTCCAAAAGCCAGTGGTCCAGACAGGCAGACATCCTCAACATTGGCAGTCCTTGGACAATCTTATCATTTGCATTTGTAGTTTCTTTCCTGTTAGTTGCTACTTGCTTTTAAACATTGTTGTTTTGAATGGTAATATTAATGAAGTGATTATGCATTTTCCTGAATTAATCATGTTGCATTCGCTCATTTATCACAAAGCACAGACACATACACCTTTTATCCACTCCACTTTATCACTGTTGTTTAGTAAAGATTGGATTGAGGATGACGAAAATTGAAAACTCATAATTGATTATCGTATGCTTTCGGATAAAAACCTGTTGATGACGTACATGCATTATTTCAAATCCCTTAAACACCAGAAAGATAAGGATTTAGTCCCTAGTTAACCACTTAGAGCCTAGAAGTAGAAGTTTCTTTTGGACTTTCAAACCCTCACATCTTAACCTAGGGCAGGATAGTTGTCAGTTAGTTTGATGGAACGTTCAAATTCTATAGAGGAGTGTTCCCATTCGAGGACCAATCTCATCTTATCCCTCTCAGAAAGTCATCTCTCATCAACCACAATGGTTAAGCCTCACCAATCAGGAGTGAGACAGTCACAACCTTTTCAGAGAAATCAAGACAGTCAGTGTCACACGACTTGTTTCAAAGAAAAAGAAAAGAAAAGAGAAAGAAAGCCTACTAAGTCAAAAAGCTGGAAAGCAAATACTTAGGAAAAATTGGGGCATCCCGCTGGACTTCAAAATAAAAGAATCAGTCCAGGCAAAAATTAGGGAATAAAAGAATAAAAAGAAAGGATTTCAGAAGAAAAATCCTCAAACAAGAACAAATTCGTGTGACTACAGACACAGAAGACAAAAAGGGGTAACTGTCACTCCGAAAACCTTGTGGGTTCCTTAACCATCACTCCTACCATTCAATAAACCTTTTTGAAGAGGTGAGTGCTTGTGCCTAGTTAACTGAACGTAGGATTGGAGATCATCACGAAGAAGGGGTGGGTACAAATCATACTTTGAGCTTAATATCTTTTGTTTCAATAACTGTGAACCAGACCACGTTATAACTCTTAAAAGACCTAATTGAGGCAGGATTTATTCTGAAAGAATACTATCGCAAGGTTGCGTAAACTGACTCCTCACATATTTGCTATTCATCAACATCGGTGTCATTATCCTTGCTATATCTTTCACACCAACCAAGTTTGCACAAGGTTTGGACTAAATGGTCTATTCGTCTCACTATCACGACACTTAATAAATGACATTTATTTCAAAACTTGCATGAACACCACATTAAAATTACCATTCGTGAACAAACAATTTTAATTGCAGGTCAGTAGTTGACATGGAGGAAATTCTAACAGGGAGCAATCAAACAGGACTAGATCATTCAGCAGTCTGGATCTGGGGCATTGGCATATGGAGAGTTTGGAATCAGTCAGTCTGAGATAAATACCCAAGCATCGGTTGATTATGGGGAAAATCATTCAAGAATCGGTTGATCAGAAGTGAATCATCTTGAGAATACCGATCAGGGGCAAGTCACTTGGAGATTCTGTTGATTTGAGGGAAGCTCCTCTAGTGTTCAGTCATGACAAGTTAAGTCGCTTCAACGCTCATTCAGGGGCAAGCTACTTCAAGAGTATATCGAAGCCAACCATTCTAAGAATCGGTTAATCAAAGGTGAATCCTTTCGTGGTACAGGTTCTGGGGCAAGCCATCTCGAGGTCATCTCATGGCAAGCTACTTCGTTTTTCAAGATGAACTTTCCCAAAGATCAGACGGGGGCAAGTTGAACTACACTGGGGCAAGTTACTCAAGCAAGTTCATTCTCGTCAGCAAAAGTTGAGTGTCGAGGAATTGTGCCATCACCTCGTCAAATTACCTTAACCTTCTGAAAAGGCCTTCTTGTCTTTGGATCGTCATCCAACAGCCTGAACTTGTTACCTGTCAGAACCTTGTAACCGAAATCACTTCCAGAGCCCAGTTCTCGTCTGGAAAACCTTTAAACCAGTTATCGCCTGGTCAACCCTTCAGTAAACACCAGTTCCCATCTAGTACATGTCAAAGCTTTAAACCAATTCTCGTCTGGTCACCCATTATTTAGCCTATTGTTTAACCAGTTCTCGTCTGGCAAACACCATTTAAAAATCCAGTTCTCGTCTGGAAAACCACAAAATCAGTTCCCGTCTGATACCAAACTAGAAGTCAGTTCCCACCTGACAACTTAACCTTTTGCCATTAGTTCTCGCCTGGTGGTCTACCTTTTGAATACCAGTTCTCATCTGGTAGTTCCCCTTCAAAGCTCACTTTCATTGGTAACCAAAAATAAATCCATAAACATCCAATCACCATAAACCTGGTTCCATCCCTAAACCAAAAGCCCAACTATACTTGGCATGATCATTCCCAATGTCTTACATGTTATCATATTCCCCGACACGAGGCTCGATTGATCTCACTTCTCCATGGTTGAGATTATGTATCTCTGCAGGGTGGTGTCGTTAGATCAGAAATATATCCCCGCAGGGCAATGATGTTAAATCAAGAATATCTCGCCAACAGTGATGTGTACTTATCCCTATTGATTTGAGATTGAAGTTCTCCCTAGCAGGTCGAGATTGATATCCCCAACGGGTTGAACATATGCGCCTATCCTCCGGTAGGTGGAACTTGAAGTTCTCCTCGACATGCAAATTCGGGATTACTCCCCCAGCGGTGGGACGAGTGCAGTGTTGTTGCCCCCACAGAGTCTAAGGATTTTACTTCTTTCCCCTCAGAGTCTAGGTCATTGACTAATTCCCCAAGCAGAGGTTGATGTTGATAAGTTGTATTCTCATTTTTCTCCAAGCAGAGGTTGATGCTGATTCCCTCATTGAATATTCCTCGGTGAAGTTGTTTTCCCCAGCAAAAGTCCAATAGTACTTGGCACCTAGTCATCCCCAGCAGAGTTGGCTTCGTCTCTTCAGCATTTATTTTGCTGGAGTGGTTCCTTTGCATTTTGCATAGCATCCTCCCAAACGCGTAGCATGTCCATGTCGTATGGAGCATTACTCCATATTCAAACATAAGCATTCAAAGCATAAGCCAGGTTCTTACCTCTTATTTTTAGATGTATCTCTGGCTGGTATCAAATATATTTTCATAAGCCCGTGCTGTATCTAGACCCCAGAAAATATTGGTGTTTTTCTTGAGCTTGTGTGGTATCCAGACCCCAGCAAGATCGTTGACAGATGTGTTTATTTTATCATTCCTCCCCAGTAGAGTCTACATGGTTAAATTCATTATTTTCCCAATGGATTTCTTCTTTCATATTGTGAATCAACGGATTCTGTTCTCAACTTCGTATTGAGCTGGCCTTCGGGTTCGATGCTCGTTTTAATTAACGGATGCCTGCTTAGATTAGCATATGTTCTCAACTTCGTGTTGAGCCGGCCTTCGGGTTTGATGCTCATTTTAATTAACGGATGTCTGCTTAGATTAACAGATGTTCTCAACTTCGTGTTGAGCCGGCCTTCGGGTTCGATGCTCATTTTAATTAATAGATGCCTGTTTGGATTAGCAGATGTTCTCAACTCGTGTTGAGCCGGCCTTCGGGTTCGATACTCGTTTTAATTAATGGATGCTTGCTTGGATTAGCAGATGTTCTCAACTTCGTGTTGAGCTGGCCTTCAGATTCGATGCTCGTTTTAATTAACGGATGCCTGCTTGGATTAGCAGATGTTCTCAACTTCGTGTTGAGCTGGCCTTCGGGTTCGATACTTATTTTTATTTAACGGATGCTTGCTTTGGACAGCAGATGTTTTTCCTAAATACACGTCGATGCTCTCCGATTGGGGGTGAGTTAGCCCATTCTCCTACAACTATCAGTTACATTTCTACGGTGATTTTACTTCCATTCTGGTGGACCATTCTGCAATTTGGTTTTTGCGGTTGGAAAATTTATAGATTCTTTTGTATTCAACCGCCTGTTACCTTGAATGTTTGAAAGTCGTTCGCTTTTTATCCCTTCAGGTCCAAGTCGTTTGAATAGGGGCAGCTGTTGTACCCCAAAATTTGACCAACCATTTCTTGTACTTGACTTATGTTTCATTTCATTTAGCATTTTCATCTACATATCATCTAGGTCGATCATTTCTCACATATTGGTCATATTATCAGTCAGATTGAATTTATTAGGATTACAACCGCTTTGTTCACGTTTCAGACGATTCAAACCAGTTTAAGTGATGAGTTCCATGTTAAAATCGAGTGGAGTTTGTTCTTATTCTGGTAGTTCAGTCTGTGCTGGTAATTTTGGTGCATTTCGGTGGTCGCCCTTTTTCCGTTTATTTCGCTGCGTTCTTGTGATTTTTATTTCTATTTTCTGCTTTAATTTCTTTTCATAATTGTTATAGAATTATTAGAAAATAGTTTTCTAGAATGGTTCTTTATTAGATTTTTAGAATTTTAATTAGACATAGAATTAGAATTTATTTAATTTTTCATTTATTTTAGAATACAGTTTTAGTTTTTTTATAGATTTTAATTCTTTATTAGAAATATAATAAAATTTTATTAGAACTTTAGTCTAGAATATTGTTTCTTAAATAGATTTATTAGAATAGTTTAGATTCTTAGAAATAGTTTTTATTTAGATTAGAATTTTAAGTCTTTTTAAATTAGAATATATATTAGAATTTAATTAATTTAATAGAATTTATTAACTTAGATTAATTTAGATCAGTTAGTTAGATTAGTTTGTTAATTAGTAATTAGAATATTGTTAGTTAATTAGGATTTTAGTTATTGTCATTAATCTTTTCATTATCATTTAATTCAACATTTGTTTAATCATTAATCAGCATAAAACCAAAATTTGGGACAGTCAGGCATACCACGAGTCACGTATCAAGGTATATATGCCCTGTTAATCATCCCTAACATTAGTCAGCCACCGAAAACCCTAGCAGCCTCCGTAGTTCCTATTCATCTTCATCATTCTGAGATTCCAAAAAAACCTACCGTCGGTCCTTTGTTCTTCGTCATCTTCAACCTTACAAAACCGCACACTTCCAGCTTCATCAACTTAAACCCAATCCCTCCATTTTTTCTCCAAAGTGGTGACAGATCCGTCTTCAACCACAACACTTCACAAACCAAAGCTTCAAACCCCTCAATTTGACCCACCACCATCCAAACCCAATAAACCTCGTCTTCCTCATTCTTCATAAACCTTCTGCAAATCCACTGAAACTCCATCAATCCACCATTTCTCCATTTCCAACACACTCAAACAATAAACCTTCAGAACCATTAACCACTAATTTCCGAAATCGAAAACAACCCAGAAACTTCAATCTTCTTCAACCCAACTTCATCGACCTCCATCGAAACTATCTCTCCAACCAATCTCCAATCCGGAAACTCTAAAACCTTCAACTACCTCGCCACAACCCTTCTCCTTGTTCCCAGAACAACACTGCCGTATTTAAACCCACTCTCCCCTTCGCCAGAAAATCCCCAACCACCATCATCCGCTTCATTATGCGATTCTTCCTATGAAAACCCATTTTTGCTCTCAACCGAATCCCTCACCTTCAGAAACTCACATTAAAACCTTCAAACACTTTCAAAGCCACCGCAAAACACCCTTTGTCGCTACCGCAAAAATAAGGTGCCGGTAAAACAGAAAATTCGCCACCTTTCGTTATTTATCCCACAGAAAGGGAAAGGAAACGATCGGAAAAACCTGACGAAAAGGTATAAGACAAGGTCATCGCAACCATGTCTGGATTCGGGAGTCGGTTACGTAAGGGGAAGGTATTACCACCCCTCACGTCCATCGTACTCGATGGGATCCATGCTTGTTGTGTTTATCTGACGGGTTGATTTAACTATCTAGCTAAAGGTCTGGTCTGAAGAGAAAAGAAAATGACTCGGCAGAACACAACAGTTCTATGCCTACGTATTCCTGCCTGGAACGAGAAATCAGAGTCAACGTAGATCGCCTAACTACGGGTTACAAGGTGAAGGTTGCTCGCCGAGATATCGTATCTCGTGCCTACGTACTTTCACACAGCGTGAAATATCAGAGCAAACGTAGTTTGGGCTAACAAGAGACACAGGTTTGCCTATTTTATCCGAGTAGGGTTAACAGACGGTTCCAGCAGTTGGTGTATGCAGCTCGCTCGTCGGAGACTTAGGCGTTTACCATTTGCGGTAGAACCGAGAGTTAACAAAACTCTCCTTATGAAAATAGTTTCCAAGGATTAAAGGTCCCAGAGGACAAAAAGATGTTTGATCTTTGTTTCGAAGTCTTTTAGAAGAAATGTTTTTTATGGATGTTTGCAACTAATATCGCACTAGAGACTATGACCTGAGAGTGAATGCGTCGCATGTCACCCAAAGGGTACCATACTAAACATCCAAGCTGTTGAAAAGAAACTCTCCAACAACCCTTTCTCAAATAGCTTAAGGCTCGTAGCGTACGACATCAATTAACCTTTATTACTGTATTTTGATTTGTTTGAAGATGAGAAGAGAAAGGACGCACTAAAGGGGAACTAATCCAATCCTATAGTTGTCATGCAAAGTTGATCCTATGATTGAGGTTAGGAGGGAACTAACTAATCTTATCATGCATGGTTAGAACCCTAATGTCTGTCATAACTTCTCTTGAACAAGAGAAGTCAGAGTCCCTAGGGGAACATGGCAAAGGAAAGCAACAACAACAGAAATAAACTGTAAAGAAGTAATTGTAAGTAAAATGCATGCAATGCAACACTACAAGCAAAAGCCACACAAAACACAGGCAAGGGAGACAAACTCAACCTTCAGCCAGCAAGCAAAGCCAAACAGTAATAGACAAGCAGAGGGAGACAGACTCAACCTCTAATGCAAACAAGCAAAGGGAGCCAAGCTCAACCTTTCAGTGATCTTAGGCCTATAATCAACTATATGAAAGCCTAGTCTAATGCAACACACCAAACAATCACACAAGCAAACACAGTCAGAAAATACAGCAAACAGGACAGCAGACAAGCAGCTCAATAGCAAAGCAGTCTAACAGCAAAACAATCCAACAAACTGTAGTTTGATCTCCATGCCCAAGCTATCTTCAAGAGAAGACTTCATCTTCAAGCTTCAAGTGATCCACTAAGAGAGATGATAATCAACATCAAGATGATTGCATGATGATGGGAAGCATGATGGAAACCAAGGGAATCCATCATGGCACTCAACCATACATCCAAGCTAGGCATCCTCAAAGGTTCTACCTTTTGTGGTATGCCACACATCCTTCCAAAGGAAGGATGAGGCTTCCACATAGGGACCCTGAATCATAGGATAGGAATGGAATGCACACAAATCAAACCATGTTTGTGAAAGAAGAAAACAACTTCTAAGGCTCTACACAACCCTAATCTTACAAGCTTAAAGAAAGCTACTCAAAGGGAACCAAAACATCAAAACCAAGCCTTAAAATTAAGCACACAGAAGCTCTAACAAGTACAAAGCACTACCAAGAGGAATGAGAAACTTATTTCATGCTATGGGTCACCATTGAGGTCATTCTAAAGGAAAAGGTCATGTTAGAAGCATCATAAAACTAGTCAAATTATTAATTCTAAGAAAAATATGAAATCAAGTCCTAAAATTCTAGAGAATTTTCTAAGGGATCCTAAGAGGATCAGGGGCCTATGGTAGAAAATCCAGGGATTGAATCTAAAGGGAAAGTCACCTAATAATTTCTAAATCTAAAGTTATCAAAGGGGAACCCTAAAATGGAAGGTCATGGGAACCTAATTCATAAACAATCCTATTGTTTGATAAAAATTATGAAATAAATCCTAAGGGATCATGCACATCTATGCTAACAGCCAGCCAAATCTCAAGCCTAAATTCTATACCAATTAATCATACAAAAATCAGAAAAACATGAGGAATTATGCCAAAATTAAAGAAATAACAAAAATGGAAAAATACCAAATAAATGGAAAAATTGCACAAAAATAACATCCAAGCATACTAAATAATCAGAAGTAAAATGATGAGCATCCATATATTTTTGTTATATTTTTCTGATCAAAATTGAATTTAATATGAATTAAAATGATAAAAGCAATTAAAATAAATCCAAAAATCAATTAAAGAAAAATAAAAGCCAGGAAATAATGAGAAGCGTTGGATCTGGAGACTTTGTCAAGGCATCCAATGGCTATCCACGCGCCAAAACATTAATGAAGCTGTGCGTTTTGAGGGTCCAAGGTCAAAACTCAGATTAAATCACAAGCGTTGGATTGGATTACAAAGTCACCATTTCACACAGATCCAAGGGCTAATGGTCATCATCCTCGTTCAAACTCTGAAAGGGAGGGAAATTACCAGCGGTGGCCGGAGAAGGACGCCGGTCGTCTTCTCCGGCGAGGTCAAAATGTCCAGTCGTCCAAACCTCACTATACTTGGCCAAACCTATACCGTTCTCCTTGTTTTTTCGCCCTGAGTTCAAATCTGCCATCCATTGGTCTTGATTCTTCATGGATTGTAAGATTCGAAAGCAAATAGAAAATACACCAACTTCTTGATCATCACCAAACTCCTAACTAAGTCCACAGATCTTTTCCTCACTCTTCAAGGATCATCGTGTACTGTCCAAATCTAAGTATCTCTCAAGGATCAGGCCTATAGGAACTCCAACAGAAATGGCGCATCCACTTGAATCATCATCTAACTCTACAATTCCTATCCTAAAACGTTCTAGGCATCTTCCTAATGCTTAACCTCATTTCAATTCTATCTAAAACAGCCAGAATCAAGAGCAATCGTGAAAGTTACCAACCTGAGTTGTAGCTTGAAATTGGAGCAGTTGTGATGCGATCCTTCCTTCAATCTTGTGCAGATCCACTCAATGATCTATGCTGAAGATGATAGAATCCAAGATTTGCTTTGAAATGCTCTTGAAATGGAAACACGATTTTCAGTTTTGCTCTTGAAAACTCAAACTCTAATCTCTGGTTCCAGCTCAAAATGATCACCAACCTTGCACTGAACCTTCTTATGAACTTATATAGAGGTGAATGGAAGGTTCTAGAGGCCCATGGAAAGCCCAAACTGTGATATCCAAATTTTCAATTTTGCTTGAAAAACTCAATCATGGTATACACGATTCTGAGGTGATTCCTTCTCCAAGAAGCTTCATTTGCCTTGCTTGTGGACTGTGGAGAAAGAAAGGACCAGATTTCACCCTTATTTGTATCCTATGGCCAAGATTTGAGGTGTAACTTCCTCATGAAGTAACAAAGTAAAACACCATGAAACAAACCTCAAATTGAAATTCCATTAATGCCAAAGTGTTCCAAATGATTTTTCTGGTCAAAATGAGTACTCATTTGGTCTTGTTTGAACACATATGATTAAATTTGAATTTTTCAACTTAAATGCCTTTTAATTTCCCCTTTGTCAAATTTCATCAAACCAAGTCTTGCCCTAAGCCAAATTAATGCCTCATGGATACATAGTTGACCTTAAAATCCCATTTTGAGCAAGTTTCATGTTGAACAAAACTCCATTTGAGGCTCACAAGATAGTGAAAATGACCTATAATCCAAAATGACCTATAATCTTACTTTCCCAAAATGCCCTTGACTTGTAAACCTCATAACTGTAGTTCCATAAATCAGATGAAAGACTTCTAGTACAATTTGGATAGCTAAGATAAATACCTACAACTTTCATGTTGGCCAAAAGTTTAGGAGAAACGTCCTTATAGGTCAAAAGGTCCTTGGAAGTTGGTTGACTTTTGCAGACAAATCTCACATTTCTCAGATGACCTGTAACTTGTCTGGATCATAACTTGAGTTCTATAAATCCAATCAAGGACTTCTAGTACTCAAATTAAAGCTAAGAACATGATCCACAAGTTCCATGTTGGTAAAAAGTTGATATAAAACTTGTATCTTGAGGTAAGTGGTCTTGAAGTTAGGCACTAAATTGGGGATTTTATCCTGAGAACCCTAATTTAGCAACTCCTCACACTCTGAATTCTTCTGGAATTGATCTTGGAATAACACCTCATGTATCTCAACACAACCTTCCATGATCACAAAGACTTATAAATGAGTCTTAATCTCCTTCCATTGCACAGTTAACTTAAGGTTACTCAAATGAAAACCCTAATTGTAACACCCTCAACTGTGGCTTTTCACTCTTAGCATAATGACTTGACTGAGCTCCACCATGACCCTCAAGGAACTCCATGAACTCTATCCATATACCCTATCCATGATCAAGGATTCGCAACCTAATGATGGTCTTCAATTGGCCCCCAAGTTAGGAGATGAACCACATACCAGCATCCAAACTTCTCAAGAACACAACCCACTTTCTGATGATTTTGGTGACCTCTCAAGCTTGAATAAACCCTCTAGACAGGCTCCTCTTGATATAAACCACACTTGGTCCCCTGCTAAATGAATAATGCTATATTATGCAAATGCTAGACCAATGACATGCTAGTGCAATGAAACAAAAGCCAAGTAAGAAAAAGGTTAGGCAAATTTTGGGGTGCAACACCCTTCACCAAACTCAAACCTCTCGACCCATTCTCAGAACCAACAAGAACCCCAATACTCATCTTCATATTCAACCCGTTTCACCATTTTCTCCGAAAACCCCAACATCTCCGACGACCACCGCGTTTCCACTATAGGTTACCGTGATGCTCTTCCATTCTAAGCCCATTGCTGAGATCTGAAACACCGAATTCGCGACTCGTACACAAATTGATGATATGAAAGAGGTTTTGTTTGGATATTTCTGTTTCCCTTTTGAGTTTTCAATCTAAAATCATGAAGTAGAAGTGGAAAGCTCGCATGTGTAGAATGGAGATTGAGACATGAAGGATAATGAAAGATCCTGAACGTGTTGGCTATTTTTTTTCATTTCCGTTTTTTTTGTTACTTCATTAGTTTATCAGTTTGGTTGGGCCGTTTGGCCCTTGTATTCTCAATAACACTCTTCTCATTTTAACTCATCCCCGGTTTTAATTATAAACCCCCTTTTTCTTTTATTTTTTTATGTAGATTATTGTTAGTTTTAAAAAGATTTGTAATATATTTTATATAACTTAGTTTAATAGGTTTGTAGAACATTTTTATAATATAGTTTTTCTTATATTTGTTAATATGTATACATTTTTTTCATATCGGTTAAGAGTTATTATTAGTTTTTTCTAAAAAATGTTAATATTTTATATTTTAATTTCTTTTAGAAACTCTTTAATATATTTTTAGAAGTTAGATTTTGATTTTGTATTTATCATTGAGCATCCTATTTCACCTTCCTCTTTTGGGTTGATGACGAGATCTCCAAGTTGTTATACATCAAATTATTGATGGAAAAGACAAGCCCGAGACCACTTTCTTTCTTGTTTCCATTTTCGACCGTTTATCCATCTTTGGTCGATGACGACACTTTCGTAATCCGTTACCAGTCAAATTATTGATGAATATTGTTGGATCCGAGACCACCTCCTTTCTCTCCTCATTCCTTCTTCTTTTCGATTTTATTTTGACTTTCTTGGATCGATGAAGTCTTTTATCTGTAAGCGTCGAATTATCGAAGTCGATAACCTTCCCGATTCCAAATCTATGGAAAATGACCATCTGAGTCATTTTCTCTACTTTGGGATCGCGATAGGCTACCTTTGATTAATCGACATTATATTTGCGATTAAGACGAGATCCCACTGTTTTTGGTCTGTGCGACACGATTCAATTGGAGAATGATCCTCAATATTATCTCTCTACCTTGTCCTAAGCACGAATATTAATACGCGACCTCCTATAGTCTGAATTCCCTCATAAGTCGAGCTACGAAGGTTCAACGTCACATTAGTCTCGATTCGATTCATTAACACCTTTCGGACCGTGTTCAAACCATAACCGTGGCGTGTGTTGTGAGCCGTAAGCGTTAGATGCATAGGAAATGATGAGTGGGGAGCATCTTCTCGTTCGTCTAGAGTGTTTAGCATATGCCCTTTAGGAAATATGTGACGCATTCGCTCATACGTCTTAGGATTTAGCGTGTGCGTTTCGAACCATTTCAACTCCTTCTGTTTAGGCGTTCCAGGCCTAGAACCCTTTTCTCTCGCCTCCGTGCGATCGAGACCCCTTTTCTCTCGCCCCCGTGCGATCGAGGCCCTTTTTCTCTCGCCCCCGTGCGATCGAGATCCCCTTTTCTCTCGCCCCCGTGCGATCGAGACCCGTTTTTTCGTAGTTGGCCGAACTACGGCTACTCTAATTTCTCATATCTGTTTAGAATACGTAGGCATAGGATTTCAATAATCCTAGCAAGCACTTTTCTTTCTTTCTCATCCTTTAGTCAACCATACCTTTTAACCCAGGACATGCTACATCCGTTCTACCACAAACAGGTAACGCCTAAGTCTCCAATGGTCGAGCAACAATACACCTAACTGCTAGAATGCGTACGCTAGTATCGTTTACTCGAACCTTTTCTCTCGCCCCCGTACGATCGAGAAAACCCCTTTGACCTTAGTTAGCCCGAACTAAGTTTGCTCAGATTTTTCATACCAGATGAGGATACGTAGGCACAAGAAGGCGATGTCTTGGCGAGCAACCTCCCCCGTAGTTTCTCGAACTACGTTGACTCTGACTTTCCCACTGCACGAGGGAATACGTAGGCATAGGGCGGCGATGTCCTATCGAGTCAGTTCTTTCTCTTTCCCCCCGTTTAGGAGTAGCAGCATTAGATAGTTTCTTTCACTCATAGATTAGACAACAAGCGTGGATCCCGTTGAGTATAACGGACATGAGGGGTGCTCATACCTTGCCTTTGCGTAACCGACTCCCGAACCCAAGATTTATTTGCGATGACCTGTCTTTTCCCTTTTCATAGGTTTTCTTCGATCGTTTCCTTTCCCTCTCTTTGGGATAAATAACGACCGGTGGCGACTCTTCTGTCTTTGCCGGCCCCTTTTTCGCCGCGATGGGACACATAGGTTATCATTCATGACACTTATCGTTCAAGCAAATCTATTTCTTTCATTATGCTCTGTAAAACATCATGTTTTCGCCTATAATGTTTATAAAAAATATCATACATTTTTGCAAACAAAACAGTAAAAGTAAAAACAGGAAATGAAAAACTCTTGGACTAAAGTGAATACTTTATTGATGAAAGGCCTATAAATAGGCGAATTTACAATTCGGATGCAATCCCTGAAAAGAGATAATTGCGCAAAAAGCAAAAAGAATATATACAAATGTCGGCAATATGGAAACATACAACCACCATGTGTCGATTCATCTATGACCTGTATGTCTTTGATGTTCCCCCATGTTTCGCCTTCTAAAAAGACTGATTGGACTGATTCCTTTCCTTCGGGATAACCATGTATTGTATAAGTTCACAGATCGAAAGTAGATCGCAGTCGTTTGCTTTCAAACCCCTAACATTTTCCTGGATCGCCCTTTCGGGTTTTCAATCCATCGGGATACCCATTTTTGCCAAAGTCGCTTTTTCAGGTTTTCAACTTTGCGGGTTTATTCTTTCCTTTTATCCCTAATTTTTGCCCGAACCTTTCCTTTTTATGGTTCGCCAGGATGCCCCATTTTTGCCTGGACTTTTCTTTTTGTGTCCAGCGGGTTTCTTTTAAGCAAAGTATTTTTTAACCACGTATGCGTTCACAGGGGACAAAAAATCTTCACCGTCCATGGTTAATAGTAATAAGGCTCCGCCAGAGAAAACCTTTCTTACCATATATGGACCTCCATAGTTGGGAGTCCATTTGCCCCTGTGATCTGTCTGAGGAGGAAGGATCCTTTTCATCACTAAATCACCTGTTTGGAAGCACCGAGGACGAACTTTTTGATCAAAGGCTTTCTTTATCCTACTCTGGTACAACCAGCCATGAGCAATGTATGCCAACCTCTTCTCGTCAATTAGGCTCAACTGACTTAATCTAGCTTGCACCCATTCATCTTTGTCAAGCTTTACATCATCAAATAATATCCTTAAAGAAGGAATCTCAACTTCTAATGGTAGGACTGCCTCCGTACCATACACCAGTGAGAAAGGAGTTGCCCTGGTTGAAGTACGCACCGAAGTACGATAACCGTGAAGAGTAAAAGGCAACATCTTATCCCAATCCTTATAGGTTACAACCATCTTCTGCATAATCTTCTTGATATTCTTGTTAGCTGCCTCAACAACGCCATTCATCTTCAGACAATATGGAAAAGAGTTGTGATGCTCAATCTTGAAACTCTGGCACAATTCCTTCATCATCTTATTATTCAAATTTGAATCATTATCAGTAATGATTCTCTCCGGAATTCCATAACGATAAATGATGTCCTTCTTTATGAATCGGGCGACCACCTGTTTCGTGACATTGGCAAAGGAAGTTGCTTCTACCCATTTCGTGAAGTAATCAATCGCAACCAGAATGAAGCGATGACCATTGGAAGCAGTCGGGTCAATCTTCCCAATCATATCAATTCCCCACATAGAAAAGGTCCAAGGGGATGTTAACACATTCAGAGGGGTCGGTAGAACATGTACCTTATCAGCATAAATCTGGCATATTTGAAGCAATCAGATTCCATAGTAATCTAGTAATACCCAACTCTCAGCAATATTCTGGCCATTGCATGTCCACTGGCATGAGTACTGAAAGAACCCTCGTGGACTTCCTCCATTAACAAGCCTGCTTCATATTCGTCATCACAGTGCAACAAAACCATGTCAAAGTTTCTCCTGTATAACACCTCATCCTTGTTCAGATAGAAATTACTGGCTAACCTCCTCAGAGTCTTCTTATCTTTGCTGGATGCCCCAGATGGGTACTCTTGAGTCATGAGAAAATGCTTCATATAAAAATACCAAGGCTTTCCATCTGATACCTTCTAAATTGCAAACACAAAAGTGGGTCTATCAAGACACATAATGGTGATAGGTGGAACTTCATTCCAGAAATTCACTTTATACATCGATGCTAATGTGGCCAAGGTGTCCACCATCTGATTCTCAGTCCTAGGCACATGATGGAACTCAAATCTATCAAAGAATGGAAACAGTCTCCTTGCATAATTCTTGTAAGGCACCAGGTTGGCCTGACAAGTTTCCCATTCTCCTTTGATTTGATTGACGACTGGCGCTGAATCGCCATATACGTCAAGATTCTTGATCCTCATATCAACGGATTCTTCTAAGCCCATAATGCATGCTTCGTACTCAACTTCAGTATTGGTGCAGGCAAATGTCAATCGGGCAATGAACGGTATGTGAGAACCGTGAGGAGTCGTAATGATTTCACCGATTCCATTACCATATGAATTAACGGCTCCATCGAAAACCAACTTCCACTGAGATCCAATCTCAGGACCCTCATCAGGTCAAGGCTCATCACAGTCTTTCATCTTCAAAAACATGACATCTTCGTCTGGAAATTCAAACTTCATCGACTAATAATCCTCAATCGGCTCTTCAGCAAGATATTATGACAGAACGCTTCCCTTTATGGCTTTCTAGGAAACATACTAAATATCATACTCTGTTAAACCATTTACCATCGGGAAATCCTTCTGGAGAGTGCTTGTTTCTCAAAGACGTACTTGATCAGATACATCTTCGAAATCAACAGGGTTGTATGGTTTAACATGTACTACCTCAAACGCTTAGCAGCCCAAGCGAGTGCACAACATGTTTTCTCTAGCATTGAGTATCTCAACTCACAATCAGTGAACTTTTTACTCAGGTAATAGATGGCGTGCTCTTTTCTACCTGACTCGTCCTGTTGACCAAGCACACATCACATTGAATTCTCAAGAATCGTGAAATACATGATCAGAGGTCTCCCTACAACTGGAGGTATGAGTATTGGTGGTTCCTGCAGATACTCTTTTATTCTTTCAAATTCCTTCTGGAAATTTTCATTCCACCTGACCGTTTGATCTTTTCTTAACAATTTGAATATTGGTTGACAAGTGGCTGTAAGATGAGATATGAACCTTGCAATGTAGTTCAATCTCCCGGGGAAACCATGAACCTCTTTTTCTGTTCACAGTTCAGGCATTTCTTGTATAGCTTTTATTTTGGCAGGATCTACCTCAATACCCTTTTCACTGACAATGAACCCCAATAGCTTTCTAGATCTTACCCCAAAGGTGCACTTGTTAGGATTCAGCCTAAACCTGAACTTCCTTAAACTTTCAAACAATTTCAGAAGATTGACCAGATGTCCTTCCTCCGTCTGTGACTTTGCAATCATGTCATCAACTTATACCTTGATCTCATGATGAATCATATCATGAAAGAGAGTCACCATTTCCCGCTGATAAGTTTCCATGACATTCTTCAATCCAAAGGGCATTACCTTATAGAAAAAGTCCCCCATGGTGGAATGAAAATAGTTTTCTCCATGTCCTCTAGGGACATCTTGATTTGGTTATACCCAGAGAAGCCATCCATGAAGGAAAACACAAAATATTGAGCGGTGTTAACAACCAGCACATCAATGTAGGGGAGCGGGAAATCGTCTTTAGGGCTCGCTCTATTCAGATCTCTGTAGTCAACATACATCCTGACCTTTCCATCTTTCTTAGGCACAAGAACAATATTAGTGACCCACTGAGGGTAATTCGTGGCAGCAAGAAAACCAGCATTTAACTGCTTCTGAACTTATTCTTTGATCTTGACTGCCATGTCAAGCCCGGTCCGTCTCAACTTCTGCTTGACTGGCGGAGATTCTTCTCGGAGAGGTAACCGGTGTACCAGAATATCTATATCCAGCCCAAGCATGTCTTGGTAAGACCAAGAAAAGATATCCTTATACTCACAGAGTATTTCAACCAATCTTCTCTTGATATTGTCTTCCAATGCAACCCCAACTCTAACCTCTTTCTTGTCATCATCAGTGCCCAGCAAAGATATCCTTATACTCACAGAGCATTTTCCTCCTGCTTGAGAAGTCTGGCTAACTCTTCGAGCAGTTCACAGTCTTCATCAGTCTCTTCTTCAGCTTGATAAACGGGATTATCAAAGTCATACGAAGCCATAGCTGAATCCGAACCGATGGTGTCTGATAGAAATAACCTTCATAATGATGCTTATGTTTATTATGCGATGCAACAAATAAAACACATTGCCATTTTTCTGTCTAATAAATGCAAAAACAAAAACAAGAAAAACATGGATCACAATATTTGAATGAGAAAACGTCCTTTATTTATGATAAAGTGCAAATAACAAAAGGGCCTCACAAATTGGGTCACTACGCCTTAGGCAGAACATAGGACTGAACATAATCAAAACAATAAACATTACTCTGCAGTAGTAACATGAATGATTTCTTCAATAGTCCAGTTGCACAGCTTCTGGCCAGGAGTACATGGACGAATCCAGGCATCCATATCACAATCATTGTCACCTTTGTCATCTTCAATGGCATTAATCCTGTTAAATATCACACCACCGCTGGTTAATTGACCAGGTCCCCTGTACCTCAAAATGTCTTGAGAAGAACTGGAGGTTTTGTATCCCAGGCCGAACTTGTCCTGCTTGACGGGTGCTGCGGTGGGAATCGTAATGTGAAGCTATTGATTAACTTGAATCTTAATTCATTAAATTTGCAACCGGACTTTGATTTATCTAAAGGAAAGGTTAAAGAAAGAAAGGCCTTTTGCACGATGTAACAACAACGCTAAGAGATTCGGGGATCGGGGTTGGTTATGCCTAGGTAGACATTTCACATCCTAAACATCCGTAGTACTCTACAGGAACCTTTTGTGTGTGTGTGTGTGTATGATAAACTTGCTATGGTTATGCTATGGTTTGAGATTAGGGTTAGGGTTTTGAAGGTAAAGAACTAGGGTTGATGTTTCTAAGTTTGCTCACAAAGATATCGCATCTTCTGCTTAGGTATCCCAACTAAGATAGAATCAAAGCAATCGTAGTTCACCTTGCTAGGGATGAACACTTGATTATGACCAAGGTTCAAAGGGGAACAAACATGATAATTCTTGTGTAGAGTTTAACAAAACTCTCTAAATCTAAGTTGAAGCACTTTAACAAAAGCCAAGAGGGGAGTATGTAATCATGACAAGATCAATCTTGAGATCTTTTATCTGACTATTGCACAAGTTTCCAATACATTCTAGCATCAATACAGCCTGTAAAAAGATGATGGTGAGGTGAAAATAAGAGTGAACATATATGGTAGCTAGGCTGCTGTTAGATGCCCAATTGTGCTTATTTGAGCTATCAATTGTGGGCATCTTTCACTCATTTTTGGTCTAATTTCGGTTCAAAACCGCCTTGCTTTTGGTGATATGCGATATGGTGTGAAATGCTCTTGGTCCTTTTAATTTGTGTGTTATTGTGCAGTATTTGAGCATGAATGACTAGAATTTGAAGACACAAGAAAGTTGACAAAGGAATCAAGAATGAACAAGAGCAAAAGCATGTTCGCTAGGCGAACATCTGATGAGTGTTGCAGCGAGTTGTTCGCTAGGCGAGCATCTAGCGAGCTGCTAGCGAACACTCCTAGATTTGGGCAGAAGCAAAATGGCATTATTCGCTGGCAGCGAGGCAGGTGGCGAAGAACTCGCTAGGCGAGCACCTAGCGAGCAAGTAGCGAAGCATTCCAGAATCTCTTCCTCAGCCCTCGCTAGCATGTTCGCTAAGTGAAGCTGTAGCGAACGTTCGCTGTTAGCTCGCTAGGCAAATGAAGTCACAAGCGTGACAGGACAACAACTTTTTCTATATATAGCCCTTTGTACTTTTTGAACAAGATATCATTTTTACTTTGTTTTGCTGCATAAAAGATTTTGTGATCTAGAAACCCTCTATCTCTTATTTTCTTCATTTCAAAACATTAATCCACAAAAAGAAGGTGGATTCTCATCCAAGTTGGATTCTTTGACTCAGATGTTCATCAACCTTCGTCTAAATCTTCTTTTACAAGCTACCATGAAAATGAGTAGCTAAGTTCTTCATTTTGTCAAGGTTAGATGTAGGTGATCATTAAGCTTTGTAAGTATATGGATGATCTTCATTTGCAAACTCTTGGGTGATGAATATATGGTGAAAACCTTGCTTTATCTTTAACTCTTTGTGTTGGTTTATGATCGAAAGATATTTTCCAACTCTTGACCTAGGTTTTCATCCTTCTATTTTCTTAAGCTAGAGATAGTTTCAAATGTGGTTGTTCTTGAAAAATGTTAAACCTAAATGTTGTCATTTTGATAGATTGTGTGAGAAATCAACAATGGATCAAAATGGGAAAAATCACAATGTGAGTTAGAAATAATCACATTGGGAGGATGTTGTGAATGTGTTTATCATCTAAAGAAGTTTATATTTATTGTTGATCGGACATATACAAGCAAAGTGATTACCTAACCCTAACTTTGACAATCTTCATTAAATCGTAAAATCAACCTTTTACTGTGATTCATTACTTTTTATGCAAAGATACCGTTACCAAAAACCAAATCCTTTTTGTTACTAAAAAGTTAAGAACTCGATAACTGTCGAACTGCGGCAATATCTCATATTCCTTGTGGAGACGATAACAAAAACCTGACACTTAACCACTATCTCAACAAAATGGCGTCGTTGCCGGGGAATAATGAATTGATATTGCGAGCATCGCAATAGTTGTTGAATTGTTAACTCTTGAAATTTTTGACTTGTGCTTGTTAATTTGTTTGGTTTAGTGTGCAACTTTCGTTTTATGCGAGGACAGATTCCTGAGGACCAACTTCTTTTTGATCCCGAGATCGAGAGAACCGCAAGGAGACTGAATAGCAGAACAAGACAGAGGAGGCAACTTGCTCGTCAATGACAAGAACAAGGAGAAAGTTCTTCTACAACACCACCACCTCATTTCATACATATCATGGATCCACCACCACCACCACCGCCGCCCGTTTCTACCCCGTGTATCAACAGTCCATGAAACACTGCTCAGTTTGCCAACCACACGGGAAGGCAAGCAGAGATGAAGACGGGAACTCTCAACTTGTTATATGGAAGTCCATTGACCGGAATGGACCATGAAGACCCCTTTGCTTTTCTCACCAAATTTTATGAGATAGCATTGGCGGCGGGAGTTGATCAAGCTCAAGAGCTACCATTGTTCAAAAGACTTTTTCCACATGCTTTGCTCGGCAAAGCGAAAGATTGGTACTTGGACCAAACACCGGCGATCATGACGGATTGGAACGTGTTGGAGGAGAAATTCATTGAAAGATTTTTCTCTCACAACCGGTTCATGGAATCCAAAACAGCAATTTCCGTGTTTTCCCAAGGAGCTAACGAATCATTGAACGAGGCATGGGAAAGATTTAAATCCATGCTTCGAAAGTGCAAAGGTCATGGCTTTGATGAATTGACACAAATCCATATTTTCAAGAATGGCCTTCAACCAAATTGTAAGACCTTGTTGGATGCCACTTCGGGTGGTTCTTTGTTATTTAAAAGCGCCGATGAAGCTACGAATATCATCAACAGTATGGCTCTAAATGACCTTCAAAGACAGAGTAGAGGAAACACTTTGAAGAAACCGGGAGTGCTTGAACTTGGGACAAATGATGTTATCCTTGCACAAAATAAACTCATCTCACAACAAGTGGAACTCTTAACTCAACAAATCAAAGAGATGAAAGAGCCATCAAAAGCTAAACAAATAGCTTGTTGTGAGCTTTACAAAGGTGAACATGATACCAGATTTTGTCCACCTCCCAGGTTCGAAGAGGTAAACTATATGAAGAATAAACGAGATTACCAACCGAGGCAACAACAACAACCACCGTATCAACAACATTCTCAAAATTAACCACAACAACATTATCAATCAAATCAAGGGTACCAACCAAGGAGTAACTATCACCATAACCAAGGTTATGGGGTGGTAATTCTAGCCGTCAAAATCCTTATCAACCTCAACAACCATCGGTCGTAACTTCAAAATTGGAAGATACATTGACGCTATTCATGCAATTGCCAATGGCTAATCAAAAGAGCAACGACGCGGCAATCAAAAATCTTGAAACTCAAGTTGGACAACTTGCTAAGCAACTAGTGGAACAATAATCCGGACCTTCTTTTTTGGCAAACACGCAAACAAATCCAAAGGAGCATTGTAAAGCAATCACGACGAGAAGTGGAAGGGAGTTGGTTAGTGAGAGTGAAAGAAGAGAGGATGAGAGGAAAAATGACGAGAAAAAAATTGATAATAGAATTGATGGTGAAGTTGAGGAGGAAAGTGAGGAAGAAGTTGAAAATAATGAAAAAAAGGTTGAAGTTGAAAATAAAGAAAGTGAAGAAGTAGAAAATGATAAGAGTGAAAAAGTGAAGGTGAAGGAAGTGAAAAAGAAAAAAGAGAGGAATTCTAGAGCGTCTAGAGGAAAGGAGGTAGTGAGCACTACTCCGGTCCAAAACTTACCATATCTGCATGCTCCATCTCAGAGGGAAAATGAACAGCATTACGCCCGGTTCATGGATATTTTTAAACAACTACAAATCAACATTCCATTTGCCGAAGCTTTGGAACAAATGCCAAAGTATGCCAAGTTCATGAAAGACATACTGACTAAAAAGCGGAGGTATACGGAACCGGAAACAATTGTTCCTGATGCTAGTTGTAGTGCCATCATCCAAAGGATTCTTCCAAGAAAAGAAGTTGATTCGGGAAGAGTTACTTTGTCGGTTACTATCGGTGATGAATATGTCGGAAAAGGGCTAATTGATTTGGTGTCAAGCATTAATTTAATACCTTTGTCTATTGTGAAAAGGCTTGGCAACATTGAAATGAAAGCCATACGGATGACGTTGCAATTGGCCGATAAGTCGACTATCCATCCTCATGGGTTAGCTCAAGATGTATTGGTTAAAGTCGACAAATTCTTCTTTCCGGTTGATTTCATTGTGATTGACATGGAAGAGGATGATGATGCTCCGCTAATCTTAGGCCGACCGTTCATGAAAACCGCTCGAATGATGATTGATGTTGATGACGGTTTGATGAAAGTGCGAGTACAAAATGAAGAAGTCACTTTTGATCTTTTTGAAGCTATGAAGCATTCAAAAGATAATCGTGATAGTTTCCGAATTGATGTGGTTGAAGAAGAAACATTGGAAGTATCTAAGCATATTCATGTGACCTCACCTGTGGAATTAGCCCTTGATGACTCTTTTGACGTTTTCATCATTGAAGAAGAGCAAGCTCTTGAGGAATGTTTACGAGAACTTGATAATTTTAAAGAGTTGCAACCATGGGAAGTTGAAGAGGAAGTGTTGAAAAAGGAGGTTCATGAAGAAAAACCACCCATTGAATTGAAAATACTACCTTCTAACTTGGAGTATGCATTCCTTGATGAAACCGAAGAGAAGCCGGTTATCATAAGCAACCTTTTGTCTGAAAATGAAGAATCGCGTTTAATTGATGTGTTGAAAAAGAATAAAGAAGCGATGGGATGGACTCTTTCCAATCTCAAAGGAATTAGTCCTTCTTATTGTATGCACAAGATTTTAATGGAAGAGGATTTTAAGTCGGTAGCTCAACCTCAACGCAGCTTATATCCTACTATGAAGGAGGTTGTTCGGAAAGAAGTTGTTAAGCTTTTGGATGCGGGAATGATCTACCCAATTTCGGATAGCCCTTGGGTGAGTCCCGTGCATGTGGTTCCGAAAAAGGGTGGAATGAACATCATTCGAAATGAAAAAGATAAATTGATTCCGACGAAGGTGGCAACAGGGTGGAGAATGTGTATTGATTATAGGCGGTTGAATACCGCAACTCGAAAAGACCATTTTCCACTTTCGTTCATGGACTAAATGTTGGAAAGACTTTCAGGCCAAGAATACTATTGTTTCCTTGATGGCTATTCCGGGTACAACCAAATTGAAGTTGACCCGACCGATCACGAAAAGACGGTTTTCACATGTCCGTTTGGAATTTTCGCATATAGAAAAATGCCCTTTGGGTTATGCAACGCACCAGTGACTTTCCAAAGATGTGTGCAAGCCATTTTTGCTGACTTGATCGAGAAAACCATGGAAGTGTTCATGGACGACTTCTCCGTGTTTGGAAGTTCTTTTGGTTTATGCTTGGAAAATTTGGAAACAGTGCTTGAACGGTGTGTGAAAACAAATCTCGTGCTTAATTGAGAGAAATGCCACTTTATGGTAACTGACGGGATAGTGCTCGGACACAAAGTTTCTTCAAAAGGGCTTGAAGTAGATCAAGCAAAAGTTGACGTGATTGCAAAGTTGCCTCCTCCAGTTAATCTGAAGGGAATCCGAAGCTTCCTTGGGCATGCGGGTTTTTACCGGCGATTTATCAAAGACTTCTCAAAGGTAGCTAGGCCTTTGAGTAATTTGCTCGCCAAGGACCATGTATTTCTCTTAACTGAAGATTGTTTACATGCTTTTAAAATTTTGAAGGAAAAACATGTTACTGCTCCAATTATAGTCGCTCTGAATTGGAATTTGAATTTTGAACTAATGTGTGATGCGAGCGACTATGCTATTGGAGCGGTATTAGGACAAAGGAAAGAAAAAACTTTTCATGCTATACACTACGCAAGTAAGGTTCTAAACGAAGCACAAATTAATTATGCTACCACCGAAAAAGAACTACTTGCGATAGTGTATGTGCTAGAAAAATTTCGGTCTTATCTTATTGGTTCGAAAGTGATTGTGTATACCGACCATGCGGCAATTAAATATCTGCTCACCAAACCGGATTCGAAGCAAAGACTCATCCGTTGGATCCTCTTGTTACAAGAATTTGATATTGAAATTAAGGACAAGAAGGGATTGGAAAATTTGGTGGCGGATCATTTATCTCTCCTTGTGAATGTGGAGGTTACATCTTTTAAAAAGGAAATCCAAGAAGAATTTCCTGATGAAAAACTTTTTAAAGTTCATGTTAGGCCGTGGTTTGCAGACTTTGCAAACCATAAGGCGACTGGTTTTGTGCCTCCCGACCTAACTTCGAACCAAAAAAGGAAATTCATCTCGGATTGTAAGTATTACGTGTGGGATGACCCATACTTGTTTAAGTTGGATGGTGATAACATTCTGAGAAGGTGTGTTACCGGTGATGAAGCACAAAGTATTCTATGGCATTGTCACAACTCGCCTTACAGCGGACATTTCAATGGGGCAAGAACGGCAAATAAAATCCTTCAATCAGGATTTTATTGGCCTTCTATTTTTAAAGACGCAAATGTCCATGCGCAAAGTTGTGACACTTGCCAACGAAGTGGTGGGATAGGTAAGAGAGACGAGATGCCTCTCCAAAACATCCAAGAGGTTGAACTATTTGATTGTTGGGGTATCGATTTTGTCGGACCATTCCCACCCTCTTTTGGAAATGAATACTTGCTGGTTGCAGTTAACTACGTGTTGAAGTGGGTTGAGGCAATTGCCTCACCTCGAGCGGATTCTAAAACGGTCATAAATTTTTTAAAGAAAAACATCTTTTCCCGTTTCGGAACCCCCGTGTGTTGATCAGTGATGGAGGGTCACACTTTTATAATGCACTGTTGGAAAATGTTTTGCAACATTACAGTGTAACACATAGAGTGGCAACTCCGTACCACCAACAGGCCAATGGTCAAGCTGAGGTCTCTAATCGCGAGATTAAGAGAATACTTGAAAAAACCGTGTCTAACTCTAGAAAGGATTGGTCGCGGAAATTGGATGAAGCTTTATGGGCATACCGCACTGCTTATAAAACTCCAATTGGGCTAACTTCGTTTCAACTGGTTTTTGGTAAAACTTGCCATCTGCCGGTCGAAATGGAGCACAAAGCCTTATGGGATTTAAAATTTTTGAACTTTGATAATGAGTTAGCCGGTGACATAAGAAAAGTACAACTACTTGAGTTGGAAGAAATGCGCAATGCCGCATATCACTCAAGTTGGTTGTACAAAGAAAAAGTAAAGGAATACCATGAGAAAAAGCTCCGAAAAAAAGAATTTGTGCCCGGGTAGTTGGTATTGTTGTTTAATTCCAGGTTGAGGATTTTTCCTGGAAAATTGAAGTCAAAATGGTCCGGGCCATTTCGTGTAAAAGAGGTGAAATTTTTTGGGGCTGTTGTAATTGAAGACTTGGAAAAAAAGGACAATTGGACAATAAATGGCCAACATTTAAAGGTGTATCTTGGCGGCCTAATTGATCGAGTCAGTTGTGCCTTTCTTCTGGATGTTCCGATGTGAGCATCTTGGACCGTCGAGCTTATCCTACGTTAAACAAGCGCTTGTTAAGAGGCACCTCAATGTTGTAAGTATTTGTTGGTTATTGGTTGTGATTTGTGGGAGTCTACATGAGGAAGCATGCTGAAATTGAACTTTGGCTGCTGTCCTGATTTTTTTTGAAAATTTTGTCATGCTCGCTAGCACGTTCGCTAGGCGAGCATGCAGCGAGCCTTCGCTATCCGTTCGCTAGGCGAACGTACGTGTATCTGGCATTTTAAGTTGTTAGTGGGCCACTCTTGTAGGCCCAAAATTAGTTTTTCTTTTGTAACCGTGTCTTTCCCATTCATTCTCACTTTCACACTTCCACTGCAAAACACAAGCACCGGAACTCTCCTCTATATTTTTCTCTTGCAAGCCCTAATCTGTGTACACCATTCTCTCTGCTGTAGTAAGGTTTGCTCAATCTCCTCTCTTTTTGTTCTTCATTGTTGTAATTGTAGGAACATTAGGGTTTATGTTAGACTTTGCTAGTTATGGTATATTGAAACTTTAGGGTTGCATGTGTACCAAGAATGATTCTTTTCATGTTTAATCAAGTAGTTCTGGAAATGTATTCATCAAATTTGGGATTTTGGATGTTTCGGGTCCAAAACAATGGCTGTTTTTAAAATTTTCGCAACGCTCGCTAGCTCGTTCGCTAGGCGAGTCAGTAGCGAGCATTCGATATGGACTCATTAGGCGAGCAAGCCAGCGAGCATGACAGAACTTGGTTTTTATTTTTGATTACTGATAATCTTGTGCTGCTGTTTGTTGGTGTCTTCTGTGTTTGTTTTGCAGATGGCCTCAGGTAGTCACAGTAAGAAAAGAAAGGTTGCCAGCACCTCCCGTACGATCCCGATTCAATTTGATACAGAAAAGTTCATAGGGCCAAAGCAAGTTATCCGCTTTGGGACGCTGCAAAAAAGGAAGATCCTCCCTGAGAAGAGGTTTATCATAGACCCTCAAGGCGAGTACAACACTTTTCCTAGGCTGATCAACAGTAAACGGAAGGCCAGATTGGTTTCTCCTCTCTAAAACTACAACATCGATATTGTGCGCGAGTTCTATGCGAACGCGCTGCCCAATGATGACGAACCCTTCACATAGTCTACAAGAGTGATGGGCCGTCAGGTGACCTTCGACAGGGATTCCATGAACAGAGTGCTAGGTGAACCGCTGCATCTGGGAGCCAATGAATTTGACAGATATACCCGAGACCTGAGGTTGCATAGAGATACAGATACCATATCCGGTGCCCTGTTGATAAAGGGTAAATCGGTTGAGCTGAACCAATCTGGACACCCTTTGAGATATCATAGGGAGGGCATGATTCCTTTAGCTCAACTGATTTTACTTCTAGTCCTAACAAACATCATGCCAAAATCCCACACATCTACCGTGCCGATCCCAGTGGCACACCTTGTCCATAGCATCCTCACTAACCTCCAGATTGATGCGGCCAGGATTATTGCCAATGAGATGAAGTCCATTGTTGAGAGTGGTCTTAAGTCGGGGTCGCGAGTTAACTGCCCCCTTGCTTTTCCCTACCTCATCATGGCCTTATGCACTCAGTCGCAGATGAAGATTCCTTCCCGCAGTTTGGTGAAGATCTCGGCCCCCTTTAATGATAAATATGTGGACAAGTACTGTAGGTCTAGGAACTACAGGGGTGGTGAAGGTAAGAAAATACTTAGAAGGGGGGGGGGTTGAATAAGTATGAAGATAAAAACTTTGAAGTAAAAAGTCAAGTATTTTTATCCTGGTTCGTTGAACTCAACTACTCCAGTCCACCCTATCTAGAGTGATTTGCCTTTCTCAAACAAGGACTTAATCCACTATTTAATCAACTGATTACAATAGTAAGCACTAAGAACAACTGTTCAAAGTCTTCTCAAGAACTTCTGATCCCAACTGGATCTTCTTAAGGAACTATTACAATAAAATGTAAGATTAATACAAGTGTATGAATGCTTCTAACAAGCTTTATCACAACAGTGATTTTTCACTTAATGTTAAGAACAAAATAATAAACTCAGCAATAAGAATATTTTATGAGAGCTTGTAAGATTTTCTATCAGAGATTCGTTGGTTCTTAATTACTACTAAAGAAGATGATGAAGACTTCCTTTTATATGCACAGTAGTCCACAAAGTCTTGACATTGGAGGCTGTGTACTGAAAAGGCCTGAACCTTTTTGTCTTTACATCACATGACCTTTCTTGGAAGTAGAATGCACAGAGAAATGCTTTTGGTCTGTGTTCTAGTGTCAAGCATGAAAGAGGAAAGAGTCGTTGAGCCAAATCAAAGGATATTACTTTGAATTCTTCTTCAACAAGTATTTCTTTTCAGCAAGGTTAACCATCAAATTTTGCATGATCAGAGTCTTGAATACCCATCAGATTTTGCTGAATCAGAGTAATGCAGGAAGTGTGCTTTAGCGTGTAGTTCTATCAGAGCAGAGTTTTATGAATCAGATCCTCAATACATGCAGCGTGTAGCACTCTCAGAGTCTTCTGAAAAACTGAGCTTCTTAACTCTCATACAAAGTTCTTTAATGCTTCAAAGTCTTCAGATCTTATTAGAGTCTTCTGCTTCAGATTCTTCTGCAGCTTCTGCTTCAGATTCTTCTGTAGCTTCTGCTTCAGATTCTTCTGCAGACAGCGCTCAGATTCTTCTATAAGATGATTCTGACTCTTCAGAGCCTTCCATAGTTCTATGTTCAGATTAATTTGCTCTTGGATGTATATATACTTTAATTATCTGCAACAAATATTCATGAACCAAATTTAGAGTATATAATTCTTTAATACAAAATTTCATAAGAGTTATCATCAAAACATAGAGATATTACTAAGAGACAATCTGTGTTCTTACAGGTGGTGCAGCTGCTGGTGCCAGATCTACTGATGGTTCTGATGCTTCTTCTCAAGGGTTCGACCCTTTTCAGCAAGCAGTGTGCAACTATAATTGGGATTGGATGTCGGCATCGCAGCGGGCTATGATGGATATCCATGATTCTATGAAGGTCTTGCAGCTTCAGATCCGAGACCCCTCCGTTGAGCGTCCTATGATGACGCGTGAGCAGTTCTTGCAGCACACGAACTGGCCTGTGGACAGGCCTGTTTTTGGAGAGGGGCGGGTGCTGGTGGTCCTTATGATGATGATGAAGCTGACGATGATGATGAGTCGGATGATGTTGAGGGGGATGATGATGATGATGATGATGGTTCTGAGGAGGAGTTTGAGTCCGAAGAGGACTGAGTTGTTTTCTTTTCAGTTTTAGTATTGTATGTTGTTTTATGTTTATTATGCGAAGCCATAGCTGAATTCGAACCGATGGTGTCTGATAGAAATAACCTGCATAATGATGCTTATGTTTATTATGTGATGCAACAAATAAAACACATTGCCATTTCTCTGTCTAATAAATGCAAAAACAAAAACAAGAAAAACATGGATCACAATATTTGAATGCGAAAACGTCCTTTATTTATGATAAAGTGCAAATAACAAAAGGGCCTCATAAATTGGGTCACTACGCCTTAGGCAGAACACAGGACTGAACATAATCAAAACAATAAACATTACTCTGCAGTAGTAACATGAATGATTTCTTCAATAGTCCAGTTGCACAGCTTCTGGCCAGGAGTACATGGACGAATCCAGGCATCCATATCACAATCACTGTCACCTTTGTCATCTTCAATGGCATTACTCGTGTCAAATATCACACCGCCGCTGGTTAATTGAACAGGTCCCCTGTACCTCGAAATGTCTTGAGAAGAACTGAAGGTTTTGTATCCCAGGCCGAACTTTTCCTGCTTGACGGGTGTTGCGGTGGGAATCGTAATGTGAAGCTATTGATTAACTTGAATCTTAATTCATTAAATTTGCGACCGGACTTTGATTTATCTAAAGGAAAGGTTAAAGAAAGAAATACCTTTTGCGCGATGTAACAACAACGCTAAGAGATTCGGGGATCGGGGTTAGTTATGCCTAGGGTAGACATTTCACATCCTAAACATCCGTAGTACTCTACAGGAACCTTTTGTGTGTGTGTGTGTGTGTGTATGATAAACTTGCTATGGTTATGCTATGGTTTGAGATTAGGGTTAGGGTTTTGAAGGTAAAGAACTAGGGTTGATGTTTCTAAGTTTGCTCGCAAAGATCTCGCATCTTCTGCCTACGTATCCCAACTAAGATAGAATCAAAGCAATCATAGTTCACCTTACTAGGGATGAACACTTGATTATGACCAAGGTTCAAAGGGGAACAAACATGATAATTCTTGTGTAGAGTTTAACAAAACTCTCTAAATCTAAGTTGAAGCACTTTAACAAAAGCCAAGAGGGGAGTATGTAATCATGACAAGATCAATCTTGAGATCTTTTATCTGACTATTGCACAAGTTTCCAATGCATTCTAGCATCAATACATCCTGTAAAAGATGATGGTGAGGTGAAAAGAAGAATGAACTAATATGCTAGCTAGGATGCTTTTAGATGCCCAATTGTGCTTGTTTGAGCTATCAATTGTGGGCATCTTTCACTCATTTTTGGTCTAATTTCGGTTCAAAACCGCCTTGCTTTTGGTGATATGCAATATGGTGTGAAATGCTCTTGGTCCTTTTAATTTGTGTGTTATGGTGCAGTATTTGAGCATGAAAGATTAGAATTTGAAGACACAAGAAAGTTGAAAAAGGAATCAAGAATGAACAAGAGCAAAAGCATGTTCGCTAGGCGAACATTTGGCGAGTGTTGCAGCGAGTTGTTCGCTAGGCGAGCATCTAGCGAGCTGCTAGCGAACACTCCCAGATTTGGGCAGAAGCAAAATGGCATTATTTGCTGGCAGCGAGGCAGGTGGCAAAGAACTCGCTAGTCGAGCACCTAGCGAGCAAGTAGCGAAGCATTCCAGAATCTTTTCCTCAGCCCTCGCTAGCATGTTCGCTAAGCGAAGCTGTAACGAACGTTCGATGTTAGCTCGCTAGGCAAATGAAGTCGCGAGCGTGACAGGACAACAAATTTTTCTATATATAGCCCTTTGTACTTTTTGAACAAGATATCATTTTTACTTTGTTTTACTGCATAAGAGATTTTGTGACCTAGAAACCCTCTATCTCTTATTTTCTTCATTTCAAAACATTAATCCACAAAAAGAAGGTGGATTCTCATCCAAGTTGGATTCTTTGACTCGGATGTTCATCAACCTTCGTCCGAATCTTCTTTTGCAAACTACCATGAAAATGAGTAGCTAAGTTCTTCATTTTGTCAAGGTTAGATGCAGGTGATCATTAAGCTTTGTAAGTATATGGATGATCTTCATTTGTAAACTCTTGGATGATGAATATATGGTGAAAACCTTGCTTTATCTTTAACTCTTTGTGTTGGTTTATGATCGAAAGATATTTTCCAACTCTTGACCTAGGTTTTCATCCTTCTGTTTTCTTAAGCTAGAGATAGTTTCGAATGTGGTTGTTCATGAAAAATGTTTAACCTAAATGTTGTCATTTTGATAGATTGTGTGAGAAATCAACAATGGATCAAAATGGGAAAAATCACAATGTGAGTTAGAAATAATCACATTGGGAGGATGTTGTGAATGTGTTTATCATCTAAAGAAGTTTATGTTTATTGTTGATCGGACATATACAAGCAAAGTGATTACCGAACCCTAACTTTGACAATCTTCATTAAATCGTAAAATCAACCTTTTACTGCGATTCATTACTTTTTATGCAGAGATACCGTTACCAAAAACCAAACACCTTTTGTTACTAAAAAGTTAAGAACTTGATAACTGTCGAACTGCGGCAATATCTCATATTCCCTGTGGAGACGATAACAAAAACCCGACACTAACCACTGTACCAACAACTGCAGCAGATTTTGGGCCAAAAGTTTCTCTTTCATGGTGTACCTAGTTGTACTTTCCTTGATTAAACAAATCCAAAGTTCAAAAATATGGTTTTGCTTGGTGATAACCTCTTGTCTGTCTTCAAACAAGTCTTTAAGCATCATATAAAAATCTAACTAAGTAGTTAGAGGAGTCTATGCTAGTTTATGCGCCAATTGACATGAGCTCCACTTGGTTTGGTGACATGATAAATCCTCAACTTTCTTCCTTCGATTCTCCCTAACCATGAGGGCTGAGAAAATGCTCTTTTACTTTTTGGAAAGCCCAAAAATATGATCTACAAGTTTCATGTTTACTTGAAGTTCAAATTCGAAGTGAAACTACGTCAAAAATCCCCTTGAAGTTGGCTGAAAATTTGACTTACAAACCAAAAAGTATGAAATTTTTCTAAGTGTTTTTCCCCTCTTGCCTTGTTTTTGCTCATAACTCAAAATCCATTCATTTTTTGATCATTGGTCACTAGGAAACTTTAGTAGGGTTCCCCAAGAGTTTTTTGGTCATTGGTTAGGAAGTTATGGCTTAGCCCTTTTTAAAACCCTAATTTCCTGACTTTTCAATTACTTCTTAATTCTCGATCACATGGTCACCAAACTCCATGATTAGATATCAAATGATGTTGGGAATATAATTTACTTCAATTTTGGATCAAAAACTTGTTGGTTAATGGGTTGACTTTTCAGTCAGACGAACCAAACGATCGAAAGCCTCTGAATCGACTGTCGGTGTTCTAGGTTCCCTAAGGCTTTGGAACTTCTTGTGTAGACTTCTTTTGGTCATATGAGCCTTATGGACCATGATTCCACCATTGGAGACCTCTTTAGGTCAAAAGTCAAACTACAGTTGACTTTTCCAATCAAAAACTCTAATTTGGGTTCTTGGACTGCACTGTTCTTCTTTCTTGGGTGACAACCTCAACTTGGATTTGTACTTAATCCATTGTGATATTCTTGATGATTGAGGGACTTATTATATAGATGATCAATCCAAAACCTTAACTGATCAATCCATAGGGACCTTGATTTCTGACTGTGTGAAACCCTAAATTCACCTGTATCTTGATAAAGATCAAACTTGAAAGAGGTTAAGGTTAAATAAACAATATGGATTCTCCTAGAATGATGGTGAGATATAGGGGGTAAATTTTTGGGTATAACAGTTGCCCCTATTTAAATATCTTCACCAGATGGCAATGAGAGATGACAATCTCCATAGAATCATGGTGAAAGGTATTTAAATATAGCAAACCGAAAATTTTATCCCTTAGATAAGATGGTATACAAAATGACAAATGCCGAAGTGCAATGAATTCTAAATGATGATTTATGATGCTGGAAAATGCTGACACACGAGCAAAAAATAAGAACAGCACAACAACGAGAAACCACTCACTGGAGACCCGACACACCGAGAAAAAGAACTCCATCGGGGAAGACAAATCTCCACTGGGGAAAAGGCAAGTCTCCACTGGGAAAGTGCAAACCTCTATTGGAGAAATGCATCGAGGGAGAAGCCAAGCAAGGGGATAAAAATTAACATATTCAGACTCCGACTGGGGAAGCAAAAGACCAGAGACACGATCCTTATTGGGGAACAAACCAAATGGGGACTTTCCCTAACACGAAGAGTTCAAACAGAATCTTCAGGAAAAGACTACAAACAAGACCAGACTCAACGGGGCTACTAGTAACTACTAGTTCTCCGAGACTTACTGGGGATATCCAGAGATGCGTGATGCTCAATTTTCGCAGGTATACGAATAACGTCAGAGTAATACAAAAGATTATCGATCCCACAAAAACCAAACGTCAATCTATCGATTACTGTTGTTACGATGTTTATCTAAGACAAATTAATCGGGAGTTCGTGCGTGCAAAGTAAAAGTAAAGTGCGAGAAACAAATTTAATATTAAAATAACAGGCTTAGATGTAATTCACATAGCTGGGTAGTATTCCAAGTGCGTGTAAATATAACTTCTTGTAGGGTAATCTTTTCTAGTTGTGAAAAGAACTAATTTAACGGGAACTGTCGCTTTTGCGTATTCAGAACCGAGTTTATCCCCTAATCGATCCCTGTTATTGTCACTTATAAAAAGGTGCACATTGTGTTAAAGTAATAAACCTATTTTTAAGAAATATAGTTTCCTAACTTAGTTGAAAAGTATTTTGACCTGGAAATCTTAACAAAAAGAGGTTCATGCGAACCAGACTTTAAACCCATAAACGCGTCCGAAAATAGTTTTAAAATCGTTTTTCTAAAGCATTAAAGAATCCTACTTAACTGGACTAAGCGCTTTCGCTTCCTTTGAACAGTTAAGACTAACCAAACTTAACTAAAGGTTGGACGGCTTTCGATCTTACCCAACAGATTTTAAGTGCAGAAAGTTTGTGTTAAAAGTCAGAATAACTCCTAAGTAATTCTATCGACCACTGTATGGAATACCACTTTAACTACGATCCTCACATCCTAACCTTTAAGATTTAGCCGGACATGGAAATGTAAATAGACATGATAAATAAAGTGCGGATAAATAATGAGATAAATAAAGTGCGAGTAAATAAAGGCGAGAAATAAATAGCGCGATAAATAAAGTGCGAGAAATAAATAGGGCGACAAATAAAGTGCGAGTAAATAAATAGTGCGATAAATAAAGGCGAGAAATAAATAGCACAATAAATAAAGTGCGAGAAATAAATAGTGCGATAAAGAAAGTGTGAGTAAATAAATAGTGCGAGTAAATAAATGTGGAAAATAAATAAAAAGTAAATAGAAACCTGCTCCAAACGGGAGGTTTTAAATTTGGTACAAAAAAAGGCTGGAAAGAAAATGGCGACAAGATTAACTTCTACCAAAGTGCTTCAAACCCGATTACAGACTCGATCAAAAAGTGCGATAAATCCTCGATGTGAGAAGTTTATCGCTTTACAAAAAATGACAGTATATGACGTGAGTTTTGTAACTAAGCTTGGATGATTAGAAATGAGGCAGAGCTCGTCTATTTATAGGCTAGGAAAGCATAAGGAAAAACTAGAACGCCCCCCAACTTCTTTTGGGAGGGAAGACGAAATACAAGGGTGGTGCCCGCCATGCCCTCGTGGCGTGCGCCATATGAACTAGAGGAGGAAGAAGTGGGATTCGTGGCAGTTGTCAGCAGTTGGTTTCTTATCCAAGTTATGGCATCCCCTATGGCGCCCGCCATGGTGAGTTCCATGTGTACAATTCCTAAAAAACTGGTCTTTCTTGCTCGTTTTTCGTCATTTCTTCTCGAGGAGCTCTGGAAATACAAAATCCTGAAAGTGAAACAAAACAGAAGCATAACACAAGAAAGCAATAATAAAATCCTAAGGAACACGTGCAATTCAAGTCAAATACATAGTATAATTTAGGTCTATCAAATTCTCCTACACTTAAGCCTTTACTTGTCCTCAAGCAAAACATTATGACAGAAAAAGGTGATATCCATAAATGATTTGGGCAAAAAGGGCTTCTAAGTTTGAGCTGGGATGAAGCGATAGGTATTAACTTAGTGAACCAAGGATATCGAAATGACACTTCTCCATAAATATGGACATATACTTCATTTTTATATAAACCAATCCATACCACCCCACTGTACCTAGGCCTACTTTTAAATCTCCTTTTGGGTCCTTTTCATTCAGGTGCAGTCACATTAAGCCTGTTATCCCTACATACTCATAGTGAAGTGACCGGTTAGTAATTCTGATCTCTAGCATGGGGCTCTAGTACACAAACTGGTGTAACCCCTTTTATTGACCCAATTGTAGTTGTGGGGGATCGGATCGTAACCCGTCCTACCGAGCTCAACACTAGACACATCTGAACCAACTAACAATGGGAAGATATTTTATTCTATTTTGTTATATATATATATATATTTCGAGATTTTACAACTTTTTGGGTTAAATGACCTTGTGAGGGTTACCTATACCTGAGTTGCAATTATTTTATGGAACACACAGATCATTCACTTATATTCATCGGTCTTTCACTTAGAACATGCTTAGGCCGGAGCTGACTGCTAAGATAATACAAAGGACTTACTACGAAAATTATTATTAAGGCCATGGTACATGGGGTATCGGGGTCGATTTCTACATTCGCGAAGCCTAAGGTGTTAAAATGATACCGATGTTTAAAAAAAAAAGGTTTTTCCTAGTCATCCGCATCCTTACTTAAACTTGCCTCAAAGCCTAAAAATTTTCAGGACAGTACATTTTTTGTCAATAAAATTTTTGGTGAGGCTAGGGAATAAGGGTATACTACAAATGACTCGTCAAACACATGTGTATTCTAAAAACGAAAAAAATTTAAGATAAGTAAACTAAAAATAAACTAGAAAGTGATAAAAGAAAAGAAAATGCGAGAAAAACAAATAGAGTCTCCTCCCACACTTAAGATAGGGACGAGTTACCTGAAGGTCCTAAGGCATGCTACTGGTGTTGTCGCCAGCATGCGGTGAGTACCTGAGGTGACGAGATCTACTGCGTTGACGGTCGCTCTAAAAAGTAGCGAACTCGTTGAATCAGGTGGTCAAAGCAGCCTGTGATTGCATTATACTTTGCATGGATTGGCTCATCTGCTGCTGAGACTCTTGTATAAATCTCATGTTGTCAGTTAACTGCTACTGTATGGTAGTGAGCAAGTCATCCCGTCTTTCCTAATACAAGTTGTCAACCTCCGTCGCATGAGTCATATCAGATACCTGTACCTACAAAGTAAGGTCAGCAACTGTCTGTTGGAGCCTGGTTGTCTCCATACGCAGCTCAGCTAGCTGTGTATACAGGTCAGTCCTCCGTAGTGAATGATTATTTGACAATACTGTAGTCATCGGAGAAGGCAGTGAAGGATGATACTCTGCTGAATGTGGTGATCATGTCTCCTCAACTGTCTCTCCATAACCTTCCAAGGCATAACTCTAGTTAGAAGGGTTGTGGACACTGGTCATCGCAGGATATTCCCTTCAACCCTCTGTCTGAATAGAAATCAATGTCCAGTAAGGTGTACCCGCAATATGGAGTCAGGTGAAGCAGCTGGCTGGTGAGACCCAAAGTTGTGGCAATCTGAGTAACGGTACCTCCTACATGGATATTCCCTTCAGAGGATCTAACTGTGAGCTCGAGATTATTCAGCAAAGCGTTTCCACAATCCACCAGGCATGACTAGTTTGCACAAAACAGGAAGAAGATCTCCTCCTCACTAACATGAATATCAGCGTCAGCCTTTCCGAGGAAAGTGTGGGCCAGGACCATCTGAAAGTACCTAAGAACCGGGTTATGGATGACTGGAGACAGCTGGGTGGATGGACCGAGGCTTCCTCCACCTGTAATGTCACTCCAGAATTTGTCGATATCTCGACTTATAAAACATTCCATCGGCAAATCAGGTATAACATCAGGGGTGGTCTAGAAACCGAGCAAATCGACGAACCCCTTAATGGTAAAGGCATAATCCATCCTGAATAGTCTGAATGTGGTGATACCGTCCTAACCAATGTATGGCTCATGGCGGAATGAACTAAGGAACTCCAGAGTAAGGTGTCTGTAGGTCGGGTGCAATTCATCAGCATATGCATCCCACTAGAGTTGATGACATAGAAACCTTATGTTGGGCTCGATCCCCAAGGCGTCCATGTAAGCCTGATCTGGGTACCCGATAGATGCCATGGGATGTTGCTGAAGAACTAAATACCGTTGTCTCTGAGCGTCGTCCCTAAAGGTGATGTGCATGTCGTCGAGGGGTTTCATCCTGCAAATAAAATTTTAGAGAACAGGACCTGGAAGCACAAGCATTATAAACGGTTACACATAGCAAAATATAATCACTAAAAAAATATAAAATAAAATAGAAAAGATAAATAAAGAAAAATAAAGAAAACCGTGGGTTGCCTCTCAGGCAACGCTTGTTTAACGTCGTTAGCTTGACGAGTAGAACCTATGTGGTTGAAGTAGGCAGTGGTGGATCAATCAAAGTGTGGCTGGAGTAATCATTGGGAATGTCACCTCCTTCGTAGTATTTCAATCTCTGTCCGTTTACAATGAATGGGCTACATGACTGGATCTGGATCTCAACTGCTCTGGATTTTAGGACTTTAGAAACTGTAAAAGGACCTGTCCACCTTGAACGAAGCTTGCCAGGAAAAAGTCGCAACTTGGAATTAAAGAGGAGAACAAGGTCTCCTATATGAAAATATTTCTTTATAATCCTTTTGTCATGCCAGACCTTGGTTATTTCTTTATATATTATTGCGTTTTCGTAGGCGGATTGGCGAAGTTCTTCTAGTTTATGAATGTCAAGGATACGTTTTTCTCTAGCGGTCAAATAGTCAAAGTTCAGGGTTATAATAGCCCAATAGGCCTTGTGCTCTAACTCAAAGGGTATATGACAGGAATTTCCATAGACTAATTGGTAAGGAGTTGTTCCAATAGGGGTTTTGAAGGCGGTTCTGTAGGCCCATAATGCATCTTGTAGCTTCTGAGACCAATCTTTTCTCGATATAGAAACTGTTTTATCTAAGATCTGTTTAATCTCTCTATTAGATACCTCTACCTGGCCACTAGTCTGTGGATAGTAAGGTGTCGCTATCCTATGCTTAACTCCATATTTGCTTAAAACTTTGTCAAAAATCCTTGATATGAAATGCGATCCACCATTGCTGATAACAAGACGGGGTACTCCGAATCTAGGGAATATGTAATTCTTAAATAGTTTTATCACTACACGTGTGTCGTTGGTAGGTGAGGCTATAGCTTCAATCCACTTAGACACGTAGTCAAATGCTACTAAGATATATTTGTTTTTTAATAACGACGGAAATGGTCCCATAAAATCGATGCCCCAAACATCAAAGAGTTCTAGTTCCTGAATATTTCTTAAGGGCATTTCGTCACGTCGGGAGATGTTCCCAGTGCACTGGCACTGGTCACATTTAACTATATAAGCGAGCTAGGGGAGGAATAAGTGGGAGTCGTGGCAGTTGTCAGCAGTTGGTCTCTTATCCAAGTTATGGCATCCCCTATGGCGCCCGCCATGGTGAGTTCCATGTGTACAATTCCTAAAAAGCTGGTCTTTCTTGCTCGTTTTTCTTCATTTCTTCTCGAAGAGCTCTGGAAATACAAAATCCTGAAAATGAAACAAAACAGAAGCATAACACAAGAAAGCAGTAATAAAATCCTAAGGAACACATGCAATTCGAGTCAAATACATAGTATAATTTAGGTTTATCAATGCACTGGGGATGTCCGCAGATGCGCTGGGGATACTGGTAACAAACAAACATCCTGAGTTTAAAGATGAGTGAGCATTTCGAATAACTAAAATTCTTTTGACGATGCTAGTAACAACTAGACTTTAGGAAAGTAGATCGGTAACAACCAGACGTCATACCAATAACAACTGGATCTTCAAACAATGCCAGTAACCACTGGACTTTTTGCAAATATGGTTACAACCAAATCAAAGACACCAATAACGATTGGATTTTTGCAATGCCAGTAACTACTGGACTTCAATAGGGATGTAGGTAACAACCAGTATCAAGGTACCAATAACCATTGGATTTCAAATGAGGCCAGTAACTATTGGGCTTAACTGGGGAGAACAGGTAACGGCCATGTTCACAATAAAATTTGCTTTCAAGCAATGCCAGTAACTACTGAAATTATATTGGGGAAAATTGGTGACAACAAAATTGAAGTACCAATGACAATTGGATTTCAAATAATGCTAGTAACTACTGGACTTTATTGGGGAAATCGGTAACAACTGAGCCTAATCCAATAACAATTGGATTTTGAGCAATGCCAGTGACCACTGGGCTTCTAGAAAAGATTAGTAATAGCCAAATTTCAAGGTACCAATAACAATTGGATTTTGAAAGCATAGGAACTACTATGTCTCAGCGGAGTTTATTAACCAACTGAAATTCAGCTGGACTTAGATTTAAGTGAACACCGGATCCTAAAGATAAGTATTAATAACAACTAACATCTTAGTAGACACCGGTTAGCAGTATCAGATATTGCTAGTTAAAACTAGACCTCTTGGGGATATAAGCATTTATCACAATAATACTTAATCCAGGCGACTTGACCAAGTTGAAGTAGTCAAACCCACCAAACGAGCTTGCGACGATAGGTTGAAGCAAAAGGATTGGTAACGACCAAAGGATCTCAAAGGCTACGGCCCAAAAATAGAAGCATGCAAACAAATGTGTATGCTAATGATATGATGCAAATGTAAATGCAGACTGACCCACAAGAGAGAAGGAAAAAAAAAAACAAAACCAAAGAGAAGAAAACTAATCACACCGAGTCCCAACGTTATTACTCAGGATAACGCTTTTCATTCAGAAGAACAACATAACCTTCAAGAAGGGATCTAGTCATTGCTTTGGCAATACCCGCGGAGGAGAAGTCACGACTTATGTAGCATGGCAGCTTCTGAGCGATGTCTTATTTGGAGATGGTATTAAAATTTCTATTGCTCAGCTCTCACAAGAGGGGTTTAATATCGTCATGTCACACCTTTAAAGTTACGACTTGTTTGTTAGATTAGTTTTTCAAAACATTTTTACTTTTCCAAAACACGTTGCTTTCAAAACTCATTATTAATGAATAAGTGAAATTTGCATAACAAGAAAAATACAGATCATAATAATGATTGGTCCGAAATTTGATTTCATTAATAGGAGAGAACTTTACAAATGGCAAAGTCTCAGGAACAATTACAATTGGAATAATGGCAAAACAAAACAAAAACGGGTTATAAAAAATCCAACAATGATCCAATCCTACTAACTAGTAGTCCATCCGATTTTCTGCTTCCGACGAGAATGGCAGACGGTAACCCCCCTTGATCATCTTTCGTTGCTTAACAACTTATGATTGCCTTTTCAGGTTTTTGACTCAACGAGCCCTCTTTTAAGCATAGTATTTCCTTACTGCGTCCGAGTTGATAGGGTACTTAAGCTTTTCGCCGTCTGTTGTTTCGAGAATTAAAGAGCCTTTAGAGAAAACAGTTCTCACGACAAAGGGCCCATCATAGTAGAACATCCATTTTCCGCGCATATCCATATGAACTGGCAGGATCTTTCTAAGCACGAGTTCTCCTTCCTTATATTCCTTGAGGTGAACTCTTATATCAAAAGTTCTCTTCATCCTTTGCTGGTATATCTGGTTATGACACATTGCGGTCATCCTTTTTTCATCGATGAGGTTTAGCGAATCGAATCTTTCCTTTATCCATTTGGCTTCCTCAAGCTCGGCTTCGATTAAGATCCTTAACGAAGGCATCTTAATTTCGATGGGTAATACCGCGTCCATCCCGTAGACAAGGGAAAAGGGGGTTGCCCCTGTAACACCCCATTTCCCCAAAATAAAATAAATGCAATTAAAATAAACAATTATCAGAGTATTCATACCAAAACGGGATGTCACAAAAATAAACTCAACACGAAAACATTTTTCATTAACTGATTTTCAACAAATATAACACAGCGAAAACACTTGTCATCATATATATATATATATATATATATATATATATATATATATATATATATATATATATATATATATATATATATATATATATATATATATATATATATATATATATATATATATATATATATATATATATATATATATATATATATATATATATATATATATATATATATATATATATATATATATATATATATATATATATATATATATATATATATATATATATATATATATATATATATATATATATATATATATATATATATATATATATATATATATATATATATGTCATATACATCATCCTCGACCAACTGCCCAAAATACACCAGACATATATTCATTAGAAGAGCTCATCAAAACATGATACGCCACAGGGGCACACAAAATCGTCAGATAAACAAACAACTCCCCAAAGCCCCGGTGTTACGTATCAGAGTAACCCTATGATACGACTCACCACAAACCAAGCTAGCTACGCACCTGGATTATCTGTACTTCCGAAGAAGCACAGACCACAACAACAGGAAAGGGGTGAGAAATCACGATCAAAATATAATGGTAATAATGTACATGAATAAAAGGCAGTAAATCACACAATTATCATTCACATACATCGACCTGGACCTACTGTCCCACACCAACATAGCATATAAGACAATGCAACACATGTAACTCAACCCATGATATGCGGTACCGACTCAACAATAGCAACGATGGGCACTGGGCCATCACCCTTCCCGAAGGAACATATCATCACCGATGGGCACCTGGCCATCACCCTCCACACAGGAGTACATCATAAACAGGATAGATCACTTACGCTCCCCTGAGACATGATTTATCCCTCACAATCACCGATGGACATCAGGCCATCACCCTCCACACAGGAGCACATTATCAATGCCGATGGGCACTAGGCCATCACCCTCCACACAGGAGCACACTATCACATCACCGATGGGCACCTGGCCATCAACCCTCCACAAGGAGCACCTCATCATACCATGTTGTGCATAACCCCAATGCACAACACGTAACATCAAGCACACTAAGTGCACACGATCCTACTGATCCTATCCCCATACACCATACACATGTATATACATATATATACACCAATCAATTATTAAACAAGTTAGATAACAGTGAGACCCCAATCAACACTTAGTACACACGAATCCTTCAAATCACCACACTATGCATCATATATATAATACACAATAAATAAACACAAGCACACTAAGTGCACAACAATAATCCAAGCATACAAGGTTCACACGATCCATCCGATCACATTCCCTAACATCACATATATTACACAACAATTAAACACAAGCACACTGAGTGCACAACAATAATCCAATCACACCAGGTGCACACGATCCTCCTGATCATATTTTATACATCTTTCATACTTATTCCATACATCGCCACATACATGTATCATATCATACACCAATCGAAATATTCTAATCAAACGAATAACATGGGAGTTACCTTCCAACACCACACATACACTCACCACAGCTCACCAACAATCTCGTAATCAATACATGACCAGCAAGGGCCCAACAACACAAGAAAACCGAACAGAACAGCAGCAAAAATGCAAATTGTTGTCGAGCTCGCTGGCACACTCGCCTGGCGAAGCCCCGCAGCGAATGCTCGCTGGTGCTTTCCCGGAGAAACCCCTGGCGAAGCCAGACAGTGGCTATTGGTAGCATTCGCTGCATAGTTCGCCTAGCGAAGGCTCGCCCCCTCATTCGCCCAGCGAATGCCTGCGATTTCAGAAAAATCCCACTGTGCAGAAACAACAACTCTCCCGAATTCGCCCGATTACGCGCAAACCAGCTTCTAACACAACTAACCAACATTCTACGACTTAACTACAGAACTCATTCTCGATTTCACCCGAGAAAACCTCAGTTCTACCACGTAAATCAAATTTGGCTTAAATCGGTAAACTAACCGAAACCCCAAACTATCCAAACAATCATTCTACAACCACATGCAACGAGTTTATCATACCAGCAACAATCAGAAATTCAACAACATATCTAACAAGATCATCAATTCCTACGGGATTGGGGAAAATCCCTACTACCCAAAATTCATGCAAACATACCGTTTTGACCCGTTTCTCCCCCCTTACCTCGATAACTCGATCAGATGAAGAAACTCTTGAAGAATCGATGATCCTAGCTCCCCCTTTTCTTCCTCCTTGAATCTCCTCTTCACTTTTTCTCCTCACTTCACCGTGTTCTTCTTCTTCTTTCTTTCTCCAATTTTGATCGTGTTATTTTTCCTCCTTCCCAAACATCCCCTAATACCCCCTTTTATTCTTACTAACTTATTAATAATAATAATATTATTAATAATAATAATAATACTAATAATAATAATATTAATAATATTACTATTATTCATTAGTTATCATTATCATCAATAATTATATTATTACTCTTAAGGTCCAAAGTTATCAATTAAACTCCAACTTAAGGGCACCTCCACGCACTCGACACAACCCCACGAAACACACCGCAATTAAAATAACACAGAAACTAGATAATTAAAAATGGGCGTTACAACTCTCCCCCACTTTAATTATTTTCGTCCTCGAAAGTTACCTGATGGAAACAATTCCGGATACGCTTCCCACATCCTGCTCTCCAATTCCTAGGTCACACTGTCTCCTGCAGCACCATGACCAAGCCACTTCCACCAAGGATATCTCCTTCCCTCTGAGTCGGTCCTCGTTCAACAATTTGCACTAGAAGTGCCTCAACAATCAATTTTATCTCTCACTTGCACACCATCCAATTCAATCAAAGTACCTCCTCGACTTAGATACATGAATACACCCTGCAGCTTTCACGAACGTCAGCAGTAAAACAGTCTAACATGCTAACTTCCTCATGCTTCCGCTGTGCCACTCTGATATAGATAAAGAAAACATAATGAGTGCCTCCGATACTTCAAAGCTTGACCAACCCTAGTTACTGTCATAACTCTCAACACACGTCTTTTCTTGGATCCTTTTGATCTTTTCAGTCGCCTCTTGCACAATTTCCGGTCCGAGTACAACACTCTCGTCGGACACGCATCAGCACAAAGGAGTCCCACACCTCCTACTACCATACAAAACCTCATATGATGTCATTCCGATAATAGAATGTTAGCGGTTATTGTAGGTAACTCAATCAACGACAATTAACTACCCCTCGATCCATCATGATCCAACACACAAGCTCTCACCAAATCTTCTACATACGGGATAGTTCTCTCTATCTGTCCATCCGTACATGGATGTTAAACAGAGTTCAACTTTAATAGGGCCCTCAAAATTTCTGCCACTCTCCCAAAATTTCATCGCAAACTCAGATTCCCATCCGACACAACATTTGATGGTATCTCACACTACTTCGCAACTTACTCACTATACATCTTAGCTAGCTCCAACATAGAATGATTCATCCTCATTGGTAAAAATGAGTTAATCTTTTCAATCCATTCTCAACTACTTAAATCAAATCATATCCCTTTTTAAATTCTCCAGAAAACCCGACACATAATTCCACGGAACCACTATTCTACTCCACTCGGAAATATTCAACAGTTGCATCAGGCCCAACAGTTCCCGCTGTCCTAACTTCGACTTCTCACAAGTCTAATCAGCATACACAATCTCAACTCTCTCTCCCTCCACCTATGCCCATCCAAACAACATCCCACATTCGGTCACATCTTCATAGCACCTGGATGGGTACTCAACCCACCTTAATATCCTTCTCTCAGGGTACTCTTATCCAACTCACAATACTGGAGCACATCTCTATCACAACATCTCATGGCACCATTTCCATCAATCCAAAAATCATACCTTCGACTTAATTCATTAAATTCAATCAGCCTACTAACTCAAATTAGAATTCCAACTCCTCGACTCTCATCAAGATTACTCATAAACAGCCTCAACATACAAAGCTTAACTCCATAAGAAGTCTTTTCACAAACCAAACTCATATCTCGAATTTTCTTAATCAGTGCTAACTCCTTTACCATCATCATCGGTTTATACCCAAAAATTCTCTAAATCGATACATCAGCTACCACGTTGTCTCGCCCGAATGGAGATTCAACCCAAAACCGTACTCCTCAAGAAGTTCCAATTATTTCCTCTGTCTCATATCCAACTCTTCCAAATCAAACAAATACCTTAAGCTCTTAAGTTCACCAAGCATCTCATACATCCACTAAACAATTAAGGCCTCCAAACTCCGGCACAACACACGACAACAACCCATTCTAACCCACCTGCCAGATAATTCCTCTTACGTACTTTAAGTTGCCTCAAAGCATAGCTAACACCCGCTGATGTTACACTTAACATATCCTCCAATCATATCAACAAAGTATCACAAAACACAACAACTAGTTCCATCGGATACGACAAAACCAACACACGAACTCTTTGAACTTTCTTCACAGAGGCATATCACTGCTTATTCTCCAACACCGATAACTCAAGTTCCCAATGCTCAACATAATCCTCTATACTCTTCGAATATATCACAATATCATCTGTTAACATAACCATTGCCTCGCTCGAATAAGCATGGAAAATCCCATGCCAAACTGACATTCAATTTGCGAGTTATGGCGGAAACACGAACTGCACCTTCTGCACTTACCATAACATCCAAACATATTCCATAAATAAATAACTTAATTCCATGCTGCTACTACACCATCACATAGAGCACTGAAATAGCTTTCCAACGCTTCAAATCACGCGTCATTCTGAGTTACGGTCTTCCTGTTACGACAAAAATACCAAAACTTCATTCTTCTGCCCAGGACCCCTTCGCTAGGCGAACACAGCAGCGAGCGTGAAGCCGTTCGCTAGCATGCTCGCTAGGCGAAGGACCTGGCGAACATGACAGTCCGAAATCCTATTTTCGACCGTTACCTGACTTCCGAGTGTCCGATTTTGATTCTGTAAAAGGCTGCGATCTCGTAATCCGATGTATGACAATAATTTGACACTTAGAAGGCCATTCACCACATCTTTAACTCTTGGAGTATTTAAAGGCCTAATTATACCAATCTTGCACTCCATATCTTACTTTCTTTAACATCCACCCGGAGTCACTATCCACACTTTACATACTCGGCCTCACACTTTGTTGCCTTGGCACACACCAGGCTCACATCCCAACACTACTTAATCAGTTTAATTCCTCGACCATCCAACAGACATATAATATGGAGCTTTCATTCTCGGACTAGCTTCTGCAACTAAGTAGATCACAACTCCACTTCATGTCCTGGCTGTTTATCACAGTCTTATCAGTATAACTTCCAAACAACCGTAAATAGTCGGCAATTCGCCAACTTCCCCACTTTCATTATAACTCAAAATTTCCATCAAAATTTAAACACCTTAACATTGTCCTGAGCCGACTTGTCAAAACAATTCTTAAGCACCAAGCTGTACTCCAGACCATTCACTACTCACACCATTAAGCTTGCAAGACACGTCCATCCCACCCAACACAATTCTGACTGCTATCAGCAAGAGATTAAGGGTGATCAGTTCCTCAATTTGCCAATAGACAACCGAAAATCGTAATGGGGTATGAACCATCTTTACCAAACTATAAGAGCGTTCAACCACACACCGAGCTACCACTCCATATTTGCAGCACCCGGGAGAAGCACAAGCTTCTCTCCTACTTAAATCATTCCCACTTCTGCAGACAAAGGTTAGACAACCAACATGTACCGACAGTGTTTTCACACACATGTCGCATACAAGGGAACAAAGAACATTAGACAACTTTGCCGAACGGACCGACCTGCTCGGATACCAACTTGTAACACCCCGTTTCACCAAAATAAAAAAAATGCAATTAAAATAAACAATTATCAGAGTATTCATACCAAAACGGGATGTCACAGAAATAAACTCAACACGAAGACATTTTTCATTAACTGATTTTCAACAAATATAACATAGCGGAAATTTGTCATCATATATATATATACATATAACCATCATATACATGTCATATACATCATCCTTGGCCAACTGCCCAAAATACACCAAACATATATTCACTAGAAGAGCTCATCAAAACATGATACGCCACAGGGGCACACAAAATCATCAGATAAACAAACAACTCCCTAAAGCCCCGGTGTTACGTATCAGAGCATCCCTAGAGTACGACTCGCCACAAACGAAGCTAGCTACACACCTGGATTATCTGTACTTCCGAAGAAGCACAAACCACAACAACAGGAAAGGGGTGAGAAATCACGATCAAAATATAATGGTAATAATGTACATGAATAAAAGGCAGTAAATCACACAATTTTCATTCACATACATCGACCCAGACCTACTGTCCCACACCAACATAGCATATAAGATAATGCAACACATGCAACTTAACCCATGATATGCGGTACCGACTCAACAATAGCAACGATGGGCATCGGGCCATCACCCTTCCCGAAGGAACATATCATCACCGGTGGGCACCTGGCCATCACCCTCCACACAGGAGCACATCATAAACAGGATAGATCACTTACGCTCCCCTGAGACATGATCTATCCCTCACAATCACCGATGGACACCAGGCCATCATCCTCCGTACAGGAGCACATTATCACTACCGATGGGCACTAGGCCATCACCCTCCACACAGGAGCACACTATCACATCACCTATGGGCACCTGGCCATCAACCCTCCACAAGGAGCACCTCATCACACCATGTTGTGCATAATCCCAATGCATAACACGTAACATCAAGCACACTAAGTGCATACAATCCTACTGATCCTATCCCCATACATCATACACATGTATATACATATATATACACCAATCAATTATTAAACAAGTTAAATAACAGTGACACCCCAATCAACAATGAGTACACACGAATCCTTCCAATCACCTCACTATGCATCATATACATAATACACAACAAATAAACACAAGCACACTAAGTGCACAACAATAATCCAAGCACACAACGTGCACACGATCCATCCGATCAGATTCCCCAGCATCACATATATTACACAACAAATAAACACAAGCACACTAAGTGCACAACAATAATCCAAGCACACCAGGTGCACACGATCCTCCTGATCATATTTTATACATCTTTCATAGTTATTCCACACATCACCACATACATGTATCATATCATACACCAATCGAAATATTCTAATCAAATGAATAACACGGGAATTACCTTCCAACACCACACATACACTCACCACAGTTTACCAACAATCTCGTAATCAATACATGACCAGCAAGGGCCCAACAGCACAAGAAAACCGAGCAGAACAGCAGCAAAATTGCAAACTGCTGTCAAGCTTCCTAGCACACTCGCCTGGCGAAGCCCCGCAGCGAATGCTCGCTGGTGCTTGCGCGGCGAAACCCCTGGAGAAGCCAGACAGTGGCCACTGGCAACACTCGCTACCCAGTTCGCCTGACGAAGCCTAGCGAAGGCTCGCCCCCTCATTTACCCAGCGAATGCCTGCGATTTCAGAAAAATCCCACTTTGCAGAAACAACAACTTTCCTTGAATTCGCCCGATTACACGCAAACCAGCTTCTAACACAACTAACCAACATTCTACGACTTAACTACAGAACTCATTCTCGATTTCACCCGAGAAAACCTCAGTTCTACCACGTAAATCAAATTTGGCTTAAATCGGTAAACTAACCGAAACCCCAAACTATCCAAACAATCATTCTACAACCACATGCAACGAGTTTATCATACCAGCAACAACCAGAAATTCAACAACATATCTAACAAGATCATCAATTCCAACGGGATTGGGGAAAATCCCTACTACCCAAAATTCATGCAAACATACCGTTTTGACCCGTTTCTCCCCCCTTACCTCGATAACTCGATCAGATGAAGAAACTCTTGAAGAATCGATGATCCTAGCTCCCCCTTTTCTTCCTCCTTGAATCTCCTCTTCACTTTTTCTCCTCATTTCACCGTGTTCTTCTTCTTCATTCTTTCTCCAATTTTGATCGTGTTATTTTTTCTCCTTCCCAAACAGCCCCTAATACCCCCTTTTATTCTTACTAACTTAATAATAATAATAATAATAATAATAATAATAATAATATTAATAATATTACTATTATTCATTAATTATCATTATCATCAATAATTATATTATTATTCTTAAGGTCCAAAGTTATCAATTAAACTCCAACTTAAGGGCACCTCCATGCACTCGACACAACCCCACAAAACACACCGCAATTAAAATAACACAGAAAAACTAGATAATTAAAAATGGGCGTTACAGCCCCTGTTGAAGTTGGTAACCAACTCTTAAGATTTTCTTTGCCATGGCATGGCCCTCGCATGAGTGTCGAAGGTTCCTTCATGCACATCTGCCATCAATAGATCTGCCTCTCTCTTGTCAACACATCGAAGCAGAACCATATCATGATTTCTTTTGTACAAAACATCGTTGCTGATGAAGAACTTAGCTGACAATCTTTGTATAGCCCTCTTATCAATCTTAGAGGCATCATTTGGATATTCTTGATTTTGAAGAAAATTTTTGATGCCATCGAACCATGGTTTTCCATCAGATTCCTCTTATGCCATCATGACGTACGCTGGTGCGGTCTTCCTTTCAATGCAGATCATAGGCGCCTTGTTGACAAACTAGACCTTCCACATTGATGCTAACATGGCTAAAGCATCTGCAATATCATTCTCAGCCCTCGGGACATGTTTGAAGGTGATCTTGTTAAAGTACTCAATTATCTCCAAAATATAATCTTTGTAGGGAATCAGTTTCTCATCTCGAGTTTCCCATTCACCTTTGAGTTGGTAGACTACCAAAGAAGAATCACCGATCATCTCTAAGATCTTGATGCAAAGATCGAAGGCAGCTTTGAGTCCCACGATACAGGCCTCATATTCAGCTATATTGTTTGTACAGGAGAAGCACAATCTGGCAGTAATAGCGGTATATCCTCTAGTTGGATTTTCCAGAACAGCCCCAACACCATGTCCTTTTTTATTATATGCTCCATCTAACATCATCTTCCAGCGGGATCTGGGTTCAGGACCTTCCTTAGGACCAGGTTCCAGTTTCATTCTTTGAACATACATCACATCCTCATCAGGGAATTCAAATTTGAGCGGTTGGTAATCATCTACAGGATGCTCAACAAGGTGTTTTGACAAGACGCTGCCTTTAACGAATTTTTGGGTGATGTACTGAATATCACACTCTGACAAGAGCATATGCCATCTAGCAAGTCTTTGAGTTTGAGCCGGCTTTTCGAAGATGTATTTTATCGGGTCCATCTTTGAAATCAACAAAGTAGTGTGGCAGGTCATGTATTGTTGGAGCCGTTTAGCAGCCCAGGCTAGAGCACAACAAGCCTTTTCTAGAGGTGAGTAACGACTCTTGTAATCAGTGAATTTCTTGCTTAGATAATAGATTGTGTGTTCCTTCTTTCCTGATTCATCAGTTTTCCCCAGAACACAACCCATTGAATTTTCCAACACTGTCATATACATGAAGAGCGGTTTTCCAGGTACTGGAGGGATCAACACTAGAGGTTCTTGAAGATAGCTTTTAATCTTTTCAAATTCCAACTAGCAATCATCATTCCATGTTACTGCTTGATTCTTCCGTAACAACGTGAAGATTAGTGCATATGTAGGAGTTAAATTTGAGATGAATCTGGAGATGCAGTTCAATCTTCCAAGGAATTCTCTGATTTGTTTCTATGTTTGAGGAGCTGGCATCTCTTGAATAGCCCTGACTTTGTCGGGATCCACCTTGATTCCTTGTTGACTAACAACGAACCAAAGTAATTTTCCGGATCGAACTCTAGACGTACATTTAGCTGGATTCAGTCTCAGTTGATATTTATGGAGTCTTTCAAACAATTTTAGTAGATGATCCAGATGATCCTTTTCATCCAGAGACTTTGCGATCATACCATCCATGTATACCTCGATCTCTTGATGCATCATGTCATGGGAGAGTGCAACCATGGCTTGGTGATAAGTGGCTCCTGCGTTCTTCAATCTGAAAGGCATGGCCTTATAACAATAAGTGCCCCATGGTGTTATGAACGTTGTTTTCTCCATATCATCTGGGTCCATCCTGATTTGATTGTAACCAGAGAATCCGTCCATAAAGGAAAACACTGCAAAGCTAGTTGTATTATTAACCAATGTGTCGATGTGAGGTAGTGGAAAATCATCCTTTGGACTGGCTTTATAGAGATCCTGATAATCCACACACATCCTTACCTTTCTGTGTTTCTTCGGCACTGACACGATTTTAGCTACCCACTCAGGATACTTTGAAACTACTAGAAATCCTGCATCAATCCGTTTCTTCACTTCATCTCTGATCTTTAGAGCCATGTCTGGTCTTGATCTTCGGAGTTTTTGTTTAACAGGAGGACATTCTATTTTCAAGGGGAGCTTATGGACCAAGATATCAGTATCTAGCCCTGGCATGTCTTGGTATGACCAAGTGAAAACATCAACATACTCTTTCAGAAGTAGTATCAACCTGTCCTTGACCTCTATTTTGAGTGATGCCCCAATCTTTACGTCTTTCTTCATCTCTTCAGAACCCAAGTTGACAACTTAAATCTGCTCTTTATATGGCTGAAGGTAGGCTTCTTCATGCTCATCCATTCTGGTTAATTCTTTGGGAACCTCAAATTCTTCGTCAAACTCTTCTTCAGCTTGGAAAACAAATGAACCACTACCAGAAGGAACTGAATGATCATTGGATATTGTAGGTGACGTGTTATGGTGAGAATCGTGATACTAAGCTATTGATTAACTTGACTCTTAATTCTTAAAATTAACAACCGGACTTTAATTTATCCAAAGGAAAGGTTAAAGAAAGAAAGACCTTTTACGCGATGTAACAACAACGTTAAGAGATCGGGGATCGGGGGTTGGTTATGCCTAGGGTAGGTGTTTCACATCCTAAACATCTGTAGTACTCTACATGAACCTTTTTTTTGTTTGTATGATATGCTTGCTAAATGTTTTCTATGGCTTGGGATTGGATATAAGGTTAAGGTAAAGACCTAAGGATAGTTTCTAAGCTTGCTCGCAAAGATATCACATCCTTTGCCTACGTATCCTAACTAGGATAGAATCAGAGAAATCGTAGTTCACCTCACTAGGGATGAAGAACACTTGATTATGGTCAAGGTTCAAAGGGGAACAAACATAATAATGCTTGTGTAGAGTTTAAGAAAACTCTCTAATATAAGTTATACACTCAAAGGGATTGACTTTGACAAAAGCAAAAAGGGGAGTAAGTAATCATCACTATGATTCTTACATAGAGTTAACAAACTCTATCTTAAAGTTCTAAAATTGCAAGACTATGTTAGGGGTGTGCTCGTTAAGATATCGCATCTTGTGCCTACGTATTCCCATTAACAAATGAGAAATCAGAGCGACCGTAGTTCGGACTACTAAAGAACGGGGACCAATTGGTTCTATCCAGACCAAAAGGAAGGATGAAGGTTATATCCAGACCTATGAGGTTAAAGAGCTATGTATGACCTAAAGGTCAACAGAGGGACTTTCCTTTGGAAGGAAAAAGATGAGACAACTTGGATGAAAACTAAAGAGTTCCATCACTTGAGGGAATAACTTAACAAAGCATAAACATTCAAACATGATGTAGATAAGAGGCATGGTTACAACCAAGAATAAGAAAACATATTACAATATCAAGCAATGATTTCAATCAAGGTAAATGGTTACAACCAAAGAAAACATTAAGATATTACAATATCAATGATTTCAATTAAGATGAATGGTCACAACCAAAGCAAACATTAAGATATTACAATATCATGAAGGGGGAAGTTCTTACAAGACCTAAAGGTAAAAACCAGAGGCATATCTTAACAAAGATGGGGATATATCTTGACAAAGATGAAGGATATCTTAACAAAGATGGGGTAAATTTAAGGGATGCTATATGTAACTACATGAGCAAACATCATACATTTGATGACAATCAACCATAAACAACCAAACAAAGTTACAACAATGTAAGCAAAAGGTTTAGAATTTCATGGGGATTTCATAAATTCAAGAAGTGAATCATTTAGATGCTTACTAGACAAAGTTTTTAAATTCAAACTCAAATATACAAGGAAGCTAACAAGTCAATCCTATACTAATTTCCACTTAAACTCAAAAGAGAATAAAATCAAAAGTTGAAATGAAGGATGAGAGATAGGAGGGTGAAAAACCTAAAAAGAATCACAACTTTCCTTAATGTAAAGTGTTTCTAAAAATGGGATTTTTAGAATTATTTAAACATTTTATGAAATTATACAATAAGATAAAAATTTATCAAAGAGAATCATTAAAAAATGATTAAAATTGAGAAAGTTATGCTATTTTGAAAATTTAATAAAAATTAAATAAACAAGGCATTAAAAAGAAGGAAATGTCTCACCCAAGGCTTGAACCCAAGACCTTGGGGTCATGGACTTAAAATCTAGCCAACCATACTAACTCAAGCTTGTGAATATTGGATGGAAAAATAAGCTAAAATATTGAAAACCATGAAAAATCACAAAATGAGCAAAAATTGCCCTCGTTGAGGGTCAAACTCGGTATCATTGGCATGGAAAGGTACTTATGGCAAGGCAATAACCACTGGGGTGGCGATACATCCATTGTATCACGCCACCCCGTTTGTATATATACCAAAACATTGCATTTTTCTGGGCAAATCTCATGGCAAGCTCAAATGAAAATCCCAAAAAACGGTTTGGTTCTAACTCCTTCAAATCTTAACCAATTTTGATGAAATTAAACTCAAACACACTTGTTTTTTGATGAGGATCACGATGGTCCAAACCAAATTTTGAAATAATGCACTCAAATAAAAACACAATTGGACATTCTAAAAAGGATTTTGAGATGTATTTTGCAACATGATGACCAAAAATGATGCAAACCGATTGAAAGAAAGGTATGCACATGTTTTAAATTTAACATGGATCAAGTCTTAACATCAAGATAATCCAAACTGTCATCAGAACAAAATGAGGCCTATGAGCTGCAATGATCATGAACTCCAAAGACATATTGCAATGATTTAAAGAAAAAGGAATTCCACAAATAATGGTGACAACCTTGGTTGTCACAGACCCAAACATCCAAAAGTAAGTCCTTATGATAGTTACAACTTCAAAGTGACAAAAATCAAACCAAAATAGAATGAGAAACAAATTTGACAACCAACAATCATGAAAAAGATAAAGTTGATCATCATGGATCAGTACATGCTTCAACAACAGTATATGAATCATTTCAACAGCAGCAATACATATCAATTGCTAAGATCCAAGCAATCATACTGACAGTTCACATGAGTTGACAAACTCAAAATGGCCCTTAACAGAACTAAAACAGACTCAAACATAACAGTGTTGAGGAACATTTAGCAGACATGCCATAGTACTAAAAGTAATTAACAAGGCATCCTAAGATTTATAACTAAACAGATAGATAAAAGACCAAATTCAAAACAGACCTATCAAATGTGGAAACTGATTACAACAGCCATTCCATAAATTCCATGACAGTGATAAATGGTCTTTACAATACTAAACTCAAACACCAATCACATATTGCTATCAACTTATAAAACAAATCTCAAACCAATCTCTAGTATGAGCAACAGATTAGATAGCAAACAATGCAATGTTGATCCTCATATGCGTAAGCACATCTACATGAATTATTTCAACAAAGGTAAAAAAAAACACATTTGCAATGCAACTGAACAACCAATCAAACATGTTGGCAGTCCAAGGGAGTTGATAAACTTTAAACCAAAAGCAAATTCTTGACAGAACCAAAGCAGCTTCCTAAACATAACAATGTTGATGTTTTAAATAGGTTTTTCATGACAAATCAGTACACACCTCTAATGAGAGATTGCAACCTCAAAATAGTTTTAAAAAAAAGCACAGATACAATTAGGTTGATCATCAGCACCTCAAATGAACAATCTCAATTTTGGATTAACTATCAAAACAAGCAACAACCTTACCCTAAAGACAACTATAAACCAAATCAAACATGAGAAATAAATCTGGCAGCAACAAGGTATTCATACTTCAGTCATCATACCTCAAACCAATATCTTTACCAAGACCACATTAAGCATACCAACTCTTAACAGCAAACACAACATGGCAATGCTGATCATCATAGGTCAAGGTATGTTTCAACCAAATTTGTGTGAATCACTTCAACATAACCATGTCAACCAAAACAAACAGTTCTAAACACAAAACTCTAAAGACAGTCTAATCCACACAAGTAACAACTAGTAATGAGACAAATTCTAACAGCAAACAAATCATGAGCTGACAAACTCAGATTTCAACATAGCCTTTGACAGCAAAATTACAACTTTAAACATAACAATGTCTAACTTATTCAACAAACCAAATCCATACATATATGATGCATAATAATGAGAAGGTTTAAAGTTACATACCTCTTGTAGTCTTCCCATACTATGCTAGCTGCAAGAACAAGAATTCCTTCCATTGAGCAAGGTTATGAATATTACTTCTTCTTGAAGAGGCAATGAAATCTTATGGACAGTTTGAATAAATGAACTTCCAGCTGTTGTTTGAGACTTTAGACAGCTAGTATAACATGAATATGAAGTGTTCCAAGTGTCACAATGATGGGAAATGGTTTAGGTTGTGATTTGGTGTGAAACTTGCACAAAAGTCAAGGTATGGTGTGAGAGAAGTTAACTTTTTAATATACGTTTATTTTGATGAAACTAATGGTGGGAATAGCTTCAAATGGTCATTTTAAGTATGTGTATGGTTTTTAAGGTGGTGGAATGTTTAGAAGTGGAGTTGATATGAAATTTGCAAAGAGGCAAATTTGGTGATTTTGTGGTTTTTCTTCACTTACAAGCAAAGATTGATGGAATTAGAGTTGTGTTTCTCTTGTGTTTTGAAGAGGTCTGGTGTGTTGAGAAGAGTGGAATGAACACTCTATTTATTGGCCAAGTGAAGGTTGGGGCAGAATTGTCATTTGGAATGCAAAGTTGCATTTGGTGGCAAAAGTACTTAGCATTTCAAATGGTGATTTGCATTTGCTGGTTTTAGATTCTTTCCATTGGCTATTTTCCTTAATAACAACTATCTTTGAGCTGGTTGTGCTGACCATAGAGGTATCAAGGCAAGCTCTCTAGCTTCCACAAATCCAATGTTCTCTCTCATATGTACTTTTATACTTTTTTATATTAAAAAAATGGATTCTTGGTTTTGCTTTCCTTCAGATTTGATTCAATCCTCCCTCTAATAACTCACATCAATTGATTTCTCATGGTTGGAAATCAAGTCCATGTTGAGTTTTGACAAGTTGATAAACTAGTGCGCAGACCCAACTTACTCAATTCGAAACTCTCAGCTCATAAGGGCTATGGAGGAGTTCTAGTACTTCTTGGAAAGCCTTCATGGAGCTCTACAAATTTCATGTTTTTGGAATTTTCAAATTCCAAGTGCAACTTGATCAAAAAACCCCTCAAAGTTGACTGAAAACATGTCTAAAAAGGCCAGCAACTTAGAATTTTTTCTAAGTGTTTTCTCCCTCTTATGATGATTTTGGCCATAACTCCAAATCTATGCATTTTTTGCCCATGGGTCATTTTTACACTTTTGTAGGTCTTGCCAAGACCTTTCCAACAACCTTTGAACCACCTCATTTGGATGTGTGTATAGGAAGTTATGATCTTGCCCCTTTCAAAACCCTAATTCTCGACTTTTTTGATTACTCCTCAATCCTTGATCCAATGGTCAAGAAAATTTTTGGGTGGACTTCACTAAGCCATATGAGCTTCATGGACCATAATTCCATCATTGGAATATCTTTAAAATCAAAATTCAAACTACAATTGACTTTTTCTAATCGAAAACCTTAATCGGGGATCCTGAACTGCATTGTCTTTAACCTTTGGGTGACGACCTCAAATTGGATTCAAACTTGACCCAATGGAGTAGCTTTGAGGGTGTGGAGACTTGTTTCATGGAGAATCAATCCAATACATTGACTGATTAAACCATTGAAACCTCGATTCTTGATTGTACGGAACCCTAATTCAGCCGTATCTTGACAAAGACAAACTTAAAATAGGTTATGGTTAGATAATCAAATGAAAGTGATCCTAGAATGATGATGAAGATCTAAGGGGTCAAAATTTGGGGTGCAACAGTTGCCTCTATTTAAATATCTTCACTAGATGGCAATGAGATGACAATCCTCATAAAATCGTAGTGAAAGGTATTTAAATATAGCAAACCATAAATTTTGTCCCTTAGATCCGATGGTATGCAAAGGACAAATGCTAAGCTGAAATGAATTTAAATTATGCTTTATGATGCTTGAATGCAAGACAGATGCAGACACACGAGCAAAAATAAAAGAACAGCAATACGACGAGTAACTACTCACACGAGACCCGACACACCGGGGAAAGATTCAATGCGAAACAAGCAATAGTTCAAACATGACTAATGATGCTACCCAAGGGGAATCTTCCACACAGGGACACAAACTGCACCGAGAACGAAACATTCTCGCTGGGGGAGAGGAGGAAACACACTTCACCGGGGAAGAAGACAAATCTCCACCGGAGCAGCGAAAGATCAGAGACACGATCCTCACTGGGGAAAAGCCATGACGAGGAATCTCCTATAACGAAGAGTTCGAACGGGATCTTCTAGAAAAGACTTAAAGGATACCAGACACACCGGGGACGCTAGTATCCACTAGATCTCCGAGACTCGATTGGGGAAAGCAACAACTTTGTTGGGAATACTAGTGTCAACCAGATTCAACAAACAGTTCAAGCGGTGCTAGTAACTACTAGACTTCTTAGGAGTGATGGTGATGACCAAACCAAAGTTCCAATAATAATTGGGGTTCCCAAACAAACATTGGCAAAATACAAGACTTTAGCTGAGGGAATTGGTAACAACCAACTCACGGTACCAACAACAAATAGCTTTCAAGCAATGCCAGTAACCACTAGACTTAGAAAGGATTGGTGATGGCCAACTCAAAGGTACACCAATAGCAATTGGTTATGATGGTGCTAGTAATCACTAGACTTAACTGGGAGAATCGGTAACGACCAAGTCCAAGGACACCAATAACCATCAGATTTGGGAAATACCAATAATCACTGGGCTCTTCAAAGGATTTGGTGACGATCAGATCTTCAAACAGGAAGTATAGATATATCCCTCAAAACCTTAGGAACAAAAGATAAATATCCTCAAAGCATTAGGATGTATCAAAGATTTCATGCGAATGCAACATTCTAATCTCTGGAAATTCCTAAACTCGGGATCCAAAGTATACATCTCCAAAGGTACAAAACCTGATCTTGGAAACAAACAATGTCCAAAGATACACAACCTGATCTTGGAAACAACGAACACTTACAAAGGTACACAACCTGATCTTGGAAACAAAAAATACTTCTTTGCTCAGAATGATAAACAAATCGAATCGTCAGTACCTATTATCCATGGATTTTCTCAATGCCAATTACCTACTGGCCTTACACGAAATATGATTGGTCACCACCAATTTATCAGTACCAGTTACCACTGGGCTCTTCTAGCAATATTGGAAACAACTGGGCTTCAATGTCCCTAAGATAAGCTTCTTAAATGAGACTGCCACTCATCGTTCTAAGGGATTAGATAAGCTTCTTAGAGAACGAGACTGCCACTTATCTAAAAAGATAATGATGATAAGCTTCTCATGGGAGACTGCCACTTATCTGAGGATACAGATAAACTGATAAGCTTCTCTGGAGATACTGCCACTTATTTGGGAAACGTATTAGAAACAAGCTTCTCGAGGGAGATAGCCACTTGTTGCTGGATATAATGAAACTAGATAAGCTTCTCAGGAGATACTACCACTTATCTGGTAAAGGTAATAGGGATAAGCTTCTCGACAAAGATTTCCACTTATTTGAAGATGAATAAGCTTTTCGCCAGAGATTGCCACTTATAGTTGAAGAATAAGCTTCTCTACAGAGATTGCACTTATAGTTGAAGAATAAGCTTCTCTACAGAGATTGCCACTTATTGTTGAAGATGAATAAGCTTCTTTCCAGAGATTGCCACTTATAGTTGAAGAATAAGCTTCTCTACAGAGATTGCCACTTATTGTTGAAGACATCAGGATAAGCTTCTCAGGAGAGACCTCCACTTATCTGCAAGGCAATGTAAAAATGTTCTTCTTGATAAGTAGTGCAAAATAAATGCACGTCCAGGTAGGTTCGGCAACCGACAGGGATCAAAGTTCAATCTAGAACCAAGCTAGAAAGAAACTGTCAAATAAGACTCCAAACATTGAGGAATGAACTCAAATGGGGACGTTTCCTATCTAATCACGGAAAAAGATAGCTGAAACAAACATCACCCACGAGGATTAAACTCTGTGGGGACTTGTGAAAGGTTGGACGTTTTATGCTTAAAGGCTGACAACTCTATTGAGAGACACAACACCTAGTCACTTGGAGAAAAAACACCAAAGTGAAACAAAACAGGTAGCAACTAGAGATAGCAAAAATGCACAAATGCTATGCATATGCCTTATGTCATGCTTATGTTTATGCTGACAAAATAGACAAAACAAAATAGGAGATGAAATAAACATCTCGACACGGATACCCAGCCAACTTCACTTAGTTGGACCTCAACGGGGATTAATCATGAAGAACAACAATTCCATTTCAAGGTTACAACCTTCTCTGGGAGAGAGTAATCTTCTTAGGCCACAACGTCGTGACTACACTCGGATTTCCATCATGAGTTTGAATTCTTTGTTGGAGGAAGATCACAAAGGGAAATTCTAAGATCAACTAAAGTAACAACTTAATTGGGAAGCTGGCAAAAGATGTCATGAGAACAAAATATTCCTGCCCCTCGATAGTATTGAAATTCTGGTATGCAGATCTCATATGTCCCAAGAACATTGATCTCTACTCAACAAGGACGAGGACAGACCATGACCAATTTAAATTTCTTTAAATTGTAGCAATGTCATGACCAACATCATGACGTCTGTTGTAACATCAGCGGATAGACAGACTATTTATCTAAACATTTAAATTGTGCAGAATTGTAAATGCTGAAAGATAAATAACACAATTAATTCTTTACCCAGTTCGGTGCAACCTCACCTACATCTGGGGGCTACCAAGAGAGGAAGGAAATCCACTATTAGCATAATCAATTCAGAGCTAAACTCCCCCGTTTACAACTCCTCACTTAATCTCTACCCAATGTAATTTCTACCTAGAGACCACTAGACAAGAGTATACCTACTCACTCCCCCTCAATCACAGCAGTGATATACAATTCAATACAAAAGAGAGATTTTAGAAGACACTCTCAAAGTTACAATACTTGATTTTGCTTAACAGCTTCAATCAAGGACAATGAACACAACAGTTCATACACACTTACCAAAGCAATTATACAACATACAATTGCTTGGCACACAAGTATCCTAAGACACACGTGAAGAACCAAACTTCTTCACTCACACAACACAAGTGAAGAGCAACACTCTTCACTCACAAAACAAACGTGAAGAGCAACATTCTTCATTCACAAATATGTCTACCACAATGTATCAAAAGATACAAAGGGTGACTTACACACACAAGGGACTCTTAAACCCTAGACCTTTATTTTACACTCAAGTTTTTCTTGTTGTGAGTGCTTAATTTCCTCTGCTTCTGCTCCTCCTTAAATAGAAATGCAGACTGGGCTTGGGCTGGTCACAAGTAACAAACTTTAGGTTTAACCAAGTTAAACCATTTTCCATAATTCAAGGTGCTGTCAAATTAGGTCACAGCTGCTTCATGTTATGTCCAGCCCTGACTAGAATCTCGCTTGAGATAACTAAGGAACCCTAACAGGTTTCCTGAAATCTAGCCTGAGATATATCAGGTATCACAACAAAAAAACACACCATGCACGCCTGATGTCATAAGATCAATGTCATAACATTCAGTCATGACATTCAGTTTCACTTACTCTTAGCTTTCTAGCTTGCTCTGCTTAACACTTCTGCAGAATCTTCTTCATGACAGTAGAAAAAAATGTTTTATAGTTTCCTAAAAAGTCTCAAGGATCCTTTTTATGAACACCAATTAAATCTGCACTTTATTTCTAATAACTCTCTTTGGCCTGCACATACTGATGAGGTATATCTAAAGCACTTATGTTAAGTGATAAAACAGTTGCGCCTGTTGTACCAGACAACGATGTCATGACATTCAGTATGACATCCATGATAGCAGTTCTGTCATCAGCTCCTGCTAGCTCCTGCTGCACCAGACAGCGATGTCATGACCTTGGTAATGACATCCTATTTAAAACACATGACAACAGTTTTGTCATATGCTCCTGCTAGCTCCTGCTGCACCAGACAACAAATGTCATGTCATTGGTCATGACATTCTGATTAAAACTCATGACAGTAGTTCTGTCATGACAGCAGATGGATGTCATAGCATCTGTCGTGACATCTTGTTTAACATCAGTGCAGAATCTTGTTTTACCAAAATTTAGCCAATTATAGAACCATGGACAATTCTATATCATAGAATCATGGAACTAACAAGTATGATAATCATCTTCAAGTGAGCAACGGCTCTTGCAACAAACAGTCTTCAAACCTTTTCTGCCCCAGATTACGCGGTCTGTGAGAAGAAGCCATCAAGAGGATTTTACAAAAGATACTTTAATGTCTTCAAACTCTTAGAGAGATTCACAAATCTCGATGTGAATGCCCCAGTTTAACTATATTTGCACAACAAAGTCCTCAGACTGTGGAAGTAATGACTGGGGAACAAACATGTCCCTGCTAGCTGGTAACTACAATAGAGTTGCCCCGGACTAAACTGTTCTTTGAGAGATTCAACTGATCTTGACCTGATCGCTTCTGATTAGCTGAACATTGCAACAAATGATTAACAAATCCTTTCAATTGGTTGCCTCAGACTGAGCTTCCTTTACCAAGTTAAATTCCCTAGCTGGCAGCATTTGTTGGGATTTCTTTGATATTGGATCGTCTTGCACACAGTGTTTTTCATTAAAAATTGGCAATTTTTAATGCAAAATTCATGACAACTTTTGAAAACAAATTTTTGATGAAACACACACGGCGAAGTGATTAAGTGATCAAAGTGAAAGTGATCCAATCATTTTACAAATGATGGATAAAGTGATTAACACACACAAACATCAAAGATCATTAGGAGTCAGGTTATCTAACCTTGTTGTAATATGCTTTCAAAACAACCTTTACCTCAATTAGGTCTTTCAAGGGTTGTAACGTGGCTCAGTTCACGATTCATGAAACAAAGGATAAAGGCTCAAAGTTATTTGTCCCACCCACTCTCCATGATGAACTCCAATCCTACGCTCAGTTAGCTCAAACTATACATTCAAGTTCTCACAGGCTTAAGAGTTGAACTGACGATAGTTGGTGAGGATTCACAATCCTAGGGTAGTCACAACTCCCTTACAATATTTGATAACTTTCTGCTACTTGGGGATTCTTTAAGAGTAAAGACTCTTACAGAACTCCTCGCTTTTGGTTATCCCCGACTTTTGGATAAACTGTTTTGTTTGAATATACAGTAAACGGGATGCCTCATTTTTACCTAAGTCTCCTTCATAGGTTTTAACTTAGCGGGCTTTTTAATTTTCTTTTTTCTTCTTTTTTTTTTCGAGAAAGGAGGTGACTACCTAGTTTAATGGCTTATGGAGAACCATCATCGTCTTTTAAACTTCGACACATGCTTGTTGTGTGCGAAGGAAAACATGAGTGTACCACTTTTATATGAAAAGTGTCTTGCATGCACATATCTCCAAGTTAACCGAGAACTACCCGCCCCAGGTTTGAGATTTAAGGGTTTGCTTTGTAAAGAAAGAAAACTCATACTTCTAGGCTCGAAGGGGTTAACAAGGGATTATCTTCCTTATTACTCCTGTGTTTAGGGATTAAAACAATGCCTTACATCATCGACAAAGTTAAATTGAAAGCATATCAATAGCAGTTATGGATATAGTTTTCATCATCCTCCCCAATCTTTGCTTTAAACAATAGTTTAGTAAGGAAAAGAAATTTTTGCATTTTTCGTTTTCTTATAACCATGAAAAGATAGAGAAAGAGTGAAATGAATGGACTTAATAAAAAGATGCACAAACATTTCATTAATCTTGCCAATTCAAAATGAACAACAACTTACAAGCAATACAAATGCAAAGAAAATACAACAAAATGCTGAAACAGTCTACAGCTGCCAGTCTTAGGGAATTAAAACTGTTGACAAAACTTAGAAAAAATACTATCCTCTGATATCGTGAATCCAAAGTCTTCTTCTTTAATCCATCATAAGCAGGGAAGAGATTGCTTCTTCGTCAAGCAGAAGGTTGATTTGGACTTGAGGTTTGCATAACTTGAAAGATATGACTCTTGCTTCGATCATCTCTTTTACCATAATCTTTTAAATTACAAAGTGGCCCATACAAAATGATTCATTGGCCTTGAGCATGACCAAGATTTTCAAAGAAAACAAAAGCTAACAATCAATGCATTACTCTAAGGGCAGCATGACGGGAATTTCTACTGTCTCCCAATTGCGTTAGGCTGCTCCATCTCAGATCACTAGGTTGTCGAGTTTGTTCTTTTCATCTTCGTCACTGATGACATTTACTTGTACCCCGCCACTTACAAATATTTCCTTCAGGGTTTTCCTCTTCTGGATGCTCTCTTCATCGTCTTCTAGAGTTGGTTTGTAACCCAACCCTTGCTTGTCATTCTTGGCGCGAGTGTTCGCTTCTATAACTTCCCCCCATCCCTGTGGAAGTCCTTCCTTAAGTGTAGCTTGTATGCTCCACGTGGAGGAAAAATATGTACCACGGACTATAGCAGAATTGTCGATTAACATAGCATGAGTAATCTCTAGGTCTTGTAACATTTTTTCGAGCGCATCCTCGTCGGCTTCGTTATATCTAAAAGAGGATAGGTTTCTCACCATCAAGTATTCTTCCCCGTGCACTATGACCAGCTGATCATTAGTGAAAAACTTCATCTTTTGGTGTAATATATATGTAACAGCGCCCGCTGCATGTATCCACGGTCTTCCCAGCAGATAGCTATATGTCGAATTTATGTCCATTACTTGGAAGGTGATTTCAAAGACTTGGGGTCCCACCATGATCGGAAAATCAACCTCTCCTATTATGGTTCTCCTCGATCCATCGAAAGCCTTCACAATTAAAGAGGTGGGTCTCATCTCAGCTCCTTTGTATGCCAACTTTGCTAACGTTTTTTTGGGCATTACATTAAGGGTTGACCCAGTGTCGACAAGTACTCTGGAGAGCGTATCTTCTTTACACTTAACTGACACGTGTAAAGCACAATTGCGCTTGCAACCTTCAGTGTTCAAGTTACTATTATCGAAGCTCAGCGTATTGCAGGCTGCGATGTTTGCAACGACGGAGTCAAATTGTCCTACAGTGATGTCTTTCGTTACATGAGCTTGTGTGAGTATCTTCAACAAAGTTTGTCGATGGGCAGGGGAACTCAATAGTAACAACATGATTGAGATCTTGGATGGTGTCTGATTTAGTTGGTCCACTACTCGGTAATCGCTACGGCGAATTATCCTCAGAAACTCTTCTTCATCATCCTTGGGAATTTCTTTTCCTTTAACAGCAGGTTCTTTAGATTTTACTTCCTTTGGAGCAGCCTCCTTAGGAATAGTAACAACACTTTTAGGGGTGGCAACAGCTGCTTGAGGGACAGTAAAGTTCATCCTAGGCTGATACACTCGACCACTGTGGATCATTTTTCTTGCCCCAGCAATGTTTGTTACATGCTCCTATTTTCTTCCGGCCTTCAAGTTGTACCAGAAGTAGTCGTATTTCCAAGATACAACTTTCGGTTAAGACCCGATCCTCTCCTTGGATCGAACCTTGGTTGATCTTTTCTAAATTTTGGTATTGCAACATCGCGGAATATTGGTCTGACGGTGTTGGGTTGAGTCGTTTTGTTGTTGATGGTTTTGAACACCGCTCTTTTATTAGACTCTTATGGTATATTGGACACTAGTTCAATAACCACAACGTCCTCTTTCCTCTTCTTACTACTGACTTGTAGCATCCCTTTGTTGATTAGGGATTGAATATCTTTTCGCACAAGGTCACAACCTTGTGGATTCTTGTTGCACTCTTCAAAATCTTCATGGGTACTTTTGAGCAACCATGCTTGAGCCAGTCTTATGTATAATTCCACCAGCGGTGTCTTAACTTCGGCCACTGCAACGACTATCCTTATTTCAGAGTATTCTCCTTCTTTAGTTATAGAATTTACTCAACCATGGTTTGGGAGAGGATTATCCTTTACATTGGGATGATTGTCTTCAAATGACAGTATCTTCCTTTCAATTAATTCCCTAACAATGTGTTGAAGCGCAAAACAACCCTCTAAATCATGCCCATTGGCATTCTCATGGAACAGACAATATGCGTTGGGATTCTAATTGGGAGGTAAAGGATTAGGTGGGGCACCCAATTTCCCTGTCTGAATAAGTCCTCTAGCCATCATCATGGGATACAGTTCAGTATAACTCATTGGCATTGGATGTATCTTAGGTCTCCTATTCTGATAGGCTGGCCTAGGAGCTTGAGCCCTAGGTTATTGTACCTGCTAATTGTTATAAGGTTGGTGATTATACTGCTGATAGGCATTCGGCGCCCCTAGCTGAGGATTTTGTTGATTTTGGAAAACTGGCGTAATTGCCGCTATGTATTGTGGTTGGTGATTGATCCGTTGTCGCGCACGGATAAAAAAATTACTTTTGAAAAAGTAGTAAAGCGACAATGACTCGAGTCGTATCTCAAGGATTCTTGTATTATTTCAACCAACTAAAGAAAAGGTTTATGGGGATTTTAAGTTTTGATTAAGAAAATAGGGAAAAATAAGTGATTATAAAAAGTGATTATCAAAATAAGCCAAAATGGCTAATCCTATTGATTCGAATTCCGACTTATCATCGGCTATTATAACACCAATCCCAAAGCGGCTTCGATCCTATTTGATTATGAGATCAATTAGACAAGCGCTTATCAAAATTAAACGAATTATGTTCCTGTTTACCGAATTAAGCAAACGGTTAAGAATATGACGAGTTAACGAATTAAGCAAACGATAACACGCAATTAAATTTAGGAACATGCATACAATCAAATTTAATCAATTATATCTTATGAACAGCAATCGAATTAAGAAAACAATTGCAATCAAATTAAGAAAATGACTTCATAGAAAAGGATTGAAAGAATCGAATTTTAATTGGTATTAGAATAACCTCAAAGCGATGGAACCCGTAAGAAGCAAGATTTGCCTTGGGAATTAGTTCTCCATTACAATCGTAAAAAACAAAGTAAAATTATGAACAGTAGCACGGCTGCTACTAGGTATAAGGAAGCATCACAAAACTCGGTTCTAACCCAACTAGATCGAAAAACATAAAAGACCCGGCCCAAAACTAAATATTTCTAATGGCAGATTTTGGGTCCTGACTTCGACGAATTATTTGAGCCTGCTACACTCTGAATCAGCTTCAGCCTCAAACAAGAAAGTTGTAGCACTCGGTCTTATCTTTCCAACACCTATTAGAACATACAAATCGGATTCGCGTAACTCCAGTTATGATCCAAACAGTGAACATATATCAAATAACCACTAATGCTGAAAATAAGCTGCGAAAATAGAATAAAGGTAAAAACCAACTTAAATATGAAAACACATTAAAATAGTAAAAATATTCAAATAAACTGTAGGAATGTCTAAGCATAACAAAGGAAGAATGTGTATGAAGATGTATTGATCAAATTCCCCCACACTTAAACTTTTGCACTCCGAGCAAAATATTATCCAGACTCATGAAAAACAATAGCATTTAGATACTCATTCTAGGCTGTAAACTCTTCTTCGGTCTAGATTTCATCGATAGGTACTAATTTTGCACACTAAGGATATCGTAAGAACACAAATCTGCAACTATGCAGTCATAAAGCTCCCTCCTATACAAACCAATCCAAATCATGTTATTATGCTTAAGTGTAACTTACTCATCCTCCTTTTTGCTCTCTTTCCTTCTAATGCAATCACATTAAGCCCTTTATCTATTCACACACATGGTAAATAAGCTTGTTAGTGACTATAATCCATATATTTTCAACAATTCAAAATAAACCATTTTTTTAAAGGTTTCATAACTCTTAGCCTATGTGACTGGGTAAGGGTCGCCTAACTTAAAAGGAGGATTCCTATTTAGACTTCTTATTAAGCACGAGATCATTCACTTGTTTGCATCAGCTTAATTACTTAGTGTATAATTTCTAGATGGTGCTGACTACTAGATAAACTACTTAAGAGTTATTAAAGGATGAGAACTCAAGGCTATGTCATAATAAGTATTTAAATCAATTTCCATATTCGGGAGACTTAAGGTGTTAAAATGGTATCGATCTTATGAATTTTTTCCAAGTCTCCACAATCTTACCTCAAATTAATCTATAGCCTAAAACTTTCAAAAGATGCATTGTGTTTCTAAGTCTAATATTTTTTTCACTTACATAAAACAAAACAAAAAAAAGAAATGGTTTCCTCCCCCACACTTAAAACATCCATTGTCCTCAATGAAAGGACATAACTATTAAATAAGAGTGAGAGAAAAGAAAGAACACACCCGGATAGTCAAGGTGCATAGGTGATCACATAAACAGCCTTTCCCAAAGAGAGATTTCCTGCAGTCTCCTCTTCCAAAGTGGGGAGTAACTTTGGGTAGCATCCATCGCCCTTGAAATTTGTATTAGTGCCTTCACCTTTTATTCTAGGATCAAATAAGAATCTTCGATAAGTAAAAGTGTCGCATTGGCACGTGAATGTGATCTCTTTTTTCATAACATCAAGAATCAGAGGATTAAAGGGCTGCCTCACTAATTTTCTTCCATCGTCCATCGAGTTCCATCCAATTCCCTTCTTATGTTTCTTCAATACCTGCAAAAGCTTATTTTCTTGATCAAAATCAAGGTTAGAAGAAAGTATACTTGGAAGCTTTTCATCCCTCTTTAAATAAGCATATTTCAGAGCATTAGAAAGTGCTTTAATCTCTAAGGAATGAGGTTGTTCAATGGATGGTACGATCAGGCAGTAGGGATATCAAGAGCTTCAGATGCATAAACAACATCACGAAAAGCATCACCCTGCAAGGAACCATTAATCTCAGCACAAATAGAGCAAATGTTAGTGTCAGTACATAAATTGCAAGAGTAACTATCATCATAATCTAATAAAGATGGAAAATCAAATAACAACTCAGGATAAGTATCATCAACTAAATCAGACATGAACTCTTTTGGATTCACTACTGTTTGGGCAAGTAGTTGGTTTGATTCTTGAGCTTGCTGCATGGCATTCACTACAGTGGCAAGCTGTTCAATCTGTGTCTGCAAAGCCTGAATACTGGAACCTGTTTGTTGCTGAAACTGAAGATCATTTATAGCCATTTGCTTGACAAGGTCTTCTAGTGAAGGTTCGAAAGGTTTAAAGCACATAATTTAGAATTCCTTCATATGCTTATTCGGATCCTCACCTACAAATCCATTAGACCTTGGCAACAAGTGTACTAAACCAGATTCCAATTTGAAAGGTACAGTAATAACAGGATATTCCGTACATAAAGTATTATAATTCATATCATGAGCAACAAGTTCTCTAAGAGTTCTTTGATTTGTCATATTAAATTTAATAGGAAAATAAACAAACAAAAAGAAAACAAAGAACTAATTCATCAATGCAATAGCAATTAGGAAAATACCAACAATGTGCCTATTTAGAAAGAGAATGAAAAATGGAAAAGAGAATAAAATAAAATCTAAAAATTAACAAACCAATCAGCCAGTTTTTTCTCTGTCAAGGGAGGTTCCACTTGAGCGGAAGTTTCGTGCCATCTCTGCGCGTACTCTTTGAAAGATTCAAAATTTTTATGTGTCATGCTGAGGAGTTGACGACAATCTGGAGCACTCTTTGAAATCTCCATGTTGTACTTATATTGTTGCATGAATGCGTCGGATAAGTCTTGGAAGCAGTGGATCTTTGATTGATGTAGACTTAGGTACCATTTGGCGGAGGCACCCTTAAGGCTATCCTGTAAGAAATGTATTAACAACTTGTCATTTTCAATGTGTATGGCCATGCACCAACAATACATGATTAAGTGAATCTTTGGGCAGGTTGCTCCTTCGTATTTTTCAAATGTGGGGGTCACGAATTTGAGAGGAAATACCAAACCTGAAACCAAGCACATGTCCTTAGCATCGAAACCAAAGACATTGTTTCCTTCTATGGCCCTCATTTGTCTTGCCATTATATCCATTTCGACCCTTAACTTTTCATGTTTCTCATCCTCGACCTCAGACCCGTTAGGTATGTCAAATATCTGCTGATGATGGTTGAAGATCGGTCGGACCTGTGCCTGAGTATAAATGGGATCTTGGAATTCTGTCATTAATGGAACAGTCTGCTGCTGGAGGTTGAATTGTTAGGGGATACTGAATAGTGGCATGAAATCCCTGGTGATACCAAACGGATGTTCAGTTACTGAGGTTACTACCGAAGAAGGATTTTCCGTTGTTGTATTGATTTCAGACACCACTGTGATCTATGAGTCCATTTTTGCTCTTATTACTTGAAGGACTTCCATAATCTGGCTAACGTCACTGCGTAGCCCCTCTAGATCGTTGTCAATTTGATAGATTCTTTAATCTTCATCTGCCATTCTTCTCTGACCGCTAGCTCGGGTGTTGTAGCGGTGGGGACTCAATGTGACCTCTCTCTCTCTCTCTCTCTCTCTCTCTCTCTCTGGGGGAAAAGAACAACGGATGAGCTGCGGAACCCATGCAACACTATGCAAATGATATACAATGTAAATGCAAATGCAAAACTAACCATTCAAGGAAAAGAAATAATCTTATTTACAAACAAAATTAGCAATACACGTGACAACGCGATTGACAACATAAAGCAAAATTTTATTGATAAAGCAAAGTCTGTTACAACAGACGGCTCTTGTTAATGAACAAGACCTTTCTTACAACATAGTTTTCAAAAAGTAATTATTACTTTCATAAGTTCTTAAGATTACAATCTTAGAAAAACCGGAAACTGGAGGCCTTGATTGTTTTAACAAGATGATCCTTCCCCTTCTTGAGGTCTGTTGTGGTGTTGATTCTGACGAATCAACTCCCATAACTCGGCGTTTTCTCGTTCTGCTTTAACTAAAGCGAACTTCAGTTTATATCTAGGCATGATTATTTTTGGCTCTATATAGATTTCATAAGCGTAACTGTAGAACATTTTCAGAGCTATTTCTTTTGACCAAAGGAAATAAGCTTTTGTGGCTAGGTAGCTCACATTTTCTTCCGCAGTCATTCCTTGCAAATATGGATGATACCAGGCTAAACGGGCTTGAGTTTCAAAGTTTTCGTCACTACCCTTTTCACATAAACAAGTCCTTAGAAAGTCTTGATTTGGCTTTGGTCCGATTTGGTATCCTAGCAGACGGCGGGCAAGGATCGGACTATAACTGATGACTCCCTTCGTGCCTATGGGAGGTATGTTGGGAAAGTTTCCACAACTATGAATCATGGCGATTCCATTATTTTTGATGTTGTACCAATTGACATCATAATGGGTGAGCGATGCTAATTTTCTGATCCAAGCATCTTTGTTGGGGAGATTCTAGAGAAACTGAGTCTTGGGCAAGTGTGAAATAAACCACTTGCTGAGAAGTGTTGTGTATCATGAGAATAGTCCCAAATTATACATCCTCCCACGATGGATAACATAGTAGGTGTCGGCCAGCAGCGTGGGTACAGGATTTCTGATTATGAAGAGTCTGGTGGCCTCTTCACTGATGAACTCATCGCAGCTAGAGAAGAGGTACAATACATAGATTAGAAAAGCCAAGATCGCTTCAAAGATCCCTAAGTCCATGTTATCGTAGTGGAATTTAGCTCTTTCCATGAATGGTCTTGCTTCCATTCCAGAGAAACCTTCCCTACTTACCAAACGAGCAGACAGCCCTGTCAGCTCAAGATGTAATGCTCTAGCAAGCTCCTTTCTTCTTGGTTTACCATAGGGATGTGTAAAGGTCAAGGGAACCTTCAAATAGGCGGAATACTCTTCCAAGGTTGGGAGTAGCTGGAAATATGGGAAGACAAAACAATGGTACACCGGGTCGTAGAATTCAACGAGTGCTAATAGCATGTCTTCATTGACTCTTGTGTTCAATAGTGGCAGCAAATCTCCATATTTAGCGATGAATACAGCGAGATTCCTGACGAGTCCCCCCAAAATTTTAAGATTATCCAACCCTAAGCTCAAAAATGAAATCTGCTTCTGCAATCCATAGCAATGTCTGTAAAAAGAAGATTTTGAATTCCTTGAATGGTTAGCAAAAATGTGAGAATGTAATGCAAATGCAACTAGTTTTACAAAACACAGAAGATCGATTAAGTTAAACCCTCATTTCATTAACTGTCGGAAAAAGTTACAACTTTCAAAATACAAGACAAGAAGCCTAACTTTACATCGGAAAACTAGGTCCTACGGTCTAAGTTTTTGATAAGAACTTTAATTGCGAGACCTCTTCAACTTCTTTAGCATTGTATTTTCCATTACCAATTTGTCCACTATGCCTTTCCAAGCTCTGGAGGTAGGCAAAATGTTTGAATATTCGTGAATGCTTTGAGTAGGCTTGATGCTAGAGAAAAATAAATTCTCTTTTTTTACTTCACCATTAATCACACGTTGTTCGAGCCAACCTATCAGTTCATCTTTGTCTTGCACTTCTCTTATGAGTTTCGTTGTTTCGGAAAACAGAGCATGATACTTCCCTTCACAAGTACCTCTCTCAAGTTGTGTTCTTTCAAGAACTTCTTGGTATTCTTCCATTTTCTCAATGGGAATGGCAGAAGATGACGACACATTAAAGATCTGCGAATTCTTCTCTAGGAGATATGGCATCTTCAGATCGCAGGCTCTAGATTGTACCCATAAAGTGAATGGTTCGAAGGCCACACAATTCTTCTTTCCTAGATCAGCTGTGGTCTTTTTATGAACATTCTCCTAAGCATCGATTATGATATTTCTTATATTCTTTGTTGCTTCAGTGTTAATATAGAAAAATCCAAATAACAGCAGATTTGTGGGCTTGTCCTTCATTGGAAACCCAAACTGACGTCGGGCCAAAACGGGATTGTAGCTGATTCTTCCCATTACCCCAATAAGTGGCATATTTAGGAAAGTACCACATCGATCATAGTAGACTCCTCTGTCGTAGGCAGAATCGTGCCAATGAATATCAGCTTGCGTCAGAGATATCATCATTTGGGACCATCTCCATCCATTGGGATTTTCTTTGAAAGAGTCAGTTCTTGGCAAATGGTTGATGAACCACTTGTACAATAGAGGTGCACAACAAAGGATAGTTCCTTTTCCTTGAAGTTTTTGATGATGAATTGAATGGTAAGTGTCTCCTAACAAGGTAGGCATTGGGTTGCCACTTAGAAATATGGTGATAGCGGGTGAATTGACAAATTCTTCAACTTCTGGAAACAACACTAATCCATAGATTAGTAGGGCAAGAACTGCTTTGAATGCATCCATACTACCTTCTTTAGCAAGATAAGCAGCTTTCTTAACTAAGAAATCAGAATGAAAACCCTTAACTCCGCTTTTGGTGGCACGGTTAACCTTAATCTCCGATACTTCGAGATGAAGAGCATCTGCTATTTCTTTCAGCGAGGGTAGACTTTTTAATCCACTGTAAGGTTTCTGGTCTTTTACAGGAACTCTTACATAGTAAGCATATTCTTCCAAGGTTGGCATCAACTGATAGTCGGGAAAGGTAAAGCAGTGATACAATGAGTCATATAATTGAACCAAAGTGTTGAGAACTCCTTCTTCCATCCCAATCTTGACTATACTCATTATCTTCCCATATCTTTTCCCAAAGTCTTCTGATATCATAGTCCCTAGTTTTCTTAACTCGGATGTATCAGGCTTCTTGAAATTGTATTTCTTAGTGTTTTTTGTCCCAATATCCAAGATATATCTAGAGTTTTACACAAAGAAATCAACTGAGTTTTACAAAACCAGTTGCAACATGAAATGCTACAATGAGATCATGAGATCATGCACACATAACACATAGGCAAATATACAATGCACATGCACACACAGGGTTTCCCTAAGCTCAAGTTTAAAGAAGAGGGTTACAAGGTCTACCCATCCCTAGGACTTGTACTATGGGTTAGTTGTACCTGCCGAACATGTTCTATCAAAGTTCCCAGAGTCATAGTAAATCCTTCGGATATTATCGACCACCATGACTACTCACGTGGGTCAAAAATATTCTCGAGATAAACTCGTTTGAGTGTAGTATCGTGTGACAACTATTTCGGGAGTACTCCCTAATAGTTTCTGCACTACGTCCTAAAAAGTCTTAGTGGGGTAAAAGTGTTATTGAAGGTCCTCAGTTTCACGGACTCTCAGGTTGAAACAATTAATGAGGTGCATGACTACTCATACATCATCAATCATCTCAAGGAGGTCTCAACTGAGTGTGATTACATCATATGTCAAACTTGTTGGGACTACTTCCAACAATCAACTATTGATCATATCACATCCTATTATATGTGTCACTTGTTGGGATTACATCATATGTTCACAACAATACAATACAAATATATTCATAAATATACATGTAAGAAAGTATTCACAAATATAGCATACAATTATACAAAATAGGCTAAACCCTCAAGTTTTTCCCCAATGAAGTCGCCATTTCTATTGCGGTGAGAATCGTGATGTCAAGCTATTGATTAACTTGAATCTGAATTCATTAAATTCACAATCGGACTTTGATTTATCCAAAGGAAAGGTTAAAGAAAGAAAAACCTTTTGCATGATGTAACAACAACGCTAAGAGATTCGGAGATCGAGGGTTGGTTATGCCTAGGGTAGATATTTTCACATCCTAAACATCTGTAGTACTCTACAGGAACCTTTTATGTGTGTATGACAAACTTGCTATGGTTATTCTATGGTTTGAGATTAGGGTTAGGGTTTTAAAGGTAAAGACCTAGGGTTTATGTTTCTAAGTTTTCTCACAAAGATATCACATCTTCTGCCTACATATCCTAACTAAGATAGAATCAGAGCAATCGTAGTTCACCTTACTAGGGATGAACACCTGATTATGACCAAGGTTCAAAGGGGAACAAACACGATAATACTTGTGTAGAGTTTAACAAAACTCTCTAAATCTAAGTTGAATCACTTTAACAAAAGCCAAGAGGGGAGTAAGTAATCATGACAATGGTCCTTACATAGAGTTAACAAACTCTATCTTAAAGTTCTAATTGAAGGATACTCCTAACAAGGGGTAGGTTTTCTAGACTTAAGGCAAAGTCTAATGAATGTAGGTTCTAACTTAACTAAGTTAAAGGACCTAATGACTTAATCAAGTAAAGGGGAGGGGTAATGAGCTATCTATGGCAGTGAAGTCAATAGACAGACTTTCCTTTGGAATAAGGGATAACAAGGCAATTGGATGAGAACTAGCAAGTTCCATCACTTGGGGAGAGAAACTTAACAAAGTTAAAGCACACATAAATATCAATTCAAACATGATGAAGATATGAAGAACATGGTAACAACCAAGAAAGATTAGGACAAACATGTAACAACATGATAACACAACAAGGTTACAACCAAGCATATAACAATGATAGAATCAAACCAAATGGTTACAACCAAAGGTATACATAAATGTGAAATATCTAAGAGAATAAACACAAGGTTCTTACAATACCAACATTCCAAGCATATACATAAGTCAAGACATTACTTATCATGGCAAAGTTCAAAGACTATTAAGGTAAGAACTAACAAAAGCAAACAGGCAGCATGTGTGACAACAACAAGTTCATTAGTGGTAAATAAACAAAATTCATTCATACAAATTATAACTTGGCATATGCATCAAACAAAGATAAATATAACAATATTCCATTATTTCCAAAGCATGTTGATGACGATCAATCAAAGAATAAGCAAGAAAGGTGACAATAGTTCAAGCAAGGATCAGAACTTCATAAAGGGGAAATATGAACAAGATCCATGATGACAACCAAGGAAAGAATGAAACCTAAACATGTCATGACTCTAACAAGACACACAATCAATCAAGGTAAGGGTAGGGTATTATGGATCTTGTTCATATTTCCCCTTTATGAAGTTCTGATCCTTGCTTGAACTGTTGTCTAAGTTGAATCACTTTAACAAAAGCCAAGAGGGGAGTAAGTAATCATGACAATGGTCCATACATAGAGTTAACAAACTCTATCTTAAAGTTCTAATTGAAGGATACTCCTAACAAGGGGTAGGTTTTCTAGACTTAAGGCAAAGTCTAATGAATGTAGGTTCTAACTTAACTAAGTTAAAGGACCTAATGACTTAATCAAGTAAAGGGGAGGGGTAATGAGCTATCTATGGCAGTGAAGTCAATAGACAGACTTTCCTTTGGAATAAGGGATAACAAGGCAATTGGATGAGAACTAGCAAGTTCCATCACTTGGGGAGAGAAACTTAACAAAGTTAAAGCACACATAAATATCAATTCAAACATGATGAAGATATGAAGAACATGGTAACAACCAAGAAAGATTAGGACAAACATGTAACAACATGATAACACAACAAGGTTACAACCAAGCATATAACAATGATAGAATCAAACCAAATGGTTACAACCAAAGGTATACATAAATGTGAAATATCTAAGAGAATAAACACAAGGTTCTTACAATACCAACATTCCAAGCATATACATATGTCAAGACATTACTTATCATGGCAAAGTTCAAAGACTATTAAGGTAAGAACTAACAAAAGCAAACAGGCAGCATGTGTGACAACAACAAGTTCATTAGTGGTAAATAAACAAAATTCATTCATACAAATTATAACTTGGCATATGCATCAAACAAAGATAAATATAACAATATTCCATTATTTCCAAAGCATGTTGATGACGATCAATCAAAGAATAAGCAAGAAAGGTGACAACAGTTCAAGCAAGGATCAGAACTTCATAAAGGGGAAATATGAACAAGATCCATGATGACAACCAAGGAAAGAATGAAACCTAAACATGTCATGACTCTAACAAGACACACAATCAATCAAGGTAAGGGTAGGGTATTATGGATCTTGTTCATATTTCCCCTTTATGAAGTTCTGATCCTTGCTTGAACTGTTGTCTAAGTTGAATCACTTTAACAAAAGCCAAGAGGGGAGTAAGTAATCATGACAATGGTCCTTACATAGAGTTAACAAACTCTATCTTAAAGTTCTAATTGAAGGATACTCCTAACAAGGGGTAGGTTTTCTAGACTTAAGGCAAAGTCTAATGAATGTAGGTTCTAACTTAACTAAGTTAAAGGACCTAATGACTTAATCAAGTAAAGGGGAGGGGTAATGAGCTATCTATGGCAGTGAAGTCAATAGACAGACTTTCCTTTGGAATAAGGGATAACAAGGCAATTGGATGAGAACTAGCAAGTTCCATCACTTGGGGAGAGAAACTTAACAAAGTTAAAGCACACATAAATATCAATTCAAACATGATGAAGATATGAAGAACATGGTAACAACCAAGAAAGATTAGGACAAACATGTAACAACATGATAACACAACAAGGTTACAACCAAGCATATAACAATGATAGAATCAAACCAAATGGTTACAACCAAAGGTATACATAAATGTGAAATATCTAAGAGAATAAACACAAGGTTCTTACAATACCAACATTCCAAGCATATACATAAGTCAAGACATTACTTATCATGGCAAAGTTCAAAGACTATTAAGGTAAGAACTAACAAAAGCAAACAGGCAGCATGTGTGACAACAACAAGTTCATTAGTGGTAAATAAACAAAATTCATTCATACAAATTATAACTTGGCATATGCATCAAACAAAGATAAATATAACAATATTCCATTATTTCCAAAGCATGTTGATGACGATCAATCAAAGAATAAGCAAGAAAGGTGACAACAGTTCAAGCAAGGATTAGAACTTCATAAAGGGGAAATATGAACAAGATCCATGATGACAACCAAGGAAAGAATGAAACCTAAACATGTCATGACTCTAACAAGACACACAATCAATCAAGGTAAGGGTAGGGTATTATGGATCATGTTCAAGAGGTTACAACATCAAGAAGCATTTCACAGTTCATACAAAAGTTCAAGACATTTCCTTCATGTTCATGCATTTACAAATACAAGAACAAACATGGTAAAGCAAAGATCCACATGTATACAAACATTTTACATATCCAAGGGTGACTCATACAAGATCAAAAATGTAGGAGAAAATCAAAGAAGTTCATGAAAACAAGTGGAAAACCCTAAATAGGTCATGTCTTTCAAGTGGACTAAAGTATTTCGAAAATGATAATTTTTGAATTTATTGCTCACTTATTGAAAATAGACATGTCAAAGAGTGGTTTTCAAAAGGAATGGTACAAAAATGGTGAAAATCAAGAAAGTTATGATTGTATTAATTTGTAAAGAAAAATAGGAAAACAAGTGATAAAAAGATAGGAAATGTCTTCCAAAGGGATTTAACCCACGCACCCTCATTTGCAAGATAAAACAAATACAAAATCAGATAAAGCACACATTTGGCAATTTAATGGAAGCAGAAGATAATATGGTACAAATTATATAAAATGTAAATATGCACAAAAGAGTTGATCAGCCAGGATCGAACTCAGGTTTGACAAGGCAATGGTAATACACGCGCATATGGTAAACCACTGAGGTGGTGATACATCCAGTGTATCATCCCCCCAAATTAAATGATAAGGCTGAAAGTGACCTGAAAACAATCCTAAGGCGCCATAGCCAAAACTCAACCTTACCAAACCTCAATTTGCATGAACAAGTATAACTTTCAAAATACCCAATGAAATTTCATGAACCAAAAACCAAACTTGTGTATTTTTCTACAAGGAAAACAGTGGTGATGTTGGTTTGTGCAAAAAGTTCTTTTAATTTAAAACACGAAGGAAATATCAAAATGTTGGTGGTTTTTCATTTTCAAAGTTGTAGGCATATTCAGACATGATACACACCACATAATGGTTCATACACACTTAATACAACATAACAGTGATGTTTGTAAACATCCAACACTTAGCCTTAGACAGAGATACAACATTGCATATGGAAATGAGGTTTTAAAGTACACTAGCAAGTAAAACATCATAACACTCACATACACTTAAATTCCAAAGTCAATCAAGGTTCGCACACAATACATATGATATACTCAAAAGGTTTATGATCACTTCAACCCTAGTTCTAAATAGAGGCATAACAATGCATATGGAAATGGAGCTTTTAAACATATGGTAAGCACAAAATTATGCAGGTCTTAAAGACACAAGCTCAATAGTATATTAAAGTTCATACATGACCTAAAACAAGTTCTAAGCATGTTCAAAACTAGTGTACATCAAAAATAGTCAGGATGCTAAGAATAGGTAGTTGCAAGAACTTACCTCTTGAAGACTTCCTAAGAAAGCTTCCTTTGCAAGAATCCCAGTCGGATGAAGATGATTTGAGCAACACCAAGATATTCAAAATGTGCTATTCAAGTGGTCCAAGTTCCTTCTAAATGATTGTTTTGGAAGCAAGATGGTTTTAGCTAGTGAAAACCAAGAACTTCCAAGGGCAGATCTCTAAGATGTGGTTACATAATTATGGTAGATGTTTGGACAGAATAAACAACTTGTATGTGAAGTTTTTGAAGGGTTAGAACATCTAGAAATGAGATGGACATAGTTCTAGCTTCCAAAATGCAAAAAGTCAACTATTTGGCTTTGACAGTTGAATTTTTGGAGGATGTGTTTTCTGGTGAAAGTGATGGTTGAAATAGCTTCGATACTTCATTATAATGTGTTTTAAGTATTAGAAGAAGTGTTTGATGGCTGGAAATGTTTTTGGACAGTGTTTTGCTCAAGGCAATTTTTGGTCAAAAAAGCAAAACTCAAGATTTGCAAGAAGGTGGAGATCAGAATGATGAGAGATTTTTAGCTTGGTTTCTTTCTTGCTCTTGTGTCTTTTGATGTGAGGGTGAGGTTCTATTTATAGGGAAAGTGAGGGATCAAGTGGCATGGTCAGTTTGGATCTTTTGCACAATCTTGGCATTTTGGAGAGAAAGGCAAGCAAGATCAATCTTGAGATCTCGTACCTGAATATTGCACAAATTTCCAATGCACTCTAGCATCAATACAGCCTTTAAACAGATGATGGTGAGGTGAAAAGAAGAGTGAACTGATGTGGTAGCTAGGCTGCAGCAGGTTTTGGGCCAAAAGTCTCTCTTTCATGCTGTACCTAGTTGTACTTTCCTTGATTAAACAAATCCAAAGTCCAAAATCATGTTTGTCTTGGTGATAACCTCTTGTACTGTCTTTAAACAATTATCTAAACATCATATAACAAGGTAACTAAGTAGTTAGAGGAGTCTATGTTGGTTTATGCACCAATTGACATGAGCTGCACTTGGTTTGGTGACATGATGAATCCTCAACTTTCTTCCTTCGATTCTCCCTAACCATAAGGGCTGAGAAAATGCTCTTGTACTTTTTGGAAAGCCCCAAATATGATATAAAAGTTTCATGTTTACTTGAAGTTCAAATTCTAAGTTTACTACGTCAAAAATCCCCTTGAAGTTGGCTGAAAATTTGACTTACAAACCAAAAACTATGAAAATTTTCTAAGTGTTTTTCCCCTCTTGCCTTCTTTTTGTTCATAACTCAAAATGCATTCATTTTTTACCATAGGTCACTAGGACACTTTTTTAGGGTTCCCCAAGAATTTTCCAATAAGCTTTGAACCAACCCATTTGGACATGTGGTTAGGAAGTTATGCTTAGCCCTTTTCAAAACCTTAATTTCCCGACATTTTGATTACTTCTCAATTCTTGATCACATGGCCACCAAACTTCATGATTAGATATGAAATGATGTTGGGAACATAATTGGCTTCAATTTTGGTTCAAAACCCTTTCGGTCAATGGGTTGACTTTTCAATCAGACGAACCGAACGATCGAAAACCTTTGAATCGACTGTCGGTGTTTTGAGTTCCCCGAGGCTTTGAAACTTCTTGTGTAGACTTATTTGGGTCATATAAGCCTTATGGACCATGATTCCACCATTGGATACCTCTTTATGTCAAAAGTCAAACTACAGTTGACTTTTCCAATCAGAAACCCTAATTTGGGTTCCTGGATTGCATTGTTCTTCTTTCTTGGGTGACAACCTCAACTTGGATTCATACTTGATCCATTGTGATATCCTTGATGAAATAGGGACTTATTATATATAGCATCAATCCAAAACCTTAACTGATCAATCAATAGGGACCTTGATTCCTGACTGTGTGAAACCCTAAATTCGCCTACATCTTGACAAAGATAAAACTTGAAAGAGGTTAAGGTTAAATAAACATAGTTGATGCTCCTAAAATGATGATGAGATCTAGGGGGTAAAATTTGGGGTATAACAACGGAAGAAGTTGGCCCCACCTTTTGTGATGAACCAGATTCTACGATAGCACGGGCTTCCTTGAACAATGACATGGAGAACTTTAGGCTTTTGCCTTCTACAGGAGGCTTTTCCTGAATCTGAACTATTTCAAACGCCTGGCAGAGTTTTTTGTGGATCTCTCCATCCACTTCCACATACTTGAAGGATGACAAATGGCTAACCATGATATCCTCTTCACCGCACATTGTAACAACTTTCCCTTCCATCATATATTTCAACTTCTGATGCAACGTTAAAGTAACTGCTTCTGCAGCGTGTATCTAAGGTCGGCCAAGCAAACAACTGTATGCTGGCTGGATATCTATAATGTAAAAAGTTGCATCAAATATTTCTGGTCCTACCTGAATAGGCATTGTAATCTCCCCGAACACTGATCTCTTAGATCCATCGAAAGCCCACACAACTAAATCACTTGGCGTGCATATCAAACCTTGAGTATCTAATTTCACCAATGCCTTCTTCGGTAACACATTGAGGGAGGATCTTGTATTAACCAGGACATATGACAACATGGACCCTCTACATTCCATTGATATATGTAAAGCATGGTTATAGTTTCTTTGGGCAGGAGTCAAATCCAAATCCATAAAACCCAAGTCGTTGCCAGCATTCACATGAGCCACTACCCCCTCTAGCTGATTAACATAAATCTCTGGGGTACATATGTTGAATTCAAGATTTTCAATAAAGAGTTGCGGTGTGCCTCCGAACACAACATTAATGACAAAATAGAAATCTTCGAAGGAGACTAATTTAAGTGATCTACAATCTTGTAGTCACTTTTTTGAATGAGTCTCATAAATTCCTCTGCGTCTTTCGAAAAAACAACATTACCAAGCTATTGTTGGATGTTTTCCTTAATCACTGCCTTACCTTTCCCTTTGTCTTTCCTATCAGTATTAACCTCCGGTGGGTAAAATATTCTGCCACTTCTAGTGATACCGCCGACACCAACAATATTCTCAACTGAATAACTTCTGCATGAAGATCCTGTCAATTCTTGTCTCTTCCCATTACAGAACACCTCTTCCCCATTGTTCTATGGGATAGCTTTAGTGCTCTCGTACGGCACAGGTCCAAGAACAGTAATGATAATCGGCGCTGGCCTAGTAGGCACTGAAATATTGATTGTCTGGAATGGAATATAGATTGTAGCAACTTCGCTTCCATCATTACTCACCTTATCCTCAACGTCTTCTCTCAGGACCTTGTCAAATTGTAAACAACCATCACCAATCATTCTATGAATAGCCTTCTTCAAAAGATCACAACCCTCAGGTTGCACTTCACATTCTGAGCAGTTAGTAGAACATCCCAGAAACACTCCCTTCTTCAACAAAATAACCTTCATGAAACTCAACAGAGTCTTCAAATCCCTAATATCAGTTATTAGATTCAACTTTTCTCCTTCAAGAACAGCATTAGCTCTGGCCACCCCATGATTTGGCATCAGGTTTTGATTCACATTAGGCCCCTCGTTGGTGAAGTTGATAGCCTTTGAGTTAAGCAAGTCTTGAACTTTGTCTTTGAAGGCTTTGTAGTTGTCAATATTATGGCCCGGGGCACCTGAATGAAAATCGCATATGGCGTTCACATCATAACCAGGAGGCGGTGTACCAGTGAGAGGAGCTAAAGTCCTCTTCTGAACCAGTTGTAACTGCAACAAATGTTGTAACAACTGAGAATACGGCATGGGAGGAGTCTCAAACTGCTTCTCAACCATTCTTGGTCTAGCAGGATAAGGTTGTGGAGTGTTAACTCGTTCCTGAGGTGTAGCCGGAATAGCTACAGTAGCAACTTGATGATGATAACGAGACTACACTCTACATTTACCTCCTCTTAGGGTTTGTTGAATATGGTTTCTTTTCTCCTCCCAATGAGGATCCACCATCATTTAGAATCTTCCTAGGCATGATCCCATTTTCGATTCTTTCACCAGCCATTACCAGATCAGAAAATCCCACAAACATGCAGCCTATCGACTTCTCAAAATACACACCAGGCAGTGAAGCCATGAACATATCGATCAGTTCTCTTTCCACTATAGGAGGTTTCACCCTCACTGCTAAATCCCACCATCTCTGGGCGTACTCTTTGAAGCTCTCAGTATTCTTCTGCAACAAACTCTGTAATTGTACCATGTTCGGTGCCAGCTCACTATTATACTGATAGTGACGAACGAAGGCCTCGACCAATTCTTTCCAGCTGCGGATATGAGTTCTCTCAAGACCCATATACCATTCTAAGGATGCTCCTGCCAGACTGTCTTGGAAGAAATGCATTAATAGCTTTTCATCCGCGAATTACACAAACATTTGTCTGTAATATGCTCGGATGTGTACTCTAGGACAGGTTGTCCCTTTGTACTTGTCGAAATCTGGTACCTTAAACTTGGGGGGAATCCTGACCCCTGGAACTAGACCAAGATCTAACATATCAAGATCCAAAGAGTTCTGATTCTCAAAAGAATTCATCTTCTCCTCGATCAGTTAAAACTTCTGTTAGCTTCAGTTGGAAAACCACTCTCCATATATTTCATGGAAAAGACGTCATCCTGATGATCTTCCCAATGAGGGTCAGTAGCCCCGTGCACAGTGTACACACTCCCACTAGCAACATTACCACTTTCATTCACAACACCTCCGCCCAGAGGTATGACGACAGTAGGAATACCCTGTGGGACAAACCCACCAACCAATGGAGGAATAACATCAGATCCCCTATGCAAAACGCCCTTTTCGTCGACCCGTGCTACCAACGGTTGGACCATAGTTCTTAATTGCTCATGCCCACTGGCGACATTATGCATCAGCTCTATGAACTAGGCCATGCGAGATCTGACTTCCTGTAACTCAGCTTGAACCTAATCCATTACTTTTTGCTGATTCCCTCGAGTTGGATATCTGTGGAAACTGAACTCTTCAATCCTGTTACTGAAGAAAACCAAGCAGAGATAAGAAGACAAGGCCACTGAGAACACCTGCGATGCAAATGAGAATGCAAGATGCAAAATACAAACATGTCTATGTATTTACATGGAGATCTCCCCCTTGATTCTAGATTCAATAAACAAGAACATCAGAGATGGACAAGAATACCACCAAAATCTTCTCATATATCAGGTAAAGCTGAAATAGTACATAACAACAAATGGGAAAGTTCCAAATAAAAAAAAGGTACTGATCTCATCCAACAGATCTGGTGATGATCAAGATACACAAGAAAAGAAACTACTGTGACATATCAGAAGATAATCCTTCACAACAATCATGCTCTTTGCTCCAGGCCTGAGCCTTCTTAAGCATCATCTTCGTATCTGGATGGTCTGGTCTAACAACCAACTCTCTGATGAGGATGTCCCTTCTATGTATCACATCTCGGAGACAATGACAATAGTCTTCCCAAGCATCCTAGCTGAAGGCATCTTCAAGCCTGGGTTTCTTCACACCTGCTCGGATCTTGAGCTCTTCAAGTTTTGATAAAGCCTCATGGAATTTCTGCTCAATCGTGTACTTACGAGACAATTCCACCATTACTTCTTTTTCCTTGACCTTGAGTTGCGCCTTCAGCTTATCAATCTGAGTACGTAGCTGGTCCTTCATGTTCTTGTTGGCGGTCAAAGTACCATTCATTGCTCATTGAATTTGGATATCTCCATATACACCCTGTCTAAATCTTCTTTCTTATGCTTTAAAATGATGCAGGTGCTTTTTAGATCCTGACCGATCCATTCTCGTACCTTGATCTGCTCGGCTAGCACTTTCTCCAGCTTGGTCAATGATTCTGACTTCGTCTTGGCCAAGTAGATAGCTTCTCCTTTATCATGCTTCAACTGACAAATCTCCTGTTTCAACTCTTCATTCTCTTTGCGCAGCTCTACCTTCTCTGCCCAAAGCTCGTTATATCTCAGGATGTCAATCGTTGTAGGCGGCTCAATGACTAAGGGATATAATGGTTCTTCTGAACCCAACCCAAGTAGGGGTCATAAGCTCTACAGTCACCTTTGCCTAAAGAAAGCTTTCCCTTCTTATGAACTCTTCTCCATGCTTCTTCTATTCTGCCTAGAATATCATCATACGCATCATTTTAGATTCATGGCATCGTCAGCATTGTCAATTTTCCCATAGCATTGCATATCACTGCATCTAAGGGAAAAAATTTCAGTTATCGGTATTTAAATCCCTTTTGCCATGATTTCTCGAGCCTTCGTCGCTCAAATCATCCGGTGAAGTTAGTTAAATAGGGGCAACTGTTGTACCCCAAATTTTACCCTTAGATTAGTGATCATTCCGCATTTCATTTTTGTTCCATATTTCATTTGCTACTAACTGCTAACCAGTTTGCTTAGTTGGGCGTTTTGCAGGTGAGTCGAAAGTGGCCTCGGGAGACCACCTAGTCTGTTTGAACATACCAAGATTGAGATCTTAAACACGTACAAATTAATCATTAACATCATACTGAGCCCCGACGTGAGGATTTGCGACTCGATGGCCAAAATTAGAAAGTTAATATAATCAGCGATTTAGGGCGTGCAGTTTTATTGGTTTGGATTCAGAGGATCGCAGTTTGAGGAGAGATTACCATTCTTTTTGTGGATTGAAATTACACTAATTTCTAAATTATGGTTGAGTCGGGATTTCAATGGTTGCGTCAAGTTTATTTTGGATGTCAGTTGATTTCAAGTGACTACAAGCTGTCAAAGGTTTCAAAGTCGGTTTGCGAAGTTTAAGGCTTATTCGTAATAAGATTATGGCAGATTTAATTTCAGAAGAAATCAAGTTCACAGTTGATGCGAAAGAATTAAAATTTTGAATTTTTATTCAAAAGTGGAATTTCTATACATTCGAGTTTATTTCTATTACAAGAATAGAAGTTACACATTTCTTTCGGAAGTACAAGTCAAGATCCCTAAATTTTAACATCCTAAGACTACGTCTTCAAGTCCATCTTAAAGCTTACAAATCTCTGAATTTCCAAATTTGTCAAGACCTGCATAATTAATTAAAAAAAATTGTCAGATGGAACTATGTTTTTTACAGAAAAGGATTTATTTTTTAATTTAATTTTCTAACCCTCAGGATAATTTCATCATCGGGTCTGGGAGGGGCAACAAGTGAAGGCTGCCAAAACCCCCCGTTTCCGTTTCCGACCTCGGCAAAAATCCGGCAGAATTTTGTTCTTAGAGAGAGAGAGAGAGAGAGAGAGAGATAGAGAGAGAGAGAGAGAGAGAGAGAGATAGAGAGAAAGAGAGATATTTTAGAAAAAGTGATTTTGGGTCCAAATAGTCCATATCCAAGAATATCCAAACAGGCCTCAAGAATAATATCCAAAAATCCAACAGGCAAAACCGAAACAATATCTCCAAACATAACACACAATCCGAAAAATGGAAATAGTCTCAACATCAATACCAAATCCGCAAACGGACAACAAACAACAACATCTAAAAATATTCATCAGCCATCAATAAGAAAGTCTGAAAATGGCAATTTTTTTACCATCACTGTCGCTACTGCGAAAATCGGCGCCGGATGAACAGAAGAGTCGCCACCGTGCGTTATTTATCCCACGGGAGGGAAAGGGAACGCTCAGAGTAAACCTCGCAAAGACGGGAAAGGTGTGGTCGTCGCAACCAAAACCTGGGTTCGGGAGTCGGTTACGCAAGGGGAAGGTATTAGCACCCCTCACGTCCGTCGTACTCGACGGGATCCACGCTTGTTTTCGGGTATGGATTGTTATTCTATCTAAACTATAGGTCAAGGGTTGAAAGAAAAGAAAATGAAAATAAAAAATGAATGACTCGGCAAAGTATCGCACTTTATGCCTACGTATTCCCGTCTGGAACGAGAAATCAGAGTCAACGTAGTTCGCCTACCTACGGGAAAGGAGGGGAAGGTTGCTCGCTAGGATATCGCATCCTATGCCTACGTACTTTCATACAGCATGAAAGATCAGAGCAAACGTAGTTCGGGCCACGTACGACACAAGCTTGTCTTGGTTGATTTTATTCCTTCTGAAAAAGGTTTCCTTGATTAACAGTCCCGGCGGACAAAAATGACGCTTTGATGAGTTCACCTTCTTTTACGGAAGAAGTGTCTTTTATTGTGTTTGAAATCTTTATGTGTTTTTCTGTTTGTTTTGAGAAAGAAAGAGACAGAACTCTAACCTACGGTTGCAAAGGGAAACAAACTAACCTAATGTTATCATGCATGGGTTAAGACCTAGTGTCTATCATGCTCCTCTCTTGCACAGAGAGAAACAGAGATCCTAAGGGATAGGCAGAAACAGAAACAAAACCAGATATAATAAGGCGGTAAAATGCATGGATGCAACAGTACAAGCGAGGCAAGGGAGTCCCACTCAACCTCGAACCTAGAAAACAATAGGCAAAAGTGAACAGACTTCACTTTCAACCCAGCAGGGTAGACAGCAAACAATACAGTCCAGTAAAATCAAACAAGTACATCAGGAATGAAATACAACAGCAAAAGAAACAGCATCAACAGCTCTGAATCAACATCTGGCTTCAAGTAATCTCCAATCAGCTGCAGGCTTCAACAAGCATCAGTCTCCATCTTCATGACCTTTAGGCAAGGGCTTTTATCATCATTCTTCCATCTGCAATGGCTTTTCTTCAAGTTCAAACCTCCAGGATGAGGGATTAGTCACAAGAGTGAATTGGGTGTTAAGCAATCAGTTGACTACCAAGGGTGGTGAACAGACTGCTTCTAACACAAAAGATATTTTCTCTCAAGAGTTCTATCTCTTAGACACTATCACCAAGCCTTCCAAAGGAAGGGGGTGAGTGTCTTAGAGAGACTCTGAATCACAGAGAATAATGGATGCAGACAAAGCAATCCATGTTTGAGAAACAAGCTTTCTAATCTTGAGCTCTGCCTAGCTCCTAAACCCTAGTCTCCTCAGCATCTGCTAGCAAGAATCTCTTCTTCAACTCTGACAGTTGATCTTCAATCTCTGGGTCTCCAATGGCTTCCCCTTCTCAAGTCTTCAGCTCTCCCAAGTCCCCAGACAAACCCAATACCCAAACAAGCAAGCAACAATCCCCAGAGGGCACACCACACCAGTCAATCAGATATACAGTAGAGTAATAGCAGTAGGGGAATCCTGACTTTTTCTAAGGGATCTAATAACTACCCATAGCCCCTATAGTCCCATAACTAAACTAATCAAACCCTAAGTCCTAAGGGAAAAGAATTAAGTCTCCTAAGTCATCACCTAAAACCCTAGTTTTATCCATGTTATTCATACTTACATTAATCACCTAAAATTAATTTCTAAAAATGGGAACTAAAATGAATCTACAAGTTCAATGTCTAATATAAACAACCTAAAAAGAATGGATGAAAAATGTGAAAGCATCTAATAGAACAAAAATTAATAAAATCATGTATGAAATGAAACCAATTAAAATGTCATTTATTTAGAAAATATGGGAAAAATATCAAATAAAAAATAAAATGCAATTTCTATTTTTTTAGAATTTTCTAGACATCCTAAAGAAAATAATGCAAAAAGAATGAATTAAAAATGATTATTTTGCTATTTATTATGAATTTTAGAAGATGCATAAAAAAATTAAAGAAAATAAAAGAAAATAAAATGAAATAAAATGGAGGGGGTTTGAATAGCAGGGAAGGCACGTTCAATGCATTGGGCTTATTAAAATGGGGGGTGTGGATAGCGCTCTGAGCCCAACCCCCCAATTAATGAAACGCAGCGTTTCAATTCTTGTGAAATTTCCCTCCGTTTTCAACATTCAATCGTGGCCGTACGATGAGGGGATTAAGTCAACAATTGGGAAGGATCTGAGGGCTGAGGGTCATCGTCCCCAACGAGCCCTAGGGTTTCTGAAAATTCCCCCCCCCCCCCCATGCACAGAACTTCCAATCCTTCTTTCTCCCTAATCTCGCCATGAAACGCCAAGATATAAACACCAAAATTGATCTCCTTCTCACGCAGAACATCACTGTATCCATAGTTTTCAATATAACAGCCTAGATTTTCAAATTCGATAAGCATCACAGTTCTGATCCGCCATTGTCACCTGTGATCAACTACCTCAATTCCCCACAAAACTCATCCTAAACTAATCTACAACTCATCCTGATCATAGCATGCTAATCCAATAACCTTATCGTGCCTTATCCTAGCAATTACAAACCCTACCAGATTTGGTACCTCATGCTCAACCTCCATGAAACTCAACCAAACTTGCCAAAATCAATCATCTACTTATGCTTAACCATTCTACACTTCCAAAACCCTAAGATTCTACCTAAATTGAGCAAATCGAATAGAAGACAAACCTGGTGCAATTGGTGAAAACAGGTGTGCAACTCCTGGGATCAGATGCTTGCAGTGATTGAAATTTGCTCAGTGACTTGAAGGATGAATTCTGTATGCAACAAGAACACTGAACAATGCTTGAAACTCGAGTTGGACAACAATATGCAATTCTTGCAATTTCCTCAAAATAGCTTCAAGCTGCCATGGATCTTCTTCTACCTCAGCATGTATTCAGTCACAATGATCAGAAGAAAAGGTTTGTGGTGGAGAAATGAATGGAGATTGGAGAGAATGAAAGTTTGAGATCAAATTGCCAATGGAAGAATCTTGATTTTCACACTCTAATCTCACCTCTCATCAACAATGATCACCAACCATTTACCCTCCCTGATCCACTCTTTTTATAATGATCAATGGAAACTCCTAGATTCATCTAGAAAGATCTAGAAAGTATTGAAAATCTCATGTGATGGGAACTTGAATATCTCATGCACTATGCATTAATTCTTGCAAAATGGCCTTAAAATGTCATCATAAGAGATATTGGAGAGATATAAGCAAATACAATGTTTTTCCTTGCCTTGTGTTGAAATTTCCAAAGATGACTTATAATGCAAGTTTCAAATTAACAAAGCATCACCCATTTTAAAGCCTCAAATCAAAATTCTATCTGAACCAATGTTCTCAAAATGATGTTTCCAATCAAAATGATATATTGGATGACCTATTTTGGATTTCTAGATCCTCCAAACCAATTTCCAAATTCAACTTTTTCAACTTATAAGCCATTTTTAGTTCATTTTTGACCAATCATGCAAATCCATGCTATGAGCTTTTCCAACCATTCATGACCTTCTTTCTTGACTTAAAATCACATTTTGAACAACTTTCATGTTTTGAGTTTTTCCATTTGAGGCTTGGAAATAGGAGATATGGCCTTTGCTTAAAAATGACCTATAACTGACAAATGACCAAAATACCCTTTGCTTGCCAAGACCATAAGTTGAGTTCCACACATCATATGAAGGCATACCATACCATTCTAGAAAGCTAAGACAATGAGGAACAATTCTTATGTTTACCAGAAATTCATTTGAAATCTCCTTGAGGGGTAAAAATTGCTTGGAAGTCAAGTCACTTTTGCAGACAAAATTTTAGATACCTCAGATGACCTGTAACTTGCAAGGACCATAACTTGAGTTCTATAAATCCCCTTGATGTCTTCCACCACTCAAATTAAAGGTCTTGAGATCCTCCACAAATTCCATGTTGGCCAAGGATCCATTTGAAGCTTGCATTTTGACTCATCTTGCTTGGAAATTTGACCTAAACTAGGGGATTTTACACAGAAACCCTAATTTAGAGACTCCTCTTCTCCTTGATTTCTCTTGAATTCTTCTTAGCATAACAACATATCCTTGTTCTCCATGTCAAATGATGAACCCCACATCCCTTCAATAGACCTGAATGCCCTTAAATCAATCAATTGACCTAGGGTTGACCTAGGGTTGACCCAGATGAAACCCTAGTTGACTGTCTTCAACTGCAATTCTTGTGATCACATCAACAACTTGTTTTCTTCTCCAAATGACTTTCTAAGCCTCCAATGATGTCTAGATGCTCTCCATGCCTTCCATTCACAGCTCACAACCCCCTTTATGATCCCCAGATACCCTCAGATGGGAGATAGACTCAAGGCTTGATTTGCTGAACTCTCTGCTCCCAAATTCTTTTCTGGTGACTTGAATGAGGTGGAATTGGGATAATAACCTCTTGATAGGCCCCCTAGAGATGAGAATAATGACTGGTCCCCTGTTGAATGACTTGCTATGCTTATGCTATGCAGATGGTTAGGCTATGTACATGACTCTATATGCAAATGTTAATGATATTGAAACATAAACCAAGTGAATAAGGTTGAGCAAATTTTAGGGTGCAACAGCTGCCCCTATTCAAGCGACTTGGACCCGATTGGGTGAAGGGCGAACGGCCTTCAAACATTCGAGGTACGAGACGGTTGAATACTAAGGAAACCCGGAAATTTGCCAACCGCAGAAATAAACTGCACCCCTGTTTGGGTAACGACATCCACTGCCTGGATCTGACTGTCTGCGGCCTCTCACTGATCTCGTAACGACCACGCTGGGGATAACGGATTGCTTGCTTGTCCACATTAGGCCTCTGTCTGTCATCAATACGAAGAAATCTCGACTAGAACCTGTCCACGTTAGGACTCCACTTGCTGTTAACCCAGAAAAATCTCGGCAACTCCGCTGGGGGGATATTCCAATAAATCGTCCACGTTAGGAATAGACTCTTCCACGTTAGGAATAACACCATCCACGTAAGGAATCATCTCTTTTGCATCTGTCCACGTCAGAACTAAACTTTCCATCTTTCCTCGTCAGGATGCAATCTTCTTTTTCCACGTAAGGAGAACCGTATCAATCTGTCCACGTAAGGACTCGAGTACAACTCGATATGTCTGCGTCAAGACTCCAATCTTTCCGCGTAAGGAATACAACTTTGGTTCTGAACCTGTCCACGTTAGGACTCACCTTTCCACGTAAGGAGTACATCATTCTTCCACGTCAGGAATCAACTTTCCTTGAATCTGTCTACGTAAGGACCCCAGTCTTTCCGCGTAAGGAAGCCAACTCTTTCCGATTTATCCGCGTCATGGCTACATTTTTCCACGTAAGGAATGCCATCCTAATCTGTCCACGTAAGGACTCCGCTCTTTCCACGTAAGGAATCCTCCTCCTATGTGTCCGCGTAAGGACTCAATCTTTTCCACGTAAGGAACACGATCTCTTTTCCCCGTAAGGAACTATTTTTCTGATTTGTCCACGTAAGGACTCCCATCTTTCCACGTAAGGACCTGAAGTTTCTCTTTCTCTTCCACGTAAGGAACACGCCTTCTTTCCATGTTAGGCATACTTCTTCTTTTGAATCCGTCCACGTCAGGACTAAATTTTCCACGTAAGGAATCTATCTTCTTCTTCCACGTTAGGAATAACTTCTTTGATCTGTCCGCGTCAGGACTAAACTCTTCCACGTCAGGAATAATCTCTTTCTTTCCACGTCAGGAATCAATCTTGATATGTCCGCGTGAGGACTCGATCTTTCCGCGTAAGGAAACCCATTTTTTCCACATAAGGAATCTCATCTTTCCACGTTAGGAATACGTAAGGAATCTCATCTTTCCACGTTAGGAATAAACTTTCATCTTTTCCCATGTAAGGAATAGACTTGTCCACGTCAGGACCCCTCTTTCGTCTTGATTTGTCCACGTCAGGACTCAGGCATCTTCGACCCACTGAGGAAATAAGACTTGTCCACGTCAGGACTCACACCTTTGTCTGATCTGTCCACGTCAGGACCCATGCTTTGCCGACACGAAAAAAAGATAACTGCTGAGAGTAACTGGTCCGCGTCAGGACACCAACACAAAGAGCAATCACTTTTGTCAACGTCATGACTTCCCATTTCACGAATTTCGAGAATCTGAATTTGCCCACATTAGGACTAACACACTTCACCATCCCGGGGAAATAAACCAGTCCGCGTTAGGACGCCCATTTCTGAAGAAATCCCGTCAATATAGGAATAAATTGTCCACGTCAGGACTTAGTTCTCCAATGATCCCCGCCCACAAACTTCTTAGCACCACCGTGACAGCGACTTTGGGGCGGACTCTACTGGGGATATTTGGAAACCAAACTACCGGATGTCTGCTCTGATGATCGGAGGCAACTTCTGAAATTCTGATTCATGAAACCCCTGATGACAACTAACTCTGCTTGGGAATAAAGAGAAGCCTATCCTAGTAACTCTGTGGGGAATATTGCCGAACTGATATTATCATTGGATGTCTTACGCCGAGATCTTGAATATTTGGTAGTTCATTTGAGCAAGAGTTCTCTCCACCTGAACTGCTAGAGTACAGAAACTGCTTCAGCAAAATAAATGCTGAAGATAATGCCGACTCCGCCGGGGATAGCCAGGTGCTACAGAATTATTCCAGCAAAATAAATGCTGGAAGGGTGAAGTCAACCCTGCTGGGAAATTGGGAACTCAAACCAAACACCCTGTTGAGGTAACCCCCTGCTGGGGAATATAACTTTGCTGGGGAATAGCAGATGTGCACAGTATGATCGGACTTTCTGCTGGAGAGTGAACTGATATTACACAGTATCCCTGACAAAATAAATGACAGGACCCACCACCAACTCTGCTGGGGAGAGTCTTGATCTTCGAGTTCCACTGGGAGGAAAAAACAATTGCTGAAAGGAGAGAATTCCGCTGGGGGGAAATCCCCTGACTCTGCCGGGGGGAGAGTGAATGACCCTGCAGGGAAATTTAAACCTGTCTGAATACAGCCTTACGATCTTGGAATCGTCAATCCTTTTTTGCACACGCTACGACTAGCTGGAGAGTTCGATCCTCCTTCAGGAAGAACCTGCATGACCCGCGTGAAGGCTGAGTCTTTCGTTATTGCAATCTTTCGATCATCTTCCTCGCACGGTTATGAAACCTGCAACAACACAAACAAGACAAGACAAGCCTATGCAACCAAATCAACTCAGGTTAGTGACGTTATTTTCAGTTAATTCAAAGCTTTAGCAACTGTTGGCAAGGGTCAGCGACGTTATACTCATGCTAGTTTCATCAAACTTAGGCGTTAATCATGCACAAAACAGTAAAGAACAGTGTCAAGTACTGAATAACATATTTTATTGATTGGGCCCCTGAATGGGCGGAGTTTTGTACATGGGATGTAACTCCTGAAATGAGGAAGCTACACAAAGCAAATATACAAGTATACAAGTATGCACAAGAAGCATAAATATTGACAACTTAAATTTGTACACATGTCGGCAACGGGACGCAGATGAACACCACGAATTGATCCTCCCATGACTCGTCCGACCCTAATGCCTTCCCGGTATCCCCACTTCTGAAGAGATTGTATCCGATAACTGGCTCCTCAAATGTATTCTCCCGCATTGATGCTTATTGCAATTATCAAATTCGGACCGCAGTCATTTGCTTTTCAAATCCCTAACTTTTGCGTGAACCGCCCTTTACGGGTTTTCAATTCACTGGGATACCCCTTTTTGCCGAAGCCGCCCAGTGTAGGTTTTCAACTTCGCGGGTGTACATTTTTTCAATTTTATCCCTAACTTTTGCTCGAACCTTTCATTCTGTTTTTGGTTCGCCAGGATGCCCCATTTTTGCCTGGACTCTCTTTTTCTGTCCAGCGGGTCAATTTTAAGCAAAGTATTTTTTAACTGCGTCTGAATTCACAGGTGACGTGAAGTCTTCTCCGTCCATAGTGGACAACAACAACGCTCCTCCTGAAAAGACCTTCCTGACAACGTATGGCCCTTCGTAGTTGGGGGTCCACTTGCCCCTGTGATCTGCTTGCGGCGGGAGAATCCTTTTCAGCACAAGGTCGCCCGTCTGAAAGCTCCACGGATGTATCTTCTTGTCGTACGCTTTCTTCATTTGGCTCTGGTACAAACGACCGTATGCTAGAGAAGCTAGCCTCTTCTCATCCATTAAGCTCAGTTGGTTCAACCTGTTTGTTACCCATTCTGCCTCGTCTAGCTGAACGTCTCGCAATACCCTCAGAGAAGGGATCTCAACTTCCAATGGTAATACCGCTTCCATTCCGTATACCAACGAGAACGGAGTTGCCCCGGTGGATGTGCGTACCGTCGTACGATAACCGTGCAGAGCAAAAGGTAACATTTCATGCCAATCCTTATAGGTCACCACCATTTTCTGAACGATCTTCTTGATGTTCTTATTGGCCGCCTCAACAGCGCCATTCATCTTGGGTCGGTAAGGGGAGGAGTTGTGATGTTCGATCTTGAAATTCTGACAGAGCTCCTTCATCATTTTGTTATTCAGGTTTGAACCGTTGTCCGTGATTATCCGCTCGGGAATCCCATATCGGCAAATGATATCTCTCTTGATGAATCTGGCCACCACTTGCTTCGTTAAATTTGCGTAAGACGCCGCTTCCACCCACTTGGTGAAATAATCGATTGCTACTAGGATGAACCGATGCCCGTTAGAAGTTGTCGGCTCGATCTTCCCAATCATATCGATTCCCCACATAGAGAATGGCCATGGCGATGACATTACATTCAGAGGACTTGGAGGCACATGGATCTTATCAGCATAGATTTGGCACTTGTGACACTTCCTCGCAAACTTGAAACAATCAGATTCCATGGTCAGCCAAAAATAACCTGCCCGCAGCAGTTTTCTCGTCATAGCATGTCCACCAGCATGCGTACCAAAGGTACCTTCGTGTATTTCCTCCATGAGAAGCTTTGCCTCTTTCTCGTCTACACAACGCAACAGCACCAAATCGTGGTTCCTTCTGTATAAGACGCCATCCGGGTTCAAATAGAAATTACCCGCTAATCTCCTGAGAGTCTTCTGATCTTGACTGGATGCCCCAGCCGGATACTCTTTATTCTTCAGGAAATTAAGGATATCGAAATACCATGGTTTGCCATCAGATGCTTCATCAATAGCAAATACATAAGCTGGCCTGTCTAGCCGAGAGATAATGATTCGGGGAGCTTCGTTCCAGAAGTTGACCTTGTACATGGAAGACAAAGTGGCCAGAGCGTCAGCCATTTGATTTTCTGTCCGCGGTACATGATGCAATTCCACCTTGTCGAAGAACGGCAGCAATCTCCTTGCATAATTCATGTAATGTATTAAGTTGGGCTGACGTGTCTCCCATTCCCCTTTGATCTGATTCACCACCAGAGCTGAGTCTCCGTATACGTCCAGGTGTTTGATTCGCAAATCAATGGCTTCTTCAAGCCCCATTATACAAGCTTCGTACTCAGCTTCATTATTGGTAACAGCAAAGGTCAATCGGGCAGTAAACGGGATGTGCGACCCGTGCGGCGTAGTGATGATTGCCCCTATTCCGCTACCGTAAGCATTCACGGCTCCGTCAAATATCATCTTCCATTTGGAACCCAACTCTGGTCCCTCGTCTGGCAACGGCTCTTCACAATCTTTCATCTTTAAGTACATGATATCCTCGTCAGGTAAATCAAATCTCATCGATTGGTACTCTTCGATAGGCTGCTCCGCCAGATACTCAGACAGCACACTCCCCTTTATAGCCTTTTGCGAGACGTATTGAATATCATATTCAGTCAAGACCATCTGCCAACGGGAAATTCTACCTGACAACGCCTGCTTTTCAAACACATATTTGATAGGATCCATCTTCGAGATGAGCATGGTTGTATGATTCAGCATGTACTGCCTCAAACGCTTGGCGGCCCAGGCTAGCGCGCAGCAAGTTTTCTCCAGCATGGAATACCGAGACTCGCAGTCTGTAAATTTCTTACTCAGGTAATAGATCGCATGCTCTTTCCTCCCCGTCTCGTCGTGTTGACCGAGAACACAACCCATGCTTCCCTCAAGAACCGTCAAATACATTATCAAGGGTCTACCTGCCACTGGGGGTATCAGAATAGGGGGCTCCTGCAAGTACTGCTTTATTTTATCGAACGCCTTTTGACAATTTTCGTTCCACGTTACAGCTTGATCTTTCTTCAACAGCTTGAATAATGGTTCACACGTGGCCGTTAGGTGAGATATGAACCGGGCAATGTAGTTCAATCTCCCTAAAAACCCGCGCACCTCTTTCTCTGTTTTAGGCGTCGGCATCTCTTGAATTGCTTTTATTTTAGCAGGATCGACCTCTATTCCTCTTTCTCTTACGATAAATCCCAACAGCTTACCCGATCTCACCCCGAAGGTGCATTTGTTAGGGTTCAGTCTCAACCTGAACTTCCTAAGCCTTTTAAACAACTTCAGCAAATTCACCAGGTGCTCTTCCTCCGTCTGGGATTTGGCAATCATATCGTCAACATAAACTTCGATCTCTTTATGCATCATGTCATGGAAAAGAGTCGTCATCGCACGCTGATATGTTGCCCCAGCATTTTTCAAACCAAAGGGCATCACTTTGTAGCAAAATGTTCCCCAAGGCGTTATGAAAGTGGTTTTCTCCATATCCTCTGGCGCCATTTTAATCTGATTATAGCCTGAAAAGCCATCCATGAAGGAGAATACGGAGTATTGAGCGGTATTATCAACTAACACGTCAATATGAGGAAGTGGAAAATCGTCTTTTGGGATTGCTTTACTCAAATCTCTATAATCCACGCACATTCGAACCTTGCCATCTTTCTTTGGCACTGGTACGATGTTGGCAACCCATGAAGGATACTTCGTCACAGCCAGGAAACCAGCGTCCCACTGTTTTTGAACTTCCTCTTTGATCTTCATTGCCATATCTGGTCGAGTTCTGCGAAGCTTTTGTTTGACCGGCGGGCAATCTTCTTTCAGTGGCAGGCGATGCACAACCATATCTGTATCGAGCCCTGGCATATCTTCATACGACCATGCGAATACATCACTATACTCTTGGAGCATTTCAACCAGTCTTCGCTTGATATCACTCTGCAGTGCGGCTCCGATACGAATATTCTTCTCAACCCCTTCCGACCCCAAGTTGATAATTTCGATGACCTCATCGTGAGGCAGAATGGCTCTTTCCTCTTGCTTTACTAACCAAGACAGTTCTTCAGGAACGTCGCTATCTTCGACAACCTCTTCTTCGGCCTGAAACACCGGGTGCTCAAAGTCGGGACGAGTCATAGGTGGTTCAAGGATGTCATCTGAAAATGTTATCCTGCAAAAGGAATGGTTAAGTGCTTCAAAATGCGTATAAAGCGAATAACCACGTTGCCATTTTATTGAAAAATATAAAACAAGAAAGACATGGATTACAGTATTTGCACATGAAAAACGCCATTTATTTAATGATTAACACGCAATGTTTATAACAACACAGCCCTAAGCAAATCATGATGCCCCGGGCAAGACATCAGATTGTTCAACAATTAATAAAGCAAAGCATTACTGTTTAAAAGTCACAGGAACAAGCTCCTGAATAGACCAGTTGCACAGTCCTTGTCCTGGCGTGCTTGGCTGAATCCAAGCATCCATATCACAGTCGCTGTCTCCTTCATCAGACTCTGAAGCAGCATTGACAGTTTCGTGACATACTCCACTGGCAGAGATGGTGATTGGCCTTCTGAAACGGGGTGCCCCCACGGAAAGAGTTGATGACGACGGTTGGTACCCCAGCCCGAACCGGTCCATCTTCACAGGAATGTCCAGCACTTTGCCCCAGCCCTTGGCTTCTCCTGCTTCCACTAGAGCTTGAGCCTCTTTATACGACGAGACGGCTATCTCTGGCACTTTGCCCGGCCCAGGACCCTTGTCCTTGATGCGCAAACCTTCGAATGCCTGGCAGGGTGTTTCGTGGATCTCTCCGTCGACTTCCACATATTTAAATGAAGATAGATGGCTGACCAGGATGTCCTCTTCTCCGCACACGGTGACTACGCTATCTCCAACCATATATTTTAGCTTCTGATGCAGGGTTGACGTGACTGCCCCTGCCCCATGAATCCAGGGTCTTCCAAGCAAGCAGCTGTACGCAGGCTGTATATCCATGATATAAAACTCCGTTGCAAACACTTCCGGCCCCACTTGCAGAGGCAAGGTAATCGATCCAAAGACTATTCTCCGCGTGCCGTCAAATGCTCTGACTACCAAATCACTGGGTGTACACAAAATTCCTCTAACATCCAGCTTCATCATCGCCTTCTTGGGCAGCACATTCAAAGATGATCCGGTGTCAACCAATACGTGCGACATTACTGATCCTCTACACTCAACAGATACGTGCAGCGCCATGTTATGATCTCTCCCTTTCGGAGTCAAGTCGAAATCAGTAAATCCCAGACTGTGGCCTGCGTTCACATGTGCCAACACTCCTTCTAGCTGATTTACGGAGACGTCTTGGGGTACAAAAGAAGTATCCAGGACTTTCAGCAACGCATTTCTGTGAGCTTCCTAACACAACAGCAATGACAGGATAGATATCTTGGACGGTGTCTGCTGCAGATGCTCCACAATCTTATAATCACTTTTTCGAATCAAGCGCATGAACTCTTCTACATCCTTCGATGCTGCTTCTTTTTCACTTGCTTGCACCGGAACATTTTCAACCACTTTCCCTTTTCCTTTCGCTAGTCTTTCAGCCTCCACTTCAGGAGATATAAAGATCCGGCCACTCCTTGTCATGCCTCCTGAGCCGACAACATTATCCACCGTCTCGGCTGGCTGTTTATTAACATCAATTTTTATTCCGTCACAATATACTTCCAACCCATATGACCATGGGACTGCTTTCGTGTTTTCGTACGGGATCGGCCCGGCCTTAGTTATGGTGATCGGAGGGCGCTGAGCTGGTGCTGCAATAGTGATCGTCTTCCGAGGAATTGTCACAGTGGCCACATCATTCTGATTATCTGCTATTGCCCCCGCGGGTTCTTCAGTGGCTGCTTGATCAAACTGCAATATACCTTCATCAATTAAAGCCTGAATGCCTTTCTTCAACTCCTCACACCCTCCAGCTAGGGTCCAACAGTCTAAGCAATACTCGTTACATCCTGGGTAAACACCCCCTTGCAACAGTCGGCTCTTTATCTCGCTCAGCGGCGTCTTTAAATCTTCAACATTCATAATCAGATTCAACCCTTCTTCAGTCAGGATGGCATTTACCCCATGATGAGGCATGGGTTTCTGCACTATATTCAGACCTACCGTTCCGAAATTGATAGTCTTATTGTCCAAAAGATCCTGCACAACGTGCTTAAAAGCATGGCAACCTTCCACATCATGACCCGGGGCTCCAGAATGAAACTCGCAGTGTCTGCTTGCATCGTAGCCAAACGGGGGAGCTCCCGTTATTGGTGCCAGAGTTCTTTTCTCTACTAGATTCAATCCCAACAATGTCTGCAACAAATCGGCATAGGTTGAGGGAGGCTTCTCAAACACTCTCCTCGGTTTATTACCCTGGAATCTTCGCTGAGCCTGCTGCGCCCCCTGCTGAGGCGGCTGCTGCTGTTGCATTGGCTGCTGCTGAACCGGTTGTTGTTGCTGGACCGGTGTTTGTTGGTACGGGATAGTAACACTCGCCACCTGCTGCGGCTGACGATATTGGTTTCGTCCCCTGCCTCGGCCTCGGCCTCGGCCTCCAAATACTGCGCTTGCCTCGCCCTGACGGCGCCCACCATAAGCTTTCCTATTACTGCCAGATGCAGTTGATTCCTCGACTTGGAACTTTCCTTGCTTAATATTACGTTCAATCTTTTCCCCCATCAGAATTAAGTCTGAAAAACTGGCCAGAGACGTGTGAAACAGCATATCATGAAACAGACCTGTGAATGCGCCGACAAACATGTCATTCATTTCCTTATCTTCTACCGGAGGACGGACCCTGGCAGCCATATCGCGCCACCTTTGCGTGTACTCCTTAAAACTCTCCCCCTTCTTTTGCGACAGCCCGGCCAACTGGACCCGATTGGGTGCCAAGTCGCTGTTATACTTGTAATGGGCTACAAATGCCTCTGCTAATTGCTTCCACGTCTTGATATCAGTTGGCTCCAACCCCATGTACCACTCTAGGGAAGGGCCCGACAGACTATCCTGAAAGAAATGCATTAGCATTCTTTCATCAGTTGAGTATGCAGACATCTTTCTGTAATAAGCTCGTACATGCACTTTTGGACATGTGTCTCCTTTATACTTGTCAAACGCAGGAGCTTTGAATTTAATTGGCACTCTTAAGCCAGGTACCAAGCCCATTGTTGCCATGTCCAATCCCACAACACTTTGGTTTAGGACTCCCCTCATCTGCTCTTCCAGCATTCTGATCTTCTGGGAATCATCCATCGGCCCTTCGAAACCTCCTCCAGAGAAGGCGTCCTCCTGCTGATCTTCTTGCCACATACCATTTCCAGCCCCATACCCATCATATCCATTATTACGTCCTGCTCTGATCTGATTCATTCCCGGACCTCGGCCTCTGTTGCCGTACCCTTGAACACCTCCAGCAGGACCAAAAGCCATAAATCCAGTACCGTTTCCGTTTCCAAAGCCTCCGTAACCCTGATTGGTCGCGCCATAACCGTCTTGCCCAAAGCCTTGAGCATTAAAGCCGTACTTGCCAGTGTTATCGAATCCCTGATCGTTGAACCCGAATCCAGTATTGACAAAGCCGTTGCCTCCCATATTATCTCCCAAGTTGACATCACCCAGCCCAACGTTATGGACAGCAGTCTCATTTCCAACTCCGACGTTACCATTTACAGCAGCGGTAGCGTTGTTAACATTAGCAGCAGGTGTATTGATTACAGGCGGAGCCACTGGCGTGGGAGTACCGTCTCCATGAACAGTATCGACCCGTACAGACTGATGATCTTCATTACCATGACCAGCGTTTCGGGCCAACAGAGGCTGGACCATGGCCTGCAAATTCTCCTGCCCTTTCGCAATAGCTTCCATGGTCTGCATAAAGAGAGCTAGCTTCTCGCGCACATCTTGCATCTCGTTCTGCATTTGATCCATGATCCTTCGACAGTTGGTGCGGGTAGAATAGCGGTGCGGATGTTGATCTGCAATCCTGGAAAGTACCTGGTACAGAGCAGGACATAAGACACTTATTCAAAGATTACCTGTAATGCAATATGAGTATGAATGCAATGCAATGTGTCCGTGCATTAGGGAAATTCATTCCCCCAGTTCTAGTGTGAAGGTGCCAGTGCAGTGACAGTGTTGACAATAGGAATACCGGAGCTGAATCATAGAAAGCCTCATATATTGCAGGGAAAATTAATAAGCCCGGAGTACAATATTACTGAGAGTACAATAAGAAGGCATGACCTCAACCAACAATCCTGGTGATGGTCAGCACTATGCAAATAAAGCGTACAAGTTACTATATGAAATGATCAAATCCTCCCAAAAGTCGGGTACTCTTCTATCAACTTCTTGGTCTCCGGATGGCTTGGTCGATCAAGCAGCCCTTCAACAAGTTGGTTTCTTTTCTTAAGAACACGGCGCACGTCTTCAGCAGTTTCTTCCCATGTGGCTTCCCCGAAGCAATCTTCTAGCTTTCGCTTCTGAGACACCGCTTCATCTCTGGATTTGATTGCCTTGTTCAGTGCATGCTGGACACTATACCGGGTCATTACTTCTTCCTCACACTTCTTGATGCTAGACTTCAACTTCTCTTCGAGGTCGGAGATTTGCTGCTTCAGCTTATCTTATCTCATCTTATTGTTGGTGAGAGTAGCATTCCAAGTCTTATTGCAAGAGGAGATTTCTCGGTGTGCTGCGTCGAGCGCCTTCTTTTTGGCTTCCAGCATGTCATGGGAGCTTCTGAACTCTTGCCCCAGACGTTCACGCTTTTTCTTTTCCTCAGTCAACTCAGCCCCTAACCTGTTTAACAGCTCGATCTGTTGTTGGAAAGCATATACGGCCTTGTTTTTCTCACTGCGTACTTGAGCTAGCTCTTGCTCTAACCCTTCGTTGATCTTCATCAAGGCTTCTTTTTCTCTCACAATTTGCTCATAGACTTCCCTAGAAACAGTAGTTGGCTCCGCTACCGGAATAGGAACAAGAATTGGTGCATCTGGAAACGGCATCCTCAACTGACGGGCTCTCTCCTGAATCCAAACTCTATAAGGTGCATAGGCCTGACAATCACTCTTTCCTAACAACGGCTTCCCTCTGCGGTTAATACGCGTCCAGGCATGTTGCAACTTGGCTAATAACTCCCCCTTCACGTCACCTGTGAAGTACAGAGATTCCTGTACTTCTTCCTCCTGAGGCGGGTTCTTCAGCGCATATCCGAACTGACGGACCAACAGCGATGGGTTGTAGTTGATACACCCTTTTCTTCCAATCAGTGGGACATTAGGGTAACCAGAACAACTGAAGATAAGCTCGGATCCCAGCAGATCTCTATCAAACCACTCCATATCTTCCGACGATAGCCTCATCAGGCGCTCCGGCCAACCAACTGGGACTGTAGTCTCTGCAACAGATCCTCTCTTAGGAAGGTGACTCTCAAACCACATACTCAACAAGGGCACACACAGATGAACATTCTTCCCTCTTCCCTTCTCATTCTTGTAATGCAGTGAGTGGTAGAGATCTCCGAGTAAGGTAGGTACAGGATTACCAGCGGCAAACAAGTAGAAGGCGTCGAAGTCCACAAAATCCGGTATATTGGGGAACAAAACTATGCCATAAATGCACAAAGCCAACACAGCATTGAAAGCAACCCAGCACCCGCTCTTGGCATACTCCTGGGCTTTACCCACTAAGAACTGAAGTGAGAAGCCTGGAACTCCACGGGAAACAGTAGTCACAAGTTCAGAAGCATCAATATGCAAGGCTTTTGCCAAATCCTCCGGCTTGGGCTTGGCGTCATAATGAATGAATGGAACCTGGTTCTGCACGGGCAGCCCAACATACTCAGCGTATTCCTCCAGGGTTGGTCCCATAATAAAGTCAGAGAACGTAAAGCACCTCAAAGCAGGGTCGTAGAATTGCATCAAAGCATACAGCCCATCTAACTCTACCTCTGTAGGTTTACACACCAATCTCAGTAGTCTACCATAGCTCATCCGGAAGCTCCTACGAACACCCTCATCAGCAAGAGAGATCAACCCCAGTAAAGGAACAATGTCAGGAGTAGGCAATTTGTAAGCAACCGTTCTCCTTAAGCTAGTCATGATCAAACACTCAGAAGTCTGGGCACTAGAACTAGGGAAATGCAAATGCACCTGCAGCACAGACACACGTTAGTGAAATGCAAATGGTAATGGATATGCAGTGATGCAATGCAAGTAACATGCAACAGGGACCAAAGCTGTAGCTGAATAGCCTGAACCCAATCAAGAAAGGTCTCAGATAGACCATCCAGAAGTCCTCAAGCCCTGGTCTCAGATATACCTCAAACAAAGCTCCAATATTGGTCTCTGATAGACACCATAATCATAACCTGAATGGTCTCTGGCAGACCTCAGATCATATCCCCCACTGGTCTCTGACAGACCTCAGAACACATCTCCACATAGTCTCTGACAGACCTCGGAACACACCAACTGGTCTCTGACAGACCTTAGAACCCTCCATAAATATCTAAGATCCTGATCAACAAACCGGTGGTCTGAAGGTCTAGTTACCTGCATAACCCTGAATCCCCTCACAGGTGGGTGGCCCTATAACTGGCACAAGGTACGACATCCTATGCGGTCGTCGGCGTCACAGACTTTCAGGGCTGATGATACGATTCCCAGAAGGAGTGGCATCATCAATCCCTGAAGAGGCCTCACTTAGCCAACTTCCAAATGATCGGTCCCCAGAGTCGACAATCCAACTAACCAGCAACCCGCGCCAACCAAAGGAAGGGGCAGGAGGCCAACCAGAGGAACCTCGTCTGAGTGTAGATTTCATGGGACACCAAAGCAAGCAAAGCAAGCGGGCACCCACTAATTTCTACTCTAATTCTAGGTGCACTCAAGCCCAGGTCCGGCTTATCTCTCAATACCAGAACACCCGTCACACCCCGGATACAGCAACAATAATCAATATATAAAGCTGAAAATACAAGGTTAGAAATATAAAATAACTCCATACAAAATCCTCGACGGGAAAACAAGCATTAGGATTGACTCTCTCAAGGGACGTTGGATCCCAAATGCATAAGAACCATCGCAGTCCTTAGCAGCCAGGGGACGTTGGATCCCCAGCAGAGTCGCCAGCTGTCGCTACTGCGAAAATCGGCGCCGGCTGAACAGAAGAGTCGCCACCGTGCGTTATTTATCCCACGGGAGGGAAAGGGAACGCTCAGAGTAAACCTCGCAAAGACGGGAAAGGTGTGGTCGTCGCAACCAAAACCTGGGTTCGGGAGTCGGTTACGCAAGGGGAAGGTATTAGCACCCCTCACGTCCGTCGTACTCGACGGGATCCACGCTTGTTTTCGGGTATGGATTGTTATTCTATCTAAACTATAGGTCAAGGGTTGAAAGAAAAGAAAATGAAAATAAAAAATGAATGACTCGGCAAAGTATCGCACTTTATGCCTACGTATTCCCGTCTGGAACGAGAAATCAGAGTCAACGTAGTTCGCCTACCTACGGGAAAGGAGGGGAAGGTTGCTCGCTAGGATATCGCATCCTATGCCTACGTACTTTCATACAGCATGAAAGATCAGAGCAAACGTAGTTCGGGCCACGTACGACACAAGCTTGTCTTGGTTGATTTTATTCCTTCTGAAAAAGGTTTCCTTGATTAACAGTCCCGGCGGACAAAAATGACGCTTTGATGAGTTCACCTTCTTTTACGGAAGAAGTGTCTTTTATTGTGTTTGAAATCTTTATGTGTTTTTCTGTTTGTTTTGAGAAAGAAAGAGACAGAACTCTAACCTACGGTTGCGAAGGGAAACAAACTAACCTAATGTTATCATGCATGGGTTAAGACCTAGTGTCTATCATGCTCCTCTCTTGCACAGAGAGAAACAGAGATCCTAAGGGATAGGCAGAAACAGAAACAAAACCAGATATAATAAGGCGGTAAAATGCATGGATGCAACAGTACAAGCGAGGCAAGGGAGTCCCACTCAACCTCGAACCTAGAAAACAATAGGCAAAAGTGAACAGACTTCACTTTCAACCCAGCAGGGTAGACAGCAAACAATACAGTCCAGTAAAATCAAACAAGTACATCAGGAATAAAATACAACAGCAAAAGAAACAGCATCAACAGCTCTGAATCAACATCTGGCTTCAAGTAATCTCCAATCAGCTACAGGCTTCAACAAGCATCAGTCTCCATCTTCATGACCTTTAGGCAAGGGCTTTGATCATCATTCTTCCATCTGCAATGGCTTTTCTTCAAGTTCAAACCTCCAGGATGAGGGATTAGTCACAAGAGTGAATTGGGTGTTAAGCAATCAGTTGACTACCAAGGGTGGTGAACAGACTGCTTCTAACACAAAAGATATTTTCTCTCAAGAGTTCTATCTCTTAGACACTATCACCAAGCCTTCCAAAGGAAGGGGGTGAGTGTCTTAGAGAGACTCTGAATCACAGAGAAGAATGGATGCAGACAAAGCAATCCATGTTTGAGAAACAAGCTTTCTAATCTTGAGCTCTGCCTAGCTCCTAAACCCTAGTCTCCTCAGCATCTGCTAGCAAGAATCTCTTCTTCAACTCTGACAGTTGATCTTAAATCTCTGGGTCTCCAATGGCTTCCCCTTCTCAAGTCTTCAGCTCTCCCAAGTCCCCAGACAAACCCAATACCCAAACAAGCAAGCAACAATCCCCAGAGGGCACACCACACCAGTCAATCAGATATACAGTAGAGTAATAGCAGTAGGGGAATCCTGACTTTTTCTAAGGGATCTAATAACTACCCATAGCCCCTATAGTCCCATAACTAAACTAATCAAACCCTAAGTCCTAAGGGAAAAGAATTAAGTCTCCTAAGTCATCACCTAAAACCCTAGTTTTATCCATGTTATTCATACTTACATTAATCACCTAAAATTAATTTCTAAAAATGGGAACTAAAATGAATCTACAAGTTCAATGTCTAATCTAAACAACCTAAAAAGAATGGATGAAAAATGTGAAAGCATCTAATAGAACAAAAATTAATAAAATCATGTATGAAATGAAACCAATTAAAATGTCATTTATTTAGAAAATATGGGAAAAATATCAAATAAAAAATAAAATGCAATTTTTATTTTTTTAGAATTTTCTAGACATCCTAAAGAAAACAATGCAAAAAGAATGAATTAAAAATGATTATTTTGCTATTTATTATGAATTTTAGAAGATGCATAAAAAAATTAAAGAAAATAAAAGAAAATAAAATGAAATAAAATGGAGGGGGTTTGAATAGCAGGGAAGGCACGTTCAATGCATTGGGCTTATTAAAATGGGGGGTGTGGATAGCGCTCTGAGCCCAACCCCCCAATTAATGAAACGCAGCGTTTCAATTCTTGTGAAATTTCCCTCCGTTTTCAACATTCAATCGTGGCCGTACGATGAGGGGATTAAGTCAACAATTGGGAAGGATCTGAGGGCTGAGGGTCATCGTCCCCAACGAGCCCTAGGGTTTCTGAAAATTCCCCCCCCCCCCATGCACAGAACTTCCAATCCTTCTTTCTCCCTAATCTCGCCATGAAACGCCAAGATATAAACACCAAAATTGATCTCCTTCTCACGCAGAACATCACTGTATCCATAGTTTTCAATATAACAGCCTAGATTTTCAAATTCGATAAGCATCACAGTTCTGATCCGCCATTGTCACCTGTGATCAACTACCTCAATTCCCCACAAAACTCATCCTAAACTAATCTACAACTCATCCTGATCATAGCATGCTAATCCAATAACCTTATCGTGCCTTATCCTAGCAATTACAAACCCTACCAGATTTGGTACCTCATGCTCAACCTCCATGAAACTCAACCAAACTTGCCAAAATCAATCATCTACTTATGCTTAACCATTCTACACTTCCAAAACCCTAAGATTCTACCTAAATTGAGCAAATCGAATAGAAGACAAACCTGGTGCAATTGGTGAAAACAGGTGTGCAACTCCTGGGATCAGATGCTTGCAGTGATTGAAATTTGCTCAGTGACTTGAAGGATGAATTCTGTATGCAACAAGAACACTGAACAATGCTTGAAACTCGAGTTGGACAACAATATGCAATTCTTTCAATTTCCTCAAAATAGCTTCAAGCTGCCATGGATCTTCTTCTACCTCAGCATGTATTCAGTCACAATGATCAGAAGAAAAGGTTTGTGGTGGAGAAATGAATGGAGATTGGAGAGAATGAAAGTTTGAGATCAAATTGCCAATGGAAGAATCTTGCTTTTCACACTCTAATCTCACCTCTCATCAACAATGATCACCAACCATTTACCCTCCCTGATCCACTCTTTTTATAATGATCAATGGAAACTCCTAGATTCATCTAGAAAGATCTAGAAAGTATTGAAAATCTCATGTGATGGGAACTTGAATATCTCATGCACTATGCATTAAGTCTTGCAAAATGGCCTTAAAATGTCATCATAAGAGATATTGGAGAGATATAAGCAAATACAATGTTTTTCCTTGCCTTGTGTTGAAATTTCCAAAGATGACTTATAATGCAAGTTTCAAATTAACAAAGCATCACCCATTTTAAAGCCTCAAATCAAAATTCTATCTGAACCAATGTTCTCAAAATGATGTTTCCAATCAAAATGATATATTGGATGACCTATTTTGGATTTCTAGATCCTCCAAACCAATTTCCAAATTCAACTTTTTCAACTTATAAGCCATTTTTAGTTCATTTTTGACCAATCATGCAAATCCATTCTATGAGCTTTTCCAACCATTCATGACCTTCTTTCTTGACTTAAAATCACATTTTGAACAACTTTCATGTTTTGAGTTTTTCCATTTGAGGCTTGGAAATAGGAGATATGGCCTTTGCTTAAAAATGACCTATAACTGACAAATGACCAAAATACCCTTTGCTTGCCAAGACCATAAGTTGAGTTCCACACATCATATGAAGGCATACCATACCATTCTAGAAAGCTAAGACAATGAGGAACAATTCTTATGTTGACCAGAAATTCATTTGAAATCTCCTTGAGGGGTAAAAATTGCTTGGAAGTCAAGTCACTTTTGCAGACAAAATTTTAGATACCTCAGATGACCTGTAACTTGCAAGGACCATAACTTGAGTTCTATAAATCCCCTTGATGTCTTCCACCACTCAAATTAAAGGTCTTGAGATCCTCCACAAATTCCATGTTGGCCAAGGATCCATTTGAAGCTTGCATTTTGACTCATCTTGCTTGGAAATTTGACCTAAACTAGGGGATTTTACACAGAAACCCTAATTTAGAGACTCCTCTTCTCCTTGATTTCTCTTGAATTCTTCTTAGCATAACAACATATCCTTGTTCTCCATGTCAAATGATGAACCCCACATCCCTTCAATAGACCTGAATGCCCTTAAATCAATCAATTGACCTAGGGTTGACCCAGATGAAACCCTAGTTGACTGTCTTCAACTGCAATTCTTGTGATCACATCAACAACTTGTTTTCTTCTCCAAATGACTTTCTAAGCCTCCAATGATGTCTAGATGCTCTCCATGCCTTCCATTCACAGCTCACAACCCCCTTTATGATCCCCAGATACCCTCAGATGGGAGATAGACTCAAGGCTTGATTTGCTGAACTCTCTGCTCCCAAATTCTTTTCTGGTGACTTGAATGAGGTGGAATTGGGATAATAACCTCTTGATAGGCCCCCTAGAGATGAGAATAATGACTGGTCCCCTGTTGAATGACTTGCTATGCTTATGCTATGCAGATGGTTAGGCTATGTACATGACTCTATATGCAAATGTTAATGATATTGAAACATAAACCAAGTGAATAAGGTTGAGCAAATTTTAGGGTGCAACAATCACCACTAAGCATAATCACACAGATCCGAAAACAGATTAAGCCAACCGGTAATTTCCAAAACCAGCACCGAACATGTCAAGACATGTTTTGTAAAGAAAGGAAACATTTTTAAAAATCCTTCAAGCCTTTAAAGCCACTTTGTAATCGTTTTGTTGCTTTTTTTTATAGATGGAAGAAGAAGAAGAAAAAACCGCGCATGCAAGCAAGAAGAAGAAGAAGAAAATCGCAGCCATGGGAGATAGAGAGAAATCGTGGCCAAGATAAAGGAAGGAAGGAGAAGGAAAGCCATGGAAACGCAGTCAAGAGAAAAGAAGGGGAGAAAGAAAGATGAAAAAAACACAGAGGAAACCCCCATGTGGTTCGTCGCGGCTACCAGCAGATTAGGGTTTAAAATCCCTAATTTTATCATGCCTCCCCCTTTTATATTGGCAAAACGGGTCGGGTCTGGGGCTTGACCACCCAGCCCGACCCATTTCCTTGTTTTTTAATTTTTTTTTATTTTATTTGTTTTATCCTTGATGTAATTATTAAATTAATAAAAAACTAACTAACCCATTAACACTAACATTACTAACCAAATTCTAACATAAGTAAAATCTAAAAAATATTTAATTTAAAAAGAAAATTTGAATTTAATTAAAATAAATAAGTGATTTTAATTTCTAAATTTGAAAAATAATAAAAAGAGTTAATTTTAAATTTTTTAGATTCTAGATTAATGTTTTATAATAATAATATTAAATTTTGAATTTATAAGCATATTTGATCTTAAAATTAATTCAGTTCACATAATAAAGAATAAAAAATGTCTAATATATTGTTTTTTTTATTAACTACTCCCTCCATAATAAAAATAAAAAATAAGAAAAATCTAAAATATTTTAAGTTACCTAATTGATTTAATTTTTAATGTAACTTCTAGAGTTTTGTAGTCAACTTCTTTTACTAAAAGTAATTAGTTGTTAATTAATTTAGAAATCAATTAGTTTAGTTCATCTTGACAATTCTATTAATTTTCTAAACTTTTTTTAAAGTTAGACTTAATTTTCTCAAAAATCACAAAAATAACCAATTTTAATCTTATGACTTAGATCTAAAATCTAATTTCACAAAATTCTCAAAAAAACAAACCATAAAAAATTAACTCTAACATTTGATCTAATTTTCACTTAATCATAATTTTCAAAAGCAATTAACTCTCAATTTCTAAGTCAATTCCAATTTCACCATTTCCACTTAATCTTCCTCGCAAGTCATCTCTAACCGTATCTCATGTTACCTACATGTTTACATCACTTGAACATCATTTATATTTTAATTATTCATCGCTTTATTTTACCGTTATTTCTCCTCCGAAGGAAAGGTTACCATATTTGACAGTCGTGTTAATGCCTTACCCCCGCCTATCCTAACCTTAGGACCCGAGTCGCTGTACTCGTGCTTAGGCGTCCCGCCATGGAGACACCCTTACTCTTTCCTAGCCTTAGGATTTGAGTCGTCGTACTCATGCTTAGGCGTCCCGCCATGGACATCCATCCCTCTATCCTAGCCTTAGGATTAGGAGTCGCCGTACTCCATGTAAGTTTCCCGTCGTGGAATATTTACCTCACCTTTTCAATCCAACTTACAACGTAGAATCGGAGTCGCCACACTCCATGTAAGCGCTTCCATATGAACGCTTACACCCCCCTGGAACCTTGACCGTAGTCAAGAAATTCCTCTTCCTCCCTTTCAATGGGAACTACGATTACTCTGATTCCATCCCCTACCTCGGATACGTAGGCACAAGATGCGAGTTTTGGCGAGTAAACTTAGGACTAACCCCTTAGGTCCTTCTCTTTTCCCTTTAACCCTTAGCATTACCCTTAAGCAGATAACTATTAGCAATAGCACATTAAAACAAGAGGTTCCTGTAGAGTACTACAGAAGTTTAGGATGCTAATACCTTCCCTAAGCTTAACCAACCCTCGAACCCTAGATTTTTCCCCGCATTGTGTTTACGATGCAAAATAGGTTTTTCCCTTCTTTAACCTTTCCTTCAGATAAATCAAAGACCGGTTGTGAATCAAGATTGTGATTCAAATTAATTAATAATTTGATATCCTATTCTCATCGCAACAGAAAATGGCGACTTCACTGGGGAAATTCTTTATCTTTTGAGTGTTATCCCTATTTTGTTTTATTATTGATATTTGCTTTATTATCTGTTGTATATATATGTTGTACCTTGCCTGGGGTATCATTGTTGTGAGATAAGTCCTACACCCGGACATGAGCACAATTACTATAGGAAGGTGACATATTCGACGAGGCTTATAAGGAGTGATTCCCGACCAAGCTGACTTGAGAATCACCGCTCAGTTGAGGCCCTCTCGAAAAAAGTACTGTTGAACGAGTATTCGTGAAAACATTCACTATTTTCGGTTGGAGCCTGTGATACTGAGGACTATAGTTACCTAAACACAACTTTGGCCTTCTTTAGGATGTAGTGTGATGACTATGAGGGAATATTCCCGAAATAGTTGCTACGCGATACTACACTTAAAGAGATTCTCTTGAGAACATTATTAACCACCGAGTCAGTCGGGAAATTGATAATATCCGAAAGACGGACTAATGACTTTGGGCACCTCTTTAGAACCTTGTTCTGCAGGTACAATTAACCCATAGTACTTACCTTTCGGGATGGGTAGACCTTGGCTCCACTCATGTTCATCTAACCTAGGACCTTTGTTTGCTTTGTGTGCTTGTGTGTTGCATCCCGCATCATATCATTCCTGGTTTCAAGGAATTCAACAGTTCTTTGCAAATTCAAAAATCTTGAATTTCAAAATCTAAAACTTTTTGAGCATTTCCTAGAAAATATTTACAACTGACTGTTGGAATCCTTGAAACTATTCCATTGCATTGCATCCCGTTTTTGCATTTGTATTTTCCTTCCGATTTCTCATTGTCGGTTCTCTCGCCTCTAGTTCTATCACCCTGAGTGCTCTGTGTTACACCCCAAAATTTGCCCAACCTTTTCTTAACTTGGTTTATGTTTCATTTCATTTCTTTCTAGCATTTGCATTGCATAGCATTTTTCATTGAACAGGGGATCAGGATTTTGTGCATAGCAAGAGGAGTCCACTCAGAGGGTTGAGCCTAAGCAAGGGGTGTTACTCAAGTTTGAATGGTCATCAGGTCATCTTGAAGAGGTCAATGGTCTTATGAAAGAAAGGATGGATGTATGTGGGTCAGCTCCTAACTTGGAGGCCAATTGAAGATCATCATAGGGTTGTGAATTCATGGTTATGGATATAAGATGTTGGGAGAGCTCATTTGAATGCCTTGAGGGTCATTGTGGAGTTCATCCAAGTGTTTGTGCTAAGTGTGAAAGGTTACGGTTGAAGTTGTTGCAATTAGGGTTTTCATCTGGCTAATCCTCAGTCAATTGTGAAATTGAAAGCGATTAAAACTCAATTCAAAGTCTCTATGGTCATGGGATGTTGTGTTAAGATATATGAGACATCATTTCAAGTTCAATTTATCAAGGATCAAGTGTATGAGAAGTTACTAAATTAGGGTTCTCAGGGTAAAATCCCCTATTTAGTGCCTGACTTCAAGACCACCTATCTCAATATACAAGTTTCATCTCAACTTTTGACTAACATAAAACTTGTAGAGCATGTTCTTAGCTTTCTTTTGAGTACTAGAAGTCCTTGATTGGATTTATATAACTCAAGCTATGATCTAGACAAGTTACCGGTCATCAGATGAATGTGATTTTGGTTAACAAAAGTCAACCAACTTCCAAGCCATTTTTGACCTAGAAGGATGTTTATCCTTAAATTTTGGCCAACATGAAAGTTGTAGGTCTTGATCTTAGCTTTTCAAAATGTACTAGAAGTCTTTCATCTGATTTGTAGAACTCAAGTTATGAGGTTTACAAGTCAAGGGTATTTTGGGAAAGTGAGATTACAGGTCATAAAATTATAGGTCCATTTCACCAACTTGCACACTTCAAATGAAGATTTTTCCAACATCAAACTTTCTCCAAATGGTGTTATTTGCTTAGTCAAACATTGAGAAGTCAAGGAATTGGTTTGGTTTGAAGATTGGATATGTGAATTTTCATGGAAGAAGGATTAAAAGGGGAAAATGAGAGTTAATTCACTTTTGAACATTTTGGTGCAAATAAGTGCATTTTTTGAGTGCAAACAACATTCTAAACACTTTGGAAATTTTACAATTTGGATTTGAGGTGTTTAAGTGAGCTATTTTCAAGATTTCTTCATCATGAAGTTACACAACCAACATGAGCCATTGAGATCAATTAAGGTCTTAATCCTGACCATTCATACTCCATGTGGTACCAGCAAGCTGTTTCAACCATTTTGGAGCCATTTTGATGCAATTTTCGTGTACATGAAAGCTTCAAAAAACTCAATTCCTTGGATTTTGGTATGGGCTGTTAGAGGCTGAGTTTGGGCTCAATTATCATCAAGATCCATCATATATAAAGTTTTCAACCTTCACAAATCATCAGAAGTGAAAATTGGAGCCAACTTGATCAAGTTCAGTTTTGAAAAAGTGGTGGAATTTCAAATTTTGAATTCAGAGAAATAGGCCATTTCAAGAGAAATTATGAATTAAGAAAGCTTTATTGAAGTCTATTGAACGATTCTGGGAAATTGTCTTCAAGCTTAAGCTCCATTTGAAGGCTCAGTGGAAGTTCTCCACTAGGTAATTGAAAATGAACTTTACACTCTTGATAAGCATCAATTCTTGCTTGTTTGACACTTGATCTATAACCTACGTGACTTCTAGATGAGTTTTAAATCAAATTGGAGTTGTTTTGATGAACTTTGGATTTTGGTGTATGATCTTGATGGCTTCGAGTTTGGAGTTTCATGCATGATTAATGGTTTTTGAGGCTAGATATGAGATCCTCGTGATCTCTAGATAAATTTTGGCATAAAATTTGGTCAGAATGGTTGATTTTTGAGAATATGTGTTGTGCTGGTTCTGTTCACGATGGTGCTTGGCCGGAGAAAATGATGAACAGTGGTCTCCGGCCAGCTGGTGTGTTTTAGGGTTTCTGGAGGTAAGGGATGATGAGGTGTCACACCCAGGTTCACATTATGTGAATACTTTCCATTCCAACGGTGAAGATTAAGAAACACGGTGGGCTTTAGTTGACTGGATCCACGTGATCTATTTTGAATTTTCATTTATTCGCTGGCGTGTTTGCAGCCACTTGATGGCTTACTTTTTGATCATGTGATTCTGATTGAGTCCCCATGGTACTCCTTGTTTGACTCATTGCACCCAATTACCAGATTATTTTGTTTTGTTTAAATTTTTCTGAGTGGGACTAGCGCGCCCTTGCTAAGCGCACCCCCAGTTGGGCCCGATTCTTGTTTTGAACTCCATTTTATTGCTATTTGCCACAACCTTTTTTCATTTTCATTTTTATTTCTTTTATTTTTATTTTATTTTTCTGTTTAGAATTTAAATCATTAAAAATAACTCTAAATGTTAAAAATTCACCAAAAATATTTTTTATCAACTTTGAGATGTCTACTTTTTTTTGGATATTTTTATTTTGTTTTTTCAATTTTATTTGCAATTAAAAAATGAATTAAATATTGGAGTGGTTTTAGATGGTTTGAATTTTAACATATTTTACTTTTGCATTTATTTCTCTCATTCTTTTTTGATCCAATGATTGAAAATTAATCCTCATCTCAATGATGAGTTGATCAATTTTAGAGGACCATTTTGCCCCTGGTTGTTGAGTTTTGGGTTGGCTTTTGTGGCTTTTCTTCTTGCTTTTGTTTCTCCCATTTCAAAGTGGTACATCTAAATGATTTGATTTTTTTGATGGTGCTTTGAGGGGACATTTGTCTTGATTTCTCGGCCTCTGATTGCCAAATTGTATAGCTTCTTTGTGTATTTTATTTGATATTTTTTGAGCCTTTTCCTATTTTTGAAGTGACTTGCAAGTTAAGTCATTCCATAGGACAGCTCACACAAGTGCTTGACCTAGTTTGGATTGGAAATGACCTTTGTGGATCCAATAAGCTCTCAACACTTCCTGTTTTACATTTTAGACATGTTGAGCTTGTTGTATGTTCATTTTTAGGTCAAAATTATGTTCATAGCTTATTGATTGATGCTTTTCTTTTTGTGCTTTAAACTTGAACTCTTAAGTGGTGTGTGCTTGCTTCCTTTGTGCTCTTACTTGCATTTCTTCTTGTTTTGTTTTGATATTGCTGTTGAGCTCTCTTCTTTTCATCTCTCTTCTGTCTAATGACCTTGGAGTGTCATTTAGGGTAGCTTGGTGCCTCCTTAGGAGGAATTTGAAGCTTACCTAAAGTGATGAATCCATGAGGACTCTTTCTTTGTGTTTGTCACTTGTTTGTTTGCTTTTGACGCATCTCTCTCCTTCTTCTTCTCTTTTCTTGCATTTCCATATGCATGCTTGGTTAATATGAGCTTGTGGTAGCTACTGCCCCATACTATTTTCCTCCCACTAACATTCTACTTGTGCATTCTATGTGTGCATCCTTTCATTTGCATATGCATTCTTCTTCTTCTTTTTCTTCTTTTGCGTTTCTTTGCCATGTTCCTCATAAGTTCTCTAACCTCTTGAGGTTATGATAGACATTAGGTGCATAACCATGCATGATAACATTAGGTAGTTCCCTTTTGAATCCCAACTTTAAGTCCACTTTGCATGACAACTTTTAGGATTGAGCTAGTCTCCCATTGGTGTGTCCTTTCTCTTCTCATCTTCAAACAAGTTTAACATACTTAATAAGGATAATGAATGTTGTGCCATGAGCCTTATATTTGGGAAATGGTGATTGAGGGGCCACCTCTAAATTACCTAGAGTGTTTATTATACGTCCTTAGGACGATATGCGATGCATTCGATCCTAGGTTTTAGACTTTGTTACAACATACATTATGAACACTCTAATTCAAAACACTTATTCTCTAAAAAACACAAAAACACTTCAAACCTTTTTCACCCTTCGGGGTTCTTAATCAGGAAAATCTTTTCACAAAAAGAGTGTCGTTAACTCTTAGTTCTACCGCAAACGGTAACGCCTAAGTCTCCAATGGTCGAGCTGCATACACCAACTACTAGAACTATTTCTTAACCCTACTCGGGCCTAAAAATTTTTGAACCAACATGTGGTCCTTTTAGCTTGAACTAAGTTTGCTCTGATCTTTCATACCGGACGAAAGTACGTAGGCACGAGATGCGATGTCTCGGCGAGCAACCTTTCCCCCTTTCTTTAGCCGTAGTTAGGCGAACTACGTTGAATCTGACTTTCCCATTGCACGAGGGAGTACGTAGGCACAGAGCGGCGATGCTCGGCCGAGTAACTTCTCTTTTCTTTTTCTTTTGTCCTTAAGCCTTTAGCTAGATAGTATTAATACACCCTTTTAGATAGACAACAATTCGTGGATCCCGTCGAGTACGACGGACGTGAGGGGTGCTAATACCTTCCCCTTGCGTAACCGACTCCCGAATCCAGACATGGTTGTGATGACCTTGTCTTTCCGTTTTTCTTTAGGTTTTTGCGATCGTTTCCTTTCCCTCTCTTTGGGATAAATAACGAAAGTGGTGACTCTTCTGTTTTATCCGCCGGTTGCTTTTCGCAGTTGCGACAGTTGGTGACTCTGCTGGGGACTCTGGTTCCTTATGCGAGTCAATCCTAGCGCTTGTCTGTTTATCTTTGGGTGTTGTATATATGTGCTTTATTTACTTTCCCGCATTTATTTTCCGCATCATATATCATTACTGTTGTTCTGTGGGGTAGGAAGTTCGATTGAGTGATAAGCCGGACTCGGGCTTGAGTACAAACCTAGTATTAGAGTGGAGACTAGTGGGGGGCCTATTTGCTTAGCAGATACAGTTCCCCATGAAATTCACACTCATAAGAGATTTTCTTTGATGATTTTCCTTCAGATCCTTAGGATCGGTTGGGATTTTGGATTTGAGAATTGTCGACTCTGGGAACCGATCATATGTGAGTCAGCTAAGTGAGGCCTCTTCAGGAGACGATGATGCCAAACCAGAAATGGTGAACGTATCATCATTTCTTGAAAGTCTGTGACGCTGATGAACGCATAGGATGCCAACCTTGTCAGTGGATAGGTCCACACCTGTGAGGGGGATTGGGTTGTGCTGGAAACCATAGCCTTCAGATTACCCGATTCTTTGCAAGTGTGAATCTGTGTTCATGATATCAGTGGATCCTACTGTCGGTATTTTGTTCTTTCTAAGGCGAAGCTCTGGTTTTTCTCAACCGACAGCACAATAGTCTTGATCCCTTGTTTGCATTTGCATTTTCATTTTCATCTGCATCTCATTAACATGTGTTTGTGTTGCAGGTTCATATTTCTCCTTTGATTCTAGTGATCTTTGCCCTCATTGCTGTTATAGAGTCCCTGAAGAGTACAATGGCCTACAGGTTTCCAGTTCCGGATGTTAGTACCTTGTTGAGTCTGATTGCCCTAGGTGAGAAAGCAGTAATGGAGGATTTCAAGAAGTCTTATGGGAGATTATTGAGATATGTCCGCAAGCCTTCTGAGTATGATATTAGTGGTGTCTATGCTCTCTTACAGTTTTATGATGCCCAGTTGAGATGTTTCGTCTTTCCTGACTATGTCTTGGCTCCTACACTAGAGGAGTATTCAGAGCTGTTAGGAGTACCCATTCGGAGTCTGTGAGGCTTCAAAATTGGATGGAAAGATGATCCGGATACTTGGCATGTATGGTTTTCCATTGCCTTGCTTGATTGAGAAAGCTCAGCAGTGCGCTAAGGATGGTTGTTGGATTGTGTTTAGCACCATCCTGGCTCTTTGTATATATGGCATTGTTCTGTTTCCTCATCTTCCAGATTTTGTGGATGTTGATGCGTTCTATATCTTAGCCTCAGGCAACCCAGTGCCCACCTTACTTGGAGAAACGAAGGGGTAATAACGTAGCTTGTTATGTTTCGTTGTTGTATGCTTGGTTCAGTAGTCATCTACCCCAGACGGGTCCGTTTGTTGCCACTGCCAGTACTTCAGAATGGTCAGAGAGATTAATGGGATTATCTGCAGAGAATATTGTGTGGTTTGATCGAGACATGCTGGGTAAGGATATTGTTTATAGTTACGGTGGTTTTCTTAACGTTCCTTTGATCGGAAGGAAAGGTTGTGTCAACTATAATCCTTCTTTATTGGTGAGACAGTTTGGGTACGCGTTGAGGGAGCCACCTAGAGAAGAGGAGATACATGAATCTCTGTATCTTACTGGCTTATTGGAGGGCGAGGCTCTGGGAAGATTTGAGCATGCATGGAATAATATTCATCAGAAAGGGAAGTTAGCTTTGGGGAAGAGTAACAGCCAAGCGTATGACCCTTACTTGACTTGGATTCGTGTTAGGGCTTTGAAGTTTCTGATGCCATATCCTTCAGTTGCACCATTGTATCCTCTCATGATCGAGGAACCCACTACTATAGATATCCAGAAATACAATCAGGTATTGACAGAGAAAGAAGAGCTGAGAAAAGCGAATGAAGAAATGGAGAAAGAGATTATCCAACTTCGCAGTGAGAAGATAGATGTAGTTCATGCTTTCAGGAGACAAACCGAGCTTGTCAACAAACTGGGTACGGACCTGACTAAGGAGACTAAGGACAGAGAGTGCACAGGCCGAGACTTGAATGCCACTTATAGTATTCTTGCTACTAAGAAGGAGGAGTTGGATAAGGCTTACACGAGGATCTCCAAGTTTGAGTCGATATGGAATGCCACGCTCACTAACAACAAGGAGCGTGAAGACAAGTTAAAACTGCAGATCAGCAAGTTGAAGGCTCTGCTTAATGATAAAGATGGAGAGATTGTAGTGGAAGCATCACTTAGACGAGACAACGAGTGCAGGTTGAATGAAGCGATCGCGAACCTGAAGGATCTCAAGCTGGGGGCTGGCTCCAAGAGACGCAGACTTGAGGCATGTTTTGGGGAGAGAGCTTTGGAGGATCATGTTGATAGCCTACATCATACTGTTAACCAGCTGGGTTTGCTTATTCAGGGACTGCTTGCCAGACCGGATCATCCTGAGACGTTGAGGCTGTTAGAGGACTTCCAATCACGTCATCCTGCTTGACCTGTTTTGTCTATTTTCTGTTGTAGCTTTTGATGCTTATTTGTTGTATTTGACCATCGACAGGCTTGTTGGTCGAGGTCTTTTCCTTATTTGTGCTCAGATTGTACTTTTCCTGAGGGCTTTTGATCTATATATGAGGAGTTGGTATTCTAAGCTTGTCCACAGGTTCTCCATTGTTACCTTGTTCCCGGAAACTGGAATCGAGGGGGAAATATCCCTTTTGCATAAATACATGTCTGCATTTTAGCATTTTCTCACATTTGCAGGTGCATCGGAACGGTTAACCTTATTTTCTCCTGTGGTTTACTAGTATTTTAGGATTGCTGACGTGACAACTCACCGGTACGGTACCAGAGGAAACCAGAAGAGACTGATGGATTAGATGCAGGTAGAAATGCAAGAGATGAGAGATTGTATGGCACAGCTGATGGAGGTCATGCAAGGGGTTGCTAGTGGTCAGGCTCAACTTGAGACTTTGGTACAACCTCTGATTGCGCGGGTTGATAATGATGGTGTGCTGCACGGTGGTATTGCTTCTAACCCTCTTCACCAGGAAACTCCTCGGGTAGACAATTCCATGCCAAATTTAGTCACCCCTAATGCTGGAAGAGGTGGTCACGCTGTTGGTGCTGGAAATGCAGCAGGTTTTAATCATGCTGGTTTTGCCAATGGTGGTAATGGTAACGGAAATGGCTATGGCTATGGTCTTTATACTACAGGTGCGATACATGGTAGTTTGGACCACACCTGGAATGAGGATAGGCAGGAAGATGTGTTTTCTCCAAGAATTGTGAATGTTGAAATACCTTCTGAGGCTGACAGAAGGATTAAGATAATCGAAGAGAAGCTCTTGATGCACTTCTTCCAGGATAGCTTATTCGGACCATCACTGGAATGGTATATGAGCTTAGAGCCCGCTAATGTCCGTAGCTGGAGAGACCTAGCCGAAGCTTTTGTAAGGCATTATCAGTACAACAGTGACCTTGCTCCGAATAGAGTCCAGTTACAGAATCTCTCTTAGAAGAACAGTGAATGCTTTAAAGAATATGCCCAGAGGTGGCGAGAGCTTGCTGCTAGGGTACAACCACCAATGGTAGAATGAGAACTTGTGGATATGTTTGTTGCTACCTTGCCAGGAGTGCATTATGAGAAAATCATCGACAATATGTCGGGAAGCTTTTCTGATCTGATTATCACCGGTGAAAGGGTGGAGAATGGAATTAAGATAGGAAAGATCAACGCTGGCGAAGGATCCTCATCTGGAGGAGGGAACAAGAAAGTGTTTGGAAACTTAGCCTCTTTCTCGTGGATCTCTTCCATGAGCAACTTAGCCTCTTTCTCGTCCACACACTGCAACAACACCAAGTCATGGTTTCTCTTGTACAAAATATCATCTGGATTCAAATAGAAGTTGCCAGCCAATATTCTAAGAGTCTTCTGATCACGACTGGATGCCCCAGCCGGATACTCTTGGTTCTTCAGGAAATTTTGGATATCATAATACCACGGTTTGCCATCGGAAGCTTCCTCAATGGCGAATATGAAAGCGGGCCTATCAAGGCGAGAGATAACTATCCTGGGGGCCTCATTCCAGAAGTTAACTTTATACATTGAAGACAACATCGCGAGAGCGTCTGCCATCTGATTTTCTGCCCGTGGTACGTGGTGCAATTCCACCTTGTCAAAGAAAGGTAACAACCTCCTTTCATAATTCATATAGGGTATCAGATTGGGCTGACGAGTTTCCTACTCTCCCTTGATCTGGTTCACAACTAGAGCAGAGTCCCCATACACATCAAGATTTTTAATTCTCAGATCAATAGCTTCTTCGAGACCCATAATGCATGCTTCATATTCGGCCTCATTGTTGGTAACTGGAAAGGTCAATCTGGCAGTGAATGGGATGTGTGACCCATGGGGAATAGTAATGATTGCCCCTATGCCACTTCCATATGAATTAACGGAACCGTCAAATATCAATTGCCATTTGGAACCCAACTCTGGACCTTCATCAGGCAACGGCTCTTCACAGTCCTTTATTTTTAAGTACATGATATCCTCGTCAGGAAAATCAAACCTCATCAGCTGGTAATCATCAATTGGCTGCTCAGCTAGGTACTCTGACAGAACGCTACCTTTAATAGCCTTTTGGGAAACATACTGAATATCGTATTCTGTCAGTACCATCTGCCATCGGGCAATCCTTCCGGAAAGTGCTTACTTTTCAAACACATATTTGATCGGATCCATCTTCGAAATTAGCAAGGTTGTATGATTTAGCATGTATTGCCTCAAACGTTTGGCAGCCCAGGCCAGTGCACAACACGTCTTTTCGAGCATTGAGTAACGGGACTCACAATCTGTGAACTTTTTACTCAAGTAATAAATCACATGCTCTTTACGTCCAGTCTCGTCATGTTGACCGAGAACACAACCCATGCTTTTCTCAAGAACCGTCAAATACATAATCAATGGTCTCCCGACTACTGGGGGTATCAATATTGGAGGTTCCTGTAAATATTCTTTTATTTTTTCAAACTCCTTTTGACAATCTTCATTCCAGGTCACAGCCTGATCTTTTTTCAATAACTTGAATAATGGCTCGCACGTGGCCGTTAGATGAGATATGAACTGAGCAATGTAATTCAATCTCCCTAAAAAGCCACGAACCTCTTTTTCTGTTTTTGGCGTTGGCATTTCTTGTATTGCTTTTATCTTAGCAGGATCAACCTCAATTCCTTTTTCGCTAACAATAAACCCCAATAGCTTACCAGATCTCACCCCGAAGGTGCACTTGTTAGGATTCAGCCTCAGCCTGAATTTCCTAAGCCTCTTGAACAATTTCCGAAGATTGATCAGATGCTCTTCCTCCGTCTGGGATTTAGCAATCATATCGTCAACATAGACTTCGATCTTTTTATGCATCATGTCATGAAAGAGTGTTGTCATAGCTCGCTGATATGTTGCCCCGGCGTTCTTCAAACCAAAGGGCATCACTTTGTAGCATAACGTTCCCCACGGGGTAATAAAAGTTGTTTTCTCCATATCCTCCGGCGCCATCTTTATCTGATTATAACCCGAAAAACCGTCCATGAAAGAAAACACGGAGAATTGAGTGGTGTTGTCGACCAACACATCAATCTGAGGAAGCGAAAAGTCGTCTTTTGGGCTCGCCCTATTCAAATCTCGATAGTCCACGCACATCCGCACCTTACCATCTTTCTTTGGTACAGGTACTATATTGGCGACCCATGAGGGATAAGTTGTAACAGCCAGAAAATCGGCGTCCCACTGTTTCTGAACTTCCTCTTTAATTTTCACGGCCATATCTGGTCTAGTTCTTCTGAGTTTTTGCTTAACCGGCGGACATTCCTCGCGCAATGGAAAACGGTGAACCACCATATCAGTATCCAACCCAGGCATGTCTTCGTAAGACCAAGCAAAGATATCACTATACTCTCGAAGCATCTCGATCAAACTTTTCTTGATATCGCTTTGCAGTGCAGCCCCTATCCGGATATTCCTGACAACCTCTTCGGACCCCACGTTGATAATTTCAATTACCTCCTGATGAGGCAGAATGATTCTCTCTTCTTGTTTCAAAAGTCGAGTTAGCTCTTCTGATAAGTCATCATCCTCAACAATCTTTTCTTCTGCTTGAAATATCGGGTGCTCGAAGTCGAAGCGAGTCATAGGAAGTTCGTGATCGGTGTCGTCTGAAATATGAATCCTGCAATGAGAATGGTTAAATGCTTCAAATAACACAAACAAAGCACATAACCACATTGCCATTTTATTGTTAAAGCAAAAACAGGAAAAACAAGGATCACAAAATTTGCATGAGAAAAACGCCTTTATTAATGATTAAACAAAGCACACACATAAGCAGGTAGCCCTGAAAACAGAATCACTATGCCCCGGGTAGGACACAGGATTATACAATAATCAAGAAAACAAATCATTATTGTTTTGTAGTCACTTGGACAAGTTCCTGGATAGACCAGTTGCATAGGCTCTGTCCTGGCACGCTGGGCTTGATCCACGAATCCATATCGCAGTCACTATCTCCGTCTTCGGCATCGGAAATAGCATTAATCGTTTCATAACAGACTCCACCTAGAGTGATCACCACTGGCCCTTTGAACTTTTGCGCGCCTGATGTGGAAGATGACGACGTGGGGCGATACCCCAACCCAAACTTGTCCATCTTGACAAGAATTTCCAAGACTTGGCCCCATCCTTTGGTTTTTCCGGCCTGAACCACTGCCTGAGCGTCTTTGTATGAAGACATGGCCACCTTTGGCCCTTTGCTGGGGACATGAGACTTGTCCTTGATCTGCAACCCTTCAAAGGCTTGGCATGGCATCTCGTGAATCTCCCCATCCACTTCAACGTACTTGAATGACGAAAGATGACTAACCAGAATGTCCTCCTCTCCGCAAATAGTAACAACACTGTCCCCGACCATGTATTTAAGCTTCTGATGCAGCGTGGACGTCACAGCCCCTGCAGAATGTATCCATGGTCATCCAAGTAAACAGTTGTAAGCTGGATGTATGTCCATGATGTAGAACACAGTGTCAAACACTTCTGGCCCGACCTGGAGTGGCAACGTTATGGACCCAAACATCGACCTTCTGGTCCCATCAAAAGCTCTCACGACCAAGTCACTTGGCGTGCATATGATTCCTCGGATATCTAGCTTCATCATAGCCTTCTTAGGCAAAACATTCAAAGATGATCCGCTGTCTACAAGAACATGTGACATAACAGTACCCCAGCATTCCACTGAAATGTGCAAAGCCATATTATGATCCCGACCTCTAGGCGTCAAATCAAAGTCAGTAAATCCCAGGCTGTGTCCGGCATTCACATACGCCAGTACCCCCTCAAGCTAATTAACAGATACTTCCTGAGGTACAAAAGATGTGTCCAAGATTTTCAACAAGGCATTCCGATGAGCCTCGGAACAAAGAAACAAAGATAGGATTGAAATTTTGGAGGGCGTCTGCTGCAAGTACTCCACAGTCTTATAATCGCTTTTGCGAATTAACCTCATAAACTCTTTTGCATCCTTGATTGATGTTTCTTTCTCTCTCGCCTGGGAAGGTCCTCCTTCATTCACTTTGGCTTTGCCTTTAGCAATCCTCTCAGCCTCGATATCAGGTGAAGTGAAAATTCTACCATTGCGGGTCATGCCCCCCGCTCCAACAAGATTGCCCACTGCCCCTGTCGGCTAGCTATCCACCTTAATCTTTTCCCCATTGCAAAAAGCTTCCAACCCATAATTCCACGGAATGGCTTTCGTACTTTCATAAGGAATGGGCCCTGCTTTCGTTATCGTGATAGTTGGCCGCTTGGCGAGCGCTGATATCGTAATAGTCTTTCGTGGAATTGTAACTGTTGCGACCTCTCCCTGCTTTTCAAATCTTGCCTCAACAGGCTCCTCAACAGCAGTACGGTCGAATTGCAAAGTTCCCTCATCAATCATGGCCTGAATACCTCTCTTCAAATCACTACATCCCTCTGGTCGGGTCCAACAATCCAAACAGTACTCATCACATCCAGGGAAGACCCCTCCTTTTAACAATCTGCTTTTAACATAGCTTAAAGACGTCTTCAGATTATTTACGTCCATAACCAAATCCAAATCTTCTTCTGCCAGAATAGCATTTGCTCCATGATTCGACATTGGTTGTTGTACAATGTTGGGACCATCATGACTGAAGTTAATGACTTTACTATCAATCAAATCTTGGACTTTGTGTTTAAAAGCATGACAACTCTCGATATCATGTCCGGGTGCCCCAGAATGAAATTCACAATGCTTACTAGCATCATACCCGTAAGGAAGCGTTCCTGTGGGCGGGTCCAACGTTCTCTTTTCAACCAGATTCAAACCTAACAGTGTTTGAAGCAGTTTTGCATACGTTGACGGAGGTGTATCAAATACCCTTTTTGGCTTCCCAATCTGAATCCTTCTCTGAGCAGGATTATGCCTTTGTTGTTGTTGCTCCTGTTGTTGTGGTTGTTGTCGTTGTTGAGGTATAGGAATCGTCACACTAGCAACCTATTATTGAATATACTGATTCCTACCTCTACCTCGTCCTCGACCACCATACACTGCGCTGACGTCTCCTTGTCTTCTACCACCAAAGACCTTTTTTGCACCTCCAGCTGAGGTCGATTCACCGGCTTGAATCTTACCAATCTTAATGCCATTTTCAATCTGTTCTCCCATGAGTATCATGTCATAGAAACTACCCATCGAGCAATTGAGCAATTTATCATAATACATCCCAGAGAATGTTCCAACAAAAATATCAATCAATTCCCTTTCAACCATAGGTGGGTGTACCCTTGCCGCAAGATCACGCCAACGTTGGGCGTACTCCTTGAAACTCTCCCTGTTCTTTTGAGAAAGGCTTTGAAGATGGACCCTATTTGGCGCAAGGTCACTGTTGTATTGGTAATGTCTGACGAAATCATCCGCCAACTCTTTCCAACTTCCGATCTGTGCAGGCTCTAGTCCCATGTACCATTCCAGTGATGGTCCCGACAAACTATCCTGGAAAAAATGCATAAGCATCTTCTCGTCATCAGAGTACACAGACATCCTTCGGTAATATGAACGCATATGAACCCGTGGGCATGTATCCCCTTTATATTTATCGAAAGTAGGAGCTTTGAACTTCAATGGCACCCTCAGCCCCATGGTAGCCATGCCCAAACCTGCAGAATTTTGATTGTATATACCTCTTATCTGTTCCTCCAGCATTTTAATCCTCCGATCATTATCAGTGGGACCTTCAAAACCCATGCCTTGCCCAGAAAAGGCATCTTCCTGATGATCTCTGTCCCAATACGGACCCTCATTACCATACCCGTCATAAGCAGTATTACGACCATATCCTTGTTGATTAAAGTTAGGACCACGTCCTATATTACCAAATCCTTGATTAGCCCCGCCTGGCCCGAAACCAGCATTGAAAGGACCCATCCCAGCACCATTGGTATTCACATTGCCAAACCCAGCATTGTTGTAGCCATTATTACCATAACCTTGATTGTTATCGCCAAACCCTCCGTTGCCGAAGCCCTGATTATTAAAGCCATCATTGCCATCCTGATTGCCAAAGCCAGAACCCTGATTGTTGTCACCGAAACCAGTATTGATACCAACATTCCTGTTGGTTTCCACGTTCCCATTGCCATTATCAGCATTTCCGTTACCAGCGTTGTCGTTGCCATTGCCAGTACCAGTCTCACTAGCATTTGGTATCACTTCCTCCCTGCGAGGGGTCTCAACACGAACATAGTTATATTCAGTATTACCAGCCGCTCACGCCAGCAGCGGTTGCACCAGAGTTTGAAGATGTTCTTGGCCCTTGGCCACAGCCTCCATAGCCTGCATGAATTGTGCCAACCTATCCCGGATCTCCTGCATCTCAGCTTGTACCTGATCCATGATCTTCTTATAGTTGCTTCTTGTAGCGTACCGATGGGTTCTCTGTTCGTCAATCTTGAAACAACCTGAAAGATGCAGGAGATAAGATTCGAGCTCAAAAAAGGTATCTGCCATGCAATATGAATATGCAGATGCACACATGTAAATATGCAACAGGCTAATTCCCCCCCCCCCCCCCCGATTCTAGTTCCGGAGAAGAAGCCATAACGACAATGGAGTCCCAAGTAAGCAAGCACAGAATCAAAAACCTCATACATAAACAGATGCCGAGAGGCAGAGTACAAAGGTAAAACCGAATACAACTGAAAATACCTCGGCCAACAAGCCTGGCGATGGTCAAAATACAAGCACGAATAACATACTACAAGAGAAACACAAAGATAAATCAGGACAGATGGCGCGCCCGGACATCCCCCAATAGCCTCAACGTCTCCGGATGACCGGGTCTGGAGAGCAGTTCCTGTATCAATAATGTGTGTCGCCTAACAGTGGATCTCAGCTTTTTGGCATCCTCTACACAGGCTCCCTTGCCAAAACACTCATCCAGCCTGCATCTCTTGAAGCCAACCTTCAGTTCACAACCCCTCATTTCTTTGACCATGTCGCTCACTCTAAACTCAGCGTCACGTCTAAGAGATGCCTCTTCAGCAATCTTCGCATCCTTAGCGCTGAGCTGCTCCTCTAACCGAGAAATCTGCAGCTTCAACTCATCTTCACGCTCCTTCCGGCTAGTAAGTGTGGCATTCCACAAAAATTCCCATTTGGAAAGTCGAGAATAAGCCTTGTTCATAAGCTCTTTCTTAGTGGCAAGCACACTACTAACACCATTCAGGGCTACCCCCACCTTCTCTCCTGCTGGTCTCTTCAGTCAAATTTGAACCCAACATATTAATCATCTTAGTCTGCTTCTTCAAAGTGAAGGTTGCCTCACTCTTCTCATGCCGAAGTTGGAAAATCTCTTTCTCTAACTCTTCATTTGCTCTTTGCAACTCTTCCTTTTCAGCCAGCAGCTTGTTATACTTCTCAATCTCTACTGAATTAGGTTCCTCAATCACTGGAGGATATAAAGATTCTGCAGCAGGAAATGGCATCAAAGACTTTTCAACTCTTTCATGGATCCAAAGCCGATAAGGATTATAAGCTCGACTGTCACTCTTGCCAAGCAATGTCTTTCCTCTTCTGTGAACATTACCCCAAGCATGCCTCAATCTGACTAAAACATCTCCATTTAATAAACCCGTGAGATACAGAGATTCCTGTATCTCGTCTTCAACCGGAGAGTCCCTCAAAGCATAGCCAAACTGTCTCACAAGCAGAGAAGGGTTATAGTTAATACAACCTTTCCGTCCAATCAAAGGAATGTTCGGAAAGCCACTACAACTATATATAATATCCGTTCCGAGCAGGTTCCGATCAAACCAAACAATATTCTCAGCACACAATCCCATCAATCGGGAAGACCAATCTAAAGTACCAGCAGTATCAACAAAAGGTCCCGTTTTAGGAAGATGTCCCTGAAACCACCTGTATAGAAGAGGTACACAGCAAGAAACATTCTTTCCCCGACGCTTCTCATTCTTATAGTGAATAGAATTATAAACGTCACCCAAGAGAGTAGGCACCAGATTCTTCGAGGCAAGAATAAAGAAAGCATCTGAGTCAACAAAATCAGGCAAGTTGGGGAACAATACAATCCCATAAATGCAAACAGCCAGAATAGCATTGAAGACAATCTAACATCCATCCTTCACACACTACGTAGCCTTCTCAACCAAGCAAGAAAGATGAAAACCATAAAATCCATTCAGCTTAAACAAACCTCCGGGGAACTCAGAAGCATCTAAACTGACAATCTCAGCAAGCTTAGTCAACTCAGGCTCAGTATTCTCGTGAATAAAAGGCATCTGATCTAACACAGGGACTCCTAGCATATCAGAATACTCCTCCAAAGTAGGAGCCAATATAAAATCAGGGAACAAGAAGCATCTCAACTGAGGCTCGTAAAACTGCAACAAGGTAAACAATCCAATCATCTCAAACCCAGAAGGTCTGCACACCAAACTGAGCAGTTTCCCATAAGACTCTCTAAACTCAGTCCTCACTCTCTGATCTGCTAGAGCAACCAACCGCAACAAGGAACTGACATCTGGAGAAGGCAACCTGTAAGCAACTGTTCTCTTCATGGACTCCATGTCTGGCAAGAAGAACACTAGAATCTGGGGGGAAAACACACCTGCAACATAAATACACGTTAATGAAATGCAAACATGAAAGTGCAGATGCATATGCAAACACGGGATCAAGTGAAATGATGAAGAACTGTGATGTGTTGTACTGCAGCTTGAGAACCATCAGATCTTCTCCTCAAACCAACCACAGAAGAACCCTCACAACCAATTCTCACTGACAGAGACAAATCAGGTGTTCTGAGGCCAGAGTTTTCCTGCAAAAAGACCCACCTACCCCTCACAGGTATGTACTTAACTCACAGACGAGGTACGACATCCTATGCGGTCATCAGTGTCACATACTTTCAAGAGCGATGATACGATACCCAGAAGGTGTGGCATCATCATCCCTTGAAGAGGCCTCACTTAGCCGAATCCCAAATGATAGGTCCCCAGAGTCGACAACCCTCAAATCCAACAACCTGTCGAGCCCAAAGGGCCAGGCAAGATGCCATTAAAGAGAATCTCGTCTGAGTGCAGATTTCGTAGCTAGCTGGTGCGAGCAAAGCAAGCAGGCTAACCACTACTTTCTACTTCTAAGTCTTTGTGCACTCAAGCCCAGGTCCGGCTTATCTCTCAAACTAACCCTCTACCCACAGCATAACAACAATAATATAGTACTCAAAGTAAAGACAGAAAGATAAATATATACAAAACCCCAGACGAGAAAACAAGCGCTAGGATTGACTCGCATAGGGAACCATTGGAGTCCCCAGTAGAGTCGCCAGCTGTCACTACTGCGAAAATCGGCGCCGGCCATGACAGAAGAGTCGCCATTGTGCGTTATTTATCCCAAAAGAGGGAAAGGAAACGCTCAGAGAAAACCTAACGCAAAGAGGGAAAGGAATGGTCATCGCAACCAAATCCTGGATTCGGGAGTCGGTTACGCAAGGGGAAGGTATTAATACCCCTCACGTTCGTCGTACTCGACGGGATCCACGCTTGTTTTCTATCTAAGGGTGTGTTTATCTATCTACTCTAAAGGTCTGGTCTAAAAAGAAAAGAAAATGACTCGGCAAAGTATCACACTTTATGCCTACATATTCCCGTCTGGAACGAGAAATCAGAGTCAACGTAGTTCGCCTAACTATGGGTTATGGGGGAAGCTTGCTCGCCAAGATATCGCATCTTGTGCCTACGTATTTTCATACAGCATGAAAGATCAGAGCAAACGTAGTTCGGGCTACGGAAGACACAAGTTTGTCTGACAGTTTTTTATCTCCTTATGAAAGGGTTTTCCAGATTAAGGGTCCAAGAGGACAAAAACAGAGTTTGAATGTTTGTTTGAATCTTTTACGAAAGAACTATTTTTTAGGATGTTCGCAATCTCCGTCGCACTAGAGAGTATGACCCAGGAGTGAATGCTCCGTACGTCACCTAAAGGGTACCACACTAAACATCCAGATTACTGGAGAGACTCCACCAACATTTTCCCAGATAGCTTAAGGCTCGTAACGTACGACTTTAATTAACCTTATTATTGTATTTTTGAATTGTTTTGAGATGAGAAGAGAAAGACACCCTAAGACTATGGTTGAAAGGGAATCTTCCTACTGTTATCATGCATGGTTTAGAAACCTAATGTCTGTTATAATTCCCTCTTGTACAGAGGAAATCAGATATCCTAGGGGAAAACAGCAAAAGAAAGCAAGCAATAAACAGTAAACAGTAAAATGCATGCTATGCAACAGTACAAGCGAGGCAAGGGAGTCCTGCTCAACCTCAAACCTAAGAAAACAACAGGCAAGGGGAGACAAGCTCCACCTCAAACCTAAAGGTAAGCAACACAAGCAAGCAGAAAACACAGCAAAAGAAAAAACAGAGAAAGCAGCCCAAGCAGCAGCAACAATCTTCTACAGACAGCAGCTCTTGTCAGCAAAATTGAATTGACAGCAAAGTTGACAGCAAAAAGTCTTCATCTTCAAGTTGGATCCTATCTTCAAGCTTCTTCAATTCTTCATCTTCAAACTCTAGCAAGCTCCAAAAGAAGAGAAATAATCATTGAGATCAAGTTACAATGCTAGGAAACCTGATGAAAACCAAAGGAATTCATCAGGAACCAACATGGAAAGAAAGTGCATCCTCAAAAGTTCTACTCATTAAGGCATGCCACTCATCCCTCCAAAGGAGAGATGGGGCTTCCTTAAGAGGAATTTGCATTATAGGATGAGGATATAAGCAAACAATGCATTCTACTCTTTATGAAAGGAAACGAACTAGTTCTAATGGTTCTTCCTAAAACCTTAATCCTATAAGCTTCTAAAAAGCTCCTAAAAGAGAAAGAAAGCTTCAAGCTAAGCTCCACAAGCCAATCCACAGCAGCTACAAGATGTCCAACACCTCCTCCAAAAAGGAAACCAAGCTCTTCAAGCTCCAAAGCCACCAACAAGATCAAACAAGGCAAGGCACCAAAGAAGGAACACCAAAGGCAACACCTACTTGTGAAATACATCTAAAATAGAAACCTAAGTTGTAAAAATCTAATAATTTTCCTAAGGGAACATGCATGTTTTAACATTCTAGAGTTCAAATATCAAAGCCTAAATCAACTTCTAGGTCCACTAAATAAATCCTAAGTTCAATTGTGTCAATATAAACCATAAGTTGGGAAGACTCTAAACATATCACCTAAAACAGAACCTACAATTATTAAAAAAATCTAATAAAAATCCTAAGGGAGCATGCACATCTAACCTACAACATACTCAAAAATCAAATTCAGAAACCAAACCAAATGATCAAACCAAAATCAACAATACAGATAGGCAATTATGCAAAATTAAAGAAATAACATAAAAGAGAAAAATGCAAATTAAATTGAAAAATGCAGGAAAATGAAATTTATTGATCCCAGAAAATCACAAATTGAAGGAGGAGCATGGACATATTTTTAAAATATTTTTCTGATCAAAGATGAAATTATTATGATTTTTGGAATCAATATGCATTTAAAATAAAACTAAAATGAATTAAAAAAAATAAAACTGAAGATAAAACATGGAGCGTAGGATTGGTAGACTGGTCAAACAATCTAAGGCTCAGGGGCGTGCCACCTCATTTAATGGAATGGTGCATTTTGAGGTCAAAGTCAGCCAAAAATAAAACAAGTCACAGCCCTTGGATCTGCGTACAAAGTCGTTGGTTTCACAAGATCTGATGGCTCAGACTTCATCTTCCTCAATTCAAATTCAGATGGAGAGAACTCAGGTGTGGTGGCCGGAGAAGACCTCCGGTCGTCTTCTCCGGCGAGGTGGTGGTCACAGGCAGCCAAACAACATCAAACCTTATATCAAACTCCTCAGAATTTCACAAGGATCTCAGATATCCTATTCAAATCATCTAACTCTCAACAGGTTTTAAAACACGATCCAAGGTTCAGAGATCACATCCAAATTGATCATCACCAAATTCAAATCTAAAACCACATAAATGATCCTTACTCCTCCTACATCACTCTGATCTATCCAAATCATGTTGAAACCTTAAGATTAGATCAAACCGTGTCCAAATAGAAATCTCATATCAACTTAATTTGTCTCTAATTGCTCCAATTCTTAACCAGAAACGATCTACACTTCAACTAGATCCTAACCACATGCTCACTATGATCTACATCTTGCTATAATCAGTGGAATTCGGAAGTTTACATACCTGGTGTAGATCTGCTAACAGAGGTAGCTAGAGCTTGATTCTTGCTTCAAAACTCTCCAGAAACGATCAGTGATGCAAGAGAAAGATGTTAGAAACTTCAATTTGATCTGAATTGGCTTGGAAATGAAATTACGATTTCAACTTGCTCCCTTGCAATTCCAACTGCTATCTCTGATTCCACCACGAAATGAGCTCCAACCTGAGTCTGAATTCATCAAATGACTTATATAGAGCGTGTCTATGGGCTTTAGAGGTTCAATTGAAGCCCAATCCAGCAATTCACAATTTCTGTTTTTCCTTCAAGCTTTCCATGTGACAGTCACGAATTTGGTCATGTAGCTTGCTATAGAAGCTTCCTTTTGCTTGCATAATCACTTGTGAACGAGCTTGGATCAAAAGGAACACTTGAATTGCCTTGGTGAGTGATTTTGTCATGTAACTTGCATATGAAGAAACCAAATGATAACTTGTGAAATTCTGCCCTAACTCAAAAATCCAACAATGCCATTGTGTTTGAAATAATTTTTCTACTCAAAATGAGTATTTACTTGACATGTTTTGGTCACTTAATCATTAATTTGAATTTTTCAACTTTAATCCCTTTTAAAATCTTCTTTTTTAAGCCATTTCAAACCAAATCTTGACATGAGCCAAATCAATTCACCATGAGTTCTTGGTTAGACTAAAAACCACATTTTGAACAAGTTCCATGTTGAACAAAAATCCATTTGACAAGTGCAAGTTGGAGATTTTGACCTATGATTGAAAATGGCCTATAATCTCACTTTCCCAAAATACCCCTGACTTGTAAACCTCATAACTTGAGTTCTACAAATCAGATGGAAGACTTCTAATACAATTTGGAAAGCTAAGATCATAAGGAACAACTTTCATGTTGGCCAAAAGTTCATGTGAAAGACCCTTCTAGGTCAAAAATAGGTTTGCAGTCAGATGATTTTCACAGACAAATTTCAGAGGCATCTGAGGACCTGTAACTTGTCTGGACCATAACATGATTTCTATAAATCCCCTTGAGGACTTCTAGTACTAAAATTAAAGGTATTGAGATGCTCTACAAGTTTCATGTTGGCCAAAGATCCATTTGAAACATGTATCTTGACTTATGTGGTCCTGAAGTTAGGCACTAAACAGGGGATTTTACACTAAAACCCTAATTTAGCAACTTCCCACACTCTTGACTCTTCTTGACTTGATCTTGGCACAATACCAAAAATGTCTCAACATATCATTTCATGAACTCCATGACCTAAAAGTAGGCTTTGATACTTTTCAATTGCACAGTTGACCTAGGATTGACTCAGATGAAACCCTAATTGCTTGCACTTCAACTGTGGCTCTTGCATTTGACACAATGACTTGATTGAACTCTCCCATGGCCCTCTAAGAATTCCATTCTCTTCTCATATTCAACACTTCACATCCCTCTGGTGGTCTTCAATTGATCCTCAAGTTAGGAGCAAATCCACATGCAAGAATCTAAACTCTTAAGCACTCAAACCACCTCCTGATGACCTTGATAACTTCTCAAGCTTGAATAAGACCTCTTGCTAGGCTCCTCTTGATAAGAATCACACTTGATCCCCTTCTATATTAATGATATCATGATATACAAATGATATAACTATGCAAATGTTAATGCAATGAAACATAAACCAAGTAAGAAAAGAGGTTGGGCAAATTTTGGGGTGCAACAGGGGTGCTCATACCTTCCCGTTGCGTAACAAACTCCCGAACCCAAGATTTGGTTGCGATGACCTGTCTTTTCCCTTTTTCGTAGGTTTTCTCTGATCGTTTCCCTTCCCTCTCTTTGGGATAAAAAACAAACGGTGGCGACTCTTCTGTCTTTGCCGGCCCTTTTTCGCAGTAGTGACACATACCATTCACGCAGCTACAATATTTCCAATACACGATTTTCAGCAGCAAAATAAAAAATGTCCCCTTCTATAAAACCAACATCTATTACACACTTCAAAAAAAAAAAGAAACGAACAAAATTCTGTAAAAAAAGAAACCTTCACTCATTAATCCCTTCTTCATCAACGACTACCACAATACCATAAATCAGAACCCAAAATCCCTCTTTTATTTTTTTCAACCTTTATTTCTTCTTCATCTCCATTCCAAACCCTTCCTCTTCAATCAAACCCCAATCAACCAAACATCAATCAAAACTCACAAATCAGCAGAATAACCCAAAACTATTTTCACCGCCACGACTCAAAACCGAATCATAATGATGGAAGAGAAATAGACGAACCAGATCAATGAAAAAGAAGGGAACAAAGAGAGACTTGAGAATGAACCTGAATCTATCTTCGTTATTGTTGAGATGATTTCTTTGATTCTGTTGCAGATCCATTGTCGGTTTCTGACGCTTTGGAAAGAAGAAATACATGGTATTTCACAATAAGACTCGGTTCATTTGTTTTGAACCCTTTGTTTTTTTTCTTAAGAAAAACCCTTAGCTGTGTATCGTGAAATGGGCTTTTGAGCCCATGTAAAAGTCATTCATCTAACACTCAAATTCATGGCACACCTTCACTCTTCTTTTTTTTAAAAATTTGTTTAGAGGTTTTAGTATAAAGTTTTTTTAATTTTTTACTAATAATTTTGTCAAGATCTTATTAAGATTTTTGTTAGCTTTTTTTGGATTATGTCTTTTTAATCGTTTTATTATTTTCGTTGTTAACATTTGGATAATCTTTTTCAATTTATTTTATTTCGTTTTGCTCAATGACGAAACCAAAAAGTCGGCACTAGTCAAATTATTGATAAATGGTGATGAAACCAAGACCACTTCTTTTTTTCTCTTTTCATTTTCTTCTACATCTTTTTTCATCTCGTTTTTTATTCTAATTTTTTGATCGATGAAGTCTTCGGATTTGTAAATGTCAATTTATCAAAGTCGATAACCTTCATTATGTCAAATCTGTGGAAAATGATCATTGAGGTCGTTTTCTATACTTTGGGATCGTGATAGGCTACCTTCGATTAATCGACACGAGTTTATGATTAAGACGAGATCCCCATTTCTTTTGCTCGTGCGACACGATTAAATTGGAGAATGAACCTCAATATCATTTCTCTATCTTGTTTTTAGTACGGATATTAATTTGCACGACCTCCTATAGTTCGACTTTCGTCATAAGTCAAGCTACAACGGTTTAACTCTATATTTCGTCCCGTTTCAACTCACAAATCAACTAACCACTAACTTTACTTTCCGTTAATATACAATTGCTTTATTTTCAGTCAAATATACCTTTGATTTAATTTCAGTCAATTATATCTTGATTTATGTTATCTTGTTCATATACTTGTTAGTATTTATCTTGACTATGTTATTGTTGATATTATCTTGAGTATATTGTTATATATCTTGTCATATTATTCATAATTATTCATATTATACATATTCATCTTGTTCATCTTTTGTTCACACATATCCAAAACACTTAACAATTATCTAAACGGTAAAATGCTAAATTGGTGGGTTGTTGGTTATTTGTTCGAGCAACGGATTATTGGATTTTGTCAGAAACCCTAGCTTGGAGTTTTGTCTAACTTTTACTCAAGGCATAGTTTAGGACACTTCGCACACACACGACTTTCTCTTGGGCTACCTTACAACGAGACCATTTATTTTGTGCAATCCTGTGTGACTTACATGTATCCCTCTCCCATTTCGATGTACGCATTCGCATTTCTTTGATTGTGGTTTATCTTCTAGGAGAACCCATAGGGGCTAGTGTAGATTAAATTGTTTTCAAACTAATTCTCGATTCATCATCAAGCCATTCTTAAACACCCTCTGTAAGTCGAGTGCTCGTCCGTATTCGCCATCAATCTATTGCATACACTTTCACATTTCATCGTGGTTTCGATATTGGGGGAACCCACAGGGACTAGTATCGATTCTCACAACCTTAAGCCTTGATTCGTCGTCAAGTCGGTTCCATTTTCCATCAAACTTTTGACTCGTCATCGAGCCATTTTCAAACCAATTTCCATTCCACCATATTTTTACACGCAAATATAAGGTCAAACCCTTGATCCAACGTCAAGTGATATTTTCAACTAAGTTGTAAGCCGAGTGCCTTTTGCCTCACAGTCTACCTATTTTCGCAATATATTCAATTCTATCTTTTATTCAAATGCTTTTCTTAATCAAACTAACGAAAGAAGAAGATTCTTGGAATCTAGCATTCCTTGAATCTTCGAGTGGGCGTCTCTCGAGGTGCACGCTTTGGGTTGTCGTTCATTCACCTTTTCGTCTTAAAACACCTAATACTTATTCAAACATATTTCGTAATCAAGCTTACGAAAGAAGGATACTCTTGGAGTCTAGCATTCATTGAATCTCTAAATGAATAGTTCTTGAGGCACGCCCCTTGAGTTGTTATTCATTCACTTTTCGAATTCAAAACATTCAACTCTTCCTCGAAACCTTTCTAGTCAACTCCCAAAAGAACTGAGTTCTTGGAATCTCGCATTCTTTGGATTCTTGAATGAAAGCTCTCGAGGCACACCCCTTGGGTTGTTTGTCATTCAATCTTTCGTTTTCAAACTCAAACCTCAACTCAAAATTCAACTCAATTCAACCTTTCATCTCTTTTCGTTCTCGTCTCCATGAACTACGGACGCTCTGATTTTTCATTCTCTTCTGAATGTAAGATACATAGGCACAAGATTGCGATGATCTTGGTGAGCTACCTTCCCTCTATCTTCCATTTCCCCTATCCTTCCCCATAGTCGAACTACGACGCTCTAATTTCTAATTCCCGTCCGAATGAGCATACGTAGGCACAAGGGCCTCAACCCTTGGCGAGCACTCTATTCTATAACCACCTTTTTCCCTATCATCTTTATCCTTTTATCCTACCAATTCGTATTTATCATTGAGAAGAAAACAAGCAAGATTAGATAACGCCCATCACAAATCACCCTAAGAGGTCCCCATTGAGTACAACGGACGTGAGGGGTGTTAATGCCTTCCCCTCGCGTAACCGACTCTCGAACACGAAACATCGGTTGCGACGACCCTGTTCCTATCCTTTCATCTTAAAGGTTTTCTCGATATATTTTTTTCCCATCTATTCGGGATAAATAAAGTTTGGTGGCGACTCTGTCGAACCGCATTTCCGCGCCTTTTGTGCGAGGGTCGCGTTTCTCGATTGATTTTTCGAGGTACGACACAGACAATGCAATGCAAAGAAATATATTCTCAATCAGAGGTCTAAACTCAAACAGATTCGAGAAGGCGATTCAAATTCTAAATTCTTCCATAATTCTATATAGAAGAGATTTATAAGGAATAATAGCTCGGAGACTAATACAATTAGATCCAGGGTAGATGAATTGGATACTATCAAATTGGAAGTTAGAAATCATTTTCATAATAGATTCAAATAATCAATTCTAAGAAGGCCTAAGTTGGAGGGTGTGATGTTCAATAAGCTTTCAAAGAATGAGAGGGATAAACTAGAAGCTCTATTTTCACTTGAAGAAATCAAGGAAGTGGTGTGGCAACGTGATAGTGAGAAAAGCCTTGGGCCAAATGGGTATAACTTTGGATTTTTCAAGAAATGTTAGGAGGTTTTAAAAGAAGTCATTGTAGAGTTTGTGAAGTAATTTAATGAAAATGCTAAGTTACCTAAAGCTATCGCTACATCATTCATAACTATGATTCTAAAAGCATATAACCTCTATAGAATCGATGAATTTGTACCTATATGCCTAATGGGAAGCATGTAAATAACTATATCTAATATCATGGATGTGAATAAAGTCATGGGTAACTCGGTATCTCAGTTCCAACCTTCCTTTATTCACAAGAACCAAATGCTTGATGGTGTGTTGGTGATCAATGAGCTATTAAACTTTGCAAAAAGGAATAGGAGAGAATGCATGTTGGTGAAGCTTGACTTCGAGAAGGAGTATGGTTGTGTGTCATGGGGTTATCTTAGGTACTTGATGAGAATAATGGGATTGGTTCCAAATGGATGAATTTGATGGAAGAAAATATGTTTCATAGGTATATGTTAGTCATATTCAATGGTTACCTAACATTGGACTTCCAAGATCGCATGGGGCATCATCACGGTGATCCCATGTCACATTCTTGTTTATGTTGGTTATTGATCTCTTGGCGGGGTTAATGTGTAATGCTTGTCAATTGGAAGAGTTTTATGGTTTCTAAGTCAATAAAGATATTCCCTTTGAACTTTTACAATTCATATTTGATATTGTACTACTGGGTTATGGCTCATGGAAAAACTTGTGGATATTAAGGATATCCTACGAGGTTTTAAATTGACATCTGGTTTATGTGTTAATTCCTACAAGAGTATGTTGTATGGTATTAACTTGAAATAGGATTTCTTGCAAATAGCCTCCTTATTCTTGTCATGTGATATTGTCTCAACCCGTTTCTTTTTTCCTAGAAATTCTCGTGGGGGAAAATCCATGGAGAAAGGCTAATTCGAACTTATTATTTGCAATGCTCTTTAGAAGGATATCAGTATGGAAGGCAAAACACTTCTTTTTAGGAGGGAGGGTTGTGATATTGAATGTTGTCTTGAACAACATTCTAATCTATTTCTTATTATTTTAGAAGGCTTTAGAGGCTATCATGTTGGACTTGAGAGACACATAAGAGGGGGGGTGAATTGTGTGGTTCATAAAAAGGTGATTTTGAAAACTTTGGGAAGTAATATCAGAGTTTAAAAACATTTTAAATAATTAGCAGTAGAAAAAATAATTTTGAATAAAAAAAATCATAAAAACAAAGAGTTAAAGGTAAGAGATGAACACTACGATGTATAAAGGGTCGGTCAAATAAAAAAAAACTTACTCTTCTCCCTAATCATTGATCTTAAGAGTATCCAATAAACATTGAGATTTTTTAGTTGGAAAGAATCACGAACCCCTTTATACAAGGAAAGATGGTTGACTTCCAACTAAATAATACAAGACTTCAAAATATAGCAGTTTGAGTCTTCTCTTCCAAATGACTGAATAAAGTGATTAGTCTTCTTTCCACACGGTAGATTGAAGTGGTAATCTTCTCTAAACAAGAATCTTAGAGAGGTTATTATTCAAGCTTCTTAAATCTTGAAAGATTTTATCACGGGATGAACTCATAAACCTTAAACCTTGGTTTTACACAGGCTAATAAATAGCCTATGAGATTTTAATACCAACTTGGTCTCGGGCATTATCCAAGCTTTAAACACGAGCTAAACTTTAACAAAATCTTGGTTTTATAACAGGCTCACCAAGAACCTAAAGATATTTTAATACAGGATAATCTCGAACCTAAAATAGGATTTGATCACACAATCCCCAAACCAAAACTTTTAATGGGTTTAGCTTTTATCCCAAACAGAATTCTATAAATGGATAATACTCCACAAGATATAAAACAAACCCTTGGTGAATTTTACAATTATACCATTCCATAATTACAACTTATTCTCATTCACAAAAGAACTTTCTCGTAGAAACATTTCGGCTATAGTGTTAGTGAGAGAAAGTAAACAAAAAAGGTTAGAGATAGAGATAGAGATAGTGAGTTGTGCCAAAACACGATTCTGGATGAAATGAAATGAGGGAAGAGACCTCTATTTATAGGCTAGAGGTTGTCTCAAAAAGTAATTCCAAATAAATACATTTTATGACAATCTAATCGATTGACACATGTTTATAATTGATTAGAAGTTTGAAATATAATCGATTGTAAGACTAAAAAAGGAAGGAAAAGATATCTAGCCATTGCACTTCATTAAGGCGTTGTCCTAATTGCTTGGGACTTAATCTTAAACTGAACTAATCGATTGGATTAAAGTGATAATTGATTAGGTAAGTCAAAATTTTTCCTATAGCTATTTTGACAGCTCCCAATTCATCTGACACAATTTTAAGATATCTTTGAAGATATTTTATTAAATAAAAACAGTTTGAAAAAGTATTTTAGTGTGTGTTGTATGCATTAGCCATGCGCTTTTACGATAAAACCCTTATGTTCTACAATTGTTTCACTAACTTATAATTTAGGAGGGCCCTTAGCACTTAAAAACTTTGTCACATGCATTCTATTTTGTAAAGACTTGCCTGAGTAGCTTGAGATGAGGCTTTAATTCCCTTCATTTGATTCTATTGCTTAGGTTTTCATCTTTAGATACTTAACCTCTAATGATTGACTTGTCAGAATACATTTGTTGTCATCATAAAAAATTGATGTCCTTGTTAAAAGCATATCACCTGCAAAACAAGGTTCCACATTCTACCCCTTTTTGATGATGACAACACACCTCTTAGGAGAGGTGGTAAAGGAAAACAAAACATATATGTTTGGAATGATTAAACTCCCCCTGAGTTAAATAGAGAGTATACTCTACTCCCTATGGGAGTATAATTCTCCCTCTTTGTCAAAATAAAAAAGGCGATTAAAGATGCATTGAAAAAAAAATATGCAAGCAAGGGAAATTTAGATATACAAGGAAAGAAAAATAAACACTCATATTATTACTAAGAAATTCAAATTACAAAAGGGAAATTTGCGGAATTGGAAGTACAAGAAAGAAAATATTGAATTTAAAGTTTGCAGGAAAGAAAGAAAAAAGCATGAAAACATATAAAGTAAGACAATTTTATGCCGTAAGTTTCACCATTCCTTGCCATAAATTTATTTACATCCTCAATTTTTTTTGGCAAAGATTTAGGAATTTGTCTTGCTTGGTCTCTTCGTCCTTAATAGATTCATCATCTTATTTTTCCTTAAATGATGAATCTTATTCTATTTCTCCATGCTTGATGTGAACTCTAATCTATTTTAAGGCATTATAGATGATCATATGGTTTATTGATTCTTATGTTTCATCCACTGTATCAACTTTGAAGGTGGCTAGAAGTCTTGTGATTATTGGTCCATATGGAAGCCCTGCAAATGGATTTTCTATGTACCAGATCATGTGATTGAATATGAATTATACCAAATTGGTTGGGATTTCTTGGGTTAGGAGCCATAGGGGTACTATATCTTCCCTAATTTCATAACCATGGTCTTTTATCCTTGGATAAAGTACTCTAGTAGGAAGATAGTGGAGGATTCTAACCTTAGGATTTATGTGAATGGATTTGATGGGAAGTTTCTTCTTTTCTATAGGGTTGACTATGAGGTAGTTGCTGGCAGTGGAGTGCTTGAAGCTCTTGAAGTCTATTGGTTTATCAAGAGTGAATGTCATCCCCTCATAGGGCATCTCAAAGATTCTCCCAAAGTGGTCTTTATGAAGTGCAATTTCCACTCTTCTTAGGTTTAGGTAGAATTATTTTACTAATCTTAGGAAGGTCTTATTAGGTATTTAGGTGAAGAGTTCTTTGAGGGAAGCATGGAAAATTTAATGATAGGGCTTGTGGCTTTTAAAAAGGCTTGGATCGAGGTGCCAAGGTTGAATTACTCTCTTGGATAGAATTATCATCTTTTCTTCTTGCTTGTGGTTTATTAACCCTGCAGTGAAGGGGTTTATTCTTGGTGTATCTCTAGAGTTTTGGATTGAGGAGTCCATGGTGAAACTTATAGCAAAAAAATAAAGATTTACACAAGAAAGGATGTAAGAAAGTATGAGATGCAAGAAAGAGTGAGGGGAACATGCCTATTTATACTTTACCATCTGAGGATTTGATAATGTATTCCTGTCAAGTATTCAATGCAACTTATGTTGATCAAAAATCAAATCAAAATAATTATTATTTGAGCTCCTAATTGATTGGATAAGGGGTCCAATTGGTTAGATTTTCGAATTAATCAATATATTATGAAATCTCCATTGATGGTAGGATTTGATTTGATTTAGGCACTAGTTAAGCTTGGATTTGATTTGCTTTAGGCACTAGTTAAGCTTGGATTTGATTTGCTTTAGGTACTAGTTAAGCTTGGATTTGATCTGAAAATATTCATATCAAGCTTTTCCAATCGGTTGTCATTACGTTCTAACTGATTGGGCTTACGTAGCTTAGCCGCCTTGAAGCATGTTGGGCCTTATGTTGGTTTTTTTACTTTGCAGCGCACCCATTTATTACTTTTGTACCACTTTTGCAAGAAAACACTAAAATACTCATCGTATGGCTTAGAAAAAATTTGTTTAGATGAGCAAAAAATTAAAGTCATTATTTTGAGGGGTTAATTAGATTTTCCTAATTATTTCAACCTTGAAATAAGGTGTACCTCTTTTATCAACAATTCTGGATAAATATTTCACAAAAAGGGAAAACACCAAATGGTGTATCTTCCTTTACACATTTTTGGATGCGAGAGTCACTAATAGCCACAAAATGAATAGGTCCATTATAGACATGTTCATTCAACTCATCACTAAGGATCATATACTTTTAGATATTCTCAAATAATTTTCTTTGATCATAATGATTGACATTGGCCATCATCGTTCATCATCGGATAAGAGAACTCATAAATATTGTATTCTTTGGAAGTATACTATTGCTTTACATAACTTTATTAATAATCGTCAAAACTCTAAGCTATAAAGCATACATGCAAATCACTAAGGTTTCATATTTGGTGCCCATATCTTCTTGGGCACAGGTGTATTAGATACATAAGATCTAAGGTTGTCACGTTTATATCTTTTCAACTTATCAAACAAAAAGGTTTTAAGTGTCCTACTATTTTACAGCATGTGCACTTATTGGTTGGACGCTTGTTTACCGTATGATCTATGTATTTTCTAGAATTTCTATATTTTTTAAATCCTAAACCATTTATATTTAGGGGAGACTTTTGACTTGATAAGATCAGGTCAAGCTTCTCTTTCCCTTGGGTAAATTTTCCTATGGTTTCACGAAGCATAGTTACTTATTTTATAAGGGAGTCACACCGTTTACATTCTTCTTTCAAATTTATAAGCTTAATTATTTATATTTTGAAAGAATCATTCATTTCTTTGAGATGTCTTTGAGATTCCTTAAGACTTGAGGTACGTTCTCTTAGTTTAACATTTTATTCCACTAAGTGACCACTCATTCTAAATAGTTGAGCATAAGATGGTTTGATACCTGGAATAGTATCTACCTCGTGGGATGCATTTAATCAAATTTTATCTTCTTCGTTGGAAAAAGATTCTTTCATATTTTCCCCGTGGTTGATGTCTCTCTTCCTCTTCTTCGTTCGAGTATTGAAGAAACCTTTTTATCTTCTTTGTCATTCCTTGAACAAGTGGGTCTTTCATTTGATGTTTAATCTTCTGAGAATCGTTCAACTACTAAGTATGTTCTTTCGAAGGATTTCACATGAGTTGTATGATAGGAGTATGACGAGGATGATGATTCTTCAGTTTGGATTATTTCATCTTTAAGTAATTGAATTAGATCGTCCAACTTTTCTACAATCTCCTTATTTCTAGATTTTTTTTCAGAAATTCATGAAGACTCCTATTTTTTTATTTAAGAATTGGATTATATTTCCAATTCTTAAATCTTAGATATTTGTTAGTAATACAGTTTCAAACATAATTTCCAATATTCTAAATTTGAAAAAAAAAATCCACGATTGGTATCTTTATCTATTTCGCCTCATGTGTCCATCTTCTCTTGTTAAATACTTAGAGAAGCTCCATATATCATTTCAAGAGTATCACACATTTCTCATAATTCATAATTTATGCTTTGATAAAAAAATTCTAAACCTAGCTTGCAAAATATTAAATTGAATACCATTAAAAAGTGGTGATATGTATAGAAAAGATCTTTTGTAGGAAGTCATCTTATGAGAATATTAGACCTTAAACAGGAGTTATACTTTGATAACACTGTTTAGACTTGAGACTTCACACACAAAGGAGAGGGGTGAATTTTGTGGTTCAGAAAAAAATGATTTTGAAAAATTTGGAAAGTAAAATTAGAGTTAAAAAATATTTTAAATACTTAGCATAATTTTTTTTACAGAAAATAAATAGCAAAAAAATAATGAGCTAGTGGAAAGAGATGAACACCACGATGTATAAAGATTCATTCAAACAATATAACGAATTATTCCTCTTCCTAATAATTGATATTGAGTGTATCCAATAAACGTTAAGAGATTTTAGTAGGAAAAACTCATGAACCTCCTTATACAAGGAATGATGGTTGACCTCCAACCAAATTATACGAGTCTTTGGAGTATAGCAGTTTAAGTCTTCTCTTTCAAATGATAGATTGAAGCGATTATTATTCTTTGCATAAGGTGGATTGAAGCAGTTAGTCTTTTCTAAACAAGAATCTTAGAGTGGTTAGTCTTTAATCTTCTGAAACCTTGCAAACTTTTATCACAAGTTGAGCTCACAAACCTTAAAACGGGCTAATATCAAACCTTATCACAAGCTTCTCTAACCAATAACCTATGAGATTTTAATATGGGCTAATATCAAACTTTATCCAAGTTTTTATCACGGGTTAAGCTTTAACCTAATATTGGTTTTATATCAGACTCACCAAAAACCTAAAGAGATTTCAATACATGCTAATCTCAAACTTAAACTAGGGTTTGATAACACAATCCCCAAACCAAAGCTTATAATAAGTTTAACTTCTAACCCAAAAAATTTCCTAAATGGATAATACTCAACTAAGTTATAAAACAAACCCTTGGTGAATTTTACAATTCCACCCTTCCAAAATTACGACTTATTCTCACACACAAAAGAACTTTCTTGTAGAAGCACTTTAGATATAACTTTAGTGAGAGAAAATAAACAAAAATGTTAGAGATAAAGAGTGTGAGTTGTGTCAAAATACGATTCTAGATGAAATGAAATGAGGGAAGAGACCTCTATTTATAGGCTATAGGTTGGTTCAAAAAGAAATTTTAAATAAATGTATTTTATGACAATCAAATCGATTGGAACATGTTAACAATTGATTAGAAATTTGAAATATAATTGATTGTATGTTTAAAGAAAGAATATATATATATATATATATATATATATATATATATATATATATATATATATATATATATATATATATATATATATATATATATATATATATATATATATATATATATATATATATATATATATATATATATATATATATATATATATATATATATATATATATATATATATATATATATATATATATATATATATATATATATATATATATATATATATATATATATATATATATATATATATATATATATATATATATATATATATATATATATATATATATATATATTACATCATTAAGGCGTTGTTCTAATCGCTTGAGACTCAACTTTGAATTGAGCTAATCGATTGGACTAAAGTACTAATCGATTAGATAAGTCAAAATTTTGCCTATAGATTTTTGACAGTTCCCAATTCATCAGGCACAACTTCAAGATATTTTGAAGATATTTTCTTGAAGAAAAATTGTTTGAAAAAGTGTTTTGCGTGTGTGTGCTATAGCGATGCACTTTTACAATAAAGCCCTTATATTTTACAATTTGTTCACTCACTACTAATTTATGAGGGTCCTTAACACTTCAAGACTTTTTCAGATGCATTCTCTTTTGTAGACATTTTCTTGAGTATCTTGAGATAAGGCTTCATTTACCTTCAATTTGATTGCCATCATCGAATAGTCAAGTCCATCAAACTATAATGCTTAGGTTGATATCTTTATCCACTAAACTACTTATGCTTAACTTGTTAGAAGACATTAGTTGTCCTCATCAATAATTGATGTCCTTGTTAAAAGCATATCACCTGTAAAACAAGGTTCTACATTTTATTGAAGGGATTGTAAAGTTGCAACAACTTTTTCTTTGTCGAGGTGATGATGAAACCAAAAAGATTAATTGGGTTAGTTGGTTTATAGAGTACATGGTGAAGGAAAATGGAGGATTGTGCGTCAAACATTGTGAAGGATTCAATCATGCACAACTAAGCAAGCAAAATTAGAGAATTTTTACTGAACAATATGCCATTTGGTTAGGATTTCTTGTGGAGACATCAAAGCCAAAATCTTGGATGGTAAAAGAGCCTCATTGTAGTGGAGATATGTGAGATTAGTGAGTGTGTCCTTTGTAGATGATTAAAATTGGTTATATAGCATCACTTGTAAGCTAGGGATTAGAAAATCTGTAGAATTTTAGAATCACAAATGGATGGACCCTGAACCTCTTAGAAGTTTGTTTCCAAGTCTTCGCAATTGCTCATCTCGTACAAACTTTAAAGTGATAGACACGGGATTCTGGATTGACAATATTTGGATTTAGGACATAAGTGTAGAAACAATCAATCTATATGAAGAAGGAAAACAAATGGAGGTTTTGTTGGATATTTTTTAGGTGGTTCAACCTAAGAAATACATTGAAGATAACTTCCTATGGTGGAGAAAATTTAATGGATTTTCTTTTAAGTCTAATTACTTAAGATTGGATGACATGAGTAATGCACGTTTGAGCGTAGAAGAAAATATATTATTAGAGTTGGACATCTTATAAAAATCTAAACTGTCAAGCTAAACTCAGTCGCCTCTTAGCGACCGAATAATTTATAATTAATAAATCACTGTTTTTGTTAAATATTGAGCTTTAAAAGGATTTCCTAATAATCACTTTTTATATATTTTAAAATATAACTGTGAATTTGTGTAAAAAAAAGTATAACTGTTAGTGACTTAACACAGTTTTGACAATAATGGTTACTGACTGAACACAATTCTAACAAATTCATGTTATATAGTGTATATGAAGTGTATATGTTTATTTATTGTAGTTATACCTTGTGAGAAACGTAACCAATACTATATCAACTTGAGTAGTACAAAAAAGAAAGGAAGAATGTATAGCTGGATTCCACAAGCTAAACGGTGTGGTGAGGATTGTTTTAAAATCTTTGAGTCACGTTTGATTTCTTGCAATGTTTGCTTGTGCACGACGATGATGACTTAAGAGTCAAAGTCTGGGATCCACGGTGAACGGCGTGGGCTAGATATAGCCAATAAGAATTTTGTGGGACCAAACTTTGAGATTTTGTTCTATAACTTTCAATTGATATCCCGTAGGTGGTAGTGTTTTTACTATAATATCATTTTTGATTTTCTTTTTTTACATTTTTAAAACTATTAAGTGTTTTTGAAATTTTTTTGAGATTTTATCAGATTTTTGAGAATTTCATAAGATTTTATGGAAGTTTTTAAAAATCTATAAGTTTTTAATAGATTTTTGAAAAAATAAATGTAAAAGTATAAATTTTACACTTGTTTTTTAAAAACTAGAAAATTACAAAACATATAAAATTTATCAATAAATTCGATAGTGTTAACTTTGTTTTTTATAGTCCAAATCAATATGAACTATTGAATTTTCAAAAATTCGGTAAATATATATCTGATTTTTAAAATTCAAATAAATACTCATCAAATTTTTAATAAGGTAGTAAAAATGCAAAATTTTGCTCTGTATCAGTTAAAAAAACTATTAGGTATTTAAAATGTACTACCAGATTATTATTTTTTTTTTAATTTTACTATTTTTGTTAGAGTGAAATAGAATCCCAAACACATATTATGTAACAAACACTTCATCAAAGAGGCACTCATTTTTTGTCATAAAAAAATTGTCTGAATTTCAATCACCGGATATACATTCACCTTCCGAAGATTCAAATACATAAACACCAAACGGAAAAATGAATTTTGCATTATCTTGCATGCATGCCTGCCTTCATGATCATAACACCAAAATTAAAAAATCCTATCAAAATCTCATTCCATTCTCCTTCAAAGTTTTTAGTTTCAGACACTCTTTTATATTTTGACATCAAAATGTGCAAAAGAAGCTAAAATTACATGTAATGTACATGTATTCCATTTATTATTGATGGAAAATTTTGGTTAGTTTTGTCTGAAATATGAACGTTGCGTCTGGATTTTTAAATCCATATACGTTTACAAACTTTCCAAAGATGTTAAAATACACTTGTCTTATGTTTTATTGGTTGTAGTTATAGTGCATCTAAATATTGTCACTAAAGCTACTGCATCCAAAGATGTTATACCGGGTGATGTCCAGTTTGATGTTAGAAATTTACTTGCCAATAAACAAGATTTTTCTATACATGAACATATGCTTCAATGGATATGCACATAGGTTGTCAAATTAGAGTTCAACATTGTTATCGGGTGGTCGAATTCTAGTTATGATAGAAGACATGCATTTGTTACAATAAGATGCGAGAAAAGTGACAAGTATAAAGAACCTATTCAAAAGTTGAAACGAAATGACACTAGAATGATTAAATGTGGATGTGTTTTTAAGTTGTGTGGGTACCATAAGACAAATAATATATGGATATTTAATGTGATTTGGGGTATACATAATCATGCTTCACAAGTAATCTGGTCATCCCATTATATGTCGTATGAATTATGAAGAGAAGAAACTTGTGTCTGACATGAAATTCAACATGGTTCAGTCCAAAAACATACTCACAACTTTAAAAAGAAAAGACCTGAAAGTGTTTCAAATATTAAGGAAGTATATAATGCTCGATAATGAAACAACAAGGCGATGAGGGGTCAAAGATCTGAAATGCAAAAATTGTTGAAGATATTGGATGATGATCATTATGTATCGAGGTACAGAGTGCATGAGGATAAAAAAAGTGTTCGAGATATATTTTATACTCATCTCGTATCTATCAAGTTATTTAACATACTTCCTATTGTGTTTATAATTGATTCAACATTTAAGACTGATAAGTACATGTTTCCACTTGTAGAAATTGTTGGTGTTACTTTTACATGGATGACTTTTTCAATTGGGTTTGCATTTTTGGAAAGTAAAAAAGAGGTTAATATTACATGGACTTTGGAAGTGTGTCAGAATATGTCGAAAGATCAAGAAAACATGCAACATGTGATTACCACTGATCACAATATTGTACTAATGAATTTGGTTACAAAGGTGATTGTACACTTAGAAGAACACGTGTTCTTCCATTTGCATGTTTAATTTCCAAGAAGATGAAACTTGATAAACCCATACATATGGATAAGGTTTACACTACACACACACACAGAGGAAAAGGCTATGATTTGATGATGGTGGTTGGAAAAGGAGAGTAAATCAACTATATCCATTATGGAAGAGTGGGACGTGATTTAAGAGGGATTTTTTATAGCTGATTATAACATGAAACTGCACATAAAAAAGCAGACATAGAAGATAGACTATCTAGAAACCACATATGTAAAACCATCTGCAGAACTGGTAAAAATATAAGGTGCTCATAAGAAGGTTAAATCAACATTGAGTGATAATTCAACCAAATGGACTCCATCCTATACACCCCCTTTACAAAAATGATATATATTTAAGAGATGATTGTTTTTATGCACATACACATTGATCGGATTGTATATATATTAAAGAAGACGGTAACTGTGGTTAGTGTGTTGTTTCAGCTTCGTTGGGCAATGGAGAGGAAAATCATACATTTATCCGCCAATAACCTATCAAAGAGTTTAAAGGCCATAAAGAATCATACATAAATCTATATAGGAAAAAAGAACAATATGATGAAATTCACGAATCTCTTATTCCTTGTGTTAATGGCATAGCGCTGGAGGAAAAATATATGTGTTTCCCTAAAATGGGTCATCTTATAGCAAGTGCATATAATAGGGTGTGTATCGATCTAACAAGATATGATTTTTCAGAAACATTTTTTCCACTTCAAAGTTGCCCAACTCAAAATCCAACATGGCACATTATGTGTATTAAATGTCTTTCAAAATCATAACATTCTGTTCAAGTTTATTTCAAATTGGGATGTCTTATACCACAAGCATCCTTGATTGGACATCTTAATCCATAAAAGAAGCTGAAACTTAGCCAGGTGATTTTTGGATAGGATTGAAGAGTTTTAAAAGTTAAGCGATATTGAAAGACAATCAAATCATAAAAAGCCAAAGGTAGAATCACACATAGATATAAATTTAGGTGGTTGCATATTTTTTTTTGATGCCTTATAGTTTTATCTTACAATCATTTTGGCGGTGACATAATTTTTGTATGTAATGTTAGTGTGTTATTTTCACTGATGTAATCTAAATATATATTGACGTGTTTTAATGGATACCTAATATTACTTGTATAAATAATTGACTTAACATTTCATATGTCATTAAACTAGTCATATCTAGTTGTTAAAATAGGTTCAATAAATTTTCCTCTATAAGGGTGAATTTGGATTTCAAACTCCATAGAAACCCCATATGTGTTATGAAAATGGGGTGAGTCCAGATTTCAATACCCGAATAAGCCCTTTTTGTGTTATTTCGTACCTAATAGAATCCTAATTTTAATATCAAGACAAACCCTTGATAAATGATTTCTTTTGTATGGTCTATATTGATATGAAACTTGTATAACATGCCTCATATTTTATTAACAAAAACACACCAGAATAGAAAAATATCTGTATATCGCATTTATGTACTTCAACGATGTAATGCCTCCTTTTGAATTTAGGGTTACAAAGGAAATTCCTCTTGTAGATATGAAATCTAAATAGGAGAATATCTTGCACTACTAAGACAATCAAAGAATGGTTAAGATCGAGTATCGTCAACCCTTGATTAAAAACAAAGAGAAGAAGAAATTCAGTAACTTAGAGCCGAAGAAAAATGCAGATGTAAGCGATATTTGGAGTAGATTTCACTATTAATCAATTAAGGGTCTAATTGATGTGGATGTGACAATTGCAAGATCGGCCAACGATATTCTAAATATGTTGAAACATCCTCAACCCTCTGAGGATGATGAAATGTTATGTAATATTTACGTTAACAGAGATTTATGTTATGTTATGTATTATGTATATATGACAACAAAGATTTATGCTAAGTTATCTTATTCTTCATTATCTATTTGAAATTATTTCTATTTTGTGATAACATAGTATAACCCAAATTTTGAAATCTGGACAAACCCTTAATTTTGATTTTTCCTGGTTTTGAGATTGGGTGTGGGGTGGTCTGTTGAAGTGCGTACGTATTTCAATTTTTGTAAGTTTTTAATCATGATTTCAAAATCCAGACATATAAAAAAACTAATTCTTAGGTTTTTTTATTTCGCTGAAATGTTTAAGTAAGGTATGAGGTGTAATGAGTAACACCTAAATTAGAGCTCACAAAACAGGCCAGATCAATCGAGTTGGTTTGAAAACCCCATAATAATATCTAATTTGAAAAAAAACAATTTAGAGTTCATTTATTTTTTGAGCTTTTTAGTCTAACTGGTTGAAATCTGAATCTAACCAAATTTGTTGAAATCTGAATCTAACTAGAATTGTTGGAATTTGAATATAATTAGACTAATATGAATCTAAATTTAGTATTTTTTTTACAACTTTATTATATTTTTTAATATATTTGTATAAATCTTAAACGATGTTTATTTTAAAATGTAGGGAGTACATATTCTAAGCTAGATCTTTTGCCTTGTATGCAATTAATGTAAGGAATTCAATTTAGTTTAACGGTTCCAATGATTGAGTACCATCTATGAGAACAACTCTCATATTCATTTTCTATTTCAACTTTCTGAGTTTATGTGTTCATTCTCTCTTTCTCGATACTTAGAGAAACTCCATGAATCATTTCAAGAGTGTCCCACACTTTCTTGTTGGGATCACAGTTAAAAACATATAAGAAATATTTAGGGCTTAAAGCATGTAACAAAAGATATTTGACTTTAAAACCTAGTTGAACTTTTCTCTTATCTTCTTCGTTCCAATGAAAATCGGGTTTATTTAATACTCCATCATTGAAGGAGAAAGTAGGAATAAGCAAACCTTTGGTTAAGAAATCTCAAATTTCAAATCAATTGCTTTTATAAAACTTTCAAATATAATTTTCCATAATTCAAACCTATTAGTATATCACCATAAAACTATGGAGGTGTATATGTGAAAACACCTTTTATTCAAAATAGGAGTCTTTGTAGTTATTATTTTTCTCATGAGACGATTAGTCCTTAAACAGGAGTTTGACTATGATATCACTTGATGGACAAATGACTCTAAACATAAGTGGAGGGGGGAGGGGTGAGTTGTGTTGATTTGAAAAATATTTTCAAATAAAAAAATCTTTGATAAAATCAAAGTTTAAAACAAGATTCTAAAACAAATAGTGAATAAGCAGCGAAATGAAGAAAATCATAGCAAAAAGAATGAAACACAAAAAAAATAACTAAAATGAAAAATATAAGGGAAAAAAGACGCACCAAAAATTTATAGAGGTTTATCCTAAATACTTGGCCTAGTCCTCTCTCCAAGAATTTTTCTTGAGAGTTTCCATTATATTGTGGGCTTTTTTTTTTTCAGGATTTGCACACAAACCTCCTTACAAAAGGACTGGAGTTTTATATCGGCTATCATCCATATCAAACATAGAGTTTTAACTATGGAGACCTCCCAACTAAACAAGATACTTTACCATAAGAACAATCTCAAACCAAACTAGAACTTTTAGCATCAGGCTAAGCTCGCAAAACAAAAAACAATTTTAAATTCAAAGATCCCTCAAGCAAACAATAGTTTTACCAGATTCACCTCAACAACAAAACAAGTGATTTTCAATTGGTTTAGCTCAAATCAAAAACAAAATTCTCACAATAGATATATTACAACAATTCCCCAACACCATAACCATACACATCACATATAAACGATTCACTCTAAAAAGCACAATGTTACAACCAATAAAAAAGTGAGTGTTTGAGAGAGTGTGTATATATATATTCAAAATATGTTAGTCTGGTGTAAAATCAAATGAGGGGAATCCCTCTATTTATAATAAAACGTGGGGCTTAAATTTGGAAATAATCCATGGACCTTTTAATGTCTATAATCTATTATGTGATGCAAAAAGTAAGGTTTAAATGGCGATGTCACTAATCGATTATAAGATCTAATAATTGATTATTAGGGTTACAAAAGCGATAAATGGTTAAGCCTAATGGGATAATTGATTATGCAATGTAAAAAAACCTTCTAATTGATTATAATGAGTCTCTAATTAATTAGCTAGAGATAAAAACATTTTTCAGTTGTTTTAATAAATTAGAGAGACTTTCCGATTATTTGAAAGTGTGTATGTGATTTTCCTTAGTAAACTTATGAGTTAATCTTATACCTTTAGAAATACAAATCAGTCAACACAAACACAATGAGCTTTCATACTTCATCTCTTACAATACTATGAACATTCAGGTTCTCTTTCTTGATTCAACACTTTATTTAAGGCTTTTGTTTCTTCTATTTGATGATGCTTGATATCTCTTCTCGATAGGCACAATCATCAGAGAGATTGCTTGATCATAGATATTGACTAACTCCAACGAACGCCAATTGAAATTATGTATTGGCCTATAGAGATAGGCTTTGACAACTTGATCTCCATGCACCACAAGTTGATTATCACATCAAAGGACATCTTGATCTCCAAGTATTACAACTTGATCATCACATTAGATTTCAAATTTACTTCTCATTATTGTCATCATCAAAAATGATTATATTAATGTAACCATTATACCTTCAATCATAGAGGTCCACGAAATTCTCAGGACTGACACAATAAAAAATCCTATGACTCCATAAACATCTTAACCTCCATGACTGTTGAACACTACCATCAACACAAACAAATGAATTAATCAATCATTATCAGGATCATCAAAAATAACAAAATACTTTGTATACTTAGAGTATAGACATGTTTACCACAACTTAAATTTGAATTTAGCTTCTTCAAAGATGCAAAGCAATCCTATATAACATATTAATTTTTATCTTTGGTACCTAACTCTTTTTGGGTGCTGATGAATTATGGTTCTAAGAGTTCTAGAGTTGTTTAATTTATACCATCTTAAGTCATTTAACTTGGCATATCAATAATTTTCTAGATGACCAAGCTTATTACAAAATTTGAACTTAAAATTAGGACGATTGTAATTCTTTCTAGCATGGAAAATATTTTTTAAAGATCTATTAGGTTTATAACCTAATCCATTTTTATTGCATGAATCTCTTTGATTAGACATGATCAAATTAAGCTTATCTTTGCCCTTAGTAAAATTTTCTAAGGTTTGATGTAAGTTTTTAATTTTTAGAGATAAAGAGTTATATTTTTTTTTATTTTAAGGATTCATTTCTAATGGTAGCAATTTCTTTACCAAGGATTTTATTTCCATTTTCTACTAATTTCAATATACTCCTTAAAATAAAAAAATTCTCTTTTCCAATATATCATTATCTTTACTGAGTTTAACACTTAGCTTAAACATTTGATCATATGTTAGAAATGTCATCTCAGTGTTGCCTTCTCTTGAAGATTTGAGGCACACATTATCTTCCTTGTCATAATTTCTTCTTTGAGAAGATGCTTTCTGAGAGTCTTCTAACGTATTTTCAAGGATATCTATAAATACATTTGAGTATCTTCATCTTTCTCCCGTTTATTCATCATGTGCTAGTGAATTTCCAAATGTTTCTTTCGATGTTGATCTTTTAAAGATTCTACTTGTTGAAGATTATTCACATATTCAAATGGAAGAATCTTCTTCATCAATGATTCAACTAAATGAAGCTTCTTCAAATGTTCCACTATATGAATCTTCTTCATCATTTCCATTGGATGATGTCTCTTTGAATGATTGTTTATCTATTGTGATCATTCATTCAAAGGATTCTTAAGGTATTTATCTATCACTTTCATCTTAGAGTATTCATTTTGATGACTTTGATAAGGAAAATGAAGATATTTCATGTATGTATGATGTTTTTCTTCCTTGAGTAACTGGATCAACTCACTGAGTTTCTTGATTATTTCCTTATTTCTAGATTTTTCCTAAAACTCAATAAAAACACTTCTTTCTTTTGAATTGGGTATTAGAACATATTTCAGTTATGAACTCTTAATTCTTAGATAATTGTTAGTACAAAATTTCCAACATAACTTCCAAGGATTCCAATGGTTGAGTACCATCTATGACGATAACTATCATATTTATTTGGTATCCTAAATTCTTGGACTTGTGTGTTCATTCTCTCATGCTTGATCTTAGGAGAAACTTCATGGATCATCTTAAGATTGTCTTGCACTTCTTTTACGGAATCTCAATTAAAAATGTAACAAAATCCCGTAGAACTTAACGCGCTAATCAAAAGATTTTTGGCTTTAAAAGTGAGTTTTACTTTTATCTTGTCTTATTTGGTCCAATGAAAATCATGTTTATTTACTACTTTATCATCAAAGAAAAAAGTAGGAATAAACAGACCATTGATTATGAATTCTCACATTTCAAAATCATTCACTTTAACAAATATTTCAAATATCGCTTTCCATGATTCAAACTTTTAACTATCAAACTATGGAGAGGTATCCATGAAAAGTCCTTTGTTGAAAAAAGGTGTTTATAATTATCATACTACCTTCTAAGATGATGATTATTATTATTATAACATGAATCAAGCTCTGATGCCACTTATTGGACAAGTGACTCCGGACACAAAAGGGAGAGGGTGATTTGTGTTGCTTTTAAAAAAAATGTCCAATTAAAAAATCTTTGGTAAAGGAAATTATTTAAAACAATTTTGCAAAGAGTAAGCAGTGGAATAAATAAATAGAATAAACTCATAGTAGAAAACTCATTTGAGCATAGTGGAAAAAAGAAAATAATTGAAATAGAAACAAATAAGGGATAAGAATATTACCCTAGAGATTTATTGAGGTTCGACCTAACACATGACCTACTCCTCTGCCCAGTAATTTATTCTCGAGAGTTTCCATTATATGATGTGATATTTTCACAGGTTATGCCCACAAACTTTCTTACAATCAAACTTGGAGCTTTACATTAACTATCCTCCCATATAAGCACAAGATTTTATATTAGGCCAATAACAAATCAAATGAGACATTTTACACCAGGCACAACTCATAAACAAAATAAATATTTTTACGGACAATCTAACAAACCAAATGAGATATTTTATATTTGGGCAAGTTCATGAACCAAACAAAGGTTTGAACAGACAATCTCACAAATGAAATGAGAGCTTTTATAACAGACGAAGCTTATAAACTAAACTAAGATTTTAACAAATCATCTCACAAACCAAATGAGAGCTTTTATTGGCTAAGATCACAAATGAAACAAATACTTACAAAATATATTCCAAAATTGATAAAAACATATTTTGCACAAATTATAATATGTCCCATGCACTAAAATACACATCAAAATCCTCATTGATATTTTTCACTCATAAAGCACTAAGGCAATTTTAGTGAAATAAGAGAAATGAGAAGAAAAGGAGTAGAAAGTGAAAAAGAGTGATTAAACATGTATTTTCCTATGTTTTGAAAGTGAGGAGAACCCGTAATTTTTAGGTGGAAAATCTAGCTCAAAAAGGAAAACTAATCATGTGTTTTTTAATGCTCATAATCGATTATGCATATAACTTAATCGATTTAGTGCTTCATAAAAATGGAAATATTAAGTCTAGAAAAGGAAACCCAACAATGACTAGTGTCCTAATGAATTAAGAGTGTTCTTAATCGATTAGGAAGCTTTAATCCTTGCTCTAATAGATTGGCTAAGGGCCTTAATGCATTAGGTAGTGTATATAAGACTCATTACTGAAATTGCATTGAAGACGATATCTTTATTTTGATGTTTTAAATTTCTATATGTGTTTGTAATTTGATTTATCACATGTATTATTTGTTTTTAATTTTCATGTAACATTATACCTCTTATTAGATATGTACCTTAAATCACCTATCCATTTAATCGACTTGTTTTGGATCCATATAAATGTATTTTAGCCTTGTAAAACTGGATGGAAGTTAAAATATCGAGTGTTGCATGAATCTCAAGTTAGAAGTCTTAAATCAAGTTTTTTTTAAAAATCTTAACTCAAATCATACATGTTGTGATTCAAATAAGAACCTTACTTGGATGTGAAGGATTTGCTTCTGCCAATCTAATTTGAATCAGTGAAGGTTGGGACTTGAATCACAAAGCTTCTTGTCTCAAATTACAAGACTAGTGATTTGAATCAAAGTCATCTAAATTTTTTTGAATCTAAGTGTGATTCGAATCACATATTATTTAACTCGAATCACACATCCAAACTTAATTCAAATCACTAGTAACAAATTACATTATCTTTGATACACTTCATTCTTTCTTTGATTCAAATCACAATAACTCTTAATTTTACTCAATATTATTGTTCCTTTCCTTATATTTTGTGTGCCTTACCTCTAGCACATATTTAAACCCTTTTTGTTTTCTCTTTTGAGGGTTTGTTGAAAATGTTAGTCAATGAAACTTGTTGATCACAATTGAGTAAAACCTCATTATAAGCTATTGAATGATTATGTATTGAAAACCATGAAAATTCATATAAACCCAATCAATATTTGTCAAGAAACTTGAGGGAAATCATGAAGTGGTTTCACCATTCACCAACCAACTATCTCCGAAATTCAACCTTGTGAGAAATCTCCTAGAATTTTAAAGTGTGAGAATTATGAAGTGGTATTATGAGAGATTCTTTAGATATTATTCATAATCTTATAACTCATACCAAGAAACCATTTTTATGGCCTCATCTCTAAATATTGAGTGTGAGAGGTAGATTGAGGTACATTAGAGAATCTAATGTTTTTGTTTTATAAAGATTGATGTTTGTATCATGATAAGAACCATCTCTTGTACACATTGTTACTTGGTGATTGTCATGCAAGAGAATATTTTTTCTTCATAATCCAAGGAAGACTTTGTTGGATCCGAGTAAAGGTTGCCGCAGAACAAAGTTAGAAGTTGTCCTCAATTGATGATAGAACAATCACTCAGACAAGTCTTCTTTAGATCGAAGTAAATGATGCTGCAAAATTAAAGCTTGGAGTAGGTCATTAGGTCTATAATGTTTAGTGGATCAAGATTATTGAAAATATTGAATCTTAGAAGTTGAGTAATATGCATCAACATGAAGAATTATTGTTTTAGATCCGTGTTTGCTAAAGTGTTGTGTTGTTAGTGTTCTCTTTGATAATAATTTGTTGTACTAAAATACTTGTGCCTTTAACATTTATTATAGTGGGAGACATTAGCGTTACCGTTTTTGATGATTGACATTATTAAAGAGTGGAGTAGGCATAACGAGGATGAATTGTCGAACCACTAAATATCATGTGTATGTTCTTCAATCCATATATCTTTAAATTTTTTTCACATCATATCATGTATGATTAAGCATAATTCATCATTAAAATGTAATATAGAATTAGGTCTTGTTTATAGTGTTTTATCATAAAAGTTATTGAAAGAAATAGGTAAAAGTTGTTGTAATTTTATTCCTCAGCCAAAGGTTGGTTTATATAATGAGAATACAATAAAAATACTTAATTATCTCCTTAATGGAGAATAAAAGAAAATAAATGACAATAAACGTAAACAATTAAATATGGAAATAAAATATTTTCCAACACCCCCCTCAAGTTGGTGCATAGATATCTATCATACCCAACTTGTCTATCAAATGCTCAAAGGTAGGTCTTGCCAAACTTTTGGTCAGGATATCCGCAGTTTGCTGACTTGAAGTCACGAAAGGTAGACATATGATTCCAGCATCTAACTTCTCCTTTATGAAGTGTCGATCAATCTCAATATGCTTGGTTTTATCATGTTGAACTGGATTATGAGCTATTCTAATAGCAGTTTTACTGTCAGAGTACAATTTCAATGGAAGCTCAACTTTCATTTTAAGTTCTTCTAAGACTCTAAGGATCCATAATCCTTCACAAATAACTTAAGACGTAGCTCTAAACTCGGCTTCTGCACTACTCCTTGCTACAACACCTTGTTTCTTGCTCCTCCATGTTACAAGATTACCCCAAACATAGGTACAATATCTAGAGGTTGATCTTCTATCAATGACTGAACCCGCCCAATCAACATCGGTGAAGATAGACACATTCCTTTCACTAGTCTTCTTAAAAAATAATCCTTTTCCAGGATTTCCCTTCAGATATCTCAGTATTCTATAAAATGCCTTAAGATGTTCCTCAAAAGGAGAATGCATAAACTGACTCACTACACTGACTGAGAAAGCAATATTAGGTTGGGTGTGTGACAAATAAATTAGTTTCCCAACCAATCTCTGATATCTTCCAGTATCGACAAGAACATTACCTTCTCCCCAAAGTTTAGCATTAGGATCCATAGGGGTATCTGCAGGACGACATCCACTTATTCTTGTTTCTTTCAATAAGTCTAGAATGTATTTCTGCTGTGAAACTACAATACCATTCTTTGACCGAGCAACCTCCATACGTAGAAAATATCTCATGAATCCCAAATCCTTGATTTCAAAGTCTACTACCAATTTCTCTTTTACTCTTGCCATTTCCATTGTATCGTCTCCAGTAAGGACAATATCATCAACATAAACGATCAGAATAACAACTTTCCCATCGTTGGAGAATTTTGTGAACAAGGTGTGGTCAGCCTGTCCTTGAATGCACCCTTGAATCTTCATGGACTGAGTGAATTTTTCAAACCAAGCTCTAGGAGACTGTTTTAATCCATATAAAGACTTATTTAGTTTACATGCATTTAATTCAAATTTGTTTTCAAAACCAGGAGGAATGTTCATATATACTTCTTCTTCTAGATTACCATTAAGAAAGGAATTCTTAACAATTAACTGATGTAAGGGCCAATCCAGGTTAGAAACAAGAGATAAAAGAATTCTTACAGTGTTGAATTTTGCAACAGGAGAAAATGTCTCTGAGTAGTCTATACCATAGGTCTGAGTGAAGCCTTTAGCCACCAAGTGAGCCTTGTACCTTTCAATTGATCCATCTAAATTATACTTCACAGTAAACACCTATTTGCATCCAACTGTCTTCTTGCCATCTAGTAACGACGTAACACTCCAAGTTTTTTTTTTTTCAAGAGCTTTCATCTCCTCAGGTACAATTTCCCTCCACTTTAGAATTTCTAGAGCAACCTATACACTTTTTGGAATTTATACACTAGACAATTTAGAGGTGAAGGCAAACATTGATGAAGACAAATTTGAATATGAAATAAAATTGGACATGGGATGTTTAGTGCAAGATCTGACATGTTTTCTAATGGCAACAAAATCATCTATATCAGGATACAAAATATGACTCTCAGAAATAGAGATAGACTTACCTTTCCTTTTGTTAGAAGGTTGATCATTCCCTAGTTCAGATTCCTAGAAGTGTTCAGATGTGGACTCGTCCCTTCGTTTATGGTTCATTTTCATAAAAACCTTCCCTTTCCAAGTCCTGTTTCCTAATTTGAATATGTTTTCTTCAAGTGACTCATTATTTTATGGCATTTCAATTAGATAATCATAATCATCGTTTTCAGGATTCTCATTGTTTTCTATAAGAGAAAATGTAGGCTCGGATTCATAAGGCTCCTTACTCATAACAGGAGTAAGATCAAATACAAAATCATGGCCATTTTCTGTTGGTGCAGATATAAAAGTCTCAGAATTTTGTGGCACAAGCAAAGATAAATTTTTCAAAAAACTCATGTCCTCAATTTGAAACGAGTCTTTATTTATCTCCCCCCCCCCCCCCCCCCCTTGAAGATGAGTGTCACCAAAGAAAGGTTTATTTTCAAAAAATGTAACATTCATAGTGACAAACATTTTCTTGTTTTTTGGATCAAAACATTTATATCCTTTTTGGGTTGGGGAGATCTAACAAAGACACATTTTATAGCATGTGGCTCAAGTTTTCCAACATTTTTATGTTCATACAAAAGTTGTGCAACTAAAGATTTTTAAAGTCAAATCAGTTAAAACACGAGTACTAGGAAAACATTCTTTGAAGACATTAATTGGAGTTTGAAAATTGAGAATTTTGGAAGGCATTCTGTTAATTAAATACGCAGTTGTTAAAACAGCTTCTCCCCACAAATAATTTGGTACTTTATTCGAAAAAAGTAGAGCTCTAGCAACCTCCAATAAATGTCTACTTTTCCTTTCGGCCAATCCATTTTGTTGAGGAGTATTAGGCATGGACTTTGATGTACAATCCCATTTTTTAGAAAAAAAAATCATCCAGGATAGTGTTAAAATATTCTTTGCCATTATCACTTATAAAAACTTGGATATTTGTTTGAAATTGGTTCTATACCATTGAAAAAAATTCTTTACAGCCTGGCAAATATCTTATTTCCCCTTTAACAAGTACACCCAACATACTCTTGTATGGTCATCTATAAATATGATAAACCATTTTTTGAGAGAGAGTGTACTAGTACGGTTAGGGACACAAACATCACTGTGAATAATAGAAAATGGTTTTGATGGTTTATAAGGCTGTATTGAAAATTGGGAACGATGATGCTTTGCAAACTCACATGCTTCACATTTAAACGAAGAAAAATTCTTATTGTGAAATAAACTTAGGAAACAAGTGTTTTAAGTAACGAAAACTAGGATGACCTAATCTTAAATGCCATACCATAATGTTGTCATCTTTATTATTCAAAACAGAAAAAGAATCAAAGAAGGAATTTATTGTTAAAGGTAGTTTTGATGCAGATCCAGTGTCAAGGTAGTAGAGTCACCCACTCTCCTTAGCACTGCCAATCATCTTCCCCGAGTTCAAATCCTGAAAGACATAGTGAGATCAGAAAAAATTAGCTTGACAATTTATATCTTGGGCTAATTTACTGACGGAAATTAAATTACATGATAAGTTTGGAATATGAAGGACATTTTTAAGAGTTAATATTGGAGATAACACAACTGACCCTTTACCTGCAATGGCTGAAAAAAGCCATCTGTAATTTTTATTTTTTGATTACCTGCACATGAACTATATGAAGAGAATAAAGTAGAGTCACCTGTCATGTGATCAGAGACACCTGAATCTACTATCCAAGTATGATTAGGACTAACACTAAGAAATGCATAATTGCCTTTTGTTGTTATAGAGCAAGAAGGGATTGAAGACTCGAGGAGTTTGTACAGTCTGTCTAGTTGTAAAGTAGTAAATGGAAGTTGAGTTGTAGGGGATTGCTGACCTTGATCAGAATTACTAGCCTGAAATGCATGACCACCTTTCTTCTTCCAGTTTGGAGGTTTACCTTTGAGCTTCCAACAGGTTTCACGTGTATGCCATTTGCGCTTGCAGTGATCATACTAAGGAACTTTATCTGACCTTCTTTCCTCGTCAAGGTTCCTAGTAGCAAGAGTTGAACCTTAAAATTCATAACTTTATGGTGTCTTGCCCATCATAATTCCTTGTCGTGCCTCCTCCCTTCTTATTTCTTCAAAAAATTCACGAAGATTTGGCAATGGTATTTTTCCTAAAACTTTACCTCTTACCTCATCAAGGTCTTTATTGAGCCCACCGAGAAACATGAATACACGATCATTTTCTTGCTTCTTGAGAAACAAAATACTATATTCTGTACACCTCCAATTATCATCATAACAAAGATCCAACTCTTGCCACAATCTCAATAACTCATTGTAATAAACAGTTACACTCCTGCTACCTTGTTTCGCATGCCATAACTTTGATTTTAAACCAAAAATTTGGGAGGAGTTTTGAATATCAGAGTATGTTTCTTTAGCAGCATCCCCCACATCCCTTGCGGAAGGCAAAAACATGTAAGGCTTACCTATTCCAGTTTCCATGGAGCTTACCAGCCATACAATAATCAAAGTGTTTTCAGATTTCAATTGTTTGTAACGAGGATTTCCTGATGTTGGTTCAGCTACTGCTCCTGTTAAGAAACAAATTTTCCCTTTGCTATCCATCACCAACAGAACGGTTTAAGCCCATTCATTACAATTTGAGGGAGTATGAGGAACTCACTTGATCATTACCGCCTATGTTGGAATAACTATCACCAAAGACAATGTTCCTATTTCCATTATTGTCGTTATTACTGCAAAAAACAATTTTGTTAATGTCTTCATTATTGCCATCATTATTGCCAATGTTTGTGACTAATGACCGTTTCTCTTGTTCGTTACTGCGTCGACCACTGTTGTCGTGGCCACCACCGTTTCCGCGGCTGACGCCCGACTCAAGTTGTGTTGTTCGCCATGGTTGGATCCGGTGTAGGCCTGTGATGGGGAAGGCCACTTGTTGTTGTTATTCGCCATAAGAGGTTAAACGGGTATGTGAATCGGATCAGGTAAAAAAAACGGGTCGAACTGAGCTCTCGATACGGTAATCCTACTAGTGTTGGAAAGCTTTACGGTACCGTAACCCAGAGCTCTCAATACCATAGTTGTGAAAAGCTTTACGGTAACCCTAACCCAGAGCTCTCGATATCATATTGGAAGAAATAGGTAGAAGTTGTTGTAATTTTATTCCTCAGCCAAATGTTGGTTTATACAATGAGAATACAATAAAAATACTTAATTCTTTCCCTAATGGAGAATAAAATAAAATAAATGACAATAAACATAAATAATTAAATATGGAAATAAAATATTTTCCAATAAAAGTCTAGGTCTGTGATGCATTTAATTTGATGAATATTTGTCTATTAAATCAAGAGTGTATTAACTCTAAGTTTATGGATTTAAATTGTTTGTTAAAGAAACTTCAAGTGTACTTGAGTTAATGGTTTTGTTTGATTTCTTGTTTCCATGATAATGACTGTTGAAGCGGTAAAGCAGCAAGCAAAAAATTATTAAGTACCCAGTTTTGTCGTCTCCACAGGGATCAGTGTGATACGAACGTCGTTCAACGGCCTCTACATTTCTAAGCCTATTGTTCAAAAGTTTTGGTTTAAAAGGTTTAAGGAACCATAAATAAAAAAAGAAATATAAAGTAAAGACTGAAATATAAACTGAGCCTTGTTGGGATTGAATCTCATCAATTGATAACACATGCATTCTTATGATCAAGTTAAACACAATGCAATCATTCGTCTAATACCCTCATGTATCACCCACAACGGAGGTCATCTCTAACGCAACATCGAGAGAACAACTGTGTTGTCTCATTGGTGATGTCTCACCCAACAAAAACACAACACAGAGCATTAAGAGCTAATACTCACGCAAATGAAAGCCTAAACCTATGTCTAGCATGTAGGACCTAACAGGTAATCATCCTAGATCCAGACCTGAAGAGTATATGTCTATCACGGTTCAAATCAAAGATAAATAGGTAAACAAAGACGAAACCCATATCAGATAAACGATTGTTTTGCATAAAACACAATGATCAAAACACGTACACACGTTTAACCCTTTTTACATGTATTCACCTAATCTGCCAAATGATTGTGAATATCGTTCTTCATCACTATTATCACGCACCCGCACAATATCATATTGATCCTACTCATGCTACCCATGCTACTTAATCAACACAATACCAAAGAGGATACAATGAATATCAACTTACAAAACCATGTCAAGCGTTTGTTCATTGATAGAAGGAAATCTGAGATCAAAGATGTGAAAAGGTTTTGTCAAGATCCACAAACAAGCAATCAAAGATAATCAATCAATAGAGAATCCAAACTAGTTCACAAACATAAATTAGATGAAATACATAAGGTATCAACAGATTACATCCAAACCCCAACAAGAGATCAAAGATCTTACCTCCTCCCTCTTAGAGTTTTGTGTTTCTCTCTCTAAAATAAACTTGAAATGAAGAGAGATAAGTTTTGATTTAGAAAATATTACATTCTCCCCTAAAAAGCAATAAAAATACTTATATAGTACATTCAGGATCTGTCATGTTCGCCTAGCAAACAGATCCTTCGCCTAGCGAACAACAAATTAGGCACCTGAGGTGCCTCTGAACAGTTAAACCGCCCCTGAGATATTTCCAAATATTCGTTGGGCGAGAAATTATTCTCTTAGCGAAACCTTCGCTGTGAACTTCGCCTAGCGAATTTATGGCTCTTTCGCCTCTGTCTCAAGTCTGGGAGTGTTCGTTGGCTACTCGCTACCTCTTCGCCTAGCGAGTTCTTCGCTGCCTCCTTCGCCTAGCGAGCTTTGTGAAGTTTTCTAGCAAGCTTCGCTAGGAGCTTCGCACGGCGAGTTTTATTATGTGTTTCTGCTGTCTTCGTTTCCTTGCCCAATTTCTTGTGTCTTAATATTCACTTGTTTTGTGCCTAATTCCTGCACAATAACACAAATCAAATAAACCAAAGCATATATCAACAATGAAGAAAATCATCTAAAACTAGAGTGATTCTAATCACTTTTACCTAGAAAAAAAGTGAAAGATGACAATATTTGATAGAGAAAATAAGCAAAGTTTGGCATCTAACAATGACCAAACATGTTCCATTGAATCAATTTACCACTTTTTTCTTCCGCTCATTATCGTTTTCTACCACGCTTTAGCTCTGATTTTGGAAAAAAAAATAATTTTTTTAATTGATCATTTTCAAGGAGAACAGTTTATTCAACCCTCTCTAGACCTTATCGTATCTGCATTCTCACCCAATAATAAATGTTTAGGAACACCCTTTATCAATGCCACAAGAACTTTGATGGTTCCTATTAGAGTTTTAAGGAGTTATATTAAATAAAGAGATTGAAAACACTTTTAGGAAAATGTGTGCATTACCTTAGTAGTTTAGGAACCACTATAATATATTTTGCATGACTCCAACCACTTAGACACAGACTAGACAAACTTTCACACTTTTTCTCTTTCACAAACTATGAAGTTTTAAGATCCATCGTTAGATACATCAATGGTTCAACGCTTCATCTGAGACTTGATTTCACTTCTATATGTTGAGGCTTGATAAGGTTTCTTGAGAGAAACTATCATTAGAGATATGCTTGACCGAGACCATCATGGATTCTACCAAACGCCGCATGACATTAGGTATTGTTCGTAAGAGATTGACTTTGACATCTTGAACTCAAGCTTGATCATCACTTCAAATGAAAACTTTACCTCATAGTGTTTTCATCATCAAAACCATATAAGCCAACTGATTATTGTAGTAATTATACCTGCAAGCACATAGATCCACGTTGGTGAGTATCAAAGCAATACGATATGTTGCTCATTATAAAATTGAGGCCGCCTGGTTAGGCTTGACAAGCGCTCTAAGTAGGCTTAGTCTCCCAAAATGGGCTTGGGCCGCCTTAGCTGGATTACATTGTCCATTTGCATAATTAACGTGAATGACGATGTGTCCAAGCAATAAATGACTAGAGATGTCATTCGGTGGGGGAAAATCATCTCCCCCATGATTCAAGGTAGAATAAATCCACTTTTTCCATATTTTCTAATAAGGGAGTTAGAGAAATCACCCTTTGATAGTTTAGCCTAGGCCCAAAGAGTTTCTACACACACCATTCCAAAATAGGGAGGAGAGGATGAAATTCCCTCAAAAACATATACACGAGCTCTCCACCACTCTCATGTGAGCGAGCTTTTTGCATATCATAAACTCTAAAATCTGTGAAAATCATATGCAACAAATAGGTGTCTTTCATTATACTTTTTTAGTAAGTACCATTTGCTATTTTGTTTTATAGATTTCGTGTTATATTACATATTTGTAAGTATTTATTGTCATAATAGTACTACTTTATATTGTGATGTTATAACTATCGGCGATGTTTGTGTAAATTAAAGGTTTAAATATAAATAAATAAAAACATGTATTTTGTTTAAGACATAATTTAAACTCTATAATTTGAACATAGATTGGGTTAAAAATGTCATTTTAAAAATACCTTTAAGTTGATTTTTTTTATATTGTGGTTATTTCGATGTTTAATATATATTAGCATTTATTCATATTAGAAAATATTTTTAAAATAATATTTTTTAATTTATCAAATTAACTTAATAAATAAACTAATTTTTAAATTTAAAAAAACTATTAATTATAAATTTGACCGCAATTTCTTCATTCAGTGTGTTTTTATTTGTATATTTACGTGTGGTTTTTTTAATCTGAAATCCTTAAAAAATAAATAACTTGTATTGAAAATTCACTTCGACTTTATTTAGAGCGGAAACCTCTATTATTTTTTATAAAATAAAATAAAAAAGAAATATATTTGTTTGATTAAAGGAGCATGGAGCAAAGCCCCCAACACAATCTCTTCTATTTTCTTATCCATCACTATGGTTATATCCCATTATCTTTTATCCACAAATTCATTCTTTCATGTTAAAGATTTTCTTACAAAATAAAATTCTTAAAGATATTTGTCAACCCTTCACAACCACAAGTTATATTTCATAGGTCATTACCTCAAAATGGAGAGAAGATCTTTCCAAGCCGTAACAATTGAGTGAATGCTTATATTGGTTTTTTCCATTTAAAGGAAAACCATGTTTTGAATTAGTCTTCAAGTATGATGATTTTTTGGCTAATTAAATACATCAAAATGTCACTAAGCATGAACATATGGGTTCAACCTTAGCTTCTTGATTTTTGAATAGAAAAGTATGATTTGTATTGCGTTTGGTTACAGAAAACTATTGTCTTATATGTTTCATTTTGGAAATTCCATTTTTGTACTTATCTCATATTCAAAGCTTGTTTTGCCAAAATAGAAGGCATGTTTCAAATAGAGACATGATTGTCATATTATGAAGGGAAAGAGCTTAGGACATGGAAAAAGATAGTTTGTTAAGTAAGAAAAAAATAGAGAATACTCCATCCGTTCCAATATAAATAATGTCATATTTATATTTTTACGTAAACTAAAAAATATGATAAATGAAAGAAAGAATATTGATTTTATTAAATTATTTTATTGATTATAAGTACATTCTAATTATCATTAATACAAAGATGAAAGAAATAATAAATTAAAAATATTAATTAGATGATACAATTCAAATATACCAAACTTAGATCTTAAAGTTTTATTGTAAATTTGACTCAGTCTTATAAAATTTAACCTGGTCTATTTCCACGGTATTAACGAGTTTAAAAACTTAAGAAAAATATTATAAATATTAACAAATACACTAAAAATACTTTTAAAGGCATAAAATTTTTTTTCAAGGGAGTTTGATTTGAAATCTAGGATATCCCACTTAAATTTTAAGTGAAATTATGTAAAGTTCTATTTATTTATAAAATGTATGTTCAAAAATTGAAAAGATTAACTTTTTAGTAACATTTTTTTGTTTATTTAGAATCATTAAAGAGTGTTTTAAAGCGGTCATTAGCAATGTATATATTTTTAAAACTTTGTAACCACATCTCTAAATTTGAGGATTTAAATATTAACTATTTAAAATTTCTAGGGATATACTCCAAGATTCTATTTAAATTTGAGGATTACAAATAATTGATAACGTCAAGATTCTATTATAATTATTGTTTGGCTGTGTAATTTTTTGAATTTATAATTTTAAATCCTGTGTTATAAAACTCATTAAGAATTTTAAAATAAAAATATATTTTAATTATTAACATTTTAATTAATATTGATGCAACAAGTATGGTAATGTACAAGGGTGACAAAATAGACTCATCCGGCCTGTTAAATATATTCATTTTGTTTGTACTTTAAAGCGTCGAGTCAAAGATTTAGAACATCACTCTCTTATGTGTCCGTCCGATTCTGTCTTGTTTTTTTTAATATTTTACATGCGCAAACAATTTTATAAATTTTTATACTTTTAAATTTAAAAGTTGTAATGTCTGTAGATTTTTTCTGCCTCGTCCTTATTCTTTTGCGGAACGGACTAAATTTTAAGTTTACATCTTCAATTACATTTGTCTCACCTTATTTTTTTTCTTCTGATTTTTGCAAGACAGGTCTTAACATGACCAACATATTTGAGACCTATCTTAGACTCTTATTATATTTTTTATTGAATAAATATAATATTCATGCAATAGGAACATATTTTTTCCTTTCATATATTCAAACTTAAATTTCACTTTAATATTGGTTCTTCGAACTTCTAATTGAATAAAAAAAACTATTTCAAACGAGTTTGGGTATTTATGCCATGTCATCAGAGTTAATGTTTTAAAATTAAAATATTTGATTTCTCCAAACTCATAATGTCTTGAATTATAACAAATACTAAAATAATAAATTAAATAATATTGAAAAATTTTAAAAAAATACATTTTAAATAATAAATAATATATTAATCAAAATTTTAATATTATAAATCATCAAAATTAAATATTTCAGATTACCAATATTTCTATTACCCATCCTATACTCATATTTTAAAATATGAGAACACCTCAAACCTATAGTCAAATTTATTCATCAAACTCGGAATGTATTCATACCAATACTCACAAGTATAAATTTTTATTGCGATGTATTCTAAATTTAATAATAATAATAATAATAATAATAATAATAATAATAATAATAATAATAATAATAATAATAATAATAATAATTTATTATTATTATTATTATTATTATTATTATTTTAAAAACAATCATATTAATATAAAAATAACTCTTAGAATTTTTCCAATTACCCAAAAAAATTATTTATAAAGGATATTTTAATAATTTATTACCTTATTAATGCATATGAATACCCCTAAATCCATATTTATATCCATTAAAGCATCTGTTGGGTGTAGTTGCGGATTTTATTTGAGAAAAAAATTTGAGAGTCACACGAGAGCAATAGTTAAATCTTATTAGTGATTAATGAAGTTAATAAATACTCTCTGTCTCCTAAATTATAATTTATTTTGAAAAAAATTATTCTAGATTATAAATTATTTTACAATTTCAATTTAACATTAATGATATTATATCCTCTATTATTTATTTTATTTTATTTTTAATTTCATTTTCATGTGTAACAAATGGAGGACGATCTTACAAAATTATACATAATTTCTTTTTCTATTCAATTTTTTTTTTAAATTACGTGAAATTTGCAAAACTTTTTATAATTTGGTAGAGAGTGAATAATCAACATATACTTTGATGTAGTTGAAGGGGTTCACTTATTTTGATATTGGGCCGCATAAACTGGGCTAAGGCCCAATATTCAAAAATCCATAATTTTATTCTGAAATTTTGGTGATGTTTGTTTTAATTTTACAAAAAAGAATTTTCTTTTTGCATTTTTAAAAATAATTATTATAAAAATATATTTTTTAAGACCAAATATATCTTCCATGATTCCTGAAAATTATTCTCTGATTTAAAATGCTTTATTTTATTAACTGGGTTGGGCTGGTCAGGGACTAGTGATGGACACGTTCTTAAACTTGATAACTTTAGGATAAGACCAAATATTAATTTTTATTACGTGATGAAACAACTTGCTAATCCCTATTTAGTTACGTTAATACATATATATTGTACACTAATGGTTCGTGAATTTGCACTAAATCCTAACTAATCCATTTTAATATTGATGTTGCTCTTGCCTACTAATGAATGTGCATGATAATAAGCTTTCAAATAAGATGTATCTTGATGAGATTCCAAAATAATTTTATACACTAAGAGAAAGACCAAAACAACATCCATAACCATAAAATAAAAAACAAAACAAAAAAACAAAACATATATATTGAAGAGTAATTTCTATTAGAAGGGAAGTTGAACTAATGTATTGGTTCGGTGGCTTGAACTAACGCCCAAACACCAACATTTAAATTGGATATTCTGGAAATTTCATGGTTTTAAATAAAAGTATATTATAATTTGTCAAATAAAAGTATATTATGATTTGAACAACTATTTAATAAGGTAAGCTTCTCACTTGTGTATATAACTCACATAAAAATCACTATTATAGATTCAAACAAGTGTTTATAACTCACATGAAAATCTCACTATTATTTATGGAATAATAAATATGACACATTTAATATGATTTTATGTCTCATATCCGTTTTATAAAAGTTTAAGAGTCAAACTCTTCATAGAAGTGGTTTCATTTTCTTTCAGCTTATTTGATTCAGTATTTAGTTTTTTTTAGATAAGGAAGAGCATAAAAAAGAGCGGCATGTTTTGCACCAGAAGCATGTTGAAATAAAAGATGATTTTTATTTACTTTGCTTTTGAAATTTTGAAGCTTATTTTTTGTGTTTTTGGAATTCTTTGAATTTGCAAAGCAGGAGATCCATTTCTTCATCACTTTCAATTTGACGGTTTTGATCTTTGGATTTCATGTCTTTGACATCTGTGACTTTTAATGCAAGTCTTTTCTTTTTCTTATCACCATATCTGCTATTAGAAAGATTGTTTAATTCAATCATGTATTCATGTAATTTATCAAACATAATAGCTAGATCCATCGAGGATAAATCTTTTGATTCATGAATCACAACAACTTTATCTTTCCAACTGCAATTTAAACTTTTCAGGGTTTTGGAAATTAAATTCTCATTTTAAAAGCATTTATCCAATATTTTAAAACGGTTAACAATATGAATGAAACCATCTTTTCAACTCTTGAATATTTTCTTCCTACTTCATTTTCAACAATTCTTATTCAACAATTAATGTCTTCATTCTAGCTCTTCTTAACTCAATTGTTCCTTCATGAGTAACTTGAAGGGGTCCCATAATTATTTAGTAGTATTACATGTGTGAAATACGGAAATACTCATCCCTTTTTGTTTTGCAAAGCAGAATATTCATTTCTTTTATCACTTTCAATTTGGTAGTTTTAATCTTCTGACTCCATATCTTTGACCTCTGTAGAATTTAAAGTAAGTCATTTCTCTTTCTTACCGCCTTCTCCGCTTTCACAAAGGCAGATTAATTAAATCTTGTGTTCCTGCAATTTACCAAACAAAGTAGGCAAATCCATAGACGATAAATCTTTAGATTCAAAAATTACAGTGATTTTAGGTTTTCAGGTCCGATTTAAACATCTAAGGACTTTGTTAATTAAATTCTAATTTTGAACACATTTACCAAGCATTTTAAAATGATTAACAATATGATTTTTTTTTTCATGTTCTGAATATTTTCTTCGGACTTCATTTTCTATAGTTCTTACTCATCTATTAGTGTGTTCTTTCTAACCTTTCTTAACTCGTTTATTTCTTTATGGGTAACTTGAAAGTGTCTCATAGCTCTTTAGGAGTATTACGCACAACTATAAAAAGGGTCTTTTACCACGGATGAAAAAGGGATGCCATCAGGGTTGATGAACAGTGATAAGGTAAGGTGTGGTAGTAAGTACGCTGCATTTAATCACAAGCGTGTGATCGTGGTGAGAAATTAAGTAGCGCGCATATCACCTAGGTCATATTGACCATGATATATAATATTTGGCATGTCATTTTTCACCATGATTGTTGTTTCAACCGTGGTGAAATATTTTTTTTTTAAATAAAATAATAAGACTTATATTGCTTATACAAAAATTTTACTCATAATGATCCAACAAATACATAATTTTTTAATAATAGAATATTGCTCAGCAAATACGCAAAATTTTCTAACCAAAACATGACTTATATTGCTTATATGTATGCATTATATGTAAGCAGCAAAATATGACTTTAATATAGTACCCAGAATGTTAAACAAACCTAAATATTATTTACATGAAACCCAAAAATATTGCAAACATATATTACAACTCAATGTGATGACTCTGACCTATAAAGCGCATTGAAGCATGACGCATACTGTGTACAAACATATTTAAATTCTTCTTGTGTGAATGGTGTAATGTCGTTAAACATCTATATAAAAATTGAAAGAAATTGAAGATTACTTGATTTGAAATAATAACAAACATTTATGCATGTTGTATAAAACATTAATATGTATTGTAAATATATATATATATATATATATATATATATATATATATATATATATATATATATATATATATATATATATATATATATATATATATATATATATATATATATATATATATATATATATATATATATATATATATATATATATATATATATATATATATATATATATATATATATATATGATCCTTAGAGTCAACAATGTTGGTAGAGATAGTGTTTAACATGTGCTTCATGACATATAAACCACACTTGTATCCTCCTTTCTATTTTCTCTATAAGTGGAAATATTCATTAATCGATTATATGAAATTAGAAAATCAATACTTACTTGTTGAAGTCATGATTTGAAACCCCGAAAGGATGAATGACCAGATCTTTCTCTGTATCTCACACTCTCGTTCACAACTCTCAATGGGGAAAGTTGTGGAGTTGTCAGTTATGTTTTTGATTCTCTTGTGATTACAGAGGAGACCTAGTCATATAATATATATAACCACAGTCCCTATCCATTATGGCCCCAAGGTTAAAGCTCACACTTTTGCCCACACCAATCAGGTTTCAGATACTCAGCCTTTAGTTAAAAGAGACCACTTAACTAATAAAAGAGCTTATATATACACCCCCATCAGAATCACAATTAACCCGTTTTTCACAAACTAAACAACAATTGATTGTAGCCCATAAAAAGTTAGGTAAATCTAACATTCTCCCACTTGGGAAAAATCAATTGTATGATTTTTATTTTAAAATACATTTTGAAAACAACTCAGGTTAATGAATAATTCCTTAAAATGCAGCCGCATTTTAAGGAAATGCATGACTCTAGGTGCAATATTTGAATATGACTCCATCCAACAAAAGTCAAGTAATATTGAATTACGACGATTATTATATCCTTCATTGACATAAAACCTTCAGTGTTACAAATATTACAGACTCTGTCAACTAGTCATCAGTGTGGAATGTGGCAAGAAAAGAGCATGCTAATGTGATCTAACATCCAACTGCTATTTTCCTTTCTAGTCCTTAATAATTTCTCTCAAATGCATTAAACCCAAATAAATTGCATTGTTTTACAAACCATAATGCCTCAGCTCCAATATGGCATTGACCACTTGTACAGTGGTCCCGACAAAGCCAAGCTTAAAATCATACCTCAGCTTCAATGTGGCATCGACCACTGGTTTAGTGGTCCTAAAGATACCGAGCTCAAAATTATAACCATGTGTCGAAATCCAAACTAGTTTCTACCATAGGCATGGTGGTCCCAATGACACTGAGTCCCAATTTTAACAATTGACATATAAATAAAAAATGATAATAATAATAATAATAATAATAATAATAATAATAATAATAATAATAATATTCATTGTAATATCAATTACTTAAAATAGAAAGTACTTGACAATCTAACATTTAAAGTGTCCAAAATAAAATATAACATGTTAAAAAAATTACATAAAGAACAAACTCCCACTAAACAAGTACATCAAAAGAACTCACAATGCATATGCTCTCAACATGGTTTTTGAACACAATGGGCCTAAGTCCCTTAGTTAGGGGATCAACTAGCATGAAATCAGTACCAATATACTCAACAACGATGTCATTTTTCTTTACAAGATCTCTGATTGTCAAATACTTCAATTCCAAATGCTTAGAACCGCTAGAAGTTTTATTATTCTTGGAGTAAAACACAGTTGCACTATTATCACAATAAAGCTTTAGTGGCTTTACAATGGAATCAACAGCACAAAGTACAACCACTAAATTTCTTAACCAAACAACATGAGTGGCAGCAACATAACAATTAACAAACTCTGCCTGCATAGTAGAAGAGGCGACAAGAGTTTTCTTTTTACTCTTCCATAGCCAACATAAAAATGTAACCATAAGTAGATTTCCTATCATCAACACACCCAACAAGATCAGAGTCAGTATACCCAACTATTTCCAAGTTGTCAACTCTCTTAGCAGCTATCCAATGATCATTCCCAGGATTAAACTGGTATCGTCTCAAGATGCCAACTATAAAAGCAATGTCAGGCCTAGTGCATACTTGAGCGTACATCAGGCTGCCCAATGCACTGTCAAAGGGTTTTCCCTTCATCTCTGTCCGCTCAATCTCATTTTTAGGACATTGATGTTTACTAAATTTGTCTCCTTTAGTGATTGGAATATCTCCTGGCTTACAGTTCTGCATATTGAACCTCTCCAAAACTCTATCAATATATGCTCTCTGTGACAAACCAAGCATACCACTTGATCTATCTCTGTGTATTTCAATTCCAACACAAAAGATACTTCACCAAGATCCTTCATATTAAAGAACTTGGTTAGCATAAGTTTGGTCTCATCACGTAGGCCAAGATCACTACTGGAAAGCAAAATATCATCAACATACAGCACGAGAAAGATAAATTTTCTCCCACTGGCCTTAAGATAAATGCACTGATCAATTTCATTTTCTTCAAAACCCAATGAAGTTACCACCTCATCAAATTTCAAGTACCATTGTCTAGAAGCCTGTTTCAAACCATAAATAGATTTTCTTAATTTACAAATTACCACTTGTCATAAAACCCTTAGGTTGCTGCATGTACACCTCCTCATTAAGATCACCATTCAAAAAAGCAATCTTAACATCCAACGATTCTAAAAGAGTCTTTAGTTGAAACAGGAGAAAAAGTTTCATTAAAATCAATCCCCTCATTTTGTGTGAAACCTTTAGCCACAAGTCTTGCCTTAAACCTCTCAATTTTACCTTTCGAATCCTTCTTTGTTTTAAATATCCACTTGCATCCAATCTCCCTACAGTTTTTTGGTAACTCCACTAGTTCTCAAACATCATTATTTACCATGGATTTCATTTCATCATGCATTGCATCTGTCCACATGCTAGATTGAGAACAAGTAATAGCTTCTAGATAATTTTTAAGGTCAATAACAACACCAACATCATAAGCATCCTCACTAAGATAAACTACAAAACCATCAGGGATAACAGGTCGTTTTTGTCTTACTGGCCTTCTAGCATGAATTTACTCAACTGGCTCATCAAGTTGTGCAACCTCAGTTATAATAGGAGGATCCACTACATTTTCAATAAGTGGTTCAACCATATTATCAACTGAATTTTCAGCCATATTCTCATTTGGAGCAAAACCTCCATGAGCAGTGGATGATCTAGCATTATCAAAATTAGGCAGCGACAATTTAACAACATTAAGCATAATATAATCAATAATATTAGATGTAATAAAAAGCTCAAAAACATCAAGCTCAAGGAATTTTTCATGCATGAACTCCACAATTTTACTACCTCTACCACGACAAAAGAATCTGTATCATTTAGATCTATTCGGATATCCATTGAAAAAATAAAGACTTGTTTTTGGGTCAAGCTTTGCCTCAAAAGGATTATATATTTTAACCTCTGCAGGGCAACCCCAGACACAAAGATGGTTCAAACTGGGTTTTCTACCTGTCCAAAGCTCAAAAGGTGATTTTGGAACTAACTTACTAGGAACTCTATTAAGTATATAGAGGGTTGTTTTCAAAGCATTGCCCCATAAAAATTCTGATAAATTACACCTACTCATCACGCTTCTCATCATATCCTTAAGAGTGCGGTTTCGCCTTTCAGCTACACCGTTTTGATTAGGAGTATCAGGTGTGGTGTATTGTGGAACAATTCCACAATCTTGCAAGTATTTTGCAAAAGACCTCATGTGTTTCCCAGTAGAATCATATCTACCATAATACTCTCCACCACGGTCAGAATGTACCATCTTTATCACTTTTCTTAGTTGCTTTTCAACCTCAGTTATAAATATTTAAAACTTTTCAAGTGCTTCTGATTTTTCCTTAATCAAGTAGAGATAGCCATACCAAGAAAAATCATCAAAAAAAGTGATAAAAAAGTTTGAAGGCTAATTGGGGAATTTAAAAAAGAGTTTGAATTTGGAGAACTAATCCTACTTATGTTTTGAAACATTTTAATTTACTAAAAAAAATTTTATTTTTCGAAACAGGTTTTTTCTTATTTATAAATATTAAATTTTAAAGAAAAGTTTCTAATTCAAATTAAAAAAAAAGTTTATTTTAAAAGAAAATTTTAATTATAAAAAAATGCTTTGATTAGCAAAATAGTTTTTAATCTTAAAAGTGATTTTATTAACAAAAGGGCTTTAAATTTTTAAAAAAGTTTTAATTTGGAAAAATGGTTTTCAATTTATAAAATGGTCTTAATTAATTTATTAAAAAAAGTTTTATTCTTACATCATTAAAACCAACGAACCTCACTTATGATTTTTATTTATTTATTTTTAAGAATTTGGTTTAACATTATATGTTATCTTAATTAACTTAACTAAAACAATAAATAAATAAATAAACAAACTACCTAATAAATAAATGAAAAAGAAAATAGAAAAAGACATAGAGAAATAAAAAGGGGGTTGTTCGCTTGCTGTTGGCCATCTAGGTTTTTCTCTTCATTTTCCTTATCTTCTTCCTCACATGCATGCCGGCGGCGGATACCTCCATGGAGGGGGATGTTGCTTTCGCGGCTTCTTCCATTCTTCTTGCATGTTCTTTGTTCTTCTTTCTTTGCTCCATGAAACCTGAAAAATCACAAAAACAAAACCAACGGAAAACTGACCCAAATTGCTCACCCTTTCGCTACAGCGTTGGAAGCGATTTGCGAGTGTGTTTTGATGGCGGTGGGCGACGGTGATGATGGATCTCCGTCCGTCTGAGTCCGGCTGGATATTTTTGAGGATCGATATCTTCTCTCCTTCTGATGTTGACGCTTTCGTTCGTGATTTTCCACTTTATCTAGCCGATGATGGAAACTGAGGCCGGATCTCGACTTTTTGACGGTGGTGGCGGCTTCGTGACGGCCTTCGTTCGCTGACGGCATTGTCCGTTTTTCGGTCCCCCCTATTGCATCCCAAAATTTGACCAACCTTTTCTTAACCTGGTTTATGTTTCATTTCATTTTCTTCTAACATTTGCATTGTATAGCATTGTACATTGAGCAGGGGATCAAGAGGTTGTGCATAGCAAGAGAGGGTCACCAAGAATGTTGAGCCTAAGCAAGGGGTTTTACTCAAGCATGAGTGGTCATCAAGTCACCAGGAGGTGGTCAGTGCTCTTTGAGAGAGTTGGTGGATGTATGTGGTTTGTCTCCTAACTTGGAGGCCAGTTGAAGATAATTAGGGATTGTGAATTCATGATTATGGATGTGGGATGTTGAGGAAGCTCATTGAGTGCTTGAAATCCATTGTGGAGCTTATCCAAGTTGTTGTGTCCTGTGTAACAAGCCACAGTCAAGAATGTTGCATCTAGGGTTTTCATCTGGTCAACCCTAAGTCAACTGTGGACTTGAAGGAGATTAAGACTCAATTATAAGTCTTTGTGGTCATGGAATGTTGTTTTGAGATGTCTAATATATCATTTCAAGATCAAATCAAGAAGAATCAAGAGCGTGAGAAGTTGCTAAATTAGGGTTCTCAGTGTAAAATCCCCTATTTAGTGCCCAACTTCAAGACCACCTATCTCAAGATACAAGTCTCATCTTATCTTGACCCTAACATGAAACTTGTAGAGCATGTTCTTAGCTTTCTTTTGAGTACTAGAAGTCATTCATCTGATTTCTATAACTCAAGTTATGATACTTTCAAGTTACAGGTCCTCAGATGAATGTGATTTTGGTCAACAAAAGTCAACCAACTTCCAAGCCACTTTTAACCTAGAAGGATGTTTCTCCTCACTTTGACCCAAACATGAAATTTGTTCCTCATGATCTTATCTTTCCAAAGAGTACTAGAAGTCCTTCATCTGGTTTGTAGAGCTCAAGATATGAAGCTTGCAAGGCAGGGGTATTTTGGGAAAGTGAGATTATAGGTCATTTTTTATTATAGGTCCATTTCACCACTTTGCACACTTCAAATGAAAATCTTTCCAACATCAAATATGCTCCAAGTGAGGTAATTTTCTCAATCATACATCAAGGTACCATGGATTTGGCTTGGATTGAAGAATTGGTCTGAGACTTTTTCATGAAGAAAGCTTTAAAAAGAGAAATGGCAATTAATTGATTCTTAATCATTTCAAGACATGTCTATGCATTTTTTGAGTCACAAAGATGAGATAAACAATATGCATACGTTGGATTTGAGTTTTGGTCATGTTTTCATGTAAAATCACTTTGCCATTTCAAGTGAAACACTTGGTAATCAAATCTCAACCATTTGATCAATTCAAGGCTTGAATCCTATCCACATGATCAAAGTAAGTTCCCAGCAAGGATTTCGGATGAAAAAACAAGGGAATTGGTGCACTTTTTACGTGTGTATGAGCATGGCAAATTGAATTTGGGAATTTCAAAAATTCACACAATTAAGTTGCAATTGGGCCTCCATGAGCTTAGGTATCTAACATATAAAAGCTTTAGGTCATTTCTGAGCAAAGAGGGAGTCATTTTCGTGGAGAATTGAAGAAAACATAGTTGGAGCAAGCAAGCAAAATTCCAAAATCGTGAATCACAATTGAGGAGTTTTCAAAGCAATTCAAGGTCAAATTCATCTTCCTCAAGCTTCCTTGAGTGGATCTGCAGAGTTTCATCAAGCTTCTTCAAGTGTAGAAGGCTCAGTGGAAGCTCTCCACTAGGTAACCTTCAATTCAAGTTTTCTCTCTGTTTATGATCCAATTGAACGCCATTTTTGCATGATTATGACCTAGGAACTGTGTAGATTAATTCTAACTAAAATGGACTGGCATTGGTGTTGATTGGTGATTTGAGCTTCAAACTTGTTTTTTGCGATTTGGCCTGATTATGAACTGAAACTAAAAATAAATCATGGATTCGTGTTGTACTAAGTGAGATGATTTGATTGATGTATAGTTTGTTGAGTTTTAGTGAAGTTGAAAACTGGCCACTGTTCATCGTGGCCGGAGAAGATGACCGGAGGGAATCCGGCTACCGTCTGGTTTTCCCTCCTTTGTTTCAGGTTTAAATGTTGAAGATGATTGTGTGGCTTGCTCGTGTCCGTTGGATCTTTGTTGTTTTGTTTGACTGTCACCAGATTTTATGGTCATGTTTTAATCTCATTTTTGTGTTGGATTTCATTTATTGTGTGGCACGTCCTTGGCCATTGATCTGTTTGACTCAGGCTGGAATGTGTGGCCATGATTGTGTTGACTGAGCTTTAAGTGAAACGGTGTGTTTCACTAGCTTGCTTTCCAGCCCTTGATTTGCTTGACTTAGACTTGATCGTGTGGCTGTGATTTTGTTTGGTTTTTATTTTTATTCTGAAATACGCGTGGCATGTTTTGGATCTTTGGATTGATTGACTGGGTAATTGGTTTGTGTGGATGAGATTATCTCTCATTGTTTGACTGAGTTTAGGTGGACTTGGGCTCAATTTGCTTTACGCACCCCCCTGCGCACAGGCCCAGTGGTTTTACACGTTATTGGATTGATATTTGCACCATGGTTTTATTTTATTTTGTTTTATTTTCTTTTCATTTTATTTTTGTGACTGTTTAGAATTAATTCAAAATAAAATAGTTCTCCAATTAATAAAATTCCTTAAAAAATATTTTCTGGACAATTTGAAATGTCCTTTTATTTTTTTGGATTATTTTTCATTTTAAAAAGGAATTATTAATTTGAGGTATTTTGGTTTGGATTAATTCTTAACATGTTTTGTTTTTGATTTGTTTCTTCCATCTCCTTTTGATCCAATGACTGAAAATTCATACTCATATCCATGATGAGTTGATGAATTTTTTAGGACCATTTTGCCCCTGTTGGTTAACTTTTGGGTAGACTTTGAGTGCATTTCATTTGACCCTCGACAATTCTCATTCACAATGGGACACCCTTGTGAATCAATTTCTTTGGTGGTGTTGTGAATTGATTTTGATTGTGATCTCTTGGCCTCTGTTTGCCAACATGTTTAAGTGTTGTTTGTATTTTATTTGATCATTTTTGAACCATTTTCCTAATTTTGAGGTAACTTGCAAGTCAAGTTACCTCCAAGGGAGGTTCATACTTACACATTGACCTAGTTTGTCTTGGAGATGACATTTATGGATCCTTTGAGCCCTCAATGCCTTTTGATTCATGTTGCTAACATGTTAAGGATGATTCTTGCTCATTTTTAGGCCATGACATTATGTTTTGCTTGCTCATTTGGTTGTTTTCTTTTGAGTTTTCAATTAGGGTTTCCATGTGTGCTTTGCTTGCATTCCTTTGTGTTTATGCTTGCATTCTCTTTGGATGTGTTTGCTTTTTCTTTTGAGATCTCTTCTCTCATCTCCCATTCTGTCCTATGACCTTGAAGTCTCATTTAAGGTGTCTTGGTCCCTCCTTTGAGGTATTTGAAGCATACCTAAAGTGATGAATCCTTGAGGACTTTCTTTGTGTTCTTTGTGCTTCTTTGCTTTTGGTTGGTGATGTTTATGGTTGAGTGAATATTATGAGGTCCTTGCTGTCCTCATATAGCCTCCCATCCTCACTTTGTTTTAGGCTTGCTTTACCTTTCATTTGTGTTTGGTTTTTCTGCATTATGGTTGATGTTGTTTGGTTTAGGCCATTTCATCCCATTTTTGATGCTTTTGTGTGTTTGCTTTTTTGTGCATCTTCTTCTCCTTTCTTATTTGAATTTCTCATATGCATTCTTGGTTGAGATAAGCTTGTGGAGGCTACTGCCCCACACTATTTTCCTCCCACTTTCATTCTACTTGTGCATCTTATGTTTGCATGTTTACATTTGCATGTTATTTCTTCTTCTTCTTCTTCTTCTTTTGTCTTCCTTCCCTTAGGACCTCTAATATCTCTTCTTCAAGAGAGGTTATGATAGACATTTGGTTCTCAAACATGCATGATAACATTAGGTAGCCCCCTTCTAACCTCAATCATAGGATCATCTTTGCATGACAACTTTAGGTTTGGTTTAGTCCCCCTTTAGTGTCCTTTCTTCTATTTTCCTCTTCAAACATTCATAAAACACCTAATAAAGAATGACAAGTGTTATACGCTACGAGCCTTAAGCTACTTGAGATATGGTGATTGGGGGGCTTCCTCTTAATGACCTAGAGTGTTTAGTGTACACCCTTTGGGTGATATACGATGCATTCGCTCTTAGGTCATAGTCTCTAGTGCGACATGAGTTACAAATCAAATTCAAAACACTTCTTCTCTAAAAAAACACAAAAACACTTCAAATCGTTTTTCACCCTTGGGGTTCTTAATCAGGAAAATCTTTTTAGATAAAAGAGTGTTGTTAACTTTTAGTTCTACCGCAAACGGTAACGCCTAAGTCTCCAATGGTCGAGCTGCATACACCAACGGTTAGAACTACTTGTTAACCCTACTCGGGCCTAAAAGCTTTTGAACCAACCTGTGGTCTTTTTAGCCCGAACTACGTTTGCTCTGATCTTTCATACCAGATGAAAGTACGTAGGCATGAGATGCAATGTCTTGGCGAGCAACCTTCCCCCGTTCACCCGTAGTTAGCTAAACTACGTTGACTCTGACTTTCCCACTGCACGAGGGAATACGTAGGCACAGAGCGGCGATGCTCTGCCGAGTCTCCTTTTTTCTCTTTTCTTTTTCTTTTGTCCCTTGGCCTTTAGCGTAGATAGATTGCTCACCGTTTTTTAGATAGACAACAATTCGTGGATCCCGTCGAGTACGACGGACGTGAGGGGAGCTCATACCTTCCCCTTGCGTAACCGACTCCCGAATCCAGACTTGGTTGCGATGACCTTGTCTTTCCCTTTTTTGTTAGGTTTTTCCGATCGTTTCCTTTCCCTCTCTTTTGGATAAATAACGAAAGATGGCGACTCTTCTGTTTTCCGCCGGATGTTTTTCGCAATTGCGACACCCCCTGAAGCTTACGAGCTGATGATGTATCTATAATGTTGATCTGGGTTTTTTGTGGTCTTGGATTGTATTGCTGTTGTTGCGATTCCTGTGGCTGTTTTGAGGAATTTGTGGCATTTATGTTGGATTATTTGGAGGAAGTTTTTCTTGGCTCGTTTTGGTACAGAAACCTTGTGTGTTTGTTGTTACGTTTTGACCGGGTTTCATTTTGGTTATTATTGAGGCTGCGAAATTGTTGTTGTGACCTTGCTGTTGGAATGTTACGTTTTACCAGGATGTTCTGTTGATATTGTTACGCATCTGATGGATTTGTTGCGCTTTGGGCTTGCTTGTTTGATTATGGTGATGCACTTGGCTTGTTGCGTTTGATCCGTTGAATTTAGAAATTTCTGGGAAATGTGTTAAGGTCGTGTTTGGCAAAACCATTTTCAGAACAAGCACTTTTTCAGAAAAGTGCTTTTTCCAAAACCATTTTTCCAAAATCACTTTTTAAAATCACTTTCTCTCTCTGGCTGGAAACTTAGAACAGATACTGACGGGTCCAGGCCAGAGTCGAGAAAATAAGTCGGGAGTTGGCTTCGACTTTGTCGTTGCCCTCCCGACATACCCGATGATGAGAACTTCTTGAGGGTATCAGAACCAATAAACCACTTTTGATTCTAACCGTTAAAAAATTGTCTGTTTTATTGTTGACTTTGCAGGTTCGGAGGAATAAAACCAGAACTCGAAGAATCGGAAACGGAAGACTTTTAGGACAAATATTAGGACATTTAGGAATTAAAAAAATGTAATTTAATTTGTAAATTTTATTCCTTTTGGATATTGTAATAAGAAATAACAGAATAAATAAAATTCTATTTTTCTTATTAATTTGAATTTCTCAATCCAATTCATCCGATCAAATCCCGTCACCGATAAAATCTCCGAATAACTCATCCGGTAACTTAAACGAATAACCTCATCAGAATAAATCCAACTTGTTCGATTAAACGCAAATGACCAAACTCTTCCGATTCAAGCTCATTCAAATAAATTCAAATTGATTAAATCCAACTTGTTCAATTAAATTCAAATGACTAAAATCTTCCAATTAAATTTATCCAGGCAAATCAAACTGATTAAATTCCTTCAATGAGATTTATCCGAAACTCCACTGTCCCATTAAAATCGACTGTCGACTAGTAGAAAGCAGGAAAACACACATTTGTCACCATAAATTCTTCAAATTAAATATTCACACTGATTTAACATTGAAACTGCCGTAAAATTCCGCTCATCATCAAATAAATTCCATGACTCAGAGACGAGCGCACATTGTGGTTTTTCCTGCAAAACCAACAGACTGAACAAACCGGTTAGCGGTTAGTTAAAATGCCATGCAAAATGAGATGACGTGCAAAATGTACCTAATAATCTCGGGGAAAAATTTGGGGTGTTACAGTTGCCCCTATTTAAATAGCTTCACTGGATGACTTGAGCGACGTAGACTCGAGAAATTCCGGTGAAAGGAATTTAAATACAGATGACCGAAATTTTTTCCCTTAAACGCACTGATGCAATGTTATGGACAAAATGGAAACAGACTAAAATGGACAATGCCATGAATCTACTAGGATGCATATGATGGAATGATAAATGCAAGGATGCAGACGACACGACGACACAGGGGACATACGCGATGAACAAACCATACTGGGGAATACGACGCACTGAGGAAATAGAACGACACTGGGGACTTCTAAAATGCTAGATCAATCGGCGCAGGCATGACCAGTTGTAACTTTAGGATGAAACAGTAACACAGGATCCACATGGCGGTAGGATCAGGTAAACGACAAGTGCTGGAGTTTTCAGAACATTCCTTTAAACGAAGATATCGAGCGGGATCTTCAGGAATCGTGAGAAAATACACAGGGAGGAACAAACATCGGAAACATCCGCAAGAACATCGAATGAACTCTAAAATACACCAGAGATACTCGGAAAAACATCGAATAAACTTTGGGACAACGAAACCAATTTCAGGGACACCCAGAAGAACATCAAATGAACTCTGTAACACACCATAGATACTCGGAAAACCATCGAATAAACGCTGGGCTGCATCCAGAAACAAAATGACAACATCTATAGGAGCATGAGATGAAGACAAGTCTCTGAAGGTATATCCGAAACATTTAGGAAACCATACGGGAAAAGTTTGAAGACATATATGGAAGAAGATCAGATAAGCAACAAAGGAGTTCTGGAAGAACGTCAGAACCAAAACTCAATCTAGAAAACGTCAGAGAGAGAAACGTATCCGGAAAACCATCAGAATCGAAAGAAAATATCTGGAAAACCATCAGATAAGTTCTGGCATCACATCAAAATAAAAACTCACACTGGAAAAACATCAGAGAGTGAAATGTATCCGGAAAACCATCGGAAAGATTATGGAAGAACATCAGAATCACAAAGGAAGATATCTGGAAAACCATCAGATAAGTTCTGGAAGAACATCAGAACAAAGACTCGATCTGGAAAACCATCAGAAAGAGAGCGAATTCGGAAAAACATCGGATAGATTCTGAAAAACCATCAGAATCAAAGGAAACATATGGAAAATCGTCAAATAAGTTCTGGAAGAACATCAGAACAAAAAGAAAATATCTGGGAAACCATCAGATAAGTTCTGGAAGAACATCAGAACAAAGACTCACTCTGGAAAACCATCAGAAAGAGAAACAAATCCGAAAAAACATCGGATAGATTCTAGAAAACATCAGAATCTAAAGGAATATCTGGAAAACCGTCAGATAAGTTCTGGAAGAACATCATAACAAAGACTCAATCTGGAAAAACATCAGAAAGAGAAAAAAATCCAGAAAAACATCAGATAGATTCTAGAAAAACATCAAAATCAAAAGGACTATCTGGAAAACCATCAGATAAGTTTTGGAAGAACATCAGAACAAAGACTCCATCTGGAAAACCATTAGAAAGAGACACAAATATAAGGGTGACATCCAAGAATGGCAGTGGATAAAAAGGATACCAGACATCCAATAATGGCTTTAAATGAAGGGTATAAACACAATATATAAGAAGAGTATTGGACGTAAAAGGAACAGACTTATCCGGAAGAACAATCGGATAAGAAAAATGTCATATCTGGAAGAACATTAGATAGACACGACACAAACTTGTTTGGTAGGTGCCAAGTAAGTTGGACTTCGACCACCAGGTAAGACATGGATAAAACACAACCTCGGGAGAGATGCAAATGAGGATGAAACACTCATGCTATGCATATGTATATGAATAATGCTATGATATATGATCAAATGCAAATGCAGATGCCGATGACAAGGCTTGACTCTTTTGGTGAGATGACAAAACTGGAGAACAGATTCTTCATCACGGAGATCAATATCCTTCTGCTAGGGGGCCAAAGATGTTACTGCTGGGCACATCTCTGCCATAATGGTAAACTGTATCAAGTTGATGATCCTTGTAGGAAGGATGAAAAGTTGCTTGGGGATCCTTCAAGTAAACTGTCCCTGCTTAAACCGTCTGTCGTAGGTGAACTGATAATTGCTTCAGCTTGTCTGATTCTGAAAATGACTGCTTTACTGTACCTTGGAAAGTCTGCCCCAATATGAGTCTTGAAAAATCTTTTGGATAAACCAAATCGGAGAAGACCTTGCCTTGAACAAATCTTGAATTGATTCTTAGACAGGATGTAAAAGGAACTTGCCCCTGATAGGATCACTTGACCAAGTTTCTCAATTGTTTGAAAATTCCTTAGAGGAAAGCCAGTTTGCAAATAAAATATTCGTACAAACATGGTAATGCAAAGTTCATGCCACTTTTGAAATCAAAATCATTTTTGAAAGATGAAAAGTATAAAAGTTTCATATCAGAACGCGACATTTCAAAATACTCAAGGTTTAAAACAAAAGTGTACTACTAAAATGAATGATTCACAAATATCTTTTGGAGTCAGCTTACGCAACCTTGATGTAGTATGCATTCAAAATAACCTTGCTTCAGTTAGATCTTTTGAGGGTTGTAACGTGGCCTGGTTCACGGTTTATGAAACAAAGGATAAGGGCTCAAAATTTATTTGTACCCACCTAATCTACGTGATAATCTTCAGCCCTACACTCAGTTAACTCATATTATGCATTCAGGTCCCTATAGGTTAGGAATTGCACTGATAATAATGACGATGGTTCAGCAGTCAACATACCTGTTTGAAATGGCAGCCACTACTTCCTTATAACATTTGGTTATTTTGCCATTGAGGATTTCCAGGGAAAGGATTTAAAGATCTCCTCTTTTTATTATCCCTGACTTTTTTCTGAACTGTTTCTTTTAAAGCACACAGTCAGCGGGATGCCCCAGTTTTGCCTAAGTCTCCTTCATAGGTTTTGACTTAGCGGGCTTTTTCTTTTGATTGATTTTTTTTTGAAAAAAAGTGACTACCTAGCTTAATGATTACGGTGAACCATCATTGGCTTTGAACTTGAAAACATCTTCGACACTTGTCTGTTATGTGCGAAGGAAAATTGTGAGTGCAACCTTTATATGAAAGGTGTATTGTAGGAAAACACAATCGAGTTAATTGAGAACTACTCGTGCCCCAGGTTAAAAATTGCGGGTTTTTTGTAAAGAAAGAAACTCCAACTTCTAGGCTCGAAGGGGGTGACAAGGGAATAAATTCCTTATTTCTCCAGTGTTTGGGGATTGAAACAATGCCTTACATCGTCAACAAAGTTTGATTGAAAGCATACTGACAGCAATTATGGGTATAACGTTTTCATCATCCTCCCTCCAATCTTTGCATATCAAAAATTTTGGACAGGAAGTAAATATTTGAAAGATAAAGCATAAAGATGCAAATAATAGACAAAATGAATTGAAATCGAAAGTTGCAATGCTTAGTTCATTAATGTAAAAGTACAAATGTAATTTGAAAGCAAACATTTAATATAAAAATAAAGAAAGTACAAACAACAAGAAGCAAAAGGCCTAATGACTAAATCAGTACAAAGGTGAGCTATCTTGTCTGAAACACTGGCGTTTAGGAAGATAATTTGTTGGAGTCAAGACCGAAACTTCACTTTTGATGCGCTGGCAAAATTGTATTCATAGAGAGGATTCTCAAAGGGAGCTCGAACAGTCTGGGTAACAGTGTGGACCACAGGTCTGGGCTCGGCAAGGACGGGATCTTGAAAAACTGGTATGTCAGTCTGACCAATCATAGCAGTAGATGCAAGAGGTGGAGAGTAGTTAGGAGGTAAACCAAACTCTGGCCAAGTAGAGGGTGGCATTTGAACAGGGGTGGATCCGCGCTTGAACCTTCCTGAATGAAGGTCCTCTGAGGTGGCTCTCCTCTGGCAATCAGTACTTGAAGCATCTCGGTGAGCTTGGTCATGCCTGATTTCAACTCATCGATCTCCATTCGGATTTCCGCATTATGTTCCTCTTGCTCTGACATTTAGAGTCTATAGTTAGCTCTAGTCTGATATTTATGTCGAGGAATCAGTTTGACGACTCAAAGGAACACTGGAAGATAAAGACAACTGGACATGAGAAACCGAGGGAAAAGCTGGAAAATGTTTTAGACTTTAAAATGTAAGACTTTTTGAATTTACAAAGGACAATTGAATTCCTTGGAACTAGGAATGATATGATGCTTTATGGTTGCAATGCACACATATACACAAAAGTCCTAGGTTAGAGGAACAATGAGTGGAGTCAAGGTCTACCCTTCCCAAAAGGTATGTACTATAGGTTAGTTGTACCTGCAGAACAAGAGTTCTAAAGAAGTGCCCAAAGTCATCAGTCTATCTTTCAGATATTAATAATTTCTCGACTGACTCGGTGGTTAATAATATTCTCAAGAGAACCTCTTTTGAGTGTAGTATTGCGTAGCAACTATTTTGGGAATACTCCCTCATAGTCCTTGCACTACGTCCTAAATAAGGCCAAAGTGGGATTAAAGGTAACTACGGTCCCCAGTATCACAGGCTCCAATCGAAAATAGTAAGTGTTTTCACGAATACTCGTTCAACATAACCATTTTTGAAAGGGCCTCAACTAAGCGGTGATTCTCAAGTTAGCTTGGTCAAGAATCACTCCCTATAAGCCTCGTCGAATATATCACCTCCTATAATAAGTTCACTCAAGTCCGGGCGTAGGACTTATCTCACAACAAAATAGATACCTCAAGCAAGGTACAATAAATATATATACAAGAAAGCAAGCAAATAATGAAGCAAATAACATAAAATAAACAAAGTAGGGGTAACCTTCAAAAGTTAGGACTGTCCCCAACGAAGTCGCCATTTTCTGTTGCAGTTAGAATAGGATATCAAATTATTAATTAATTTGAATCACATGTTTAGTTCACAGCTGTCGCTACTGCGAAAATCGGCACCGGCTGAACAGAAGAGTCGCCACCGTGCGTTATTTATCCCACGGGAGGGAAAGGAAACGCTCAGAGTAAACCTCGCACAACACGGGAAAGGTATGGTCGTCGCAACCAAAACCTGGATTCGGGAGTCGGTTACGCAAGGGGAAGGTATTAGCACCCCTCACGTCCGTCGTACTCGACGGGATCCACGCTTGTTTTCGGGTATGGATTGTTATTCTATCTACTCTACAGGTCAAGGGTTAAAAAGAAAATAAAATGACTCGGCAAAGTATCGCACTTTATGCCTACGTATTCCCGTCTGAAACGAGAAATCAGAGTCAACGTAGTTCGCCTACCTACTGGAAAGGAGGGGAAGGTTGCTCGCTAGGATATCGCATCCTATGCCTACGTACTTTCATACAACATGAAAGATCAGAGCAAACGTAGTTCGGGCCACGGAAGACACAGGTCTGTCTTGATTGATTTTATTCCTTCTGAAAAAGGTTTTTCTGATTAGCAGTCCAAGCGGACAAAAAATGACTTTTTGATGAGTTCACATTCTTTTACGGAAGAAGTGTCTTTTATTGTGTTTGAAATGTTTATTGTGTTTTTCTGTTTGTTTTTGAGAAAGAAGAGACAGAACTCTAACCTACGGTTGTGAAGGGAATCAGACTAACCTAATGTTATCATGCATGGGTTAAGACCTAATGTCTATCATGCTCCTCTCTTGCGCAGAGAGAAACAGAGATCCTAAGGGAATAGACGGAAACAGAAACAATAGCAGATATATACAGTAAAGCAGTAAAATGCATGAATGCAACAATACAAGCGAGGCAAAGGAGTCCCACTCAACCTCGAACCTAGAAAACAAATAGGTAAAAGTGAACAGGATTCACTTTCAACCCAACATGGTAAACAGCAAACAATACAGTCCAGGAAACCAATCAACACATCAGAAATAAAATACAGCAGAAAAATAAACAGCCACAGCAGCTCTGCATCAACATCTGTCTTCAAGTCATCTCCAAACAGCTACAAGCTTTAAGCAAGCATCAATCTCCATCTCCACAGCCTTCTAGCAAGGGCTTTGATTATCAGTCTTCCATCTGCAATGGCTTTTCTTCAAGTCTCAATCTCCAGGATGAATATCAGCCAACAAGATGAAGTGAATGAATGTTAGACAGTCAATTACCTACCAAGGGTGGTTCATTAACTGTTAACATTATACAGACAGTTTTCTCTCAAAAGTTCTATCTTTCAAATACATTCACTGATCCTTCCAAAGGAAGGAGGTGGATATTTGAAAGAGACTTTGAATCATAGAGAAAGGATGGATGCAGACAAGGCATTCCATGTTTGAGAAACAAGCTTTCTAATCTAGAGCTCTGCCTAGCTCCTAAACCCTAGTCTCCTCAACAGCTGCTAGCAGGAATCTCCTCTTCAACTCTGGAAGTTGGTATTCAAGCTCTAGATCTCCAATGGCTTCATCATCACAAGTCTTCAGCTCTCCCAATCCCCAAGCAATCCCAGTACCCACACAAACAAGCAATAATCCCCAGAGAGGGCACACCACACCAGTCAAACAAATATAGTAGTATACTAATAGCAGTAGGGGAATCCTGATATTTTATAAGGGATCTAATAACTACCCATAATCCCTATAGTCCCATACCCTAAACTTTCAATTTCTAAATCCTAAGGGAAAAGAACTACTTCACCTATGTTGTCACTTAAATCCTAATTTTGTTCATGTTATTCACACCTAAATTTATCACCTAAAACTAAGTCACAAAAATGTGAACTAAAATGTATATACAAGCTAACAATATCTACTAATCAACCTAAAAAGAATGGATTAAAAATAGTAAAACATCTATTCAAACTAAAATTAGCAAAATCATGCACCAAACAAAATATTATCTACACCTATTTAAAAGAAAAATATGCTAAAAATATAAAAATGAAATGAACTATTAATTTTTTTGTATGATAATTTTCTTGACAAAATTATGAAAAGAATGCAAAAAGAACCAGTGAAAAACATGCATTTTCCAATTTGTTATGAATTTTGAAAGATTTAATGTTTTTATGAATGAAAATAAAATTGAATTAAAAGGATGGAGGTGCAGCAAGTAATGAATTGCAGTTAAAACATGGGAGCGGGCCAGGCAGTGGGGGTGTTAATAACAATGCGCGCTAGGCCCAGCACGCTTCAGAAAACCAACAAAAATTAAAAAAAGAAAAACGGTGCAACTAGCAATATTTCCAGTTCATTTGTAATTGGGCTCGATTGGTAGGGTGTGATTAGCAAGCGAATGTTGAGCCCAGTCAGATTACTTAAATGAAACGGTGCGTTTCATGGTATGAATTTCCCTCCGTTTTTGTTCTTCAATCGTGGCCCTTGATTTCAATTCCCAGTCAAAGTCAAAATGGGGATCGTGTGGCTCCCAGATCATCTTCAACCTCAGAAACCCTAGGGTTTCTGAAACTTCCTCTCCATGCGAGCAACTTCCACTCCTCTGTTCTCCCTCATCTCTCCATGGATGCCTTCGACTCCAAGAGCAAAGTTGTTCCAAAAACTTGCCTCTACACAGCCATGACCATAGTTCATCCTAAAACTCAAGCAACCATGGAACCCGATACACATAACAGTTGGAATCCACCATTAATACCTGTCATCAACTTCTCCAAAGCTTGCTCAATTCTATCCTAATCTTGTCTATACCTTATGCTGATCATAACAAGCCATTAATCTAAGGTTCTTGTGCAATATTCCAAGAGTTATCCATCCAAACAGTTCTTGCACTCCATGATCAAACTCCATGAAAACTCTCCAAATTCACCAAACTCAGTCATCTATCCTATCTTAACAATTCTATGTTGTCAAAACCTAATAATTCTAACTAAAACATGCAATTCGAAGGATGAACATACCTGGTGCACAGTGAAGAAAACAGCTATGTAATGTACTGATCCAAGGCTTGTAATGATTGGAAAATGATCCAAGAACTTGATGATGAGTTCTGTATGCAACCAATGATGCTTCAAGGATTTGAATCTCCCAATTCCAAAATTCTTGCTTCTTGGATGATCAACTTGCACAGCTTGAATCCTCCTTTAATTTCACCAATCTTGATGTGAATTATGATCCTTGGATGATGATGATGAAGATCCAATCAGAAAATGTGAGAATTGATGGAGATTTGGGAGAGTTTGAGTTGATTTTGCAAATTGGAAAAAGTGTGTGAAACTTGGTGTTATGAACAATATGAAGCACCAACCATGGCATGAACCCTCTCAATTCAATATATACATGACATTAGAACCTCCTAGAACTTTGGAGAAGCTTCCCATGCACACCTTCCTTACATTTTGGATTATGTAACTTTCATTACAAGTAACCTTGAATAACTTTCAAAACTTGAACCAAGCTCAAAATTCCACTTTATCCAATGTTCTCAAAATGATTTTTCCATTCAAAATGACCTATAATTTCACCTCATTTGGCCAAAATATGAAAAATCTCATTTTTTAGGTCATTTTTATTCATTAAATCCACCAATTTTGAAACCTTGTGCTATGAATCCTTCCAATCTTTCATGGTCACTTTAATAGACTCAAAATGTCATTTGGAACAAGTTTGATGTTGTAAAGTTTTCCATTTGAAGCTTCCTTGTATGAGTTTTGGGCATAGGCTTGAAATGACCTGTAATTCTTAGATGACCAAAATACCATTTGCTTGCCAAGACCATAAGTAGAGCTCCATAAATCATATGAAGGCATACTATACCATTATAGAAAGCTAAGACAATGAGAAACAACTCTTATGTTGACCATAAATTCATTTGAAATCTCCTTGAGGGGTAAAAGTTTCTTGGAAGTCAAGTCATTTTCACAGACAAAATTTCAGATACCTCAGATGACCTGTAACTTGCAAGGACCATAAATTGAGTTCTATAAATCTCCTTAATGTCTCCCACCACTCAAATTAAAGGTATTGAGATCCTCTACAAGTTTCATGTTGACCAAGGATCCATTTGAATCTTGCATTTTGACTTATCTTGCTTGGAAATTTGACCTAAACTAGGGAATTTTACACAGAAACCCTAATTTAGCAACTCCTCTTATCCTTGATTTCTTCTTAGCATAACAACATATCTTTCTTTATAGGTCAAATGATGAACCCCACATCTCTCCAATAGACCTTTAATGCCTTTCAATCAGTCATTTGACCTAGAGTTGACCCCCGATGAAACCCTAGTTGGCTGCCTTCAACTGCAATTCTTGTGATCACACCAATGACTTGTCTCCTTCTCCAAATGACTTTATAAGTCTCCCATGATGCCCAGATACTATCCATGCTCAGCCCACAGCTCACAATTTCTTTGTTGATCCTCAGATACCCTCAGATAGGAGATGGATGCACTTGCTTGATCCATTGACTTGATAACTTTCAAATTCTTTCTGATGACTTGAATGGGATTGAATTAGAATAATAACCTCTTGATAGGCTCATAGAGATGAGAATGATGCCTGGTCCCTTGTTGGATGACTTGCTATGCTTATGTTATGCAGATGGTTAGACTATGTGCATGACCCTATATGCAAATGCTAATGTAATTGAAACATAAACCAAGTGAATAAGGTTGAGAAAATTTTAGGGTGCAACAGCTGCCCCTATTCAAGCGACTTGGACCCGATTGGGTGAAGAGCCCGGAGCCTTCAGACATTCGCAGTACGAGACGGTTGAATACTAAGAACCCAGAAATTTGCCAACCGCAGACATGAACTACACCACTGCTTGGGGATTATTTTCATCAGCCTGAAAAGCTTCTCTCATTGCAAAAATAAAACTTCGCTTGTCCACGTTAGGACGCCTGTGCCGTCAGCACAAAGAAATCTCAACCAAACTTGTCCACGTTAGGAAAAATCTCGACAGCTTCACTGGGGATGGCTCGTCTGCCTCTCATCAGAAATAAATCGTCCATGTTAGGACTAAACTCTTCCACGTTAGGAATAATATCTTTCCACGTTAGGAATACCTCTACTTTCCACGTTAGGAATGCGTCTTTCCACGTAAGGAATCACATTTTGATTCGTCCACGTAACGACTCCAACTTGCTCTATGTAAGGAATCACATCTTTCCGCGTTAGGAAACAAACTTCTTTTCTGAATCTGTCCACGTCAGGACTAAACTTTCCACGTCAGGAATAAAATCTTTCCACGTTAGGAATACATCTTCTTTTCCACGTAAGGAAACCAACTTCTCTTCTAAGTCTGTCCACGTCAGGACTAAACTTTTCACGTAAGGAATACATCGCTCTTCCACGTAAGGAATCAATCTTTCTTTCCACGTAAGGAAACCACAATCTTCCCGATTTGTCCACGTAAGGACTCCCTTCTTGATATGCCCACGTAAGGACTCAATCTTTCCACGTAAGGAAACCCGTTTTCTTCCATGTAAGGAATAAGATTCTTGATTTGTCCATGTAAGGACTCCAATCTTTCCACGTAAGGAATGCAATCTTTCCACGTCAGGAATACATCGTCCACGTCAGGACTACATCGTCCACGTTAGGACCCACTTTTCCACGTTGGGAAAAAATAATCTTCTTGATTGGTCCACGTAAGGACTCCCATTTTCCACGTAAGGAATACTTCTTCATCTATCCACGTAAGGACTCCAGTCTGATACGTCCGCGTAAGGACTCAACTTTCACCTTGCTTTGTCCACGTAAGGACTCCCATTTTTCCTCGTAAGGAAACCGTGTCGTCTTGATTTGTCCACGTCAGGACTCACCTCTTGACTTGCTGAGAATGAAAACTTGTCCACGTCAGGACTCACATCTCCACCTGCTGAAGTAATAGAACCTGTCCACGTCAGGACTTGCGCGTCCTCGACTTGCTGGGGGAAGTGAGACTTGTCCACGTCAGGACTTCCGCGTCTTCGACTTGTTGGGGAAACAAGGCTTGTCCACGTCAGGACTCATACTTTGTCCACAACACGAAGAAGGATAAATTTGTCCACGTCAGGACTCTCGCGTCTTGTCATCACAAAGAACTACCAACTTGTCCACGTCAGGACGCACATTTCACCATTACGAATAAAGCTATCTGCTGGAAATAAATTGTCCACATCAGGACACCAACACGAAGAGTAACCAACTTCGTCCACGTCAGGACTTCACACTCAATCAATACCGAGAACTCGAATCAGTCCACGTCAGGACTAACACATATCGTCAACTGAGGAAATCAATCTGTCAACGTTAGGACCCCCCACTTTTCTAGCACGAAGAAAACCTGTCAATAACATTGTCCACGTCAGGACTCATTTCTCCATTGATCCCAAACCACAAACTTCTTAGCACTGACGTGACAGCGACTTTGAGGCGGACTCTACTAGGAATATTTGGAAACCAAACTACTGGATGCCCGTTCTGATAACCGGCGGCAGCCTCTGAAATTCTGATTCATGAACCTGTTGATGACAAATAACTCTGCTGGGGAATGAGGAGAGATTTTGCCTACTGTCTTTGGCGGGGAAAACAAGAGAAATTTACAAATAACTTTGCGGGGAATAATGCCAAAGCTGACACTTCGTTGAATGTCTCACGTCGAGACCTCGACTGTTTATTGATTTATTGGAGCAAGAACTCTCTCTACCTGCAAGAGAAACAATACTTGAAACAAACGGTTAGCCAACCTGATTTATGTTTCAAAAATGTGTATGTTTGATAACGATGCAACGCTCCATTCAACATGGAAATGCTACGCTTTTATTTGGTGGATGCAAGCATGACACTATATGCCGATGCCAATGCAGACTCGAACTGCTGAGATACAGGAACTGCTCCAGCAAAATAGATGTTGAAAACAATGCCAACTCCGCTGGGGATAGCCAGGTGCTACAGAATTATTCCAGCAAAGTAAATGCTGGAAGAGTGAAGTCGACTCAGCTGGGAAATTAGGAACTTAAATCAAACACCTTGTTGAAGTAATACCCTGCTGGGGAATATAACTCTGCTGGAGAATAACAGATGCGCTTGGTATGATTGGAATTCTGCTAAAGAGTGAACAGGTATCACACAGTATTCTGACAACATAAATGCCAATGCGCCACACCAACTCTGCCGGGGAGAGTCTTAATCTTCGAGTTCCACTGGGAGGAATGAAAACACTAGTTGGAAAGAGAATTCTGCTGGGGCGGGATGATTCTCTTGGGAAAATCAACTGACTCCGCTGGGGGAGAGGTAAACTGACCCTGCGGGGAAAGGTGAACTTGTCTGAATACAGCTCACAAATATTAATCTTCTGAGACTAAACCAACTCGGCTTGAGATACACTGTCTGAATACAGCCTTATAATCTTGGGATCGCCAAACTCTGCTGAGGATGAATGACTTTGCTGGAGCATGTGCTTTGGATAAGCTACGATTAGTTGGGGGATTTGATCCTTCTTCGGTAAGGAACATTGTTGTCTCGGAAACACGACCTGCGTGGGGATCGAGTCTTTTGTTACTGCAATCTTTTGATCATCTTCCTCGTACGATTGTGAACCCTGCAACAACACAAACAAGACAAGACAAGTCTATGCAACCAAATCGATTCAGGTTAGTGACGTTATTTTCAGTTAATTCAAAGCTTTAGCAATTGTCGGCAAGGGCCAGTGATGTTATACACATGCTAGTTTCAGTAAACTTAGGCGTTTATCATGCACAAAACAGTAAAGAACCAGCATCAAGTACTGAATAACATATTTTATTGATTGGGCCCCTGAATGGGCGGAGTTTTGTACACGGGATGTAACTCCTGAAAAGAGGAAGCTACGCAAAGCAGATATACAAGTATGCACAAGAAGCATAAATATGTTGACAAACTAAATTTGTACACATGTCGGCAACGGGATGCAGATGAACACCACGAACTGATCCTCCCATGACTCGCCCGACTCTAATGCTTTCCCGGTATCCACACTTCCGAAGAGATTGTATCTGATAATCGACCCCTCAGGTATATTCTCCCGCAGCAATGCTCAAATGCAGCATCAAATCCGGACCGCAGTCATTTGCTTTTCAAATCCCTAACTTTTGCGTGAACCGCCCTTTACGGGTTTTCAGTTCACCGGGATACCCTTTTTTGCCGAAGCCGCCCAGTGTAGGTTTTCAACTTCGCGGGTGTACATTTTTTTCAATTTTATCCCTAACTTTTGCCCGAACCTTTTATTCTGTTTTTGGTTCGCCAGGATGCCCCATTTTTGCCTGGACTTTATTTTTTCTGTCCAGCGGGTCAATTTTTAAGCAAAGTATTTTTTAACTGCATCCGAATTCACAGGCGACGTAAAGTCTTCACCGTCCATGGTGGACAACAATAATGCTCCTCCTGAAAAGACCTTCCTGACAACGTATGGCCCTTCGTAGTTGGGGGTCCACTTGCCCTGTGATCTGCCTGCGGCGGGAGAATCCTTTTCAGCACAAGGTCGCCCGTCTGAAAGCTTCGCGGATGTATCTTCTTATCATATGCTTTCTTAATTCGGCTCTGGTACAAATGACCGTATGCTAGAGAAGCTAGCCTCTTCTCATCCATCAAACTCAATTGGTTCAACCTGTCTTTCACCCATTCTGCCTCGTCTAGCTGGACGTCTCGTAGTACTCTCAGAGAAGGGATCTCAACTTCCAACGGTAGTACTGCTTCCATTCCGTATACCAACGAGAACGGGGTTGCCCCGGTTGATGTGCGTACCGTCGTACGATAACCGTGCAAAGCAAAAGGTAGCATCTCGTGCCAATCCTTATAGGTCACCACCATCTTATGAACGATCTTCTTGATATTCTTATTGGCCGCCTCGACAGCGCCATTCATCTTGGGTCGGTAAGGGGAGGAGTTGTGATGTTCGATCTTGAAATTCTGACAGAGCTCTTTCATCATTTTGTTGTTCAGGTTTGAACCGTTGTCCGTGATTATCCGCTCGGGGATTCCGTATCTGCAAATGATATCTCTCTTGATGAATCTGGCCACCACTTGCTTAGTTACATTTGCATATGACGCCGCTTCTACCCACTTGGTGAAATAATCGATTGCTACTAGAATGAACCTGTGCCCATTAGAAGCCGTCGACTCGATCTTTCCAATCATATCGATTCCCCACATCGAGAATGGCCATGGCGATGACATCACATTTAGAGGACTCAGAGGCACATGGATCTTATCAACGTAAATTTGGCATTTGTGGAACTTTCTCGCAAACTTGAAACAATCAGTTTCCATAGTCAGCCAAAAATAACCCGCCCTCAGCAGCTTTCTCGTCATAGCATGCCTACCAGCATGCGTACCAAATGTACCTTCATGTATTTCCTCCATGAGCAATTTCGCCTCTCTTTCGTCTACACAACGCAACAGCACCAAGTCGTGGTTTCTTCTGTACAAGACACCATCCGGATTCAAATAGAAATTACCCGCTAATCTCCTGAGAGTCTTCTAATCTTGACTGGATGCCCCAGTCGGATACTCTTTATTCTTCAGGAAATTAAGGATATCGAAATACCACAGTTTATCGTCGGATGCTTCATCAATAGCAAATACGAAAGCTGGTCTGTCAAGTCGGGAGATAACGATTTTGGGAGCCTCATTCCAGAAGTTGACCTTGTACATGGAAGACAAAGTGGCGAGAGCGTCAGCCATCTGATTCTCTGCCCGCGGTACGTGATGCAATTCAACTTTGTCAAAGAAAGGCAACAATCTCCTTGCATAATTCATGTAATGTATCAAGTTGGGCTGACGTGTCTCCCATTCCCCTTTTATCTGATTCACGACCAGAGCTGAGTCTCCGTATACATCCAGATTCTTGATTCGCAAATCAATGGCTTCTTCAAGCCCCATTATATAAGCTTCGTATTCGGCTTCATTATTGGTAACTGCAAAGGTCAATCGAGCAGTAAACGAGATGTGCGACCCGTGTGGCGTAGTGATGATTGCCCCTATTCCGCTACCATAAGCATTCACAGCTCCGTCAAATATCATCTTCCATTTGAAACCCAACTCTGGTCCTTCGTCTGGCAACGGTTCTTCACAATCTTTCATCTTTAGGTACATGATATCCTCGTCAGGAAAATCAAACCTCATCGATTGGTAATCTTCAATAGGCTGCTCTGCCAGGTACTCAGACAGTACACTCCCTTTTATAGCCTTTTGCGAGACGTATTGGATGTCATATTCAGTCAAGACCATCTGCCAACGGGCAATTCTCCCTGACAACGCCTGCTTTTCGAATACATATTTGATAGGATCCATCTTCGAGATGAGCATGGTTGTATGATTCAGCATGTATTGCCTCAAACGCTTGGCGGCCCAGGCTAGCGCGCAACAAGTTTTCTCAAGCATTGAGTATCGAGACTCACAATCTGTAAATTTCTTACTCAAGTAATAAATTGCATGCTCTTTTCTCCCTGTCTCGTCGTGTTGACCGAGAACACAACCCATGCTTCCCTCAAGAACTGTCAAATACATAATCAAGGGTCTCCCTGCCACTGGGGGTATCAAAATAGGAGGCTCCTGCAAATACTGCTTTATTTTATCGAACGCCTTTTGACAATTTTCGTTCCATGTTACAGCTTGATCTTTCTTCAATAACTTGAATAATGGTTCACACGTGGCCGTTAGATGAGATATGAACCGAGCGATGTAGTTCAACCTCCCTAAAAACCCGCGCACCTCTTTCTCTGTTTTAGGCGTCGGCATTTCTTGTATCGCTTTTATTTTAGCAGGATCGACCTCTATTCCTCTTTCACTTACGATAAACCCCAACAGCTTACCCGATCTCACCCCGAAGGTGCATTTATTAGGGTTCAGTCTCAGCCTGAACTTCCTAAGCCTTTTAAATAACTTCAGCAGATTCACCAGATGCTCTTCCTCCGTCTGGGATTTGGAAATCATATCGTCAACATAAACTTCAATCTCTTTATGCATCATATCATGGAAAAGAGTCGTCATCGCACGCTGATATGTTGCCCCAGCATTTTTCAAACCAAAGGGCATCACTTTGTAGCAAAATGTTCCCCAAGGCGTTATGAAAGTAGTCTTCTCCATGTCCTCTGGCGCCATTTTAATCTGATTATAGCCTGAAAACCCATCCATGAAGGAGAATACGGAGTATTGAGCAGTATTATCAACTAGCACGTCGATATGAGGAAGTGGAAAATCGTCTTTTGGGCTCGCTTTATTCAAATCCCTATAATCCACGCACATCCGAACCTTGCCATCTTTCTTCGGCACTGGTACGATGTTAGCAACCCATGAGGGATATTTTGTCACAGCCAGGAAACCAGCATCCCACTATTTTTGAACTTCCTCTTTGATCTTTACTGCCATGTCTGGTCTAGTCCTGCGAAGCTTTTGTTTGACCGGTGGGCATTCTTCTTTCAGTGGCAGACGGTGCACAACCATATCTGTATCAAGCCCTGGCATATCTTCATACGACCAAGCGAATACATCACTATGCTCTCGGAGCATTTCAACCAGTCTTCGCTTGATATCGCTCTGCAGTGCGGCTCCGATACGAATATTCTTCTCAACCCCTTCCGACCCCAAGTTGATAATTTCGATGACCTCTTCGTGAGTCAGAATGACACGCTCTTCTTGTTTCACCAACCAAGACAGTTCTTCAGGAATGTCGCTATCTTCGACAACCTCTTCTTCGGCCTGAAATACCGGGTGCTCGAAGTCGGGACGAGTCATAGGTAGTTCAAGGATGTCATCTGAAAATGTTATCCTGCAAAAAGAATGGTTAAATGCTTCAAAATGCGTATAAAGCGAATAGCCACGTTGCCATTTTATTGAAAAATACAAGACAAGAAAAACAGAGATCACAACATTTGCACATGAAAAAAACGCCTTTTATTTAATGACAAACCCGCAATGTTCATAACAGCACAGCCCTAAGCAAATCCTGATGCCCCGGGAAGGACATCAGATTATTCAACAATTAATAAAACAAAGCATTACTGTTTAAGAGTCACAGGAACAAGCTCCCGAATGGACCAGTTGCACAGTCCCTGTCCTGGCGTGCTTGGCTGAATCCAGGCATCCATATCACAGTCGCTGTCTCCTTCGTCAGACTCTGAAGCGGCATTGACGGTCTCATGACATACTCCACTGGCAGAGATGGTTATTGGCCCCCTGAAACGGGGTGCCCCCACAGCAGGTGCTGATGACGACGATTGATATCCCAGCCCGAACCGGTCCATCTTTACAGGAATATCCAGCACTTTGCCCCAGCCCTTGGCTTCTCCTGCCTCCACCAGAGCTTGGGCTTCTTTATACGACGAGACGGCTATCTCCGACACTTTGCTCGGCCCGGGACCTTTGTCCTTGATACGCAACCCTTCAAATGCCTGGCAAGGTGTTTCGTGGATCTCTCCATCGACCTCCACATATTTAAACGACGACAGATGGCTGACCAGGATGTCTTCTTCTCCACATACGGTGACTACGCTGTCTCCGACCATATATTTTAACTTCTGATGCAGGGTAGACGTGACTGCCCCAGCCCCATGAATCCAGGGTCTTCCGAGCAGGCAGCTATATGCAGGTTGTATATCCATGATATAAAATTCCGTTGCAAACACCTCCGGCCCCACCTGTAGAGGCAGTGTTATCGATCCGAAAACTGTTCTTCGCGTGCCATCAAACGCTCTGACTACCAAGTCATTGGGCGTGCACAAGATTCCTCTGACATCCAGCTTCATCATCGCTTTCTTGGGCAGCACATTCAAAGACGATCCGGTGTCGACCAATACATGCGACATTACTGATCCTCTACACTCAACAGATATGTGCAGCGCCATATTATGATCTTTCCCTTTCGGGGTCAAATCGAAGTCGGTAAAGCCCAAGCTGTGGCCTGCCTTCACATGTGCCAGCACTCCTTCCAGCTGATTCATGGAGACGTCTTGGGGTACGAAGGAAGTATCCAGGACTTTCAACAAAGCATTTCTGTGAGCTTCAGAACACAATAGCAACGACAAGATAGATATTTTGGACGGCGTCTGTTGCAGATGCTCCACAATCTTATAATCACTTTTTCGAATCAAGCGCATGAACTCTTCTACATCTTTCAATGCCGATGCTTTTTCGCTTGCCTGCACTGGGACATTTTCAACCATTTTTCCTTTCCCCTTTGCCAGTCTTTCGGCCTCTACCTCAGGCGATATGAAGATCCTACCACTCCTTGTCATGCCTCCTGAACCGACCACATTCTCTACAGTCTCGGCTGGTTGCTTATTAACATCAATCTTTATTCCGTCACAATACACTTCCAACCCATATGACCATGGGACTGCTTTTGTGCTCTCGTACGGGATTGGTTCGGCCTTAGTTATGGTGATCAGCGATCGCTGAGCCGGTGCTGTTATAGTGATTGTCTTCCGAGGAATCGTTACAGTGGTCACATCACTCTGATTATCTGCTAATGCCCCTGCAGGTTCTTCAGTTGCTGCTCGGTCAAACTGCAATGTGCCGCCATCAATTAAGGCCTGAATTCCTTTCTTCAAATCATCACACCCCCCAGCTAGGGTCCAGCATTCTAAGCAATACTCGTCACATCCTGGATAAACACCCCCTTGCAACAACCTGCTTTTTATCTCGCTCAGCGGCGTCTTTAAATCATCGACATTTATAACCAGATTCAACCCTTCCTCAGTCAGAATGGCGTTTGCCCCATGATTAGGCATGGGTTTCTGCACTATATTCGGACCTGCCGTTCTGAAATTGATAGCCTTATTGTCCAAAAGATCCTGCACGACATGCTTAAAAGCATGGCAACCCTCTACATCATGGCCCGGAGCCCCTGAGTGGAACTCGCAGTGCCTGCTTGCATCATAACCATACGGAGGAGTTCCCGTTATCGGTGCCAGAGTTCTCTTCTCTACCAGGTTCAAACCCAACAATGTCTACAACAAATCTGCGTACGTTGAGGGAGGCTTCTCAAATACTCTCCTTGGTTTACCACCCTGGAATCTTCGCTGAGCAGGCTGTGCCCCCTGCTGTGGCTGCTGCTGCTGCTGCTGTTGTTGTTGCATTGGCTGCTGCTGAAACGGTTGTTGTTGATATGGAATAGTAACACTCGCCACCTGCTGCGGCTGATGATATTGGTTTCGACCTCTGCCTCTGCCTCGGCCTCGGCCTCCAAACACTGCGCTTGCCTCGCCCTGACGGCGCCCACCAAAAGCCTTCCTATTACTGCCAGATGCATTTGATTCCTCAGCCTGGAACCTGCCTTGTTTAATGTTGTTTTCAATCTTTTCTCCCATCAGAATTAAGTCTGAGAAACTGGGCAAAGATGTATGAAACAACTTGTCATAAAACATGCCTATGAACGTCCCGATAAACATGTCATTCATTTCCTTGTCTTCCAAAGGAGGACGGACCCTGGCAGCCATATCGCGCCACCTTTGCGCGTACTCTTTAAAGCTCTCACCCTTCTTCTAAGACAGCCCTGTCAATTGGACCCGATTGGGCGCCAAGTCGCTGTTATACTTGTAGTGAGCTACAAATGCCTCTGCTAGCTACTTCCATGTCTTTATATTGGTCGGCTCCAACCCCATGTACCACTCTAGGGAAGGGCCCGACAAGCTATCTTGAAAGAAATGCATTAGCATTCTCTCATCAGTTGAATACGCAGACATCTTTCTGTAATAAGCTCGCACGTGCACTTTCGGACAGGTGTCCCCTTTATACTTATCAAATGTAGGAGCTTTGAATTTGATTGGCACCCTCAAGCCAGGTACCAGGCCCATTGTTGACATGTCTAAGCCCACAGCACTTTGGTTCAGGACCCCCCTCATCTGCTCTTCTAGCATTCTGATCTTCTAGGAGTCATCCATCGGCCCTTCGAAACCTCCGCCGGAGAAAGCGTCCTCCTGCTGATCCTCCTGCCAGTTACCATTCCCAGCTCCATACCCATCATATCCATTATTGCGGCCAGCTCTAATATGATTCATCACCGGGCCTCGCCCTCTGTTGCCGTATCCCTGAACACCTCCAGCAGGCCCAAAAGCCATTAACCCAGCGCCGTTTCCATTTCCGAAACCTCCGTAACCCTGATTGGCCACACCATAACCATCTTGCCCAAAGCCTTGAGCATTGAAACCATATTTCCCAGCGTTATCGAATCCCTGATCATTGAACCCGAATCCAGCATTGCCGAAGCCGTTGCCTCCCATATTATCACCCAAGTTGACATCACCAAGCCCAATGTTATGGACAGCAGTCTCGTTCCCAACTCCGACGTTACCGTTCCCAGCAGCGGTAGCGTTGTTGACATTAGCAGCCGGTATATTGACTACCGGTGGAGCCACTGGCGTGGGAGTGCCATCTCCATGAACAGTATCGACTCGCACAGACTGATGATCCTCATTACCGTGACCGGCATTTCTGACCAACAGAGGCTGCACCATGGCTTGCAAATTCTCCTGACCTTTTGCAATAGCTTCCATGGTCTGCATAAAGAGAGCTAGCTTCTCGCGCACATCTTGCATCTCGTTCTGCATTTGATCCATGATTCTTCGACAGTTGGTGCGAGTGGAATATCTGTGCGGGCGCTGATCTGCAATCCTGAAAATACCTGATACAGAGCAGGAAATAAGATATCATCCCGTAATTACCTGCAATACAACATGAATATGAATGCAATGCAATGTGTGTATCTGTGCATTAGGGAAATTCATTCCCCGATTCTAGTGTAAAGGTGCCAGTGCTATGACAGTGCTAGCAATATAAAGATCGGAGCTGAATCACAGGAAATCCTCATATATTGCAGAGAAAACCAATGAGCCAAGAATACAATATCACTGTGAGTATAATAAGAAGGCATGACCTCAACCAACAATCATGGTGATGGTCAGCACTTATGCAAATAAAGCATACAAGCTAATACATGAAATGATCAAGCACTCCCATAAGTCTGGTACTCTTCTAGCAACTTCTTGGTCTCCGGATGACTTGGTCGGGTAAGCAGCCCTTCAACAAGTTGGTTTCTTTTCTTAAGAACGTGTCGCACGTCTTCAGCAGTTTCCTCCCATGCCCCTTCTCCGAAGCGATCCTCTAGTTTACGCTTCTGAGACACAGCTTCACCTCTGCCTTTGATGGCCTTGTTCAGTGCGTTCTGGAGACTATACCGGGTCATCACTTCTTCTTCACACTTCTTGATGCTGGACTTCAACTGCTCTTCGAGGTTGGAAATTTGCTGCTCCAACTTATCTTCCCTCTTCTTATTGTTGGTGAGCGTGGCATTCCAAGTCTTATTGCAAGAAGAGATCTCTCGGTGAGCGATGTCAAGTGCTTTCTTTTTGGATTCAAGCATGTCATGGGAGCTTCTGAACTCTTGCCCCAGACGTTCGCGCTTCTTCCTTTCCTCAGTCAACTCAGCCCCTAGTCTGTTCATTATCTCAATCTGCTGTTGGAAAGCATGCACGACCTTGTTTTTCTCACTGCGCACCTGGGCTAGCTCCTGCTCTAACCCTTCGTTGATCTTCATCAAGGCTTCTTTTTCTTTCACAACTTGCTCGTAGGCCTCCCTAGAAACAGTAGTTGGCTCTGCTACCGGAACGGGAACAAGGACTGGTGCATCTGGAAATGGCATCCGCAACTGACTTGCTCTATCCTGGATCCAAACTCTGTATGGTGCATAAGCCTGACAGTCATTCTTCCCTAACAACGGCTTCCCCCTTCGGTTAATACGCGTCCAGGCATGCTGCAGCTTAGCTAATAACTCCCCCTTCAAATCACCGGTAAAGTACAGAGATTCCTGTACTTCTTCTTCCTTTGGTGGGTTCTTCAGCGCATATCCGAACTGACGGACCAACAGGGATGGGTTGTAATTGATACACCCTTTTCTTCCTATCAGCGGGACATTAGGGTACCCAGAACAACTGAATATAAGCTCAGCCCCTAGCAGGTCTCGATCAAACCACTCAATGTCTTCGGAGGATAGCCTCATCAGGCGCTCTGACCAGCTAGCTGTGGTTGCACTCTCCACAAAAGGTCCCTTCAGGGGAAGGTGGCTCTTAAACCACATATTCAACAAAGGAGCACAGCAGTAAACCACCTTTCCCCTTCTGTTTTCATTCTTGTAGTGCAAGGAGTGGTAGAAGTCTCCGATCAACGTTGGCACTGGATTGCCGGCAGCAAATAGATGGAAAGCGTCCAAGTCTACGAAATTGGGCAAGTTAGGGAACAACACAATTCCATAGATGCATAGAGCCAAAATAGCATTGAAAACCACCCAACATCCGCTCTTGGCATACTCCTGAGCTTTGCCAACCAGGAAATCAAGAGAGAAACCTGAAACCCCAAGCCACGAAGTCACTAACAGTTCGGCAGCGTCCATATGCAAGGCTTTAGCTAAGTCCTCCAACTTGGGCTCAGCAGCAGAGTGAATAAAGGGAACCTTGTTCTGCACTGGTAGCTCAGTAAACTCTACATACTCCTAAATGGTAGGCCCTAGAATGAAGTCAACAAACGTAAAACATCTCAATGTGGGGTCATAGAACTGCATCAAGGTGTACAGCCCGTTCATCTCATCAGCAGTGGGCTTGCAGACTAATCTCAGTAATCTCCCATGACTCATTCTGAAGCTTCTCCTAACCTCCTCATCAGCAAGAGATATCAGACCGAGCAAAGGGGTAATATCAGGCGTAGGCAGCTTATACGCAACTGTTTTCCTCAAACCAGCCATAATCAATACTCAGAAGTCTGGGCACTAGAATCGGAGGATATGCAAATGCACCTGCAGCACAGACACACGTTAATGGGATGCAATGATAATGGGTATGCAAACAATGCAATGCAAGTAACATGCAACAGGGACCAACTGCCGTAGCTGAATAGCCTGAACCATATCAAGAAGTCTCAGATAGACTCTTTAGAAGTCCTCAAACCCTGGTCTCAGATAGACCTAAAACAAAGCTCCAACAATGATCTCTGACAGACCTCCAACCATAACTCCAACTGGTCTCTGGTAGATCTCAAATCATATCTCTAACTGGTCTCTGACAGACCTCAGAACTCTCCCACTGGTCTGTGACAGACCTCAGAACTCTCCATAAATACCCAGGATCTCTGATCAAGAAATAACCGGTAGTCTGAAGGTCTAGTTACCTGCATAACCCCAAACCCTCTCACAGGCGGATGTCCTAGTAACTGACAAAGGTATGGCATCCTATGCGGTCGTCGGCGTCACAGACTTTCAGGGTGGATGATACGATTCCCAGAAGGAGTGGCATCATCACATCCTAAAGAGGCCTCACTTAGCCAACTTCCAAATGATCGGTTCCCGGAGTCGACAATTCAGCTGACCAACAACCCCTTCGACCCAAAGGGTAGAAAAAGAAGCCAACCAGAAGAACCTCGTCCGAGTGTAGATTTCATGAGACACTAATGCAAGCAAAGCCGGCACGCGCCCACTACTTTCTACTCTAATTCTAAGTGCACTCAAGCCCAGGTCCGACTTATCTCTCAATCATGGAACACCCGTCACACCCCAATACAGCAATAATAACAATAATATAATGCTGAAAGTAAATGACAGAAATATAAATCCATACAAAATCCTCGACGGGAAAACAAGCGCTAGGATTGACTCGCTTTAGGGACGTTGGATCCCAAATGCATAAGAACTATCGCAGTCCTTAGCAGCCAGGGGACGTTGGATCCCCAGCAGAGTCGCCAGTTGTCGCTACTGCGAAAATCGGCGCCGGCTGAACAGAAGAGTCGCCACCGTGCGTTATTTATCCCACGGGAGGGAAAGGAAACGCTCAGAGTAAACCTCGCACAACACGGGAAAGGTATGGTCGTCGCAACCAAAACCTGGATTCGGGAGTCGGTTACGCAAGGGGAAGGTATTAGCACCCCTCACGTCCGTCGTACTCGACGGGATCCACGCTTGTTTTCGGGTATGGATTGTTATTCTATCTACTCTACAGGTCAAGGGTTAAAAAGAAAATAAAATGACTCGGCAAAGTATCGCACTTTATGCCTACGTATTCCCGTCTGAAACGAGAAATCAGAGTCAACGTAGTTCGCCTACCTACTGGAAAGGAGGGGAAGGTTGCTCACTAGGATATCGCATCCTATGCCTACGTACTTTCATACAGCATGAAAGATCAGAGCAAACGTAGTTCGGGCCACGGAAGACACAGGTCTGTCTTGATTGATTTTATTCCTTCTGAAAAAGGTTTTTCTGATTAGCAGTCCAAGCGGACAAAAAATGACTTTTTGATGAGTTCACATTCTTTTACGGAAGAAGTGTCTTTTATTGTGTTTGAAATGTTTATTGTGTTTTTCTGTTTGTTTTTGAGAAAGAAGAGACAGAACTCTAACCTACGGTTGCGAAGGGAATCAGACTAACCTAATGTTATCATGCATAGGTTAAGACCTAATGTCTATCATGCTCCTCTCTTGCGCAGAGAGAAACAGAGATCCTAAGGGAATAGACGGAAACAGAAACAATAGCAGATATATACAGTAAAGCAGTAAAATGCATGAATGCAACAATACAGGCGAGGCAAGGGAGTCCCACTCAACCTCGAACCTAGAAAACAAATAGGTAAAAGTGAACAGGATTCACTTTCAACCCAACATGGTAAACAGCAAACAATACAGTCCAGGAAACCAATCAACACATCAGAAATAAAATACAGCAGAAAAATAAACAGCCACAGCAGCTCTGCATCAACATCTGTCTTCAAGTCATCTCCAAACAGCTACAAGCTTTAAGCAAGCATCAATCTCCATCTCCACAGCCTTCTAGCAAGGGCTTTGATTATCAGTCTTCCATCTGCAATGGCTTTTCTTCAAGTCTCAATCTCCAGTATGAATATCAGCCAACAAGATGAAGTGAATGAATGTTAGACAGTCAATTACCTACCAAGGGTGGTTCATTAACTGTTAACATTATACAGACAGTTTTCTCTCAAAAGTTCTATCTTTCAAATACATTCACTGATCCTTCCAAAGGAAGGAGGTGGATATTTGAAAGAGACTTTGAATCATAGAGAAAGGATGGATGCAGACAAGGCATTCCATGTTTGAGAAACAAGCTTTCTAATCTAGAGCCCTGCCTAGCTCCTAAACCCTAGTCTCCTCAACAGCTGCTAGCAGGAATCTCCTCTTCAACTCTGGAAGTTGGTCTTCAAGCTCTGGATCTCCAATGGCTTCATCATCACAAGTCTTCAGCTCTCCCAATCCCCAAGCAATCCCAGTACCCACACAAACAAGCAATAATCCCCAGAGAGGGCACACCACACCAGTCAAACAAATATAGTAGTATACTAATAGCAGTAGGGGAATCCTGATATTTTATAAGGGATCTAATAACTACCCATAATCCCTATAGTCCCATACCCTAAACTTTCAATTTCTAAATCCTAAGGGAAAAGAACTACTTCACCTATGTTGTCACTTAAACCCTAATTTTGTTCATGTTATTCACACCTAAATTTATCACCTAAAACTAAGTCACAAAAATGTGAACTAAAATGTATATACAAGCTAACAATATCTACTAATCAACCTAAAAAGAATGGATTAAAAATAGTAAAACATATATTCAAACTAAAATTAGCAAAATCATGCACCAAACAAAATATTATTTACACCTATTTAAAAGAAAAATATGCTAAAAATATAAAAATGAAATGAACTATTAATTTTTTTGTATGATAATTTTCTTGACAAAATTATGAAAAGAATGCAAAAAGAACCAATGAAAAACATGCATTTTCCAATTTGTTATGAATTTTGAAAGATTTAATGTTTTTATGAATGAAAATAAAATTGAATTAATATGATGGAGGTGCAGCAAGTAATGAATTGCAGTTAAAACATGGGAGCGGGCCAGGCAGTGGGGGTGTTAATAACAATGCGCGCTAGGCCCAGCACGCTTCAGAAAACCAACAAAAATTAAAAAAAGAAAAACGGTGCAACTAGCAATATTTCCAGTTCATTTGTAATTGGGCTCGATTTGTAGGGTGTGATTAGCAAGCGAATGTTGAGCCCAGTCAGATTACTTAAATGAAACGGTGCGTTTCATGGTTTGAATTTCCCTCTGTTTTCGTTCTTCAATCGTGGCCCTTGATTTCAATTCCCAGTCAAAGTCAAAATGGGGATCGTGTGGCTCCCAGATCATCTTCAACCTCAGAAACCCTAGGGTTTCTGAAACTTCCTCTCCATGCGAGCAACTTCCACTCCTCTGTTCTCCCTCATCTCTCCATGGATGCCTTCGACTCCAAGAGCAAAGTTGTTCTAAAAACTTGCCTCTACACAGCCATGACCATAGTTCATCCTAAAACTCAAGCAACCATGGAACCCGATACACATAACAGTTGGAATCCACCATTAATACCTGTCATCAACTTCTCCAAAGCTTGCTCAATTCTATCCTAATCTTGTCTATACCTTATGCTGATCATAACAAGCCATTAATCTAAGGTTCTTGTGCAATATTCCAAGAGTTATCCATCCAAACAGTTCTTGCACTCCATGATCAAACTCCATGAAAACTCTCCAAATTCACCAAACTCAGTCATCTATCCTATCTTAACAATTCTATGCTGTCAAAACCTAATAATTCTAACTAAAACATGCAATTCGAAGGATGAACATACCTGGTGCACAGTGAAGAAAACAGCTATGTAATGTACTGATCCAAGGCTTGTAATGATTGGAAAATGATCCAAGAACTTGATGATGAGTTCTGTATGCAACCAATGATGCTTCAAGGATTTGAATCTCCCAATTCCAAAATTCTTGCTTCTTGGATGATCAACTTGCACAGCTCGAATCCTCCTTTAATTTCACCAATCTTGATGTGAATTATGATCCTTGGATGATGATGATGAAGATCCAATCAGAAAATGTGAGAATTGATGGAGATTTGGGAGAGTTTGAGTTGATTTTGCAAATTGGAAAAAGTGTGTGAAACTTGGTGTTATGAACAATATGAAGCACCAACCATGGCATGAACCCTCTCAATTCAATATATACATGACATTAGAACCTCCTAGAACTTTGGAGAAGCTTCCCATGCACACCTTCCTTACATTTTGGATTATGTAACTTTCATTACAAGTAACCTTGAATAACTTTCAAAACTTGAACCAAGCTCAAAATTCCACTTTAGCCAATGTTCTCAAAATGATTTTTCCATTCAAAATGACCTATAATTTCACCTCATTTGGCCAAAATATGAAAAATCTCATTTTTTAGGTCATTTTTATTCATTAAATCCACCAATTTTGAAACCTTGTGCTATGAATCCTTCCAATCTTTCATGGTCACTTTTATAGACTCAAAATGTCATTTGGAACAAGTTTGATGTTGTAAAGTTTTCCATTTGAAGCTTCCTTGTATGAGTTTTGGGCATAGGCTTGAAATGACCTGTAATTCTCAGATGACCAAAATACCCTTTGCTTGCCAAGACCATAAGTAGAGTTCCACAAATCATATGAAGGCATACTATACCATTATAGAAAGCTAAGACAATGAGGAACAACTCTTATGTTGACCAGAAATTCATTTAAAATCTCCTTGAGGGGTAAAAATTGCTTGGAAGTCAAGTCATTTTCACAGACAAAATTTCAGATACCTCAGATGACCTGTAACTTGCAAGGACCATAAATTGAGTTCTATAAATCTCCTTAATGTCTCCCACCACTCAAATTAAAGGTATTGAGATCCTCTACAAGTTTCATGTTGACCAAGGATCCATTTGAAGCTTGCATTTTGACTTATCTTGCTTGGAAATTTGACCTAAACTAGGGAATTTTACACAGAAACCCTAATTTAGCAACTCCTCTTCTCCTTGATTTCTCTTGATTTCTTCTTAGCATAAAAACATATCTTTCTTTATAGGTCAAATGATGAACCCCACATCTCTCCAATAGACCTTTAATGCCTTTCAATCAGTCATTTGACCTAGAGTTGACCTAGAGTTGACCCCAGATGAAACCCTAGTTGGCTGCCTTCAACTGCAATTCTTGTGATCACACCAATGACTTGTCTCCTTCTCCAAATGACTTTCTAAGTCTCCCATGATGCCCAGATACTATCCATGCTCAGCCCACAGCTCACAATTTCTTTGTTGATCCTCAGATACCCTCAGATAGGAGATGGATGCACTTGCTTGACCAATTGACTTGATAGCTTTCAAATTCTTTCTGATGACTTGAATGGGATTGAATTAGAATAATAACCTCTTGATAGGCTCATAGAGATGAGAATGATGCCTGGTCCCCTGTTGGATGACTTGCTATGCTTATGCTATGCAGATGGTTAGACTATGTGCATGACCCTATATGCAAATGCTAATGTAATTGAAACATAAACCAAGTGAATAAGGTTGAGCAAATTTTAGGGTGCAACAACAGACGATCTTTGATTTATCCGAAGGAAAAGGTCAAAAGAAGGAAAACCTAATTTTGCATCATAAAGAATGCGGGGAGAGATAGAGATAAGGGGTTGGTTAAGCTTAGAGAAGGTATTAGCACCCTAAACTTCTGTAGTACTCTACAGGAACCTTTTGCTTAAATTTACTATTTTGCTTTAGTTATTTGCTTGAGGGTATATTGCTAAGGGTTAGAAAGTGACAGAAAGATCTAAGGGTTAGTCCTAAGTTTACTCGGTAAGACTCGTATCTTGTGCCTACGTATCCTGCGTAGAGGATGGAATCAGAGTAATCATAGTTCCCCTTAAAAAGGAGGTTAGAAACTTCTTAATTGTGGTCAAGGTTTCAATGGGGAATAAGCGTTCTTAAGGAAGCGCTTACGTGGAGTTCGGCGACTCCTATTTCTATATTGTAAGATTTGAATTGAATTAAAGGGGTAAATTAGGTATTTCACGGCGAGAAACCCTAAGACGGAGTGCGGAGACTCCTTAACCTAAGGCTATGGTAAAGGGTATTTTCGTCCACGGCGGGACACCTAGGCAGATTAGGGTTTTTAAACGTTCAAAGGTTAAGGCTATTGACTCGGCGGTCAAACTGCTAGACCTAATCCTTCGGAAGGTTTTAACGGTAAACAATGCAAATTAGTAACTGATTACATGGCAGAATAGAAACATGAGAAAGCATGAAAAGGGTACGGAATTGAAAACAAATAGCGACGATAGCCTCGCATAAATTACACACCCAAAATGAAAAGCAAGAATAATAACAGCGACGATGGCCTCGCATAAATTACAACCATAAAATGAAACGAAAATAAAGGATTGTAAGCCGTACAACTGGAAAAAAACGATGAATGGAACGACGCAAAAATAAGACGAAAATGACCGGGTGAGGTTCAATTTGAAACCGAACGCGAACTGTTAGAAAAGGTTTGAAGGCTAATTGGAGAATTTACAAAAGAGTTTGAATTTGGATAACTAATCCTAATTATGTTTTGAAACATTTTAATTTACTAACAAAAAGTTTATTTTTCGAAACAGGTTTTTTCTTATTTATAAATATTAAATTTTAAAGAAAAGTTTCTAATTCAAATTAAAAAAAAATAGTTTATTTTAAAAGAAAATTTTAATTATAAAAAAATGCTTTGATTAACAAAATAGTTTTTAATCTTAAAAGTGATTTTATTAACAAAAGGGTTTTAAAATTTTAAAAAAGTTTTAATTTGGAAAAATGGTTTTCAATTTATAAAATGGTCTTAATTAATTTATTAAAAAAAGTTTTATTCTTACATCATTAAAACCAACGAACCTCACTTATGATTTTTATTTATTATTTTTAACTAAAACAATAAATAAATAAATAAATAAATAAATAAATAAATAAATAAACTACCTAACAAATAAATAAAAAAGAAAAATAGAAAAAGACATAGCGAAATAAAAAGGGGGTTGTTCGCTTGTTGTTGACCATCTAGGTTTTTCTCTTCATTTTCCTTATCTTCTTCCTCACATGCATGCCGGCGGCGGATACCTCCATGGTCGGGGTTGTTGCTTCCGCGGCTTCTTCCATTCTTCTTGCATGTTCTTTGTTCTTCTTTCTTTGCTCCATGAAACCTGAAAAATCACAAAAACAAAACCAACGGAAAACTGACCCAAATTGCTCACCCTTTCGCTACGGGGTTGGAAGCGATTTGTTGGTGTGTTTTGAAGGCGGTGGGCGATGGTGATGATGGATCTCCGTCTGTCTGAGTCCGGATGGATCTTTTTTAGGATCAATCTCTTCTCTCCTTCTGATGTGCTTTCGTTCGTGATTTTCCACTTTATCTGGCCGAAGATGGAAACTGAGGTCAGATCTCGACTTTTTGACGGTGGTGGTGGCTTCACGGCGGCCTTCCTTCGCTGACGGCGTTGTCCGTTTTTCGGTCCCCCCTGAAGCGTACGAGCTGATGATGCATTTATAATATTGATTTGTTTTTTTTGTGGACTTGGATTGTATTGCTGTTGTTGCGATTCCTGTGGTTGTTTTGAGGAATTTTTGGCGTTTATGTTGGATTATTTGAAGGAAGTTTTGCTTGGCTCGTTTTGGTACAGAAACCTTGCATATTTGTTGTTACGTTTTGACCGGGTTACGTTTTGGTTATTATTGAGGCTGCGAGATTGTTGTTGTGACCTTGTTGTTGGAATGTTGCGTTTTACCAGGATGTTCTGTTGATATTGTTACGCATCTAATGGATTTGTTGCGCTTTGGGCTTGCTTGTTTGATTGTGGTGATGCATTTGGCTTGCTGTGTTTGATCCGTTGGATTTAGAAATTTCTGGGAAATGTGTTAAGGCCGTGTTTGGCAAAACCATTTTCAGAATAAGCACTTTTTCAGAAAAGTGCTTTTTCCAAAACCATTTTTCCAAAATCACTTTTTAAAATCACTTTCTCTCTCTGGCTGGAAACTTAGAACAGATACTGACGGGTCCGGGACGGAATCGATAAAATAAGTCGGGAGCTGGCTTCGACTTTGTCGTTGCCCTCCCGACATACCCAATGATGACAATCCCTTTAAAGTCGACTGTCGACTAGCAGAAAGCAGGAAAACACACATCTGTCACCATAAATTCTTCAAATCAAATCTTCGCACTGATTTAACTTTGAAACTTCCGTAAAAATCCGCTCATCATCAAATAAATTCCATGACTCGGTGACGAGCGCACAGTGTGATTTTTCCTACAAAACCAACAGACTGAACAAACCGTTTAACGGTTAGTTAAAATGTCATGCAGAATGAGATGACATGCGAAATGAACCTAATAATCTCGGGGAAAAATTTGAGGTATTACACTGTTGTTCTTTATCTTACAAATTAATATTGAATTTTCTCGTAATTCACAACAAGATTCACGATAAGTGGTGCAGTGAGCATGGAGCAAAGATATATTTTTGACAAGTGAGCACCATGGTTAGTAGATGGCAGGTCGAGAAATTTTCCGGTAACAATGACTTCGGGTTGTGGAAAATTAAGATGCAAGCAATTTTAATTCAAGAGAAGTGTATCGATGCTTTGAAGAGTGAAGCATTGATGCCTGTAGGGCTTACACAGGTATAGAAGACCGAGATGGTGGATAAGGCCAAGAGTGCCATTATCTTGTGCAATGGGGATAAAGTTCTAAGAGAAGTCGTCAGGGAGCAAACTGTGGTTGTTATGTGGGAAAAACATGAATCATTGTACATGACAAAGTATTTGGCTCATAGGTTGTATCTGAAACAACAACTTTATTCATTCCGAATGGTGGAGAACAAATCCATAGTTGAGCAGCTCACATGATTTCACAAGATTATCGATGATCTTGAGAATATTGAAGTGAAGATTGATGATGAGGACAAGGCTTTGCTCCCGTTGAGTACATTACCCATATCCTTTGAGCACTTTAAGGATTCCCTTCTTTATGGTAAGGAAGCTACTATTACTTTAGATGAAGTCCATACGGCGATGAAATCCAAAGAATTTTCAAAGTCGAAAGATTTGAAGATTGAAGATAGTGATGAAGGCTTAAATGTGTCAAGAGGAGGAAGTGAGCATAAAGGAATATCCAAATCAAAGAGGTCTGACAAGTCAAAGGTAAAATGTTTTAATTGTCAAAAAATAGGTCACTTTAAAAGGGATTGTCCTGAAAGAAAAGCCAATGAAAATTCTGTTCAAGTTGTAGTTGCATTGGGTGAGGAAAGTTATGAGGATGCTGAAGCACTAGTACTATCGAGTTTGGAAACTGAAGATAGTCGGGGTCATTGAATCAGGTTTCTCTTATCACATGTGTCAAAGAATACAATGCTTTGAAACTTTGAAGATGGTGCAAGGTGGAGTAATTCGCCTTGGTAATAATATGGCATGCAAGGTTAATGGTATTGGTACGGTTAGATTTAAAATGTTTAATGATCGTGAACTTCTTATTCACAATGTGAGGTATGTTCCACAACTCAAGTGAAATTTTATTATCTATAAGTATGTTTGATGATATAGGCTATGGTACTAGAGTTGAACATGGAGTGTTGAAGATTTCGCGTGATGAATTGATCATTGCTAAAGGGTCTAAAATATGTGGTTTATATATTTTAGAAGGTTCAAATGTTATTATTCATTCATCGTTATCTAGTGGAGGCTTTCATGACAAGGAAGAGCTATGGGATTTGAGGCGTTATGAATGCCTTGAGAAACTTTCAGAGGAGCACAGTGAATTTTGCAGAAATTAAGGGATAAAAATGCATGTTACCGCTAAGTTGTTATTGAGTTTTTGGGGAAGAGCTGAGGTTAAAGCCGCTTACTTGGTTGGTACAGAATTTCTTCAAAAGAAGAATAGTGAAAACCAAGGGAGAAACATGGGGAAAAATATAACGGAGAAAACTCAGTTTGAGGTGGAGTTTCCTACTATGGATGCCAGTAGTAGTGAGAAAACAGTTACAGAGACCTTAGATTATCGTTTGACTCATGATAAGGTAAGGAGGGTTATTGTTGCATCTCAAAGGGACGATTATGCTAGCCTTGGATATTATATTTTTAATGTGGCTGAAGGATTGCAAAATAAAAGAAGAAAAACCTTCAGGGAGGCATTTGAAAATAGGTGGAGTCAAGGGTGGTTGAAAAATCATACTTGTAGGCTTGTTAAATTACATAGGCAGAAAAGGGTAATTGGGAACAAGTGGATTCAAGTTGCGAGATCAAGATTCAAGGGTTACTTGAATTTGATCAAAGTTATTGATTAAAGTTTCAACTTAGTAGAGAGCAGCAATGTTGTTGATTGTTAAATTGGTATCAACACGGTTTAAAGTTAAGGCGAAGATTGTTGTAAATATGTTTAAAAACCTTTGTTGATGAAGGGAAAGAAAACATATTTTGGAGATTGCATTTACCGTGAAAATCAGAAGTTTTAGAAAATCGGACGAAAAGTCTAGAAAAAAAATGAGTCGATGACTAGTGATATCCGTATGGATGAATAGTGACATTCGCATGGTAAATAGTATTTTCCATACGGTGGATATTGTTTTTGAGTTTTTGGGATTTTTTCGATACGGTGTATGGATCCATGTGATTTTGGGTTTTATTTATTGGGTATTTGCTATTATAAATATGTATCTCTTATATGCTTGGTGTTGCACCCCAAAATTTGACCAACCGATTCCCACATCTGGTTTATGTTTCGACTCATTTTTGCATTTGCATCTACATACCGTATTTTGTGCAGCCAGACTGATTTTATCGGGATTACAGCCCTTTCCTCATGTTTCAGACAATTCAACAGTTTCAGATACGGAGATTTATTGTGGAAATTGCGCTCTGCCCGGTGATTCAGTCTACGCTGTTGGTTTCGGTGGTATTTCGGTATCCGATTTTATTACTGTTTATTTTGTCGCATTCTCGTATTTTATGTTCGTCATTTTTATTTGAGATTTATTTCTTATTCTTGACATGGTCTTTAGATTTAAAATAGGTTTTATTTCTTATTTTCTATTTTAGATATTCTAGTTTTTTATAGATTTTAATTAGTATTTTCTAGAATTTATTGGTTTTTAGAATATTAGATTTTATTAATTCTATTAATTTATTTTATTAGATTTTTATATATCTAGATTTAATTAGGATATTGCTTGTTTAGTTTTAATTAGTTTTATTTTAATTGATTTGTTTCTAGAATATTTGTCATTAGCTTTTACTATAATCAGATTTTTAATTAATATCTTTTCAATTTAAATTAGCATTAATTCGTATTCTTTATTAATCTTGTATTAATTAACTATTAGTTTTTCATTTAAGTATGTCTTTAGTGTAATCAATTTGTCTGCTTTATTATTTAATTTGTCATTAATTTGGTCAGCTAATTAAGTTTTGCAGGCGCATTTGTCAGATTTTCGCAGCCCATTATGACACTTGTCAGCACTATAAAGGTCCTCATTAATGTTGTGACACATTTCCCCATGCCATGCAAACACTATTCCATCTCACCGGAGAAATTCACACGAATCAAATATCACCGGAAACACTCGCCGGAAAATTCATGGCACCGCCGGAATCTTCATAGACGTTCTTCGTTGTTCATCATTTTCCCAACGCAATTCATGAATCTTCATCCGTGTTCACCCATGTTCATAACTTTCTCCAGAAATCCCTATGAACATTCAACCTTCATATAATTTTCCAGAAAACCCATCAAATCTTCATACGAAACCCAACCGTGTTCATCCAAGTTCTTCAAATATTCAAATCTTCAACTGTTTTCTCCAGATTCTTCACACAACTTCATCAATGTTCATATGATTTCCCAGAAACTCAAAACATTCATCCATATTCAAAAACAATTTTCCAACATCATTCAAACCTTCATACAATCTTCATAACACCTTCGTGTTTTTTCCAGAAATCCATAGATCCTTCATACCAACTTCATCATTGTTCTTCATACCTTCATCAATACACTTTTTCCAGAATTCATCCTAAACTCATCCGAACCTACATCTTCATGAACTTTTTTCCAGAAACCACAAACCAACTCCGGATCTACAACATGCACCATGAACAAACCTTCGTCAACTCCAGATCCATACGAACTACCCCCGTTTTCATCAATATTTCCCCAGAAATCGCAGGAAACTTCAAACATCAGCTCCTTCCATCATCACCGAACATCATCCGTGAATACATTCACCTCTGAAAATCCTCCAAACTTCATTTTCCTCAGATCTAATCTCCACCCAACGACATTCACTGAAACCCTCAACTCACCACAATCTCTTCAAGCCATCACCGTAAACAACGAGCTTCCACTCGCGATCCTTTCCACTCGTCAACGCACCAGATCTAACCTCCAGGATTTGAGAAAAGTCTTTTTGTTTTGTTTTGATTTTGTAGATTTGTTATTTCATTTCGGTTTTGTAGGTTACACATCAGAGATGGTGATGTTTGAAGAAAACGAAACTGAGCTGAGTGAGAGAGGTTTTATTGGAGAAGAAGAGAAGGAGTTGGAACAGATGGAGAGAGAGGGTGACGGCTTGAACGGAAGCGGCGGCTAGGGTTTGGCCAACATGAACTGAAGGAAGAAGGAGAAGATTAGTGGAACTTCAACTCGGTTGGTGGGCCTTTGCGGCCCGTTTATTTGTTTTTGGATTCACACCCCCCATTACCTTTCGCACACCCCCCTGTTGTTTATTTCTGATTGTGCATGTTGGGGCCAAACCCAACCGAATTTCAATTATGACACCTCCCTCTGTTTGGTATTTTTGGCTATTGGATTTGGGCTTAAAGCCCTGCTGCATTTTGCTGGCTATGCACCCCTCTGCTGGACTGTTACCCCCTTTGTTTTATTTTTTATAATAGTTTGTAAATACATTTTTGTATATATTATGTAAATAAATTTACTATTTTTTTTTCTTTTATAAAATTATAGTATTATTTTTCATTTTGTATATACTTTTTTATTATTTTATTTTATTTTAGAATATTATAGTATTATTTTTTTCTTTTAAAATATTATATGTATATATTAAATATGTAGAATTTTTCATATTCAATTTCATAATTTCTTTTAGAGTTTATTTTTCTATTAGAGATTTTATTTTCAATTTTAGAAGTTGATCCTTATTTCCATTTGTTATTGGACATTATTTTATCTCATTTTCTATTTGTAGGTCGATGACGAGACCTCCGTAAACCATTATAGATCAACTTGTTGATGGATAATGTAGGATCCGAGACCACTTTTTCTCTCCTCATTTTCTCTTCTTCTCCTGATTTTATTTTGCTTTTCTTCTGGTTTGGTCCGTGTGACATGATTTAATTGGAGAATGATTCGCAATATCATTTCTCTATCTTGTCTTTGTCACGGATATCAATACGCTGCCTCTTGGGATTTGACTTCGTTTATAAGTCGAATTATGATGGTTCAGCGTCACACTGGTTTTGATTCGAAATGTCATCATCAAGGATAAAAGAGTAGAGCTTGGAAATGGAATTTGCACGCAAAAGTCAAGGGTCAACGGAACCACTCCGTTCGGTAACATTGTTTTTATTTCACTTCTTTCATCTCTTTTTATTCAACCGTCGAGTGTTGTGAGTTGTAGCGTTAGATACGTGGGAAATGATGAGTGGGTGGTCACCTCTCACTTGTCTAGAGTGTTTAGCGTATGTCCTTAGGACAATATGTGACACATTCGCTCTTACGTCTTAGGACTTCGCGTGTGCGTCCCGTTCTGAACCTTTTCTCTCGCATCCTGGCGATTGAGACTCTTCTCTCTTTTCTCTCGCGTCCTGGCGATTGAGACTCTTCTCCTTTTCTCTCGCGTCCTGGCGATTGAGACTCTCTTCCCTCGCATCTTGGTGATTGAGCTCCCTTATCTTGCCCCCGTGCAATCGAAATCCCTTTCTCTTGCCCCCGTGCAATCGAGACCGTTTTCCGTAGTTGCCCGAACTACGTTTGCTCTGATCTTTCATGCCGTATGAAAGTACGTAGGCACAAGACGGCGATGTCTTGGCGAGCAACCTTTCCCCCTTTCACCCGTAGTTGGCCGAACTACAGTTGCTCTGATTTCTCGTACCAGATGAGAATATGTAGGCATAGGATGCGACATCCTAGCAAGCACATTAACAACTAACTTCTTTGTTCTCTCGCTGCCGTGCGATCGAGACTTTCCCGCTAACGACTAATCTTCCCTTTCTCTTGCCCTAGCGCAATTGAGACCCGACCGTAGTTCTAGTTCCCGTAGGTCCCCGTACCTTTAAACAACGACATACTACGTCCGTTCTACCGCAAACAGGTAACGCCTAAGTCTCCAATGGTCGAGCAGCATACACCTAACTGCTAGAATACGTACGCTAGTATTGTCAATCTCTTCTCTCACCCCCGTATGATCGAGAACACCCTTCGCCTTCCCGTAGTTAGCCTGAACTACGTTTTGCTCTGATTTCCCATGCCAGATGAGAATACATAGGCACAAGATGCGATGTCTTGGTGAGCAAACTCCCCCGTAGTTTCCCGAACTACGTTGACTCTGACTTTTCCATTGCACAAGGGAATACGTAGGCATAGAGCGGCGATGCTCTATCGAGTCAATTTATTTCCGTTTAGCTTTAGCAGCTGTAGATAGATTGTTTTTCACCCTTAGACTAGACAACCCATGCGTGGATCTCGTCGAGTACGACGGACGTGAGGGGTGCTAATACCTTCCCCTTGCGTAACCGACTCCCGAATCCAGGTTTTGGTTGCGATGACCATTCCCTTTTCCCCTTTGCGTTAGGTTTACTCTGAGCGTTTCCTTTCCCTCTTTTGGGATAAATAACGCACGGTGGCGACTCTTCTGTCATAGTCGGCGCTGATTTTCGCAGTACGACAGCTGGCGACTCTGCTGGGGACAGGAATATCCCCTATGCGAGTCAATCCTAGCGCGTGCTTGTTTGTCTCTGGGTGTGTATATTTGTGTGTTGTATTTTGTATATTACTGTATTTACATTTTTCGCACTAATTTTTTTTATCTGTTGTTGTTGTGTTGTTGGGTGGTTGTTCCTCTAAGAGATAAGCCAAAACCCAAGCTTGAGTACACACCTAGCATTAGTAGTGGAGAGTAGTGGGTGGACCTGTTTGCTTAGCAGACACAGTTCCCCATGAAATTCGCGCTCAGACGAGATTCTCTTTGATGATTTCCTTTCCGATCCTTAGGATCCGACTGGAAGTTGGATTTGAGAGTTGTCGACTCTGGGGACCGATCATTTGGGATTCAGTTAAGTGAGTCCGCTTCAAGAGATGATGATGCCACACCTTCTGGGTATCGTATCATCGTTTCTTGAAAGTCTGTGACGCTGATGACCGCATAGGATGCCGAACCTTGTCAGATTAGGTCCATACCTGTGAGTGGGAGGGTTTTGCAGGAAACTCGACTTCCAGCCAACTCGGTATTTTGGTTTTCTCTTCAGAGTGAACTTACTCAGTCAGCAGTGCAGCAGTATTCAGAGCTTTGTGGGGGTTGTGATCCCGTGTTTGCTGCATCTTGCATTGCATTTGCATAAACATCTTTGCATCATTTTGCATATCATTTCTCCAGCTAGCCAGAGTTCTTATCCAGCCTTTGTTTTGATTCAGAAGGTGCTTCTCCAGTGTTTGGTCTGAGCAAGTGTTGATTGTTAGAAGACGACCAAGGGGTTGAAGTAGGATCAAGCAGTGAAGTCAGTTGAAAGTTGTTGGTATCTATGTCAGGGATTGATCTCCAGATTGTTGATACCTTGCTCGGTTTTACTGTGATGACCAATCCTCTGAATGGTTCTCTGTCCGATGAAGACCTTCTGCAAGTGAACAACCTGACTGAAGTTCAATTTGTGCAGCCTTCTGTTGAAGATCAAGATCTACATGAACAGTTTGTTGTCCGAAGTGAACACTCTTCTTCTCTTGATACCTCATATTATCATGATGTTGTTTCCTCTGTGCTGATTTCCAGAAGAGAGGTCCCGATAGCAAAGACCGAAGACCCGAGAGCTCTTGAGTATGCTAGAAAGCTCCGAGCGTTGGAAGAAGGAGTTAAAGCCTTGAAAGTTAAAGATGATGTTAACCTCAATGCTGCAGACATGTGTTTGGTTCCTAGCCTAGTGTTGCCTCCGAAGTTCAGACTGCCAAGATTTGAAAAGTACAAAGGAGATAGTTGTCCAAAGCAGCATTTAGTGATGTTCTGCAGAAGAATGACTTCGTTTGTGCAAAACGACAAATTGATGATTCACTGCTTTCAGGATAGTCTGATTGGGGCATCTCTGAGTTGGTATATGCAGTTAGAGAGTAATCAGATCCGATCATGGTGGATTTAGCCAGAGCTTTTCTGAAACAGTACGATTATAACCTAGACATGGCTCCTAGTCGCATGCAGTTGCAAGAATTGTCTCAAAGGAACAATGAACCCTTCAGGAAATATGTTCAGAGATGGAGAGAATTTGCTGCCAGAGTGCAACCACCGCTTCTAGACCGAGAGTTAATGGGCATGTTTGTAGACTCCCTGCAGAGTCCATACTTCGAAAGAATGCTTGGAAATGCACCAATTTTCTCTGAATTAGTAAGAACAAGAGAACGCATTGAGCACGCCGTAAAAATTGGAAAAATTCTGAATGTTTCGGGCGATCAGGCTAGTGAAACTGAATCTCTCTGTAGCTTTCAAACTGAAGAAGGAATTATGATCTATGCAGTCATGACAGATGTTGGGTATTCTCGAGATGAATCGGTGAACTTCTCGAGATGAATCAGATGTTGGGAATTATGATCAAACACGTTTTCTCGAGCATTGAGTAACAGGACTCACAGTCGGTAAACTTCTTACTCAAATAGTAGATCGCATGCTCTTTACGTCCGGTCTCGTCATGTTGACCGAGAACGCAACCCATACTTTCCTCAAGAACCGTTAAATACATAATCAAAGGTCTTCCGGCCACTGGGGGTATCAAAACAGGAGGTTCCTGCAAGTATTCTTTTATCTTGTCGAACGCCTTTTGACAATTTTCATTCCAGGTCAACACCTGATCCTTCTTCAACAACTTGAACAGCGGCTCGCACATCGCAGTTAAGTGAGATATGAACCGAGCAATGTAGTTCAACCTCCCTAAAAACCCACGCACTTCTTTTTCTGTTTTAGGCGTCGGCATTTCTTGTATTGCTTTTATCTTTGCAGGATCAACCTCTATTCCTTTTTCGCTCACAATAAACCCCAGCAGTTTACCTGATCTTACCCCGAAGGTGCACTTGTTAGGGTTCAGTCTCAGCCTGAACTTCCTAAGCCTCTTGAACAATTTCAGCAAATTAACCAAATGCTCCTCCTCCGTCTGGGATTTTGCAATCATATCATCAACATAAACCTCGATCTCTTTATGCATCATGTCATGAAAGAGAGTCATCATAGCACGTTGATATGATGCCCCGGCATTCTTCAATCCGAAGGGCATCACTTTATAACAAAATGTTCCGCAGGGAGTAATGAAGGTGGTCTTCTCCATGTCTTCTGGCGCCATTTTGATCTGATTATAGCCTGAGAAGCCATCCATGAAGGAGAATACGGAGAACTGAGCAGTATTATCAACCAACACATCGATGTGAGGAAGTGGAAAGTCGTCTTTCGGGCTCGCTTTATTCAAATCACGGTAGTCTACACACATTCGTACTTTACCGTCTTTCTTTGGCACTGGCACAATATTAGCGACCCATGAGGGATATTTTGTAACAGCTAGGAAACCAGCATCCCACTGTTTCTGCACTTCCTCCTTGATTTCCACAGCCATATCGGGTCGAGTTCTTCTGAGTTTCTATTTAACCGGCGGACATTTCTCTCACAGTGGCAGACGATGAACAACCATATCCATATCCAACCCAGGCATATCCTCGTACGACTAAGCAAATATATCACTGTACTCTTTGAGCATCTCAACCAACCTTTGCTTGATGTCGCTCTGCAGCGCAGCCCCTATACGGATGTTTCTCACAACCTCTTCTGACCCTAAATTGATGATCTCAATGACTTCCTCGTGAGGCAGAATGATTCTTTCTTCTTGTTTCAATAACCAGGTCAACTCTTCTGGCACGCCGCCATCTTCGATAACCTCTTCCTCAGCCTGAAATATCGGGTGCTCAAAGTCGAAGTGAGTCATAGGCGGTTCATAGATGTCATCTGAAATAGTAATCCTGCAAAGGAAATGGTTAAATGCTTCAAAACACAGACAAAGCAAATAACCACATTGCCCTTTTATTGTTAAAAACAAAAACAGGAAAAACAGGGATCACAATATTTGTATATGAAAAACGCCTTTATTTCATTATTAAACAATGTAATGTACATAACCAAATGGCCCTAAGCAAAATCACTATGCCCCGGGTAGGACACAGGATTATTCAACAATTAAGAAAACAAGTCATTATTGTTTAGTTGTCACAGGAACAGTTTCCCGGATAGACCAATTGCAGAGACTTTGTCTTGGCACGCTTGGCTTGATCCACGCATCCATATCACAGTCGCTATCTCCGTCTTCAGCATCGGAAACAGCATTGATAGTCTCATGGCATACTCCATTTGGTGTAATTGTTATCGACCCTCTGAACTTGAGTGTTCCTGAAGAGGATGCTGATGACGAAGGATGATATCCAAGCCCGAATCTATCCATTTTTACCCGAATCTCCACCACTTGACCCCAGCCCTTGGTTTTGCCTATCTGCACTAGAGCTTGAGCTTCCTTATAAGATGACACGGCCACCTTTGGCGCTTTGCTAGGCACTGGAGCTTTGTCTTTAATTCGCAACCCCTCGAAGGCTTGGCAGGGTGTTTCGTGTATTTCTCCGTCGACCTCAACATATTTAAACGAAGACAAATGGCTAACCAAAATATCTTCTTCTCCACAAACAGTGACGACACTATTTCCCACCATATACTTCAGCTTTTGGTGCAACGTGGACGTGACTGCCCCTGCAGCATAAATCCATTGGCGCCCAAGAAGGCAGCTATACGCTGGATGGATGTCCATTATATAGAACTCAGTTTCAAATACTTCAGGCCCCACCTGCAACGGTGATGTTATTGATCCAAAAACCGACCTCCTCGTTCCATCCAACGCTCTCACCACTAAATCACTGGGCGTGCAGATAATCCCCCTGATATCCAGTTTCATCACGGCTTTCTTCGGTAGCACATTCAGGGACGATCCAGTGTCTACTAAAACATGGGACATGACCGTGCCCCGGCATTCTACTGACACATGCAATGCCATATTGTTCTCTCACCCTCTCGGAGTCAAATCAAAGTCTGTGAAGCCCAAACTGTGCCCCGCATTGACATGCGCCATCACCCCTTCTAACTGATTAACAAAAACTTCTTGAGGAACGAACGACGTGTCTAGAATCTTCAGCAAAGCGTTCCGATGGGCCTCAGAACATAATAGTAATGATAAGATGGAAATTTTTGACGGCGTTTGCTGGAGGTGCTCAGCGATTTTGTAATCACTTTTACGAATGAGCCTCATAAACTCCTCCACATCCTTAAGTGACGTTTCCTTTTCGTTCAGCTGAGAAGGGCCACTCTCAGTTACCTTGGCTTTGCCCTTGGTCAATCTTTCTACCTCTACCTCGGGTGACGTGAAGATTCTTCCGCTTCTGGTCATACCCCCTGTTCCGACAATATTATCTACAACCCCAGCTGGCTATCCACTGACTTCAATTTTCTCACCATCGCAATATACCTCCAACCCGTAAGTCCACGGCACTGCTTTAGTACTCTCAAAAGGGACTGGTCCTGCTTTGGTAATTGTGATCGTCGGCCGCCTGGAGGGCGCCGTTATCGTTATTGTTTTCCTCAGAATCGTTACCGTCGCAACATCGTTCTGCTCATCACATAACGCCTCTACAGGCTCTTCAACCGCGGTTCGCTCGAATTGCAAGGTACCTTCATCCATCATAGCCTGAATGCCCTGCTTCAACTCATTACAACCCTCTGGCTGGGTCCAACAATCCAAGCAAAATTCATCACACCCTGGGAATACACCCCCTTTTAACAACCTGCTTTTAATCTCACCCAACGGGGTTTTCAACTCATTGACATCCATCAATAGATTCAAATTCTCTTCTGTCAAGATGGCATTTGCCCCATGATTGGGCATAGGCTGTTGTACGATATTTGGACCCACCTGTCCAAAGTTGATAGCTTTGTTGTCCAACAAATCCTGAACTTTGTGTTTAAATGCCTGACAAGCTTCTACATCATGCCCGGGTGCCCCGGAATGGAATTCGCAATGCTTGTTGGCATCATACCCATAAGGAAGTACCGTCCCTGTAGGCGATGCCAAAGTTCTCTTCTCAACCAAGTTCAACCCTAGCAGGGTCTGAAGGAGTTCTGCATACGTGGACGGAGGTGCGTCGAACACTCTTTTCGGTCTCGTATTTTGTACCCTTCTCTGACCGGGATTATGTACTTGCTGTTGCTGTGGTTGTTGTTGTTGTTGTTGTTGTTGAGGCTACCCTTGTTGAGGAAAAGGGATAGTGACACTAGCTATCTGTTGAGGCTGAACATACTGATTTCTTCCTATGCCCCTGCCCCTGCCACCAAACACGGCACTAGTATCACCCTGTCGTCTACCGCCAAATGCTTTTCTTGTACCTCCTGCTGAAGTAGACTCACCTGCTAGGAATCTTCCAACTTTAATCCCATTCTCGATCATCTCCCCCATAAGAATCAAATCTGAGAAACTGCTCAACGACACGCTAAACAGTTTTTCATAGAACATTCCTGTAAATGTCCCAATGAACATGTCATTCACCTCTCTTTCAATTAAAGGAGGATGCACCCTCGCTTCCATATCGCGCCACCTTTGCGCATACTCTTTAAAACTTTCACCGTTCTTCTATGACAAACCCTGCAATTGGACCCTGTTTGGCGCCAGATCGCTGTTATATTTGATCTAAGTGGGCTCCAGCCCCATATACCATTCAAGTGAAGGTCCTGACAAGCTATCCTAAAAGAAATGCATGAGCATCCTTTCATCATCTGAATACGCGGACATCCTTCTGTAATAAGAGCGAACATGGACCTTAGGGCAGGTGTCCCCCTTGTATTTGTCAAAAGTGGGAGCCTTGAATTTCAACGGCACCCTCAGCCCTGGTACCAACCCCATAGTAGTCATATCCAAATCGGTGGAGTTCTGATTCACTACCCCCTTCATCTGTTCTTCAAGCAATCTGATCCTCTAAACAGGGTCAATAGGTCCTTCAAATCCCATGCCTCTTCCCGAAAAGGCGTCCTCCTGGCGGTCTTCACCCCAATTCACATTTTCATTTCCATACCCGTCGTAACCAGTGTTGCGGCCAAACCCTTGCTGATTGATTATGGAACCTCGTCCCCTGTTACCGAAACCCTGATTGACCCCAACAGGTCCGAACCCAGTGTTGACAGGAATCACCCCAGCACTATTTATATTACCAAATCCACCATTCCCTTGGTTAGTGTTACCAAAACCGTCGTAACCGAAACCCTGAGTGTTGAAGCCGACTTTCCCGTCCTGATTGACGTAATCAAATCCATGATCATTATAGCTGAAACCATTGTTGCCAAAACCATTACCGCCATGGTTGTTACCACCGCCTTGGTTGGCGTCCCCAAATCCAACATTGTTAACAACAGTCTCGTTTCCATTCCCTGTGTTGCCAGCGCCAGCGCCCTCGTTTACCACCACAACAGGTGGGGTCACTACAGGTGGAACCACAGGCGTAGGGGTCCCATCCTCCGGAATAGTCTCAACGTGCACAGAATTGTGGTCATTGTTGTCATTCCCATTATTCCGCGTCAGCAGCGGCTGTACCAAAGTCTGGAGGCTCTCCTGGCCCTTAGCAATGTTATCCATTGCTTGCATGAACAGATTCAGCTTCTCGTGAATTTCCTGCATCTCAACTTGGACTTGATCCATGATTCTCTTGCAGTTGTTTCGGGTTGAGTAGCGGTGGACTCTTTGTTCGTCAATCCTGAAAAACCTGGAGATACAGGAAATAAGATACATATTTAAGAATACTGGTCATGCAATATGAATGCAGATGCAATTGTGTAAATATGCTACAGGTTATATTCCCCCCCCCCCCCCGATTCTAGTTTCGGAGAGAAGGCCATCACGACAATGGAGTCCCCATCAAGCAAACAAGGAATCAGAAAACCCTCATATATAAACAAATGCCAAGAGGCTGAGTACAAGAGTACAACTGAATACAACTGAAGAGACCTCGGCCAACAAGTCTGGCGATGGTCAAAATACAAGTACAGATAACAAAAGCAAGGCAAAAGACAACTCAGGCCGAATGGCGCTCTCTGACGTCTTCCAATATCCCCAACGTCCCTGAACGACCCAGTCTGGAGATTAGCTCTTGTGTCAGTAAGGCATGCCGCTCGGCAGTGGATCTCAGCTTTTTGGCGTCGTCCTGGCAGGTTCCTTCGCCAGAACACTCGTCGAGTCTGCATCTCTTGGAGCCGGCTTTCACTTCATAACCTCTCAGCTTCTCGTCAAGGTCAGTTGCTCTAAGCTCAACAACGCTCCTAAGTGATGTCTCTTCAGCAATCTTTGCGTCCTGGGCTCTAATCTGCGCCTCTAGCGTAGCAATCTGCAGCTTCAGTTCATCTTCACGCTCCTTCCGCTTGGTAAGCGTGGCATTCCACAATGCTTCCCACTTGCTGAGGCGGGAATAAGCTTTGCTTAAAAGTTCTTTCTTGGAAGTAAGCACCTTGCTAACACCGTTCAAGGCTATTCCCACTTTTTCTTTCTTGTTGGTCTCTTTCGTCAACTCTGATCCCAACCTATTAATCAATTCAGTTTGTTCCCTCACAGTGAAGGTAGCTTCATTCTTCTCATGACGCAATTGGAAAATCTCCTTCTCTAACTCATCATTGGCTTTCTTCAATTCTTCGTTTTCAGCCAACAATTTGTTATACTTTTCGACCTCTATCGAAGTAGGTGCCTCAATCACTGGAAGATACAGAGGTTCCACAGCAGGATATGGCATCAAAGAAACACTAGCTCTCTCGCGGATCCAAGCTAAATAAGGATCATAAGCTTTGCAGTTGCTCTTACAAGGCAAAGCCTTCCCACTCCTGTGGATGTTAGCCCATGCATGTCTCAACCTGATCAAAACAGCCGCGTCTAATAAGCCTGTGAGATACAGAGATTCCTTTATCTCCTTCTCAATAGGAGCGTCCCTCAAAGCATAACCAAACTGTCTCACCAGCAGAGAAGGGTTATAGTTAATACAGCCTTTCCGTCCGATTAAGGGGACATTCGGAAAGCCACTGCAACTATATATAATATCGGTGCCAAGCATGCTCCACTCAAACCAAACGATGTTCTCAGCAGACAGTCCCATCAACCGGGAAGGCCAATCCAAAGTATCAACAAACGGCCCAGTCTTCGGAAGATGTCCCTGGAACCACCTGTACAAAAGAGGAAGACAGCAGGAAACATTCTTGCCACGACGTTTCTCATTCTTGTAGTGGATGGAATGATAAGCATCGCCCAAGAGAGTAGGAACAGGATTCTTCGAGGCAAGAATCAAGAAGGCATCTGAGTCGACAAAATCTGGCACATTAGGAAAAAAGACAATCCCATAGATGCAGACAACTAGAATGGCACTGAAGGCAATCCAACATCCGTTCTTCGCGCACTGTGTAGCCTTCTCAATCAGGACAGACAGGTGAAAACCATAAGCTCCGTTCAGCTTGACCAACCCTCCACAGAACTCAGAAGCGTCCAAACTGACAATCTCAGTAAGTGTAACCAAATTAGGCTCGACCTCAACATGTATAAAGGGCATCTGGTCTATCACGGGAACTCCCAACATAGCAGAATACTCCTCCAAAGTGGGTGCCAGAATAAAGTCGGGAAATAAGAAGCATCTCAGTTGCGGCTCATAAAACTGCATCAAAGTATACACCCCAGTCGTCTCAAATGCAGATGGGCTGTACAACAAACTAAGCAATCTCCCATAGGATACTCTGAACTCAGACCTCACTCTCTTATCTGCTAGAGCAACCAAACCCAACAAGGAACTAATATCTGGCGAATGCAACCGATAAGCAACTGTCCTCTTCGTGGACTCCACGTCTGGCTAGAAGGTACATTAGAATCAGAGGGGAATGATCACACCTGCAACATAAATACACGTTAATGAAATGCAAACATGAAAATGCACATGCATATGCAAACAGGAGATCAAGTGCAATGCTGATGAACTGTGCTGCTTTGTACTGAAGCCTGAGGACCATCAAATCTTCATCTCAAACCAAACCAACCACTCAAATGAACCCTGTAACCACATCTCACTGACAACGATAAACCAGGTACTCTGAGGCCAAAGGTTTCCTGCAAACAGACCTACCTACCCCTCACAGGTATGTACTTAACTCGCAGACGAGGTACGGCATATTATGCGAGTTCAACGTCACAGACTTTCAAGAGCGATGATACGATACCCAGAAGGTGTGGCATCATCACCCCTTGAAGCGGCCTCACTTAGTCGAATCCCAATTGATAGGTCCCCAGAGTCGACAATCCTCGGGTCAGACAACTTGTCGAGCCCTAAGGGCCAGGCAAGAAGCATAAAAGAGAATCTCATCCGAGCGCAGATTTTGCGGCTAGCTGGTGCGAGCTAAGCAAGCAGGCTAACCACTACTCTCTACTTCTAAGTCTAGGTGTAACCTCAAGCCCAGGTCCGGCTTATCTCTCAATCTAACCCTCTTCCCAGCCCAACAACAATAATATAATACTGAAAGTAAAGGCAGAAAGGTAAATACATACAACACCCCCAGACGGGAAAACAAGCGCTAGGATTGACTCGCATAGGGAACCGGAATCCCCAGCAGAGTCGCCAGCTGTCACTACTGCGAAAATCGGCGCCGGCTATGACAGAAGAGTCGCCACCGTGCGTTATTTATCCCAAAGGAGGGAAAGGAAACGCTCAGAGTAAACCTAACGCAAAGAGGGAAAGGAATGGTCGTCGCAACCAAATTCCTGGATTCGGGAGTCGGTTACGCAAGGGGAAGGTATTAGCACTCCTCAGGTCCGTCGTACTCGACGGGATCCACGCTTGTTTTCTATCTAAGGGTGTGTTATTCTATCTACTCTAAAGGTCTGGGTTAAAAAGAAAAGAAAATGACTCGACAAAGTATCGCACTTTAGGCCTACGTATTCCCGTCTGAAATGAGAAATCAGAGTCAACGTAGTTCGCCTACCTACGGGAAAGGAGGGGAAGGTTGCTCGCTAGGATACGGTATCCTATGCCTACGTACTTTCATACAGCATGAAAGATCAGAGAAAACGTAGTTCGGGCCACGGAAGACACAGATTTGTCTGACTGTTTTTTAGATCCTTCTGAAAAGGTTTTCTTCTGATTAAAAGTCCAAGAGGACAAAAATAACACTTTGATGTTTGTTTTGAATCTCTTACGAAAGAAGTGTTTTTTTAGTGTGTTTTCCATCTCTGACGTACTAGAGACTATGATTTGAGAGTGACTGTGTCGTATGTCACCCTAAGGGTAACACACTAAACAATCAGATTACTGAAGAGTGACCCTCCAGCAACCTTTTCTCAAATAGCTTAAGGCTCTTAACATACGAGATCGATTATCCTTATTACTGCGTTTTGAATTGTTTTGAGATAGAAGAGAAAGAAACTCTAACAAAAAAACCTAGGGTTGAAAGGGGGAAGCAAAACTGCCCTAAAGTTGTCATGCATGGATAAGAACCTAATGTTTGTCATATTTCTCTCTTGCACAGAGGGAAACAGAGATCCTAAGGGATAAACGGCAAAAGAAACATATATATACAGTAAACAGTAAACATGTATGCAATGCAGCAGTACAAGCAAGGCAAGGGAGTCCCGCTCAACCTCGAACCTGGGAAAACAATAGACAAAGTGAAACAACTTCACTTCAAACCTATGGGGCAAGCTGAACAAGCCAACAAACAATACAGAAAAAGAAAACAACACCAGCACCAGCTCTGACAGCAACAAACAAGCTCCTACAGTTGATAGCATAAGCAGCAACAGCTCTGACAGCTACAGTTGATCAAACAGCAAAGGGTTGACAGTAACAACTTCTTCAAGAAAGACCCCATCAACAATCTTCAACAATATTCAAGCTTTAGATAAGCTCCTATCTTCAATAAGCTCCATCTCCAAGAAAGAATCAATTAACAGATTAGGCTGAAATGTTAAGAAGCTTAGTGACAACCCAAGGAAATCACTAAGAACTTGACATTGCAAATGAAGGGTATCCTCAAAGTTCTACCCAACCAAAGCATGATCTACATCCCTCCTAAGGAGATATGGAACTTCTTTGGGGGACCTTGTGTCATGGGATTGAACAGAGGCACAAGAAGCTCTCTGTGTTTGAAAGAAGAAACAAGACTACTCTAATGCTCTTCCTATATACCCTAACTCCTAAGCCTCTGACAAGCACTCCAATAGATGAGAAATCTTCAATTCCAAGCTTCTTCAAGCCATCCCAAGCAACTTCATTTGATCTTCAAGTCATCCAAGCAAAGCCCAAGCCAAAAGCACACCCAAAATAGCCCCACACAACTATAACCAAACCAAATATCCAATGGAGAAACCCACAATTACCACACAAGTTGCAAAAATCAAATAAAATGCTAAAACTCACCATAAAATCCTAAGTAAATTTCTAAGGGGACCTAAGCCTATACCCAATACCCCATATAAACCCCAAGGCCTAAATCAAACCCTAAGTCCCCAAACTATGCCCTAAACTACAACTAGTTGTGTTAAAACCCTAATTCTAACACCTCTCCTATTCACCTCTCAAACTAACCTAAATTTTAATCACAAAAATATGAAAAAATTCCTAAGGGTACATGCTTCCCTAATCTAATCAACCTTACAAGATTACTCCAAAATTCCTCACCAAACTCTCATACTAAATTCAGAAAAATGAAGTATCAAACAAAAGTAAAATAAAAGCAATAAAATTGTAAAATATGCCAAAAAATATAAAATTCATGAAATTAATATTTTTTTTAGTTTCATAAAATTCTAGAGACCCTAAGGAAACCAGGGAAAAAAGTCTCATCCTAAAATGATTATTTTTCAATTTATTATGAATTAAATTCTAATCATATGTAAAACATGAAAATAAAAGAAAATAAAAGGAAATTGACAGACAGGCGTGATGAATAGCAATTGATCCAAGTTATCTCTCCAGACTGGGCCAAGGAGGGGGTGTCATTAGCGAGCGCGCTATAAGCCCAAACCAACTAAAAATAACATCAGAAAAAGAAAGGAAATTGACAAATTCGTGTGTCAAATAGCAATGCATTCACACGTTAATTTCCATTGGGCCTTCAGGTAGGGTGTGGATAGCAAAGTCTGCCTTAAGCCCAAAACAAAAAAATAAATGAAACGGGGCGTTTAGATTGTGTACTCAGATTCCTTCACAAGCGAAAATCAAATCGTGGTCGTGGGATTCAGGTTGGGTCAAGGTCAAAGTCTTCATCCAACGGTCAATCCATCATCTTCCTCATTTCAAATCCTGGGAGGGAAATGAACCAGACGGTGGCCGGAGGTGGCGCCACTGTCGTCCCCAAATGCCAACTCTCTAAATCCTCACCAAAACTCAGCCCTAAATGCATCATTCTGCTCGCTTTTTCACACTGAGCAAGAATCTACCCTCCATTTTCATTAACCCTCATCACAACTCCAAACACGATAAAGAACTCAGAACCTGCTCAAGATTCAACCATCACCATTCTTCAAATTAAAGTGCTCAACATCATCACCATGCTACACTGAGTAATTACCACTATCTAACTAAGCTTAATTCATCAAGATCAGCAAGAACAGTCCATCACAAGAAAATCGGTCACCTAAGATTTCATCTCTAAACATCAAAATTCTTTACTAGAAACCACCCTAGCCATGTCTACAATCTATCTAAGCATCTAAATCCTATTGATTCTACTTAAATTATGCTACACGATGAAGTTTACCAACCTGCAAAAATCTGATGAACAGAGTGATGAATCCTTCAAATCTCCCTTCAATCTTTTTCAAATATGATCAATGATTGATTATCAAGCTTCTGTATGCATCAATTTGTGTTGAATCTCTCTGAATCCTCAAATTCGATTTTGAGTTGCAAGGGATGAACTCAATATGCTATCTCTCAATTCTTCAGCAATCTTCACCAACCAAAGCTTTGAATCAGTCATAAACCTTATATAGAACCTGTAGGAATGCTCTTGAAACATCTGGAATGATCTATGTGAGATATCCAATATCTCTTGCACTTGAAATTATCATGAGAAGTTCATACATGACAGTCATGTTCAGCTTGCTTCAGCAGCTTGGTTTTGATCCAAATTCTCTCCAAATGATATATTGAATGTGTTAAGAATGGTTAGATCCTTGGTTTTGATCCCATGAATGGTTTGACATATGTAACTTATATGTGAAGCTACCAAATGCAAATGTGTTCAAATGACCTCAAATGGGAAAATTGGCATTGCCATCATCTTTAACCTCATTTCTGATCAAATTGATATGTCATATGCCCCATTTTGACCTTAAAACAAAAAATCACAAATTTGACTTTTTAAATGACTTTAATTCTTCCTTTTTTTAGGCCATTTTTGAAATTTTGTGATGCAAGCCATTCCAAGCTCTCATGACCTTATATCTGACCTAGAAACACCATTCTAAGCACATCTCATGTTGAACATTTTTTCATTTGAGGAGTGGAAGATAGAGATTTTGACCTATGTTGAAAAATGACCTATAATTCAATTTTCCCAAAATACCCCTGGATTGCCAAGATCATAACTTGAGTTCCACAAATCTTCTTGAGGACTTCTAGGACTCAAATTAAAGGTAAGATCAAGCCCTAAAATTATTATGTTGTCCAAGAATCCATTTTAAAACTCCTTGATGGGTAAAAGTTGCTTGGAAGTCAAGTGACTTTCACAGATAAATTTCAGTGTCCTCTGGTGACTTTTAACTTGCAAGAACCATAACTTGAGTTCTACAAATCTTCTTGAAGATTTCTAGTATTCAAATTAAATCTATTGAGAAGCTCTACAAGTTTCATCCATACCCATGCTTCAACATATAAATGCATGACTTCCATGACCTAGATCTAGGTCTTGATGCCCTTTCTTTGCTCTCCTTGACCTAGGGTTACCCAGATGAAACCCTACTTGTACACACCTCAACTGAGGTTCTTGAACTTGATACAATGGCTTGTCTAAGCTTCAATATGGCCTTCTAGGCATCCCATGAACTTTGTACACACTCCATACCCTCAATTCATGCTTCATACCCCATTGATGACCTCCAATACACCTCAAGTTAGAAGAGAAATCCACTTGTTGACACTCAAATCTCCTCAAAGCTTCAACCCATTCCTTGATGACTTGGATGTTCTTCAGCTTGAATAAGGCCCCCTTGATGTGCTTCTTTAGATGAGGATGGCACTTGATCCCCTGTTAGATGACTTGCTATGTTATGATATGCAAATGATTGGACCATGTACATGATGTAACTATGCAAATGATAATGCAATTAAAACATAAACCAGGTGAAATAGGTTAAGCAAATTTTAGGGTGCAACACGAAGGAATGCTCATTTTCACCCAGTGCCCGTGCCGTATAGCCAGATGCTTCCGCCTTTGATCCAGAACTCTTTGGTGGAACCTAAAGCTCTTAAGCCTGTGCCAGAGCCTTACCCTCCTGGGTACAATCCCCATGCTCAGTGTGGATACCATGGTGGATCCCCGGGGCATTCAAATGAAGATCGTAAAGCTTTTCAGGCAAAAGTACAACAGTTGATCGACAAAGGGTGCATTTCTTTTCCAGAAGGAGTTTTGGTTGTTCATGCCAATCTCTCAATTGACTGAGCTCGCAGATTCAGAGGGTCATTTCCAGAAGCCAGTGGTCCAAACAGGCAGACGTCCTCAACATTGGCAGTCCTCAGACTTTTTATCATTTGCATTTGTAGTTTCTTTTATGTTAATTACTACTTGCTGTTAAATTTGTGTTTTGAATGGTAATATTAATGAAGTGATTATGAATTTTTTATGAACTAATCATGTCGCTTTCGCTCATTTATTGCACAGCACAGACACATGCACTTTTTATCCACTCCACTTTATCACTATGATTAGCAAAGATTGGAGGGAGGATGACGAAAATGAATACTCATAACTGATGATCGTATGCTTTCGAATAAAATCTTGCCGAGGATGTACAGACATTGTTTCATATCCCCTAAACACTGGAGATATAAGGAGTTTGTCCCTAGTCAACCACTTCGAGCCTAGAAGTAGGAGTTTTCTTTCGGACTTTTAAACCCTCACATCTTAACCGGGGGCAGGGTAGTTGTCAGTTAGCTTGACCGAGCGTTTAAATCCTGTAGAGGAGTTTCCCCATTCGAATATCAACCACCATTCATTCACCGCAGGAGGTCGTACCTCATCAGCCACAATGGTTAAACCTCACCAATCAGGAGTGAAGCAATTACAATCCTTTCGGAGAAATCAAGACAGCCAGTGTCACACGACTTGTTCTAAAAAAAAAGAGAAAAAAGAAAAAGGAAAAAAGAAAGCCTGCTAAGTAAAAAGAAAAGAAAAGCTAGAAAGCAAATACTTAGGCAAAAATCAGGGCATTCCGCTGGACTTTAAAATCAAAAGAACTCAAAAGAGTCAGTCCAGGGAAAAATTAGGGAACAAAAGAATGAAAAAGAAAGGATCTCAAAAGAAAAATCCTCAAACAAGGATAAAGTCGTGTGATTACAGACACCGAAGACAAAAAGGAGTAACTGTCACTTCAAAAACCTTGTGAGTCCCTTAACCAATGTTCCCACTATTCAACATATCTCTCGAAGAGGCAAGTGCTTGTGCCAAGTTAACTGAACATTAGGATTGAAGATCATCACGAAGAAGGGGTGGGTACAAATCATACTTTGAGCCTAATATCCTTTGTTGCGCGAACCGTGAACCCGACCATGATACAACCCTTAAAAGACCTAATTGAGGCAGGGTTTATTCTGAAAGCGCATTACGATGAGGTTGAGTAACCTGACTCCTACATGATTTGCTAATCATATCCTTGTTGTATCTCGCACTAATCAAATCAGCACCACGTCTGGACCTTTGGTCCATTCGTCACTCACTATCACGACACTTGATAAGTGACATTCCTTTCAAAATCTGCATGAACACCACATTAAAATTATCATTCGTGAACCAACAATTTTAATTGCAGGTCCGTAGTTGACATGGAGGAAATTCCGACAGGGAATAATCTAACGAGACTGGATTGTTCAGTAGTCTGGATCAGATTTGTGTATACTGTGAAACCCTGTGAATCTGGGGCATTAACTTCCGTTGAGTTTGGAATCAGTCAGGTTGAGGACAAGTCCCGAAGCATCAGTTGATTATGGGACAGTTTGTTCGAGAAGCAGTTGATCAGAAGTGAATCTTCTCGAGACCCAATCAGGGGCAATCATCCAGAGCTTCTGTGATTTGAGGGCAGATCCCTCCAGCGTTCAATCAGATCAGGTTAAGTCGCTTCAACGCTCCTTCAGGGGCAAACCACTTCAGAAGTATATTGAAACCAACCATGTTGAGAGTTGGTTAATTGAAAATGAATCCTTTTGTTGTACAGATGCCAGGGCAAGACATATCGAGATCAGATTATAGCACGCTACTTTCTGTTCAGAGAGAATTTTTCCCAAGAGCGGATTGGGGCAAGTTGAATTGCACTGGGGCAAGTTGTTCAAGCAAGTTTGTTCACCCCAGCAAGAGTTGAGTGTCAGGGAATCGTGTCATTACCCTGCCCAAAAACCTGAACCTTTCGAAAAGGCCTTGCTGTCATCGGATCGTTATCCGACAGCCTAACCTGTTACCTACCATGTAACCAAAGTCATTTCCAAAGCCCAGCTCTCGCCTGGCAAGCCTTCAAAGCCGAGTTCCCGTCTGGCAAACCATCAAACCAGTTATCATCTGGTCCATTTTTCTCAGAATACTAGTTCCTGTCTGGTACCTGTCAGATTTTAACCAGTCCCGTCTGGTCAGTCTTTCAGTAAACACCAGTCCCGTCTGGTCAACACTTTTTCTTTAACCTCCTGTTTAACCAGTTCTTGTCTGGCTAACACAGTTTTAAAGTTCAGTTCCCGTCTGATACCCAAACCCGGAATCAGTCCCCGTCTGATATCCAAGCCAGAAACCAGTCTCGTCTGGTCACCGTTTCTGTAACCATATTGTTCTACCAGCCCCGTCTGGTTATCTTTGCTTTAACCTATTGTTCAACCAGTTCCCGTCTGGCTTACACAGTTTTAAAGTCCAGTTCTCGTCTGGCGAACCGGAAATCAGTTCTCGTCTGATAACCTAACCCTTTTTGCTATCAGTTCTCGTCTGGTAGTCCACCCTTGAATGCTAGCCCCGTCTAGTATTTCCCTTCTAAAATCCATTTTTTTAATAATAACCTATTCTCATCCCTAAACCAGAAAAGGCCTAAATATACCCGACACGATAATTCCCAATGACTCATGTAGTGTCACGTTCCCTGATACAAAGCTCGGTTGATACCGTTTCTCCATGATTGGTGTTCTGTATTCCCTGTGGATGATCGGTAAATCAGGATTATTCCTCCTCAGCAGATGGAAGTCACGTCTTGTCCCCAGAAGAGTTGAGATGGCACTTATCCCTACCAGATGTGGATTTTTCCTCCCCAAGAGAGTATCCTCAGCAGGTCAAGATTGAGATCCCCGACAGAAGGGGCATTCCTAGCCGTGAGCAGTGCACGATCAATCCCCGGTTTGGTTAATCCCCCCAGAGTACAATCAGGTTGTCAGTGGTTTTAGAAGGATCATCCCCGCGCAGGGCCGTCCTTTCCTTTCTCCAGCAGGTTGTCTTTCCTTCAATGGGATGATCATCCTTAATAGAGTTCGCAAGGTCGAGTTTGTGAGCTATTCCCCAGCAGGATTATTTCCTCCCCTGTGGGAGTTGGTCTCACCTTTCCAGCATTTATTTTGCTGGAATGATTCTGTGACACCCGGTCATCTCCAGCGGATTTGGTTTTGTCCTCGGCATTCATGTTGTTGAGACACTTTCCATACCAGTTTTCTCCAGCAGCTCGAGCCTGCATTTGCATTTGCATATATCATCATGTTTGCATCTACCCAAACGCGTAGCATTTCCATGTCGTATGGAGCATTACGCCATTTTCAAACATACGCATTCTGAAACATAAGCCAGGTTGGTTAATTTCTGTGCTTTCAAGTATGTTTTCCTCGCAGGTGGTTGGAGCTCTTGCTCAGGTTAAGTATTGGATGTTCAAGGTCTCGGCGTGAGACATGTGATGATAGCGTTCATTTTGTCATCTTTCCCCACAGAGTTTGTGTTGGTTAAGTTTCTCTTATTACCCCCAGCGGAGTATCTCTTCAAATGTGCTGTTACGTCAGCGTCAAAAGATTTCATGGTTTAAAATTTCTGAAGTTGTCACCTGTTTCCGAAATAGGTGTCTGGCAATGGATTTCAGGATCTCCACAGTAAAGTTCCCCTCAGATTTATTGTCGCATCGACATCAAGATTTGTTGAGCTTGATTGAGTCAGTCCCCAGTTTGATGGAGAAACTGTACTCACGCCAACAAATTCAGCTGCTGTAGATAGACAGAGAAGCTACATATATTGATCGTCGGAGTCAGCTGCTGCGGTGATGGGCAGAGAAGCTGAATGTTGAGTTTGATTGGGTCAGTCCCCAGTTTGATGGAGAAACTATACTCACACTAACGAATATCGGCTGCTGTAGATAGACAGAGAAGTCGTTTATATTGGTTATCGAAGTCAGCTGCTGTAATGATAGGCAGAGAAGCTGCATTTTCAGAGACAGTCCTCGGTTTGATGGAGAAGTTGTGCTCATGTTAAATTCAGCTGTTGTGGATAGACAGAGAAGCTATATATGTTGAGTTGGCGGAGTCAGTCCCCGGTTTGATGGAGAAATTGTGCTTGCGTTAACATATTTTGGCATCCGTAGCATATTGACGGAATCAGCTGCTGTAGATAGACAGAGAAGCTGTGTATATTGATTATTGGAATCAGCTGCTGTAACAATAGGCAGAGAAGCTGTATTTTCGGAGACAGTCTCCAATTTGATGGAGAAACCGTGTTCATTTGAACTTGTACCAGCTGCTGTAGAAAGACAAAGAAGCTGCATATATTGATCGTTGGAATCAGCGGCTGTAGATAGACAGAGAAGCTGTGTGCATTGATTGATGGAATCAGCTGCTGTAGATAGACAGAGAAGCTGTATATGTTGTAATGTCGGAGTCCAGCTGCTGTAGATAGACAGAGAAGCTATATGTTATGAGTTTTCGGAATCAACTACTGTAGTGATAGGCAGATAAGTTGTATTTCGTATTGACAAGATCAGTCCCCATAGCAAGGATGGAGTAACTGTATTTGCGTTTGGTGCCCACTTTTTGTAGCGCATATTCGAAGTTCGATTGTTGATTCAATGCTAGTGACGTCACACAGGTGATTGATGTTAGAATCGGGTTTTCTTTATCAGAAGATTGATTAGTTGTTGCTGTAACAACCAGATTCAGTTCATTGGACGTTATTCCACAAGCAGTTTGTGCAGTTTATTTCTGTGGTTGGCAAATTTTCGGGTTTCTTTGGTATTCAACCGCCTTCTACCTTTGAATGTTTGAAAGCCATTCGCTCTTCAACCCTTCAGGTCCAAGCCGTTTGAATAGGGGCAGTTGTTGCACCCCAAAATTTGACCAACCGATTCCCACATCTGGTTTATGTTTCGACTCATTTTTGCATTTGCATCTACATACCGTATTTTGTGCAGCCAGACTGATTTTATCGGGATTACAGCCATTTCCTCATGTTTCAGACAATTCAACAGTTTCAGATACGGAGATTTATTGTGGAAATTGCGCTCTGCCCGGTGATTCAGTCTACGCTGTTGGTTTCGGTGGTATTTCGGTATCCGATTTTATTACTGTTTATTTTGTCGCATTCTCGTATTTTATGTTTGTCGTTTTTATTTGAGATTTATTTCTTATTCTTGACATAGTCTTTAGATTTTAAATAGGTTTTATTTCTTATTTTCTATTTTAGATATTCTAGTTTTTTATAGATTTTAATTAGTATTTTCTAGAATTTATTGGTTTTTAGAATATTAGATTTTATTAATTCTATTAATTTCTTTTATTAGATTTTTATATATCTAGATATAATTAGGATATTGCTTGTTTAGTTTTAATTAGTTTTATTTTAATTGATTTGTTTCTAGAATATTTGTCATTAGCTTTTACTATAATCAGATTTTTAATTAATATCTTTTCAATTTAAATTAGCATTAATTCGTATTCTTTATTAATCTTGTATTAATTAACTATTAGTTTTTCATTTAAGTATGTCTTTAGTGTAATTAATTTGTCTGCTTTATTATTTAATTTCTCATTAATTTGGTCAGCTAATTAAGTTTTGCAGGCCCATTTGTCAGATTTTCGCAGCCCATTATGACACTTGTCAGCACTATAAAGGTCCTCATTAATGTTGTGACACATTTCTCCATGCCATGCAAACACTATTCCATCTCACCGGAGAAATTCACACGAATCAAATATCACCGGAAACACTCGCCGGAAAATTCATGGCACCGCCGGAATCTTCATAGACGTTCTTCGTTGTTCATCATTTTCCCAGCGAAATTCATGAATCTTCATCCGTGTTCACCCATGTTCATAACTTTCTCCAGAAATCCCTATGAACATTCAACCTTCATATAATTTTCCAGAAAACCCATCAAATCTTCATACGAAACCCAGCCGTGTTCATCCAAGTTCTTCAAATATTCAAATCTTCAACTGTTTTCTCCAGATTCTTCACACAACTTCATCAATGTTCATATGATTTCCCAGAAACTCAAAACATTCATCCATATTCAAAAACAATTTTCCAACATCATTCAAACCTTCATACAATCTTCATAACACCTTCGTGTTTTTTCCAGAAATCCATAGATCCTTCATACCAACTTCATCATTGTTCTTCATACCTTCATCAATACACTTTTTCCAGAATTCATCCTAAACTCATCCGAACCTACATCTTCATGAACTTTTTTCCAGAAACCACAAACCAACTCTGGATCTACAACATGCACCATGAACAAACCTTCGTCAACTCCAGATCCACACGAACTACCCCCGTTTTCATCAATATTTCCCTAGAAATCGCAGGAAACTTCAAACATCAGCTCCTTCCATCATCACCGAACATCATCCGTGAATACATTCACCTCTGAAAATCCTCCAAACTTCATTTTCCTCAGATCTAATCTCCACCCAGCGACATTCACTGAAACCCTTAACTCACCACAATCTCTTCAAGCCATCACCGTAAACAACGAGCTTTCACTCGCGATCCTTTCCACTCGTCAACGCACCAGATCTAACCTCCAAGATTTGAGAAAAGTCTTTTTGTTTTGTTTTGATTTTGTAGATTTGTTATTTCATTTTGGTTTTGTAGGTTACACATCAGAGATGGTGATGTTTGAAGAAAACGAAACTGAGCTGAGTGAGAGAGGTTTTATTGGAGAAGAAGAGAAGGAGTTGGAACAGATGGAGAGAGAGGGTGACGGCTTGAACGGAAGCGGCGGCTAGGGTTTGGCCAACATGAACTGAAGGAAGAAGGAGAAGATTAGTGGAACTTCAACTCGGTTGGTGGGCCTTTGCGGCCCGTTTATTTGTTTTTGGATTCATACACCCCATTACCTTTCGCACACCCCCCTGTTGTTTATTTCTGATTCTGCATGTTGGGGCCAAACCCAACCGAATTTCAATTATTACACCTCCCTCTGTTTGGTATTTCTGGCTATTGGATTTGGGCTTAAAGCCCTGCTGCATTTTGCTGGCTATGCACCCCTCTGCTGGACTGTTACCCCCTTTGTTTTATTTTTTATAATAGTTTGTAAATACATTTTTGTATATATTATGTAAATAAATTTACTATTTTTTTTCTTTTATAAAATTATAGTATTATTTTTCATTTTGTATATACTTTTTTATTATTTTATTTTATTTTAGAATATTATAGTATAATTTTTTCTTTTAAAATATTATATGTATATATTAAATATGTAGAATTTTTCATATTCAATTTCATAATTTCTTTTAGAGTTTATTTTTCTATTAGAGATTTTATTTTCAATTTTAGAAGTTGATCCTTATTTCCATTTGTTATTGGACATTATTTTATCTCATTTTCTATTTGTAGGTCGATGACGAGACCTCCGTAAACCATTATAGATCAACTTGTTGATGGATAATGTAGGATCCGAGACCACTTTTTCTCTCCCCATTTTCTCTTCTTCTCCTGATTTTATTTTGCTTTTCTTCTGGTTTGGTCCGTGTGACATGATTTAATTGGAGAATGATTCGCAATATCATTTCTCTATCTTGTCTTTGACACGGATATCAATACGCTGCCTCTTGGGATTTGACTTCGTTTATAAGTCGAATTATGATGGTTCAGCGTCACACTGGTTTTGATTTGAAATGTCATCATCAAGGATAAAAGAGTAGAGCTTGGAAATGGAATTTGCACGAAAAAGTCAAGGGTCAACGGAACCACTCCGTTCGGTAACATTGTTTTTATTTCACTTCTTTCATCTCTTTTTATTCAACCGTCGAGTGTTGTGAGTTGTAGAGTTAGATATGTGGGAAATGATGAGTGGGTGGTCACCTCTCACTTGTCTAGAGTGTTTAGCGTATGTCCTTAGGACAATATGCAACGCATTCGCTCCTACGTCTTAGGACTTCGCGTGTGCGTCCCGTTCTGAACCTTTTCTCTCGCATCCTGGCGATTGAGACTCTTCTCTCTTTTCTCTCGCGTCCTGGCGATTGAGACTCTTCTCCTTTTCTCTCGCGTCCTGGCGATTGAGACTCTCTTCCCTCGCATCTTGGCGATTGAGCTCCCTTCTCTTGCCCTCGTGCAATCGAAATCCCTTTCTCTTGCCCCCGTGCAATCGAGACCGTTTTCTGTAGTTGCCCGAACTACGTTTGCTCTGATCTTTCATGCCGTATGAAAGTATGTAGGCACAAGACGGTGATGTCTTGGCGAGCAACCTTTCCCCCTTTCACCCGTAGTTGGCCGAACTACAGTTGCTCTGATTTCTCGTACCAGACGAGAATATGTAGGCATAGGATGCGACATCCTAGCGAGCACATTAACAACTAACTTCTTTGTTCTCTCGCTGTCGTACGATCGAGACTTTCCCGCTAACGACTAATCTTCCCTTTCTCTTGCCCTAGTGCAATTGAGACCCGACCGTAGTTCTAGTTCCCGTAGGTCCCCGTACCTTTAAACAATGACATACTACGTCCATTCTACCGCAAACAGGTAACGCCTAAGTCTCCAATGGTCGAGCAGCATACACCTAAATGCTAGAATACATACGCTAATATTGTCAATCTCTTCTCTCACCCCCGTGTGATCGAGAACACCCTTCGCCTTCCTGTAGTTAGCCTGAACTACATTTTGCTCTGATTTCTCATGCCAGATGAGAATACGTAGGCACAAGATGCGATGTCTTGGCGAGCAATCTCCCCGTAGTTTCCCGAACTACGTTGACTCTGACTTTCCCATTGCACAAGGGAATACGTAGGCATAGAGCGGCGATGCTCTATCGAGTCAGTTTCTTTCCGTTTAGCTTTAGCAGCTGTAGATAGATTGTTTTTCACCCTTAGACTAGACAACCCATGCGTGGATCCCGTCGAGTACGACGGACGTGAGGGGTGCTAATACCTTCCCCTTGCGTAACCGACTCCCGAATCCAGGTTTTGGTTGCGATGACCGTTCCATTTCCCCTTTGCGTTAGGTTTACTCTGAGCGTTTCATTTCCCTCCTTTGGGATAAATAACGCACGGTGGCGACTCTTCTGTCATAGTCGGCGCCGATTTTCGCAGTAGCGACACTTGGTGTTTGACAATCTTAGGGTTTTTGCCAATAAGGGAAACCAATGGTTTAGAGGTATAGCATACACTTTCATCTATACACAAAGAAAATCTTGGGCTACGCTTTGGGTTTGAGTGATTCATATATTGAGAGTTGAAGAGGTAGGAAAACACTTGGGTAGAAAATAGGGTTGTTCTTGGGCGCCTTCAAGGTTTTTCTTGGGAACCTGAAGGCGAAGACTATTTTCTTACAACTCATCTGTAATCTCTTGTAACAATTTTCTGAGTATAGTGAATTAGAGAGCTGCTCACTCCCCTAGAGTAGATCGTTTGATCGAACTGGGTAAACAAACCTTCAATTTTTTCTTACCTTATTCTGTTATATTATCTGTGTACGGATTATTATTATTGTAGACCATTTATTTTGGTTGCTATGGTTCTTTGCCTCACAAATTAATATTGAATTTTGTCGTAATTCACAACAAGATTCACGACAAGTGGTACAGTGAGCGTGGAGTAAAGAGATATTGTTGACTAGCGAGCATCATGGTTAATAGATGGTAGATCGAGAAACTTTCCGGTAACAACGACTTCAAATTGTGGAAAATTAAGATGCAAGCAATTTTAATTCAAGAGAAGTGTATCGGTGCTTTAAAGAGTGGAGCATTGATGCCTGCAGGGCTTACACAGGTACGGAAGACCGAGATGGTGGATAAGGTCAGAAGTGCCATTGTCTTGTGCCTCGGGGATAAAGTTCTAAGAAAAGTCTCCCGGGAGCAACACAGTTTCTATGTGGGCAAAACTTGAATCATTGTACATGAAAAAGTATTTGGCTCATAGGCTGTATCTAAAACAAAACCTCTATTCATTCCGAATGGTGGAGAACAAATCCATAGTTAAGTAGCTCACATAGTTTCAAAAGATTATTGATGATCTTGAGAATATTGAAGTGAAGATTGATGATGAGGACAAGGCTTTGCTCCTGTTGAGTTTATTACCCAGATCCTTTGAACACTTTAAGGATGCCCTTCTTTATGGTAACGAAGGTACTTTTACTTTGGATGAAGTCCAAGCCGTGGTGAAATCCAAAGAATTCTCAAAATCGAAAGATTTGAAGATTGAAGATAGTGCTGAAGGCTTAAATGTGTCAAGAGAAGGATGTGAGCTTAAAGGGATGTCCAAATCAAAGAGGTCTGACAAGTCAAAGGAAAAATGTTTTAATTGTCAGAAAATTGGTCACTTTAAAAGGGATTGTCCTGAAAGAAAAGTAAATGAAGATTCTGTTGAAGCTGTAGTTGCATTGGGTGAGGAAAGTTATGAGGATGCTGAAGCACTAGTACTATCGAGTTTGGAAACTGAAGATAGTTGGCGTCATAGACTCAGGTTGCTCTTATCACATGTGTCAAAGAAAAGAATGCTTTGAAACTTTGAAGATGGTGCAAGGTGGAGTAGTTCACCTTGGTAATAATAAGACATGCAAGGTTCATGGTATTAGTACGGTCAGATTTAAAAGGTTTAATGATCGTGAACTTCTTATTCACAATGTGAGGTATGTTCCACAACTCAAGCGAAATTTGTTATCTATAAGTATGTTTGATGATCTAGGCTATTGTGCTAGAGTTGAACATAGAGGGTTGAAGATTTCACGTGATGAATTAATTATATAAAGGGTCTAAAATATGTGGTCTATATATTTTAAAAGGTTCAAATGTTATTATTCATTCATTGTTAACTAGTGGAGGCTTTCATGACAAAGAAGAGCTATGGGATTTGAGTATAAAGCGTTATGAATGCCTTGAGAAAGTTTCAGAGGAGCACAATGAATTTTGTAGAAATCTAGGGATAAAAATGCATGTTACCGCTGAGTTGTTATTGAGTTTTTGGGGAAGAGATGAAATTAAAGCAGCTTACTTGGTTGGTAGAGAATTTCTTCAGAAGAAGAATAGTGAAAACCAAGGGAGAAACATGGGAAAAACTATAATGGAGAAAAGTCAGTTTGAGATGGAGTTTCCTACTATGGATGTTAGTAGTAGTGAGGAAACGGTTACAGCGACCTCTGATTATCATTTGACTCATGATAAGGTAAGATGGGTTATTGTATCATCTCAAAAGGACGGTTATGTTAGCCTTGGATATTATGTTTTTAATGTGGCTGAAGGACTGCAAAATAAAAGAAAAAAAACCATCAGGGAGGCATTTGAAAACAGGTGGAGTCAAGGGTGGTTGAAAAATTATACTTGCAGGCTTATTAAATTACATAGGCAGAAAAGGGTAATGGGAACAAGTGGATTCAAGTTGCGAGGTCAAGATTCAAAGGTTGCTTGAATTTGATCAAAGTTATTGATTAAAGTTTCAACTTCGTTGAGAGCATCAATGCTGTTGATTTTAAATTGGTATCAACATGGTTTAAGTCAAGGTGGAGATTGTTGTAAATATGTCTAAAAACCTTTATTGATGAAGAGAAAGAAAACATATTTTGGAGATTGCATTTATCGTGAAAATAAGAATTTTTCGAAAATCGAACGAAAAGTCTAGAAAAAAAATCGTTCGGTGAATAGTGATGCCTGTACGGATGTAGTGACATTCGTACGATGAATAGTATTTTCCGTACGGTCAATAGTGTTTTTTGAATTTTCGGGATTTTTTCGATTCGGTCCATGGATTCATGTGATTTTGGATTTTATTTGTTTGGTATTTGCTATTATAAATATGTATCTCTTATATGCTTGATGTGTGACAATCTTAGAGTTTTTACCAACAAGGGAGACCAAGGGTTTAAAGGTATAGCATACGGTTTCAGCTATGCACAAAGAAAACCTTGGATTATACCTTGGGATTGAGTAATTCATATATTGAGAGTTGGAGAGGTAGGGAAACACTTGGGTAGAAAATAAGGTTGTTTTGGGGCGCCTTCAGGTTTTTTCTTGGGAATATGAAGGCGAAGACTATTTTCTTGTAACTCATTTGTAATCTCTTGTAAAAACTTCCTGAGTATAGTGAATTGAAGAGCTGCTCTCTCCCTTCAGAGTAGATCGTTTGATCAAACTAGGTAAACAAACCTTCAGTTTTTTCTTACCTTATTCTGTTATATTATCTGTGTACGAATTATTATTGTTGTAGACCATTTATTTTGGTTGTTATGGTTCTTTGCCTCACAAATTGATATTGAATTTTGTCATAATTCACAACAAGATTCACGACAAGTGGTGCGGTGAGCGTGGAGTAAAAAGATATTGTTGACAACCGAGCATCATGGTTAATAGATGGTAGATCGAGAAATTTTCTGGTAACAACGACTTCGGATTGTGGAAAATTAAGATGAAAGCAATTTTAATTCAAGAGAAGTGTATCGATGCTTTGAAGAGTGAAGCATTGATGCCTGCAGGGCTTACACAGGTACGGAAGACCGAGATGGTGGATAAGGCCAGGAGTGCCATTATCTTGTACCTCAGGGACAAAGTTCTAAGAGAAGTTGCCAGGGAGAAAACCGCGGTTGCTATGTGGGAAAAACTTGAATCATTGTACATGGCAAAGTCTTTAGCTCACAAGTTGTATCTGAAACAACAACTTTATTCATTCAGAATGGTGGAGAACAAATCCACAGTTAAGCAACTCATAGAATTTCACAAGATTATAGATGATCTTGAGAATATTGATGTGAAGATTGATGATACGGATAAGGCTTTGCTCCTGTTGAGTTTATCACCCAGATCCTTTAATCACTTTAAGAATTCTCTTCTTTATGGTAAGGAAGGTACTATTACTTTAGATGAAGTTCAGACGGCGGTGAAATTCAAATGATTTTCAAAGTCGAAAGATTTGAAGACCGAAAAAAGTGGTGAAGACTTAAATGTGTCAAGAGAAGGAGGTGCGCATAAAGGGATGTCCAAATCAAAGAGGTCTTACAAGTAAAAGGTAAAATGTTTTAATTGTCAGAAAATTGGTCACTTTAAAAGGGATTGTCCTGAAAGAAAGGTTAATGAAGATTGTGTTTAAGCTGTAGTTGCATTGGGTGGGAAAAGTTATGAGGATGCCGAAGCACTAGTACTATCAAGTTTGGAAACTAAAGAGATTTGGGTCATTGACTCAGATTGCTCTTATCACATGTGTCTAAGAATAGAATACTTTGAAACTTTGAAGATGGTGCAAGGCGAAGTAGTTCGCCTTGGTAATAATAAGGCATGCAAGGTTCATGGTATTAGTACCGTCAGATTTAAAATGTTTAATGATTGTGAACTTCTTATTCACAATGTGAGGTATGTTCCTGAACTCAAGTGAATTTTGTTATCTATAAGTATGTTTAATGATCTAGGCTAATGTACTATAGTTGAACATGGAGTGTTAAAGATTTTGCATGATGAATTGATTATGTAAAGGGTCTAAAGTATGTGGTATATATATTTTATAAGGTTCAATTGTTATTATTCATTCATCGTTAACTAATGGAGGCTTTCATGACAAGGAAGAGCTATGGGATTTGAGTTTAAGGCGTTATGAATGCCTTGAGATAGTTTCATAGAAGCACAATTAATTTTGCTGAAATCAAGGGATAAAAATGCATGTTACCGCTTAGTTGTTATTGAGTTTTTGGGGAAGACCTGAGGTTAAAGCAGCTTACTTGGTTGGTAGATAATTTCTTCAAAAGAAGAATAGCGAAAACCAAAAAAGAAACCTGGAAAAAAATATAGCAGAGATAACTCAATTTGAGGTGGAGTTTCCTACTATGGATGCTAGCGGTATTGAGGGAACGGTTACAACGATCTCTGATTATCATTTGACTCATGATAAGGTAAGAAGGGTTATTGTAGCATCTCAAAGGGACGGTTATGCTAGCCTTGGATATTATATTTTTAATGTGGCAGAAGGACTTCAAAATAAATAAATAAAACCTTCAGGGAGGCATTTGAAAACAGGTGGACTCAAGGGTGGTTAAAAAATAATACTTGTAGGCTTGTTAAATTACCAAGGCAGAAAAGGGTAGTTGGGAACAAGTGGATTCAATTTGCGAGATCAAGATTCAAGAGTTGCTTGAATTTGATCAAAGTTATTGATTATAGTTTAGACATAGTAGAGAGCAGCAATGTTGTTGATTGATAAATTAGTATCAACACATTTTAATGTCAAGGTGGAGATTATTGTAAATGTGCTTTAAAACCTCTGTTGATGAAGAGAAAGAAAATATACTTTGGAGATTGCATTTACTGTGAAAATTAGAAGTTTTAGAAAGTCGGACAAAAAGTCAAGAAAAAAAATTGGTTTGTGAATAGTGTTGTCCGTACGGATGAATACTGACGCCCGTACGAGGAGTAATATTGTCCGTACGGTGAATAGTGTTTTCGAGTTTTCGGGATTTTTTTCGATTCGGTTAATGGATCCATGTGATTTTGGGATTTCTTTGTTGGGTATTTGTTATTATAAATATGTATCTCTTATATGCTTTGTGTGTGACAATCTTAGAGTTTTCACCATCAAGGGAGACCAAGGGTTTAAAGGTATAGCATACGGTTTCAGCTATGCTCAAAGAAAACCTTAGATTACACATTGGGTTTGAGTGATTCATATATTGAGAGTTGGAGTGGTAGGGAAACACTTGGGTAGAAAATATGGTTGTTCTTGGGAACCTGAAGTGAAAGACTATTTTCTTGTAAATCATATGTAATCTCTTGTAATAACTTTCTGAGTATAGGGAATTGGAGAGCTGCTCTCTCCCCCGAGTAGAACGTTTGATCGAACTGGATAAATAATCCTTTGATTTTTTCTTAACTTATTCTGTTATATTATCTGTGTACAGATTATTATTGTTGTAGACCATCTATTTTGGTTGCTATTTTTCTTTGCCTCACAAATTGATATTGGGTTTTGTTTTAATTCACAACAAGATTCACGACAAGTGGTGCGATGAGCATGGAGCAAACAGTTATTGTTGACAAGTGAGCACCATGGTTAATAGATGGCAGATCAAGAAATTTTCCGGTAACAACGACTTCGGGTTATGGAAAATCTAGATGCAAGCAATTTTAATTCAACAAAAGTGTATCGATGCTTTAAAGAGTGAATCGTTGATGCTTGCATGGCTTACACAGGTACAAAAGACCAAGATGGTGGATAAGGCCAGGAGTGCCATTATTTTATGCCTCGGGGATAAAGTTATAAGAGAAGTCTCCAGGGAGAAAACTATGGTTTCTATATGGGTAAAACTTGAATCATTGTACATGACAAAGTCTTTGGCTCACAGATTGTATTTGAAACTGCAACAATATTCATTCCGAATGGTGGAGAACAAATCCACTGTTGAGCAGCACACAGAATTTCACAAGTTTATCAATGATCTTAAGAATATTTAAGTGAAGATTGATGACGCGGACAAGGCTTTGCTATTGTTGAGTTCATTACCCAGTTCCTTTGAGCACTTTAAGGATTCCCTTCTTTAAGGTAAGGAAAGTACTATAACTTTGGATGAAGTCCAGACGGCAGTGAAATCCAAAGAATGTTCAAAGTCGAAAGATTTGAAGATTGAAGATGGGTGGTGAAGGCTTAAATGTGTCAAGAGGAGGAGTTGCGTGTAAAGGGATGTCCAAATCAAAGAGGTCTGACAAGTCAAAGGTAAAATGTTTTAATTGTTGGAAAATTGGTCACTTTGAAAGGGATTGTCCTGAAAGAAAGGTCAATTAAGATTGTGTTCAAGCTATAGTTGCATTGGGTGGCGAAAGTTATGAGAATTCCGAAGCACTAGTACTATCAAGTTTGGAAACTGAAGATAGTTGGGTCATTGACTCAGGTTTCTCTTATCATATGTGTCTAAGAATAGAATACTTTGGAACTTTGAAGATGGTGCAAGGTGGAGTAGTTTGCCTTGGTAATAATATGGCATGCAAGGTTCATGGTATTGGTATTGTCAGATTTAAAATGTTTAATGATCGTGACTTCTTATTCAAAATGTGAGGTATGTTCCAGAACTCCAGCGAAATTTATTATCTATAAATATGTTTGATGATCTAGGCTATTGTACTAGAGTTGAACATGGAGTGTTGAATATTTCGCGTGATGAGTTGAGTCTAAAATATGTGGTCTATATATTTTAGAAGGTTCAAATGTTATTATTTATTCATCGTTAACTAGTGAAGGCTTTCATGACAAGTAAGAGCTATGAGATTTGAGTTTAAGGCGTTATGAATGGCTTGAGAAAGTTTCAGAGGAGCATAATGAATTTTGCAGAATTCAAGGGATAAATATGCATATTACCGTTGAGTTGTTATTGAGTTTTTGGGGAAGAGTTGAGTTTAAAACAACTTACTTGGTTGGTATATATTTTCTTCAGAAGAAGAATAGTGAAAACCATGGGAAAAACCTAGGAAAAACTATAATGAAGAAAACTCTGTTCGAGGTTGAGTTTCCTACTATTGATGCTAGTAGTAGTGGGAGAACGGTTACAACGATCTCTGATTATCATTTGACTAATGATAAGGTAAGGAGGGTTATTGTAGCATCTCAAAGGGATGGTTATGCTAGCCTTGGATATTATGTTTTTAATGTGGCTGAAGAACTGCAAAATAAAAGAAGAAAAACCTTCAGGGAGGCATTTGAAAACAGGTGGAGTCAAGGGTGGTTAAAAAATAATACTTGTAGGCTTGTTAAATTACCTAGGCAAAAAAGGGTAATTGGGAACAAGTGGATTCAAGTTGCAAGATCAAGATTCAAGGGTTGCTTGACTTTGATCAAAGTTATTGATTAGAGTTTCAACTTAGTAGAGAGCAGCAATGTTGATGATTGATAAATTGGTATCAATACGGTTTAATGTTAAGGTGGATATTATTTTAAATGTGCGTTAAAACCTCTGTTGATGAAGAGAAAGAAAACATATTTTGGAGATTGCATTTACTGTGAAAATAAGAAGTTTTAGAAAGTCGAACAAGAAGACGAGAAAAAATATCGGTCGATGAATAGTATTATTCGTACGGTGAATACTATTTTCGAGTTTTCAGGATTTTTTCGATTCGGTCCATGGATCCATGTGATTTTGGGATTTCTTTGTTGGGTATTTGTTATTATAAATATGTATCTCTTATATGCTTGGTGTGTGACAATCTTAGAGTTTTCACCAACAAGGGAGACCAAGGGTTTAAAGGTATAGCATACGGTTTCAGCTATGTACAAAGAAAAACATGGATTACATCTTGGGTTTGAGTGATTCATATATTGAGAGTTGGAGAGGTAGGGAAACACTTGGGTAGAAAACATTGTTGTTCTTGGGAACCTGAAGGCGAAAACTATTTTCTTGTAACTCATATGTAATCTCTTGTACCAAATTTTTTAGTATAGTGAATTGTAGAGGTGCTCTCCCCCGAGTAGATCATTTGATCGAACTAGATAAACAAACCTTCGGTTTTTCTTACCTTATTCAATCATATTATTTGTGTACGGATTATTATTGTTGTAGACCATTTATTTTGGTTGCTATTGTTCTTTGCCTCACAAATTGATATTGAATTTTGTCGTAATTCAGAACAAGATTTACGACAAGTGGTACGGTGAGCGTAGAGCAAATGGATATTGTTGAGAAGTGAGCACCATGGTTAGTAGATGGAAGATCGAGAAAATTTTCGGTAACAACAAAGTCGGGTTGTCGAAAATCTAGATGCAAGCAATTTCAATTCAAGAGAAGTGTATGGAGTATTTGAAGAGTGAAGCATTGATGCCTGCAGGGCTTACATAGGTACAAAATACCGAGATGGTGGATAAGGTCAGGAGTGCCATTATCTTGTGCCTCGGGAATAAAAATCTAAGTGAAGTCGCCAGGGAGCAAACTGCGGTTGTTATGTGGGAAAAACATGAATAATTGAACATGACAAAGTCTTTGGCTTACTGTTGTATCTGAAACAACAACTTTATTCATTCCGGATGATGGAGAATAAATCCATAGTTGAGCAGCTCACAAAACTTCACAATATTATCGATGATCTTGAGAATATTGAAGTGAAGATTGATGATGAGGACAACGCTTTGCTCCTGTTGAGTTTATTATCCAGATCCTTTGAGCACTTTAAGGATGCCCTTCTTTATGGCAACGAAGGTACTAGTACTTTGAATGAAGTCTAGACGGCGGTGAAATCTAAAGAATTTTCAAAGTCGAAAGATTTGAAGATTGAAGATAGTGGTGAAGGCTTAAATGTGTCAAGAGAATGAGGTGAGCGTAAAGGGATGTCCAAATCAAAGAGGTCTAACAAGTCAAAGGTAAAATGTTTTAATTGAGAAAATCGATCACTTTAAAAGGGATTGTCTTGAAATAAAGGTCAATGAAGATTCTGTTCAAGTTGTAATTGCATTGGATGAGGAAAGTTATGAGGATGTTGAAGCACTAGTACTATCAAGGGATAAAAATGCATGTTACTTCTGAGCTGTTATTGAGTTTTTGGGGGAAGAGTTGAGGTTAAAATAGCTTACTTGGTTGGTAGAGAGTTTCTTCAAAAGAAGAATAGTTAAAACCAAGGGACAAACCTGGGAAATACTATAACGGAGAAAAGTCAGTTTGAGGGGGAGTTTCCTACTATAGATGCTAGTAATAGTGAAGGGAACGGTTACAGAGATCTCTGATTATCATTTGTCTCGTGATAAGGTACGGAGGGTTATTGTAGCATCTCAAAGGGATGATTATGCTAACCTTGGATATTATGTTTTTAATGTGGCTGAAGGACTGCAAAATAAAAGAAGAAAAACCTTCAGGGAGGTATTTGAAAACAGGTGGAGTCAAGTGTGGTTGAAAAATCATACTTGTAGGCTTTTTAAATTACCTAAGCAGAAAAGGGTAATTAAAACAAGTGGATTCAAGTTGCGAGATCAAGATTCAAGGGTTGCTTGAATTTTATCAAAGTTATTGATTTAAGTTTCAACTTAGTAGAGAGCAGCAATGTTGTTAATTTTTAAATTGGTATCAACACAGTTAAAGTCAAGGTGAAGATTGTTGTAAATGTGCCTTAAAACCTTTGTTGATGAAGAGAAAGAAAATATATTTTGGAGATTGCATTTACCGTGAAAATCAGAAGTTTTAGAAAGTCAGACGAAAAGTCGAGAAAAAAATCGGTCGGTGAATAGTATTGTTCGTACGGATGAATAGTGATGTGTGTACAGTGAATAGTATTGTCCGTACGGTGAATAGTATTTTCAAGTTTTCGGACTTTTTTCGATTCGGTCCATGGATCCATGTGATTGGTATGTGACAATCTTAGAGTTTTCACCAACAAGGGAGACCAAGGATTTAAAGGTATAGCATATGGTTTCAGCTATACACAAAGAAAACCTTGTATTACACCTTGGGTTTGAGTGATTCATATATTGAGAGTTGGAGAGGTAGGAAAACACTTGTGTGGAAAATAGGGTTATTCTTGGGCGCCTTCAGGGTTGTTCTTGGGAACCTGAAGGCAAAGACTATTTTCTTGTAACTCATTTGTAATCTCTTGTAACAACTTTCTGAGTATAGTGAATTGGAGAGCTGCTCTCTCCCCCAAAGTAGATCGTTTGATCGAACTGGGTAAACAAACCTTTGGTTTTTTCTTACCTTATTCAGTTTTATTATCTGTGTACGGATTATTATTGCTGTAGACCATTTATTTTGTTTGTTATTTTTCTTTGCCTAACAAATTTATATTGAATTTTGTCATAATTCACAACAAGATTCACGACACTTCTAATACTTAGGTCCAATCATGTATCAAAATATACACTTTGGCACGTCCAAAGAACACAACATAACTCCTAAAATGGGATAAATTCTCACCATAAAATGCCCAAGTTATATCATTAAATTTGACCGACAATCTATTACCCGATCAACATAAAACAACATATATTATTTTCAAACATTCACGCAACAACATAACTAAACATTCTCACCAACAATAACAAATAAATATCAAGGGTTTAAGCACTAAACATATGCAACAAAACCAACAACATAGGCATTGAACATTCATTAATATTCTATTTGATTAATATAGTAAAAATAATCACCTTGATTCTTTCTTTGCAAAAGTTAAAAATTATCAGTGAAATTAGGGTATCTAAGGTTATGACAAGTATCATCTACAATAAAACAATGACACATTAATATGAATTTTATCTTATCTAAGTTAATATCTACCATGAAATCCAAACTCAGTAAAAATCAAAGGAACTGCATTCTCACCAGTTTTATAAAATCAAGTTCTTTCATCTAACAATATTATACTATTTTCACATATAACCATGAGTATAAATGTGTCCCATACACCATTTTCTTACCTAATTCTATGTTCATTGGTTTGTTCCTTAACAACAACAATAAAAAACAAAAGCAATAATAACAACAACATAAACATTAAATAACAATAAAAACATAAGCAACAAGAACAATATTAAAGAATGATATTTTACTGCACATGCATGATAGAGAAATTTAACGTAGTAGAAACATGATGAAGAAGTCAAAGATCTAAATAGTGTGAGTTTCTTCCTTCTTTCTTGTAAGTTTCTTTGTGTTCTTCCTTCGTTTTTCCCGCGTTTTTCGTTGCTTTGTACATTTAGGCAAAAATAATAATTATGGTGTTTCTTTCCCGTTCGTTGAAGAACGATATTGATGGTAAATAAATAATGTTGAACGAGTTGAAGAAAAAATGATATGATGATTTTTTTTTCTATTAATGGAGATGAAAAATAGTTAGGGTTCAAATGATTTCTCAGCGCTGAATGTGTGTTTTGTTTTGTAAGGCAATGACAACTGAAAAGACATGACAAGCTAAGTTATGTTTTTTTGAATAATAATAAAATATTTCACCGTGGTTTCTTAAACCAACTGTGGTGGTATCTCATTTATTTAATTTAATTTTATAAAAACTCCAATTTTTAACCATTTTAAAATTAAAAAAGGAAAACTATATCAACACGGTTTGCTTAATCAAATGAAGTGACATCGGAATTATTTTTAGATTAAAAATAAATCAAAATGAAAGGCCCCACTGATAAAAAAAGGTAAAACATATCACCAAAGTTGAAATATCCAACCTTGGTGATATCTAGATAATATTTAATTTAAAAATAAATAGAAAAGAAAGACGCCACAATAATGTTATAGAAATCACAAAATATATGGCGTTAACATTCGAACCCAAGAACTTTAGGAACTTTCACCATAGTTGTTATATCTAACCGTGGTAATATGTAAATTATTTTTAATTAAAAAATAAATAGAAATGATGACGTCTGATTTTAGAGATGTCACCACAGTCCTTCAAAAAACCGTCGTAAAATAGGTGTCGTAGTATATTCTTTTTTTAGTAGTGACATATGTGAAACACTGGAAGACTCATGCATTCCTAAAGTAATAGTGATACTAGTTTTAACTTTCAAGTTGTACTTCACTTTTTTTTATCTTCATTGGTCCATAGATTTCATGATTTGATTTTTTTTACATCATTAATTTGATGAGTGGGAACAAACAAATCATGTTTAAAAGACTCTCAAATATTACAATTTATTTTTTCAATAGAAAATTTCACTTTCTCTTTTCAATAAGCATATCTTTCACCATTAAAAAATACTGCTTTGTTTAGCTAATTGTTTGAAGTCATTTATCTTTTGAGATGACTATTTTTAAATAAAAGTTAGTCTTATATTTTATTTGTTGACCACGTGACTTCAAATACAAGAAGGAGGGAGGATGAATTGTGATTTTTTTTTTTAACTTAAAAAAAGTTTTATTTACTTGATTGATTTACAGAAAAAAAAAAAAGATGAAATAAACATAAAATACGAGAGTCAAATAAATAAAATTTAAGAAAATAAAGAGGAAAAAAAAAAGAACACACAAAAAATTATATATATTTGACCTTAAACTATACTATCCAACGGGAGGGTGCAGTCAGAAAATTAAAAACGAGTTTTTTAATATAAGAGAAACATATGACTGGCATGTATCTTATATAATAGTTTCACTTAAATTACCTTTACATGATGAGTTGGAACCAAAAAATTTGAGTAGTGACCAATAAACAATTATCATTTATATTGGGATTAGTTAAATTTATATTGATTTAAAGGGTATGGTGAAATAAATTAAAGCGGTATAGTGTTGAAAATTGCAAAGCATTAGAAATAAAAAAAATAATTAAAAATCGAATTAAAAACTTGAAAATTGATATTTGAAAAAATAATTAAAAAATATTGATCTAGAAATAATAAAATTAAGTTTAAATTTTATATTAAATTAATTTTTTAAAATCTTTTTTGATTTTAGGATTTTTTTTGTAAATTATAATTTTAGGATTTACTCTTGAACATTAAAAAAGCAATCAAGACAAAACTATATCAAGTATCTTTAAGTTATTTAAAATTAAAAAAAAAATTGGTTCTTTAAGTTTTTTTTTTTAACAACTTGATTCTTTTGAGAAATTTCTACAATTTTTCTCACATTTCATAATCTAAACACTTAGAAATGTGTACCAGTTGTATTTCTGGTAGGAGTGGCAAACATACATGTTCGTCCTGTTTAAGTCGTCCTACAAAAGTCCACAAAAAAACAGGATGGGACGGGGCGGTCATAGTTGAGGACGCGGGCCTAAAGCTTAGGATCGCCCCGCAAAAAAGTGAGGGCAGAGTAGAGAGAGTCTGCGGACACAACATCTTTTAAGCTTAAAATGCAAAAATTTATATAAATACTCGTGTCCGCAAAGAAAACGGGGTGGCGCGGGACGGACACATTAGAGGATGAGAGGTAAACTCTTGACCCAATCCAGACTAAAGTGCAGGCATAACGGACATGCCCAACGGGCTGAACCCGTTTTACCACCCCTAATTTCTAGTTACACTTTCTCATTTTCATGTCAATCAAAATAATTGTATCTACGATTAACATATTTACTATGTTAAAAAAAATAAAGGTATACACGTTTGATAACTTAAAAAACCAAATAGATAAATCGATCAAAAATAAATTGATTGAAAAATATAAAATTAATAAAGATTCATTGTTTAAATTTGGTTTATTTAAATTGCTATCATCGTTACAAAAGTAAGATTTTAGTGCATAACAATATATTATTAGTAATTCATGTGTATTCAATAAAAATAAGACAATGGTTAAATATAAAAATTATAAATATATATTATATTTTTTAAATATATTTTAATTATAATATTTTAATTAATATTTATGCTTCCCCAAATATTTAAGACAAGTCAGCCACTGAACACGACCTATTCCAATATCCAATAATTTGTCGTTGACATTTTTACTAATAATAATTATTTTCATACTATCAACTCTTAACCCTCTTACACCAACTTTTATTTCATATTCAGCTTGCAACTTTATAATGATATCATAATTTATAAGAAAACACACTCTTAATTTACAATTCCAACTCAAATAAGTTAATAAAAAATTACACAAGAACAATTCGTACTAAATTTTTAGCTCTCTCAAAACTAAAACAATTATTAGCGAATAAGAAATTTTTAAAAAGCAAGTGATTGTAAGAGAAAGTTTAATATTCATATTTCTTATGTGTTTTAAAGTGAAATTAAGTCTGTTTATATACTAAAAAAAATTAGTCAAGAAAGTAAAGGATTTTGGGCCGAACCCACGTCATAATAATTACATTACGACTCTAAATCGATTATAACCTTGCAAAATAGAAAATATTTTGCTGGATTTAAACTGTAATTAATTAAAAAGTTTTCTTTATCAATTATTGGACAAATTCTCCCCATAATTGATTGGATAAACAATTAAAGGACACATTTTTCTTTATAATCAATTAACTAAGCTCCATAAACGATTATAATTCAGTTTCAAAAAGGTTTTACCTAACTTAAGAAACTTAGAAGATGTTTTTGAAAAAAGAGAGGTTCAAAAGGTTATTTAAGTATGTGTCTGCATTTATTTTAATACTTTGAAAGCTATACACATTTAATATTTTATTATGATCATAAACAAATAAATAAACAATAGAGCACATGAGAGTTTTTAGCATATTTTGATATTTTTTAATGACGTTGTTTATCATATATTCTTTTAAGTTAATTATCGTAAATTTTTCGCTTTTTTATTCACTTGTTTTTTTTTTTCACTTAATAATATATTCTGTTGTCTTAAATTATAAGACATTTTGTATTTTTTACGCAAATTGAAAAATATAATGATTGTTGTATGAAAAAGATAAATTATGCATAATTTTATAATATTGTCCTTTATTTATTATAAATAAATAAAAATTTAAAGAATTAAAAAAAGAAATCATAATAAATAATAAAATATATGTTAGAAAAAAAAGTCATTCATATTGTATTGAAATTATAAAATAATTTATCTGAAAATGATCTTGATGAAATTAATTTTATATTTTATCTATGCTGGAATTTTCATGCAAGAGGGAGGGTATTATATATAGTTACTGTTATAGGATTAATAGCAGTTTGATTCTTCTAAGTTAGTTGGAGTTCTGTTAAGTTAGTTACAATGTTAGTTTTTTTTATTGTAACAAACTTTGTTTATTCATCTATCGCCATATATATATATATATATATATATATATATATATATATATATATATATATATATATATATATATATATATATATATATATATATATATATATATATATATATATATATATATATATATATATATATATATATATATATATATATATATATATATATATATATATATATATATATATATATATATATATATATATATATATATATATATATATATATATATATATATATATATATATATATATATATATATATATATATATATATATTTGGAAGATTTTTTCTCTAGCAAAGGTAAATGTAGCCTCTTGAGTCTAATATGCAAAATGATCATTTTCGCAGAAAAGGGATTTTTTTTCTTCAGAAAAATTGGATATTGTTGTTTTTTTTTATGAGTTTCAGAAACAAACTTCTTATCTAAGTTAAGGTCTATTTTAGGAACTGAACTAAAATGTCGTGAAATAATAAATTTTTAAATTCGTATTTATAAGAATTGTGTAATTTTAACACCGCAATGCTATATTACTAAAATTATTAACTAGGGGGATTTTTCATAAAAAAGTTGGTTAACATTAAGAAAATTAAAATACATTAAAACTTATCAAAGATTAAAGGGGCTATGTCTTTCTCGAATCCGTTAATTATCATTTTGTTTTGTGATAGTCTTTATTCGCTAAATGTGATCTTCTAGTATCACATGAATTAATCTAATCGTTACATTCAATTTTTTAATGTACAATACTCTCTTTTAATAGCAACTCCTTAATATTATCAAAATTCATCTTTAAAAGATTTAATTTTTCTATAAATCCTAAAAAAAAAACTATTGATAAATACGATGAAGACGGACGGTCCTTCTCGGTGTGTTCTTTTTTTGTTTCATGTTTTATTTTTAAATGGTTTGAATGAATGTCTGATTTGCTTCCTTGTTTATATGTAAGTTTATGCGTTTTTTAGAATTTAGAAAGAATTTATAAAAAATATTAAGATCAAATCCAAATCCGATTAATAGAGATTTAATTTAAGAAATATTGTAAATCAAATTAAAGCATATCTCAAAATTGTATTTTTTGGTGTTTATTCAGCAGTAAGTTTTTAGACACCCTAAACGCAATCTGCAGCTGGTTGTTTTGATATTGGAGGAGGCACTCTCCATGCCAAATACCCAAACCTTGAGAAAATTTGTAAGGCATCTCATATTTGTTGAGTCTTTGTGTTTTCATATGTTTACCTTGTAAAACTCTATTCACTTGCGTCATTCCTATCCAAAGGAATATAGTTTGGTTTATTGAGTTGTAATAATTTCATCATTCTAACTTTTGTAATCTTTCCAACATTAGGGATATTTGTTGAGAGAAAGTTATAAGGGTCTCATATTTATGGAGAGTCGTAAATAGAAGTTCACAGGTAGTATTAAGAAAAAAGGCATTGAACTAGAAGAGTTCATCTAAGACTAATTTGTACTTATACTATTAAGAGTGAATTCCTTTTATTGGGTTAACACCCTCTAGAAGTAGGATATTGCACCAAACTAGGTTACCAATTACTTGTGTTTACTTTACTTTATTTACATTTTAATTGTTGTTAGATCCATCTTGTTATACACATTCTTTGGCATATTATGTTTGACATCTTTCTAAAGAAGAACAACATTTCAATTGACACCTATTTTAGACGGAACAAACTATGAGTATTGGAAACCTTGCATGATTGCTTTGGTCAAATCCATGGATAACAAAACATGGAAGGAAGTCTTCAGAGGATGGACACATCCAATGGTCACAGCTGAAGATAACACTAAATCTCTGAAGCCAGAAGCATATTTGTCCAAGGAGTAAGATGAAAAATATCATGGAAGTTCTTGTGCTCTCAACGACATATTCAATTGAGTTGACAAAAACGTATTTCGCCTTATCAACACTTAAATCAAAGCCAAAGAAGCTTAGGAGGTTCTCAAAACCGCGCATGAAGGCACCTCAAAAATTTTGTATGTCAAGACTTCAACTTCTTACCACCAAGTTTGAAAAACCTGAGAATGAAAGAAAACAAAACCATAGCAGACTTCTATGTTTGTGTTTGGGACATAGCAAAAAACTCATTTTCTTTAGGTAAAGAAATGTATGAAGAAAAATTGGCCAAAAAATCCTTAGATCTCTGCCAAAGTTTGACATAAGGTTGTTGCTATAGAAGAAGCTCAAGACATTAGTTCAACAAAAGTGGATGAAGTTATTATTCATTGTTGACTTTTGAAATGGCTATCGATGACAAGGTTGAAAAGAAAAGCAAAGGTGTTGCTTTCATATTTAATGTACAAGATGACAAGGAGAAAGACATAGAAGATAATGACCAGAACTTATCCAACTTTATTGCATTACTTGCAAAAAAGGTTTGTTAAAGTAATAAGGAGACTTGATATATGATCTAGGAACAATGTTATGACAAATTTTAAAGACAAAGTTCCTAAAAAATTAAAAGGCTTCAAATCCTAACGTAGGAACAAAGAATGAGACAATTTGAACAAAGGCAAATGGATAAAATGTCATGAATGTGAAAGACTTTGGCACATTCAGGAAGAATGTACCAACTTTTTTCTAAAGCAAAAGAAGGGATACACTACTACATTTTTTAATAAAGATTATGAAAAGAAGAAAGATGAAGAAAAGGCTAACAGTGCAATTGCTTTCATTGCTCGCCTAGGTTACAAGACAAATGATCAAAATGATCGTGAATCCATCAATGAAGATCTCTCTAATGAATATGTTGCTGAAACATATAGAGTGTTGTATGTCAACTGGAAAGAAGAATGCATGTCTGGTAAGAAACAAAAGTCTCAAATAACTATCTTACTTCAAGAGATAGTTAATCCCATAAAAATTACTATTGACCCTAGAAAAGAAGTCACTCTTCTGAACTCAAAGTTAGAGCGCGTGACCAAGTCAGTTTACATTCTAAATTGTGGATAGTAGATTCTGGATAAAATCCTCGGTGTAGGAAAAATAGCTAGAGATATAAAAGGTAATGGTTTACACTACACTTCTATGAATGACTAAGAAAATAAATTTGTTTTTCATGAACATGAATATGAGTTATGAATGATAGACTTTATGTTAAAGCAATCGGCTTGACATTATTATCAGTGTAGAATTCATTTCAGGAAACTATTTTGAAGATGTCACTACCGTGGTAAATTTGGGCACATTTGACCCTTTTGCTACAAACTGCATGGTAGACCCTTTTATCCTCACAAACAACAACTAACCAAGCAAACACCAATAAAAAATCATGTTTAAAAAGTTTGGAAGGTTAAAGAGGCAACAACAAGTCATATTTCTCACATCTATCTAAGAGCATCCTCTTGTGAATATTGGTATTTTGACCAGGGTCGTGCAAGACGCAAGTAAAATTAGGAATTAGCCTAAGGCCCCCAAAACAAATATTTTTAGGCCCCAAACAAAATATTTATTAATACTAACTATTAACAAATTTTAACTGATTAAAATAAAATAATTTAGAATCTCTCTCTTCCCTAAAAATTAGTCAATCAATATCATCTTTTTTAAAATTAATCAATATCATAATTAATTTCATTTAAAGTATTTATTTATCCAAAAAAAGAAAATCCCTATTAACCTATCTCAATTCCCTAACTAACGTCTTTCACTCTCCAGACTCCATTCTTCACGTTTTTTTCATTTTCTAATCTTCTGTTCATAAAAAAATAATTCTTCTTCTCCTTCCCTTGAAACCTATTGTCTATTGATCAAACTTTATCTTTGCGGCTCAACCTCTCTGAATTTGACATCGTCTGGATTATGAACGCCTATAAACCTCATACATCCCGACGTTCATCTCTGTCTGTTTCAATTCCATGTTATATCGTTCTGTTCATCATTTATCCTTTTCTATATTTATTTTAGAGTTTAGTTTATTTTGATTTCTTTAATATTTAGTTAATTTTTTTATTTTGATTATTTACAAAAGAAAATGTCAAATAGAAAATATGAATCTAATTATGAAAAATTGAAGAAAAAATGAAAGCTTGAAAAACTAATTGAATCTCAATGTGGTGGTCTTGATAAATTTATTATTGTCCATAAGAAGGACCCAAAAGCAAGTTTTTTAGGTTTAATGAATACTCTGATATTGAGGGTCTTGATTTATTTTCAGAATTGAAAGTACCAAGAGAAGTGTTAAGAGAAGAAATTAGCACACTAATATAAGTATTGAGTTATATTAAAACTTTAGATTTTCCCAAATGTTTACATTGCATATAGAATTTTATTGACAATCCCTGTAATAGTTGCTACCGCTGAAAGAAGTTTTTCAACATTAAAATTGCTTAAATCATATCTAAGATCAACAATGTTGCAAGATAGATTGAATGGGTTAGCTATTTTATCTATTGAAAGTGAAGTTTTAGAATTTCTTGATTATAAGACTTTGATAAATGATTTTGCAGCTAAAAAAGCTAGAAGATTAATATAAAAATTGATATTTTATATAATATACTAAGTCTCTTTAAAATTCTTATATTTAACATTTTCGCATGAGGCCCCAAAATGTCTGTAAACAACCCTGACTTTGATAATGGATGTTCTAGACATATGACTAGAGAGAATAACTACTTAATAGAGGTAAAGCCCTACAATAACAACTGTATTACCTTTGGTGATGGTTCTAAAGGGAAGATCACGGGGAAAGGGAAACTAGTGTATCTTGGTCTTCCAAATTTGAAATACGTTCTTCTAGTTGAAGTACTAATTGCCAATCTCATTAGCATCAGTCAATTGTGTGACCAGGATCTTTGTGTCAACTTCACTTGTCCTGAATGCATTGTCATGAGCAAAAATCATAAGGAAATCATGAAAGTAACAAGGTATTATGATAATTGTTACATGTGGAGATCTCAATCAAGTGACTAACTCTTAACCCGTTCGATCACTAGAGAAGATGAATTAACACGACAAAAGTTTTAGAGTTACTTCACATGGACCTCACGGGACCTATGCAAGTAGAGAGCATAGGAGGCAACAGATATGTTTTAGTGTGTGTTGATGACTACTTAAGATTCACCTAGGTTGACTTTCTTATAGAAAAATCAGACACTTTTACCACATTTGAAAGGTCATGTTTTTTTATGAGTACCCAAAAAAATAGAGTGTTTGAACGTAAGAATAGAATCCTTTAAGAGATGGCCAGAGTAATTCTCCTTGCGAAGAATTTACCTTATTACTTATGGGCTGAAGCAATGAGCACAACATACCATATTCACAATCGAGTAACCATGTGACTAGGAACTAATTCTACTCACTAGAGCTATGGAAATGATAAAACCTAATGTCAAATACTTCCATGTGTTTGGCAGTAAATGCTACACTTTGATTGATCGAGAGCAAAGGCACAAGATGGACCCTGAGTGTGATCAAGGAATCATCTTGGGATATTCGGTCAACATGGCATATCGTGAGTATAACAATCATACCAAGACCATCATGGAATCAATCAATATGGTGATAGATGATGATCCTCAAACTGTGACGAGTGATGAATAGGAAGAATACATACACATAAATGATCAAAATATGAAGATTGGATAATTGAACTCATAATGTCATACTAGTTTTAGTATTGAAAAGTAACCTATAAAACATAATTCAATTAAGTGACAACGGTTATGAAAGTCTTTAGGCAAAAATTCCTGTAAAGTCATCAGTAAAAAAGAAGGCTCAATCATTTTCAATGAGAAAATGAAATTATGGCACAAAAGGTGAAATGCATTTTTTCCATGAATGAACGGAAATTTAAGAGATGCTAATTGGAGATTAATTTCTAAATTTAGTAAGTTAAAACTTGTTAGAGACATACCCAATTTGAACCAGTTGGTGTTGCATTAGTTAATAGAAATAAATATGGATTAGTCATAGTTGATGATTTAAAATATGGACATGGATAGAATCCTTTGAAGGAAGGATAAGTCATACTATTTACGTTTTGTGTTCTACAAACAAGTTTAAAATGAAAAAGAACCTAATATTTTAAAAATTAGAATTGATCATTATGGTGAATTTTAAATAAAAAAAAAACTTTTGGAAAAAAATAATAAAAAAAATGGTATTGTCCATACTTTCTTGTCCTATAACTCCAAAAAAAATGGGGGTTGTAGAGAGGGAAAACAAATCTCTTTAAGAAATGGCTAAAATCATGCTGAGTGAACCAAAAATTGCAAAAGCAATTTGGGCAAGAGCAATCAATACATCATGCTATATTAAAAATAGGATATATATTAGAAAAATTTAAATAGGATCCTTATGAACTTTTGAAAGGAAGAACACCTAACATCACATATTTTTGATCAATTTGGATCTACATGTTACATTCTAAATACAAGTGTTTACCTAAAGAAATGTGATGTCGATGCACAAAAGTGTACCCTCTTGGAAAAATATGAAAGATCTAAGGCACATAAAGTGTTTAAAAATAAATCTCAAGGTTTGAGGAATCAATCTATATAAGTTTCAATGATAAAAAGCATTACAATTATGAGTCTGGGCTAGTTGACGTATTTGCATATTTGAAGATTATAGAGAAGCCTCAATCACTTGTAGTTGCACAAAATATTCAAGTACCCTCTGGTTGTACAAAAGATATTATATCGTATGATGAACAAGCACCACCTGGACTAACCTTCAATTACATGTCATCAAATCCACAAAATTTAATAATTGAAAGAAAAAATGTTCGTCAAAGGTCGAGATCGTCATTTAGAAATAAAGCATACTCCATCTGTCTCACAAAAGTGACTTATTTGAACTTTTTCTTTGTCTCAAAATAATTGTCCATTTACCTTACTAACACAACATTTATTATTATTTTTCCACTACTATACCCCTATTCATTAGCTTTCACTTTATTCAACTACTTTATTAACTATATTTAATAGGGGTATTTTAGTAAATGATATTAATGTTTCCACTAAAACTAACACATCTAATCATTTTCTTAAGAACCGCGCATTGCTCAAATAGGACACTTTTTATGAGACAAATATAGTATTTATTTGGACTAATCTCAATAATTAAACTAACATATTTGATGAAACTTTGGGTGATGATGGATGGAAAATGTATATGAAAGAATAAATCAACCAATTCCAATGGAAAGATTTTAGGATCTAGTGCCTCGACCACAAGGAAAATATGTCATTGGAACAAATTGAGTTTTCAAAAATGAGCTTAATGGGACAGGAAATGTGGTAGGAAAAAAAGATAGGCTATAGGAAAAAAAGATAGGCTAGTAGCTCAGGGTTATAGTTCGTAGAAAGGTGTCAACTACACTAAAACTTTTGCACCTATAGTTATGTTATAAGTAATCAAATTATTATTATCATTTATTTTTAATCGTAATATTGCTCTATATCAAACGAATGTCAAAAATACATTCCTTAATGAGTTTATTAGTGAATAATTTTATGTCAAATAGCCTCATGTATTTTAAGATGTAAAACACCTGGAACATGTTTATAAATTGATAAAGTCAATGTATGCTCTTAAACAAGCGCATAGATCTTGGTATGATTTATTCAATAACTTTCTCATTAAAAAGGATTTTTTTTTCAAGAGGACAAGTTGAATCTATATTATTCAGTAAAATAACCAAAAATGAATTTTTTGATATATTCATATATATGGTGGCAATATCATTTTTTTCTCTTAATGCACTCGTTGTAAAAAGTGTCAGGATTATGCAAGCTAAATTTTAAATGATCATGATGGCATAAGTGGATTTCTTTCAAGGTATTCAAATCAAACAAAACACATATGAAGTATGCATTCACCAAATCAAGTACATAAAAGAACTTTTGAAGAAGTTTGACATGGTGAAATGTAACCCTATAGTAATTTTAATGCACCCTACCTATAGCTTGGGGAATGTTGAGAGTCTCACTCTTGTAGACCAAAATGTATAAAAACATATGATAGGTTCACTCTTATATCTCACTACTTATAGACATGATATTCTATTTAGTGTTTGTCTGTGTGCATGTTTCTAATCATATACTATAGATACTCATTTAAAATTTATTAAGAGAGTCTGTAGATATATAAAATGTACTACTAATCTTGACTTGTGTTATAAGAATGAATCTATACAAGATAGTTGGGGTATGCGATGTTGATTATGCTAGAGACATAACAGAAAGAAAAAGCACTAGTGAAAGTTGTTAATTCCTTGGTGACAATATCATCTATTGAGAAAGTAAAACACAAAAAATAATTGATTTGTCCATAACATAAGTAGATCATATATCCGGTGGAAGCTACAATGAAGATTAACAAATAAAGAAAGATAATATCCTTATCCATTATGATAATACTTCCGCCGTTTTAATATCAAAATAAAAATTTTCACCTTAGATAAAAATATTTTGAAATTAAACATCACTTTGGTAAAGATTATATTCTTAAAAGGATTTTACATATTAAATTTGTCAATACAGACTATCAAACGGTTCATATTTTTACAAACCTCAGATGAGAATAAATTCAATTTCATAAAGAAGAAAATTAAATATTCTCTCTATTGAAGAATGGTGTTTGAAATCATATGAGTGATCTACTAGATGGCATTCCTTTAGATAGGAAATCTAATTTTCTTTAAAATTAAGAAAAATGAACCTCTGGGACATTCTCAAAGACCTCCGGTGATTTCAACCTCTAAATCATTGATCTTATAGGATAAATTAACCCTATGTGATATTTTTGTCAAATTACTTAGACCCCTCAATTCATTATACTTACACATGCAAAAATTATGATGAGAAGTAAATTAAGTTTGTGACACGTATCTCAATTCACTCTCTATCATGTAGACGCTACACCTTCTACATCATTGTGCCTCCATTTATATTAATTTTTTCATTTTCTCAAAACCACTTTAACACTTCATTTTTCAATAAAACATTTTTTTTCTCTTTACCTATTTCCACATGCTTTTTCACAATCCTTTACATATTCTCTTCTAAGATATTTTCTTCTTCATTACACGCACTTAATTATTTCGTGTGACCTTTCATTTTTTTCCACTTCCAATATAAATACATGTTACATCAATCAAACACCACATCCTTCATTTCTATCTCAAACTCATTCAAAATATCTTTTTTTTTCTTAAACCAAAATGTTATTTGAACGCTTCAAAACCCTTATTATCTGAATATTCAACACAAGCCTACCCATTAAGAAAATACTTGACCTTGTTATATGTAAGTATTTGGTTACCATCATTTTAAGCTCGACTGCCCCAACAACTCAACCACCACAACCTAGCCCAAACACCCATTTAAAATGGAATGGAAAGTCTTCAATGAATTTACCAACATTCGAATATGAGACACTTGCTTAACTTTTTCTTCATCATCATCTTCTTCTAATGGCTCATACTCTATTGATTGGGGTTCATTATTTTTGTGAGAAATTACACCCTCTAATGAAGGTGGGAAAAACACTTAGAAGGGGGGTTGAATAAGGGTTTTAAAATAATTATGGCAATAAAAACAACACAGTATTTTTATCTTGGTTCGTTGAACTCAACTAATCCAGTCCACCCTACCAAGGTGATTTGCCTTTCTCAATAAGGACTTAATCCACTATATTCAAACAGATTACAGTGTCAACCACTAAGAACAACTGTCTTAGTCTTCTTAAGAAATCTTGACCACAACTTTGTCTTCTTAAGGAACATTTTACAAATAAATGTAAACTAACAAGTGTTTAAGATGCTTCTAAAAAGCTATATCACAACTGTGATTTTTACACTTAGATTAAGAACGAATAAAAACTATTCAGCTTATGAAATATATTGTATGAGAGCTTGAGAGTAGTTTTCAATTTGATTTCTCAATAATTCGTCAACTTTGAAATGTTGTTGAAGACATCCTTTTATATAGCAGAAAGTCCAATGCTTGAAGACTGTGCATAGCAGAGTAGCTGTAGCCTTTTTGTCTTCTATTGACTTTAGCTTTCCCAAAAGAGGAATGTTCAGACAAATCCCTTTTGTCTGATTTCCTGTGCCATACATGAATAAGGAAAGAGTCGTTTGGAATATGCCAACGAATATATCTTTGAATAATATCTTCTTCAACAAGCTTCTGTCTCAAAGTTATCAAAATCAGAGTCTTGAAGTGATCAGAGTTTGATGGTATCAGAGTCTTGATGTTATTAGAGTTTTGCAGCCAATGCGCTTCAGCGTGAATATCAATCAGAGCAGAGTTTGAATAACAGAGCCTTTGTACTTGCAGCAAAAAGTACTTTCAGAGTCTTCTTGAAACAATGCTTGAAACTCTTCATACAAATTCTTCAACTACGCTTCAGAGTCTTCTGCAGCTTCTGCTTCAGAGTCTCTTCTGGCAGCGCTTAGAGTCTTCTGATAACTTGCTTCTGATGCTTCAGAGCTTTGCGTAGAGTAATGTTCAGATACATTTTTGCTTCCATAAGAATATTTATTTTAATATCTGAAACAAAAACACTTGAACAAAATTAGAGTATATATTTTATTAATACAAAATTTCATTAGTGTTATCATCAAAACATAAAGATATATTAAACACCAATCTGTGTTCTAACAATCTTCCCCTTTTTGATGATGACAAAAACATAGGAAATTTTGTTCAATAAAAGGATAAATATATAACTCCCCCTGAGATAAAGAATCTCCCCCTGAAATGAATACTCTAATAGAAGAAAATACTTCCCTTTTTGCATGAGTATACGTTTCAGATTAAGAGCCTGGTTAGAATCCTGGTTAGAATATACTTTCCAGAATCAGATCTTGATTTACTTTCCAGAATCAGAGCCTGGTAATCAGAACCTGGTTTGAATTAAGGTCTGGTTTGGGGATTCTCAGGGTAACTTCAATGAATTTTGTCAGATGATACGTTATAGTTGTGAAAGACTAAAATTCAATGTTAGTTATAATTTATTATGTCTAAATTCCATTTAAGTAACTGTTTATTTTTGAGCAATCAGAATTTCTTTTTCTCCCCCTTTTTGTCATAATAAAAAAGAAACCTATAACGACAAATAAAGGATAACAGAAGAAAATAATATAAAAATAGATAAGGAAACAGCCAACTTCATGGATAAATAAAATCCAGAAAACATTCAGATAAACAACAAAATAACATCAACAACAAAAACATCAAACAGGTGCACAAACATAACAGAAAAACAACTAAGGTTGGTGAGAGGCTATCATCTTCAGAAGGTTTGTAATCTCAGAAGTAGATTCCTCTTGTTTAGTCATCCAAGTTTTAATCTCATATGTGGTTTGTTCTTGCTTGACCATCCATGTTTTAATCTCTTTGTTGCTGGCTTCTAGTTAGGCAAACTTTTCTTCTAAATCTGGATTTTCTGTCTTGATTTCAGAAGAGGCAGGAGCAGATGCAGATGCAGGAGCTGGAGCACTATCAATGACCATAGCAGATGCAGATGCATTTTCTTGGATCATAGAATTAGATGCTGGTTCCAGAATCGTCAGAGCTGACTGATTATATACCAGAGTTTCTTCATGTGCATATTCTTCTGTCAAAATTTCTGTAGGAGAAGATTCTTCAAGAATCACAGAATTAGCAGATTCCTCATAAGATGAATTTTCCAGAAGAAGGGTTGGCGTTTTGGTAACATTCCAGAGAGTCTGTCTGGCAGCTTAAGCAAATATGATCTTCGCATCATCAGAGCAAACGTTCTTCAGATTTGAAGCAACAGTGTTGAATCTGGATATGAAACTATTCCAAAAAGCATCAGAGTCATCTGGATTGATGCTTCTGAGGCATTTTTCCTTAATAGCATCTAAATTCATCTTTATTTCATTTTCAAAATTAACAATCAAAACATCAACATTCAGCCTAGGTTTAGGTTTCAGGTAGGCTTCCAGAGGTGATGTTTTGGGTTGTTCTGGTGGGGGTGGTATTGTAAAGGTTGGGATAATGAACATAGGATGAGAGAAAGATGAAAAAGATGTTTGGCCAGATGATTCAGTGATAGCCTGACATTTTGGATAAAAGTTTTTAAGTTTTAGTCCAGAGGGAAGGTCATCAGATGGAAAAGGTTTTAATGAAGCAAAAGAAACAAAAGCAGATGATCTTGGTTTTGGTTTTGGAGTGGGTTGGGAAAGGATAGATTCAGATGGAATGAATACATCTGGTTGTTTTGGTTCATAGCCACGGAGTGAGGGGGTGAGTTTACTTCTGGGGGTAAATCAGATTCAGTAAAATCAGATGATGCAGAAGAGTGACAAGATGTGGAAGAGACGTCAAATAGAATTTTCAGGGGTTGTATATCAAGAACATCAGAATCAGGTATAAATGATTTAGAAGTTTGAGGTTATTCTGGTTGAGGTTCAGAAGTTTGTGCTTTTGGTGGTGGAATTTTAGAGGGTTGTTTTTCAAATGGGTGTGGTTGAGATACAGAAGGTTGTTTTGGTTTAGGAGTAGGAGGAACAGGTTCAGATGTTTCTGGTTCAGAAGGGATGGTTTCAGGTTCAAGAGGAGGAGAAGGTGAGGGTGAAGGTATGGGTTCATAGATAGGGGGATCAGATGTTAGTACCTTTTTGACAGTTTCTAAGATTGAATCTAAACTGGCCTCAGGAGGATTACCTTTTTTGCTTCTTGACCCTCTTTTGTTTAACAGAAGCTGCTTCTCCAGAAGCTTTCCTCTTTGGTTTTGAAGAACCTTCTTCAGAAACTTTCCACTTCTTCCTGTGTCTATCTCCATAAAAATCTGGTTCAGGTTCGCCTGCTTTCTGAATCAGATGTTCCGGTAGAGGAGTTCCATCTTCCAGACACGTTGCTATATACTTCAGAATAATTTCCCTTGGTTCATTAGTGTAGAACAGAGGAAAATCATCCACTGGTATCCTTCTTTTGCTAACCTCTTCAGAGTTTATCTGTTTTGGTGCAGAAGTGAGTTCTTCTACAACCTTCATCCTCTGAAGACTTTTCCCATTCAGAGGTTTGCCTACCACAGAAGCTAACTCTTCCTGCATTCCAGCTTCTATCAGATGTCCAACCAGACCATTCTCAGTCAGAATGTCTGAAATGAGTCTTCCCATTGGAATCTAATTCCTCATCTTCTGATGTTTAGTTCTGACTTCTTCCCTTGACTGTTTCACGTGAGTCCACAGATGATTGAAAAGTAGATAAGGTTGATCCACTTTTGTGCTCTGACTCAGACAATACATGAAGTACATCTGATTAGTATTTACATAATCAGAAGAGTTTGAAGACTTCTTGTGATATATGCATCCCATAAAGATCTTAGCTCAAATCCTGTAGTTTGGCTTCAGATCTTTCACTTTGTTAGAAGCTTCTTCAGATGAGCAAACTTCACTATAAACTTCTGTCATATAAACACGCCCAGCTGGCAGATTTGTAACACCATCAGTTTCTTCATAACCAATGAGCTTCCCGATCATATCCTCAGTTATGATGATTTCCTTACCCAGAACAGATGAAACAATGAACTTAAGGTATGTAGTTGCATGGATCCAAAATTCTTTCACCAGACATGGATAAACTGGCCCCAGCAGCCTATCAAAGAACTTTGTCCAACTTTGAGCATCAACAATGGAACGAAGATCAAACCCATTTTCAGCAATTGATTCAAAGTTCACGATAGATTCACACAAAACTTCAAGTTTGTCAACTGGTGTGAGTAGGGTTCTAACTGGTTCCTTGAAAGTAACAATACCCATATTTGCAGAAGAGACAACAACCATAGTTGATTGAAACTGAGCAGAAGTTGATGAAGAAGTAGCCATTGTTGTTCTTGAGAGAAATTTAGGGTTACGAATGGTTTTGGGTTTGGGAGAGAGATGAAAGCAGTGAAACAGACACAAATGCATACAAGAGTGTGAGAGAGTGAAAACTGTGAGAAGTGAAGTGTTGTGGAATTTATAGAAGAAATTAGGGCACACATAGAGTCACACGTTCAGCACGTTTACACTTAGCATTTAATTGCATTTAATAAAAAGAATATAATCATTTCAAGCATTTAATGATTCTGACAATTTGGGGGGAAAACGAGAAACTCAATATTCAAAATAGTACCTCAAACGTCATTTCAGTAATGTGCACTCCACCTTTTCAGATTCAGATTTACACGTGTTTGCTTGCATGTGCTTCTGAAACTTCTTTGAGAAATGAAACGTTAGCCAACATTCAGATCCTCTGAGGCTTGTTAGTTCAGATACACACAAATGAATAAACAAAGAAATTAACAGAAGTAATACTTCAGAGTTTAAGCATTTTGCATCTGAGTTAATTTGCTTCTGATAAACATTTTATTCTGGACAGAAATCGATACTTATATTTTTCAGAATAAATTTAAACCTATCTTCAGCAAGGGGTTTAGTAAAGATATCAGCCCATTGATGGTCTGTATCAACAAAGTTTAAGCTTAAAATTCCCTTCTGAATATAGTCTCTAATGAAGTGATGTTTAATTTCTATATGCTTAGCTTTAGAGTGTAAAATTGGATTTTTAGATAAGCATATAGCAGAAGTATTATCACAGAAGATAGAAATGTTACTCTCATAAATCTGATAATCTTCTAGTTGACTCTTCATCCAGAGCATCTGAGTGCTACAACCAGCTGCAGCTATATATTCTGCTTCTGTGGTTGAAAGAGCTATTATAGGTTGCTTCTTGCTATACCAGGAGATTAGGTTACTCCCAAAAAACTGACAGCTTCCAGAAGTACTTTTTCTTTCAACTCTGTCTCCAGCGTAATCAGCATCACAGAATCCAACTAACTTAAATTCATCAGATTTTCTGTAACACAAACCCACATTAGGAGTACCTTTCAGATACCTCAAAATCCTCTTAACAGCTATTAAGTGAGATTTTCTAGGATCTGATTGGAATCTAGCACACAGACAAACACTAAAGAGGATATCAGGTCTAGAAGCAGTCAAATACAAAAGAGAACCAATCATACCTCTCTAGAGCTTCTGGTCTACCTTTTTACTTACCTCTTTCTTACCCAGAGTGCTTGTAGGATGCATTGGAATCTTTGCTAATTTGCTTTCAGTCATGTTAAACTTCTTCAGAAGCTCCTTCACATACTTAGTCTGATGTATGTAGGTGCATTCTGGAGTTTGGTTAACTTGAATTCCCATAAAGAATCTGAGTTCTCCCATCATGCTCATCTCAAATTTAGCCTGCATAGATAGAGCAAACTCCTTTCTAAGCGTAATATTGGTAGATCCAAATATAATATCATCTATGTAAATTTGACAAATTAACAAGTCTTTCTTAAATGATTTACAGAAGAGAGTTGTATCCACTTTGCCTCTGATAAAATTCTTTTCCAGAAGAAAATTACTTAATCTCTCATACCAAGCTCTAAGAGCTTGTTTTAAACCATAGAGTGATTTCTTAAGTTTAAAAACATGTTCTGGAAATTTATCATTTTCAAAGCCAGGAGGTTGATGAACATAAACTTCCTCTTCTATAATACCATTTAAGAAGGCACTTTTAACATCCATCTGATACAGAGTGATGTTATTCTATGCATCAAAAGAAATAAGCAAGCGAATAGATTCTAACCTTGCCACAGGAGCATAAGTCTTTGTGTATTCTATACCTTCTTGCTGACTGTATCCTTGAACCACCAGCCTAGCCTTGTTTCTGATCACTTCTCCTTGCTCATTCAGCTTGTTTCTGAAGACCCATTTAGTTCCAATGATGTTGAAACCTTGTGGTCTTGGAACCAGATCCCAGTCGTCATTTCTGGTGAATTGATTAAGCTCTTCTTGCATAGTAAGTATCCAATCATTATCGTTCAGAGCCTCATCCATAGAAGTTGGTTCAATAATAGACACCAACCCAAACAGTGACGTTCCAGATGATCTGAGAAATGACCTTGTTCTGATAGGGTCATCCTTCTTTCCAATAATCATCTCCTCTGGGTGAGAGGCTTTGATTCTGGATGATCCTTTAACATTTGGTCCTTCAGAAATTGTCAAGTTATCCATCTGAGCATCCAAGGGAGTAGCATCTGGCGTTGCTTCTGGTTCTTTTACTTGATCCTTTTCTGCCTCTGAGTCTTCAGAGTCTGTGAGAATGACTTCTCTATCTGTAGAATTTTGAAGCTACTTTGGCTTTTAATTGCCAAGCTTATCATCAAATCTAACATGAATTGATTCCTCCACAATCTGTGTCTTAGTATTGTATACTATGTAGCCTTTAGAGCGTTCAGAATACCCAAGCATGAAACACTTATGTGCTTTAGAATCAAACTTGTTCAGATTCCCTTTAGTGTTCAACATAAAACATACACATCCAAAAGGATGGAAATAAGAAATGACGGGCTTTTTATTCCTCCACAATTCATAGGGAGTCTTCTCCAGAAGAGGTCTTACAGACACTCTGTTCTGAATATAGCAAGCTGTGTTAATTGCTTCTGCCTAAAAATGTTTTGCCATGTTTGTCTCGTTGATCATGGTTCTGGCCATTTCTTGCAATGTTCTATTTTTCCTCTCTACAACTCCATTTTGTTGAGGAGTTCTAGGGCAGGAGAAATCATGTGCAATGCTATTTTATTTAAAATATGTTTCAAAAAATTTATTTTCAAATTCACCACCATGATCACTTCTGACTTTAACAATTTTAAATTCTTTTTCAGTTTGGACTTGTTTGCAGAAGTCAAAGAACACGGAATGTGACTCATCCTTGTGTTTTAGGAATTTTACCCATGTCCATCTGCTGTAGTCATCAACAATGACTAATCCATACTTCTTGCCTCTGATGGATGCAGTTTTCACTGGTCCAAACAGATCAATATGAAGCAGCTCTAATGGTCTTGAGGTTGAAACAACATTTTTAGTTTTAAAAGACGATTTTGAAAATTTTCCTTTCTGACATTCTTCACAAAAAGCATCTGAGTTGAACTTCAACTGAGGAAGTCCTCTGACTAGATTGAGTTTATTAATCTGAGATATACGTCTCATACTAATATGCTCCAATCTTCTGTGCCAGACCCATTGCTCATCATTAACAGACATAAGGCATTTTACATTTTGAACCTTAAGTTCTGAAAGATTAATTTTGTAAATGTTGTTCTTCCTTTTTCCATTAAAGAGGATTGAGCCATCCTTTTGACTGACAGCCTTACAACATTTTTTATTGAAGATTGTATCATAACCATTGTCACTTAATTGACTTATGGACAATAAGTTATGTGTTAATCCTTCAACAAGTAAGACATTAGATATGGAAGGAAGATTACCATTACCAATAGTTTCAGAGCCTATTATTTTGCCCTTCTGGTTCCCTCCAAACTTGACGTCTCCTCCAGATCTAAGTTCCATGCATTGGAATATAGACCTTCTTCCCGTCATGTGACGTGAGCAGCCATAGTTCATGTACCATGATTGGTGTTTTGACTTTGCTGCCAAAGACATCTGCATTATATATTATTTTGTCCTTAGGTACCCAGATCATTTTGGGTCCTTTAGGGTTAGTTGCCTTAAAGTTTTGTCTGAACTTCTGTCTTTTGACAGCAGGTTTGTTCTGACTAACTTTAGGTTTAAACACAGGAATGTTCTGACCAGAACATGTGTGTTTAATATCATTAAGATGACCATACTTAAAGTGAGTATACAGAGGAGTATGCTTAATGATCAGTTTATCAACAGATGTTGGATTTAAATCCTTCTCAGAAGAAGATTCATATCCAATACCCTTCCTGTTGTTTCTGCTTACGCCATAGATCATTGAAGCCATCTTACTTCTATCTAGGCCTCTTGACAGAAACTTCTGAAAACTATAGTCATATTCTTCTAAAATGTTTTTAGATTTTGACTTAGTTTCAACTTCAGAATCTTGTTGAGCTTTTTCTAATTTATTTTTAATTTTTAAATTGTTTGCTTTAAGCTCAGCAACTTCTGATTTCAGAAGATCATTCTCAGATACAAGATTGTTTTCAAGCTTATTGTACTTGAGCTTAATCTTACTATAGTTTTCCAGCATTTCAGATAAACTCTCAATTAGTTCTGCTCTAGAAAGTTCAGAAAATACCTCTTTAGAATCAGATTCTGATTCTGATCTAGATGTTTCTGCATGGTCTTCCACGTCAGCCGTAAGTGCCATGTTTGCACATTCTTCTTCTGACTCTGATGAAGATTCAGATGCATCTGAATCATCTCAGGTTGCCATCAGAACTTTCTTTTTATTATCAGACTTCCTTCTTGGCTTCTCCTTTAGAAGTTTTAGGCATTCATTCTTATAGTGCCTAGGTTCCTTGCATTCATAGCAGACCACCTCTTTCTTTCCAGATCTTCTGTGTCCAGAAGACTCTTTACGTTGATCTGGTTTCTTGAAGTTTCTGAACTTCTTATGTTTATGCTTCCAGAGTTTGTTGATCCTTCTGGACAGCAGGGACAATTCATCATCTTCTTCAGAACTTTCTTCTATAACCTGCAAAGCTTTGGTAGATTTGGTAGACTTTAAAGCAACAGACTTACCTTTCTTCTGAGGTTCGTCTTCTTCTAGTTCAATCTCATGACTCCTCAAAGAGCTGATCATTTCCTCCAGCGTGATCTTGTTCAGATCCTTTGCAAGCTTCAGAGTCGTGACCATTGGTCTCCATCTGGTTGGCAAACTTCTGATGATCTTCTTGACATGATCAGTAGTGGAGTAACCCTTGTCTAGAACTTTCAAGCCAGCTGTGAGAATCTGAAATCTAGAGAACGTAGCTTCTACAGATTCAAATTCCTCCATTTTGAAGGCTTCATATTTCTGGATCAGCGCCAGAGCCTTGGTCTCCTTTACTTGGGAGTTCCCTTCATGAGTCATCTTCAAAGATTCAAACATACCAAATGTTGTTTCTCTGTTAGTAATTTTCTCATACTCAGTATGAGATATAGTATTTAGTAGAATGGTTCTTGCTTTATGATGATTCCTGAATTCTTTCTTCTGAGCTCCAGTCATTGACTTTCTGTCAATCTTTTTGCCATCCCCATCAGTGCGGTGAACATAACCATCAATGACTAAATCCCAAAGGTCAGCATCATATCCTAGAAAGAAGCTTTCAATTTTATCTTTCCAGTAGTCAAACTTCTCACCATCAAACATGGGAGGTTTAGTGCTGATTCTATCTCTGTCCTCATATTTGTTGTTGGATGTTGAAGCTTCAGCCATAATGTATCAACCAAAATATATCAAGAGTTTTCCCACTGGATCTTTTCTCTTTCACGGTTAAGTGATAGCACAATAGAGTCGGAGCTCTGATACCAACTAAAGGTGGGAAAAACACTTAGAAGGGGGGGGGGGGGGGGGGGTTGAATAAGGGTTTTGAAATAATTATGGCAATAAAAACAACACAATATTTTTATCCTGGTTCATTGAACTCAACTAATCCAGTCCACCCTACCAAGGTGATTTGCCTTTCTCAACAAGGACTTAATCTACTATATTCAAATAGATTACAATGTCAACCACTAAGAACAACTGTCTTAGTCTTCTCAAGAAATCCTGACCACAACTTGATCTTCTTAAGGAACCTTTTACAAATAAATGTAAACTAACAAGTGTTTAAGATGCTTCTAAAAAGCTATATCACAACTGTGATTTTTAACTTAGATTAAGAACGAATAAAAACTATTCAACTTATGAAATATAATGTATGAGAGCTTGAGAGTAGTTTTCAAGTTGATTTCTCAATAATTCGTTAACTTTGAAATGTTGTTGAAGACATCCTTTTATAGAGCAGAAAGTCCAATGCTTGAAGACTGTGCGTAGCAGAGTAGCTGTAGCCTTTTTGTCGTCTATTGACTTTAGCTTTCCCAGAAGAGGAATGTTTAGACAAATCCCTTTTGTCTGATTTCCTGTGCCATACATGAATAAGGAAAGAGTCGTTTAGAATATGCCAACGGATATATCTTTGAATAATATCTTCTTCAACAAGCTTCTGTCTCAAAGTTATCAACATCAGAGTCTTGAAGTGATCAGAGTTTGATGGTATCAGAGTCTTGATGTTATCAGAGTTTTGCAGCCAATGCGCTTCAGCATGAATATCAATCAGAGCAGAGTTTGAATAACAAAGCCTCTATACTTGCAACGAAAATTACTTTTAGAGTCTTCTTGAAACAATGCTTAAAACTCTTCATACAAATTCTTCAACTACGCTTCAGAGTCTTCTGCAGCTTCTGCTTCAGAGTCTCTTCTGCCAGCGCTCAGAGTCTTCTGATGACTTGCTTCTGATGCTTCAGAGATTTGCGTAGAGTAATGTTCAAATACATTTTTGCTTCCATAAGAATATTTATTTTAATATCTGAAACAAAAACACTTGAACAAAATTAGAGTATATATTTTCTTAATACAAAATTTCATTAGTGTTATCATCAAAACATAGAGATATATTAAACACCAATCTGTGTTCTAACATCTAATAGTGAATATAGACGAAACATGAGCCTTTCCCTTTTCTGAGCCAAATGACACACGTTTGGAGTTCCAAATCAACCTTCTTCAATTACATTTCCAAGACGACTAAATCTAGTTGTGTCGTTTGTTGTAGCTTATCTTCGTCTTTTTGTTATTTTTCCCTTTTGAGATAATTTGTTAAAACCAATGAAAGATGGTTCCTTTTAATTCTTCGTGTTTATTTATTTATCCTTGTTAAAGTTTCTATTATTTTCAAAAATTGAAGGTTTTAATCCTTTTCTCTTTAATTCTATGTGTTGATGACAAAAGGAGGAGAAAATCATAATGTTACAATGTGCATGTAGAGAGATAAATTAACATGTATCTGTCCAATAGGATCATAACCAAGAACTAATCAAACCATTCTAGAATATTTGCTAATTATTTTAAACCATGTTGCCTTAATGTTATGAATCTAATCAACAGAGTTTGTCACACACTACAATTTAATTTTAACTGTTTATTTTTAACTTGACTTAGATTCAATGGGAGCTTACAAACCTCACACTTTAAGTTTTTATTTTATTTTATTTTAAATTTTTTATAAAGTTATATATGTTTTCCATCATAAAAAAGGGGATATTGTTGAACCAAATTTAGTTTGAAGAACAATAACATCACATTGTAGAGTTTTGATATAACAATATAATTAAAAACAATTGATACTATGATGTGTTTTTATTTCAATATGTACACAATTTTTCAATCATCTACAAAAAAAAAATAATAAAGCCATGATCATATGCACCCCCTCGAAGAATTGATCACTTGTGTTTTAGAACAAAAATTGATAACTAGTGCCCATACAAATATCAAGTCATATGTGCTCATATGACAAAGACTTGCTATGTTGAATTACCATAGAGAATGCTATCTCAATTATCACACCTGACAAATATGTCAGTCCAAGGAGTGAAAGCATAAGATGTTATACATATAGTAAAATCTAATGGCTCCCATAACTACAAAAGGCGCTTTTTACCTCAGACACAGAATGCATAATACCTCGGCTAAAGAAGCGAGGTAACAAAGGGAAACATGAAAACTCACCACTTATCACCTCAGTGGAATTAAAAACGAGAGGTAAAGTTATATGGACATGAGTTCAATCCCCAGCAGCCGCACTTTTATTATTTTCAAAATTAGTTTATCTTGCCTTTCAGTTTACAAATAAAACTGAGGGGTAATATTAATTTTTTTAAAGAAAATTGTTATATGATTTACATAGAATATTATATTTTTTACCCAGAATATTACATTGTTTACTTATAATATTATATTGTTTACACAAATATTAAAATAAAACTCAAATAACCTATAGATCTAAATAAAAATCAAATTTCTTAGGTGGGTGAAGTTCAAATATTGGTGCAAATATATTCTCCAATGTTTTGCATGCATTTGATTCTGAAGCAAAACAAAATAAGGGTTATATAAATAAAATCAATATTCAAATATATGATTTTATGCTCAAATAAATATTTAAGAAAACAAAACTTAAACCCAAGTGATTTTTTGCTCTTACAATCCATCTTAGAGAACCTTTTTCAAACGTCTTTATGTTTCAAACGTTTCATGTTCAATATAGGTTAGATTTTCAATATTCAACATGCTTTTATAATAGATGTCCCTTAGGTTTCACACGGATCATTAATGACAGATTCTTGAGTGCTGATAAACATTAAATGGACGTCAAATATTTGTTTAAGGACGTTGAATATAGTAAAAAACGCTCAATTATCCCCTTGGCCATGAAGAAAACCGAGGTGAATAAGTTTTTTTTAAAATTACATTGTTTACATAAAATATTAAAAATACATTGTAAAATTTGTTTCCCAGTGAAAATTTTTATTTTTCATGTCCCAGGTCTCATGCAAGATGCTAGAGATCTGTTTCTCAATGAGAATTTTTATTTTCTGCACTTGCAATCCATTCCATGTAAGCGAAAAAATTTATCTATCAATTATATAAAATTAGAACATCAATACTTACTTGTTGAAGTCATGATTCAGAATCTCAAAAAGATGAATGATTGGATCTTCCTCTGTATCTCACACTCCTGTTCACAACTCTCAATGGGGCAAGTTGTAGAGCCGTCAGTTATGTTTATGATTCTTATTGTGATTACAGATGAGACTTAGCCATATAATATATATAACACTAGTCCCTATCCATTATTGGACCAAAGTTAAAGTTAAAGCCCACACTTTTACCCACACCAATCAGGTTTTAGATACTCAGCCATTAGTTAAAAAGGATCACTTAATTAATAAAAGGGTTTATATATGCACCCTCGTCAGAATCACGAGTAACCCATTTTTCACAAACTAAACCACAATTTATTGTACCCCATAAAAAGTTAGATAAATCTAACATTCTCCCACTTGGGAAAAATCAATTGTATGATTTTTATTTTAAAATACATTTTGAAAACGACTATCGGGTTAATGACTAATTCCTTAAAATGTGCGCATTTTAAGGAAATGCATGATTCCAGGTGCAATATCTGAATATGACTCCATCCACAAAAATGTCAAGCAGTATTGAATCACGACGATTATTATACCCTTCATTGACATAAAACCTTTTGTGGTTACAAATACTACGTACTCTATCAACTAGTCATCAGTGTGGAGTGTGGCAAGAAAATAGCATGCTAATATGATCCAACAACCAACTTCTATTTTCTTTGTCAGTCCTTAATAATTTCTCTCAAATGCATTAAAGCCAAAGAAATTGTATGGTTTTACAAACATAATGCCTCAGCTCCAATATGGCGTCGACCATCGGCATAGTGGTCCTGACAACGCCGAGCTTAAAATCACACCTTAGCTCCAATGTGACATCAATCACCGATATAGTGGTCCCAAAGACACCGAGCTCAAAATTATAATCATGCCTCGAACTCCAAACTAGTTTCGACCATAGGCACGGTGGTTTCGATGACACTGAGTCCCAATTTTAGCAATTTACATATAAATAAACAATGACAAATAATAATAATAATAATAATAATAATAATAATAATAATAATAATAATAATAATAATAATAATAATAATAATAATAATAATAATAATCATTGTAATATCAATTGCTTAAAATAGAAAGTACTTGACAATCCAACACTTAAAGTATCCAAAATAAAATATAACATGATAAGAAAATGACATAAAGAACAAACTCCCACTAACCAAGTACATCAAAAGAACTCACAATGCCCATGCTCTCAACATGGTTTTTGAACACAATGGACCTAAGTCCCTTATTTAAGGGATTAGCTAGCATGAAATCAGTACCAATGTACTCAACAAAGATGTCATTTTTCTTTACAAGATCTCTGACTGTCAAATACTTCAATTCCAAATACTTAGAACTGCTAGAAGTTTTTTTATTCTTGGAGTAGAACACAGTTGAACTATTATCACAATAACGCTTTAGTGGATTTGCAATGGAATCAAGAATACAAAGTCCAGTCACTAAATTTCTTAACTAAACAACATGAGTGGCAGCAGCATAATAAGCAACAAACTCTGCCTGCATAATAGAAGAGGCGACAAGATTTTGCTTTTTACTCTTCCATGATATCGCACCTTCAGCCAACATAAAACGAGAAGTAAATTTCCTATCATCAACGCACCCAGCAAGACCAGAGTCAGTATACCCAACTATTTCCAAGATGTCATCTCTCCTAAAAACAAGCATATACTTTTTAGTTCTCTACAAATATATCATCACTTTCTTAGCCGCAATCCAATGATCATTCCCAGGATTAGACTGGTATCGTCCCAAGACGCCAACTATGAAAGCAATGTTAGGCCTAATGCATACTTGAGCATACATCAGGCTGCCTAATGCACTGTTAAAGGGTTTTCCCTTCATCTTTGCCCGCTCAATCTCATTTTTAAGACATTGATCTTTACTGAATTTGTCTCCTTTAGTAATTGGAACATCTCCTGGCTTACAGTCCTACATATTAAACCTCTCCAGAACTCTATCAATATAAGCCCTCTACGGCAAGCCAAGTACACCACGTGATCTATCTCTGTGTATTTCAATTCCCAACACAAATGATGCTTCACCAAGGTCCTTCATATCAAAGAACTTGGTTAGCATAAGTTTGGTCTCATGAAGCAGACCAAGATCACTACTCGCAAGCAAAATATCATCAATATATAACACAAGAAAGATGAATTTGCTCCCACTAACCTTAAGATAGATGCACTGATCAACTTTATTTTTTTCAAAACCCAATGAAGTTACCACCTCATCAAATTTCAAGTACCATTGTCTAGAAGCTTGTTTCAAACCATAAATAGATTTTCTTAATTTACAAGGGTCATGCTGCTGCATGTACACCTCCTCATCAAGATCACCATTCAGAAAAGCAGTCTTAACATTCATCTGATGCAATTCCAAGTCAAAATGTGCTACAAGGTTCATAACAATTCTAAAAGAGTCTTTAGTAGAACAGGAGAAAAAGTTTCATTAAAATCAATCCCCTCCTTTTGTGTGAAACCTTTAGCCACAAGTAATGCCTTAAACCTCTCAATTTTACCTTTCGAGTCCTTCTTTGTTTTGAATATCCACTTGCATTGCATCTGTCCACATGCTATATTGAGAACAAGTAATAGCTTCTAGATAGTTTTTAGGATCAATAACAATACCAACATCATAAGCATCCTCACTAAGATAAACTACAAAATCATCAGGGATAACATGTTGCTTTTGTCATACTGACCTTCTAACATGAATTTGCTCAACTGGCTCATTAGGTTGTGCAACCTCAGTTATAATAGGAGGATCCACTACATTTTTAACAAGTGGTTCAACCACATCTTCAACTGGATGTTCAACCACATCTTCAACTGGATGTTCAACCACATTCTCATTTGGAGCAAAACCTCCATGAGCCGTGGATGATCTAGCCTCATCAAAATTAGGCAGTAACAAAGTAACAACATCAGGCATAACAGAACTAATATTATCAGATGCAGTGACAAGCTCAGCAACATCAAGCTCAAGGAATTTTGCATGCATGGACTCCACAATTTTATTAACTCTACCATGACAAAAGAAGATGTATCCTTTAGATCGATCCTGATATCCAATAAAAAAACAACGACTTGTTGTTGGGTCGAGCTTTGTATCAAAAGGATTATATATTTTAACCTCTGTAGAACAACCCCAGACACGAAGATGGTTCAAATTGGGTTTTCTACCTGTCCAAATCTCAAAAGGTGTTTTTAGAACTGATTTACTAGGAACTTTATTAAGTATATAGAGGGTTGTTTTCAAAGCATCACCCCATAAAAATTCTGGTAAATTACTCATACTCGTCATGCTTCTCATCATATCCTTAAGGGTGCGGTTTCTCCTTTCGGTTACACCATTTTGTTTAGGAGTACCAGGCATGGTGTATTGTGGAACAATTCCATAATCTTACAAGTATTTTGCAAAAGGCCCCATGTGTTGCCCAGTAGAATGATATCTACCATAATACTCTCCACCACGGTTAGAACGTACCACCTTTATCACTTTTCCTAGTTGCTTTTCAACCTCAGTTTTAAATCTTTTAAACTTTTCAAGTGCTTCTGATTTTTCCTTAATCAAGTAGAGATAGCCATACTGTGAAAAATCATCAATGAAAGTGATAAAAGATTTATTACCACAAATAGTTGGAGAAAGGGGGCCACTAATATCTGTATGAATTATTTCCAAAAGGTATGAACTTCTAGTTGAACCTTTCTTATTGGTCTTAGTAAATTTTTCTCTAATACAATCCACACAAGTCCCTATACCATTGAAATCTAAGGAAGGTAAAATATCATCTCTAATTAACCTTTCAACTCTTTCTTTAAAGATATGTCCTAAACGCTTGTGTCACAACAAAAAGGATTTTTCTCTAATTTTAGACCTTTTAGCAATGGAGCTTTCAACATTTAAGGATGAAGATATCATATTACAATCTAAAGATAACTTATATAAACCATCCAACAAGATACCATTACCAACAACTTGAGAATTCAACATCAAATTTAATTTTCCATCATAAAAGGTAAATTGAAATTCAAACTTATCCAAACAAGATACTGAAATCAAATTCCTCCTAAAAGAAGGTACACAAAATGTATCTTCCAAAACAAGTCCAAAACTAGTTCCTAAGACTAAGCTAACATCTCCCACTAGCTCCACAATGACTTCAAGATCATTTCCTACCCTGAGTTTTCTTTCTCTCAAGTTTGGTCTCTGCTGGTTTCTGAAGCCCTGTAAGGAGACATCAATATGGGTTGTAGAACCACTATCAAGCCACCAAAAATTAATGGAAACATCAACTAAGTTAGACTCAAAATAGACAAAAGTTAAATGATTACCTCCAGATTTGTTCTTGTTGTCTAACCAAGCTTTAAAAGCATGACAATCAGTTTTCTTATGTCCCTTTTCCTAACATAAAATGAACCAATAGGATTTCTTAAAAGCAACAGGCCTGGGACCTCCTGTATTATGGTGTTGACCATTACCAGGTTTCCTATCAGGATATCTGTGAGAAACACTATGTGTGTTTTTCTTATTTTTCCAATTGTTTTTACTAGAGTGGGGTTTAGCATGAAAAGTTAGGAGGGCTAGATCACTTTTCTCCTTCTTCAGTTTCTCTTCTTCAGCTACACACTTGGTAATGAGGTTATTGATATTCTACTTATCATCAAATGTATTATAGGCAGTTTTGATTTGAGTGAACTCAGCAGGTAGGAAATTTAAGGCATGAGACACAATAAAATTCTCATTCAGGCCAATGTCATGGGATTTTAGTTTGGTTTGGACATGAACCATCTTAAGAATGAATTATTTAACATCCCCATTGTTATCATATTTCATGTTCATGATTTGTTTCATTAAACATCCTGATTCAATATTGTCAGATACCTGAAACTCTCTCCAATAGCAGTAAGATATTCTTTAGCATTATCTTTCTCAGGCAATCCACTTATCAAATGTTCAGAAATTATCCTCTTCATAGCACACAAGCTAAGTCGGTCACTCCTCTCCCACTTAATTAATTTTTCTTTCTCTTCAGGTGTACTATAATAATTGATCACAGGTTTGGTTTCATGCAATGCCATGTCAAGGTCAGCAATCCTTAATGAAAATTCTATGTCTTTCTTCCATTTCTTAAAATTAGACCCATTCAAGATCTCAATAGAAGCATAAGAGTTATTTATAGAGAAGGTCACTATTTAGACAGAATAGGAATGCATTAAAATAAATAATAAAGGCAAGATATAGCTTTATTGAACATAAGCTATCATGAAGAGGTCAACATTGTCACACAATCTCCTTTGGATGGAATGTGCAAAACCCAGGTTACAACCAAGGTCAGAACGAGTTACTCAATGAGCATAAATTTAGTTCAAAAATCTATCTTTTTTGGGCAGATAAATTCTCTAAACCAAAACACCTCCAATAACTTTATCTACGAATTCAAGAATAAGCTACTCAATAAGTATACATTGAGTTTAGAAATTTATCTCCTTTGAATAAATAAATCCCTTGGACTCAAGCATCTCCAATAGCTATATCATTAATCAACCACAATTTCTACATACAATTGTCAATCTTTGGGAAGAAAATCATACTAATGACTTAATATCATTCCTCAAACTACAAATAGACTTTTATAAATTAAAATGATTGATCTCACTTTGGTGGTAATCACACACAATAATTTATAGAATTTCTTGCATATGAATTAAATTTCTCTTGCCAAAATAAATCATGAACCAATCATGAATTTAAACAACATAGCATTCCGAATAAATTTTATCCTTAACACTGTCAATCTCAATAAAAGGGATATTATACAATATCTCAAAATATTGTATTATAAAACCATACTATTATAATCAATGTCAATTTTAATTGATATATTACACCTTGCAAAATTCAATATTATTAAGTGATCAAGAAACACAAACCACATTAATTGAAAAAGCTAACCTATTTTATTATTAGGTTACAGAACGCCGCTAAAACCCTTTTAACATATTTAGTTAATATATATAATAATAAGTATAATTAATAAACACTTAAGTTCAGCATACCAGAATTACAACCATACATAATTCTAATTCTAAGACTATTGTGCCAAAATTATAATATAATAATAAAATAACAACTACATGATTGACAATAAATTACGGCACAACATTCGATATACTATAACAAAATTAAATTGCTGCCTATAAAATATTAATCCAACCCAATATTGTTGAAACCTTAAAACATCATAAATAATTTAAAGACTAAAGGACAAAAAATTTAATAGTTTTAAAATTATAAAGAGTTACACAAATCAGTAAAATATCATATCATAGTCATAAGAGTATATCATAGTCATAAGAGTGAGTAGAATGGAGATATGAGTTTGGCATGTGCATGAGTATTAAAAGTCAAAAGCATTATCAAATGCTAAAACTGACACTAGGCTGCAAGGTTATCGATATAATGGCCTACAAGACAATCGTATCAGGAAATAGAAACTGTGATCTGACACGTAATGATGTAACATAAACAAGAATGGCATGATAATAATCATTATTGGCGCATTAAGTAATTGGACAATTAGTGATCACAATTTTCTCACAAGTTCTAGTGTGTACTTTGCATCTAAATTAATAAAAATTGCACCACATATTAATAATCAAACGATACACGAAAAGAAAGTGGATCATCCTACGATCATATTAATTCATAATTATATATTAACAACAAATAATTGAGTTCTAACTCATATAACCTATCTTTGATACCATATGTAAGCGGAAAATTTTATCTTTCAATTATATAAAATTAGAACATCAATACTTACTTGTTGAAGTCATGATTCAGAATCTCGAAAAGATGAATGACAGGATCTTCCTCTGCATCTCACACTCTCGTTCACAACTTTCAATAAGGCAAGTTGTGGAGCGGTCAATTATGTTTCTGATTCTTATTGTGATTACAGAGGGGACCTAGCCATATAATATATATAATCCTAGTCCCTACCCATTATGGGTTCAAGGTTAAAGTCCACACATTTACCCACACGAATCAGGTTTCAGATACTCAGCCATTAGTTAAAAAGGATCACTTAATTAATAAAAAAGCTTATATATGCACCCCCATCAGAATCACGATTAACCCATTTTTCACAAACTAAACTACAATTGATTGTAGCCCATAAACAGTTAGATAAATCTAGCATCCCAAAGATCTGTAGTAGCAACTCATGATCAAATGGATTGTGGTGAATATTTCGTCTCTTTTGGCGGCTACATATAAGTTAGTCTTAGCGTAAAATTTGTTTAACGAATGTTTTTATAGTAAAATATTATTATTAAACACCCCAGTTTTATTATAAAGCCGAGGTTTTTTATCTTCTCCTTTTAACTAACTCCTCGGTGATGACGAAAACCGAGGTGAATAATTATTTTTTGAAATTACATTGTTTACATCAAATCTTTGCTTTTATTAATGAATATCTTCACTGATATTCAGATTTAGTTACATTCCCTTCTTTGTTCAAAGGTTAAGCTTCATTCCTTGTTGGTTAAGCCATCTTCTTTGTTAATTAAACTTCATTCTTTCTGTAACTTGAAGCAAAAATGATATTCCGCACTTGCAATCTATCAACTGAGTACTCTTCAAAGGTTGAGCTTCCTTTTTAACTGAGGGTTATTCTAAAAATACAACAACGACAACATCGACACCATTATGTTAGGATGGATAGTAAGGGCAGAAAAAAGTTTTGTTCAAGATAGAAGAACATTGAAGATTTTTCTGTCTTGCAATCCATCCCAAAGAATTATGCTTGCGAGTTTAGAGAGTAAAATCTGTTTAACGAGTATTTTTATAGTAAAATCTTATTATTTTATGTATCGGTTAAATATAAAATCGAAGGGTTAGGATATTTTGTTTACACTTATAAATAAATAAAATCATAAATTGCGATAACTGAGAATCGAAGCTTGTGCTGAGTTGTTTTTTCATCTCGATGTTATAAAAAATCGAAGAAATGTATGGTTTTTTATTATTTTAAATAATAAAAAATAGTACGTCTTGACTTTACATCTTAGTTTTTTATTGTTTAAGGTGAAAACTTCATTATAAAAAAGTTATTTATTGTAAGGTCCATTTCCAACAGGCAAATAATTAAAAATAAAAAATGATTGAAAAAACAAATATCAAATCCTATATAAATAAATCAAATTTGAAGGTTGAAGTCAACGATCAATTGTATTATTAGTGAATTAGTGCAACAACATTTTGAATATTGTTGTAACATTTACATTGCATTCTAATATTAATAAAAAAAACTCACACTTAGAAACAAATACTCTTATTCATTATTTTATTTTATTTTTAATGTTAAACACTTATAATTAAATTTGATTGAATTTATCAATTTGAAATTGTCTAAATTATCTAATGCAAAGCAAACAAGTAATTTTTTTTTGTGAGAATTGTTGTAAACAAGCACTTTTGAAATTGTCTAAATCATCTAATGCGAAGCAACCAAATAATTTTTTGTGAGACAATCAAGTCCTTAAAATTTAACAAAGTTTTTTAAAATAACTCCCATAATTTCTTTTTAAAACCAACCCAATTCAAATCCATATGCTTGATTGAATGAGAATGTATTAAACAATAATGGTCACCATTCTCACACATACTTTTTTCTTTTTTATCTAGTATTAGAACCAAACTCCTCCTAACAAAAAAAAACATAAACTCAAACATTTTTTATACAAAAAACAATTATTATCCCTTGTATGCAAAGTAATAAATAAACTTTCACAATTCCATTAACCCCAATACAAAATTTGTTGGCACATATTAGCAAAGTATATACCACCTAAGAAGGGGACCATAAAATAAAAAAGAAGACTTTACACTCTTGTATTAGTACCAAACAAGCTTTAGACACCTCATGCAATATTACTCTAATTGTGTACAGTTTCTGAAAAGATGAATGCGAGTGTCTCCAAGCCTCAGTGAGTATGTGACTTTCTTGTACTCTTCCCAAGTGAATGGTTTGAAGAGAAGGGAGGGCCTGTTTGGTGTAACCATAACTGAGGGAGCAACAATGCATGCATCAAGTGGTGGAGCCACAAAATATGCTACCGACATTCTAGACTTGTATGAGTTGGTCACGGCCCTATGTCTCACGCTTACAAATCTTCCATTTGTCATAACCTTTATTACACAACAAACATTTAGAATATAAATCATTTCAATCACATCCTTTTTTCAACTATCTATTACCAACTCTTTTTAAACACCAACTTGTCAATATTTCATCAAATATTTTTTCATTTTCATGCATGCCATGTTTCGTTCTTCTCTATCATATTTTTATGAGCAAAATTAAAACAAGAGTATGAGAACTATTTTACCTTATAATACAAATATTTGGATAGTACAGAGTAAAAAAACGCATCTGTATAATAAGTAAATTCTTTTTATATTAAAGATCAGAAGAAATATTATATATATAAACCTTAGTGATTTTTTTAAAAAAAAATTATTTTAAATTTAATATTTAGTATCTACAAAAGAAGAATAAAGACTAAAATATAACAAAATTTAAGAAATTGTGAGTTTTATAAAAACAATAAATATATTTGATTCAAAATACAATAATAATATATGAGCCCCCAACGCAGACCAATATCAAACTCTACATAAATCTCACCTTTACCCCTACCCTAACATGTCTCTTTTTGTTCTAGACCTACCATAACATGTTATGTCTATCTATTTTTAGCTATAGTGAAAATAATGGGAATTGTGAGTAAGATACATATGCAAATTCATTACAACTCAGTATTGTACTCTCTTTAATGACCATACATATAATTATTATTATTTCATATATGCAATGTCAGCCCCCAAGTCCCCCCAACACTAAATTTAGCATAGCAAAATTGAACCCAACTTGTGGGCTTAAAAAAAGAATGCAAAAATCTCGCATTCATGTCGTGGATGACTCTATTATATTAAAATAAAATTAGTATAATATTGTCACCGACAACATAAATAGAGATTTTGATAATTGAATTGAATATTTTTAAAAAAATGTTTAAATAAGAATGCAAAAATCTCGCATTCACGTCAGCGGTGACTATATTAAACTGAAATCGAATAGTATAGTCATAAGTCATCGATGACATACGAATGCGAGATTTTAAGAATTAGATCGAATTTATGAAAAGAAGATACCTGAAGAAGATCACCAACATTTACACAGAAGGCAGAGGGGTCAGGAACAACTGGGTTCCACACACCATGTTGAAGAGAAATTTGAAGACCAGGAACATCGTTGGATCTAAGGATAGTAAGAATCTGAGGGTCAGAATGTTCACCAAAGCCAACGTTATAGGAATTAGAGTTGTCTCTATCTTTGGAGTTTTTAGGAGGATAGTGATTGAACCTAAGGATAGAGTCATTATCAAGTTGAGTGATGAATGTGCTGAAAATGGATGTGTTAGGGACCCCCAATCCTTCTGCCATTAGCTCCAATATCTCACATGCCAGCTCTTTTACACCTTCTGTGTATGCCCTTACACTAGAGCTGTCATGTACACTCATCACACAGTACCATAATATTAGTATACACTTTTTCCTTCTTTTTGTACCAATACTAATTAACACATTTTCATTCTAACAATAACATATTAATCAATAAATAACATTTACATTAAAAAATAATCTATATTTTATCTAAATATATTATTCATTCAATAAATCTAAAACTCAAAAAATTGAGTGAAAGATAGTGACAGAGGCAGCAGGAGGATGGGTTTTAACCCTGCACTCTGCCACCCAATCAATCTATCTCTCTCTGCTAGACCAGACAATTCACTGCCACTATCTGCTCTTTTTTTATTTCACCTTTTCGTTATTTCACAATATATATCTAATTAACAATCAAATTTTTATTCCCTCCTATTTCTATTATAAAAAAAACTATATGTATATATTTTAAATATATAAATAACTAATAATTAATGTTTATGAAATATATAAGTTAAAAAATTATTTTCTTTTATATAAATAAAATCAGAGTAATAAGAAGGGTGAGTATTGTTTTTTTGGAGTTTAATTATTCAACTTTTTGAAATTCAGTTCAACTTTTACAAAATTTTGATTTGATTAGACATACATGTCAATCTTACAAACAGTACCTCTTTTACTTCTGACATTTCCCATTTCATTTCTACTTTTTGCCAAAATAATCATAAAGTGCCCCTAAATCACATCATATTTTTCATCATTCAACTGAAAATATATACAGAATAACTACCACCACATGACAATATCACATGGATGGATAAATTACATTACATAAATACTACTAGTAGTATATCACAACTTAGGCAAATTTAATCTTAAATATATATATATATATATATATATATATATATATATATATATATATATATATATATATATATATATATATATATATATATATATATATATATATATATAGCTTATCTAATAAAATAATATAAATTTTGTGAAATTTCATTTTTATAAGATAGATTAAATATTTTTAGGTTTAATTGCAGTTTTGATTCTCCTATTTTTATTTTTATTTTAGTCTTGATTCCATTATTTAAAAATTCAGAATTTTTTTTCCTATTTTTAGTTTTTTTTTTTAATTTTGATCTCTCTATTTTAAAATCAAAATTTTTGATCTCATCATTTCTAAAATTAAGGGGACCAAAATTACTATTAAGTCATATTATTCCATCATTTCATATTTTTAACTATCGTTTTTGTTAGTTTTTTTATAGATATATTATTCCATCATTTCATATTTTCTATTTTTCTATTTTCACTCTATGAATTGTATTTATTTAAAAAAAAGTTAATATAAATATTATTATGTGCAACTGTTTTAACATTAAAAACATTAAACAATTATATATTCAACCTCAAAAAATTTATTTAAATTAGATAAAAGTTTGAAAGAAGGAAAGAAGATAGTCTGACAGATATGTGAATCCCATCTCTCCTTGGGGTACCTACTCCTTTTGCATACTCCCATGTGCTGACACAGATCGTTTCAAAATCTCACGTGCATCTTAAACTTAAACATTTTTCTTCTATTTTTCATTTTTGGTTTTTAATTTTTTATTCTATATTTTATATATTTTTCCTTTTGACTTGTTTTTATTGCATTATTTCTATAGCTCTTAAACCTAAGTGTGACAAAAAAATTTGCACACTTTTATCACTTGCTAAAGAAAGATAAATATTTGTGTTGTGGACCTTTTCCCTACTCTATAATCATTAAAAAATTATTATCAAATTATCATGTGTACATAAAAATATAAAGAAAAATATTGATATGAAACAATGTCTCAAATATTGATTCCTTTTTTTCACTATACACATTAACCATTGGGAGCATGCTGTTTTTTAAGAGAGACAGCTATTATTCTAGAAAAGAAGGTTATATGCCTAATTTGTCCCCTCAAGTTCATTACTTTTTTTCAACTAGTGTCTCATATTGAGTGTGTGAAGCATAAATTGTGTGTGTCTCAAATACATGTCTAAGGACCACAAAAACAACATCTTGTCCTATAAAAAATGTTTGGGACACTTCCATTATCATTCATACAAGGAATCACCACATTATTTCTAATCATTCTATGACATGTTTGTTTACGCAGTAAAAAAAGTAATAGGCACGTCTGATCAGAAATTACACTTTGTAATAATAAGTGTAATTTTGTTTAATGGATGACAGTGCAAAATTACTAAAAGTGTTACTAGTTTTTCTTCTCTTTAACCTTTCTTTTCACAAAATTACTAAAAGTGTTACACTTTTTTTATGTTTTTTTAAAAATAGATATTTAATTTGAAACCGATTAATTTAAGAAGATCAATTTCATCGTTTATTAGAAAACTATTTAAAAAATCATAACAAAATTCTATAACATCTACTTTAACATATCCATTGGCCCTCAATGACATGTGAGACAATCTATATCCTTCTCTCTCTCTGTTATTTGTTGGTCAGATACAACTCATAAGGGAAGGTACGTAGTATCAACCAAAATACGTTATGATTCATTGCTAAGGTAGCCACCAGTTTAAGCTGTCAAGAACTTAAAAACATGGTCCAAATTAAAAAAAAAAATTTAAGGTATATATTTTATATGATAGAATAATTTTTTTAATATATTTAAAAACCATAAATTCTCTTTCTGTTTAACTAAAAATCTTGAATTCAAATTCAGTTCTGAATATGCAGCAGTAATAAAATCTCTTGAGAAGAGCTTTACTATCTATTATAGTCATACCTAGTTCGAAAAAATTAATCTTTACGATTATGCGCAAAAAATGTTCAATTTTTATTTAAAAAATCATAACCGACATAGTTAGTTGGCCATTATTTTATATTGGTGTTTTTAGTAGTTTTTCTGTATTTATTTATTTATTTATTTATGAATTTTAGTAATAATTTTCTAAAAGAAAAAAATTAAAAACAATAGTGAATATTCATCAATATTCCATTAACAATATAGGAATCTTTATAAAATAATAAATATTCACATAAATTTCCAATCACAAAAATGCCACAAAATAAATAAAGGGGGACCAAAAAAAACTACAATACCTATCTACAGTAAAAATGTACAAATAAAATACTTTATTTATCCCCACAATATTATTCATATCTACTTTGTTCAAGACATTGTCACCCCTAAAAGTTACTTTTCTTACAAAATCATGGTGGCATCACTGTCAACCCTAAATGTAATAACTAACTTTTATCAAAATCACAGTGAAATATATAGGTCATTGTTGGTAATAGTATAATAAACCAAACATGCAATAAATGAAAAAGTTTTGGACAATGACATTATATAAATTATAACAAAAATATATATAATTATTATCATAAACAATAACATACCTGAAGTTTGATGAATCATTGGGAATAGAAGGAACATTGGGATTGAGAAGAAGATATTCAACCTCACCCATGTCTCCATTGAAGCCTATATTCTTGCAACCATAGCCAAAAGGTTTATCAAGTGCAACTAGCTTCTTTTGTTCCATTGGTTTTGCAAAGAACTCAAAACCTACTTCTTCCATTTTTGATATGATGTCATAAGGAACACCATGGTTAATCACATTGAAAAAGCCATATTCTTCACAAGCTTTCACTATGAGTTTCATGACCATTGATCTTTCAGCTGATAGGTCTATCATTGGTAGGTCAATAGGTAAAATCTTTTCACCTATCATTGAGTTTGGAGATGCCACCACCACCATATTAATTTTTTTTTGTTCTAGAAAATGAAGAGGGTTGGAAGAAGGAATGAAAAAAATGGGTTTGAGATAGGTTATAGTGTTGGTAAATTGTGGTTTATGTTATATAGAATATAGAGAGAAGAGAAAGAGGGAGAGGGAAAGAGAGAATATGTGAAAGAAGATGAGTGGAAGTAAGGTAGGAAAATGTAACCAAAATAATGGGATATTTATGCCGAAACAAATAACATGAGAGAGAGGTGTACTCATGAATAAAAGAAAATGAAATTAAAATATACACCTTCTAAATATTTTAATTTTGGTTTTAGTCTCTTAAAATATTTATTTTAAAGAATGATCTTTTTAAAAAAATTCATTCATATTTTTTGTTTCTAATACTAAAATCATCGTCATTTCAGTTATTAAGTAATAAATCATCATTAGAATTATTGTTAATTTTGTTGCTAAATTGTAGAAACTGTCACTAATTTGTAAGAGAGACTAAATGCAAAATTATAAAAAGACTATTTTTTAAAAAAATATTTTGAAAAATTAAAATCGAAAATTGAAATATTTAGGAGGACTATAATCCTATTTAACTCAAATATAAAATATAAAAGAGAAATGAAAACTTGATTCATGATTTAAGGTACTAATATTTGAAAAAATTTAAAGCATACCTGTTTATATGAAAATTTAATATATGATTAATCAAATATTGCGAGTGTAGTTTAATTTTCTTATTTAATTTTAAACTTTAGTTAGAAATCAAAAGGATATATTTTTTAGTTCATGTTTATTCTAATATTTTGATAGATAATTAGTTTTTCTGTCTTTTAGTATAATATTAATTTATAACAAAAAATCAAAATATTAACTTTTTATTTACTAACATGGAATTAATTGTTATTCAATTATTACCATAATGTGTAAAAATTTCAATATTTTATAATATGTATAATTCAAAATATATGTTAATATTATATAATTAATATTTATAATTTATAAAAATATGTTGTTATTTAAAAAAGTTTGCTACTATTGCATGATATATTAGATTAAATTTATATTTAGTTATTACTTTTTAAACCCTAATTTAATTAATCATTACAATGTATGTGATTCATTAATCCATTTCAATGTATGAAATTACTTTATATTTATATTTAATCATTACCTATTAAACCTTAAATCCTTACCTATATTTACCTTATATTGATCCATTTTAATGTAATTATGATTCATTAATCCTTACAATGCATAGAAGTAGCTTACATATGCATGCTACACTCTTTGCTTGAAGCTAAAGTTAGTTAGTAGATACTAACTATCTTTTCTATTATAATTACTACTATCCTAATTAACTTTTCACTCTGGTATAATTACAATGTATTACACTAATATTTCCCTGTCAAGTTCATAGTTGTGGTAAGGGTGCAACTTTGAGCTTGTCGTTGAAGTCTTGAAAGGATGTATGTGATAGTGGTTTAGTAAGTGCATCAACAATTTGTGCCTAGTATATGTTGAACCAAAAGCTTATTAGTTGCTACTCTTTCTCCTATGATATGAATGTCCAACTCTGTATGTTTGGTTCTTGCATGTAGAATTGGATTATGTGCCAACATTACTGCACTAATGTTATCACATAGTAACACAGGAGTTTGATATGGAACATGGGGTTCAGTTAGTAGTGATTCAATCCATGAGATTTCTAAGGTTCAATTAATAGTGATTCAATCCATGATATTTCTGAGGTTGTGTGAGCAAGGGCCGGATGTTCGGCTTTAGTGCTCGATCTTGCAAATAATGATTGTTTCTTCGAGCTCTAGGAAATGAGGTTTGGACCAAAGTACATGCATAAACCAAATGTCGATCTCATATCATTAGGGTCACTGGCCCAGTCAAAGTCACTTCAAGCACAAATGTTTACCCTCTACAAAGATTCTGCTAGCCTTAGCACTAAATCATGATGTGCAATACCACTGAGATAGCGAGGTATTCGTTTGACTGCAATCTAGTGAGAATCCAATGGATGAGACATGAATTGACATGCTTTGATTACACTGTAGGCAAAGTCTAGTCGTGTTAAAGTTACATATTAAAGGTATTTAACAATTGATATGTAGTGTATTGGATTAGAGATAATATATGTGCCACGTTTTCTCAATTTGCATTGACTGGACATAAGAGTGTTAACTCCATTTGCACCTTCCATATTTACCTTGACCAATAGATCTTTTATGTACTTGGTTTGAGTTAAGATGATAGCACCGCTATGATGTTCATGGACTTCAATCTCAAGAAAGTAAATTGGCTTCCCTAACTTCTTTAGAGAAAACTTATGATGAAGATTGTTGATCAAGTCATGTACAAATTTGGATGAGGTTCCTGTGATGAGTATGTTATCTACCTACTCGATAGCATATAGTGTGGCATCTTGATGTTGATAGATAAAGAGGGAATGGTCGCATTTTCTGGAAATGATGCCAAACTACAGAAGAGCCTGATGAAGTATCTCATACCAAGCCCTTGGTGCTTATTTAAGGTCGTTGATGGTCTTCTTAAGCTTGCAAACAAGAGAATATATGTTGCAAGTGAAGCATGGAGGTTGTTGCACGTATGTTTCCTCTTGATCTCCATATAAGAAGGCATTGTTGATGTATATCTGTTGGAGCTCCCATCTGAATGTGAAGAAAGTTTCAAGAGCTTTTGAGAAGGCTGATAGCAGCTCATGTTTTGATTTTGCCGAATTCGGCAGAACCATTGCTGTATATTGTGATGCTTCGTTAATGGGATGGGGAGGTGTGTTAATGCAACATCATCAAGTTGTAGCTTATGCTTCAAGGTAACTTAAAGTGCATGAGAGGAGTTATCTGACACATGATTTAGAGTTGGTTATTGTTGTGTTTGTGTTGAAGCTTTGGAGGCATTATTTGTTTGGTTCGAGATTTGAGATGTTTAGTGATCATAAGAGTTTGAAGTATTTCTTTGATCAGAAAGAATTGAATGCGAGGCAAAGGAGATGAATGAGATTTCTGAAGGATTATGGTTTTGGTTTGAATTACCATTCAGATAAAGCAAACATGGTGGCTGATGCACTGAGTAGGAATCTTCGCATATATCGATGATGCTGGTAAAAGAGTTAGAACTAATTGAGCAATTTCGTGATATGAGTTTTCGCAATTTCGCGAGGTTTCCAAGAATCAAGGAGAAAGGCTTAGAGTCGGCAATTAAGGTATGAGAAGTATTACCTTCATTATTTTTAATATATGATTCAATGTATTTAAAGTTGATTTAAGGATTTAGGAGGTTTTTGAGTTTGAAGAAATTAGGCCTTCGTGGCCAAATCTGTTTTTGAGGTTGTTTAAGTATGAGGAGTATTACCTTCATTGTTTTCAATATATGATTCAATGTATTTAAAGTTGATTTAAGGATTTATGAGGTTTTTGAGTTTGAGGAAATTAGGCCTTCGTGGCCAAATCTGTTTTTGAGGTTGTTTAAGTATGAGGAGTATTGCTTTCATTGTTTTTAATATGTGATTCAATGTGTTTAAAGCCGATTTAAGGGTTTAGGGATTTCGAGTATTGAATTGTTGTTACCTTTCTGGTGAGTTTAATCAGTTTCAGGGATTTGAACTGATGGTCTGATAGGTTTGAGGCTGATTTAGGAGTAAGGGAAATTAGGTTTTCATGGCCAAAATCTGTTGTTGAGGTTTTAACCGTATAGGGTAATTGATTATGAGAACTCTAATGAATGTGGAAAAATTGTAAGGATTTTATGGGAATTGGAGGCGTAAATATGATACGGGATTGGCTTAATAAGTCGTAGATTTTGTGCCTTTATCGCCGTAATACCTTAGGAATGATTTAGGGATGTTTTTGGAGCATTGGGGAAGGAAATCGTAGAGCCTTCTCAAAAACTATCAAGGCTCAAGCGTTCACGCCTGAATGACATTGTGAACCTCAGCAGAGAGAGAGAGAGAGAGAGAGAGAGAGAGAGAGAGAGAGAGAGAGAGAGAGAGAGAGAGAGAAGCAAGTTCGAGTTGCCTCCTTGCCTGCACAATAGGAAATTCTTTGAGGGGCTCTCTATGTCCATTCCTCAGGCAGAGTCTCTTAAGCTCGAGGAAATGGACAGTCCCAGCAAGCAGGTCATGCTTGCGTGGGATGCCTATGCTCTGATAAGGATCCTGGAGATGGCGGTGGTCTACACCGAGGATGGCTCTCAGCACGAGTCTGAGTTGAAGAAATCTGAAGCTGCGGTGGCGACCCTGGAGAAGAAGGTTAAGAAACTTTAGGAGGAGCGGGAGAGGGAGCTTGAGGAAGTTGCGGGAAGGGTCGCGAAGAGGTTTTCGTGGAGAGGGACGTCTTGGCCGCCCAAAAGAAGGTTGTTGAGGACCTGATAGAGCAGCTAAAAGTCGTTGCTGCCCCTGTTGAGGATGAGACCGAGGAGGTGAAGAAGTTGTCAACCCGGGCCGAGATGGTTGCCCAAATTACTCAGGTCGATGATGATTGCTTGGCTATAGGCGAGGAGGCCTTCCAGAATATCGTAGATCAACTGAAGTTGGTGATCCTGGTGTCGAGCTGACTACCGAAGGCACCGAGTTTCTCTACACCATTAAATATGGCAAGATAGTCGTCCCTGAGTTCTCCAGTTTGGTGAAGGATACGCGCAGGTGGCCCAAGAGGAAATAGCGTCCCAAAAGTAAATTTAGCAGGTGGAGTAGTGAGCTTTCCCCAATTTATGTTTTTGGCCTACGTGCCACTAGTTATCTGTAACCTTGTTTTATGGGGGCTTGGCCCTATTGTATATTAATATGCATACTCACGGTCCTTGTGGTCACTCTATGTTAATATGTATTACCTTGTATGTTTAATTATACTTTGTCTTGATTTTTCTAAGTGTCATACACAGTTCAATGCTGGTCGTATTAGACATCTTAGCGACTGATTTCTATGCTTCGGGTATGCTCAACAAACAATGTTTGATAGTGCAGGAAACTGGTCGAAAGGCCAGGGTAGTTTTTGGGCAGGGGAGTGGAGCTCAGGTCGTGTTCGTGGCCTGAGTTCACGGCATGAACTTCCCATTGCGAGTTGGGGGTCCTGTCTTTCATGGTACTTTGGCGACAGCGGGCTCGGTCGAGGAACCGATGTCGTATACGAGTTTTGTTTCTCTTCAACTAAACCCATATTAGATTTGTGTTGGTGGTGCAACACTTGTACCTGGGTGCGCGCCTATGGTTGTCTAGCCTTCGCTTGAGGCCCCGTAGGATTACTCTGTTTGCTGCCTCTGCTTGCTCGTTAGTCTGAGGATGCTCGACGGATACAAAGTGTTGTTTAGTACCCAGTTGGGCGACGAACTCCTAGAATTTTTTGTCTGTGAACTATGTCCCGTTATCAGTGACGATCGCTTGAGAAATGCTGAAGCGGGCAAGGATATTTCTCTTGTAGAAATGAAGTATGTTATGGGTCGTTATTTTGCCAGAGCCTCAACTTCTATCCACTTGGTGAAGTAGTCTACGCCTTCTATCAAGTACCTATTCTAGTTTGACCTTACGACAAATGGTCCTAGGATGCATACGCCCCACCAGGCGAATGGCCACGGGGAGGACATCGCTTTGAGTTCATTGGGAGGTCCCAAGTGCATGTCCCCGTGCCGTTGGTGTAACACCCTTCTAAACCCTACGGATAATATATGAATAATCAGAGTAAATTTCCATGCATTTACAAAAGGGCATTACACATAACTTTCAAAATATCAAAACCACCTGTCATGCTCATTACTATTTCAATATAAAATTATGCTTTACAAAACTTCACTTTGCATGTAGCAGCGAATTCAAATATACCACAATTTTCATAAAAGAAACATTTGTTTTTATCACATAAAACAACATCACTTAGGCACTAAGGCCAACATCATAATATTCCAATGGATATAAACACGTTTATAGAGTACACAATGTATATCTTAAACACAACCTAAGCGATCCCAGTGTTACATGACCAGAGCATGACTCGACCCAACATAATTAAATCACTAAACGGCTACACCAAAAGCGACCTCGTAACTACGAGCAATACTACTCTTTGATACTTGCACGATGTCATGTAGGACATTATTCCAGCAGAGGGGTGAGAAATATTATCATAATAACAATGCATATAATTATATATACACAAATACACAAGCACAAAATACATATATTCCACATTTTCTCACCACAATTTATTATAACTCATCATGTACAATACAACATATATATAATCAAACATGGATAATCACCAAGCATATTCATCATGCACGTATCCATAAATCTCAACATTCCACATGAACATACACATATTATGTTTACTCACTAATTCACAATTACACATTCACAATTCTCAAACCAACAATTCATGTATTCATTCCATGAGACTCAATGCAACTCAATGCAACTCATGCCATGTGGTACCAACACTTGTTATCATTTTTCGGTTTTTACACTTAAACCGGGTCCGTTCCCTAGACCGATAACAACAAAAGCCCGTTCCCTAAGCTTTCAAACCCCGCTCTAGGTTTGGGACAAGTCACTAGCGACAAGTCACTAGCCTCCACGAAACTAGCAAACATTGCCTCTTGACTAAATGATGCATATGCAATCAACAACAAAATGCACTTAAGACCGATCACACGTCTTAATCCCATGCATTCACATAATTCCTCCCTTCAAGAATTAAACAAGATTGCACACACAACATATCATATAATCAAGTATTCATACTTTTCATCAACATATTTGTCAAACAATGCACGCATATCTTACAATATGCTCTCATGCATTAATTCACAATAATCGGATACAACAAATATGCATTCATAATTCAACCTCATTACCTTTTCAAACAATGCACACATATTCACAATATATTCTCATGCATTCACAATATCGCATACAATCAATATGCATTTACACTTCAATATCATTACCACATTTATCAAGCAATGCACACATATTCACAATATGTTCTCATGCATTCTTCACATACAAACAATATGCATATATTTGTCAAAAGACTATATTTCATAATCGATTCCACCATCTAGGATTCACGCCATACGGCTACCCACAGCATATCATATCACAACATGCACAAGCTATACGTTATATAACAAAAGTATTCTGCACAATAACACATCAATCACACACATTCGCGACGGTAAAAATCAACACAACAATATGTTTTCAATTTTCTGCTATAATTGAACTAGGTACAGGCCTCAAAGCCATTTTTTCTAGAAAGATAATCTCGTTAACTTACCAACGCTTCGAACGGGGGTCAAAACCGACTTACGGTTCAAGAGTTATGAATTTTTGAAATTTTCTGAAAAACCAGAATTTTGCATAAACACGGCTACGGGATTTTGCATTTTCGCCCGAAAATCCGACCGATTCAATTCTTTTTTTCGAAACAAACACATACTCATACTCACCTAACATATAGCAGTGAATTAGAACCATTAAACACGATTTCTACGACGTCCGATTTTCACTCAAATCTCAAACCCTCAATTATCCAAAAATGTCAAAACTCACAAACTCAACCAAATTCAATCAAACGAAATCCAATAATCACGGCTAAACATTACCCGACTAAACTACGCAATTTATTTTGAATTCTAACCGTTCAAAACTCGATTCTACCGATTAAACCATTTATGCCCTAGAAATGGAAAATAGAGAAAACTACCAACAAATCCAACACAACTCATACATAATCATACACATTGATCAAATAATAATGTTTCTCACCCTTACCTTGATTGGATTGAAGCTTGAAGTTGATTCTTGATGATTTCTCCAAGTTTCCCTCTTCTCTTCTCTTTTCTCCTCTTTCTCTATTCTTTCTCTCCTTTTCTTTCTTTCTTTCTCTTATGTTTCTATCTCTTTTCTTTTCTCTCCAATTTCCCTTATGTATCCTTCTATTTTCTTTCCATCATAATTCTTCTCTCAAAAATATCTATCTATTCATTTCTCACAAAATATCTCATCTTATCATTAATTAGAGAATATCTAATAAATCCACATTATTCTACCAAGTAGAATAAATTAATTAAATCCATTAACTCATTTAACTAAATCCAATAATTTATTTAAATCAGATAAATCACATAAACCAATTAATTAGCACAATTAATCACTTATTGAAAAATTGGGCTGTTACAGTTGGCATTTGTCACATTTCTTCACATGTTCCCTGGCGTCATTTTGCATGGTCGGCCAGTAATATCCTGCCCGAAGGGCTTTCCTCGTGAGGGATCTTCCTCTGAGGTACTGGGTGTTGAGTCCTTCGTGGATCTCACGCAAGACGTGGCGACCATTTCTTTCTCGACACATTTAAGGAGAGGGATGGAGAATCCCCACCTGTACAGTTTGTTTTCGACCAGAACGTAGGAGCAGGTTCTCTGCCTTACTACACTAGCCTCTTTGAGGTCGAACGACAGTTCATCCTTTGTGAGGTAATTGTATATTGGGGTCATCCAGCAATGGTTGTCACCGACGACGTGCACGTTGAGGGTCGTGGACACTCCCTCAATGCTAGGTCGTGGGAGTATTTCCTGGATGACGAATTTGTTCCCTCCTTTCTTTTTTATGCTTGCTAGTTTTGATAGGATGTCTGCCCGAATGTTGTATTCGTGGGGAACGTGTTTTACTTCTACAGAGGTGAAATTTGTCATCTCCTCCTTAACCAAGGTCAAGTATTCAGACAGGTTTTCATTTTTGACCTAGTATTCTCCTCGGACTTTGAGGGCCACCAATTGAGAATCAGTGCAGATGATGACTTCTTCTGCTCCTAGATCTTCAGTAAGGCGCGGACCGGCGAGGAAGGCTTCGTATTCAGCCTGGTTGTTAGAGGTAGGGAAGGACAATGTTAGCGAAGCTTCGATGAGGATTCCCTCCTCATTTTCTAGGATGACACCTGCCCCGCTCCCTGCTGAGCTGGATGCTATGTCGATGAAGATGATCTATTTGCGGGCACCCCCGTTAGGGTAGTCAGGCAAGGTCATTTTTGCAACGAAATCATCTAGTTCTTGCGCTTTGAGGGCCTTTCTTCTCTCGTACTGGATGTTGAATTTGGATAGCTCCAACGACCATTTGAGCATTCTGATGGCCATATCCAGTCGGCCTAACAACTGCTTTACGGGCTGGTCCGTGCGTACCATGATTGCGTGGGCCAGAAAATAGTGTCTCAGTTTTCTTGTAGTGTTGATAAGGGCGAGGGCCACCTTTTCTATTTGTTGGTACCTCAGCTCTGGCCCTTGCAATGCCTTGCTCGTGAAATAGATGAGTTTTTTCCCATCAGGAGTTTCGTGAATGAAGGCGGTGCTTACAACCTCAAATGCGACAGCGAGATAGAGATAAAGGGTTTCCCCATCTTCTGGGCAGGAGAGGACTGGTGGTTCCGACAGGGCTTGCTTCAAGTGGAGGATGGATTTGTCGCATTCCTCCATCCACTTGAACGTGGCTTCCTTGCGGAGGAATTTGAAAAAGGGGAGGGCGTGTTGGTTAGACTTGGCCAGGAAGCGGGAAAGCGAAGTGAGCATCCCGTTGATGGAATGGATGGACTTTTTTGAGTTCGGCGTGGGAAACTCGGAGAAAGCTCTGCACTTATCGGGGTTAGCCTTAATTCCCCGTTTGGTCAGATAGAAGTCAAGGAACTTGCCCGCTTGTACCTCGAACATGCACTTCTTTGGATTAAAGCGCATCTTGTACTTCCTGGCCTGCTCGAAGACCTTCCTCAAGTGGGTCGTGTGATCGGATTCCTCGTGGGACTTCACGATCATGTCGTCTATAAATACTTCGAGCATGTCCCCGATTTCTCCTCGAAAGACTTTGTTCATCATCCTTTGGTAGGTAGCGCCAACATTCTTCAAGCCGAAGGGCATTACATTGTAGTAATAGTTTCCTGATTCGGTCATGAAGGTCGTGTACCTTTTGTCTCTTTTTGCCATGGGTATTTGGTTATAGCCCAAATACGCGTCCATAAAAGATAACAATTTAAAACCAGCAGAATTATCAACTAGTTTATCTATGTTGGGGAGGAGATATGCGTGTTTAGGGCTGGCCCTATTAAGATCGGTATAGTCAATGCACATTCGCCATTTTCCATTATTCTTTTTCACGAGTACAACATTGGACAACCAAGTGGTGTACTCAACTTCCGAGATAAAGTTCGCCTCTCGGAGGTCTTTTACAGCCTGCTCAGAAGCCTCCGTCTTCTCTGGAGACTTCCGTCGTCTATGTTGAGCTACTTCCCTAACGACGGGGTTGATAGTGAGGTGGTGACAAGCCACATCAGGGTCTAGCCCAGGCATCTCCGCGGAACTCCATGCGAATATATATGCATTCTCCCATAGGCAGGCTCTTAGTTGTTTCCTCACAATTTCGGGGAGACCGGTCCCAATCTTCACTCCCTGCTGGGGGTCGTCGTCGAGTAAGACAAACTTTCCATCTTGAATTGGACGCGTTGGATGGATGGATCTCTTTCCCCTTTGCCTTCTGAATCTTCTGGTCATCTTTAGATAAACGGCTGTCAAGGTCGATGGAGTCGACGCAAGGTAGCGACTTCATCTCTTCAGTGCGGCTGGGTAGAGAAGTCTGGCTGGGAGTTTTTGGCCTGGCGGTGATGGTATTCAGCCCCTTGGAGGCTGCTTCAAAACATCTCCTCTCGGCTTCAATGTCTCAATGTAAAGTCGCCACGAGACCCTTCGAAGTATAGTATTTCATCTTTAAGTGCACTGTAGAGGGTACGACCATCAATTCGCCCAGAGTTGGCCGGCCGAAGATGCACTGATATAGTGACAGGCAATCGATGACCAGGAATTGAACCTTGATTGACCTGGCCGTTTTAGCGAACCCGAAAGTTACGATCAGATCTACGTAACCCCAGGGCTTTGTCACTGACCCATTGAAAACCTGCAGATCGGAGCCTATATAGGGTGCCAGATGCGATTTGTCCAACTGGAGGGTGAAAAATAGCTGAGAATACATATTATAAACTGAGCTACCTTGGTCGACGAGGATTCATCGGACTTCAAAATTTGCCATCTGGGCCCTTACGAGCAGAGGGATGCTGGCGTTGAAGGCTCTACCGAGGAGCTTCTCGTGGTAGAAGCAGATGGGAACAGACTCTCCCTAGACCCTGTTGAGGGTGGATTTTCGGTTCAAGATGTTGATGATAATGTGCTCAAATTTTCTTTTGATGGACCCTACTGTGACTTTGTTGAAGCCCCCTCCAGAAATGACCATGGCGGAGGGGAAAGTTTCCCACAGGCTGTGTGCAGCAAGATATGGAGGGGCATTGAGCCCCTCGGGGATATAGAAATCTTCAGGCCGCGAGATGCTCATAGCGACCTGAAGGTTGGCTTCCTCGGAAGAAGGAACCTCTTCCTCGACCTTCTTAGATTCTTGGGCATCTTGCCGAGGAGCCTCATTCCGTTTGGTGAACTACTTCAAATGTTCGTCCCTGATGAGTATTTCAATGGCATCCTTCAAGTGGATGTAGTTGTCGGTCATATGGTCATGGCTCTTGTGGAACCGACAATATTTTGACTTATCCGTGTTTGGTTTGGATGGTATCTACTTCAAGAACTGGACCCTCGCGTGCCGGAATTATGAGTTGGCACATTCAGAAAGGATCTTTTCCCTTGAAACTGTTAGGGGAGTATACTCGTGGAACCGGCCGGAGGGCCCTTTGTTGTCCAGGGCTCTCGGGGATGGTCATCGTACCTTCTTTCTCCTCGACGAGATATCGAGGGCTAGTCGGACCTAGAGGATCAGGCATTCTCCCGGTGCCTTGAATCTCTGGAAGAACTGGCAGCCTCTTTCTCTTCGTACTGAATGTACACTTGTGCCTTGAGGAAGAAAGCATCCAACTTTGTTGGGGGCTAGATGCCCACAACTTTAGCGAATTTAGTGCAGGGATGGAGCCCGCACTCGACTAGAAACTTTTTCATGTCATCGGTCGTAGAGACCTGGACGACCTCCTTATTGAACCTTTCGATGTAGGCTCGCAAGGGTTCATCTCTATCTTGAATGATGGCCTCAAGTGAGGCTTCGATCTTTGGATGGCGGCGGGAGGTCGTGAAGTGTCTGGAGAACAATCTCATCAGTTTCCTCCATGAGGTGATGGAATCTTCGGAGAGTCTTTTGTACCAGGTCATCGCCCCCTTCCTGAGTGTGGTCGGGAATAACCTGCATTTATAGGCGCCCCGGACACCGCGGTAATCGAGTAGCGCATCGATATTTTAGATGTGCTCGTCAGAGTCTGTTGTGCCGTCGTATATGCCCAGAGAAGGGGGTTTCTCCAGTCCCTTCAGCAGACGCATGTCCATAATCTCTTGGGACAACGGGCCATGAGGCTCGTCGTCACTGCTGCTTGTAACACCCATTTTAATTATCTAGTCTTTTGTGTTATTTTATTTCCGGTGTGCCTTTTGTGGGGGTTGTTTGAGTGCGTGGAGGGTGCCCTTAAGTTTGAAGATTGGTTACTAAACTTTGGACCTTGATATTAATAATATAATTATTAGTGATAATAATTTAATAAATAATGGTAATATTATTATTAATATTATTATTATTATTATTATTATTATTATTATTATTATTATTATTATTATTATTATTATTATTATTAAGTGAGTAAAATTTGGTAAGGGTGAAGGTGAGATAATACTTAGAAGGGGGGGTTGAATAAGTATGACAGATTAAAACTAGAAATAGAAACACAATTATTTTTATCCTGGTTCGTTGAACTCAACTACTCCAGTCCACCCTTCCTAGAGTGATTTGCCTTTCTCAACAAGGACTTAATCCACTATTTAATCAAACAGATTACAATAGTAACACCTAAGAACAACTGTTCTTAGTCTTCTCAAGAGCTACTGATTCTAACTGAATCCTCTTAAGGAAAACCTTTACAATCAATGTAAATTAAATACAAGAGTATGAATGCTTCTAAAAAGCTTTTATCACAACAGTGATTTTTCTCTTAAGTTTAAGTACAATAAATTCTTAGAAGAATATGAAAGAATGAGAGCTTTGAATAATATGATTTCTTTTCAGCAAATTGTCTAACTGAAGAATTTGGTGGAGTCTTCCTTTTATAGGCAGCTAATCCAAGGAGAGTTGAGCGTTGAAAAGAGTGTCCCAAAAAGGTCTGAGCCTTTTTGTCTTTACATCAAGTGACCTTTCCTAGAAGTAGAAGGCACAGAGAAATCCTTTTTGTCTGTGTTCTTGTGTCTAGCACAAATGAGGAAAGAGACGTTTGACTTACTCCAACGGATATAATCTTGGAATAATTCTTCTTCAGTTTTCAGCAAATTCATCAGAATCTGATTGAGTCAGAGTCTTCTAAAGATGTTCAGAACTTTGTTGTATCAGAGTCTTCTGCAGCATGTGTGCTTTCAGCGTGTTGATCATCAGAGCATATTTGACACAGAACTTCAGTACTGGCAGCTTTAGTACTTTCAGAAACTTCTGTAGAAACTATGCTTTGAGAAGCTCTTCATGCAATATTCTTCTTTGCTTCAGATTCATCTGCTTGCTTCAGATTCTTCTGGAGCTTCTGCTTCAGAGTCTTCTGGAGCTTCTTGCTTCAGATCCTTCTGGAGGCAACGCTCAGGGTCTTCTGTAAGCAGCAGTCAGAATCTTCTAATGAGTGCATCTGGCGCTTCAGAGTTAAGATAACTTCTTGTATACAATTCAGATTTGCTTCTGGAGTGTTAATTTCATTACAATCTGCAGTAAAACTCTCAAGCAAATTTTAGAGTATATAATTCTTAAATACAAAATTTCCTAATAGTTATCATCAAAACAAAGAGATATTATTAAGAACCAATCTGTGTTCTAACAATCTCCCCCTTTTTGATGATGACAAAAAGCATTAGAAATTTTGTTTAATTGGAAAAATTAGAATTATAACTCCCCCTGAGATGATGAATCTCCCCCTGAGTTAAATACAAGTAAGGAATAGAAACTTCCCTTTTGTCTTGAGTAAACTTCAGAGTTAGATCTTATTTGTTCTTATACCATTTGAAGATCAGAATATCTTGCAGATTTAAGTTTCAGAGTTTGATAATAGACAAAGTGATCTGAGAGACTCAGAGTTTATTTTAGAGAAGTACTTATCAAAAGTTCTGAAATAGTCAGATTAAATGTTAGATAGAATAAACATGTCTGAAGTTTCATTCTAATGAAGTTATATTAAACAGTTCAGATCTATATTTTCTCCCCCTTTTTTGTCATAAGCAAAAAGTAATAAAAAATGTTTAAAAAGACAAGTAAAAGGAAACAATAAACTAGATAATTCAATGGAGAAAACTTTGATTCATTCATATGATCAGATCAAGAGTACATAGGCAAACATCAGAAGATATATCAAAAGAGTACAAAAGCAAGCAACAGATGCAGAAACATTAAAATGAAAAAAAATCTAAGAGTGTTTGGACAAAAGCATCTTCAATAGATCTGTAATCTCAGAGGATGATTGCTCTTGCTTGGACATCCACTTAGCCATAGTTTCATTCTTTTCATCTTGCTTTGACATCCATTCTGTCATATCCTCAGATTTCTTATCCTGCTTAGCCATCCAGGATTTTATCTCTAATTGTCCAGCTTCCAGAGCAGCAATCTTGTCTTCAAAATCTGGATGTTCTTTCTTTATCTCAGATGAAGAAGTAGGATTAGGTTCTGTAGCCTGAACAGAGTCAATTTCCATGGATTCTGTAGAATCTGGAGCATTTGAAGTAGAAGAAGGATCTACCAGAGTCATAGCCAATTGATTATCTTCAGATGCAATTTCAGTAGATTTTGTTGATGGTGGAGGAGCATCTAAAAGAAGCAGAGGTTCAGATTTGTTGACAGTCCAGAACAAAGTCCTTGCAGCCTCAACAAATCTGAGCTTTGCATCATCAGAACAGACATTCTTCAGATTAGAAGCTACAGAGTTGAATCTGTTAATGAATCCATTCCAGATGATGTCAGATTCTGTGGCATCCATTGTTTCTGAGCATTTCTTCTGAACAGTACCTAAATACATCTGTATTTCTTGCAAAAATGTTTGAAATAAATGATCAATATTAAGTCTGGGCTTTGGTCGTAACAAAGTTTCCAGAGTTACAGGTTTAGGTTGGGGAGTTGGTGGAAAAAGTGATTTTTGGATGAAAATCAGAGGAGGGGGATAGAATGGAATGAAGGGTATTTCAGGTTTTTGACGGTGGGATCTGTTTAAAGCATTTAACAGATTTGGTTTTACTGTAGTGGGATGAGAGACTACAGCAAAGGGTTTGTTTAAGAAAGGTTTGAAGGCAGATTTTGGAGGTTTCTCAGAACCACTAGTTGTATCAGATGCAACAGTGTTATCAGATGCAATTGGCAGAGCTGAAACAACAGCTTTACCAGATTTTGCAGAACATGATATGGTTGCTAAAGATCCTGCATTTGACATTGATTGAATATATTAAACAAGCACAGATGGAAGAGCCACTGTGAGTTTTGGTTTCAGAGGGTTGATGGGGTCATATGGTTCAACTCTGTCATAAAAGTGTTTAAGTTTGAAACCATAGGCCAAATTATGAAACAGAGAGGACACTTGGGCACAAGATATGGAAGATCTTGGATTAGAATTGGGGATTAAGATCTCAGATGATGGTGCAGGTGTGGGAGTAGGATCTGGAATGGGAGTTTGTGAAGGTATATAAGGCTCAGATTGGTTTACCTCAGAGTATTTTTGAGAAGGGGAGATTAGAAAATCTGGGTGAAGTTCTGATTCTGAGGAGTTAGAGGATGTGGTTGGTGTGCAGGAAGTAGAAGAAACTTGAAACACCGTTTTTAAGGGTGTGACATCAAGAACTTCTGTGTGAGGTTCAGAAGTATTGGTTTGTTCTGAAGGAATTTCAGATGGTTTTGATGGTTGTTCTGAGATAGGTGAATCAGAAGGAATAGTTATTGGTTCTGATGAAACTGGAGCAGAAGTTACTTTTGTAGGTTCAGAAGTAACAGGTGCAATGGGTTCAGAAGGTGGATTGTTTGATGGTGGATTATCAGATGCTTTTTCTTGTTGAGATTTTTGTTGTTTTTCTGGTTGTTCAGATGATTTTGTAGGTTGTTATTCTGATGGTTGTTTCTGAGAGGATTTTGTTTGTGGAACAAAATGTTTGACATGAATTTTTGGTTGTGAAGGTTTTGGTACAGAGACTGTTGGTGTTGGAATTGTTTGTGTTGTTGTTTGAGGTGGAACAGATGTTTGTTTTCGTGGTGATTTAGAACTAGGAGCAGTTACAGAAGTGGTTTGTGTTGAAGGTGGTTTTGGTACAGACTTAAGATTAGAATCATTTATAACAATCTTTGCAGAAGAGACAGAAGATTTAGTACCTTTTATTTTGATCCTCTTGGTTGGTACAGAAGCAGCATCTTCAGATTCTTTTCTCTTCAAGAGCTTCTTTGACTTCTCAGCAATCTTTACTTTCTTCTGAACAGGTTCAGATGATGCTACTGGCTGAGTCCTTTTCTTCTGAAGTTGAGCTTCTTCTTCTGCTACATCTGGCAGTGGTTGTCTAGCTAGCTGAATGACATTAGCAGGAACAGGTTTTCCATCCTTCTTGCATTGATCAATATACATCACAACTATATGTCTGGGCTCTTCAGCAAAAAATAAGGGAAAGTCATCTACAGGAATCCTCTTATTCAATTCAGACATATTCAGCTTCTTGGGCGCTGTTGTAAGTTCATCAACAATTTTGAGTCTCTGGAGACTTTTAGCATTCAGAGGTTTTCCCATTATAGATTCTAATTCCTCTATGACTCCAGCAGCGTACAGAGCAGTTACCAAACCATTCTCAGTAAGAAGATCTGAGATCAACCTTCCAAAGGGGATCCAAGTTCTGATCTTCTATCCTTTCTCTTTCACATATTCTCTAGATGCATTGATATGGTTCCACAGATGCATAAAAAGAATGTATGGAAGATCTACCTTGGTGCTCTGACTAAGGCAATACATGAAATACAGTTGTTCATTATTGACATAGTCTGGAGAGTTAGTTGACTTCCTGTGGTGGATGCATCCCATAAAGATCTTGGCCCAGATCTTGTAGTCAGGCTTCAGATCTTTGAATTTGTTTGAAGCTTGACCAGCAGTCATCACTTTTTCATATACCTCATCCATGTCCACACGCCCAGCTGGCAAGTGAGAAATACCATCTGTTTCTTCATATCCAATTAGTTTCTTATTAGATCTTCTGTGATAATAATTTCTTTTCCCAGCACAGAAGATAAGATGAACTTGGGGTAAACTGATGCATGAATCCAGAATTCTTTCACAAGGAGAGGGTAAACTGGTCCAAAGAGCCTATCAAAGTACTTAACCCATCCTTGAGCTCCAATGATGGAACGAAACTCAAACCCATTTTCTGCCAGAGAATCAAACTCAACCATAGATTCACATAGAACTTCCAATTTATCAACAGGCGTAAGAAGAGTTCTTTTGGGAGGAGAATAGGGAGCTACACCCATGTTTTCTGAAGTTACAGCAGCCATAGAAGATTGGAATTGAGCAGCTGTTGATGATGAAGTTGCCATTGAAGAATGTTTTGTTACACACTTAGGTTTAGGGTTTTTATGCAGAGAAAAGAGGAGATGAAAACGCATATAATTTCAAAGAGTGTGAAAAGTGTGAAAGTGAATACAAGCCAAGTATTTATACTAGAACACTTAGGCAAATCAACAGTCAGAAATATGCACGTTTTAACAAGCATTAAATGAAGAGAATAATAATCATTTCAAAACATTAATTGCTTATGACAATTTGGGGGGAAAATCAAGATTTTCACTATTCAAACTTCACCTCAAACGTCTCTTCAGTTATGTACACGCCACCTCTTCAGATTTGGTGTGACACGTGTTTGCTTGCATGTGTTCTGAATTCTCTTAGAAATGAAACGTTAGTCAACGTCCAGATCTTCTAAAGATTGTTAGTTCAGAGTTTCACAAAAGAAATATTGATCAGAATAAAATAAGCAATCAGAAGAAATACTTCAGAGCATTAAGCATTTTTGCATCTGTAAAAATTTGCTTCTGATGAATATCATTCTGGACAAAAATCCATACCAATATTTTTCAGAATAAATTTGAATCTATCTTCAACAAGGGGTTTTGTAAAAATATCTGCCCATTGATGATCTGTATTAACAAAGGCTAAATTTATGATTCCCTTCTGAACATAGTCTCTGATGAAATGATGCTTAATTTCTATATGTTTTGCCTTAGAATGTAAAATGGGATTCTTGGACAAACATATAGCAGAAGTATTATCACACAAGATAGAAATGTTACTTTCAAAAATTTGATAATCTTCTAGTTGACTCTTCATCCAGAGCATCTGCGTGCTACACCCAGCAGCAGCAATATATTCTGCCTCTGTGGTTGAAAGTGCAATTGTGGGTTGCTTCTTGCTGTACCAGGAGATTAGATTTCTTCCTAGAAATTGACAACTTCCAGAAGTACTTTTTCTTTCCACTCTGTCTCTAGCGTAGTCAGCATCACAGAATCCAACTAATTTGAAATCATCAGATTTTCTGTAACACAAACCCACATTAGACGTGCCTTTCAGATACCTTAGAATCCTCTTGACAGCTGTCAAGTGTGATTCTCTAGGATCTGATTGGAATCTAGCACACAGGCAAACACTGAACAATATGTCAGGTCTAGAAGCAGTAAGGTAAAGAAGAGAGCCAATCATACCTCTGTAGAGCTTCTGGTCTACTTTTTTTACTCACCTCTTCCTTGCCAAGTGAGCTAGTAGGATGCTTGGAGTCTTTGCCAGCTTGCTGTCAGACATGTTAAATTTCTTCAGAAGTTCTTTAACATATTTTGTCTGATGTATGTAGGTGCATTCTGGAGTTTGATTAATTTGGATTCCTAGAAAGAATCTGAGTTCTCCCATCATGCTCATTTTAAATTCTGCTTGTATACATGTAGCAAACTCCTTTCCAAGCATAATATTTGTTGATCCAAAAATGATATCATCTACATAAATTTGGCAAATTAGAAGATCTTTCTTAATTGATTTACAAAAGAGTGTTGTATCCACTTTGCCTCTGATGAAATTCTTCTCCAGAAGAAAATTACTTAATCTCTCATACCAAGCTCTGGGAGCTTGTTTTAAACCATATAGAGATTTCTTTAATTTGAAAACATGATCTGGAAATTTTTCATTTTCAAAACCAGGAGGTTGGTGGACATAAACTTCTTCTTCTATAATACCATTAAGAAAGGCACTCTTAACATCCATCTGATACAGAGTGATGTTATTTTGTGCAGCAAATGAAATAAGAAGACGTATAGATTCTAACCTTGCCACTGGAGCATATGTCTCAGTGTAATCAATACCTTCTTGCTGACTATACCCTTGAGCAACCAACCTTGCCTTATTCCTTTCAACTTCTCCTTTCTCATTTAGCTTATTTCTGAAGACCCATTTTGTACCAATTATATTGAATCCTTGAGGTCTTTGAACTAGATCCCATACATCATTTCTTCTGAATTGATTTAGCTCTTCTTGCATGGCAATAATCCAATCATTGTCTTGCAAAGCTTCATCTACAGAAGATGGTTCAATTTCTGACACTAGTCCAAATAATGAAGCTTCAGTTGATCTTAGAAAGGATCTTGTTCTGACGGGATCATCCTTCTTTCCAATAATGACATCCTCTGGATGAGAAGCTTTAATTCTGGATGATGATCCTCTAATAGTTGGCTCTTCAGAAATGTTTAGATTATTCATCTGAGAGGTTAAAGGAATAGCATCTGGCGTTGCTTATGGTTCCTTCACTTGAATTTTGTCTGCTTCTAGAACTTCAGAGTCAATGAAGACTACTTCCCTATCTGCAGAGTTATCAGACTGCTTTGACTTTTCAGAGCCAAGCTTATCATCATATCTGACATGAATAGATTCTTCCACAATCTGTGTCTCAGTGTTGTATACTCTGTAGCCTTTGGAGCATTCAGAATATCCAAGCATGAAACACTTCTGTGCTTTGGAATCAAACTTGTTCAGATTTTCCTTAGTGTTTAACATATAACAAATACATCCAAAAGGATGAAAATATGAAATGTTGGGCTTTTTGTTCTTCCATAGTTCATAAGGAGTCTTCTTCAGAAGAGGTCTTACAGACACTCTGTTCTGAATGTAACAAGCTGTGTTGATTGCTTCTGCCCAAAAGTGTTTTGCCAGATTTGTCTCATTGATCATGGTTCTGGCCATTTCTTGCAGAGTTCTGTTTTTCCTTTCTACAACCCCATTTTGTTGTGGAGTTCTAGGACAAGAAAAATCATGAGCAATGCCATTTTCAGAAAAATATTTTTCAAAATATTTATTTTCAAATTCACCACCATGATTACTTCTGACTTTTATAATTTTGAAATCCTTTTCATTCTGGACTTGCTTGCAGAAGTCAAAGAACACAGAATGTGACTCATCCTTGTGTTTTAAGAACTTTACCCATGTCCATCTACTATAGTCATCAATAATGACTAATCCATACTTCTTGCCTCTGATGGATGCAGTTTTCACTGGTCCAAACAGATTAATATGAAGTAGTTCTAGTGGTTTGGAAGTAGAAACAACATTTTTTGATTTAAAAGATGTTTTTGAAAACTTCCCTTTTTGGCATGCTTCACAAAGAGCATCTGAAGTGAACTTCAGATTAGGGAGTCCTCTGACAAGATTAAGTTTATTAATTTGAGATATACGTCTCATATTAATATGGCCCAATCTTCTGTGCCAGACCCATTTCTCTTCATTAACAGACAAGAGGCATTTAACATTTTGAACTTTAAGTTCTGAAAGGTTTATTTTATAAATGTTGTTTTTCCTCTTACCACTAAATAGGATAGAGCCATCCTTTTGACTAATAGCTTTACAACATTTTTGATTAAAGGTAATATCATAACCATTGTCACTTAATTGACTTATGGACAATAAGTTATGCTTTAACCCTTCAACAAGTAAAACATTAGTAATAGAGGGAAGTTTACCATTTCCAATAGTGCCAGATCCAATGATCTTGCCCTTCTGGTTCCCTCCAAACTTCACATCACCTCCAGATCTAAGTTCCAGGCTTTGGAACATAGACTTTTCTCCTGTCATGTGTCGTGAGCATCCAGAGTCCAGGTACCATGATTGGTGTCCTGACCTTGCTGCTAAGAACATCTGCAACAGGGATTATTTTACTTTTAGGTACCCAGATCTTCTTGGGTCCTTTAGGGTTAGTGGTTCTGGAGGTTTGTCTAAACTTCTGTTTTTCAACATAATGTTTATTCTGACTAACCTTGGGTTTAAACACATAAGTATTCTTCTCAGAGCTTGTGTGTTTAATGTCATTTAAGTGACCAAACTTAAATTGAGAGTACAGAGGTGTCTTCTTGATGAAAAGTTTGTCAACAGATTTTGGATTACTTCTAGATGAAGATTCATATCCAATACCTCTTCTGTTGTTTCCACTAACACCATAGATCATAGAAGCCATCTTGCTTCTGTCTATGCTATTAGTAAGGAATTTCTAAAAACTAGAGTCATATTTTTCTAAAATGCTTTCACATGACTTAGTTTCAGATTCAGATTCTTGTTGAGTTGTTTCACAGTCATTTTTGATTTTCAGATTAATTTCTTTTTGCTCAACAAGTTCTGTCTTCAGAAGATCAATCTCAGATTCAAGATTGCTTTTCAGCTTCTTGTATTTGAGTTTGATATTGTTGTAACTTTTCAGAACTTCTGATAAAACCTTTATCAGTTCTTCTTTAGTAAGTTTAGCCATTACCTCTTCAACATCATCATCAGATTCAGAGTCTGATTCATATCCTGAGGTTCCTTCCTGTTGCACCCTAAAATTTGACCAATCGGTGCCACTTTCGGTTTATGCTTCGACGCATTTTCGCATTCGCATTTGCATATTGCATATAGCGCATTTCTGCAATCATGGTGATTTTATCGGGATTACAGCCCTGTTGTCGCTTTTCAGGTATCTCAGGCCGGTTTGGATAATCGGAGTTTATTTAGGGAAGTCGCGCGCTTCCTGGGTGTTTTCAGTTTATGCAGTGATTTTTGAGATTTTTGGTATCGAGATTTATTGTTTTGCTTCGATCTGGTCTCGCGCTCTCCTTTATATTGGTTATTTGCATTTGTCTGCATTTTTTTAGGATTTAATAGCCTTCTGTGGATTTTGAATAGGCTTTATAGATTTTTAATATTTTTAATAGCTTTAAATCATTTTTAGAATTTTATAGAATTTTTAATAGGTTTTAATAGTTTTTTAATAGTTTTAAATAGAATTTTAATGGATATTATAGGATTTAATAGTTTTTGGATAATAGAATAAATAGAGTTTATTTTTAATATAGATTTAATTTTTGTTAGATATTAATTTCTATAGGTTAATAGTTTTTTATAGATATTAATAGATGTTAGTTTTAGTTTAATATAGGTTTAATTAGATTGTAATCATCTTTTAGATTTAATTAGGATTTAATCTTTTGTTTAGATTTTAATTAGAGTTAATTGAGTTTTCATTTAGTTAATTGTTTTTAGAATTAATTAGGTTTAATCATTAGTTAACTAGTTAATTAGGTTTAATCTTTGATTAGTTTTTTAATTAGGTTTAATCACTTTAATTCAAAATTTCTTAATCATTTTTAATTCAGTTTTTTTGGGGTTTATGGATATCATTTTCGTGGGTCAGTTCAGGATGTGGAGGCCCAATCCAGCTTAGTCCGTTTCAGCCATTTTTGTTTGTCCAGAAAACGCCACTTGTCAAGTATAAAGCCAGTCCACGCGTTCCACCATAGGGGACCCACTTCACTTCTCCAATTCACCAGAATCACACACGTCATTTTTCCACTTTACCTCAGAATCCCACGCAATTTTCACTATCACTCCACATCACCACGTGTTACACATGCAAAGTCCACTCTGCCTCCCACCATAACACTTGGCCATCCCTGAACCTCACCGGTTGCATGGCCGGCGGCCATGCAACCACCGCCCTCAACCCTCGCCGGCCACCACCAACTAACCTCCGGCCACCCTAACTATCCTACAACCGTCTCCGGCCACCGTAACAACCCGCTGGAAAACTTAAAATTTCCAGAATTCTTCATCCTTGATCTTCATCTTCCCGATCATCATCATCATCGATGCTCATCCAATTTCCAAAAGTCTTCAAAATGTTCATCATTTTCCCAACAACCTTCAACCTTATTCATCCGTTTCCAGGAAATCTCCACAGACTCTCAATAACCTTCACGCATGTTCTTCGTTAATCCTCCAGAAAGATGAATGGTTGAATGGTGTTCTTCACGTTTTCCAGAAAGCCTTCATCCATGTTCGTGGTGTTCTTCATGTTTTCCAGAAAGATGCAACGATCTTCATCAAGAACTTCGCATGTTCTTCGTTAATCCTCCAGCGATCTTCAATCTTGTTCAACCTTCCCAGCGACTTCATCAACATAACTCGTCAACAAAAAACTTCGAAGATCCGTCAACAGGATCTTTAAGATCTTCATCAAGATCTCATCACAGTTCGTCATCATGAATTGTTCTCCACTTCAAGAACCTTCATGAGCTTCCAGATCGATTCATCTTCATCACCTAGTTCGTCAGGTTACGAGATTACTTCAGGTTTCCGTTAACGATTCTTCAAGACGCTCCAAGAACTCCACCGTCACCAAATCTCCAGGTCTTCAACAGTGTTCTTCAACACCACTCGTCGGGCTTTAATGAATCAGCAGGTCTTGTCTGTGGTTGGTCTTTGAAGGGAAAAGAGATTGAAACGGGAAAGAAGGAATTTCGTTAAAGAGGATCGTGGTTGAGAACGAAGGAGAGTGAGACTGAGAGTTTGAGACGGAAAAGCAGTGAGAGAGAGAGTTCAGGGAACGGCGCCATGAACAGTACAGAGAAGGGGATCTAGGGTTTGGAAAGAGGGAGAAGAGATGGACTGGGTTGGATTGGGCCGGGCCCGTTTGATTTGTCCGTACAAACCCCCTGTTTTGCCACACCTTCCATTTCTGGTTTTTCTTTTTTGTTCCTTTTGCTGAACAATGGGCTGGGCCCATATGCTATCCACACACCCGTTTCAATTTCTGCACCCCCTCCCCGTTTCTGAGTTGCCTTTGGGCTGGGCCCATTTTCTTTATTCTTTTTGCAGTATTTTGCTGCCTCACCCCTACAACAGATTGTACCCCCCCTTTTGTTTTTTTTCTTGTTTCTTTTAGATTCATTTGTTTAGGGTTTTATATGGATAAAGGAATATTTTGAAAAAGGAATATTGAAAAGAATATTGAGAAAAAAAGAGGAAAAAATATTAGTGTAGATTTAATATTTTTTTAGAGTATATTTTCTTCATGGAGTTTTATTTTAGAGGTAATTTTATAAGTCCATTTGTTAGGGGACTTTTTACCTTTTTAGGGATAGTTTTAAATGTCCATTTGTTAGGGGACTTTTTACCTTTTTAGAGGTAGGTTTAGAAGTCCACTTGTTAGGGGACTATTTTCCATTTGATTCTTCATAGGATAGGATAGTATTTCCTAGGGGTTTATTTTTCAGTATTCAATCATTGTAACCTTTTTACAGAACATTAATAAAATGAGATTTGAGTTGTGGTCCCGAAAGTAGCCGAACTACAGCTGCTCTGATTTCTCGTACCAGACGAGAATATGTAGGCATAGGATGCGATATCCTAGTGAGCACACTAACAACTAACCTTTTGTTCTCTCGCTGCTGTGCGATCGAGACTTTCCTGCTGACGACTGATTGTTATCCCTTTCTCTTGCCCAAGGGCATTTGAGACCAGACCGTAGTTTTTCCCATAGGTTCCCGAACCTTTAAAACCAGTTTGATTTCTCACTGCTGTGTGAGAATACCCTGTTTAGCCGTAGTTAGCCTGAACTACGTAAGCTCTGATCTTCCATGCAGTGTGGAAGTACGTAGGCACAAGACGCGAGGTCTTGGCGAGCCAATTTCCCTGTAGTTTCCCGAACTACGTTGACTCTGACTTTCTCTCTTGAGAATACGTAGGCATAGAGTGCGACGCTCTATCGAGTCAATTCCCTTCCGTTTAGATTTAGCAGCCGTAGATAGATTATTTTTGCATTCTGTAGACAACCCAAGCAAGCGTGGATCCCGTCGAGTACGACGGACGTGAGGGGTGCTCATACCTTCCCCTTGCGTAACCGACTCCCGAATCCAGGTTTTGGTTGCGATGACCATACCTTTCCCGTTTTTTGCGAGGTTTACTTCGAGCGTTTCCTTTCCCTCTGTTGGGATAAATAACGCATGGCGGCGAATCTTCTGTCAGTCGGTGCCGATTTTCGCAGTAGCGACAGCTGGCGACTCTGCTGGGGATCCAACGTCCCCTGGCTGCTAAGGACTGCGATAGTCCCCATGCATGTGGGATCCAACGTCCCCTAAGAGAGTCAATCCTAGCGCTTGTTTGCTTGTCTTTTGGGTGTTTATTTTTTTCATCGCTATTATCTGTTGCCGTTGTGCTGGGGAGGGTGATATTTTGAGTGATAGCCGGACCTGGGCTGCTTGAGTATGCATTTAGACATAGTTGTGGAGATTAGTGGGCGAACCTGTCTGCTGAGCAGGCAGAGCGTCCCCACGAAATTCACGCTCAGACGAGGTTCTCTCTGAGGTGCTTCTCTAAGGTCCTGAGGATCATAGGGGAGTCCAGACGTGAGGATTGTCGACTCTGGGGACCGATCAATTGGAAGTCAGCTAAGTGAGGCCTCTTCATGAGATGACGATGCCACTCCTTCTGGGAATCGTATCATTCCTCATGAAAGTCTGTGACGCTGACGACCGCATAGGATGTCGTATCTTAGGTCCATACCCGTGAGTGAGGGGGTTTTTCTTTTTTGCGAAACCTTGACTTCCAGACTACCAGCTATCCTGGCGTTCTCTTTTAGAGAGAACGTACTCCATCAGCAGTGCAGTGGCACTCAGCTTGTTGTGTGGGGGCTGTGATCCCGTGTTTGTTGCATTGCATTGCATTTGCATAGGCATCTTCGCATCATATTGCATAGCATTTCTCCAGTTAGCCAGAGTTTTGATCCAACCTTTGTTTCCTGAAGATGAGTACTCGGAGTTTGGATTGAGCAACTGTTGATTGTCAGAAGACGACCAAGGGGTTGGAGCAGACTGAAGCAGATTTGGGCAGAATCAAGCAGTGTAGTCAGTTAAAGGTAATTGATAGCTATGTCTGAAGGCAATTTCCAGTCTCCTAACACCTTGACAGGGTTTACTATGACGTCCAACCATCGGTATGATTCCATGGAAGACTTCCCGCAAGCGAACAACGTTACTGCAGACCAAGTGGTACAGCCTACTGTTGAGAACCGAGATCGACATGAGCAGTTTGTTGCCCGAAATAAACGTCCTCCTCCTGTCAACAATCAAGGTGTTGTTTTCCCTGAGAGGAATCCACGCAGAGGTATCCCGGTAGCCAGGACTGTAAACTCAAGAGCTCTCGAAAGTGATAGAAGGTTCCGAGTATTGGAGGAAAGAGTCAAAGCTTTGGAGGTGAAAGATGCTGTTAACCTGAATGCTACAGACATGTGTTTGGTCCCTGACCTGGTGTGGCCTTATGAGTTCAAAGTGCCGAAGTTTGAAAAGTACACGGGAGATAGCTGTCCGAAGCTGCATTTGATGATGTTCTGTCGAAGAATGACTTCGTTTGTGCGAAATGACAAGTTGATGATCCATTGCTTTCAGTATAGTCTGACTGGGGCATCTTTGAGGTGGTATGTGCAGTTAGAGAGTAATCAGATTCGATCATGGGTGGATTTAGCCAGAGCTTTCCTGAAGCAGTACGATTACAACCTGGATATGGCTCCTAGTCTCGTACATCTGCAAGAATTATCTCGGGCGGAGAATGAATCATTCAGAAAGTATGTTCAAAGATGGAAAGAATTGGCTGCTAGTGTTCAACCACCGCTTCAGGAAAGAGAAATGGTTAACATCTTCTTGGGTACTCTGAAAGGCCATTATTATGACAAATTGTTCGGTTGTACAAGCTTTGTGGGCCTGATGAGAATGGGGGAGCTTGTTGAGAGAGGACTCAAGAGTGGAAAGCTTCGAGATGCTCCTTATATCCCAGTTGACAAGAATGAGTCAGTTGTCAGTTCTCAAGAAGAGTGGGAAGAAGGAAATGACGTCGTCTTAGAATCTCTAGCATCTCAGGATCGGTTTTCAGACACTTCAAGTCAACGGTCATCCTGTCGTCGATCGCGTCAGCACGCCCAACGAAGACCAAGGAAACCTGAAAGGCAGTTTACTCAGCTACCGGTGTCGTACAGTCAGTTGTTGCCAGATCTGGTCAGAAGTGGATTGATAGTGCCGAAAGAGACTAATCCAGTGATTCCACCGTATCCTCCAGGATTTGATGCCAACGCCCGCTGTGAGTACCATGTCAGGGCACAGGGGCATTCAACAAATGATTGTAAGGTGCTTAGAAGCCAGGTTCAGGATCTGTTAGACTCTAACCGGATTTTCATCACGCCCCAGGGTTTTGTTCAGATTAGCGATTCTCTGTCATCCAGTTGTGTGGGTTCGTCAGTTAACGTCATGGAAGACTCCGCGGGAAGTGTGTGTTCTGAAGAATGTCAATCAGAGAGTTCAGTTGAATATGGGAGAAGTTTCTAGAGGTTTCTTTGCCGGGGGTCGCATATGTTTTCTCTGCCTAATCCGTTTAGCTTTTGTGCACTAGTGTTTGCTGACCACCACCAGGATTGTTGGTTGGGGCCATTGTATTCGTACTCATTTGTGCTTACGTGCTGCTTTTGTTGGTTATACATGTGTGGGAGATGTTCGTCTGTGTGCTTATAGTTTGAGTTTCTCTTTGTCTTGGCTTGAATATGTGTTTGCTTTCTGCATTGCATTATCATTTAACAGGTACATCAGAACCGTGGGTCTTATTTCCTCATCGTCCAGTTTGTTGCAGGAATTCCTTCAGAGATATGGAACAGAATCAGGTTGAATTGGTTGAAGTCCGAAGCCAGCTGGGGCAGATGATGAGAGACATGCAAGAGATGCGTCTGGAGCAGAAGATCCTCAAAGAGGAAAATATTCAGCTGAAGACCCAAATGAGCTTGATCATGGAAGTAGTCAAGAATGTGCTTAGGAAAGAGGATGATCAGCTATTTGAAGCCGCAGTGAAAAAGCTCGTTCCACCTGCGCCTGTGGAACCTGAACAACAGCAACAAAGGGTACCTCCGGCTCAACAGAGGATTCAGGAGGGGAAGCCAAAGAGGGTATTTGAGGCGCCACCTTCAACGTATGCTGAGCTCTTTCAGACTTTATTGAGGTTGAATCTGGTTGAGGAGAGAACGTTGGGCCCACCCACAGGAGCGCTTCCTTATGGGTACGATACCAGTAAGCAATGTGAATTTCATTCTGGGGCACTCGGACACGACATCGAGGGTTGTCATGCTTTTAAGCACAATGTTCAAGACCTGAGTGACTCGAAAGATATTGAATTCACGCCAAGCGGTGTAGCTGTACGTATTGCTCCTATCCCAGTTGTTGCTAAGATGATGGATGTTTCTGAAGCTGCAGTAGGTCAGAAGCGTATCCTAGACTCCATGGTGTCAGAATCTCCATGCCCACAACTGTTGCCTATTCCTGGGGCAGATCTGAGAAAGAAGATGGCTAAGCATAAAGAGTGCCTTAATCAGTACGGTGGAAGTCAAGAAACCGATGTTGTATTTGCTACGAAGGTTGTTCAGCAGTCAACCCGATACCAGCGACGACAGCAACGATCTCAACAGTGGCACAAGCAGCAGCATCCCGATCAGCGAAGAGCTCAAAATCAGAGGCCGGTGAGGGTATTTAGTGTGCCTCCGATGCCGTATGCCGAACTTCTTCAAGTGTTGCTACGATTATAGTTGGTTAAGAAAAGGAAGTTAGCTCCGCTGACAGGTACGCCTCCAGCAGGGTATGATATCAAGGAGCACTGTGATTTCCATTCAGGAGCACCGGGGCACAACATTGAAGATTGTCTGGCCTTCAAGCACAAAGTACAGGATTTACTTGATAATGCAACAATCAACTTCGGGCAGGAAGGGCCCAAAATCACCTGAAAGAGGAGGAAGGGCTCTATAATTTGGTTGGGTCGCTGAAAGCAGATCAGGACAGCATCAGGTTGCCTCTAATAACTAATTGAGAAGATAGCTGGTTCAGCAGCAAGACAGATGTGAAAGCCCGGTTCTCGAAAGCTGGCATTTTTCTTTGTTTTATCTTGTCATTTCTTTACGTTTGTAGTTTCTTTCCTGTTTAAATTGCAATCTTGTTCGTAAAACTTGTTGTTTTCATTCAATTGATGATAATGGAATAAATATGCATGTTTTGATTGAATCCATTTGTGTTCACTAATTGTATTTACAGATGTCCAATGCTTGGTTAAGAAGGATCTGAGGAGGATGACGAAAATGAACGACATGCAACTTCCGATATTGTATGCTTTTGAGATAAAACTTGCTGATGATGTACAGGCATTGCTTCAAATCCCTAAACACCGGTGATATAAGGAAGATAATCCCTTGTCAACCCCTTTGAGCCTAGTAGCAGGAGTTCTTTCTGAAAACGAAAAACCCTCCATCTTTAACTTGGGGCAGGGTAGGTGTTAGCTAATTTGGCCGAGCGTTCAAGTTGCAAAAGGAGTGTCTGTTCGAGGATCAATCACACCTCTAGAGGTCGTGCCTAAAAAACCACAATGGTTCAATCAAGAGTGAGACAGTTACATTATCCTCCAATGAGTCAGGCAACCAGTGTCACACGACTTATTCGGAAAAAGAAGGAAGCAAAAAGAATCAAAAGCCCGCTAAGTAAAAACTTCAAAACAAATGGCTTAGGCAAAAATGAGGGCATCCCGCTGGACTTAAAGAATCAAAAGAAACTCCAAAGAGTCAGTCCAGGCAAAAGTTAGGGATAAGAAAAAAATGAAAGGATGACAAAAGAAAAAATCCTCGGACAAATACGAGTCAGGTGACCTCAAGTGTCAAAGACGAAGAGTGAGTGGCTGTCACTCCAAAAACTCATGGTTTCTTGAACTATCACTCCTATCTTTCAGCCTCTGAGAGGTGAGCGCTAAGGTCGAATTAGCTGAACGTAGGATGGGAGAACATCAAGGAGAATGGGTGGGTTAAAATAAACTTTGAGCCTTTATCCTTTCCTTCAAAACCGTGAACCTGACCACGTTACAACCTTCAAAAGTCCTAATTGAAGCAGGTTATTTCGAAAGCATACTTCGGTAAAGGTCGCGTCGATTCTGACTCCTAAAAGGGTTCCTCTTGCCATGTTGGTACTGATGTCGATATTCTTGATAAATGTTTTGTGCATTATATGCCATGAAATGTTTTCCCTTTTCCCAGTGAACAGATTGGATGTCAAAGCTGTCATATGTGTTGCATTAGTATATCTTTTACGCATAACAACTTGTTTTACTTGCGAGTAAGCGCTTGACAACAGGAGAGTTTTCTACAAGGGAAGGTATGGTCAGGATAGAATGCAGAACGCCCGAATGTTCCGAAAGCAGGGGCAAGCTATTATCGTGATCCCCAGTCAGGTCAGCCTTTTGAAGTCAGTTACCCTGGGGCAATCAGGTTGAGATTCGGTAAATATCTCGTAGTCAGGGGCACTACTCTGAATCAGATAGTCAGGGGCAAAGCCAGTGCAGTCAGGGGCAGGCCATCTTAAGAGCGCAGAAGTTGTTCTTTATTCGAGAAGCATTTGATGGGAAGTATCTCTCCGAAGTCCAGAATGCTGGGGCATTTCTTATCAGACCATCAGGGTACAGACTTTCAGACTTCCTTTCGAGGACTATCCCCGCAGAGGTCCCGCAGGCTGGGGCATATCAGAAGCGAAAGGATTGTTCTTCTCCATATCAGCAGAGTTATTCAGAGTTATTTGAGCGGAGTCATCCAATTTTCGAGTGCGAGGCGAATGTTGGGAAGTCGTGTTACTATCCGTGGCTCTTCAACCAGAAGACGGTGTATTCAGACAGATTGTTTTCCAGTGTCAGTTGTACCTGGCCCATCACAGATAGCTTAAAAGCCCAATCCATGTTGGCGGTCACTGTGAGGCCCATCCGTGTTGGCGCATCAGTTTCCAAATCCAATCTTCGGCAGTATGCAAGAAGACTCCGTCTATTTTGTCCAGCAAAGTCCAATTTTTCATTGGCACGGGTAGGCTATCCCCAGAGAAGTCCAATCATACTTGGCACATCTGCTATTCCCCAGCAGAGTTATATTCCCCGGCAGGGTATTACTTCAACGAGGTGTTTGGTTAAGTTCCCAATTTCCCCAGCGGAGTGATTCTGTGATATCCGGTTTATCCCCAGCGGAGTTGGCTTCGTCTTCAGCATTTATTTTGCTGAAGTGGTTTTCTGTACCCGACTTTCTCCAGCAGCCCGAGCCTGCATTAGCATATTGCATGCATCATCATATTTGCATCATACTTGCATTTCATTTTCAAAATGCGTAGCATTTCCATCCTGAATGGAGCATTACGCCATAGAAAGATTCGAACATATGCATATGCATGCGAAGCATAAGCTAGGTTTTCTATCAGCCTCGTATGGCGCGTGAATCACTCTGTGATCAGTTCAGGGGCATTTATCCAGCAGCAGTGTTCAGACAGTTCAGCAGTGTATTCGTATTTCAGATCATACAACAGTTATGCCTTGATCAATCAGTCATCTGGTATCGACAGACTTTTCTTCCCGTAAATTCATATTGACGGTGTGTTCCTCCAATAAGTGGACTTCTCCGTCTATCATTAGACGTCTTGAGTTCGGATATGGCTTTCTTCCCGTCTATCAGTAGACGATGTGAAGTTTCGGGTGATTTTTCAGTGGGGTTTCAAGATGGGGTTTCTCTAAGTGGCTGTTCTTTCCGTCTAGCAGTAGACGATGTGAAGTTTCGGTTAATTTTCAAGATGGGGTTTCTCTAGCAGGTGGTGTTCTTTCCGTCTATCAGTAGACGATGTGAAGTTTCAGGTGATTTTTCAGCGGGCTTCTTATTGTCAGATCACACGGACGGTGTGTTTCCCCAGCCAGTATTCTCCGGCTATCTTTAGATGTTGAGGGGTTTCAAAGCGATCTTTCGGATAGGGGTTTTCTTTCTGTTTATTGGATGAGATGACATTTCAAGAGGGATTTTCTGACCGTCAATCCTTATTGAAGTCGAGGCTCTTTGAAGAATGTTCGGTTTTCCTGATTGTCGATTCTTATTGACGATATGGCTCTTTGAAGGTGGGGGTCTTTCCGTCTATCCTTAGACGATGTGAGTATGGAGTTAAGGGTGTCTTTCCGTCTATCCTTAGACAATGTGAGTATGGAGTTAAGGGTGTCTTTCCGTCTATCCTTAGACGATGTGAGTATTGGATTCAGGGTGTCTTTCCGTCTATCCTTAGACGATGTGAGTATGGAGTTTTGGGTGTCTTTCTGTCTATCCTTAGACGATGTGAGTATTGGATTCAGGGTGTCTTTCCGTCTATCCTTAGACGATGTGAGTATGGACTTTGGGTGTCTTTACGTCTATCCTTAGACGATGTGAGTATTGGATTCAGGGTGTCTTTCCGTCTATCCTTAGACGATGTGAGTATGGAGTTTTGGGTGTCTTTCCGTCTATCCTTAGACGATGTGAGTATTGGATTCAGGGTGTCTTTCCGTCTATCCTTAGAGGATGTGAGTATGGACTTTGGGTGTCTTTACGTATATCCTTAGACGATGTGAGTATGGATTTTGGGGTCTATTGAAGTTTTCCTTCGGGACGGGTGTCTTTCCGTCTATCCTTAGACGATGTGAGTATATTTCTCTTCCTGTCTATCAGTAGACGATGTGAGAAGATCAGATGTTTTGTTGCAACCCTCAGGTTTGTTATCAGGGGTATCACGCAGGTAACGGGAGTTAAAATCAAGAGTTCTTTATCAGATGATTGACCAGTTTGTTGTCGTGACGGCTGGGTTCGGTTCTGGATTTTATTCCCCAAGCAGTTTTATAGTATATTCTCACGGTTGGCAAATTTTCGGGTTTATTGGTATTCAACCGTCTCGCACCTCTGAATGTTTGAAGGCTGCGTGCTCTTCAACCCTTCAGGTCCAAGTCGCTTGAATAGGGGCAGCTGTTGCACCCTAAAATTTGACCAACCGGTGCCACTTTTGGTTTATGCTTCGACGCATTTTCGCATTCGCATTTGCATATTGCATATAGCGCATTTCTGCAATCATGGTGATTTTATCGGGATTACAGCCCTGTTGTCGCTTTTCAGGTATCTTAGGTCGGTTTGGATAATTGGAGTTTATTTTGGGAAGTCGCGCGCTTCTTGGGTGTTTTCAGTTTATGCAGTGATTTTTGAGATTTTTGGTATCGGGATTTATTGTTTTGCTTCGATCTGGTCTCGCGCTCTCCTTTATATTGGTTATTTGCATTTGTCTGCATTTTTTTAGGATTTAATAGCCTTCTGTGGATTTTGAATAGGCTTTATAGATTTTTAATATTTTTAATAGCTTTAAATCATTTTTAGAATTTTATAGAATTTTTAATAGGTTTTAATAGTTTTTTAATAGTTTTAAATAGAATTTTAATGGATATTATAGGATTTAATAGTTTTTGGATAATAGAATAAATAGAGTTTATTTTTAATATAGATTTAATTTTTTTTAGATATTAATTTCTATAGGTTAATAGTTTTTTATAGATATTAATAGATGTTAGTTTTAGTTTAATATAGGTTTAATTAGATTGTAATCATCTTTTAGATTTAATTAGGATTTAATCTTTTGTTTAGATTTTAATTAGAGTTAATTGAGTTTTCATTTAGTTAATTGTTTTTAGAATTAATTAGGTTTAATCATTAGTTAACTAGTTAATTAGGTTTAATCTTTGATTAGTTTTTAATTAGGTTTAATCACTTTAATTCAGAATTTCTTAATCATTTTTAATTCAGTTTTTTTGGGGTTTATGGATATCATTTTCGTGGGCCAGTTCAGGATGTGGAGGCCCAATCCAGCTTAGTCCGTTTCAGCCATTTTTGTTTGTCCAGAAAACGCCACTTGTCAAGTATAAAGCCAGTCCACGCGTTCCACCAGAATCACACACGTCATTTTTCCACTTCACCTCAGAATCCCACGTAATTTCCACTATCACTCCACATCACCACGTGTTACACATGCAAAGTCCACTCTGCCTCCCACCATGACACTTGGCCATCCCTGAACCTCACCGGTTGCATGGCCGGCGGCCATGTAACCACCACCCTCAACCCTCGCCGGCCACCACCAACTAACCTCCGGCCACCCTAACTACCCTACAACCGTCTCCGGCCACCGTAACAACCCGCCGAAAAACTGAAAATTTCCAGAATTCTTCATCCTTGATCTTCATCTTCCCGATCATCATCATCATCAATGCTCATCCAATTTCCAGAAGTCTTCAAAATGTTCATCATTTTCCCAGCAACCTTCAACCTTATTCATCCGTTTCCAGGAAATCTCCACAGACTCTCAATAACCTTCACGCAAGTTCTTCGTTAATCCTCCAGAAAGATGAATGGTTGAATGGTGTTCTTCACGTTTTCCAGAAAGCCTTCATCCATGTTCGTGGTGTTCTTCATGTTTTCCAGAAAGATGCAACGATCTTCATCAAGAACTTCGCATGTTCTTCGTTAATCCTCCAGAACTTCATACGATCATCATCAGTCTCCAGATCTCCTTCAACTTTCCCAGCGATTCATCACTCTCCAGAAACTTCCTCCAGCGATCTTCAATCTTGTTCAACCTTCCCAGCGACTTCATCAACATAACTCGTCAACAGAAAACTTCGAAGATCCGTCAACAAGATCTTTAAGATCTTCATCAAGATCTCATCACAGCTCGTCATCATGAAATGTTCTCCACTTCAAGAACCTTCATGAGCTTCCAGATCGATTCATCTTCATCACCTAGTTCGTCAGGTTACGAGATTACTTCAGGTTTCCGTCAACGATTCTTCAAGACGCTCCAAGAACTCCACCGTCACCAAATCTCCAGGTCTTCAACAGTGTTCTTCAACACCACTCGTCGGGCTTTAACGAATCAGCAGGTCTTGTTTGTGGTTGGTCTTTGAAGGGAAAAGAGATTGAAACGGGAAAGAAGGAATTTCGTTAAAGAGGATCGTGGTTGAGAACGAAGGAGAGTGAGACTGAGAGTTTGAGACGGAGAAGCAGCGAGAGAGAGAGAGTTCAGGGAACGGCGCCATGAACAGTACAGAGAAGGGGATCTAGGGTTTGGAAAGAGAGAGAAGAGATGGACTGGGTTGGATTGGGCCGGGCCCGTTTGATTTGTCCGTACAAACCCCCTGTTTTGCCACACCTTCCATTTCTGGTTTTTCTTTTTTGTTCCTTTTGCTGAACAATGGGTTGGGCCCATATGCTATCCACACACCCGTTTCAATTTCTGCACCCCCCTCCCCGTTTCTGAGTTGCCTTTGGGTTGTGCCCATTTTCTTTATTCTTTTTGCAGTATTTTGCTGCCTCACCCCTACAACAGATTGTACCCCCCCCTTTTGTTTTTTTTCTTGTTTCTTTTAGATTCATTTGTTTAGGGTTTTATATGGATAAAGGAATATTTTGAAAAAGGAATATTGAAAAGAATATTGAGAAAAAAAGAGGAAAAAATATTAGTGTAGATTTAATATATTTTAGAGTATATTTTCTTCATGGAGTTTTATTTTAGAGGTAGTTTTATAAGTCCATTTGTTAGGGGACTTTTTTACCTTTTTAGGGATAGTTTTAAATGTCCATTTGTTAAGGGACTTTTTACCTTTTTAGAGGTAGGTTTAGAAGTCCACTTGTTAGGGGACTATTTTCCATTTGATTCTTCATAGGATAGGATAGTATTTCCTAGGGGTTTATTTTTCAGTATTCAATCATTGTAACCTTTTTACAGAACATTAATAAAATGAGATTTGAGCTGTGGTCCCGAAAGTAGCCGAACTACAGCTGCTCTGATTTCTCGTACCAGACGAGAATATGTAGGCATAGGATGCGATATCCTAGCAAGCACACTAACAACTAACCTTTTGTTCTCTCGCTGCTGTGCGATCGAGACTTTCCCGCTGACGACTGATTGTTATCCCTTTCTCTTGCCCAAGGGCATTTGAGACCAGACCGTAGTTTTTCCCATAGGTTCCCGAACCTTTAAAACCAGTTTGATTTCTCACTGCTGTGTGAGAATACCCTGTTTAGCCGTAGTTAGCCTGAACTACGTAAGCTCTGATCTTCCATGCAGTGTGGAAGTACGTAGGCACAAGACGCGAGGTCTTGGCGAGCCAATTTCCCTGTAGTTTCCTGAACTACGTTGACTCTGACTTTCTCTCTTGAGAATACGTAGGCATAGAGTGCGACGCTCTATCGAGTCAATTCCCTTCCATTTAGATTTAGCAGCCGTAGATAGATTGTTTTTGCATCCTGTAGACAACCCAAGCAAGCGTGGATCCCGTCGAGTACGACGGACGTGAGGGGTGCTCATACCTTCCCCTTGCGTAACCGACTCCCGAATCCAGGTTTTGGTTGCGATGACCATACCTTTCCCGTTTTTTGCGAGGTTTACTTCGAGCGTTTCCTTTCCCTCCGTTGGGATAAATAACGCACGGTGGCGACTCTTCTGTCAGCCGGCGCCGATTTTCGCAGTAGCGACACTTCCTCTTGATCTTCTGTGCTGGCCATCAGTGCAACATTGGCACATTCTTCTTCTGATTCAGAAGATGATTCAGATTCTTCTGAGTCATCCCATGTTGCCATCAGAACCTTCTTCCTTTTGTTAAACTTCTTCTTGGGTTTTTCTTTTTGAAGTTTTGGGCAATCATTCTTGTAATGCCCAGGTCCTTTGCACTCATAGCACACAACTTCTTTCATGCCAGATCTTCTGTGCCCAGAAGATTCCTTTCTATTATCAGATCTTCTGAAGTTTTTGAACTTCTTTCCCTTGTGCTTCCAGAGTTTGTTGATCCTTCTGGACAGCATAGATAATTCATCTTCTTCTTCAGAAGAAGATTCTTCAGAGCTTTCTTGAATAACCTGCAAAGCTTTAGCAGTTTTGTTAGATTTTAAGGCAACAGATTTACCTTTTTCTTTCTTCTGAGGTTCATCTTCCTCAAGCTCAATTTCATGGCTCCTCAGTGAGCTGATGAGTTCTTCTAGAGAGATCTTGTTCAGATCTTTAGCCATCTTCAAGGCAGTCACCATTGGTCTCCATCTGGTAGGCAGACTTCTGATGATTTTCTTTACGTGATCTGATGTAGAGTATCCCTTGTCCAGAACCTTTAGCCCATCTGTGAGGATCTGAAATTTGGAGAACATAGCTTCAACAGATTCATAGTCTTCCATCTTGAAGGCCTCATACTTCTGGATCAGAGCCAGAGCTTTTGTCTCCTTGACTTGAGAATTTCCCTCATGAGTCATTTTTAGGGATTCAAACATATCAAAAGCAGTTTCCCTATTTGTAATTTTTTCATACTCAGTGTGGGAAATTGCATTCAATAATATAGTCCTGGCTTTGTGATGGTTTCTAAAATCTTTCTTCTGAGCATCTGTCATAGATTTTCTGTCTATCTTCTTGCCATTCCCATTTGTGGGATGGACATATCCATCTATGACTAGATCCCATAGATCAGCATCATATCCTAGGAAAAAACTCTCAATTCTGTCTTTCCAGTAATCAAATTTCTCCCCATCAAACATAGGGGGTTTGGTGCTGATCCTGTCCCTTTCTTCATATTTATTGTTAATGTTGGATATTGTATTATCAGCCATTGTAACAAATAAATATATATCAAAGTATTTCTCCCTGGATCTTTACTGTCACTGTTAAGTGGTAGCACACACAGAACCGGAGCTCTGATGCCAACTGAAGGTGAGATAATACTTAGAAGGGGGGTTGAATAAGTATGACAGATTAAAACTAGAAATAGAAACACAATTATTTTTATCCTGGTTCGTTGAACTCAACTACTCCAGTCCACCCTTCCTAGAGTGATTTGCCTTTCTCAACAAGGACTTAATCCACTATTTAATCAAACAGATTACAATAGTAACACCTAAGAACAACTGTTCTTAGTCTTCTCAAGAGCTACTGATTCTAACTGAATCCTCTTAAGGAAAACCTTTACAATCAATGTAAATTAAATACAAGAGTATGAATGCTTCTAAAAAGCTTTTATCACAACAGTGATTTTTCTCTTAAGTTTAAGTACAATAAATTCTTAGAAGAATATGAAAGAATGAGAGCTTTGAATAATATGATTTCTTTTCAGCAAATTGTCTAACTGAAGAATTTGGTGGAGTCTTCCTTTTATAGGCAGCTGATCCAAGGAGAGTTGAGCGTTGAAAAGAGTGTCCCAAAAAGGTCTGAGCCTTTTTGTCTTTACATCAAGTGACCTTTCCTAGAAGTAGAAGGCAAAGAGAAATCCTTTCTGTCTGTGTTCTTGTGTCTAGCACAAATGAGGAAAGAGACGTTTGACTTACTCCAACGGATATAATCTTTGAATAATTCTTCTTCAGTTTTCAGCAAATTCATCAGAATCTGATTGAGTCAGAGTCTTCTAAAGATGTTCAGAACTTTGTTGTATCAGAGTCTTCTGCAGCATGTGTGCTTTCAGCGTGTTGATCATCAGAGCATATTTGACACAGAACTTCAGTACTGGCAGCTTTAGTACTTTCAGAAACTTCTGTAGAAACTATGCTTTGAGAAGCTCTTCATGCAATATTCTTCTTTGCTTCAGATTCATCTGCTTGCTTCAGATTCTTCTGGAGCTTCTGCTTCAGAGTATTCTGGAGCTTCTTGCTTCAGATCCTTCTGGAGGCAACGCTCAGGGTCTTCTGTAAGCAGCAGTCAGAATCTTCTAATGAGTGCATCTGGCGCTTCAGAGTTAAGATAACTTCTTGTATACAATTCAGATTTGCTTCTGGAGTGTTAATTTCATTACAATCTGCAGTAAAACTCTCAAGCAAATTTTAGAGTATATAATTCTTAAATACAAAATTTCCTAACAGTTATCATCAAAACAAAGAGATATTATTAATAACCAATCTGTGTTCTAACAAAGGGGTTATTTTGAGTTGGAAAGAAGAGAAACACGATCAAGAGGAGAAGAAGAAGAACAAGGTCGAGTGGAAGAGAGCTTGAATAGAGGAATTAAAGAGGAAGAGAAGAAGCCAAGATAATCAATTCTTCGAGGATTTTCAGCATCTGATCGAGTTATCGAGGTAAGGGGGGAGAAACGGGTCGAAATTGGTATGTTACATGAATTCTAGGTAGAAGGGATTTCCCTAACCCCATGGTAGTTTGATGATCATGTTTGATATGTTGTTGAAATTCTGAATTGTTATTAGCATGATGAACCTGTTGCATGTGGTGGTAGAATAAGTGTTTGGATGATTTGGGTTTTTTTGGGTAGTTCGCAATTTTAAGCCGAAATTGATTTGATCGGTAGAGCTAATGTTTTATTGGGTGGAATCTAGAATAGATTATGTAGCTAAGTCGCAGAATGTTGAACTAGTGCTGTGGGAACTGGTTTGAGTAAAATCGGACAATTTCGGAGAGTTTTGCCGATTCTGAACAGTGGGGTTTTTGTGAAATCGTAGACATTCGCCAGCACTTTCGCTAGGCGAGCTAGTAGCGAACCTTCGCTAGGAATTCGCTAGGCGAATTGGGTAGCGAGTGCTTCCAGTAGCCACTGTCTGCCTTCGCTAGGGAGTTCGTTGGACGAGCGAGTAGAGAGCATTCGTTGATGCTTCGCTAGGCGAGTGAGCCAGCGAGCATGACAGTAGTTGTGTTTTTGTGCTGTTCTGTTCTCTTGTGTTGTGGGACCCCTGTTGGTCATGCTTGAGTATAAGATTGATGATGAACAGTTGAGAGTGTATGTGTGGTGTTGGAATGTGATTTCCGTGTTATTCGTTTAATTAGAATAATTAAATTGGTGTATGTTATTATGTATGAATATGGTGATATGTGGAATAAGTATGTGCGGTGTATAAAATGTGATCAGTAGGATCGTGTGCACCTTGTGTGCTTGGATTGTTGTTGTGCATTGGTGTCGTGCATATCATGATGTTTTGGTGGGGTTGAATCGTTGCTCAGGAGGAGTGTATGCGATTCACCCGTACTACTGTGTAGAGAATGGTGGGATGAATCGTTGCTCGGATGAAGTGTATGTGATTCATCTGTACTCCTGTGTGGAGAATGATGGGGATAGATCATTTCCTTTGGTGGGTGTATGTGATCTATCCGGTGCTCTCTTGTGGAGGGTTGATGGCCCGGTGTCCATCGGTGATGTTGAGTCGGTACCGCATATCATGGTGTTGAGTTACATATGTTTGCATTGTCTTGTGTGATATGTTGGTGTTGGATAGTAGGTCCTGGTTGATGTATGTTGAATGATGTTAGTATGATTACTGCCTTTTATTCATGTACATTATTACCGCTATATTTTTTATCGTGATTTCTCACCCCTTTTGTTGTTGTTGTGGTCTGTCCTTCTTCGGAAGTACAAATAATCCAGGTGCGTAGCTAGCTTGGATAGTGGCGAGTCGAGTCGTAGGGATGCTCTGATACGTAACACGGGGCTTTAGGAGTTTATTATTTTCTGATGATTCTGTTTTACTCCGTGGCGTATCATGTTTTGTTGGAACCTTTGGTGAATATTGTGTATATTTTAGGCGGATGGCCGAATACGATGTATATATGTATATATGATATTTCCGCTGTTTACTGTTAAAAACCATTTAATGAAGTGTGTTGTTGAGTTTCTTTTGTGATATCCTGCTTTAGTGTGGCAACTCTGATAATTACTTGATTTAAGTGCTATTTTATTTTAATTTATATTTATTTTGGGCAGTAGGGTGTTACAAGTTGGTATCAGAGCCTGGTTGGTCCGTCCGACAAGTGTAGTAGTTGAGTCTGTCTGTAGGATAGCGTTTGCGTATCTGTTAACCTAGCGTTGTTGTTGTTGTTGAGCAGTATGGCGGGAAGGAATGATGTTGCGTTGGCTGCGGCTATGCAAGCAATGGCGCAGGTGGTTGCTAATCAGAACCAAGCTGCGGGTGCGCAATTCAGAGGATTGGCGCAGTTTCAGAGTAACAAGCCGCCGACGTTTCAAGGAGGAATTTTGGATCCCGAAGCTGCTCAGTAGTGGCTGAAAGCAATTGAGAAGATCTTCAGGATGATGGGTTGTAGCGATGAGCAAAAGGTGAGGTTTGGTACCCATATGCTGGAGGGTGAAGCGGAAGCTTGGTGGGACAACAGTCGCCAGAGATTGGAGACTGCAGGGACTGTGATTACATGGGAAGTGATTCGAACTGGTTTTCTGGAAAAGTATTTTCTGGAGGATATACGAAGTGCTAAAGAGATAGAGTTTCTGGAGCTGAAGCAGGGCAATTTAACTGTGGCTGAGTATGCTGCTAAGTTTGAAGAGCTGGTGCAGTATTGTCCTCATTACAATACTGACGTGGCGATGACCTCTAAGTGTTTGAAGTTAAGAATGGGCTGCATCCGAAAGTTAAGATGGGGATTGCTTGTTAGAAGATCAGGGATTATCCTGAGCTGATAAGCAGAAGCAGGATTTATGATAATGATAACCGGGCTAGGATTGCACATTACAAGGTTGCAAATGACCGTAAGGGTAAGCAGAGGTTTGGTGGTACTCCTTACAGTGTTCCTGCTGATAAGGGGAAGTTTAAGGCTGCTGTTGATAAGAAGCCCAAAGAAGGGAGAGCGTTTGCTGGTGGGAAGTGTTACCGGTGCGGTGGCGCGGGTCATCGTGCCAATGATTGTCCTCATGAGGTGAAGAAGTGTTTCAAGTGTGGTAAGTTGGGCCATGTGATAGCTGATTGTCGGGCCGCTATGCCTCCCTGTTATAATTATGGTGAGAAGGGTCATATCAGTATGCATTGCGAGAAGCCGAAGTCGTCTCAGGTGTCTCAGACCAGTGGTAAAGTGTTTGCGGTGGCGGGGACTTAAGCTGTTAGTGTGGAGCATTCTATCCAAGGTACTTGTTTCATCAATAATGTTCCCTTGTCTGCTATTATTGATACGGGTGCAACCCACTCGTTCATCTCTGTTGATTGTGTGAAGAGGTTAGGATTGGTGCCGACTACTCTTGAGCGGCAGATGACTATTGAGACTCTCTCTGTTGGTAAAGAAGAAGGATGGTAGTATGCGTATGTGCATCGATTACCGTCAGTTGAATAAAGTGACCATTAAGAACAAATATCCTCTTCCAATGATTGATGATTTAATGGATCAGTTGGTGGGAGCTTGGGTGTTCAGTAAGATTGACTTGAGGTCGGGTTACCATCAGATCAGAGTGAAAGAAGGTGATATTCAGAAGACCGCATTTAGAACTCGATATGGACATTACGAATATGCGGTAATGCCTTTTGGAGTGTCTAATGCACCGGGTGTGTTCATGGAGTATATGAACTGAATCTTCCGTTCTTATTTGGATCAGTTTATTGTTGTGTTCATTGACGATATACTGATTTATTCTAAGTCTGAGGAAGAGCATGCAGGACATTTGAGAATTGCTTTGCAGGTGCTGAAGGATAATAAAATGTTTGTGAAACTGTCTAAGTGTGAGTTCTTGTTGAAGACGGTGATTTTCTTGGGCCATGTAATATCTGGTGATGGTATATCGGTAAACCCATCAAAGGTGAGTGCGGTGTCGCAGTGGGAGCCGCCGAAGACAGCGACGGAAGTTAGAAGCTTTTTGGGTTTAGCAGGGTACTATCAAATGTTTTTCTACTTTGGCATTGCCGTTGACTTAGTTGACGAGAAAGAACCAAGTTTTTATGTGGGATGCCGCTTGTGAAGAGAGCTTTGTAGAATTGAAAAAGAGATTGACTACAACACCGGTGTTAGTATTTCCGACTCCGAGCGAACCATTTGTGGTGTACTGTGATGCGTCTAAGATGGGATTAAGTGGAGTTCTTATGCAGAATGGTAAGGTGGTGGCGTATGCTTCGAGGCAACTAAGGGTGCATGAACGAAATTACCCTACTCATGATCTTGAATTGGCTACGGTGGTTTTTGTGTTAAAGATCTGGAGGCACTATTTGTATGGTTCAAGATTTGAGGTGTTCAGCGACCATAAGAGTCTGAAGTATATGTTTGATCAGAAGGAGCTAAATATGAGACAGAGAAGATGGTTAGAATTCTTGAAGGATTATGATTTTAGCCTAAGTTATCATCCAAGAAAGGCAAATGTGGTAGCAGATGCTTTGAGCAGAAAAGCAATTCATGTGTCGGCTATGATGGTGAAAGAAATGGAACTTGTTGAGCAGTTCAGAGATTTGAGCATGGTTTGTGAGACTACGGTAGATTGTGTGATGTTGGGCAAGTTGCAAGTGAACAACGACTTCTTGGATATGATTAGAGAAGGCCAAAAGCTAGATGTGAAGCTAGTGGATTTGATGTCTGGAGTAGGAAGTGACTCTGATAGTGATTTTAAGTTGGATAGTGCAGGCGTGTTGAGATTTCGGGGCAGGATTTGTGTGCCGAATAATGACGAGCTGAAGAAGTCAATTCTGAGTGAAGGACATCGTAGTAGTTTGAGTATTCATCCGGGATCTACGAAGATGTACCATGATTTAAGAAAGATATTTTGGTGGTCAGGTATGAAAAGGGATATAGCGCAGTTTGTTTACGCCTGTTTGACGTGTCAGAAATCGAAGGTGGAACATCAGAAACCCTCTGGATTTATGCAACTGTTGGAAATTCTGGTTTGGAAGTGGGATTGTATCACCATTGATTTTGTTACGGGATTGCCGAACACGGCAAGAGGATTTGATGCTATTTGGGTAATTGTGGATCGGCTTACGAAGTATGCACATTTTGTGCTGATTAATATCAGTTTTCCATTGGAGAAGCTGGCAGAGATTTATATTTGGGTGATTGTGAAGCTGCATGGTGTGCCATCGAGTATTGTATCGGATAGGGATCCGAGGTTTACTTCAGAATTTTGGAAGAGTTTGCAGGAAGCTTTGGGTACTAAGTTGAAGCTGAGTTCAGCTTATCATCCACAAACTGATGGACAGTCAGAGAGGACTATTCATACGTTGGAGGATTTGCTGAGGGCTTGTGTGTTGGAGAAAGGTGGTGCGTGGGATACTCATTTACCATTGATCGAGTTCACATACAACAACAGTTACCATTCTAGTATCGGAATGGCACCTTTTGATGCTTTATATGATAGAAGGTGCAGAACTCCTCTGTGTTGGTATGAGACGGGTGAGAATGTAATATTGGGACCAGAAATTATGCAGCAGACTACTGAGACAATTCAGATGATTCGTGAGAAAATGAAAGCGTCTCAGGATAGGCAGAAGAGTTATCATGATAACCGGAGAAAAGATCTGGAATTCAGTGAATGTGATCACGTGTTCCTGAGAGTTAACCCAGTGACCGGTGTGGGTCGTGCATTGAAATCCAAGAAGTTGGATCCGAAGTTTATTGGGGCGTATCAGATTTTGCAAAGAATTGGTGTTGTGGCTTATAGGGTGGTGTTGCCGCCTGAGCTTTCGAATTTGCATGACGTGTTTCATGTGTCGCAGCTTCGGAAGTATGTCACGGACCCATCTCATGTGATTCAGAGAGATAAAGTTCAAGTTCGGGAGAATCTTACCATTGAAACGATGCTGTTGAGGATCGAAGATCGTAAGATGAAGCAACTCCGAGGGAAGGAGATATCCTTAGTGAAAGTGGTTTAGGGAGGTGCTGCAGGAGGCAGTGTGACCTGAGAATTGGAAAGCAGGATGCGAGATGCGTATCCGAAATTGTTTCCGTCAGGTAATTTTCAAGGACGAAAATAATTAAAGCGGGGGAGAGTTATATTATTTTATTTCCGGTGTGCCTTTTGTGGGGGTGTGTTTGAGTGCGTGGAGGGTGCTCTTAAGTTTGAAGATTGGTTACTAAACTTTGGACCTTGATATTAATAATATAATTATTAGTGATAATAATTTAATAAATAATGATAATATTATTATTAATATTATTATTATTATTATTATTATTATTATTATTATTATTATTATTATTATTATTAAGTGAGTAAGATTTGGTAAGGGGGTATTTTGAGTTGGAAAGAAGAGAAACACGATCAAGAGGAGAAGAAGAAGAACAACAAGGTCAAGTGGAAGAGAGTTTGAAGAGAGTAATCAAAGAGGAAGAAAAGAAGCCAAGATTATCAATTCTTCAAGGATTTTCAACATCTGATCGAGTTATCGAGGTAAGGGGGGAGAAACGGGTCGAAATTGGTATGTTACATGAATTCTAGGTAGAGGGGATTTCCCTAACCCCATGGTAGTTTGATGATCATGTTTGATATGTTGTTGAAATTTTGAACTGTTATTAGCATGACGAACCTGTTGCATGTGGTGGTAGAATAAGTGTTTGGATGATTTGGGGTTTTTCGGGTAGTTCGCAATTTTAAGCCGAAATTGATTTGATCGGTAGAGCTGATGTTTTATTGGGTGGAATCTAGAATAGATTATGTAGCTAAGTCGCAGAATGTTGAACTAGTGCTGTGGGAACTGGTTTGAGTAAAATTGGGCGATTTCAGAGAGTTTTGCCGATTCTGAACAGTGGGATTTTTGTGAAATCGCAGACATTCGCTAGCACTTTCGCTAGGCGAGCTAGTAGCGAACCTTCGCTAGGAATTCGCTAGGCAAATTGGGTAGCGAGTTCTTCCAGTAGCCACTGTCTGCCTTCGCTAGGGAGTTCGTTGGGCGAGCGAGTAGCGAGCATTCGCTGATGCTTCGCTAGGCGAGTGAGCTAGCGAGCATGGCAGTAGTTGTGTTTTTGTGTTATTCTGTTCTGTTCTCTTGTGTTGTGGGACCCCTGTTGGTTATGCTTGAATATAAGATTGATGATGAACAGTTGAGAGTGTATGTGTGGTGTTGGAATGTGATTTCCATGTTATTCGTTTAATTAGAATAATAAAATTGGTGTATGTTATTATGTATGAATGTGGTGATGTGTGGAATAAGTATGTGCGGTGTATAAAATGTGATCAGTAGGATCGTGTGCACCTTGTGTGCTTGGATTATTGTTGTGCATTGGTGTCGTGCATATCATGATATTTTGATGGGGTTGAATCGTTGCTCAGGAGGAGTGTATGTGATTCACCCGTACTCCTGTGTGGAGAATGGTGGGATGAATCGTTGCTCGGATAGAGTGTATGCGATTCATCCGTACTCCTGTGTGGAATGGTGGGGATAGATCATTGCCATTGGTGGGTGTATGTGATCTATTCGGTGCTCCCTTGTGGAGGGTTGATGGCCCGGTGTCCATCGGTGATGTTGAGTCGGTACCGCATATAATGGTGTTGAGTTGCATATGTTTGCATTGTCTTGTGTGATGTGTTGGTGTTGGACAGTAGGTCCTGGTCGATGTATGTTGAATGATGTTAGTATGATTACTGCCTTTTATTCATGTACATTATTACCGCTATATTTTTGATCATGATTTCTCACCCTTTTTGTTGTTGTTGTGGTTTGTGCTTCTTCGGAAGTACAAATAATCCAGGTGCGTAGCTAGCTTGGATAGTGGCGAGTCGAGTCGTAGGGATGCTCTGATACGTAACACGGGACTTTGGGAGTTTATTGTTTTCTGATGATTTTGTTTTACTCCATGGCGTATCATGTTTTGTTGGAACCTTTGGTGAATATTGTGTATATTTTGGGTGGATGGCCGAATACGATGTATATATGTATATATGATATTTCCGCTGTTTACTGTTGAAAACCATTTAATGAAGTGTGTTGTTGAGTTTATTTTGTGATATCCCGCTTTGGTGTGACAACTCTGATAATTACTTGATTTAAGTGCTACTTTATTTTAATTTATATTTATTTTGGGGTGCGGGGTGTTACACTGCTGCTGGTCCAAGATGGGGAGTAGGTGTCCCGTCTGTATGTAGGATGGCGATATCAATAGGGAGACGGGGTTCGTGCTTGGCCATTGGACCTGGGTGGAGGCGAACATTGGGACTCCGCTTGGTGGTGTCTTCTGGTCCTCTTGGGTCGCAGGCAATGCTGGTTCTGAGGAGACATGTGGTCGCGCTTTCTGATGGCCAGGGTCTCTGGCTCCGGAGGTATCTGACGGTTTCTTTCGCGCCAGGGAGGAGGACTCTGTGGTCGTTGACATTCTTTCCTCGATGGAGGGGATCTTGTACGACTGAATTCTTCTAAGGCTTCAATCCTCACGCTCTGATTGAGGATTAATAGGTTGGTATTATTGAGAACCTCGAGGAGGAATGCCATGGCTGGGTCGGCTCTGGGTGGAACTGGAACTGGCAGGTGCTCCAGGACGAGTGAGACCTTGTTGTGATCTACGCCAATAGGGGATGGAGAAGTTGTGGCTCCGTCTCTTTGTTAAAGGACGTTACAACCATGAGAGATAGTTGCTCTGTCATCATCAATCTTGCTGACGGGGAGGAAAACAAAGTTGCAAGCATCAAAAGTGTTGTCGCTGTTGGCCATGATCGGGATTTTGAAGAACTAGTTTGGTCTCGTGTCTAGGAAAGGAGAAAATATAAGGATAACAAGATTCCCACAGACGGTGCCACTGATCTTGATGGCTGATCAGAACCTAAAGTGGGCTAGAGACGAAACGTTTGTGATGCTGGGTGTTAGAGAGGAGGAGGGGGTGTACCTGCAAGGCACTCTGATGCTAAAGTAAGAATCAGGTAAGAGAGAGAGAGAGAGAGAGAGAGAGAGAGAGAGAGAGAGAGAGAGAGAGAGAGAGAGAGAGAGAGAGAGAGAGAGAGAGAGAGAGAGAGAGAGAGAGAGAGAGAGAACAAGTACAAAATATGAGTATATCAAGGTGAATATTGGATGCCTGACCCTCTCAAGTGAGAGGGTTTTTATAGTGCCCCCAGCACTTGGCCATTGGTTCTTATTTTCAGGACGAGATAACCGTTTCCCGAAGAATAGGTAACTACCAGAACTAGCCGTTGGAATGGGCAGAGGTGCCCATAACTAGCCGTTGCTACGGGTAGGGGCGCAGTTACGGGCACATGCGTCTTGGCTATTTATAGAGGGTGGAACCGTGCGTGACGGGAAATGACTGTCGAAGAGAAGCGTTGCGACCAAGGGTAAATTGATCAGCCTCCCCTATTAGAGGGGCGGAAAGGTAAATACTCCCTAAATTGGATGGACTTAGGCAATTGGGCCGTTATGGGAGCAGAAGCGGATTGGGCCATGCCTAGCCATTGAGTCAGTCCTATATATATATATATATATATATATATATATATATATATATATATATATATATATATATATATATATATATATATATATATATATATATATATATATATATATATATATATATATATATATATATATATATATATATATATATATATATATATATATATATATATATATATATATATATATATATATATATATATATATATATATATATATATATATATATATATATATATATATATATATATATATATATATATATATATATATATATATATATATATATATATATATATATATATATATATATATATATATATATATATATATATATATATATATATATATATATATATATATATATATATATATATATATATATATATATATATATATATATATATATATATATATATATATATATATATATATATATATATATATATATATATATATATATATATATATATATATATATATATATATATATATATATATATATATATATATATATATATATATATATATATATATATATATATATATATATATATATATATATGATTGAGGATCCATTTACTCCAAGAGTAAGTTTTTATAACTTACTCCACAATCATAGTCTTTAAATTAGATTTAATCGAATGGTTATAAGTAAAAATACTAATTTAACCACTAGATTAGAACATACCCATATTACCATTATTAATATCACAACAACATCATTAAAACATACTCATATTACCATCATTCACATTACAACAACATCATTAAAACATCTTCATATTACCATCATTAACATTATAACAACATCATTAAAACATCTTTGCAACAACACTCAAGATTCGTCGCTTACAACACGACTTCTTAAGGTACACAACAAGAAAAAATCACATTCTTCAAGATATTAGACATAAAAATATTAGGAAAATGATTCGTCTAATTATACCATGTTAAAGTTCTACTTATTAGCTTTCTAACTCTTCGAACGATTCATCCTTTGGATTAACGGTTAAAAAGTTATGATCGAAACCGTTTCTGGCGTTTTTCTGCCTATGAGTCGACACAAGGGTCGGTGCGCAGGGTGCTTCAATCGACGCAAAGCCTACGCGTCGATGCATAATTTTCAAATTTCCATAATATTACATTCGGGAGACCTCAGGTTGACCCAAGGGATCCTAGAGACGCACACTGTCCCAAACCCCAAAAATCACTTTTTTAAAAGCTATTTCACATCATAACCTATGATACGAAAACCCATTATCATAAACTCGATTTTACACTAAAATAACATTCTAAAACTCAATTATTCATATTTTTACTCATAGATTAACACCCTATCATCATCAATTCATACTATCGACTCAAACCTTCAAACTCAACAATAGAGGAAACTCATTAACAATCTAAGACAGATTATCACATGGTTATGCAAACAACATTTTTGGTATATCGATCAATCAATCAAAGCATATCATATAACAATCCACTATTCAACATATTAACCTTTAAAAGATCAGAACCCCACCCTTACCTTAGATTGATGTGCTTTTTCCCTTCTCTAATGGAGTTCTTCCTCTTTCTTACCGTAGCTTCTTTCATTTCCAGTTCCAAAAACACGTACGTTCAAAACTGACTCCAATCTCTTCCAATTACTTTATAACTCCCTCAACTATGGTTTCCTCTTTTATTCTCACTCATCCTCATGCAATTACGATCATGCCCTTCAAATCTCTACACGCTTAATCTCTCATTTTATTTTATCTCATTCTATTATTATTATTATTCTTAATCTCATCTAACTAAAATAATCATAATAATAATTCTCAAAAATATTTAATTAAATTAATATTCACCTAATATTAAATAATTAAATAATTATTACTAATATATTCTATTTACTTTCACCTCTCACACCACCAATCTCTACTCAATACTCACACACTTCTCCACCCTCAGGATCTACTCTTAAGGTTACTACCTCACTCTAAAGGCATTCCCAAACACAACCAAACACACATAATCACAATTATACACATAACTTCATGCAATTAAATTACAAAAAATAATTTAAAATAAAACAAGGTGTTACAATGCCCACTATTTTACTAAGTCGAATTTGAAACCTGGATACCATCAAGTGCAAGTGAAGGATGTAGATATTTACAAAACCACTTTTTGCACCCATGAGGTACATTTTTAGTTTCTCAATATGCTGTTTGGCCTCATGAATGCCCCATCTACCTTCAAAAGCTTGATGAATAAAGTGTTAGACCAATGTTAAAGAAGTTTGTATTGGTATTCATTGACAATATACTTGTTTATAATAAGGGTTGGAAGTCACACATGTTACATTTAGAAGAGGTGTTATAGAGGCTGTAACATCACAAGTTAGTGACAAATAAGAAAAAGTGGCATTTTGCTCAAGAAACCATATAGTATTTAAGGCATTTGATTTCAGCCCAAAAAGTGGCAGTGGACCCAAATAAAGTGGTAAATGTGACAAATTGGTCAATCCCTTGTAATGTCAAGGGAACCAAGATGTTTTTAGGCGTTACCAGTTAATATAGAAAGGTCATTCGTGATTATGGAAAAGTAGTGAGACCATTAACCGAGTTAACCAAGAAATATTCTTTTAAGTGAAAGTATAGGCATAAAGAGCATTTGAGATTTTGAAGGATGAGCTCACCACAAGATTGAGATTGTCTCTTTTAGATTTCAATAAGGAATTTGTGATAGAATGCGATGCTTTCAATGGTGGAATTGGTATTCTATTCATACAAGGGAAGCAACTAATAGGGTTTAGCAAAGCGTTGGGGATAAGGCGTTGGGTACTATAAATCATTAAAAAAATAAATGAACAATTACATAACTTTCTAGAATTATATAACTTTATTTCTCCCTCCCCTCTCTCTAGAAAAATCTTTAAACATTTTTAGAAATTTTTTCATTGAGATTGTTTTAACTTAATGGATGTTGTAAGTTGGGTTGTAGTCATTTTTCTCGTAAGTAATTCAGTAAGATTTTTTTTGGAAGTTTCAAGAAGAGGGAAAGTTAAGGTTTTAGTGGAAAGATTTTTAAAAAAACATATAAAAAATTAAAATTTTTTAAAATTGTGTTTTTTAATAAAATGATAAATGATTATTTATCATTATTATATTTTTAGTTTTTGAAATATTATAATATAAATATATTTGAAAATTTTATATAACCTTTCCAAATCCTCAAAAACTATTCAATACAAATGTTAAGTTCTCTCAAATTATAAATTTTTTAATGTTATGAATATAAACAAACTTCCCAAAACCTATTCAATTAAAATCTTTTCCCTCTTTCGATTCTATCTTTCTTTTTTTTCTTTTTTCTTTTTAAGTCATCCCCTCAATTTCTCTCTAACCTTCCAAACAAAACAAAGTGTTTGAGATGTTAAAGGGAAATAGAGATTCTTTAAAACGTTTTTTATTTAATTGTTCAATTTAATAAATAAGTTTAATTGTAAATATCTTATTTGCAATTTCATCATAATTTCAACATTAATTTAGATTTGTTGTTTATGGTGATTTGTAAAAAAAAAAAATAGTTGGTTCGATTTACTTTTTACTTTAGTAATACAAATAAGTACCCTCAATATTAAATTGTTTTAACATTAATCTCTTTGATCGCTCCAACACAAATAATTGCTAAAACTTTTCAAAATCTAATTTCACATGCATTAATGACTTATTTATAAAATTACCCTCAATATTAAATAAATGTTCAAAAATATATAAATTTATTTCATCTCTCCTATTATATTATTAATTTTAAAAACAAATTCGTAAAGTAATATAGTTTTTCAACTAATTTATTGTTAAAGTCATTATTCGTAGAACATCTATTAATCATTATTTATATAAGCACTTTCTCATCTCATTAACTCATGAGACCCAAACTAAAGTAAGATAATTGTTCTTTAGTATATTGGGCTTTAGTGAGAGCAATTGGGCCAGCTTCTATAGAATCTATCTGACACTTCCTCAATTGGACCCGTTATCTCACATATTTTTTAAATATTACAAATATTTTTCTCATTTTTTATTAATTAAAATTTGTAAAAATTTTCCCTCAGATGCAAAAAAATTCAATAAGTAATACAAAAAATTCAATATATTTTTGATGAATTAATTGGAAACTCGGTACATAGTAAAAGATTTATTGGATGTTTCAAAAAAAGTTAGTATATTTGATATTTAACCACATTCCTTAAAAATTAGATAGTGTTTTTTTTATATATTTAAGATTGTGCTGAAACTTTTGTCCGGTTTTATTGTTCCGACAATTTTGTGTGGTCCATAATAATTTAAAATCGAATTAATAGCTATTTTGTCTCTTAATATTTTAAAGATTTTACTATTTTGACTCCTCGTGACATGTTTTTATTATTTTATATGACACGTTTACATTGCAAAAGATATAAAACTCCAAAATAATAAAGAAGAATGAAACTGAACTCATGCCCTCTTTGTCGCATCCAATGGGAGTTACCACTAGACCACCTTATTAACTTTGATATATTTTACTAATGAAATGTATATATATTATATAATTGTATTTATATTTCATATTTTCATTATATTTTTTTGTTTAAATTATTTTATATTTTATATTTCAATTCAAATTCAATATTAAATATATCGTAAATATTTAAGTTTTAAATTAATAATTTACTGTAAATATTATTTATTTATATTAATAATTTTATAATCTAATAACTAATATATTTAGTGTAAATATTATTTATTTATTTATTTATTTATATTAATAATTTATAGTTTTAAATTAATATTATATATTTATTTAGTTAATAATACATAATTTACAAAATAAATTTATAATATTAAATATTCTATAAATATATTAACTAAATGAATATATAATTTTAAATATTAAATATTAAATATTTATTAATTGTAAAACAAAAACAATATTAATGTTGAATATTAAATATTGAATATCAATGTACTTAAATAATGAATTAAAATATTTAAATAAACCTAAAATAAATATATTTATTTACTGTAAAACGCTTAATAAATTTATTGTTAATACATTTAAAAATAGCTATAAAACGTCTAAAAAAATTTAATTAACATTTTAAAACTAAATTATAGTTAGTTTATAAAATTAAAGTTAAAACGTTAAAAAAATTATTTAAAACTATTAAGTTAATAAAACGTTAAAACTAAACTGTAACTACGTTTTAACTTAGTTTAAAAACTAAATTATAATTTAGTTAATAACTATAATAACTAACTAAATTATAAAACGTCAAAACTAACTATAAAACGTTTTTTACATATACGTTTAAATATTACATATTTAAAACTAAATTTCAGTTTTTTAAAACGTTTTAACTAAAATTTTAGTTTAAACTAACAATATGTAACTAACGTTAGTATAGTTAATTAACGTTTTAACTAAACTAAAATTTATTAATGTTTAAGAATTTAATATTGTATATTAATTAATAGTTTAATATTTATAGTTTATAATTTTTAAACTAAATTAAAATAGTTTAAAATAGTCTAAATTAGTTTAATAAATTTAATTAATAATGTAATAGTTTAATAGTTACAGTTAAAACTGAATTAACGTTTAAATATAGTTACACTAAAAACTGAAAGTATATGCAATTTTAGTTTAGTTAAAAAATTTAGTGTTAAAATATTTATAGTTAAAACATTAACTATAGTTATATTTATAAAACTGAGGTATATGTAACATTTAAATATAGTGTAACTAACAATATATAAATTTGATGCAAACTCCAAAATAAAAGAAGTGCATAGTCTAGTGGTAAGATGAGGTTGCTATATCCAAAATGTTATTGGCTCAACATCTTTAATTATCATATTTTTGAATTTTGACATTTAACACCAAAACAATAAAATAATAATAAAATATATTATATGTAATTAAAAAATAAATAATAATAAAAAATGTCAAATAAGCCATTCACATAATTAAAAATAATAATAAAAAATTAAAAAAATATTGTTACGTCAAAGATTCTACTGACTAAATTTTAAAAGGGGTCAAAACAGTGGAATATTCGAATGTTAGGGTTGGAATATAAATTTTCTTTTTACAGGGGTTTTTTCAAAACTCGACCATACGGCAGTGGGCAAAATAGCTATTAACCCTTTAAAACTTTATAAATATGCACATACGTTATAATCCAATCATCTCGCAATGTCTCAATTTTGGTATTTTGCACTTGTGTACTTCAACAACGTGAGTCCTCTTATTGATGATAGACTCGCATAGGACACCCTTCTTGATGTTTTGAAATCTTAATTGGATAATCTCTTGCGCTACCGAGAGAACAAAATAGTTGTTAAGATAAAGTATTGTTGACCGTCTATTGATAACGAAGAAAAGATAAAGTTTATAAACTTTGAGTTGAAGACCGTTGAAAATTTAAGAGTTATTTGCATCACATATCATTATTACGAAACAAATGGTCCAATCGAGGTGGGCACAACAATTGTAAGATTTTTCGATGATATTATCAAGATGTAGAAACATCATAAATCATCTAGCAATGTTTAAGTTATGTTCATGTTATTCTCATGTTACATTATGTTAAACAATGTTCATATTAAGTTATGTTCATCCCACAATAATGCAATGTTAATTTTCATCTAAATAATGCTCAGGTGAAGTGCGAATAATATACAAATAATTAAGTACAAACACAAAATAATGTCAGCAATAATAAATAATGATCAAACAAATTAAATCCACGTCGGTCTACCACATGCAGTGTATGCTATCTAAGTAACATTACATAGACCTTACCGTCTGGGTTTACCAAACTCATAAGGTTATATAAAAAAAAGGTTACCATCTGCAATCGCAGTTGGTCAATCATACAAGGTGAAGGCGGTGATATGTCATCTAAAACTCTTCCATTATTCTATGGTCCAACATCATCTGTAGGTTGAACAAGTGGGATAATGCAAGGATGTGATACTTTAAACTATCACTCTAAATAATGATTCAAATACTTCTCATGAAAGGGCACCTCCATTGCATTCTCTCTAATAAAAATGGTAATGATGACAATGTTAGACCTAAACCATTTATTAATGCCCCTAAATGACACAATAAGAGCTAGACTAGGAATGCCCTGAGCATACCCAAACTGGTCCATACACCTCTCGGGTAAATATCTAGCAACAGAACTCTCCCATTGTAGATAACCTAAAAAAAGACAATATCATCGAACTTCTAATGCTCTTTATGATATCTTCGATGTAACAACCCAATTTTCACTAATTAATTATTTGCATTAATTAAATGATATAAGAGGATTGTTTGATTAATGTATCATTAATTAAATGAATTAATAGACGTTGGAGAGAATTAGAAGGGAAAGACATATAAAGGAAAAGTGGAGAGAAAGGAGAAAGATAGAAACATAAGAGAAAGAAAGAGGAAGAAGGAGAAGAAGGAAAAGTTAGAAAAGCTCAAGAACAACTCTCAAGCATCGATTTAATCGAGGTAAGGGTGTGAAATATCAGTATCTTGTCAATGTATATGATTATGTATGCTTGGGTTAAATTGTTGGATATTTTTCTACAACTTTCATTTTAGGGCAAAGTGGATTTAAGATAGAAACCGAGTTTTAACGGTAGAAAATAAGAATAAGTGGGAGAGTTTAGACGATGAATGCTAAGTTAAGATTGTGGGAATGAGTCGGGATTGAATCGGGTGGATTTGGTGAGTTTCGGAGTTTTGGACAGTGAGATTTCTGAGTTCGCAGACGTTCGCTAGCACCTTCGCTAGGCAAACAGGTCGCGAACATTTGTTAGCAACTCGCTGGGCGAATAAGTTAGCGAGAGGTCCCAGGCTTGGACAAAATGAATTTGATCTGGTTCGCTGGTAGCGAGTGAGGCGGCGAAGGATTCGCTAGGGCCTCGCTGCAGCGATGCAGGTGTCGAGTGAAGTCAGTAGCTTCTGTTTGCCTTCGCGAGCTTGTTCGTTGGGCGAACAGAAAGCGAGTAATCGCTAGAGACTCGCTAGGCGAGCAAGCCAGCGAGCGTGACACCATTTGGTTTTCTTGTAATTCCATTCCATGTTGATTTCTTTGTTCGATTGTGTTTGATCCTTGTTGGAAATGAGTAATTGTATACTGTGAAATATATGTTGTGGGTAGCCGTATGACGTGAATCCTAGATTGTGGAATTGATTATGAATACATATTGTTTGTATGAGATTGTATGAATAGAATGCATGAGAACATATTGTGAATATGTGTGCATTGCTTGATAAATGTATTGATGATATATGAATATGTTGTGTGTGCAATCATGTTATAATTCTTGAGTGATGAATTATTTGAATGCATGGGATTAAGATGCGAGACGGTCTTAAGTGCATTTGGTGGTTGATTGCATATGCATCATTTAGTCAAGAGGCAATGTTTGTTAGTTTCGTGGAGACTAGTGACTTGTCCCAAACCTAGAAGGGTGGGTTTGAAAGCTTAAGGACCAGGCTTTTGTTGTTATCGGTCTAGAAGGGTGGACCCGGTTTAAGTGTTGGTACCACATGGCATGAGTTGCATTGAGTTGCATTGAGTCACATGATTAATGTGTATTGTTGTATGAAAGTATACCTTTATGTGAAATATTGAATTGAGAATTATGGATGTATGCATGATGAAATGTGCTTGTGATTATCCATGTTTGTTTACACGTATGTTGTGATGTATATGATGATTGGAATAAATTATGGGGAGAAATGTGGAATGTATGTGTTCTATACTTGCGTATGTATATATAATTATATGCCTTGACTATCATGATAATATTTCTCACCCTTCTGCTGTTTTATAATGCTCTATGAGTCATTGCAAATTAGGTTGCTGGAGGTCTTTTGTGAAGTTTAGCTTCATCCTTTTGGTGGGTTATGCTCTGATATGTAGCACCGGGTAGTTAGGCTAGTATAGTATTCTTTTGGGATACATTTTGTGTATGTATCTGATGGTAAATGTTTTGTAAACATGAATGATATTGTGAACCAAACTGAATTATGTATTTATATGAGAACATGTTTTAAATGATTCAAATGTTTTAATCTTACACTTTAATTTTAATATTGAGATGTGGGTGTAGGATTAAGTTCTTCTGTTGAACTACCCCACTGTTGCATGTCTTTTATAGAGCAGGTGTTGTATGTTATTTGGTGAATGATGTGGCATACTTCTTTTATACTATTTTCCAAATTTACTCTGATGAAATTTATTATGTGCTTATGTGATTTAATTGTTTATTTGGGGGTATAGAAGGGGGTGTTACATTAAGTGGTATCATAGCAGGTCGGTCTGTTGACCAAGTTGTTAATGTGTTTATTCCCCATTTGCATTTGGTACGTGCGTGTAGCACTATCAATATGGTTGTTCTAATGAAGGTTTGTTGTGGGAATCAAGAATCATGGTTGCAGGTAGGAATGACGAAGCGATTGCGGAGGCTTTGACGAGGTTGGCTGGAGCGATTGGGCAGAATCCTCAAGCCAGTGCGATTGTTGGAAACCATACTGATGATGAGTTTCGTGCTTTGGGAAGGTTTTAAAGGAATAATCCACCAGTTTTCAAGGGAACCCATGAGCCTGACAAAGCACAAGTTTGGTTGAAATTTATAGAGAAGATCTTTCGGGTTATGAATTGTTTGGATGTGCAGAGGGTGCAGTTTGACACTCATATTCTAGAAGAGGAAGCTGAGGATTGGTGGGGTAATACTCGCCAAAGGTTTGAAGAGAATGAGATGGTGATTACTTGAGATCTTTTTAGGGAAACATTTCTGGAGAAGTATTTTCCAGAAGATGTGCGTGGAAAGAAGGAAATTGAGTTCCTTGAGTTGAAGCAGGGTAACTCAATTATGGCAGAGTATGCGGTGAGATTTGAGGAGTTGATTAAGTTTTGTCCTCATTATAACACTGCTAATGCGGAGAGATCCAAGTGTCTCAAGTTTGTGAATGGTTTGAAGTCGGAAATTAAGCAAGCTGTTGGTTATCAGGAAATTAGGCAATTTTCTGAGTGGTGAACAAGAGCAGAATTTATGATGAAGATAGTAGGGCTCGGTCTAGCCACTACAAGAGTTTAAGTGAAAGGAAAGGAAAATGTCAATTTAGAGGAAAGCCGTATGTGACTCCTGCAGAGATGGGGAAACAGAAAGCTGGTTTCGGCAAGAAGCCAAGTGGGGGAGGAGTTTCTACTCCGGTGAGATGTTTTAGATGCGGTGAAGAGGGACATCATGCTCCCGAGTGCAAAAGTGTTGAGCATAAATGTTTTAAGTGTGGGAAGCCAGACCACAAAGCTCTAGAGTGCAAAAGCGGTGCGAATGTGACTTGCTACAACTGTGGTGAGCAAGGGCACATTAGTACCAAGTGTGATAAGCTAAAGAAGACTCAAGGGAGTGGGAAGGTGTTTGCTCTGTCAGAATCGGAGACTGCTAATGATGATCGATTGATCCGAGGTACGTGCTTCATTAATGGTATACCTTTGATCGCTATAATTGATACTGGAGCTACACATTCTTTTATTTCTTTGGATTGTGTTAAGAGATTAAGTCTTGAGTTGTCTGTCATGAGTGGAGGTATGGTTATTGATACTCCTGCTATGGGTTTGGTAACTACCCCGTATGTGTGTTTGAATTGTCCGTTGAGTATTTTTGGTAAAGACTTTGGAGTTGATTTAGTGTGTCTTCACTTAGATCAACTTGATGTTATTCTTGGGATGAATTGGTTGGAATTCAATCGTGTTTATATTAACTGTTTTGACAAAACGGTTATTTTTCCTGAACCTGAGAAGGAGGAAGATTTGTTTATAACTGCTAAGCAAGTGAAGGAATCACTGCAAGATGGTGCTAAGGTATTCTTGTTAATGGCAACGATGAGCATTGGTGAAAGTGGATCGATTGATGCTTTACCAATTGCCATGACTTTCCGGAAGTTTTTCCTGAGGAGATAATATATTTACCGCCGGAACGAGAAATGGAGTTTGTGATCGACTTAATTCCTGGAACTATTCCGATATTGATGGATCCATATCGTATGTCCGCATCGGAATTGAAAGAGTTGAAGAGTCAACTTGAAGAGCTACTTGAGAAGAGGTTTATTCGTCCGAGTGTGTCACTGTGGGGTGCACCGGTGTTGTTGGTTAAGAAGAAAGAAGGTTCTATGAGACTTTGTATGGATTACAGACAAATGAACAAGGTGACTATCAAGAATAAGTATCCACTTCCAAGGATTGATGATTTGATGGATCAGTTGGTTGGTGCGAGTGTGTTCAGTAAGATAGATTTGAGATCTGGGTATCATCAGATTCGCGTGAAGGCTGGAGATATTCAGAAGACTGCTTTTAGAACGAGGTATGGACATTATGAGTATTATGTGATGCCATTTGGTGTGACTAATGCACCAGGTGTATTTATGGAGTACATGAATAGGATTTTCCATCCTTATTTGGACAAGTTTGTGGTGGTGTTCATTGATGATATTTTGATTTATTCAAAGAGTGAAGAAGAACATGCCGAGCATCTGAGGATTGTGTTATCTGTATTGAAAGTAAAGCGTTTGTATGCTAAACTTTCCAAATGTGAATTTTGGTTGAAGGAAGTGAGTTTCCTTGGTCATGTGATTTCGAGTAGAGGTATTGCAGTTGATCCGTCGAAGGTTGAAGAGGTATCGCAATGGGAGACTCCGAAATCAGTTTTTGAGATTAGAAGTTTTCTTGGTTTGGCGGGATATTATCGGAAATTTATTGAGGGATTTGCCAAGTTATCATTGTCGTTGACGCATTTGACTAGGAAAAGTCAAGTTTTTGTGTGGGATGCAAAGTGTGAAGGAAGTTTCCAAGAGCTTAAGCGAAGATTGACGACAACTCCTGTTTTGATTTTGCCAAATCCGACAGAACCGTTTATTTTGTATTGTGATGCTTCTTTGATGGGTTTAGGAGGTGTGTTGATGCAAGATAAACAAGATGTAGCTTATGCTTCGAGGCAACTCAGAGTGCATGAGAAGAATTATCCGACGCATGATTTAGAGTTGGTCCTTGTTGTATTTATGCTGAAACTTTGGAGGCATTATTTGTTTGATTCGAGATTTGAGGTGTTTAGTGATCATAAGAGTTTGAAGTATCTTTTTGATCAGAAAGAATTAAATGCAAGGCAAAGGAGTTGGTTGGAACTTCTGAAGGATTTTGATTTTGGTTTGAATTACCATCCGGGTAAAGCGAATGTGGTAGTTGACGTGTTGAGTAGGAAATCATTGCATATGTCGATGATGATGGTAAAAGAGTTGGAATTGATTGAGCAATTTCGTAATTTGAGTTTGGTATGTGAGAAGACTTCTTATGGAGTTAAGTTAGGTATGTTAAAGCTTACTAGTGGTATTTTGGACAAGATTCGAAAAGGACAGAAATCTGATTTGAGTTTAGTTGATCGGTTGACTTTGATCAATCAAGGTCGAGGTGGTGATTTTAGGATTGATGAGAATGATATCATGAGGTGTCATGATCGAGTTTGTGTTCCTGATGTTGTTGAGCTGAAGAAGAGTATTCTTGAGGAAGGACATCATAGTGGATTGAGTATTCATCTGGGTGCCGCTAAGATGTATCAAGATTTGAGGAAAGTATTTTGGTGGCCTCGCATGAAGAAGGATATTGCCGAGTTTGTGTATTCTTGTTTGACTTGTCAGAAGTCGAAGATTGAGCATTAGAAATCGTCGGGTTTGATGAGACCGTTGTTTATTCCTGAGTGGAAATGGGATAGCATTTCTATGGATTTTGTATCTGATTTACCGAGGACGCCGAGTAACTTTGAAGCTATTTGGGTTATTGTGGATAGATTGACCAAATCTGCTCACTTTATTCCTATGCGAATGGATTACCCGTTGGAGAGGTTGGCAAATCTGTACATTGAGAGGATTGTAAGTTTGCATGGTATTCCGTCTAGCATTGTGTCAGATAGAGATCCAAGGTTTACTTCGAGATTTTGGGAAAGTTTGCAAAGTGCTTTGGGTACGAAGTTGCGTTTGAGTTTAACTTATCATCCGCAGACCGATGGTCAGAATGAGAGGACGATTCAGTCACTTGAGGATCTTTTGAGAGCTTGTGTGTTGGAGAAGGGAGGAGCTTGGGATAACTACTTACCTTTGATTGAATCTACTTACAACAACAATTTTCATTCGAGTATTGGTATGGCACCGTTCGAGGCATTGTATGGTAGACGGTGTAGAACGCCATTGTGTTGGTATGAATCTGGAGAGAGTTCTGTGGTTGGACCTGAGATGGTCCAGCAGACGACCGATAAGATTAAGATGATTCAAGAGAAGATGAAGATTTCTCAGAGCCTTCAGAAGATTTATCATGACAAGAGGAGGAAGGCACTTGAATTTCAGGAGGGAGATAATGTGTTTCTTCGAGTTACTCCTATGACTGGTGTTGGTAAGGCATTAAAGTCACATAAGTTGACGCCGCGTTTTATTAGTCCTTATCAGATTTTGCAGAAGATAGGGGAGGTAGCCTATCGTGTCGCTTTGCCGCCGTCGGTTGCTAATCTTCATGACGTGTTCCATGTATCTCAGTTGAGAAAATACATTGCGAATCCGTCTCATGTAGTCCAAGTAGATGATGTGTAGGTGAGAGATAACCTGACTGTGGAGATATCACCTATGCGGATAGAGGATCGAGAGTTGAAGCAACTTCGAGGCAAAAAGATTGCTTTGGTGAAGGTCGCTTGGGGAAGACCGGCTGGTGGAAGTGTAACTTGGGAACTGGAGAGTCAGATGAGGGAGTCTTATTCAGAGTTGTTTGAATCAGGTAACATTTTCGAGGACGAAAATTCCTAAAGTGGGGGACAGTTGTAACAACCCAATTTTCACTAATTAATTATTTGCATTAATTAAATGATTTAAGAGGATTGTTTGATTAATTAAATGAATTAATAGATATTGGAGAGAATTAGAAGGGAAAGACATATAAAGGAAAAGTGGAGAGAAAGGAGAAAGATAGAAACATAAGAGAAAGAAAGAGGAAGAAGGAGAAGAAGGAAAAGTTCAAGAACAACTCCCAAGCATTGATTTAATCGAGGTAAGGGTGTGAAATATCATTACCTTGTCAGTGTATATGATTATGTATGCTTGGGATAGATTGTTGGATGTTTTTCTACAACTTCCATTTTAGGGCAAAGTGGATTTAATCGATAGAAACCGAGTTTTAACGGTAGAAAATAAGAATAAGTGGGAGAGTTTAGTCGATGAATGCTAAGTTAAGACTGCGGGAATGATCGGGATTGAATCGGGTGGATTTGGTGAGTTTCGGAGTTTTGGACAGTGGGAATTTCTGAGTTCGCAGATGTTCACTAGCACCTTCGCTAGGCGAACAGGTCGCGAACATTTGCTAGCAACTCGCTGGGCGAATAAGTTAGCGAGAGGTCCCTGACTTGTACAGAATGCATTTGATCTAGTTCGCTGGTAGCGAGTGAGGTGGCGAAGGATTCGCTAGGGCCTCACTGCAGCGATGTAGGTGGCGACCGAAGTCAGTAGCTTCTGTTTGCCTTCGCGAGCTTGTTCGCTAGGCGAACAGATAACGAGTATTCGCTAGAGACTCGCTAGGCGAGCAAGCCAGCGAGCGTGACAGCATTTGGTTTTCTTGTGATTCCATTCCATGTTGATTTCTTTGTTCGATTGTGTTTGATCCTTGTTGGAAATGAGTAATTGTATACTGTGAAATATATGATGTGGGTAGCCATATGGCGTGAATCCTAGATTGTGGAATTGATTATGAATACATATTGTTTGTATGAGATTGTATGAATAGAATGCATGAAAACATATTGTGAATATGTGTACATTGCTTGATAAATTTATTGATGATATATGAATATGTTGTGTGTGCAATCATGTTATAATTCTTGAGTGATGAATTATTTGAATGCATGAGATTAAGATGCGAGACAGTATTAAGTGCATTTGGTGGTTGATTGCATATGCATCATTTAGTTAAGAGGCAATGTTTGCTAGTTTCGTGGAGACTAGTGACTTGTCCCAAACCTAGAAGGGTGGGTTTGAAAGCTTAGGGAACGGGCTTTTGTTGTTATCGGTCTAGAAGGGTGGACCCGATTTAAGTGTAAAAACCTAAAAATGATAACAAGTGTTGGTACCACATGGTATGAGTTTCATTGAGTTGCATTGAGTCAAATGATTAATGTGTATTGTTGTATGAAAGTATACCTTTATGTGAAATATTGAATTGAGAATTATGGATGTATGCATGATGAAATGTGCTTATGATTATCCATGTTTGTTTACACGTATGTTGTGATGTATATGATGATTGGAATAAATTATGGTGAGAAATATGGAATGTATGTGTTCTATACTTGCGTATGTATATATAATTATATGCCTTGACTATCATGATGATATTTCTCACCCTTCTGCTGTTTTATAATGCTCTATGAGGCATTGCAGATTTGGTTGCTGGAGGTCTTTTGTGAAGTTTAGCTTCATCCTTTTGGTCGGTTATGCTCTGATATGTAGCACCGGGTAGTTAGGCTAGTATAGTATTCTTTTGGGATACATTTTGTGTATGTATCTGATGGTAAATGTTTTGTAAACATGAATGATATTGTGAACCAAACTGAATTATGTATTTATATGAGAACATGTTTTAAATGATTCAAATGTCTTAATCTTCCGCTTTAATTTTAATATTGAGATGTGGGTGTAGGATTAAGTTCCTCTATTGAACTACCCCACTGTTGCATGTCTTTTATAGAGCAGGTGTTGTATGTTATTTGGTGAATGATGTGGCATACTTCTTTTATACCATTTTTCAAATTTACTCTGATGAAATTTATTATGTGCTTATGTGATTTAATTGTTTATTTGGGGGTATAGAAAGGGGTGTTACATTCGACGGTCAAAGTAATGGTCATCTGCCTGTACTCTAGAAGATTGTTTAAATAAGAATGCTTGGACCTTCATCTGGTGGCCCACCATCATTGATAGGAACATGATCACACCTTCACAAATGAATTGAAATGCTTGAATATCTAATACTTCACAATAAACACAAATGGACGAGAAATGCTCGTATATCCAATGTCTCTCATCCATGTTATATCTGAACTCATCCAATACAAACTCCGTCAAATGCCAATGTATGTCTAAACACTCATACAAGCAATCTCCTAGTTTATCAATGGGGGGTGAAGAAATTTACCTGCAAGGGAGAGATAGAAAAGGCTGGAGACCTCATCCAGGGTGATCATTGTAACATCTAAACCCCACAACTTATATAAAAATATTCAATTGATAATTTAAGGTTTCACTACAATAATCATCCAAAAACTTTTGAAAAACATTTAACGACATGCAGCGAAATTAACATAATAACAACTTTAAAAGTAAATTTCACAAATGAAGTGTTAGACTTTAAAACACATAATTCACCATTTACTTAAAACCTAGTAAGAATGCCTCGTTCTTGATGTTACATATCAGAACATTTAAACGACTAAAAATGATAAATGATAAAATAAATGAAGATAACTCACAACATCTACTACTCCTGTTCTTTATATATGTACATATTTTACATTAACACACAACCAAAACAAAAAAATGGTGAGAATACGCTCAAATATGTTAGCGGTGCAAATGATTAGGAAGGGTAACATAAACAACGACAATCATCAACAGGTAATGTATTCACTCAACAATCACCGATTCACAAATGTTAACTTTTATGCAATGTGACAACACCTTGACTCGATATGCATGTGGTACCAACCCAACATATAAACCTCGAGCCCTAACATCTAAGCATCAAGCCTTAACATCTGAGCTTGGGACAAGTCACTAGTCCCAACATCCGAACTTATGATCGCCTCTTTCACAACAATGATAACATATGATGATTGACATACAATAAAGCAATAACTACAATATAATAATGATTACATCCCCACATCTGACTGTAAATAATCATGCAAAGGCAATAACATAACAATGATTATAGCCACACATCTAACTATGAACAATCATTCATTTAACACATCAACAATAGTTATCACTCTGAACTACGTATCTCAAAAATCATCAATAAGCATTTACAACAATTCACATAATTATACTTGCACTTTACAACATGTATTCACACATTGAATAAACATCCACACATCACTCTCTTTCTTTAGGTGCATTTTATAAAAAAATTGGTTTCTAAGAACCCATATCTATTTGGTTAAACCACGACTCTTTTTTTTTTTTTTTTTTTAAATTTCTATGCAATAAGAAGTCTTATATGTGTTATAATCATCAATTTATCCTCAAGCGCCAGGACGACACCTACAGTGGCCAAAGTGTGCTTGATTTAATAAAATATTCCCTTAAACCCAAAAATGGAAATAACATGAATAATTATTGTTTAGATTTCTTTTAAGATCAATATGAATGATAAAATGAGACCTAACACACTGATCAAGTAGCTTAAAAATAGAACAAAATCCACAATGACCATACTGATTTGGGAAGTTGCATCATACTATAGAAGAATTATGTGAGTGATTATTATGGTGCACTCTTTCAACTTGAGCATGAGGAATTTTATTGTGAACCTTGTGTATCTAAATTCAGAGAGACACCATGTTCTAAAAAAGATGGAAAACACTTAGTGAAATAACCATTACGACTAGAATAACCCCTCTTTGGTGAACCTTTTGTTTTAACCTTATTAGGAGATAAATATTGTTCTGGACTGGGTCAGAATCTCCCCCTTAGTCGGGCAGGCCCAACCCAACACTATGTTGGGGAGGTTTAATAAGGCCCAATCCTCCCATGTTGGGCACAAGCCTCAACAAGGCATATATGTCGGGCAGACGATTCCTTTGACGGGGAGACTCACACGTTTCCCCCACATTCTCCATGCGCTCCCCCATGCAGGGACACGTCATTAGGCATACCAACCTCCAAAAGAGTTGGTCAGCCCACCTTCTGAAGATCAGGGGACAGTTGATCTAGGGTGAAGACCATGTGCTGGTCTTCACTACGTCACGTAAGCCCTGGCAGTTGCTTGGGTTAGGCTTGGCAGTCTGGCCCAACGCGATGTAATCGTTGGCCCTGTGTTGGGGTCTCTCTATAAATAACCTCTTTCACTAGAGGGTCAGGTATCTTATTCTCTACACCTATTTCTTTGTACTTTCTCTCTCACTCTAATCCTTTACTCACTTAAGCATCGGAGTGCCTTGTAGGTACACCCCCCTCTTTCTTCCTAACTCCGGTAAAAGCCGCAATCCCACGATGCGTGGCAGGCCATTGATCCTTTCTAGTTAGGTAAGATTAGTGACACCATATGTAGGAAACACAGCTTCCCCGTTCTTTCTCTTGTCCGAGCATATAAGCTCAAGAACCAAAGCGAAATCAACCTTTAACTTCCATTCCAAACATGGTTAGCCCACACAATAACAATGCTTCAGGATCTGCCGTTACCCCCTTCTCCAATGGGGACAACCACGATCCCAACACAGTTGTCCACAGTGAGGAAGGTGACCACAGGGACGGGCGCAGCGTCCAACGCTTAGACAACCCGACTGCCTACCGGCCTATTCAGGCTCCAGCGGGCGTCGACCCTACTGTCACAGCCCTGTTCGCGGCGATCAATCAAACCAACCTGATGATATTCTGGTAAAACGAATGGATAAGGATGCTCGAGAGAGAACAACCATCACGCTCTCCCCTGTGGAGACGCCGTCGTCCGGTTTCTCCCAATCAGTCTCCTCCCCCACGGAGACACAGTCGACGACACTCTATCAGCCTCTCTCCTCCGAGGAGACACCGTCGATAATGTTTTGTCAGCCTCTCTCCCTCACGGAGACATCATCACCAGGCTTCCCTCTGTCCCTCGCCTCCTCCATGACAGACTGAGTATGTGGAGGACTCCAAGAGCCCATCGCCCTCACCCGCAGGGCGTCGTCTCTGTCTTGAGCAACCTCAGCCGACGATTTCTCACAAGAGGGACAGGTCCCCTCTTCAAGAAGAGCGACCCTCCTCGGCTCCGAAGAAGAACAAAGCAGGTGCAGCCTCCTCCAGACCGAGGGCCTAGTCAAAGAGCCCACGCCGATGAAGAAACTGCCCGGACTCAACCTCACCCTCATTGTCGCCCATCTAGACCGACGAAGATACCCAATACTCACCACTGTGCATGGCCATCAGGGAAGCACCATTGCCCCCCGGGATGGAAAAACCATCAATCCTGGGAACCTACGATGGGACGACCGATCCAGACGACCATATCGAAAGCATAGATGTGATGCTGGACTACAAAAATGTCCGAGGAGCTATCAAGTGCAGACTATTCCCCATCACCTTGAGGAAAGGGTCCATGGAGTGGTACAAGCGCCTTGCGCCCAACTCCATCGCCTCATGGGGCAAACTAAAGCGTCAGTTCTCCAGGAACTTCACAATATCCCGACACCATCCGAAGACAGTGGCGGTCCTGGAGGCCATTTTCCAGGGGAAGAACAAGCCTCTTAGAAATTACATTGAAAGGTTCAATCACGAGGCCGTCCAAGTATCCACGACGGATGACATGAAGAAATTCCTGATCCAAAGGGGCATAAGGCTGCATTATGACTTCGCCAAAGCTGTCGGCCTCACACACCCCTTACTCTAAACTCCCTCCTCCATATGGCTCAGTCACACATCAAGTATGAGGAGATAGAGGCTGCAAACACTACCCGGGCCAAGCGCAACCACGAAGCCCACAAAAGCGCAAGGCGTGAAGAAATCCCGCCTGCTCCTCCTAGACGACATGAGCAGAAAAGACGCGAAGATCGCCCCCGCAAACAGAGGGGCCCAACAGGTCGGTTTATTGAGTACACGCTACTCACAACTCCCTACGAGCGCATCTTGGCCAAGTGTATCAGTTCAGAGTTTCAGATTGGCGATGTCTGATTCTCGAAACCGACAACTCTGAAGCCCAATGCGGACAAGTCCAAATACTGCCGGTTCCACCAGAGCCACGGACACGTGACAGAAGATTGCATTCACATCAAAGATGCAATCGAGATTTTAATCAAAGAGGGGCATCTGAAGCAATAGACTCAAAGAGGAAAAGACCCCCGGCTTGAGGCCTGTGAGGCGAAGAAGGTCGAAGAGGCGTCAATTCCCTCCGACGAAGCGAGACTGCAAGTGGCCCTATGCGTCTCCCGACCAGAGGACTTCTTCTTCAATGAGCCTTCCAAACCGCTGACCGCCCTCAGCCTGTGGGAAGACTTCACGGCCACAATGGTGATATAGGGTGGGGGACCCAGCCAGCTGTCAGTTTGGTCTGTCAAGAGAAAATTCAAGGAGCTCATCGACAAGAGCTCAAAGATGAACGCTACCCTCGATAGGTTCAAAGGGAAATTGAACCTGATCACCTTTTATCTCGAGGAACTTCTCAAGGGGCACCTAAAGCCAGCATTCCCCTCCTAATCAGAACACAGATGGCCAACTTCGATGTCCGCCAAATCCTGGTCGACCAAGGAAGTTTGGTGGACATCATGTACGCCTATCTATTCACCACCCTGCAGTTGGACGAAAGCCACCTGATCCCGTACATAGGCTCCGACCTCCAGGGCTTCAACGACACGACCACCAAGCCTTAGGGATATGTGGAGCTGCTCGTCATCTTCGGGGCGGAGGAGACGGCCAGGCACGTGAAAGTCCATTTTTTGGTGATCGAGTGTCCTTCATTGTATCAGTGCATCCTGGGACGGCCAAGCCTAGCCAAGCTAACCGCAGTACCATCGACAGTCAACCTTAAAATTTAGTACTACACGACCAGAGGGCGGGTCGTCACCCTCCACATAGACATTGAAGCAGCCAGAAGATGCTTTGAGGCGGCACTCAAAGGACTCAGCTCCATCAACGTCGCCCGAAAACCGACCAACCGTCCAGCTCGAACTGAGGAACTAAATCCCCTCCCGCACGTCATTTCTGTCGACCTCGACAGTCGTTTCTCCAGCAAGTAGGGACAAGGCAAAAAAGGTTTTAAATAGATTTTCATTGAATCATCAGGCCTTTCAAAGAAGGTGTTATGTTCCTCTACGCATCAATGATTCATGATGTAGTAACAGACAGGCTTGTATCGAGCCGTCTCCATTTCCATCCTATCTTATGGTTCCTCTACTTCCATCACTTGGTCATACTCTCTAGGGAGTATTGATACCATATTGTACATGATGTCTAGTGAGGCTTCTGACCCGAAATTGAAATCATCTGTCATTACGTCATCTTCGTGATCAGTCTTCTTTGAAGATGCCTATTTCCGAGGAGAAAACAGTTTTCTCTCGACAGGTTTCTTTTCCTATTTCTTTGCCAGTATGTTGCTACTGGATTCAAGTTTCACCTTCTCCATGGCTTCCCTTTCGGTCTTTCTCCGCCTCTGCTGCCTCCTCCACTGGGATCTTGATATCAAATTCTATCCTTTATAATTCTATGAAGGATATGCTATCCGCTTCGATGCCTGTAATTCTTTTCAAGATGTCAAAGAAGAGCCTCTCTGAACTTTAAATTTTTTCCATTTCTGTTGGCCATACTCTCGATTTCCGATTAGTCTAATCCATTTGTCTTTGTGAGCCTCCGATGTAGGTTTGAAAGTAGTGGGCTTATTACCACTAAGTCTTTTCCTTGCCTGCTCTTGTCTCCTAGGGTCACTTATATTATCGAACGTCAGGCGGCCATGAGAGACTGTCCAATTTCTTCTATTATTCCTCTTACAAACCCCTTCGATATTTTGAGCCGCCTTCTTGTTAAAGATAGTGCTGCATCGAGGGCATGGCATAACCTCTGATTTATTCCTCAAACATTTGTAAAGGAAATTAGTAAGGCTTCCTTCATGCTTTGGGAAATATACCTTATTGTATTCTTTCTATCGAAGGTCCTCTTCAACCTCCATCAAAGTTTCCTTAGAGACTTCAACAATGTTCACATTCACGTTGGCCTTTTCTTTGATGTCCAACTCTTCTAGTTTCACCCTAAGGCCCTCAGTAGCCTCAGTTAGATTATCAATTTGCACGAAACCCTTAGTGGTTTCTTTTATTGTTATCATCGAGTTGAAATCTTCAGTGATTCCTTCATTAGAGCCTTCAGTGACTCTATGAGAGAAATCTTCAATAGTTTGTTTGTCGAAACCCTCAGTGGTTTCTGTGGCGAAGCCATCAGTGACTTCACAGATGATGCTTTCAACGATCTCTCTGTCGAGGTTCTCAGTAACCTTGACCATGACCGTTTCATTGGTGAGATCCTTAGTGACTTCGACCATGTTAATTGCATATGGCTTCGGTTAGTGGTCATCAGCCACCTGAATAGAGTTGGAATCAATATTCATTTGGGTCTTCAACTTCTCTCCAAATTTGAGCCTTCCATCTTTAATTTCCTTTTGAACGAGATCCATAAAATGAAAACATTGAGATGTTTTATGACCCAAGAAATTATGATACTTGCAGAAGCCTATCTTTTTTCTTTGTTCTAAAGGAGGCATTTTAGCACCAGGAGGCACTATCATTTAACCTTCCTTAACTAACAAATAAAAAATTTCATCATATTTTGTGACGTCGAAAGTGTAAGTTTTCTTAGGAAATATATCATTCTTTTTTGGTTCGTCTGAGGTTTTTCCATTTGAAGGGTCTAAGACTTACAAGAGTAAGATGGCCCTTGCTTTAATTCAGCAAGGTCAATTTCATTCTCGTCAAAGTCTAAGGGCTTGTTATATCTTCCTTCGTTGTCTTCATTAAATTTGATGTAGGCTACCCTTCTATCATCTTTATTCTCCCTAGCGTTTTTCTCCTTCAGGAATTTTAACTGTCGAACCCTATCAGCCAGCTGGGCTATATCCCTTAAATACTGAGTGTTTAACTTCTTCCTAATAGAGTTTTCATGGCCTCTAGTGGCCATTTCGACCAACTCATGTTCTGGCACCTGCACGAAACATCTGGATTTGAGTTGCGAAATCTTTTCAGATAATCATCATTTGGCTCAGTAAAATTTCATTTGATACTAGCCAATTCTCTTATACTAATCTTTGTTTGTCCCATGTAAAACTGTTCATGGAACACTCTCTCCAATTGAGTTCATGTATTGCTGGCAAGGTTGTGAACCACGTGAAGGAGTTTTTAGTGAGAGAGCTTAGAAAATATCTAATCCTAAGGTTTTCGTTACTCAAAATCTCCCCTGCCTCTATTAGGTACATAGTCACGTGTTCAACAGTAGACTCATTGGTATCCCCCGAAAACTTAGTGAATTTAGGGACTTTCCATCTAGCGGGTAAATCTGATTGCAAATTATGTTCTGACAGTGGTGATGTGTAATTTGGTCTTCGCAGGCCAAAATTTACCCTATTTCGTGTCGTAATCCTTTCAACCATGGATGCTAGGTTATTATCTGCTGCCATATCATCACGTCGAATTTGTTGTATGACATTATCAGCGTTCTAGTTTCTATTCACCATTACGACCCTTGGTTCCTCCTCTATTGGAATTTATGGTTGAATCCTATGGGGTTCGACTCTAGGCTGTTTGACAACCTCTCCCTGGTTCATAGCGTTCACTCGAGATATGTTCCTTTGGTTTTGTTGGACTTGGTTAATAGTGACATCCTTTTCAAAGGCTACCCCTTGATTTTCTACCATATACTCCCTTTGTGGGTGTCGAGGAGGCTATGGTACACCAAAAAAGTCAGCAATGCGCGTCATTTGCGCGACCATCTGTTGGTTGCCTTGGGTAGTATTTTGTATTAGAGGATTAAAAATTTTCCCCATTGTTTGGGCTAGCATCTAGACCATTTCATGGTTACTCTCATCCATTTGCTGCCTAATAATCGCTGCAGAACTATTGGTTAAGCCTGACATTTGGGTGGAAAGCCTATCCCTAAAGGTTGACCGTTTCGACCCATATTATTAATCCCAGACCCTGACCCCTGCAATGGGGAAGTAACATTTATTACGGGTTCTGGAAATGTTGACCCTATGTTATGCAAGTTCGCCATCACGGATGTTAGCATTCCATAAGGTTGTTCTCGACTGCCTAAAGGCATAGAGAAACTTGGAGGCATAAAGGGTCGGTTCAAAGCATTTCCTATTGGTTGGGGGTTACTGGAGGAGCCTGTGGCCCAATGTAAATTAAAATGGGCTCACTATGAGAAATCGACTGTGTAGGCATCAAACTTGTCATAGACGATATTAGTTCAGAAATAGGTACTGAGACCGTGGTTCCCCCTGTCGAAGATGCTGTGGTAGGTTCTCCATGTTTGATGTATTTTGAGGATTTGGATTGTTTGGATGATTTTGATTTTCCATTTTCCTTGTGTATCTTCTCCTTGGTCTATCTTCGTTAGTGGTGGCTATTTTACCACTTCTCAATAACATACAACGAAGTTTAGCAAGAGAGAGACAACAAATGTGAATAACTTAGAAGAATTTTATAAAAGAAAAACTGTTAAAAATGTCACTAGCACTGTCCCACTAGGCGTCCAATTTATTTACCGTGAAAATTGGTAAACAACCGTTGGTCTCCAAATATTGGTTAACTTACAAGATCAACCAGTGAATCCTAGGACATGTGCTAATTATTTTTTACACTAAAGTTTGAGAGACAATGAATACTTTGATAATATTCATGATTGTAAAAATAGTTTAATTCGATAAAAGAAAATAAATTGCGAGAAATAATCAAAAGTTCTACAAAACGCGTTGAAAGAAACTTGTGCAATAAAGAAGATAAATTTATGGGTAAAAGCATAAACTAGATTTGATTAAATTGTAAGAAAATGGTGTTTCATCAAACGTATATTTCTCAATAACTCTTTTCTCTACACACTGGGTACTTTGAGTAATTTGAATGACTTGTACAAAACTTAATCACACACGAAATCCTATCACTTAGACCTCTTATTTATATTGAATCGAAATAACTGCCTCTAACGGCCTTTCTCTTAAAACAAGATAAGTGACGCTCGATATATCTTCACTTTCTTAATGTGTTCCACACGTCTTCTCTTGGAACTGGATAAAAATAAAGTTCCCTCCTTTATTCACATTCTAACTTTAAATCGAAGACACCATCAGTGGCCTCTTCGTCGAACTACACCTTCAAACTTAAAAAATTTCTCTAAGTGCAAACAATCCCTTCCTTTTGGCACAAGGATCACTTCGACTAGACTTCCGTAACTAAACTGTCCTGTCGAAGTCTGCCATAACTTCCTAAAAATTCTCTTTTCCATTCTACTAACCTAAACCAGGCGCCGAAATTATGAGCTAACAGGTGGAGCATAGTGATGCTGATTTGCAAAACTCAGATGAATTCGGAGAAGAAACACAAGTTGTTGATGAAGGTGATGAGATTGAAAATGACTACCTGCTGGCAAGAGACAAGGTAGTTGTGCAGATCTCATAGGTTTTGCCTTAATTTATTCAAGTGAGATCCTTGATGAAGAACTTAGAGATTACAAGGAAGTTGGGAGGATTCGAAGACTCTGCAATACCTGAAGAATAAGAATGAAGTTGTTAGGACTCTCCTGGACAAGCAGGATGAAATGTTCAAAGAACAGGCTCAGACTAACACAAGATTGAAGGGATGCTTCAAGCCATTCTGTCCAGATTTCCACCCCTTCTTAGAAACCCTCTTTTAAAACCTTTTTGCTTTTCTATCTTCATGTTTATGCCTTTTTATTTTCGTTCCTATATTATTATAAATTGAATGAGATAAGACTTCTTTTATTTCTATTTTGTCTTTATTATTGTTTATCTTTTTTATTGATGACAAAGGGGGAGAAGAGTGAACACGATTTTGATATACTTATTTCCCTTCTGAATTTCAAACATCTGATTCTTATACATCTATATTTTCTGACTCTGGAAACTTTGAATAAGTTCACCATTTTTGCAAACTATTTCAATTAACTTAACCAGATTATCTAGAAGTTAAAACCTTGAAGAAGTTCCAAAACTTCACAGTCAAAAGGCATTAACCAGACACTTAAGGTTTGTAAACCAAGTTCTTATTCGAGCCAATTTCAAACCACATATTGACACAAGAATTTGAGAATTTCTAATCAAGTTCTAATACATTTCTAATACATGGCTCTAAAGTAAGACACATTGATGATAACCAAACTTTTTAATACATGAAGCCAAGTTAGTTCTAAAGTCATTTCAACCAGGCTTCTTTGTTCAGAGAAGTTATTTCTTTCATGTTGGTTAAAATATTTTGCTGAAAAATAATTTTAATAGTATAAAATTCAGGGAGAGATTACAAACCTCACTCTGATATTTTTATGTGATTAAATCAAGTAAAAATTATTCATCAAAATATATGATTTTATCATCATGAAAAAGGTGGAGATTGTAAGAACAAGATTTGGTTCTGCATCTAGCCTTATGTTTTGATGATAACAATACATAAACTCTTATAGAACAAATTTGTACCCTAATAAATTTGTTCAGTGTGCAAATTATAGACAAGTTCTGACTCGGATTAAATGATGTGTGACCTCATCAGATTTTGAAATTAGTGCATTATGACCCTGAGATATGTGTTTACAAGATAATCAAGCTTTGGATTCTGTACTCAACCCTTCTGATATTTACTCATCAAAAGCTATGTTACTCTGAAGATTCTGAAGCTGATATGCTCTGAAGCCCTGCGCTCAAAATAACTCTGAACTGTGTCACCAGATTCTGAACACCAAGTTCTGATAAACTTGATCAAGACTCTTAATACTAGGTTTTGATGAACTGGATCAAGACTTTAAAGAGCAAAATTTTGAAGATTCTCTCAACCAGACTCTTACTGTTCTTTTATGCATGCTTCATCACCTATCTATCAGAAGCATCTGAATATTAAAGATAAGATCAAAAGATTTTACGAGAGAAAAATAGTACACATTACAAGATCAAATATTCCTTCCACTACACCGATTTTGTGGGCTAAGGACTGTACTATAGTACCATTTTGTCTCCCATTTTTACAAACCGTTATGCAAGGATACAACCACATTTTGGTATTCCAATTCTACCCTTCAAAGGATCTCTTCATTGCCTATATAAAGAAGACTTGGAAGAATTGAAAAGTGCTACACTCTAAGAGATTATCATATACATGAACAGTGTGCACTTTGTGAAATATTTTGAGAGAAAAAAAACACTCACACAACGAACTTTTGTTCATACTCTTCATTGAATATATTTTGTATGATATACTTGTAATTCATTCGTGTATTCTGCTTTCTTAGAAGCATTTTGTAAGCACACTTTGTATCTCAATATTTGTGATTCTATTTCCTTGAGTGATTAGGGTTTAGTCAGTATTACTCAAGAATACATTGTTAGTTGGTCTTTGTGTTGTAATAAAGTTTGATTATAGTGTATTAAGTCCTTACTGATAAGGCAAAATCACCTTGGCGGGTCCACTGAAGGTAGCTTAGTTAACAGCGAACCCGGATAAAAGTAGTTGTTTCATTATTTTTGTTCTTCGTTTTCTGTTTGTTGTGTTGGATAGAATAATATTTAATTTTTAAAAACCCGATTCAAATATCTCTTTCTTGTGTTTCTCCTCACCTTCATGATCCATAATGATTTTAATCTTAAATAAATATCTCTCATATGTTGCAAACAAAATAACTCTAAAATGAATCATTATTGATATAACACATATGACATCTTTAACAAGTTTGTCACTCAACTTACTTTCATATGATACAACCATCACTTCCTCTCGTCCTCATTAAAAACAAAACAAGTAATTTAAAAATGAAAATGAAATACGTACCATTTTTTTATAGTTATAGCATACTGAATTTTTCAAATATAAGTGTACCAAAATTTCCAAATATTTGGTTATATATGAATACGAGTAATCATTAGATTTTTGAAAATACCGTTATAAACTATATGAATTTTTTAAAACACTCAAAATTCTACAATATGTTTAAAAAAAAAGCGAAATAGCCAATTTTACTTTTACAACTTCACTTTAATTTTTATCAAATCATTTAAGATGTGAGAGTGCTAAGATTAATTTGAGAGTGCAGGTTGAATTTTCTTACATCCCAAGCATGAGACTTCTAACCCCTCTCAGCCTACTAGCAACATAGTCTCTCTAACACAACAGACTATTGTTTTGGGCTTAAAAAGAAAGCTGGCAGAAAAGGTCATTGCTAAAGGAGAATGCATATTTCGACCCAAAAAATAATAGGAATGAGAAATTTTAAGTAATAGTATTAATAAACTGTGTTGCTTAAAAATATGCGTGTATCAAAATTACAATTTCGTAATTTAATTTTATATTTTGCATATATAATGTCAATGGTTACGTGTTTGATTCCGGCAACAATATTTTTTTTTGTATTTTACTTATTTTTATTTTGTGAAACTTTGGTATGCAAAAGCAACATCAATATATATTGCAAGAAGATAGGTACTAAATGAGGGAGGATCAAGCCAAACCCATCAAGGACTAGAAAATCAAAAATAGGACATTTCTAGCCTATTGTGCACATACAACGCTCAAGCTTGGGGAGAAATGGAGTTGAGCCAAGTAAAATCAGAAGAAGTCACGCCAATATTCTCTAAGTTGTCTGCCAAGCTATTACCTTCTTTGAAGATGTGAGTAATAATGAGACTTTGTTGCTTGCATTGCCATAGATTTGAGAGTTATCAATGACCTGGAATTTGGTCACTCATAAGTTAGGTCTAACATTTTGGAATTTAGCATAATTTATAGAGAACGAAAAAACATTAATCATGTTAATGGATAGTGCAGTCACAACCAAAAAATCATTATTTATTTTTTAATTTTTTAATTATATGTTATTTTTTAGAAAATTTGAAGAATATATTACTTATAAAATTACAAACATGAAATTCTAAGGATCATGGAGCTTTTGAGTCTAAACAACAATTTGGTTCATAAAGACATTTAGAAAGCATTTACTATGAATAATATATGTGCTCTTGTAAATAAATTTTAGTGAGTGAGAAAATTAGTTTGAAATATCAACTTCAACACTTTCATCTTGATTGATGTTGTTGATCATCCAAGTTTAAATAACTCGTTAACTATATCTGAATTGTGTGAAGCTCTAAATAAAGACAGTGAAGGCATATACATATTATTTGATTGATCGACTAATTCATCTCATTTTAACTCTTCCAATTTCTCCAACTACTAAAGAAAGATCATTCTCAACAATGAAAATAATTAATATAAGATTGCACAACAAGATGGAGGATGAATTTTTTGCTGCCAATATGATATTTTACATTGAAAAAGAAATAGTTAAACACATCAGTACTTATTTAGTTATTGATGAATTCAAGTCTTTAAAAAAACATAAGGATGAACTTTAATTATATGTTGGATATCTCTTCTTATATATTCTACTTTTATTTTGTGTTGAAGTTATTTTAAATATTTGTTAAAATTGTATTCAAAATTTATAAATTTCAAATATAATATTTTAGTTAATATTTGTTGTCCCCTAATATTTTAGGCAAAATCTGCCACTACTATCATGCCCCTTACTCTTAAATCTTTCTGTTACTATGTGATATAATTAGAGTTTGACCTTACTCAACTCTACAAAACCAATTGGTAAGGTGAGGGGTGTCACTTTATATAAATCCTTTGTAGATTGTATCATTAACCAATGTGGAATTTGGATTTTCCCAATACACCCCTCACATCCAACACTATTGGGTTTGGTGCGTAGATATAAACGGTGGGTGACTCAAATTATCGATATATGTTGCGCCCAACACTTTTTTGGGCTTTGTGTGCATATATAAATGATGGGTGACCTTAATCGATAAGATTTGATACCATGATAGAATTAGAGTTTGACTTAACTCAACCCTATAAAAACCAGTTGGTAAGGTGAGGGGTGACACTATATATAAACCCTGTAGATTGTATCTTTAACCAATGTGAGTCTTGGGTTTTTCACAATACTATGAATATGCAAATGAACATTAATACTTCAGGTGGCAAGCATCCTGCCCATTTACTTTGAAGTTAAGGGATCTATTTCCATGTAGCTCAGAATTTCAATTTTGTAAAATTATACGTAATTTATTCTTCAAATTTTCAAAAAAATAATATATAATTACAAAAAGGGTCACATAAGTTTTTGTCCCCTATAAATATAGTGAATTACGTTTTTAGTCCCTCTAAAAATTTTCTTCAAGAAATCATCCCTTCAAAAATTTTCGTCCACACTTTTGGTCCCTCCTATCAATGTTCGTTAACAGAAGCTGATGTTACTACTACAAAATGCGTAAACAACAACGCCATGATCACCATGGTTCTTCCCTACACCGTGGTGACATCTATAAACTAAGGCGCTATCATATTATTTTTTTTATTAAAAATTATTTATATATAACAATGGTTGAGGAGCAAACCGTAGTGATACCATAAAGCTTTCATGGGTTCGAACCTCAACACCCTCATATAAATTATTCCTTTAATGCTAAGGCACACCTTTTCCTTTTTATTGATTTTTAAATAAAAAACTTAAAGGGTTATGACTACAGTAGATGAGTTCCACCGTTGTGATATATTTTATTTTTTAATTTAAAATTTTTAATTGTAAATTAAACTCTGGCGCTACTTTATGAAATTTCACTATGAAAGTAATATATCATAACGGTTGCTGGTATTGGCCGTGGTGGTAGCTTCATAATATTATACACTCCTAATTAGCTTGTTTCTTCAGTATCCTTTTTTTCATTGAAAATAGAAACAATATTGTGAAGCAATTCACGATTTCAACCCTAAACCCTAACGCTTAATATTGTGAAACAATATACGATTTCAACCAAAACACCATCGTTGACCCTAGCTTGTCTCTTCAATATCCATTCTTCACTGTGTATTTTTCATTTTCGTCATCATCGTCAAGGAGGTTGACAAGACCATCACGATCATAATTTCAACCAAGTTGTCACCGTCGAGAAGGAAGACAACAACAAAATCGTTGTTGCTATAAGGAAGGAAGACAACACCAACACCAACACCAACATTGTTTACTTAGCCATCACGTTTAGGGTACGTAAAATATTTTTCCATGCATCTATAATAAACTTCATTTGCCATTATTGTGGTTGTTGTTGTTTATGTTGTGGTTGTTATTTATGTTCTTGTTGTTCATGTTGTTGTTGTTGTTGTTGTTGTTGTTTTTGAATATAGATGTTGATCTTATCGAGTTCTACATCAGATACTACCGAAGAAACTCAAATAAACGAGACTTGTGCGAATGAAACTCAAATAAATAATACTCAATCGAAAAGATCACAAAGAGGTGTCACAATAATTCCCCAATTCACATCACTCTGCAACTCATCAAGTGAAAAAATTCCAATCAAGTTTGATTCGTTCTACAGAGTAATGGATTGTGAACATTACTATACTTTTAAGAGTTATGTTGCATTCCTTGCACGTAGCAAAGTTATTATACTGATAGATGATTGGCAACAAGTGGATGATAAAGTCAAAGAAAGCATATGGACAGACGTTAAGGTATTACATACTATAATTTTCATATATTCGATATCACTACCTATAATTTCTAATACGTACTTATGTATTGAATTAAATGTAGTTGAATTTTGAGTTTACCGATGACTAAAAGTTGAAAAAAAGTGGATATCTTATGCCGGTACTCGTTGGAGGGGATTTAAGTCGTAGCTCACGACTGACTACATTAGGAAGCCTAAGAATGATTTTGTTTGTCCATGGATTCAATATAGTTTTATATCGAAGAAGCAATGGAACAAGTTTTTGAAGATACGTCGTTCTGAGGAATTCAAGGTTGGTACTAGTCTTATGTAACCGATAATGTTATGCTAATAAGTTATAGATACTAATCATATATATTTTTCACTATGTTAATAATAGGTTAAAAGCGAAGTAGGAATATAAAACAAGGCAAAGAACATGTACGGCCATAGATTGTCTCGTAGGGGTTACAAGAAACTTGAGAAAACAATCATGCTTAAAAAACATAGAGAAACAGGAGATGATCGCATCCCATCTCCACCGTCAAGACATGAGAAATGGAAGATGGCTCGATTAAGACCAAGTGGAGAGTACACCTCTGAGGCGTCAAGAGTAGTTTCTGAAAAAATTGTAAGTATGATTTGTTTTGCTTATGTTATTTATTATTTAAATGTGTTGGTAACAATATATGTAAGTTGCTCATGTTGTGTAGGATAAGTTGGTTGAGGTGGCCCGTGAAGGCACATTTGTCCCAGAAGCACAAAATGACATATTAGTAGGCTATCAGAACAAATGAGCATGGTGGGCGTGTCCGTGGTGTTGCAGAAGGTGTCGGCTTGAGGTCATTCTTTAGGTCTCAAAGAAAAAGTATTGAAAGCTAGGAATTTAATGCATAAAGACAAAAGATTGAGAATGTTGAGAAGCAATTAGAAGAACAAAGGAGGATGTTAGAAGAGGAGAGGGAAAAAAGGGAGAAAGATATGGAAAGGTTTCAAGAGTTATATTTGGTATGTGCTTTACTTGAGATGTTAGTGCTTTACTTGATATATATTGTGCTTTTTTTATATTCTAATTGAATATTATGATGTAGAGATTAAGTGAAAACCTCGAACAACGTACAAATGAAGATCACCGTTATGTTGATGGTGTTGATGATGATGGTCAAACTCCAAGTAGAAGTGTTGTATGTCGTGCTTCTACAAAAGAAAGTATTTGTTCAGCCCTTCCCCCCTTTAGATAACCGCAATGACATAATGGACTCTAATGAAAATGAAATGACTACGCTATACTTGAACATTGCGGTGATAAATGATGTGCAACCTCTCCCGCTAGAATATTGTCCATGTTTGGAGTTATTCTATTACAGTCTTGATGATATAAGAAATTTTCTCGGTGGATATAAGTGGCTGGACGTAGGGATATTGCAAGTTTGGTGCACGTAAGTATATAGTTAAATATACATGTCATTATAGAATATTATTATTTTTTGTATTTCCTCCCTTAATTTATTCATTTTCTTTAATCATTTAGGTACATTCATCGTGTTTGTATAGAGTTAAATTAATAGAGTATTTATGGAATCTTGGATCCGCTTTTCATTCGATGGGAGTTTAATCAACTAAAAGACATTTGAGACTACTTGAAAAAACGGTTAAATGAGAGAGGAAAAGAATGTTACTTAGCACCATTTTTATGTTCCTAAGTATTTTTGTAATTGATGTTTATGTATTATATATTTAATTTTCTTTTAGAAAATACTAATAATATATATGCTTGTGTTTATTCAGTAGTCATTGTCAATTGATCATCATATCATTTAAGACGAATACGGTAACTATACTGTGTTCCTTGCATGATCCACTCGAAAAGAAAATAAAAGAGATTATTAATTTGTAAGTGTATGTTTAATTCATTTTCTTTGAAGTTGTAATTAGTTTATCATGTAATATGTTTAATTCATTTTCAATGTACAGTGTTGTGGAGCAAGTGAATATGACGAACAATGTTAGAAGAAAACCCTCATGAATCTTTCCTAAAGTAAGTGGCCCGATTACCCGTTTCTTTCATTTACATTCATGTGTGGTTATATTCATGTACTTATTGCTTAAATTTGTAGACGAGAAGACAATCCGGGACTTACGAGTGTGGGTATGTCATGAAACACATGTTAAACATTATTCTTTTCGACATTGTTGATTCATGCGATAAGGTATATATGTCATAAAATGTTTACATATATTAATATATAAGTTGACTATTGAATTATTATCATGCATGATATTCGATTTTTTTTCTCTTTCTTTTGTAGATGTTTAATGACAAAACCCCATTCTCCGTTGAGGATTTTGTAGATCTTCATAAACGTTGGGCGTATATCCACAATGTGTTGGGTCCTGCAGCTGATTGATTAATTTATTGAGATGTGATAATGACTTATTTTCTATATTGATAATGTGAATATTACTTTTGACTTAAATATATTGTACATGTGTTTGATGTAAGTATTAATTTTTCCTTTTGATGCACAATGTTAGCTGTTTTTTATGCTCTTTATGCATGGTTAACAAAAGTACAGGTTGTTGTAAATTCTCTGATATGGTTATAATGAAGGATTTAATTTAATAATGATAGATACAAATTATAACATATTATAATATCGATAATAATAAAATATAATAGAAACGATGTACCTTGTCGAATTGGAGAGACGACCGATTGAGGCGAGTGAGTATGAGAGGATTACTACCTTCATTGCCGTCTACGGTTTTCAGAATATGTTAATTGTCTAATGGGGAAACACTTAAATAACTAAACGGCAGAGGGCAGAGACCTCTCATTGTGCTTAACCGAATGGTTCAACCCATAACGGTCCATTCAAGCACAAAATCCAAGTAAACAATTCATTTAATTAGTGTTTAATAACAATAGACCATAATACAATTAATTGATAATTAATTATGTCAATCCATATTTAATTAATTAAATAATTAATATAACATATAATAGTTACAAGATAAAAAAATGGAAAAAATTTGAAAAGTAGAGAATCTATATGGCTAAGGTCAATATGGCTATAGTTTGTAGCAAATTTAAAAACTAAAAAATTTATCATACAAAAAGCAGAACAATTTTTGCAAAAGACATGCACTTTTATCACATCTATCCCATTGAATTGTGCCATGTTCGAACGCAGCCATTCTTAATGATCTGTCCAAATTGATGAACTCTATAATTAAACCTTGAATCCTACTCTTTTTTTACCTAGAATTATACCCATCAATTTTCATATATGAAGTATAAAAAATCGTATAAACTAAAAAAAAAAAAAACTTGATGATAGTATCATTAATCATGAATATGAATACTCTAAAGAGGTACCAGTGGAGTTGACGGCATTACTCTTCTCAGTTTTAGTACTATATTTTGTTGGATTTATTTATGAACCTTTTGATTTTATTTTTATCTCTTTGAAAGCGTTTGCACTGCAGAATATTTATGTGGTTTTAAACGGTGCTCTTATTTGTGTAAGGAAAAGCAAAAGTCTTTTGATTCTGAAAATGATTTTGAGGAAGATAAACAATTCTTTTTTTTTTTCCACATAAATGCCAATAAACTAAGCCAACTAGGTAAAACACTGAACTATTGAAATGTAATTTCCATATTGAATGAACTTGTAGTGCTTCCTGAACAAAATTTGCGACAATAATATAAATAAATTCAAATGCTACTTGGCATGTAAATTTGAAAGTAAAACATAAGGCAATAAAATTTGAAAATGATATTACAGAAATCTATCTTGGTTTGATGTGGACATGATGTTTGATACAATGATTGGAATGGGGAGATAGTAGACTGTAATAAAGCTACAAATCTATATATATATATATATATATATATATATATATATATATATATATATATATATATATATATATATATATATATATATATATATATATATATATATATATATATATATATATATATATATATATATATATATATATATATATATATATATATATATATATATATATATATTGTATTTTCTTACTTATGTGGAAAACTAACGTATATGTATTTCCTTGGAACAATTTATTTATGAGAATAATCCTTAAATTCATTTTACAGCTAAAAGGAGAATAAATATTTCTGAGGTGATAGTTCAAATTTAAAGAAAGAATAATGTATGGTTTTCTGATAAATCACTGATGGTGGCATTCTGTCTCTAAGAATGAAAACTCCTCTAAAAATTACTTGTGATAGGAACAAAAAGACAAATATGATAAAAAAGAAAGAACACTTGAACTATTTAATGAAACATGGTTTTCTAAATTCATGAAGTTAATATTCAAGAATTTTGGGAATTAGTTAGGAATTAGCTTAGAATTCTGACTATATAAATATAAAAATAAAAAATTGAAGAAATTGTCATGTGACGTTTACGTCAAGTTTTTTGTCACGTTAACATTGTCACATATATGTCCAATCATAAAAAAACTTCCACATGACATTCCACGTAAGCAGCCGTTAGTGGTATTTGACGTTAGGAACCAATTGTTCAGACGGAAAAATTTGAAAAAGCGATTTCTCGAAAGAAAATTATAGAGGGGCTAAACGAAATTTGCAATATTTAGAGAGACCGAAATCTTTATTAACCCTTAAAAAAAATTATGAATTGTTTTTATAAATTCATGATGATTTTAATTTATTTTTGAATTTTATATTATTTTATTTATAAATAAACTAGTTTATATTATTATTATTATTAAAATAAAATTAATAATAAATCAACAGTAAATGACTTGGAATAAGTCATTGAAAATATGACAGGGACATATCAAGTGGGCAACCATGTCATTAAAATTTGACCTAAAATTAGAAGATAGATTAAAATCGTGAAGAAAAAAAGGAGGGTCCAAAAACCCGAATTTTAAATTGAAATGAATAAAACTTTAAAAAATATGGCAAATAGGAGGACCAAAGTTGCAAATGATTTTTTTATTTATCTAAAAATAAGTATGAATTTTCCTCGGTTGAAACTCTCAATCGAGGGAAAAGTTTTGTCCAATTTGATTAAAAAAATTAAGTAACAAATTTGTGTCGTCCATTTATGAATTAACAACAGTTAAGACATTGTCAACTCATCAATCTACATGAAACATTAACGATCCACGTGAAATCCTCACTAGCCAAGCAGAACGTTAATACTATAACAATATATCTTGAATGCAAAATATTGAAATGAAAACTTAACGTGATGAAAACAGTGATAATGAAAATAGTTAAATGAAGTCCAACACTATTCTCTAGGATGGATTGCAAAAGCAGAAAAATGTTTTAAGGTTGGATATTTAACATAATCTCTTCTCTTGTACATGTGAATATTGAACCTAACCCTATCTCTAGGTATTATTATCCAATATATGATTATCTTGTATCTAGTTATGATAAACACCTTTTGAAGTCAAGGCACACCATTAAAACAAGTTTTGGATAGATAATCTAAAACAACCATTAAGATTAAAGAGTCATTAATATTAAATTCTTAGTAGAATTACATAGAACGTTATGACCCATTTAGTACATGAATATAATGACAAATTATAAACCTCAACAAAGAAACTTTAGTTTCACTTAATCATCATAGCTGTCAGTAATTTCAAAAAGCTAATCTTAGAAGTTTATCTGCCTTGTCACTAGAGCAGCTCTTCAGCCTTCAAACTCCCTCTCTTATTCTCCTATTGTAGACCGATGATAAGTTACTTTAATTCTATACTACCTCACTCTAGTGAAACACCATTTGCAATGAACTGGAAGCCTAAATTTAAAGGTAATATTTTGGAACTCTCGCTATGTGCAACGCCTTTACACCTTGTCAGTCTGCTTTCTTTCCTATTTAAAATTGTTAGTTGTCTGAAAATGGCCATAATTTCCTTGCCTCACTAATTGTACTGTCTCTGTTCTTAGCATACAAACCCTTGCATCTCACTGAAGTACTTGAACCTTAAGGTACCATTTGGCCTTTTGACTATGCTTAGCGCGCCTATGGATAGGCTTGAAAAGCTTAAATTTCCAAGGTTTTTCACTTGCTTGGAATTACTATATAGCCAATATTCGATCTATTAACCAACGCAGAGTATTACCTTCCTATAATTTAAAGCGGAAAAGCTCCACATGATCTATACTATAGTACACGCAAATATTAAACCTAATAATATCTCTAGGAATTAGTATCCAATAGATGATAATCTTATATCTAATAATGATAAGCACCTTTTGATGTTAAGTGACACTATAAAAGTAAGTTTTAGGTAGATAATCTAAAACAACCATTAAGATTAAAGAGTAATTTATATTAAAGACTGAGTAGAATTACATAAACCTCCATGACCTATTTAGTACATGAATATAATCACTAAATCTACCCCCTAACAAAGAGACATTATCTACACTTACTCATCATAGATTTCGGTAATCCTGCGAAGCTAATCTTGGAAGTTTATCTACTTTGTCACTGGAGTAATGCTTTAACCTTCAAACATCCTCTCTTATTCTCCTATTGTAGACCAACGCGAACCTACTCGGATTCTTCACTACCTCACTCCACTGAAACACCATTTGCAATGAACCAGAAGCCTCAATTTAAAGGAATTATTTTGGAACTCTTCCTATACGCACCGTTCTTGCACCTAGCAAGCATGCTTTCTTTCTTATTTAAAAAAGCTATGTGTTTCACCTTCACGCTTAATTCGTAAACCTTTGATTCACACTAAATTACTTGAAATGGGACATGCCTTCCGACCTTCTGAATGCACTTACTATGACTAATGTTGGGCATATCGATCTTGGATTTCTAATGTTTTTCTCTTGCTTGGCATAAATTAATAGCAAATATCTCAATTTATTAACCAACGCTAAGCATTACCTTCCAACAGTTATAAAGCAACATGGCTCATTACCAATCCATACTACAATACATGTTATTATTCAACCTAACTCTATCTCTACGCATCATTATCAAATAGATGATTATCTTACATCTATTAATAATAAGAACCTTTTATTATGAAGTCACACTAAAAAAGTAAGTTTTAAGTAGCAAATCTAAAACAAGCATTAAGACTAAATAGTTATCAATATTAAATCATCAGTAGAATTACATAGAAATTTGTGACATATTTATTACATTAATATAAATACTTCATCTAACCCCTAACAAATATACTTTAGCTACGCCTACTCATCATGGTTGTCGGTAAAACCGCAAAGCTAGTCTTGGAAGTTTATTTGCCCCGTCACTTGAAAAACGCTTCAGCCCGGAGACTCTATTGCTTATTCTCCTCCAGTATATCGACATGGACCTAATTCAATTCTACACTAAATTTGATAATTATTAACTATAAAAATTTCACCTGCTTTATCTTTAAATTTGTTGACCTCATGTTTCAACATTTCTTGACTTAGTGCAATGATCAGTGCATATTAATGCACTTTCTTCTGCTATTGTACTTAGGCAACTCTATAGTTTATTTTATTATTTTTACTATTTTAGTCTATTTTTACATTTAAGTTTATTTTTTTCTTAATTCGACTTCTCTTAGAATTTATTGATTTATTTCAATGATTGTATGTTCCTATACCTTAATTCGCGTTAGTTTTATCGTGTTTGCTTAATTCACGATTGTTATAACTCGTTCGTCTACTTAATTTGGAAATTAGGAATATATATCTTGTAGTATCAATTGTGCTTGTTTGATTAATATTGTAATCGAAAAGGGAATAGAGTCCGCATAGGGATTGAGAATTATTTGGATCGATGATAAGTGGAGACTGAACACAGTAGATTAATCTATTAATCGTAATTGTTTTTAAACTCTTGTTATCGCTTCTGTTAATTATAATTGAAACTCAACCCTCATTGTTCCAATCGGTTGCTTAGTTCATACAAGAATTATTGTTATACGATGACCGGTAAAATAACAAGTGTACTATTTTTACTGATGTAGTAATAAGGGGAAATTCCTCGAATATCAATCTCTGAGGACTGCGTGTAAATACGAGTTCTATAATAATGCAATTGAAAAAAAAGTCATAGGGGTTTTGGTTTGTTGTTTGCAAAATGTAAAGGCAAAAACAGTAAAATAAAGGTTTTAGGCAATTATGAGAAGCATGCTAGGAAAGGTGTATGAAAAGTCTTGTAATAACCTGAATTCTTAGTTTCAGAAATCACTGCTCAATTCAATCGTTACCGGTTTTAAAGATTAGTTGACTCTAATTCCTTAGCAGAAAACCCTTTGGTATTCTCCCTATACCCCAATTCCTTGGCAGTATAGGAATAATATCAAGCAACTTATTTTATCTAAAACATTACGACTACTATAGGGTATCTCCATTCTTAGGCAATATCGACTATAGTATTATCGTATAAACGTGTTAAAAATTGTTTTTCTAAACCTAAGGTTAACCGTAAATCAAATTCTCATTTGTCAGATAAGAAAAGCCTTAAAATATTATACGATAACAGCGATGATTAGAAAGCAGTGAAATTAATAATTCAAAGAAAACAAGGTCGTTACAAAGTTAATTCAGGGACACCCCCTAGCATTGGAGGGGGGGGGGTTAGCTACTCATAATATTTAAGATAAAATCAACAATTAGATTGAACATTACAAGATAATAGGGTTGCCTAGATCTTCAATCGCTTCCGCTCATGAGAACCTTCAGTTTCCCCAATCCTTGATCGCTCCAATCTTGATCGTGAAATTCTTTTCTGTTCAAAAGTCCCTTTTTCAATCCACGATGCGTCCAATATATCCAAATTCAAATTACACTGTGATATGCCTAAAATGCCTTCCGAGCCAGCATAAAACAAAATAAAAACATTTCACTATCAGTACCCCTGACACGGGCCGTGTCATGGGACACGGGTGATCGTGTTAGGCTACTGACTCTTGGGCTGCGTTATTTTTCTTCAGAGGTCCTGACACGGGCCATGTCATGGGACACGGGCACTCCTGTCAGGCTGCTGGCTCTTGGATTTTGTTCTTTTTCTTCAGGGGCCATGACACGGGCTCCCGTGTCAGGATGCTGACATGCCTAGATTTCTCTTCAAAGATTCTGAATTCTTGCCATGATGGTGTATGCACAATTGACTGGTAACCCATTTTTGAGAGCATACATAATCTGCAACTCTATGTCACTGATTAATGCATGATTCGAATGCTTCGGAACTAAAACATACACAATAATATATTGAATCATTATATCACTAATAGACAAATTATTTGCAAAATAACAAAACTCGAGAAGATGCAACATTTTTTCGACTCAGAATTTCAGCTTGACTTATATGAGAAATGTTGAAATAATAATCCATTTTCTTGTAATTCTGCCAACCATTAAAATTTGGAGTATAGCCTAGACGAATATACTGGCCCTTATGTGATACTCCTAATCACTTTCCAAAAGCTTCTAAATCTAAACATATTTCTACATTCTTAACTTTTGATGTTAAAATGTGATCATCAAATTCATCAGTTCTGTTGCACCCCAAAATTTGACCAACTACTTATCGCAATTTGGCTCATGTTTTGACTCATTTCATTTTCGCATATGCATACCACGTACATTGCATTTTTTTTCCAGTCAGATTGACTTTATCGGGATTACAGCCCTCTGATCGCGCTTCAGGCATTTCAGGCCAATACGAGGACGTATTTTGGGAATCGGTGCTCGTCCCGGTGTTTTCAGCTCTCGCTGTTGTTTTTGAGGACATCTCGGTGTCCGGGATTTTTACCGTTTATTTCGATATAGTTCGCTAATCGATTTAATCGGCTTCCTCGCTATTTTTAGGTTTTTCCCTTATTTTCTAGAATTTTTATGGAGTTAATTGATTTTTCTAGGTATTAGTTAGATTTTTTTAATAGATTTTAGTTCTAATTTCTTTTAAGAATAAATCATATTTTTTAGATATTAAGTAGAATTTTTAAAAAAATGATTTTTAATAGGATATTCTTTTATTAGGATTCTTTAATAGAAATTAATAGAGTTTTTCTTCTATTTTTGTTTGTATAGAAATTAGTGGAATTAATTAGAAATTAATAGAGTTTTTTTATTAGTTTAGAGGTTAATAGAGATTTTTTAGGTTAATCCTCTTTTTTTAGATTTAATTAGGATTTAATAGAGTTAATAGATATTAGAGTCTTAGTTAGATTTTAATTAGAGTTTATTAGGTCTAATTAGGTTAGAGTAGTCTTAATTTGCAATTAGGCTTTAATTACTGTTTTAGTTTTCATTTTACATTTAATTGAGTATTAATTAGTTTAATTAGGGTCATTAATCATTAATCAGAGTTCATTAAGTTCGGTGGGCCATTTGTCAGCTTTGGAGGCCCACAACCGTCCAGTCCATGTGTCATCCATATAAGCCCCACACGTTGCTTTTCTCAGGACTTCCACTTCAAGCCCCGCGTGTGCTTTCTTGAGTCTGGCTCTCCATTCATTGCCACGTTTCTCTTCCTCCAGTTTCCACGTTTCAGTTCAGCATCTCTCTCCCCATTGCCACATTTCGCCCACACAATCCACCACCTCCCTCTGCATGCCACCCCACGTGGCACTCCCTCTCTCTTCCCAGCCTCCACGCGTCTCATTCCCATCTCACTCTGCATGCAGCGATGCCACTTGTCCCACTCTCATCCCTCACCGGAGACCCCGCCGCCGGCCATGCAACCGCCGCGCCGGCCACCTTCTAACTATTTCCGACCGCCATAACCACTCGCCGGAAGCCGTTTTTTCGCCGGAAATCTGAGATTCCATGATGGACCTTCATCTTCTTCATCCATCTCGTTCATCCACCCTTCACCCAGTCTCACCGGGAAATTCAACTACCGTCGGAAACTGCATACGAACTTCATGCATGTTCATCATCTGTTCTTGATTCCACCCAGATTCATCCAGAAAATGATGAAGATCCTTCAATATCTATCCCTCGTTCTTCATCCAGAACTCATCAAAGAAGAACATTCCAGAAACGAATCACTACAATCACCGTGAATTCGTGTCCATCCTCTAAACGTCTTCCGATCATCAACAAACTCCAAAATTTATCCCAAATCTTTGTCCAGATCGTCATGATCTTCATCCATATCCCAACTCGTTCTTGGCGTTCATCATCTCGTTCAGCAACGCTCATACATTTTTCCAGAATTTATTCAACCTTCATCGCACATCTTCAGCGAACGATCTTCACAAGACCTTTGTGAGTCGCCATCAATCTCCAGAAACGCGAAAGTCCACGAATAACCTCATCGCGCGTTCATCATCCATCGTCTCCAGATCCAAGATCTTCTTAGATTCATCAGGTAACTTCACGCGTGTTCATCTGTCAAGAGATCCGGATTCGTGCGCTCGTAAATCTTCAAACAACATCAACACATCCCCAGATTCTTCATCATCTATCCGGTTCTTCTTCTCCAGAAATTCTCAGCAAGAACACACTTTCATCATCTCCTTCAACTTGCGTCCTCCAGAAACACTTCAGATCTGTCAGATCCTCCCAGAATAGCTTCAAATCACAGACTAGGTGGCGTTGAATGAGTATGTTCATGAGTGTTTGAGGAAGAAACTTGTTTGGGGGGTTGAATCCGAGAGGAAAGGTTGGTGAGTAGGTCGAAACGAAGTTTGGAGACGAGAAACAGCGCAAGAGTTTCTTTCCGTGAACAGTGATTGGGGGAAAGAAGGGGTTAGGGTTTTCTGGTTGGTATTCTGAGTAATGGGCAAGGTGAGAGGACTGGGTGGATTGGGCCATGGCCCATTGCTTTCTTCTGGACGCATACCCCTCCGTTTTTCCTCTAACACCCCTCCCCCGTTTGAGTGTGTAGCTGGGCTGGGCCCGCTACCTGTACGCTTTTCTAGGCACACCCTCCGTTTTGGCCATAAACCCCCCTGCCTTTTTTTATTTTCTTTTCTGAATCTGTTTAGTGGGCTGGGCCCCAATTCTGTATTGTTTTTCTGGCTGTGTACCCCTGGCTGAGCTGATGCACCCCCTTTGTTTTTTCTCTTTTTTTCATTATTTTCTTTTATAGTCATTCGCTTAGATTTTGTTTAGAAAAAGAATATGTAATATATAGTGATATAAAAGAAAATGATAGTATTTTAGTATTTTCTTTTTAGGATATATTTTCTTTTAGGAGTTTCTTTTACGCCTTTTTAGTGGTAGAATTAAAAGTCCACTTGTTAGGGGACTATTTTTCATTAGATTTTCCATGATAGATGGGTATGATTTCTTAGGAGTTTATTTTCCTGTACTTTATCATTGTAACCTTCTGAATATTAATAAAATGAGATTTGTGCTGTGGTCCCCGTTTTAGCTGTAAGCTGAACTACAGCTGCTCTGATTTTCTCTGATGAGAATATGTAGGCATAGGATGCGATATCCTAGCGAGCACACTAACAACTAACTTTTTGTTCTCCTCGCTGCTGTGCGATCGAGACTTTCCCGCTGACGACTGATGTTATCCTTTTCTCTTGCCCGAGTGCATTTGAGACCAGACCGTAGTTCTAGTTCCCGTAGGTTCCCATACCTCAAAACCCGACATACTACGTCCGTTCTACCGCAAACAGGTACGCCTAAGTCTCCAATGATCGAGCAGCGTCCACCTAACTGCTAGAATGCGTACGCTAGTATCGTCAACCTAATCTCTCACCCCCGTGTGACCGAGAACACCTTTGTCTAGCCGTAGTTAGACTGAACTACGTCATGCTCTGATTTCTCTGACGAGAATACGTAGGCCCAAGACGCGACGTCTTGCCGAGCAAATTCCCCCGTAGTTTCCTGAACTACGTAGACTCTGATTTCTCATTCTCTGATGAGAATACATAGGCATGGAGTGCGACGCTCTATCGAGTCAGTTTCTTTTCGTTTAGATTTAGCAGCCGTAGATAGATTGTTTTTCACCCATAGACAAACACAATAAGCGTGGATCCCGTCGAGTACGACGGACGTGAGGGGTGATAATACCTTCCCCTTGCGTAACCGACTCCCGAACCCAGACAATGGTTGCGACGACCTTGTCTTATTCTTTTTCGTCAGGTTTTTCCGATCGTTTCCTTTCCCTTTCTGAGGGATAAATAACGAAAGGTGGCGACTCTTCTGTTGTGCCGGCACCTTATTTTCGCAGTAGCGACAGATGGCGACTCTGCTGGGGACTGCGATGGTTCCCTATGCGAGTCTCGCCTTGGATTTTCCTCCTAGATGCCTGGGTCATCCCCAACAGCTGGCGACTCTGCTGGGGACCGAACCCAGAATCTCTGGTTTCTCTGGTTCCTTATGCATTTGGGATCCAACGTCCCTTAAGAGAGTCAATCCTAGCGCTTGTTTGCGTGTCTTTGGGTGTTTATTTTTGTGTTGTATTTTACTGATGTATTTACATTTCCCGCACTATATTATTATCTGTTGCTATTGTGCTGTTGTAGGATGGGAGCTCTGATGAGTGAGAAGCCAGACCCAGACTTGAGTGCACCATAGACTTAGAGTGGAAATTAGTGGGCGCGTGCTTGCTTCGCAGGCACTAGTGTCTCATGAAATCCACGCTCAGACGAGGTTCTCCCGGTTGGCTTCTCTTTCAACCCTTTGGGTTGAGACGGTTGCTGGTTTGGTGGATTGTCAACTCTGGGGACCGATCATTTGTGATTCAGCTAAGTGAGGCCGCTTCATGAGCTGGTGATGCCACACCTTCTGGGTATCGTATCACCCCTCTTGAAAGTCTGTGACGCTGATGAACGCATATGATGCCGAGCTTGTGTCAGTTTAGGTCCATACCCGTGAGTGGAGGGTTTTTGCAGGAAACTTGACTTCCAGCCTACCCGATATCTTGGTTTTCTCTCGTCAGAGCAGACTTATCCCGTCAGCAGCGCAGCAGCAATCAGAGCTTTGTGGGGGTTGTGATCCCGTGCTTGCTGCATCTTGCATTGCATTTGCATGAACATTCCTGCATCATATTGCATGCCATACTCCAGCTAGTCAGAGCTCTTATCCGGCCGTTATTTTGATTCTGAAGGTGAGTGTTGAAGACGACCAAGGGGTTGAAGCAGATTTGATCAGAATCAAGCAGTAAAGTCAGTTGAAAGTTGTTGGTAGCTATGTCAGAGAGCAGCTTCCAGTTTGTTGATACCTTGTCAGGTTTCACTGTGACGTCCAATCCTTTGTATGGATCTACGCGTGACGAAGATTTCCCGCAAGTGAACAACCTTACTGCAGCTCAGCTTGTACAGCCTTCTGTTGAAGACCGAGGTCTACGTGAGAAGTTTGTTGTCCGAAGTGAATGTTCTCCTTCTGTTGATATCTCAGACTACCAGGGTGTTGCCTTCCCTGTGCCAAAGTCCCGAAGAGAGGTCCCGATAGCAAAGAATGAAGACCCATTAGCTCCCGTGTATGCTAAAAGGTTTCGTGCATTGGATGAAAGATTAAAAGCCTTGAAAGGTAAAGACGCTGTTAACCCTAGTGCTGCAGACATGTGTCTGGTTCCTGGCCTAGTGTTACCTCCGAAGTTCAGAATGCCAAGGTTTGAAAAGTACAAAGGAGATAGTTGCCCGAAGCAACATTTGGTGATGTTCTGCCGAAGAATGACTTCATTTGTGCACGACGACAAGCTGATGATTCACTGCTTTCAAGATAGTCTGACTGGGGCACCTCTGAGTTGGTATATGCAGTTAGAGAGTGATCAGATCCGATCATGGGTGGATTTAGCCAATGCTTTCCTGAAACAGTACGACTACAATCTTGATGAGGCTCCTAGTCGCATGCAGCTGCAAGAATTGTCTCAAGGGAACAATGAACCTTTCATGAAGTATGTTCAGAGATGGAGAGAATTTGATGCTAGAGTGCAACCACCGCTTCTAGACCGAGAGTTAAAAGGCATGTTCGTAAACTCCTTGCAGAGCCCGTACTTCGAAAGAATGCTTGGAAAGGCACCAAATTTCTCTGAATTGGTAAGGGCAGGAGAGCGCATCGAGTATGGTGTAAAGACTGGAAGAATCCATAATGTTTCAGGCGGTCAGGCTAGTGAAACCGAATCTCTCTATAGCTTTCAAGTTGAAGAATGAGTTGTGGTCAATGCAATCATGAATGATGTTGGGTATTCTCAAGACGAATCGGTGAAATCTGTTGGTTCTTCATCTTCTCAGCAGTCAGTATCTTTTGTGTCTCGTTATTCTGGACAGACAATTGTGCCTGGGGCACCACATCGGGAACCTTATGTCGCTCCTCTTGCAAATCCACGAGCCCGTGACCGAGGTTATCAGAATCAGCGTCAGAATCAGAACCGACCTCGTAACAACTTAGAACGAAGAAATGCTCCTTCCCATCCAGTGCCTGTGCCGTATAGCCAGATTCTTCCACATTTGATTCAGAATTCTTTGGTGGAACCTAAAGCTCTTAAGCCCGTGCCAGAGCCTTACCCTCCTGGGTACAATCCCCATGTTCAGTGTGGTTACCATGGTGGATCTCCAGGGCACTCAACTGAAGATTGCAAAGCTTTTCAGACAAAAGTGCAACAGTTAATCGACAAAGGGTGCATTTCCTTTCTAGAAGGAGTTTTGGTTGTGCATGACAACCTCTCAGCTGTCTGAGCTCGCAGATTCAGAGGGTTATTTCCAGAGGCCAGTGGTCCAGACGGGCAGACGTCCTCAGCATTGGCAGTCCTCAGACTTTTTATCATTTGCATTTGTAGTTTCTTTTCTGTTAGTTACTACTTGCTGTTAAACATTGTTTGTTTCGAATGGTAATATTAATAAAGTGACTATGCATTTTTCTGAATTAATCATGTCGTTGTCACTCATTTACTGCATTGCACTGACACTTGCACTTTATTTACTCCACTTTATCACTATGATTAGTAAAGATTGGAGGGAGGATGGCGAAACTAAATACTCATAACCGATGATCGTATGCTTTCAGATAAAACCTTTCCTATGATGTACAAGCATTGTTTCAAATCCCCTAAACACCGGAGAGATAAGGAAGAGAATCCCTTGTTAACCACTTCGAGCCGAGAAGTAGGAGTTTTTTCGGACTTTTAAACCCTCACATCTTAACCTGGGGCAGGGTAGTTGTCAGTTAGCTTGATCGAGCATTCAAGTCTTATAGAGGAGTGTTGTCTTTCGAGGACCAATCACATCGTATTCCTCCCCAGAGGTCGTACCTCGTCAACCACAATGGTTAAACCTCACCAATCAGGAGTGAGACAGTTATAAACCTCTCGGATGAATCCAGACAGCCAGTGTCGCACGACTTGTTTCGAAAAAAATAAGAGAAAAAAGAATAAGAAAGCCCGCTAAGTAAAAAGAAAAGAAAAGCTAGAAAGCAAATACTTAGGCAAAAATCAGGGCATCCCGCTGAACTTCAAAAAAAAAATCGAAAAGAACTCTGAAGAGTCAGTCCAGGCAAAAATTAGGGAATCAAAAGAATGAAAAAGAAAGGATATAAAAAGAAAAATCCTCGAACAAGGACAAAGTCGTGTAGACACAGGCACCGAAACGAAAAAGGAGTAACTGTCACTCCGAAACACCTTGTGAGTTCTTTAACCAGTTGTTCTCAATATTCAACATACCTCTCGAAGGGGCGAGCGCTCGAGCTAAGTTAACTGAATTTTAGGATCGAAGATCATCACGTAGAAGGGGTGGGTACAAATCATAATTTGAGCCGAATATCCTTTGTTTCACGAACCGTGAACCCGACCACGATACAACCCTTAAAAGACCTAATTGAGGCAGGGTTTATTCTGAAAGCGCATTACGATAAGGTTGAGTAACCTGACTCCTATATGATTTGCTAATCATATCCTTGTTGTATTTTTCACTGATCGAATCAGCACTACATTTGAACTCTTTGGTTCATTCGTCACTCACTATCATGACACGTAAATGAGTGACAGTACATTTTTTCAAAATCTGCATGAACACTGCATTAAAATTACCATTCGTGAATATACAATTTTAATTGCAGGTCAGTAGTTGATACGAAGGAACTCCAACAGGGAATAGCCAATCAGGACTGGATCGTAGCAGTCTGGATCAGAATGGTATACCGTGAAACCCTGTGAATCTGGGGTATTGACTTCCAGAGAGTTTAGAATCAGTTAGTGTGAGGACAAGTCCCGAAGCATCGGTTGATTATGGGGCAGATTATTCAAGAAGCGTTGATCAGAAGTGGATCTTCTCGAGACCCAATCAGGGGCAGTTATCCAGAACTCCTGTGATTTGAGGGCAGATCCCTCCAGTGTTCAATCAGGGCAGGTTAAGTTGCTCAACGCTCGTTCAGGGGCAAGCTACTTCAGAAGTATATTGAAACCAGCCATGCTGAGAGTTGGTTAGTTGAGGATGAATCCTTCCGTTGCACAAATGTCGGGGCAAGCCATCTGAAGATTGTTTCGTTGCCGGCTATTTTCTGTTCAGAATGAATTTTCCCAAGAGTCGGATTGGGGCAAGTTGAGTTGTTGTACTGGGGCAAGTTGTTCAAATGAGTTTGTTCACCCCAGTAAGAGTTGAGTGTCGGGGAATCGTGTCATTACCCTACCAAAAACCTGAACCTTCTGAAGAAGCCTTGCTGCCATTGGATTGTTATCCTACAGCCTAACCTGTTACTCGGCTGAACCTTGTAACCAAATCGTTTCAAAGTCCAGTTCTCGTCTGGAAAACCGGAGATCAGTTCTCGTCTGAAATCCAAACCAAAAACCAGTTCTCGTCTGGTCACCTTTTCTTTAACCTATTGTTCAACCAGTTCTCGTCTGGCCAACACAGTTTTAAAGCCCAGTTCTCGTCTGGCAAACCAGAAATCAATTCCCGTCTGATATCCAAAACCCGTAAGCCCAGTTCTCGTCTGACAACCTAACATATGTCGCTATCAGTTCTCGTCTGATAGTCCACCTTGAATGCTAGTTCTCGTCTAGTATTTCCCTTTCAGATCCACTTTTGTTGGTAACCAGAGGTAAATCCCTATCACCATAAACCTATCCCTAAACAAGAAAAAGCCTAATTGTACCTGGCCCGATGATTCCTAGTGACTCGTATGTTGTCACATTCCCCGACACAAGGCTCGAGTGATCCCAGCTCCATGATTGGTATTCTGTATTCCCTGTGTTGATGTTATTGAATCAGGATTGATATCCCCGGCAGAGTATGGCCATCTCAAGCATTGAACGTTGATTAGCCTGATGTGCTACCTTCCTATGTGAGTTAAGACTGAAGCTTACCCTGACCGGCAGATTTGGCTTATTTTCCCAGCAGTGGGACTAATGCAATGTTGTATCCCCACAGAGTCCGAGTTTGACTCCTTTCCCCTCCGAGTCCAGGTCATTGACTCATTCCTCAAGCAGAGATCGACATTGATTTCCATCACTGAGTAATCTCCAGACGAGTAGATTTTGATGTCAGACGGAGAAGAGTTATTTCTCAGCAGACTGCTTCGTACCCTATAAGGACTTAGGGTGTTCAAAAAGGACCATTCAGGGTTGTGTTCCTCAGTGAAGGGAGATTCAATTTCAGTGATTGGTTGTTATCTTCCGCAGTCGCCAGAGGTGTTTCCTTGATAGGATCGGTACGTCTCCAACAGAGTTGTACAATGAGTAGCTAAGGATTGATATCCCTAGCAGTGTTGATACACATGTATTCCTCGTCAGACTTGATAGTCCAGCAGGTGTTACCCAGAAGGGTCAGTCTCCGTAAGGCATATGCAAGATTACCCTCAGCAGATCAGGATTGATATCCCAGATAGAGTGTAGCAGCATCTCCCCGCAGAGTCTGAATGCGAGACCAGGAGCATTGATATGTATCCCCAAGCAGAGAAGATTCTCTCCAATCAGATGTATCCTGAAGGAACGTCATCTCCCTAGCTGAGTCAGGCGCCGAAGCGTATGTTCATTCCCCAGCACCGGGTCACAAGTGCAGGTCTCGTAGGAGTTATACACTGAAGTGTGTAGTAGTTGATAGCGCCAGACTGAAGTCTCCATCGGAATTGAGATTCCCCACAGATTCGTATTCTCCCCGGTAAGCAGGATGATTCCTTCTTCCCCAGACCAAGTTCGTAGCTCCCCAAGAGAGCCGAGTCCTTGGAAGCCGTTGAGGCCATGATTGGCTTTTCCCCAGTAGAATGTTGAACAACTGATGCTGTATTTCCCCATCGGAGTCGTTTTCTTCCAGGAAAGTTTAGGTTGTGCAGTTTATTTCTGCGATTGATATCGTTTTCCTTAGCAGTTGTGGTTTGAATACCCAGATGAGCAGGTTCAGGTTCTTGTAGAGCTTCGTTCCCCTGCAGCAGTCAACTGAAGTTTGCTTCCCCGTGCGGAGTCCCATTGAGATTGGTGTGATTTCTTCTCCTTGACAGGAGGCTTCTCCCTTCAGCATTTATTTTGCTGATGGGGCCATAACATTTTGCATGATTGCATAGCATTTACCCTGAAAACGCGTAGCATTTCCATCGTGTGGAGCATTGCGCCATTGTCGAAGCATATGCATACGAAACATGAGCCAGGTCGTCACCGTTCTCGTTTTGCAGATGTTCCTCCTCAGAATGGTCTGGCTCAAGATGATTCTTGAATTCTCCCCAACGAAGTCGCTTGATCAAGATGATTCTTGAATTCCCCAGCGAAGTCGTTTGCTTAAGATGATTCTTAAGACCCCAGTGAATTCGCCAGAGTTTGTTGCTCAAGTTGATGCTTGAAGTCCCCGACAGAGTGTTTGCTCAGGATGATTCCTGAAATCTCCAGCATAGTTATCGGTTCAAGATGATTCTTGAAGTCCCCGGCGGAGTTATTTGTCCAAGATGATTCTTGAAGTCCTTAGAAGAGTTGATTTATCCAGAATGATTTCTGGATCCCCGAAGCAGAGTTACTTGATAGTTCTCCAGAATCCCCAGCGGAGATGCGTCATCCCCAGCAGGTTTCTGAACAGCGAAGTTGAAACTTCCCCCGAAGACTTGCTGATGAAGTCCAACCGTATTAATGAAGCAATTCTCTCAGCTGATGCGGAGTGCCTGATGGCAAAAGATTGCATATCCTTATTTGGTTCATGATTGACCAAGAATTCTGTTCTCGACTTACTGATGAAGTCCGGCTGATGCCCGAAAGTTCTTTGAATGCCCGATGGCATGATCAACATGATTGTTGACCTGATGAGTCCCGAGGAATCTTGATGCCTGACGGCATGATTGACCATGTATTACCAGTTACCGCGTAACCGGTGATTCCTTGATGAATTAAGGACGAATATCTACAGCAAAATCAGATGATCATCCTGACGGAGATTTGAAATCAGACTTTTCCCCGGTTACCGTGTGACCAATTCCCCAGTAGAGTTGCCGTGCAACTGTTATGCTCAGTTTCGAAGATGTTCCTACCAATCAGAGTATCGTTTACCTGTGAGGTGGTGCCAGATTGCCTGTTACCGTGTAACCAGTGATCCCTCGATGATTCGAGGACGCGAGGATATCAGATAAATCAGAGAATCATCCTGACGGAGGTTCAGATTAATATTTCTCCAGCTAGTTGCCGTGCAGCTATCATTTCAGCTTCCGAAGATTTGTTCCCACCAGAGTACCGTGTACTTGTGTAGTTGGCAAATTTCCGGGTTCTTTGGTATTCAACCGTCTTCTACCTTTGAATGATTGAAAGCTGTTCGCTTCAACCCTTCAGGTCCAAGCCGTTTGAATAGGGGCAGCTGTTGCACCCAAAAATTTGACCAACTACTTATCGCAATTTGGCTCATGTTTTGACTCATTTCATTTTCGCATTTGCATACCACGTACATTGCATTTTTTTCCAGTCAGATTGACTTTATCGGGATTACAGCCCTCTGATCGCGCTTCAGGCATTTCAGGCCTATACGAGGACGTATTTTGGGAATCGGTGCTCGTCCCGATGTTTTCAGCTCTCGCTGTTGTTTTTGAGGACATCTCGGTGTCCGGGATTTTTACCGTTTATTTCGATATAGTTCGCTAATCGATTTAATCGGCTTCCTCGCTATTTTTAGGTTTTCCCCTTATTTTCTAGAATTTTTATGGAGTTAATTGATTTTTCTAGGTATTAGTTAGATTTTTTTAATAGATTTTAGTTCTAATTTCTTTTAAGAATAAATCATATTTTTTAGATATTAAGTAGAATTTTAAAAAAAATGATTTTTAATAGGATATTCTTTTATTAGGATTCTTTAATAGAAATTAATAGAGTTTTTCTTCTATTTTTGTTTGTATAGAAATTAGTGGAATTAATTAGAAATTAATAGAGTTTTTTTATTAGTTTAGAGGTTAATAGAGTTTTTTTAGGTTAATCCTCTTTTTTTAGATTTAATTAGGATTTAATAAAGTTAATAGATATTAGAGTCTTAGTTAGATTTTAATTAGAGTTTATTAGGTCTAATTAGGTTAGAGTAGTCTTAATTTGCAATTAGGCTTTAATTACTGTTTTAGTTTTCGTTTTACATTTAATTGAGTATTAATTAGTTTAATTAGGGTCATTAATCATTAATCAGAGTTTATTAAGTTCGGTTGGCCATTTGTCAGCTTTGGAGGCCTACAACCGTCCAGTCCATGTGTCATCCATATAAGCCCCACACGTTGCTTTTCTCAGGACTTCCACTTCAAGCCCCGCGCGTGCTTTCCTAAGTCTGGCTCTCCATTCATTGCCACGTTTCTCTTCCTCCAGTTTCCACGTTTCAGTTCAGCATCTCTCTCCCCATTGCCACATTTCGCCCACACAATCCACCACCTCCCTCTGCATGCCACCCCACGTGGCACTCCCTCTCTCTTCCCAGCCTCCACGCGTCTCATTCCCATCTCACTCTGCATGCAACGATGCCACTTGTCCCACTCTCATCCCTCACCGGAGACCCCGCCGCCGGCCATGCAACCGCCGCGCCGGCCACCTTCTAACTATTTCCGACCGCCATAACCACTCGCCGGAAGCCGTTTTTTCGCCGGAAGTTTGAGGTTCCATGATGGACCTTCATCTTCTTCATCCATCTCGTTCATCCACCCTTCACCCAGTCTCACCGGGAAATTCAACTACCGCCGGAAACTGCATACGAACTTCATGCATGTTCATCATCTGTTCTTGATTCCACCCAGATTCATCCAGAAAATGATGAAGATCCTTCAATATCTATCCCTCGTTCTTCATCCAGAACTCATCAAAGAAGAACATTCTAGAAACCGATCACTACAATCACCGTGAATTCGCGTCCATCCTTCAAACGTCTTCTGATCATCAACAAACTCCAAGATTTATCCCAAATGTTTGTCCAGATCGTCATGATCTTCATCCATATCCCAACTCGTTCTTGGCGTTCATCATCTCGTTCAGCAACGCTCATACGTTTTTCCAGAATTTATTCAACCTTCATCGCACATCTTTAGCGAACGATCTTCATAAGACCTTTGTGAGTCGCCATCAATCTCCAGAAACACGAAAGTCCACGAAGAACCTCATCGCGCGTTCATCATCCATCGTCTCCAGATCCAAGATCTTCTTAGATTCATCAGGTAACTTCACGTGTGTTCATCTGTCAAGAGATCCGGATTCGTGCGCTCGTAAATCTTCAAACAACATCAACGCATCCCCAGATTCTTCGTCATCTATCCGGTTCTTCTTCTCCAGAAATTCTCAGCAAGAACACACTTTCATCATCTCCTTCAACTTGCGTCCTCCAGAAACACTTCAGATCTGTCAGATCCTCCCAGAATAGCTTCAAATCACAAACTAGGTGGCGTTGAATGAGTATGTTCATGAGTGTTTAAGGAAGAAACTTGTTTGAGGGGTTGAATACGAGAGGAAAGGTTGGTGAGTAGGTCGAATAGAAGTTTGGAGACGAGAAACGGCGCAAGAGTTTCTTTCCGTGAACAGTGATTGGGGGAAAGAAGGGGTTAGGGTTTTCTGGTTGGTATTCTGAGTAATGGGCAAGGTGAGAGGACTGGGTAGATTGGGCCGTGGCCCATTGCTTTCTTCTGGACGCATACCCCTCCGTTTTTCCTCTAACACCCCTCCCCCGTTTGAGTGTGTAGCTGGGCTGGGCCCGCTACCTGTACGCTTTTCTGGGCACACCCTCCGTTTTGGCCATAAACCCCCCTGCCTTTTTTTATTTTCTTTTCTGAATCTGTTTAGTGGGCTGGGCCTCAATTCTGTATTGTTTTTCTGGCTGTGTACCCCTGGCTGAGCTGATGCACCTCCTTTGTTTTTTCTCTTTTTTTCATTATTTTCTTTTATAGTCATTCGCTTAGATTTTTTTTAGAAAAAGAATATGTAATATATAGTGATATAAAAGAAAATGATAGTATTTTAGTTTTTTCTTTTTAGGATATATTTTCTTTTAGGATTTTCTTTTACGCCTTTTTAGATGTAGAATTAAAAGTCCACTTGTTAGGGGACTATTTTTCATTAGATTTTCCATGATAGATGAGTATGATTTCTTAGGAGTTTATTTTCCTGTACTTTATCATTGTAACCTTCCGAATATTAATAAAATGAGATTTGTGTTGTGGTCCCCGTTTTAGCTGTAAGCTGAACTACAGCTGCTCTGATTTTCTCTGATGAGAATATGTAGGCATAGGATGCGATATCCTAGCGAGCACACTAACAACTAACTTTTTGTTCTCCTCGCTGCTGTGCGAGTGCATTTGAGACCAGACCGTAGTTCTAGTTCCCGTAGGTTCCCATACCTCGAAACCCGACATACTAACTGCTAGAATGCGTACGCTAGTATCGTTAACCTAATCTCTCACCCCCGTGTGACCGAGAACACCTTTGTCTAGCCGTAGATAGCCTGAACTACGTCATGCTCTGATTTCTCTGACGAGAATACGTAGGCCCAAGATGCGACGTCTTGCCGAGCAAATTCCCCCGTAGTTTCCCGAACTACGTAGACTCTGATTTCTCATTCTCTGATGAGAATACGTAGGCATGGAGTGCGACGCTCTATCAAGTCAGTTTCTTTTCGTTTAGATTTAGCAGCCGTAGATAGATTGTTTTTCACCCGTAGAGAAACACAACAAGCGTGGATCCCGTCGAGTACGACGGACGTGAGGGGTGCTAATACCTCCCCCTTGCGTAACCGACTCCCGAACCCAGACAATGGTTGCGATGACCTTGTCTTATTCCTTTTCGTCAGGTTTTTCTGATCGTTTCCTTTCCTGTTCTGAGGGATAAATAACGAAAGGTGGCGACTCTTTTGTTGTGCCAGTACCTTATTTTCGCAGTAGCTACATGTTCCAATATGCAAGTTTGAGAAAAACTCCTTTACGAAGTCAGGATAGTAAGGACCAATTTCAGATACAAACTTATCTATTCCATGGTTCTTCAACAGACCAGGACAATTAATGCTATGATCAGGAAAGGATGATAAATTTACATACTTTACCGGCATGAGTAGACGATTCCTGAAGTTGAAGGCGAGTCTTCTGGACTTAGTGGTTGGTGCATGTTCTTCTCCTGGATTTGAGCTGCCTTCTCCTATTTTAGATTTCCCCTTATCTTTTATTGAGGAAGCCATTGATGAAAATTTGAGAGTTTGAATGGGTTTTTCGAAATTAGGAAGGAGAGGGTTTTGTGATGAGAGTCTTGAGGTGTGAAGAGGTTATAAGGAAGGTTTGGTAGATTGGGTTTTAATTTGAGGTTGAATGGAGTTATTATAAGTGAAAGAATTTGGAAGGAGAGAGTAGATGAGAGTTGAAAGTTTTGAAGAATACCAATGTAGGAGTTGGAAAGTGATTTTGACTTGTAAAAAAATCACTTAAATAAATAAGACAAAAGCATTTGAAGAGAAATAAAAGAAGAGAAAAAAATTTGCATAATAATTAAAACGTATTTTTCAAAATAGCTACAGGGTTGATCGATTAACCCAAAACAAGTATAACCTGTTTAATCGATTAATGGTTTCAAAATTTCTACAAATACGTTCAGTGTTAATTGATTAACATACATAAAAACATAGCAACTTAATAACTTTGAGTATGTCATAATTTTTTTTTAACACATTTACATGTTATAATATAGTATAATGCAACTTTTAATTAATCAAACATGTCATAAAAATTAGTTTAAACACCATATAATATGAAAATAAGAAAAACTTACACATATTGAAAAATTCTAAAAATGCTAAAACATTTATGAGTACTTTAGGTTCATTATAGATTGTAATGAATAAAACTTGAAGCATTATTTGTCACCTTCATCTAGAATACCAAGTTCCCTTCGAATTTTGGAATATTGTTCTTTTGCGAGCGATTTTGTGAAGATGTCAGCTAGTTGATTATGTATATCCACGAGTGAGACTTCAACATTGCCTTTAAGCACATGATCTAGTAGAAAATGATGTCAAATATTTATGTGTTTAGTTCTTGAATTCATGATTGGATTCTTTTTAATATTTATAGCACTTGTGTTGTCCCATTGAACTGGTATGCATCCGAGATTTAGTCCGTAATCACTCAGTTGTTTTTTTAGCCATAGAATTTGATCACAACAACTACCCGTTGCTATGTATTTTGCTTTTGCGATACTAAGAGCAACACATGCTTGTTTCTTACAAGACCAAGAAACTAATGCATTTCCTAGGATGTGACAGGTTCCACTTGTACTTTTTCTATCAGTTTTGCAACCTGCATAATCCGAGTCAGAATAACCAACTAAATCACATATACTACCTTTTGGATACCATAATCTGACATTCACTGTTCCTTTTAAGTACTTCATGATTCTTTAAACCGTGGTGAGGTGTGATTCTTTCAGATTTTCTTGAAAGTGAGCACACAAACAAACACTAAACATTATGTCAGGACAGCTTGCCGTCAAATACAATAATGAACCAACCATACCTCGATACTTTATAATATCAACTGAAACACCTGATTCATCTTGATCCACATATGTTCTGAATCCCATAGGTGTAGACATTGCTTTGCAACTATCCATGTCGAATATCTTGAACAACTCTTTTCAATACTTGGCTTGGTTGATGAAGATGCCATCCTTTAGTTGCTTGATTTTTAGTCTAAGAATATAACTCGTCTTACCCATCATAGACATCTCTAATTCTCCTTGCATCATCAATGATAATTCTTCACAAAGTTCTTTGTTTGTTGATCTGAATATAATGTCGTCAACATAGAATTGAACCAATAAAGTGTTGTCCTTAATTCTTTTAATGAACAAGGTCTTATCAACTTTACCTTTTTCAAATCCTCTTTCACAAAGAAAGTTGCTAAGTCGATCATACCATGCTTTAGGGGCTTTCTTTAAGCCATAACGAGCTTTCTTCAACTTAAAGACATGTGAAGGATTCTTGAAGTCTTCAAAACCAGGGGGTTGCTTGACATAGACTTCTTCATTAATGTAGTCGTTCAAGAATGCGCTCTTGACATCCATTTGGTATAACTCAAAATTTAATGAACATGCATAAGCTAGTAATAAACAGATAACTTCTAACCTTGCAAACAGAGCGAATGTTTCTTTAAAATCAATTCCTTCCTCTTGATTGATCCTTGGGCCGCCAATCTTGCTTTGTTTCGAACAATTATTCCATTATCATCAAGATTTTTCTTAAACACCCATTTGGTACCTATGATGTGTTTACCACTTGGCCTAGGAACAAGTTCCCAAAATTGCTTCCTTTTGAATTGGTTTAACTCTTCTTGTATAGAAATTATCTATTGGTCATCTCCTAAGGCTTTATCAACTTTGGAAGGTTCAATTTGTGAGACAAACACCATATTTAAGCATGCATCTTTGAGATTTAGTCTAGTTGTAACACCTTGACTAATATCACCAATGACTTTGTCAATCAGATGATCTCTATGAGTTCTCCATTCATTAGGTAGATCATTATCATTTGACTTTGTTGAATTGTTTCTTCTTGATTCTTTGGTTGATCATTATTGATTTCTTTGGAAGTATCTTTTTTAGGAACATCTATAATATCCTCATCATCATCACACAAAATAATTTCCTCATTCGAGGGGTTAGATTCATCAAATGAGACATGCATAAATTCTTCAATCGTTATATATTCTATAAGCTTTACTATTAAGAGAATAACCAAGAAAAATACCTTCGACGAATTTCTCATCAAACTTACTGAGATTGTCTTTATCATTGTTTAAGACAAAGCACTTGCATCCAAAAATGTGAAAGTAAGCAATGTTTGGTTTCCATCCTTTGAAAAGTTCATAATGAGTCTTCTTTAAGATAGGTCTTATATTTACTCTATTACTTATAAAACATTCCGTGCTCACCACATCCGTCCAAAATTACTCTGGAAGATTTGAGTCGCTTAGCATTGTTCTTGCAAGTTCTACAAGTTACATATTCTTTCTTTCTACCACTCCATTTTGTTGTGTAGTTCTTGGTGCTAAAAAATTATGATTGATTCCTTGTTCTTCACAAAAATCTTCAAAGGATTCATTTTGAAAATATCCACCATGGTTGCTTCTTATGGAGGCAATTTTTAGTGGCTTCTCATTTTGAATTTGTATTGCATACTTCTTGAATGCTTTGAAAGCGTATCTTTTCTGCACTAAAAAGAATGTCCAACAAAATATAGAAAAGTCGTCAATAATAACCAATGCATAAACATTACCTCAGAAGCTTCTTGTTCTTGATGGACCAAATAATTCCATATGCAACAGTTGTAGTGGCCTTGTAATGGACACCACATTCTTAGATTTGAAAGTTGATTTGGTTTGTTTTCCTTTTTGACATGCATCACACAATCTATGTTTGAAAAACTTTATCTTAGGCAACCCAATAACAAGATCGTGCTTGACTAACTTATTTAAATGTTCCATATGAATGTGAGCAAATCTCTTATGCTAAAGCCATGAATCATTATTGTTTCCCTTGAGACATTTTACCTTCAAAGATAAATCATCAAAGGAAATCATGAATATGTTATTGATTCTTTTACCTTTGCGTTTTACCTCATTAGTGGCTTCGTCTTCTATCAAGCATTCATCCTTGGTGAACTTGATTTTGAAGCCTTTGTCACAAAGTTGGCTTATACTAAGAAGATTGTGCTTTAGTCCTTCAACATAAAGAACATCTTCAATGAATGTGAAAGGTGGTGCTTCAACTTTTCCTACGCCAAGAATATTTCCTTTGTTGTTATCTTCATAAGTAACATAACCTTTAGCCTTAAGCACTATATTTGAAATTTTGTGAATATCTCCCGTCATATGCTTCGAACAACCACTATCAAGATACCATAAATTAGAAGTGGTCTTCAAGCATACCTACAAAACAAATTAGTTTTTGTTAGGTACCCAAATTTCCTTGGGTCCTTCATAATTAGTACCTTTCTTTACCCACACATAATGCCCACTTGCAACACTAAAGTTTCTAACATAGAAAGCATTAAGTGTATGGCCAACAATACCACAATAAAAACAAGTAGGTTCAAAATTTCTTTTATATCTAAGAACATAAGATTTCTTTTTAGCAAATCTTTTCCTTTTAGGATAATGATGAACAACTTTGGGTTTATTCACTTTCTCTTTAGAAGATTGGTCACTAGCCTTAACAAAGATGTTTTTACTAGTACTTGGTTTGGAAAACTTTGAATAACCAAGTCCACTCTTATCATTTGAATATCTTTGTTAACTAAAGACACCTTCCAACCCAATTTGTCCTTTCTCATGTCTTTCTAGAACTCTTTTTAATTGGACAATTTTGAAAGAAAGTGATTCACAATTTTTACATACAAAATTATGCTTTTCTTCACTAATAATCTTTTGTTTCTCATCTTTTACATCTTTTTCCATGGTTTCAACTTTTTCTTCTAAAGATGTAATTTGTTTCTTTTGTGAAGATATTGTTTTGTACAAAATTTTGCATTCACTTAAGAGTTCATTTATTGCATCTTGTGCACGATTATCATAAAGAGAAAATACACTACTAACCTCATCATCTTCATCATCGGAGTGGTGTGAATCCATTAAGGCTAGATTTGTGCTTTCGTCGCTTTCTGAATCGGATGATGAACTTATGTCATTATCTTCCCATGCAATATAAGCCTTTTTATTCTTTGTCTTCTTTTTTCCTTTGAATCCACTTTCTTGGAGAGTTTTAGACAATCCGGTTTATATGACCTTGCTTACCACATTCATAACATGTGACATCTTGTGTTGAAGTGGAAGCCTCTTTTTCCTGAAATTTTCTTTCTTTTTGCATAATTAAAGGATTTGTCATTATTACCAAAGAACTTACCAAGTATTTTTACTAGGAGCATGAAGTTTTCATCTTCCTCCTGTGCATCATCATCTTGATCTTCTTTTGAATCTACTTTCAAAGCGATGCCTTTGGATTTCTTCTTAGTTCTCATGCTTTTCAAGTCTTCCAAGTTCAAGTTCATGTTCTTGGAGTTTTCCAAATAATGATGCGGATGTCATGGTATAAAGACTTTTCTTTTCCAATATTACCGTTACTTTTGGTTTCCATTCTCTAGTCAAGGATCTTAGTATTTTAAAATTCAGTTCATCATTAGAAAATGTTTTACCAAGTGCAATAAAGTGACTTGTTAAATGTATGAATCTCTTTTGTAATACAACGATGGATTCTTCGGGCTGCATTCAGAACATTTCATATTCTTGACTTAATGTATTCAATCTTGATGGCTCTCTTTTCATTAAGAACTTTCTTCTTATCATCTTTATCATAATAAGTTTTAACCTTTGGAGTCGTAACACCATTAATGACGTTAACATGATTATGTGGACCATTTTCAATGCTTTCCCATATTCCTTGTCCTTGTGCTTCTATGTGTGCTTTCATACGAATTTTCCAAAATTCAAAATATTCTCCAGAGAATATATGGGGTTTTTTGCTACTACTGCCATCTTTAAAAACTGGGTTTGTGCTAGTGGAAGTCATACTGGATCTTGTAGGAACAGGTTACCTATAACCTTTTCTGATATCAATTGTAAGTTGAGTGTGCATCTAAGATGGGGTGAATTAGGTGCTATAAAACTTTTTCCGGTTTTTATCTTATGTTGAGTTATATTTTTTGAATTATTATTAAGTTTTAAAAAGTGATAAAATGTGGAAAGTAAACGACACAAGGATATATCCTGGTTTCCCTCACAGTCTGAGAGTAGTCTAGTTCCTTTTCAACATGAAAAAGATTTTTAATATTGTTGTGACCTATACAAGAATAATCCTAGTCTTCCTATCACTAACAAACCAAGAACAATCCTCTTGGAATTTTTCACTAAGTTCAAATTAGAACAATCCTCTCCAAATGAACATCTTGCTTCCAACAATCCTGGACAACAAGGATACAAGAAATCACACAATCTTATATCCAACAATCTTAGAAAAAATAAGATGTGATACAACAAGAGTTTTTGAATATTTTACAAGAGTGTAATGTGTAGAATACAGTTATCAATCTATTGATTGATCTTCTCCTTTGAACAAAAAAATTATCAATGATACACAAGTGTTCAATGTAATATAGAATGAAACTTAGAATTCTTTTACAATGAAGGTTAAGTCAGAAAGTTTCACTTTAAAAATTTTGGTTTTGAACACTTAGAGAATTTCTTGAAAGATTAAGAGAAAGTTTGAATATATGAAATTTGCAAAAGGAGGTGAGTTTAATTTTGAAAAGAAATGTGTTTATATAGACCTAATGCACCTTCATGAATGAGTGCAATCAATGAAATGATGTCATGCTTCAAAAATAATATTTGAAAAACATTCTGCTGAAAAAACAAAGTATTTTTACATACTGGTTCAATGTTAACCCATTAACACGTTTGCACTAGAAAATGGTTAATTGATGAACCCCTTGTAATGTATAAAAAATTCAAAATTTTCAATGGTTAATTGGTTAACATATTTGTATAGGAAAATGTTTAATTGATTAACCAGTGTTAAAACAAAAAAAAAAACTACTTTTGAACATGATGTGAAATGCAATGGTTTTCTAAAACACATATTTTAATGAATCATGGCAAGTAAGAGCGATGTTTTGAACACTTGTATATGCAAAGACTATTTTATTTAATATACCTTAAAAATCATGATTAATCACTTAAAAAATTCAAGACATTTGACATACTTTGAAACTTGAAAGATGTTACCTGTCTTGAGCCATTCCTTTTTTAGAGCTTCAATTGGTTGTATAATGTTGTTGTCTTCATCAAAACACATTTGAGAATCTTGATTCTTCAATTATGTCCTAAAGGATATGAATGAGATTCAGCTTTCTTCTTCCAACAAAGCTTTAGAAACCAGAATCAACGAGCTTACTTCTTTAGTGAAACAATTGGTAGTTGGTAAATCTCAAACAACAGCTCAAACAGTAGCAAAGTTATGTGGTATTTGTACTTCTCCTGAACACCCGACAGATACATGTTATATTTTTCAGGATGATTCGATCAACGAGTTTCCTCAAGCATATGCAGAAGCCCTTTACAATCAAGGCAAGAGTCAGAACAGGTACAATACTATCGACCTACCCAATAACTAATATTGTCCCAATTGGAGAAACCATCCAAAATTTCGATATGAGAATCCACAACAACCTATCCAACAAACATTGATGTAACCACCACCACAAAAGCCTTCACAGGCTGTAGCCACTTCTGCCCCAACATCCAAACCTTCACTAGAGGAACTTTTCAAGCAAATGGCTGTGAATAGTCTCCAATTTCAGTAGTAGAAAAGTTATTGTTTTAAAGTGGATGAATGTAGTTCAACTCCCGCAAGTTATTTCATGTCTCTTTTCTCCCTTTGAATCTTAGCCTAGTTCACCTTAGGATTTATCTCACCTATACCCTGGCCATGTTACAATCAAATATAAGTCCTTGTTATCTTTGTGTTCATGTACTTCAATTATGGATGTTAGAGTCTTTTCAAGCTTATGGTAGTACTAATTTTCATGATATGCTTTGAGTGTAAACATTACCCTAAATATTTGAGAGTTTAGTGAATTTTATCTTGTGAGGATCTTGCTGCTTTTGATGTACTCTTTGGCAATCTTTTTTTCGTATTTGCTTTGAATGTCATAAAAGAGTTACTTACCAATGCCATTTTCTTGAAGTTTAGACTTGGAATTTTGCTTGCACTTTTGTAACCTGAGAACCCTTGTAATTGCATGTTTTGTTTTGCTCTTGTTTTTCTGTTTTGAATTTTAAAATTATAATTTTGCTCGGACAACAAAAGTTCAAGTATTGGGGAATTTGATCAGTGCATATTGATGCACTTTCTTCTGCTATTATACTCAGACAACTCTACAATTTATTTCATTATTGTTACTATTTTAGTGGGTTTTTACATTTAAGTTTATTATCATAAAAATAGCTTAAATGAAAATCACTTAAATTATAATGAAACAAACAAGACTTAGGGTCACAATTCTTACTCTAACATCTCTGTCTCATCCAATTCACTTCTATTACGAGAATTCTGACACGATTTATAGAAAATAGATAAAAGTGGAAAACACCAGCTTTCGCCAGCTTGTTACCCTATCGATTTATTCTTCAAAGATTCGTTTCTGGAACGTTTATAAAAATGAGACGTTTCTCAATCTCGTCCAAGCACATTCGTTGTATTGGACTTAATTTTTTAAAAACATGTGCTCGTGTACCGATACATATCTTTTCAGACTACGATATGTACCTGAGAACTCTTTACTTTCGTACAAGGGTTTGAATGACACAACTATGGTATTAAAGTATATATGAACAAAAAATCTCATAATCGACTTATGATGGATCATATGAATAGTCATGAGATAAGCCACATGGCTCTTAGTCCCTAATGGACTACTCACTCATGTTGATGGATAACATAATCAGAGCAATATTTATAATCGAAATCATAACAGACAATTAAAATAGAATAGAAATTTCAATGAAAGTGGTATATAAAACACGACTGGCAATAAAATGCGTTGAATTAACGTTGATCCAATGCTCCAATGTAGACTTGAGTATAGAGAATGGGAAAATAGAATACATGAAAAATTGGATTCCTAAAACTTAAGAATACCTATTAGTTTTATAAAAAATTCTAAATCTCGAATAAATATATGTGATCAATGTCAATTACATCAGAAAATATCATATCAAAACATACAAATCGGGAGAAAGCTCGCCTCTCTGCTACGGTTTATAGCAGCTGCTATGGGTGCCGTAGGAGGGCCCTGAAATCTTGTATGGGCGCACCACAAAGAGGGAAAACTAGGGATAGATTCTACGGCCCATAGTAGGTGCTACGACCTCCCACATCAGCTCTCTGGATATTGTACTGCGAATTCCCGACTTTTGACTTTTTCTCACGTTTCGCTTGTTTTTGTTCCTCTTTCACCTGGATACTTGTTAAAACCTGAAAACAACTAAAACACAATACCAAAGTATAAAACTTGATAGATGAAAGATGAAAGTAAATCAGACAAAAACATGAAAATACCGAAGTAAAACAACTAATAAAAATGATTCAAAACACCTTATCAATATAACAAATAATACAAATACAAACATTTAGTCAACGAAGATGATAAAATAATAAGGTAAAAATAAAAATGAAATAATATTAGAAGAAAAGACAAATAAGGTGAACGTTTTTTGAAAAATTAATTATGTTAAGATTGACTTTTTAAATCCCCATATGAAGTTGTTAGCTATCTTGACGCAAAAAATATTTGAGTCAATGATCGAAATTAATGAAGCTACCACCAAAGTTTATTTGAAAATGAAAAAAAATGATAAAATCCTTAAAGAACAAAAAGTTGATCTTTGCAAGAATTTAATGTCCTAGGAGGATTACGACCATAATCAGGATTTAAGGGTTGACTGTAGTTCCCCCTAGTTGAAAATTATGCTCGTAATGGCTTATTACAGGCTAACTGTAATTCTTCTAGACACCATCCAAAATTAGAGTTAGATTTGGATTCCACTGTGGTATCGACTGATGGCTTTTAGTTGGGATCTTGGACTCTTAAACCGTAGGTTGGGATGGTTTTCTACTTTTTACAGTGATCTTACATGCATAACAAATCAGTAATAAAAAAATAAGACCTAGCGCGTTTAAAAAGTAGCACACGCAAGATAATACACATAATTTTAGTTTAAATCATCACAACCATCAAAAGAAACAAACAAGCCCTAGATTCTAATGTTATGTTGTACTTAAAACTAAACATACAAAAATTATAAACAACCATAACAAAACATAAAATATCATAACAAAATTCCGAAAAAACAAGAAAGGAGAATGTGGAAGGATAGTTACCAATAGGATGAGCTTCAGAGAAAGAGGACCTTGGTACTTTTTGTAAGACGAATGATGGCTTCTTCTCCAAACTCTCTAAACAAATGAAGCTCTCCTCGTCTCTTAGGTTCAACACTTTCTTACTCTCTAAAAACTTTTTTTTTCTTACAAAATGACATTTATTTATAGTGGAATGTTAGAGTTTTGGGTAGGGATGAAGACAAAGTTTTATAGGATTTAAGATAGTGATGGAAGATGGAAAAATGAAGTCTTGAGTGAGACAGTTATTTTCCTTGATCTCCAATTCATCTAACATGCATCATGCAAGACAACAAGTGAAGCACCAAATTGGAAAGAAAAAAGAGAATAAATGAAAAACTGAAAGAAGGTTAACACCAAAGAAGAAGATTCTTTGGTTAATGATGAAAATTTATCTTGGTAAATTTTTTATTTGTCATTGATCTTGGTAAAAGAAGTTTTATTATTTTGCCTTTAAAAATTGAAATACAAACTTTTAATTTTGGTGATTTACTATAAAATACCAAAACACCAAATAATTAATTTTTTTAAAAGATTTTTATGACGAGATGTGATGATAAATGAATATGAAAGACTTTTTTTTTGTATTTTTACTATTAATAATGATAAAAAATAGAAAACCGATTTAAACTATCCGAACAAAATTAGGGTACTACAACATGCAAGCACCATTGAGTTTGAAAAGCATCTGAATATGCAACAAAACTTAGACTTTGATGTTTTGTAGATTGAACTAGTAGAAGAGGAAAATTAATTGAAGAACTAGAAGTATTGAAAAGTATAATGTGATGTTTTTCAGAATATTATTTTATAATTTAATTTGAAAGGTTATGTGTTCAAGAAAAGTAGGTTTACTCTATATTGTTAAATTTATGGTTCAGAACGAGGTAAATAAGGTGAGTTTTGTAAAATTAAAATCTCATCACATGAATTTATCTCGGCTATCAAGCGAAGGAAAAAATGAAGGTTTTTTTTCTCTCTCGATTAAACCATTGAATTGAGGGGAAAAGTAACATATTTTTATTTTTAATTTCTCACCTCAATTAATAGTGTGAGAGGAAAATGACACAATACATTACATCGACCACCCAACTGAAGTAAAATCATTCTGAGATTCGAACCCATGACCAATGCATTTTTTTCACATGGTTAGAATTTCCAATCATGTGAAAATATGGTTTAAACATGAATAAAAAATAAAATTGTTGTTGTTGAGATTCAAAACCATGACCAATGCAATTTTTTCACATGGTTAGAATTTTCCATCATGAGAAAAAGTAGTTTAAACATGAATGAAAAACAAAATTGTCTATGTTGGGATTTGAAGCATGTCAGTGGAAAACGTTTCCCCACGATTATACACTTTGACCATGGGGAAAAGTGACTTAAAAATTCAAATTAAAGGAATGTGCCTAATGAAATAGATATTACCTCGATGAATTAGTTGGCAAAGGTAATAGTTTGCTACAAAATATATATTTAATAGTGTATAACCCTAATTCTTAACCCTAAGATCCCACTTATCATTTTGCATCTCTACATCACAAACAAGATCACCAACTTTGGTTCTCTGGCCCTTTTCTATTTGTTTTTTATCTTGAGAGAGATCACCAAGCACCCCTGTGTTTCTAAGTTACTTTATTGCTTGATTACGTTTACTAACCCTAATCAAAATGCCAAAAATATGTTTGCTTTTCCTTTTATTAACCTTTTCAGGAGGAAGTTTGGATCAAGAATACCAAATACCAGTTCCTCAGCTCGAATGAAATTCATCTGAACAAAGTCAAAGTGGATCTGCAAACTATTCAAAATTATTTGATCAAGAGTTTCTCAAGATTTGATCATTTATTACTCAAAAGAGTATAAGATTCATGTGTTTATTTCCATGCATTCTTTGACAAATAAAAAGAATTGAGCCAGAGCCAAGACAACACAACCAAAAGTCATTTACCATTTTTTCACTGTGTTAATCGATTAACACGTGCATCTTTGGCCACTTTCAAATTCTATAGCATTTTGGCACCAATTTTCAAATGTGACTTCATGTGAAATATTCTAGATCATACAAATTCATCATAATAATAATTCCCCTACATAATCACAATTATTTCCATCATACACCCTCATTTAATCACCACTTGATCTTTGATTTTGCTTCTAATCCTATTTCTAAGCCTAGATTAAATTCCAAACCACCAAAACTCCCAAGCCTAAATTTTATAAATAAAGTCCTCATTTCATTCATTCTTCAAGCTTTTGATAGCTAAATTCACCTTGTCAAAATTCTTCCTCATTTTCAATTTTCTTCATCTACCCAAATTCACTCAAAGCTCTTTCTTCCATTAAAAGTTAGTAAACTTTTCATTGAAACTTACTAATCTTTGTGCTAAACCTCCATCAAAACACTTTATAAACATCAAATTCTGTAGATCAAAGCTTTGAAATATGATTCTTGAAGTTGATTTGAAGCATTTTCATATTTGAAAGTGGTAAACTCTTGTTCCATCATTGTTGTGCCTAACTTTCATCTTCCATAATATGAGCTCTTATTGATCTTTGTTGATTAATTATTTTAGCAACATTTTATGATTCGATTTGTGTTATTTTCTCTTTATTTAATTGAATTTTCGTGCTCAATTGTATTTATGATCATGAGGTGTTTGAAGAAATGATTGAATCATAGAATGCTGATTTTTCAATTTTTTTTGCTATCACAATAGTGTTAATCGATTAACCATATAGTGTTAATCAATTAACACAAGTCAAAATGTTGTTTTTGGCTTGGTTTGGGACTGTTTTGGTTTCTTTTCTTCCTTCTTCCGTTTTTGTTTTTCCTTGAATTGTGATGTTTATTGATAAAAATTTCTCTTCAAATTCCTTGGACTTTAGGTGTTTAATGAAGTTGGATAAACCTTCATTAGTTCAAATCTATCTTTAATTGGATCATTGGATTAATTTTAGGTGCTTTGAATTAGTAATAGGTTTAGTATTTTAATCCACCAAGAAGAGTGATGGAACTTGAAGATGGAATGATTCAAATATTGTGATTCAATTTGGCTTCCCTTCCCCTTTTCTTCTTTTTCTTTTGGTCAATGAAAATCTTACATATCATAGAACTTTTTCTTCTAAGTGTTTGATTAAGATGAGATCACTACCTCTTTTCTTTTAGTGTAGTGAGTTTTAGGAGGATGACCTGCATGTCATTCCTCTAACTTGTGTTAACACACACATTGTTATTGACCGGTCTTTGATATTCGTGGCTTCTACATAAGTCTGATTACGATTGCTTAACATACCGCTAAATTGGTCCTGAGTCGAAATTGAATTGTTTTTGCAAGTGAGTTATCAATCTTATACTCTCCATAGTATAGTGTGAGATAGATTGTTTCTTTGTCATTAAGGGAGTTAGTTGGCATACTCATCGATTTTATCCGAGTTGAAGCTCTTCTCTTAATGATGTATAGATTCAAGTTCTCATGCTTATGGTTTATTAGTCGAGTATTCTCCGAAAAAAGACCAAATAATCTTTATTACTAACATTAACTTACTAACTCTATAATTGTACTAACGTTACTTTGTGCCATTTAATTTTTTCTTTTTTAATTGTTGTCATTTACTTTTATGCTTTTACATTTAGAATCTCATATTATTATCATCTTATTTTATCTTTGTCCATTTGAACATTTGTTTGTGCTTTTGCTCTTTTTTTTCTTTGTCCATTTGGACCATACTTCTCTTAAGCCACTAATAAATACTTAAACACTAAAAAACTTGGATCTTAAATCTGGACTATTATGACCTTATTCTTGGACTTTAGACTTTGGACATAGCTTTAGGATCTTTGCTCTATGCTCTTGGAGATTTGAGACCTTGGACTTTGGTGTTACTTTTGTCTGTCTGTTTGGAATTTTTGTGTGTGCAGGTGTTAATACTTTGACCTTGAGAAAATCATTTGAAACATGACTCTCCTAATTGGCTTTTTTAACCCTTGAGAGGACCTTGCTTTGGCTTTGCTATGTCTTGAATTGGAATTTCCTTGGATGCTTTATTTCATCTGGTTATTATGCTTGTGGTTTAAATTCAAAAGGAAGAGGATGACTTATGTTGACTTCTTGTCATGTTTAACTCCTTGTGTGGTTAGATCTTCCCATCTCTATCTTGTTTTTGTGTTTTAGGGTAGTCACTTCTTCTCCACCAAATCTTCAATTTTCAAAATATTTTTCTCTCTTTTTCAAAACCTTCTTGTTTTAAAAAAATCAAACATCTCTCACAATAACATTGACTCTTGTCAAGTGACTTTCAAAGTTTTGTTTTCTTTAATAAATGTCAATCAATGTTAACCATACTTTGACTAATTTCAAAAGACTTAAAAAATACAAATACTCATCAAAACTTTTTGTGCCTTTGTACACTTTTTCATTTAAAACTTTTCATAAAGTTTAGACATGAGTCATTTTCATAGTTGAGATGTAATTATCCTATTCCCAATAGTATTTAAGATGTCAATATTTTCCACTTAGATGTTGACTGATAGACTTGTTGATCTTTATCTAAGAAAAATCCTCCATCTTAAGGTGATGCAAATGTTATCTTATACTTGTGGACAACTAGTCCTAGTTTTCTCCTTAAAATGATGATTTGTATTTTCATTTAAAATGAACCATAACAAACAAATTTTGTTATTTGTACCATGAACTACGAGGTTTTGATCATATATTGCGCTTTGTGGGTACGTAGGCATGAGGCTCAAGAAGTCTCTTCAGTCACAAAAATCTTTAAAAAAAATACTTCTCTTCTCATCTCCCCAATCTTATTTCAAACAAACCTTTTCAAAAAAAATGTAGATATTTCAAAGGGATCCTATAGAGTACTATAGACATTTTGGGTACAAACACCTTCCCTTAGCGTAACTAATCCCGTTACCCAGTCTCTGTTTATTTGTTCTTGTTTTAGAACTTGTTTATGTTTTGTTCGCTCTTTTTCATTTTCTTTTGGATAAAATAAAAGTGCGGAGGCCACTCTTGCATTTTGAGTTAAGTTAATCAATAGATAACACTCATAAATTTCCCCGCTACAGAAAAGTGGCGACTCTGTTGGGGTTATGGTTTTTAGCGGGTTCAGCCTACTTTGATTTATTTGCGTTTGTTTGTTTTATTTATTTGTTATTGCTTGTTCTGTTTGGGTGCTTGGTGATATGTGTGATGAGATAAGTCATATACCCAGACTTGAGTGCACTTATGATAGGAGGGTGGTATAGTCTTGTTCGGCTTACGTGGAGTAGTCCTTACTAAGCTGACTTGAAATCCCATGCTCAGTGGAGGCCCCTTTGGGATTACTGATGTCATACAAGTAGTCGTATTTGGCATAACTTTTTCCGAACTAAGATCCCGAGAAGTTGAGGAACTTATAACCCTTTAACCCATCTTGGCCTTATTAAGACGTGGTCCAGCGGCTATTCAGGTGTAGACTCGAATCAGTTTTTACGCGATACTACACTCAGACGAGTTTCTCTTTAGAATATTGTTGGCTGACGAGTATTCGTTATCCAAAAGATGGAATTATGACTCTAGGCACTTTTTAGAACCTTGTTCTACAGGTGGATGTAAACCATAGTACATACCATTGTATGAGGTTCTTACCCTTGGCTCCATGCTCGTTTCAAACCTTTGAGCCAATGTGCCTTGTGTGATATTTTTTGTGGGTGTTGCACCATGCACTCATGCATTCATAGACATATTATTTCAATACGTTTTCGAGGATCTCAGAGATTTTCCTTGCAAACATCACAAATATTGTGATCATGGACATTGGAAGGATAAATACTCAGAAGTACGGTTTTCGAGCTCCCGATCTTAGAGATTTGAAAAAGCTAGCATCCTTGGTAGTTGATCATGCGAACTTCAGATCTCATCATGGAATACTTCTTTATGTTCTTTCTACAAACATTAAAGATGAAATTCTGAACACCCTTATGCAATTATATGATCCTTTCTACTGATGCTTTAATTTTCCTAATTATTAGCTCATTCCGACTTTGGAGGAGTACGCTTATCTGTTGTGTACCAGTTTCTGATGAGGTTCCTTATACTGGTTTGGAGGAAGTTCCTAAGCCCCGAGACATTGGTGCAGCTGTTCATTTGACAAAATTTGACATAGATGCTAATCTTATGGTCAAAGGATGCATCAAGGGTTTGACTTCTAAGTTCTTGACTGGGAAGGATACTTTATTTTCTAATGCTAGTAGCACATCGGCGTTTGAGGCTATATTTGCATTTCTTATTTACAGACTAGTCTTATTCCCTAACATTGACAACTTTGTGGATGACAACGCTATTAGGATTTTCTTGATTGGAAACCCTGTTTCAACTTTGCTTGGTGATACTTGCTTCTCCGTTCATCGTAGGACTCATAAAGGGTATGTTACCATTGTTTGTTGCACACATCTGCTATATAAGTGGTTTATTTCGCACTTGCCACAATCATCTACTTTGAAGGAGAACAAGAGTTGTTTAAGGTGGTCTCAGAGGATCATGTCCTTTACTCATGCTGACATTACTTGGTCTTCTTCTATTTATGATAATGTCCAGATTATTGATAGTTTTGGGGAATTCTCCAATGTGCCTCTTCTTGGCGCGCAAGGCGGGATTAATTACAATCCGAGTTTGGCTCGTTGTCAGCTTGGTTATATATTGAAGGATAAGCCTGATAATGTTCAATTAGAGGGTTTGTTTTTCCAAGGAGGGGATGCCTCTTTTGGTTTGAGGAAAAGAATGGCTCGTGCTTGGACTAAGATTCATAGGAGGGGTAGAAGATAGCTTGGAAGACAAGTTTGCATTGCCTTGGAACCTTATACCCTTTGGGTGAAAGAGAGAGCTAAGGAGCTCAAAATGCCTTACCCTTTTAAGAAACCCATTACTACAGTGGTTGCTACACCACTGCCTATTCCTTCTGATGATGTGAAGACTCTTCAAGATGCTTTGGCCAAAATGAAGGAAGAAAAAGATCTTAGGGAATCCAAGTTTCATGCTTCAAACCTCGAAAAGATAGAGTTGCAAAAACAAATGAAGGAGAAAGATGACTTGATTGAGTTGCTTGAGCAACATGTTGTGAAGAGACATAGAGAGTATTTATTTTCCTCTACTACTTCATCATCTCATCCTCCTACTTCCAGTGCTTGGAAGAGTATCATGGAACAACTCATTCTAGAGAAGACCATCATTAAGAACAACTATGAAAGATAGATTAAGAGACTCCGAAGGAAGTATCAACTTGGATCGTCATCAGATGCTCCTTAGGATCCTTAAGATCTAGCTTTTTATTATTGTATTTTGATCCTTTTTAACTTTTACTTCCAAGTGTAACTCTTTCCAATATTCAATAAAATGAGATGTTTATCAAAAAGTGTTATTTGTTTACGATGTTTGCAATTGCTTTATATTTTAAAGATCTTTGAAAGCTGAATGAAACATTTGAATTTTGCATTTGCATATCATGCATCATGGTGCATTGTGTTTTTCCTTTTCCAGGTGTCTTATCCATTTCTCTTGATCTTCGTTCAGCCATGTTTTTGCATCACTATAATACTTGTTCCAATCAGAGAAAGAAGATGGATCAGTTGCAACAAGAAAACCGTGAGCTTTATGAAGAAGTAACCATTCTGAAGGACAATATCAAGATACTTTCGACAACAATGGAGACTCTGGTGGCTGCTCAAAATCAACCACCACCACCACCTCCTCCGCCTGTTCATAGAATCGTGATTTTAGAGATTGTACCAACGCCCATTTCTGTGGCCCCGACTAATGTTTCTCAACATCAGATGCCTCCTGGTTTCCCTTGGGGCATGTATCTTAATTATGTTCCAGACGGATATCAGCCTCCTCCCAGTTAAGGTTTAAATGTTCCTGCTGTGATGACTATGCCACCTTTTGTGGTTAATAATGTTCCTTATACTGAGATTCTAGTTGTTCCTGCTATGACTGTGCCACCGCCCATGGTTCACACTGTGCCTTATGACGAAGACCAAGTTTTCCATGCTGAGCCAAGTGAGAGTTTGGATGTCCTTGATCATATGGATGGTTTTCAAGACTAGTTTGCAGAGATGCAGAAAGAAATCAGGGCTTTAAGAAGGAAAGAGTTATTTGGAAAGAACACGCATGAGTTGTGTCTTGTCCCAAATGTGAAGATTCCTGCAATGTTCAAGGTTCTGGATCTTGAGAAATATAAAGGGAACACTTGCCCTCAAAGCCATATGGTCATGTATGTTAGAAAAATGTCCACACATACCAACAATCATCAATTTCTCATTCATTATTTCTAGGATAGTCTTACAGGTGTTGCATTGAAATGGCACATGGGACTTGATAATTCCCAGATTAAGACTTTCAATGATCTTGGAGAAGCTTTTGTTCGACAGTATAAGTACAATCTGGATATGGCGTCAGACCGTGATCAACTCTGTACCATATCTCAAAAAGAGAAGGAAAGTTTTAAGGAGTATGCATAAAGATGGCATGAAATTGTTGCATAGAGCAGTCCTTCGCTTGAAGAAAAGGAGATGATAAAGATCTTATTGAAGACTTTGGATCCGTTTTATTATGAAAAGACGGTTGCAGGTGCTCCTGGTGATTTTACGGAGATGGTTAATATGGGTATGAGATTAGAGGAAGGAGTCCACGGAGGACGTCTGACAAAAGAAGGTAGTTATGGGAGTGCAAAGAAGCACGACGCTAGTTTTTCTAAGAAAAAGAATGGGGAAACCAATGTGTTGCAGTTTGTTTTTGTGGCGCGACCGCTACCGCTCCAGGTGCTACTTTATGATTTCTATATTTATCCTATGAAGCTTAAAAGGAAGGGGAAGATATTTTAAACTAACCCTGCCAGTAAGTGTTTTCCCTACAAATGATAAGAGATCTGGAACCGGGAGTTGGTTATACAAAGGTAAGCTATTAACACCCAGAGTATCTATAGTAATCTAAAGGAACCTTCATTTACATCTGTTTTTACTGTTTGAATTGATTTCTTGAGTCTATTTAATGTCGGGTGGGGAGAGTTTCTCCTTTGGGACGTTGTGGAAATGTTTTTGTTGTTTTAAGATTTTCTATTGTATCTGGAAAGGTATCAGGACCTAAGGTTTTTGATTAGTGCGCTCTCTAAGATTTCACAATCTTATGCCTACGTATTCCCATAAAGAGATTTGGGGAAATCAGAGTGTTCGTAGTTCTTCCTATTCTATGGGAGGAAAAAAAGTTTGATGTCTTGTTTAAAGCCCAATATTGAAGCTAAAAGTGTTTCTGTCATGTTCCAAGCACAAGATTGAAGCTAAAAGAGTTTTTGTGTCTTGTTCAAAGCCCAAGATTGAAGCTAAAGGAGTTTTTGTGTCTTGTTCAAAACCCAAGATTGAAGCTAAAGGTGATTTCATGAGAGAATTTATCATCTCTAAAGGGAGACATATCACTTATTCATCACAATTATTGAGTTTTATTTATAAGGGAAGTTGCTTTAACTGGGATATGTGAAATCCAACAATGCCACATCTTACTTTATAAGAGAATTGAAATTTCATGAAGGAAGAAGCTTTAACTCAGTGTAGAGCAATGTCACCTGTTCCTTTATGAATCTTTGCATGCTAAGATAGGGACATTGGCTTGGATTTGTTCTAGAGGCTTGCTACTTACATCACTTAGATGAAAGAGAACTTTGGCCATGATAAAGAAGGGACTCTATCGCAACTGCGAAAAACACCCGGCAGAAAACAGAAGAGTCGCCACCTTTCGTTATTTATCCCAAAGAGAGGGAAAGGAAACAATCGTAAAAACTTAACGAAAAAGGGAAAAGACGAGGCCATCGCAACCAAGTCCTAGATTCGGGAGTCGGTTACGCAAGGGGAAGGTATTAGCACCCCTCATGTCCGTCGTACTCGACGGGATCCACGCTTGTTCTCTATCTAAGGGTATGTTTAAGCTATCTACTCTACAAGCTCATAGGACAAAAAGAAAAGAGACTTGGCAGAGCATCGCCGCTCTGTGCCTACGTATTCCCTCGTGCAATGGGAAAGTCAGAGTCAACATATTTTGGCTAACTACGGGCAAAGGGGGGAAAGGTTGCTCGCCGAGACATCGTCGTCTCGTTCCTACGTATTCTCATATGGTATGAGAAATCAGAGAAAACATAGTTCGGGATGACATGAAACAACAGGTTGATTAAGTGTTTTAACCGAGTAGGGTTAAACCTCCGTTCCAGCAGTTAGGGACAATGTCTGTTTGCGGTGGAACCAAAGCTTAACAACATTCTTTTTACGAAAAAAGGTTTCTGATTAATCTCGAAGGAAAAAAGGTTTAAAATTTGTTTGTGTTTTTTAGTGAAGTGAATTAATTCGGTTTGTGATTCACGTTGCACTAAAGACTATGACATAGGAGCGAATGCGTCGCGTATCGCCCCCAAATGGGACATACACTAAACACTCTAGACAAGCGAGAGGAGACCCCTCACTCATCATTCCCCATGTAGCTTAAGGCTTGTAGCGCACAATATTCATCGCATTTTATTAGGTGAGTTAGAATTGTTTTGAGATGAGAAAGAGAGAGACGCACGGAAGGTCTAAGGGAAACTCGGCCCTAACATTGTCATGCAAGGTGGTCCTAAGGTTAGGATTAAAAGGGAAACATCTACCCTAATGTTAGCATGCTTGGATTGAGCACCTAATGTCTTTCCTACTCCCATCCTAAACGAAGGGACTAGGAACCCTATGGGGATCATGGCAAAAAGCACAAGAAAGCACCAGATAAATTCAATCACAAGTAAGAGATGCAAACATGGAATGCAACACACAAGCAAAGGGAGGAACAAAGTGTGGGGTAAACACCACCACAAGAACATCTTGATCTTTATTAATGCTAGAAAATAAAGATGAAAAACACAAGAGGAAATGCAAAAGGCACGAATGTAAGCAAACATGAATATGCAAGACATCATCACTACGAACAACAACACATAAGTGTGCATCCAAGTGGAAAACAAACCCAAGTCGGCGAAATCTCGATTAAACAACGAAAACAGCGACATATATCCCAAAACATTTCACTTATAATGCATCATATTGAACTACGATGATTCGATGCGAAACGGTACTCAAACAAACAAGAAAATCAGCAAAACAGACCCACTGACACAATGTTAATCGGTTAACGCCAGAGGTTAACCGATTAACCACTTAAAAATGCTTGAAAATCTGGAAATTTGTACATGTTAATCGTTAACACCAGGCGTTAACCGATTAACACTTTGAAAGCGTTAAATTTTTTTGAATATTTGAAATGGTTAATCGGTTAACCATATGTGTTAACCGATTAACACTGTGCCAACAACAGAAAAACAACAACAGAGCAGCATTTTCAACAAATAAGCACTTATCCGATCAACTGGATGGTCGCATAATCACTTAATCACGAAATTAAACCAGCAAATCATGATTCAAACAACATGTAAACAGGTTAACACAACCAAATCATGAATCAAACGGATCAAATTAACCAAAAGCTAATCAAAGATGAAAATCCACATGATTATGCAAATAAGCTAAAAAAAACAGATTCAGATCAAGGATTTCCAACCTTCAAAGTGGAGAATTGCTTCGGTTAATGTTGATTCAACTATAATGGAACAGATCCAATGCTAGAAGTCCGGAATACTTCAAGATCCACACCAATTCTTGTAGTGGCAATGAAGATCCTTCAAGATCAATCCAAAATAAGCCAAATAATCACTTCCGAAATCACTTCCAGATTCAGATCTAATTTTGCACGAAAATCAGATGAAGAATTCAATTCAATGAAGATGATGGATGGAGGTTTGAGCTCAAGAATTCATTGATTCCAAGGAAGAATCAAAGAATTCAATGGAAAAGAGCTTTGTTGAAGGTTTTGGAAGATGAACAAGTTGAGAGAAACTTGAGAGAGAATGAGATCAATTCTGAAATTGAAATGAAATTATGAGGCTTAGATCACTTTGGTTTGGAGTAATTCAAATAAATACCCCTTAGGTTTGGATCCAAATGAAAGGTTTGGAAGATGGTTTGGGAAATTTGGAATGGAGTGAGGAATGGGAGTTTGGAGGGAAATGAAATTAATCAAATTATGAAATGATTCTAGATCCTTCCCAAGTGTAAAATTGAAATTCAAGTGATCAAAATTGGACCCCAAAACAACTCCCCTTGAAAATTCACGTGCAGAGGCAAAATCTGCACTGGTTAATCGATTAACCATATAGGTTAATCGGTTAACACCTTCAAAACTTCCAAATTGACCTGATTTTAACTTGGTTAATGGATTAACGATATGTGTTAACCGATTAACACCTTCAAAATTTGAATTCTGGCGCCTTTTGGAGGGAAATCTGCACATTCGCCCTGTTTCAACTGTTTGGAGCCCTGTTCAACTTCAGAAACTCGTTCTTGAATGTTGCAACTGTAAGAATGCTTGATATGAGCCTAGGTGCTGCTTCCTGAAGTTATCCTGCAAAATAAAATAAAATCGGCCGCTCAACCGCTTGGAAAAATAAATTGGAGCCTCTGATGCTCGCTGTTCAGTCTTTCAGTCCTTTGCGCCAAAATGAACCTGAGCCACAAGAATGTCTTGATCCCGTGCCTCAAGAAAGAATGCTATGATATGTGAAAAATGAAAACAAACAAAAGCCAGTAAAGATTTAAACGAAAGGCAAATTTTGGGGTGTTACGGCTGCTTCTATTCAATTGACTTAGACCTGAAAGGGTGAGAAGCATCAGCTTTTAAACATTCAAGGTATGAGGTGACTGAATACAACAAGAACCCAGAAATTTGCAACCGGCGAGGATGCAAAACAGTGAATACCAACCAAGAGTTGGGATGCGACACGCTGGGAATAACAACCCAATATGAATAGAACTGCCCACAAAATCTCCAGAGATAACTGAACCGATATTTGCAATGGCAACCAGCTTACTGATTCTGAATCAAAAAGCATCGACACTCAGTCGGAAGAACCTCTGCTAACACGCAGGCATCGACACTAAGTTGGTAAGAAATCCAAAAATCACGCAACGGATACAAGATATCTAACATCACCGCCAGGCAACTACACCCAGTTGGAAAAACCTCTGACCTCGCCGTCAGGCATCTGCAAACCCAAGAATCCAATTAACAACGGAGTGAAAAATATCTGACATCACCGCCAGGCACCGATAAAGACAATTGACATCGCCGCCAACTCTCTGTAGGGGATAAACATCTTCTGACCTTGCCGCCAGGTTACCACAATGTTAACAAACAACTGACATCGCCGCCAGAAAAACCCAAAGTTGATGAAGATCTAACATCGCTGCCAAAACCACTCATATCTGACATCACCGCCAGAAAACACGAAGGTTGATGAAGATCTAACATTGCCGCCAGAAAACCACGAGCGTATGCGGGGAATGAAAATTCCGACATCGCCGCCAGAAATTATGAACTTCTAACCTCGCCGTCAGAAAACCACAAACGTCTGGCATCGCCGCCAGGTAACCAAAACCTCAAGTTGATAACCTCTGACATCGTCGTCAGGTAACCAAAAGCATCTGACCTCGCTGCCAGACAACTACAAATATTTGACTTCGCCGTCAGAAAATCCGCAAACACCAAATTGGTAACCTCTGACCTCGCCGTCAAGCAACCAGAAACATCTGACCTCGCTGCCAGACAACTACAAACATCTGACCTCGCCATCAGACTAAAGGATAGCATGACATCATCGTCAGGCCTCGACATCACATCGTAATATCTCAAAGTTAACAGAAAACCTCTAACATCACCGTCAGACATCACTATTAAGCTGATAAAAGAACCCGACATCACCGTCAAACAACTGCAATGGATACACCAAGCATCGGATCCAAAGATAAGGACATCTGGCCTCGCTGCCAAGCATTCGCTAAATAAAAGAGAGTAACAAACCCAAAAACCGGATAGGCAAGAAACTGATAATCACCTGACATCGCCGTCAGGCGTTCACAAAGTTGATAAACCTCTGGCATCGCCGCCAGTCCTCTGTTGAACCCAAACAAGTACTGAACCCAAAGGTCAAGACATCTGGCCTCGCCGCCAGACCTTCTCTAAATAAAAGCGAGCAACAACCCGAAGATCGGATCCATACGAAGCTAAAACCATCCCTGATAACAATCGCAAGGACACTCCGCTGGGAAAAGAGAAAACTTGAACAAGCCACTCTGATGAAGATCACATGATAAGATGAACGTATCTATCACACATCTTCTGCCGAGGTCTGAACACATGTACGAACTTGGAGAATAGAATATCACAAACCAAAATTTGGCGACGCCTATGGGGAACACCATAAACCGAGAGCGAAATAAACGCGTTCGGTTTGCCGGGCCTGAAAACCACACGGGCAGGAATAACGAACACCTGAGAGATACGCCTGAAAGCAAAGAGGTAACAACCTGGCTTATGTTTCACATGCGTATTTTTGAAAATGGCGTAATGCTCCATACGAAATGGAAATGCTACACATTTGGGAGGATGCTATGAAAAATGAAAATGCAAAAGAACCACCCCAGCAAAATAAATGCTAGAGAGAAGATACCAACTCTGCCGGGGAGAGATATCACGCGTCAAATACGATTGGACTTATACTGGGGAAATAAGCCCTGATTGGCTTTCCGAAACACAACCTGGATAGTACTGCTCTTTCAAGAACAAAAATCCACTCTGCTGGGGATTAAATTACATTTTGCTGAGGAAGACGCCCTGGATTGCTTACAACTCTTTTGGGGAATCAGAAAACTCGACTGGGAAACAAACAACCTTTTACTGAGATCAAATCAATTCTATTGAAGAAATCGACTCTGTAGGAGAAATACAACCAACCGCCGAGGTTGACTTCACTCTACCTGGGAAATCAGCCTTGAATGGCTTTCCAGAAACCTTCACCCTGCTTGGGAAAGAATCCACTCTGCTTGGGATTACATCAGGTATCAACCTGTCCTGCTGAGGAATATCAGACATTCCTATTGGGAACTCCACTCTACTGGGGGAATCCCACGCTTCTGTTCTAACACTAACTTTGTCGAGGGAATCAGCACTGAACTCTGCTAAAGGAAGAAAATCCTAAATACCGATATTACCAGGAAAATACTAGAATATCGACTCCGTTGGGAAAGGGTATCACAAACGTTGCCTCCACTGGAAAAGAATACCGGATCATAAACTACCCTGCCGCTGAGGGAACGTCCTTACACCTTGCTTTGCTAGGAACAAATTTTCCCTGCTGGTAATTAACCTTCATCTGAAGACAAGGCTTTGTTCTGCTGGAGGCATACCAGACTTACACTGGCTACAACATTTCAGACTTGACGATGAGATTCCGTGACAACTTCACTGGGGAAGCAAAATCTCTGCTATGGGGAACGAACATCCTCGCTGAACAAAATGCCTGACTGCATTCAACCTTTTGGGGATGAGTCCACTCTGCCAGAGGTATCAACCTCGACCTGCTGAGAATACCCGACCGACAACAACTGTCATTTGCTGCGTTTTTAAACTACTAAGGATAGGGCAATCTCAACCTGCTGAGGATAACCCTGCTGACCTGCAACAAAGAAAAACACCAGGAATGTTTTATATGCGAAATAGTTACCTCAGTTACCATTCATGATACTTGCTGCTCAAACAAAGTCAGCGCTTTCGTTATGCTCTGTAAAGCCTCTTGCTTTTACCTACAATGTTTACCAAAATAAAAGACATTTCGCAAACAAAACAGTAAAACGAACAAGAAAAAGAAAGCTCTTTGACTAAAGTGAACACTTTATTGATGAAAGGACTGTAAATAGGCGCATTACAATTCAGATGCAATTCCTGGAAAAAGGTAATTGCTCAAAAGCAAGAAAAATAAAATATACAAATGTCGGTAATGTGGAAACAGATAACCACCATGTGTCGATTCAGTTATGACCTATATGTCTTCGATGTTCCCCATGTTTTGCCTTCTGACAAGACTAACTGGACTGATTCCTTTCCTTCGGGATAACCGCTCACGAGCTTACAGATCGAACGCAGATCGTGATCATTTGCTTTTTGAATCCCTAACTTTTGCCTGGACCGCCCTTTCAAGTTTTTAATCCACCGGGATACCCATTTTTGCCAAAGTCGCCTTTTCAGGTTTTCAACTTTGCGGGTTCATTCTTTTTTTCCTTTATCCCTAATTTTTGCTCGAACCTTTTTCTTTTGTGGTTCGCCGGGATGCCCCTTTTTTGCCTGGACTTTTCTTTTTTCTGTCCAGCGGATCTCTTTTAAGCAAAGTATTTTTTAACCACGTCTGCGTTCACAGGAGACGACAAATCTTCACCATCCATGGTAGATAGCAATAGGGCTCCGCTAGAGAAAACCTTTTTTTACCATATATGGACCTTCATAGTTAGGAGTCCACTTTCCCCTGTGATCTGTCTGCGGAGGAAGGATCCTTTTCAGCACCAAATTACCCGTCTGAAAGCACCGAGGACGCACTTTCTGATCAAATGCTTTCTTAATCCTACTCTAGTACAACCGGCCATAAGCAATGGCTACCAATCTCTTTTCGTCAATCAAGCTCAGCTGATTCAACCTGGTTTGCACCCATTCAGCTTCTTCAAGCTTCACATCCGACAAAATCCTTAAAGAAGGAATCTCCACTTCTAATGGTAGGTTTGCTTCTGTACCATACACCAGTGAGAAAGGAGTTGCTCCAATTGACGTACGCACCGAAGTACGATAATCGTGAAGAGCAAAGGGAAATATCTCGTCCCAGTCCTTATAGGTGACTACCATCTTTTGCACAATCTTCTTGATATTCTTGTTAGCTGCCTCAACAGTTCCATTCATCTTCGGACGATATGGAGAAGAGTTGTGATGTTCAATCTTGAAACTCTGACACAGTTCCTTCATCATTTTGTTATTCAAATTTGAACCATTATCAATAATGATTCTCTCAGGAATACCATAATGACAAATGATGTCCTTCTTTATGAATTGGGCAACCACATGTTTCGTGACATTAGCATAGGACGCTGCTTCTACCCACTTCGTAAAGTAATCAATCACGACCAGAATGAAGCGATGTCCATTAGAAGCATTTGGCTCAACCTTTCCGATCACATCGATTCCCCATATAGCAAAAGGCCGAGGAGACGTTAACACATTCAGAGGAGCCGGAGGCACATGCACCTTATCCGCATAAATCTGGCATTTATGGCATTTTCTGGCGTATTTGAAGCAATCAGATTCCATAGTCATCCAATAATACCCAGCTCTCAACAATTTTCTAGCCATTGCATGTCTATTGGCACGAGTACCGAAAGAACCCTCGTGGACTTCCTCCATCAACATATTTGCTTCAAGACCATGTCGAAATTTCTCCTGTAGAGCACATCGTCTTTGTTTAGATAAAAGTTACCGGCTAACCTCCTCAAAGTCCTCTTATCTCTGCTAGATGCTCCAGATGGGTACTCTTGAGTCTTGAGAAAATGCTTGACATCAAAATACCAAGGCTTTCCATCCGATGCTTTCTCAATTGCAAACACAAAAGCAGGTCTATCAAGACGCATAATGGTGATGGCTGAAGTTCCATTCCAGAAGTTCACTTTGTACATCGAAGATAGCATGGCCAAGGCACCTGCCATCTGATTCCCGACTCTTGGCACATGATGGAAATCAATTCTATCAAAGAACGGAAACAATCTCCTAGCATAATCCCTGTAAGGCACCAGGTTGGCCTGGCGAGTTTCCCAGTCTCCTTTGATTTAGGTAACGACTAACGCTGAGTCACCGTACACATCCAGATTCTTGATCCTTATATTAACGACCTCTTCTAAACCCAATATGCACGCTTCGTACTCGGCTTCATTATTGGTGCAGGAGAAAGTCAATCGGGCAGTGAACGGTATATGATGTGAGGGAAAACTGTCTCACAACATACGTTCTCAAGTTTCGATGATGACAAAGTACATCCTCGGATGAATCGGAGTCGTCATGCATACTTACGATGATGACAAAGTACAACCTCGGATGAATCAGAATCGTCATGCAATACTTAACATATTACATCCTTCCTATATCCTTTTAAATCATCATATTTCATTGGCAATATATGTGACTAATGTTTGGTCGTGACAAGATGCACGAAACAACAAACATATCAATTTTTGCAGGTTTTGTAGCTATGAGTCAACCATACCACTCAGCGCATGAAGCTGTGTATTCCCCACGGGTCAGCGCATGGAACCATGCGTCGACCGTTAACTTGGCGCATGCAGGTTTAAGAATCAGACGGCTCAGCGCATGAAGATCATGCGTCGACCGCTGACTCGGCGCATGACAGTTTGAGTGTCACACGGCTCAGCGCACGCCGACCCTATGGTCGACCGTTCGCGCGCAGAATCAGAAATTCTGCTATGTTTCATTGATCTGTCAACTGTTTGTTTTGTGTATTACTATAAATAGCTGTCTTTTCAATTTTAACAACTAACATTTTTTTTACAACATTTTTGAAAGCATTGTGAGAAAGTGTTCAGGTCAAGAAACGTGAAAGAGGTGCATCAGTGTTCTTCATCTTCATCGTTCAATCAACTCACAAATCCTCAAATTACAGATAATCAATTTTTTGCTGCGGTTTGTGGTTTGCTCGACGGTGATAAGGTTCGAACGCGTGATTGAAGATCCGGTTCGAGTGGAAGCTGGTGCAGGTGTTTCTTGGGAGAAAACCTTTGAGGTTTTACCTATCAAGACTACAGGTTTTGAAGGCTTTTGTTACGGAATCGTCGGTTCAACAATCAAGCGAGTGCGAAGGTGATTGATTAGCGGAAGGTTGATCAATCTAGTAGCTAGGGCGTTGAAAGGTTGAAGACGTTCCGGGTTCAATTTGGGTGTGTCTAAGATCAGCCGTGCCGAAGGTTTGATCAACGGAAGAGTTGTCAATAAGGTGGCTGCAATCGGAGGTCATTCACATCAAATTGGAGGACTTGATTCATCTTGAATCAAGGGGCAAGAAGTGATAGAAATTATCAGCATCATTGAGATTGTTTGTATCAATTGTCTATCGATTCTTGTGTATAACTATTCTACCAAACAGGTGATATCTATTCAATACATATCTCAATTCTCTTTGTAGAATTGAGGGCAGACGTACCCCAACGCGAGGACGACTGGGGGAACTGCCTCATCAAATCTTGTGTTCCTTTATTTTCTGCATTTTCAATTACAGCTTAAAAATTAAGTGATTCTAGAATAAGTGATTTTGTCAAATTGTAGTATTGATTGAGTGAGTTGGTGAAACACTGTTTTTTAACTACTAAGTACAATAGAAATACTGTACTAAGGCTTTTTCAATCACTCATTCAAACACAAATATCATTTAAGGTATTTGTGCACACCAACTGTTCGACAAAAGTGCTGAACTAAAATTGCCTTAAGTTTGCTGCTAGTTTTGTGCACACCAACTGTTCGACAAAAGTGCTGAACTAAAATTGCCTTAATTTTGCTGCTAGTTTTGGTGTAATTTTTGATCATTGGAATAAGGAAATAGTACGAGTGAATCACATCTGAGTTTTGCATAAAAGTGTGTAGTGATTTACTATCCGTTATCGTCTTAAATTCATCCGCTTGACGCATATCCGGCTCTCCAATAGTTGTTCGTTTTAGACTATATTTTCCAAGGCCGCTTCCGCATTTGAAAACAATTTTGAAAACCAATTTTATTGGTAGCGCCACTCAAATTTTTAAAAGGGATCTATTCAACCCCCCCTTCTAGATCCGTGCCTTAGTCTAACAAGTGGTATCAGGAGCTCCGGTTGTCCGGTGCTTCAAATACAACATTGATAGAATAATGGCAAACGAACCAAAAGGGGCGTACAATAGAGCTCCCGTTTTTAACGGTGAAAATTATAGCTATTGGAAAGACTGTATGCGGGTGCACATTAATTCCATAGATAGAAAGATATGGAACGTTATTCTCAATGGTCCGATTGAAATAACCATGACAAATGAGAATAACGAAGTTGTGCCAAAGCCCGAAGCACAATGGACCGACGACGATGAGCGAAAGTATAATTACGATTGGAAAGCTAAGAACATTCTAATCTCCTCATTAGGTGTAGATGAATACTACCGTGTATCCCATTGCCCTACGGCTAAGACTATGTGGGATGCACTACAAATTGCCCATGAGGGGACAAACGATGTTAAGTTGGCTCGAATCAACACTCTTATACAAGAGTTTGATCTTTTTTTCATGGAGCAAGGGGAATCCATTGCTGACATGCAAAAGAGATTTACTCATCTCATAAACAGACTACATTCACTAGGAAGACCTATTTCCAATGATCTTGCTACTAATAAAGTTTTGAGATGTCTTAGCAGGGAATGGCAGCCGAAAGTGACCGCCATCAAAGAGGCAAATGATCTTACGGTATTAGACCTGACTACATTGTTTGGCAAACTACAAGAGCATGAACAGGTACTCTTGAGTCTTGACCAACATGAAAGGAAAGAAAAGAAGGACAAAGTAAAGATGAGTGAAAAGAAGTCAATAGCTCTCAAGGCTTCTTCCTCGAAGTCTAAAGCAAAAGAGCAAAGTGATTATTCTTCAAGCGACGACGAAGAAGAAGACATAAATGAGGACATGGGGCTGTTCGTTAAACGGTATAACCGGTACGTGAGAAAGAACGGCATCCAACATTCGGAGAAGAACCTGGTAAATTTCCGAAGGCAATCAAGGTTCTCCAAAGATGACAATCAAAAAGGCAAAAAGACTAGAGGAACGTGCTATAAATGTGGAAAGCCCGGTCACTACAAACCGGACTGTCCAATGAACAACAAGGGAAAAGAAAAGGAACCATCGAAGTCACATAAGAGAGCATCAAAGCCTAGGAGGGCGTACATCGCGTGGGAAAGCGACAGTGATTCTTCCTCCTCTAATGAAAGCTCTAGTGATGAAGAAGAGTCCGTGAATCTATGTCTCTCCGCAAATCAGAAAAAGAAAAAGAAACAGGTACGTCACTCTAGATATAATATGTCATCTAATATGTCTCATTCCGAATTACAAACCGCATTCGATGTTTTACACAAGGAAGCAACTGAAGCCTTTAAGAAACTTGCTTCTAATAGAAGAATTTTTACATATTTAGAGCACAAAGTCTTAGAGTCCGAAAAGAAATTAGAGGACCTTAAGGCTTCCATTGTGAAAGATAATGAATCGGATTGTAAGGACAATAGTAATCCTTTCAACTTTGGTTGTGATACTTGTCATATTTGGCAAGGTGAGGTTAGAAACCTTAAGGCCAAATTAGACAAGGCACTTGAACCTAAAATTACATTTGCAATCGATAAAAAGGATTTTAGAAAAAGTATGATAAACCCATATCAAAAATATGCATATGTAATTAGGGATCAAGCAAGTGAAAGTGATTCTAATGTCGACTTTGTATGCTTTTACTGTTGCAAGAAAGGCCACTCCATTGGTAAATGTCGATTTAGGAGATTTCTTGTTCCTAAAGGCATCTACCAATGGTTGCCCAAACGCAACCGTCTTGTCGCTAACCTATTAGGACCCAATATGCCATTGGGTACCTCCCTTTTCTGAGTTATATTTTGACAGGTGAAATGTGTCGAGTCCACCGAGAGAAGATGGATTCTTGATAGTGGGTGCTCAAGGCACATGTCTGGAGACATATCCTTATTCATAGACTTCGTGGCTAAGAAGAAAGGGTATGTAACATACGGTGATAACAACCGCGGAGCGATACTAGGTAAAGGTAGTATAGGTAATCCCTCCTCTACTACAATTTCCGATGTGTTGCTTGTCGAAAACCTTAAACATAATCTCCTTAGCATTAGCCAATTATGCGACAAAGGTTACAATGTTTCCTTTTCAAAAGATTGCTGCAAAATTGTGCATGAAAGTGATAAGAAGAATGTGTTTATTGGTTTTAGAGTAAACAATGTGTATATGCTTGACTTGAATGTGGTATCCCCAACAAGCGATCAATGTCTCATATCTATGAGTGAAGACTCATGGCTATGGCATAGGCGCTTAGCGCATGTCAACTTTGACTTACTCAATAAGATTGTCTCAAAAGATCTAGTACTAGGACTTCCCAAAATTAAGTTCACCAAGGATCACCTTTGTGATGCTTGTCAAAAAGGAAAACAAACGAGGATCTCCTTTAAATCCAAAAAGATTATTTCAACAACGAGACCTCTTGAACTACTTCATATGGACTTGTTTGGGCCGTCTAGGATCAAAAGTCTAGGAGGAAACTATTACGGATTCGTAATAGTGGACGACTTTTCTAGGTTCTGTTGGACCATCTTCTTAGTGAGTAAAAGTGACACGTTTGCCGCTTTTGAGAGATTTGCCAAGCTCTCCCAAAATAAGTTAAATACAAACATTGTGTCAATAAGAAGTGACCACGGAGGTGAATTTGAAAATCATTTATTTGAAGAATATTGCGGTAACCATGGCATCGATCATAACTTCTCGGCTCCACGAACTCCTCAACAAAATGGGGTTGTGGAGCGTAAAAACAGAATTTTAGAAGAATTGGGAAGAACAATGATTAATGATAGTGGTTTACCAAAATACTTTTGGGCCGACGCCATTAGTACGGCATGTTATGTTTTGAATAGGGTACTCATCCGCCCCATTCTAAACAAAACTCCGTATGAACTTTTAAAAGGGCGAAAGCCTAATGTTTCTCACCTTCATGTTTTTGGATGCAAGTGCTTTGTATTAAACAATGGAAAGGAAAACTTGGGCAAGTTTGATTCAAAAGCCGATGAAGGCATTTTTCTAGGGTACTCGCAATCAAGTAAAGCATATAGGATTTATAATAAAAGATTACTAGCTGTTGAAGAGTCTGTGCACGTTACGTTTGATGAGTCCTATCCGAGAAATGTCGGAAAGGATAGTGTTGTTCATGGTGCAGGTACATCCACAGAAGACATACTCAAAGGTGGCGAAACGGGGATTGATCAACCCGATAGAGTCAAAATTGAGGAGGATAAGGATGCACACCATGAGGTAACTGAGGAAGCTCATCCGCCTACAAACGATGATCTCCCTCAAGCTTGGAAGTCGTGTAAAGATCATCCAATTGACAATATTCTCGGAGACATCACAAAGGGAGTCACCACTCGATCTAAGCTAAGTAACTTTTGTTATCACTTCGCTTTCGTTTCACAAATAGAGCCTAAAAACCCCAAAGAGGCCCTACTCGATGAGCACTGGTTTTTATCGATGCAAGAGGAACTAAATCAGTTTAAAAGAAACGAGGTATGGGACCTTGTCCCTCCTCCGCGAGGCCATCGAGTAATCGGCACCCGATGGGTGTTTAGGAACAAGTTGGACGAAAACGGGGTAATAACCCGTAATAAAGCGAGATTGGTCGCTCAAGGGTATAACCAAGAGGAAGGCATCGACTATGAGGAAACTTATGCGCCGGTTGCCCGACTCGAGGCTATACGCCTTTTACTCGCCTTTGCATGTGCAAAGGATTTTAAGTTATTTCAAATGGATGTTAAAAGTGCGTTCCTTAACGGTCACATAAATGAAGAAGTATATGTGTCTCAACCTCCCGGTTTTGAATCTCATGAATACCCTGAACATGTTTACAAGTTAAAAAGAGCTTTATATGGTCTCAAACAAGCTCCTAGAGCTTGGTATGAGCGACTAAGTAAGTTTTTTTACTTAATCAGGGGTACTCACGAGGAAAGGTTGACACTACACTCTTCATTAAACGTCAAGGAAAGCACTTGATTTTGGTGCAAATCTATGTTGACGATATTATATTTGGATCCACTAACATGAATCTCGTGAGAGAGTTTTCTGACCTCATGCAGGGCGAATTCGAGATGAGTATGATGGGGGAGCTCACATACTTCCTCGGCCTGCAAATTAAACAACTCCAAGAAGGGACATTCGTGAGCCAAACAAAATATTGTTTGGACTTGATCAAGAGATTTGACATGGCAAAATCCAAGGCCATAGACACCCCAATGCCTACATGCGTAAATTTGGATAAAGATGAAAATGGCAAGGACGTAGAGGTAAAACGATATAGAGGTATGATTGGTTCACTTCTCTATCTTACTGCGTCACGTCCTGATATTATGTTTAGTGTGTGCATGTGTGCACGATACCAATCATGTCCCAAAGAATCCCACCTAAAAGCTGTTAAACGAATTCTTCGATACCTGTCAGGTACCCCGAAGTATGGATTGTGGTATTCTAAGGGTAGTGATTGCTCGTTGGTAGGTTACTCCGATTCCGACTTTGCCGGGTGCAAATCGGATAGGAAAAGCACTAGTGGTACATGTCATTTGTTTTCAAACTCCTTGGTTAGTTGGCATAGCAAGAAACAAGTTTCAGTTGCTTTATCAACGGCCGAGGCGGAATACGTTGCCGCGGGAAGTTGTTGTGCTCAAATTCTGTGGATTAAGCAACAACTACTAGATTTCAATCTTAAACTTGAACGTATTCCTATCCTATGTGACAACACTAGCGCTATTAACCTTACCAAAAATCCCGTATTACACTCTCGCACTAAACATATAGAAATTCGACACCATTTTCTTAGGGACCATGTTGAGAAAGGTGATGTTGTATTTGAACACGTTGACACTAAAAACCAACTAGCGGACATTTTCACAAAGCCGCTAGCAACGGAACCTTTCTTTCATATCCGCCGAGAACTTGGCATCCTCGACATTTCGGAACGGGAATAATATTTGCTGATGTTATCTTATTTCATTCAAATAATCATGCTGTTGTACTTCTAACAATTTGATATTCGTGTAAGTACAAGTATGTTGTTTATCAAGCTACTCCGGCATTAAGGTGATATTGTTCCATTTCTCTCTCTATCTCTCTCTATATATTTTTATGTGATCTCAAAATAAAATATGTGATGCATAGTTGACCTATCTGTTATGTATTGAATATTGTTTGATTAAACACTATTGTGGCATTTTGTCTGCATCAACTAAGCATCATAACATAGGTAGCAAAAGAAAAATTCTGAGTTTTCGTGGCTTGAGTCGACCATATCAGAACAGAGGTCGACGCACTCTGTTCAAAATCTGTGATTATCAAAAATTCTACAGCATGCGTCGACGCATGCAGGGCTATGGTCGACGGCTCGCAAAAAATCCCAGTTTTTTCTTTAGCGCTAACTGTTCAAATTCTGCATTTATTAAATTCAAAGCATGCATCCATTCATATTCTTTGGTAACCGCAACTATTCCTATCCACTCCTACTTTTCTCTCTTCTCCACAACTACTTGCCTCCTCCACTTACCCACAAACCCTAAGTGTGTTTGCAACAGAAAAGAGTTCACCTTCTCTCCATCTTCAACTTGTCTCTTACCCATGGCAACCTATGCTCGCCGAAAAAGATCACGAGGGTCAACCTCCGGAACAGTGCCAATCACTGCAGAATCCCTGGTTCATCCGTCTCGTCGGGAAAACTTTAACAAAGACATTGGTAAGAGGAAAGTGGTTCGACAACACGCCTTCTATGAACTGGTTGCTGAACGCATGCATCTGGGTGAGTTCATGAACTTTCTTACTTATCATGGTGTTGAACGATTTGTTGAATGCAATGTACAATATAGCGAAGATCTGGTGCGTGTCTTTTACTCTGAATTGAATGATAAATTTCACGGAGAAAACTTTCATTCCCATATTGGAACAACTCAAGTGACTGTAAATACTGAATTCTGGAGTAAGTATTTTGATATGTCTGTAGAGGATGGTGAACCTCCCCTAGCCGAAGTGACCGATTCTAAAACTCTTGAAGGTTATGAGTATAACAAAGCACTGAATAATATGCTCAAGAGGCCTTATCCGGAGCACATTGTAAACAGTGCGGCTTTTCCGAGGTCCGTCACATCCGGAAAACTCAGAACATTTGCAAGGATCCTTCAATGGATTGTGGCGCGCATTCTGCGGCCTAAACAAGGTGGTTTGTCAAGAGTCGAACAAGCTGAAGTGCATCTCATCCATATACTAGGTCACGGCATTAAAATTAACTGGCCGTACTATATTACAAGCCGGATGTATGAACTAAGAGACTCCAAGCGAGGCACCGCGCTCGCCTATGGCTCATTCATTCAGGAAGCTTTAAACTCTGCAGGTATCAATTACCCGTCTTTTCCGTATACTCCAATTTCTTCCGATAAAGAGTTCAGTTCAAAGGTCTTTGCTATGATGGGATATGTGTGGGATCAGTCGCTCAAAAAGTACAGATTTTATCGGCGCTCAACCATGGCTGCAGCTGCCTCCTCGAGTGAAGAAAGTGCTGATGAGTCAGAGGGTGGAGAAGATGAAGAAGCAGAAGGAAGCTCAAGTGAAGATGAAGACAATCAAGGTGACAATGCAGGAGAGGCACAAGAAACCGCTGATGAGACTCAGCTGGACCACGATATTAATGAAGGTCATCAACCATACGTGCCTTCTGAAAACTATCAACAAACATATCAAGATGACAATCAACACAATAACTGGTCTGCCTACTCAAACCAACAGGAAAATGAGGATGAGGAGAATAACCAAGGCTGGGGTGAATGGCAATACACCGGGTGGACCACCCTTGGCAAATTCTATCAGCCGTATCAACCAAGCACTGCAGACCCACCTTCTCCTCAACAACCGTCAAACAATTCGGAGATTTTAGAAATGATGCAGTCGATGCAGTTGGAACAGCGAAATTTTATGACCAATATGCAGGAACAACAGCAACATTTCATGAGGGATCAAAATGAAAGAATGGCACAAATTCGTTCTGAACTGCATAACCAAAATGAACGGATCAGTGGAATGTCGACTCAGCTGGACGCTCGATTCGAGACTCTAACTCACTGTCATCAAGCTGAAGAGCGCGCCATTGTCGACAGTCTTGACTTTTTGAATAACATCACAGAAGAATTTACTGATCTAGCTCATCCCCAACGCCATCCTCATTACTATGACAGGCGTGGTCGTGGTCGCGGACGTGGACGGGGCTATTAGCATGCGCTCATATGTCATTTGTTGTTTCCTGTTTTGGCTTGCATTCATTTTGTTTGTTGTGTTTTGCTTTTCTGCCCAAACTCACTATGATTGTTGCTTACTTCTATGTTGCTATCATGACATTTTTGTGGTTCTGTAATCTATTAACTGTTATCTCCATCGTATGTATAACTGTTGTTTCCTTCTCATCTGTTGGTATCTCATTTATGCATGATTCAATGTGTTGTTATTGTGTCACGAGTTTACCTCTTTTTGATGTTGTCAAAGGGGGAGAAAAGACAAGTAGATTGTAGATCACAACAGCTATGACTGTAAAAGAAAGGGGGAGCTTACTACTATGTTAAAGATATCGCATGTTGTGTTCACCAAGCTTCGCACAGGTTTGTCATCATCAAAAAGGGGGAGAATGTGAGGGAAAACTGTCTCACAACATACGTTCTCAAGTTTCGATGATGACAAAGTACATCCTCGGATGAATCGGAGTCGTCATGCATACTTACGATGATGACAAAGTACAACCTCGGATGAATCAGAATCGTCATGCAATACTTAACATATTACATCCTTCCTATATCCTTTTAAATCATCATATTTCATTGGCAATATATGTGACTAATGTTTGGTCGTGACAAGATGCACGAAACAACAAACATATCAATTTTTGCAGGTTTTGTAGCTATGAGTCAACCATACCACTCAGCGCATGAAGCTGTGTATTCCCCACGGGTCAGCGCATGGAACCATGCGTCGACCGTTAACTTGGCGCATGCAGGTTTAAGAATCAGACGGCTCAGCGCATGAAGATCATGCGTCGACCGCTGACTCGGCGCATGACAGTTTGAGTGTCACACGGCTCAGCGCACGCCGACCCTATGGTCGACCGTTCGCGCGCAGAATCAGAAATTCTGCTATGTTTCATTGATCTGTCAACTGTTTGTTTTGTGTATTACTATAAATAGCTGTCTTTTCAATTTTAACAACTAACATTTTTTTTACAACATTTTTGAAAGCATTGTGAGAAAGTGTTCAGGTCAAGAAACGTGAAAGAGGTGCATCAGTGTTCTTCATCTTCATCGTTCAATCAACTCACAAATCCTCAAATTACAGATAATCAATTTTTTGCTGCGGTTTGTGGTTTGCTCGACGGTGATAAGGTTCGAACGCGTGATTGAAGATCCGGTTCGAGTGGAAGCTGGTGCAGGTGTTTCTTGGGAGAAAACCTTTGAGGTTTTACCTATCAAGACTACAGGTTTTGAAGGCTTTTGTTACGGAATCGTCGGTTCAACAATCAAGCGAGTGCGAAGGTGATTGATTAGCGGAAGGTTGATCAATCTAGTAGCTAGGGCGTTGAAAGGTTGAAGACGTTCCGGGTTCAATTTGGGTGTGTCTAAGATCAGCCGTGCCGAAGGTTTGATCAACGGAAGAGTTGTCAATAAGGTGGCTGCAATCGGAGGTCATTCACATCAAATTGGAGGACTTGATTCATCTTGAATCAAGGGGCAAGAAGTGATAGAAATTATCAGCATCATTGAGATTGTTTGTATCAATTGTCTATCGATTCTTGTGTATAACTATTCTACCAAACAGGTGATATCTATTCAATACATATCTCAATTCTCTTTGTAGAATTGAGGGCAGACGTACCCCAACGCGAGGACGACTGGGGGAACTGCCTCATCAAATCTTGTGTTCCTTTATTTTCTGCATTTTCAATTACAGCTTAAAAATTAAGTGATTCTAGAATAAGTGATTTTGTCAAATTGTAGTATTGATTGAGTGAGTTGGTGAAACACTGTTTTTTAACTACTAAGTACAATAGAAATACTGTACTAAGGCTTTTTCAATCACTCATTCAAACACAAATATCATTTAAGGTATTTGTGCACACCAACTGTTCGACAAAAGTGCTGAACTAAAATTGCCTTAAGTTTGCTGCTAGTTTTGTGCACACCAACTGTTCGACAAAAGTGCTGAACTAAAATTGCCTTAATTTTGCTGCTAGTTTTGGTGTAATTTTTGATCATTGGAATAAGGAAATAGTACGAGTGAATCACATCTGAGTTTTGCATAAAAGTGTGTAGTGATTTACTATCCGTTATCGTCTTAAATTCATCCGCTTGACGCATATCCGGCTCTCCAATAGTTGTTCGTTTTAGACTATATTTTCCAAGGCCGCTTCCGCATTTGAAAACAATTTTGAAAACCAATTTTATTGGTAGCGCCACTCAAATTTTTAAAAGGGATCTATTCAACCCCCCCTTCTAGATCCGTGCCTTAGTCTAACATATGAGACCCGTGAGGAGTAGTAATAATAGCCCCGATTCCATTGCCATATGAATTAATCGCTCCGTCGAAAACCAGTTTCCACTGAGATCTAGTCTTGGGACCCTCGTCAGGTAAAAGCTCATCACAGTCTTTTATCTTCAAAAACATGACATCTTCATCTGGGAAATCAAACTTCATCGGCTGATAATCCTCAATTGGCTGTTCCGCTAGATACTCTGACAGAACGCTTCCCTTAATGGCTTTTTGGGAAACATATTGAATATTGTACTCCGTTAAAACCATTTGCCATCGGGCAATCCTTCCGGAGAGTGCTTGTTTTTTGAAAACGTACTTGATCGGATCCATCTTCAAAATCAATAGGGTTGTGTGGTTTAACATGTACTGTCTCAAACCCTTAGCGGCCCAAGCGAGTGCACAACATGTTTTTTACAGCATTGAGTATCTTGACTCACAATCAGTGAACTTCTTACTCAAATAGTAAATGGCATGCTCTTTTCTACCCGACTCGTCTTGTTGACTGAGCACACATCCCATTGAATTCTCAAGAACCGTGAGGTACATGATCAGTGGTCTCCCTGCAACTGGAGGCATGAGTATTGGAGGTTCCTACAGATTTTCTTTTATTCTTTCGAATGCCTTCTGGCAATTTTCATTCCACCTGACCGTTTAATCTTTTCTTAGCAATTTGAATATCGGTTCACAAGTGGCTGTAAGATGAGATATAAACCTTGCGATGTAATTTAATCTCCCCAGGAAACCACGAACCTCTTTTTCCGCTCTCGGCTCAGGCATATCTTGTATAGCTTTTATTTTGGCAGGATCTACCTCAATACCCTTTTCACTGACAATGAAACCTAGTAACTTTCCCGATCTCACCCCGAAGGTGCACTTGTTAGGATTCAGCCTCAGCTTGAACTTCCTCAACCTTTCGAACAATTTCAGAAGATCGACCAGATGTCCTTCCCCCGTCTGCGACTTTGCTATCATGTCATCAACATAGACTTCAACCTCATGATGAATCATATCATGAAACAAAGTGACCATCGCCCGCTGGTAAGTTGCCCCTGCATTTTTCAATCCAAAGGGCATCACCTTGTAGCAAAAAGTCCCCCATGGCGTGATGAAAGTAGTTTTTTCCATGTCCTTTAGGGCCATCTTGATCTGGTTATACCCAGAGAAGCCATCCATGAAGGAAAACACAGAATATTGAGCAATGTTATCAACCAACATATCGATATGGGGGAGCAGGAAATCGTCTTTCGGGCTCGCTTTATTCAGATCTCGATAATCAACGCACATCCTGACCTTTCCATCCTTCTTAGGCATAGGAACAATATTAGCGACCCACAAATAGTAATTTGTGACAGCAAGAAACCCAACATTCAACTGCTTCTGAACTTGTTCTTTGATCTTGGCTGCCATGTCAGGCCTTGTCCGTCTCAACTTCTGCTTGACTGGCGAGCATTCTTCTCTGAGAGGTAACCGGTGTACCACAATATCTGTATCCAACCCAGGCATGTCTTGGTAAGACCAAGCGAAGATATCCTTATACTCACGGAGTATTTCAACCAATCTTCTCTTGATACTGTCTTCCAATGCATCCCCTACTTTAACCTCTTTCGTATCATCCTCGGTACCCAGATTGATAATCTCAATATCCTCCTAATGAGACATAATGACCCTTTCCTCCTACTTGAGAAGCCTGGCTAACTCTTCGGGTAGTTCACAGTCTTCGTCAGTCTCTTCTTCAGCTTGATAAATGGGATTATCAAAGTCATACGAAGTCATAGCTGAACCTAAATCGATGGAATCTGATAGAAAAGACCTACATGAGGATGTTTATGTTTATTATGAGATGCAACAAACAAAACATATTGCCATTTTTCTGTTTAATATAAATTCAAAACAAAAACAAGAAAAACAGGGATCACAATATTTGAATGCGAAAACGCCCTTTATTTAATGATAAAGTGCAAATAACAAGAGGGCCTCACAAATGGGTCACTACGTCTTGGGAAAAACATAGGACTGAACATAATCAAAACAATGAACATTACTCTGCAGCAGTAACATGAATGACTTCTTCAGTAGTCCAGTTGCACAGCTTCTGGCCAGGAGTACACGGACGAATCCAAGCATCCATATCGCAGTCACTGTCACCTTCATCATCTCCAACGACATTAATCCTGTCAAATATCACACCACTGTTGGTGAACTGCACAGGTCCCCTGAACCTCAGAATGCTCTGAGACGAACTGGAGGGTTTGTATCTCAGGCCGAACTTGTCCTTCTTGATGGGAACATTAAGAACTTGGTCCCACTTCTAAGACGAGCCGGATTCTATGATAGCACGAGCCTCCTTGAGCGATGACATCGAAACCTCTGGGCTCTTGACTTCTACAGGAGACTTCCCCTGAATCTGAACTGTTTCGAATGCCATGCAGAGTGTTTCATGGATCTCCCCATCCACTTCCACGTACTTGAAGGATGACAAATGGCTAACCATAATATCCTCCTCACCGCATACCGTGACTATCTTCCCTTCCACCATATACTTCAACTTTTGATGCAACGTTGAAGTGACTGCCCCTGTAGCGTGTATCCAAGGTCGGCCAAGCAAACAACTGTATGCTGGATGGATATCCATAATGTAGAAAGTTGCATCAAAGATCTCTGGTTCGATCTGAATAGGCATCATGATCTCTCCAAACACTGATCTCTTAGATCCATCGAAAGCCCTTACGACCAAATCACTTGGCGTGCATGTCAAACCTTGAACGTCCAACTTCATTAACGCCTTCTTGGGAAGCACATTGAGGGATGATCCTGTATCAACCAGGACATGCGACATCAAAGAACCTCTACATTCCAAAGATATGTGCAAAGCACGATTATGGTTTCTTCGGGCAAGAGTCAGATCCAGATCAGTAAAACCAAGACCATTACCGACTTTCACATGAGCTACTACCCCCTCAAACTGATTAACAGAAATCTCCTGGGGTATGTATGCTGCATTCAAGATTTTCAATAAAGCATTGCGGTGCGCCTCCGAACTCAACAACAATGACAGGATAGAAATCTTTGAAGGAGTCTGGTTTAAGTGATCCACAATCTTGTAGTCAATTTTTCGAATGAGTCTCATAAATTCCTCCGCATCCTTCGAAAGATCATCAGCACCGACTTGTGGTTGGACATTCTCTTCAATTACGGCCTTTCTCTTCCCTTTGTCATTCTTATCAATGTTAACCTCTGGTGGCGAAAAGACCATACCACTTCTGGTGATACCTCCAGCCCCAACTATATTCTCAACCGACGAATTTCCATCTGTAGGCACAGTCCATTCCTGCCTTTGCCCATTACAGAACACCTCTCCCCCATAATTCCACGGGATAGCTCTAGTGCTCTAGTATGGCACAGCTCCAGGTACAATAATGATAACCGGAGCTGGCCTAGCAGACGCTGAACTATTGATTGTCCGGTATGGAATGGATATCATAACAACTTTGCTTCCATCATTACTCACTCTATTCTCAACATCTTCTTTCACAACTTTATCAAATTGCAAACAACCTTCATTAATCATTCTCTGAATACCCTTTTTTAAAAGATCACAACCCTCAGGCTTCACTTCACATTCTGAGCAGTCAGCGAAACAACCAGGAAACACCCCCTTCGTCAACAAAGTAACCTTCACAAAGTTTAGCAGAGTCCCCAAATCCTTAACATCAGTTATCAGATTTAATCTTTCTCCTTCAATAACAGTGTTGGCTCCTGCCACACCATGATTCAGCATCAGGTTTTGAGTCACATTCGGTCCACCGTTGGTGAAATTGATAGCTTTGGAATCAAGCAAGTCCTATACTTTATGCTTGAAAGCTTTGTAGTGGTCAATATCGTGCCCTGGAGCACCTGAGTGAAAATCACAATGAGTGTTCGCATTGTACCCAGCAGGTGGCGGATCAGTGAGAGGAGCCAAAGTCCTCTTCTGAACTAATTGTAACTGCAACAAATATTGTAACAACTGAGAATATGGCATCGGAGGATTCGCGAACTGCCTATCAGCCATTCTGCGCCTAGCAGCCTAAGGTCGCAGAACATTGACTCGCTGTTGAGCTGCAGCCGGGATATCTACTGTAGCGACTTGTTGATGATAACGGGACTGAGCTCTACCTTTACCCTTGTGAGTAATAGTATTTGCATCCCCCTCCCTTCTCTTGGGGTTTGCAGAATATGGCTTCCTTGTTCCTCCCGAAGAGGATCCACCACCATTCGAAAACTTACCAGACTTGATTCCACTTTCAACTCTCTTGCCAGCTATTACTAGATTAGAAAACCCTGCAGACATGCAGACTATCAACTTCTCAAAGTACACACCAGGAAGCGAAGCCATGAATAGGTCGATCAGTTCCCTTTCAACCATAGGGGGTTGCACTCTTGCGGCTAAATCCCGTCACCTCTGGGCGTATTCCTTGAAACTCTCAGTACTTTTCTGCGACAAACTCTGCAATTGTACCCTGTTTGGTGCCATATCACTATTATACTGATAGTGACGCACAAAAGCCTCGGCCAATTCTTTCCAGCTGCAGATATGATTTCTCTCGAGTCCCATATACCATTCCAAAGACGCCCCTGCCAGACTATCTTGGAAAAAAATGCATTAGCAGCTTTTCATCATTGGAATAAGCATACATCTTCCTGAAATACGCCCGAACATGCATTCTTGGACAAGTCGTCCCTTTATACTTATCAAAATTGGGCACCTTGAATTTGGGAGGAATCCTGACCCCAGGAACTAGACCAAGATCAGACATATCAAGGCCCAAAGAGTTCTGATTCTCAAACGATTTCATTTTCTCCTCAATCAGCTTAAACCTTTTGTCAGCTTCAATTGGTAAACCACCCTCCATATCTCTCATGGAAAACACATCATCCTAGTTATCTTCCCAATGAGGGCCAGCAGCCCCGTGCATAGTGCACACACTTCCATTACCAGCAATATTACCATTCTCATTCGCAGCTCCTCCGCCCGGAGGTATGACAACAGTAGGAATACCCTGTGGGATAAATCCACCGATCGGCGGAGGGATAACACCAGCTCCTCCGTGCAAAACACCCTCTTCATCAACCCGTGATACTAACGGCTGGACCAAAGTTCTTAACTGTTCCTTCCCACTAGCAATAGTCTGCATCAGCTCCATGAATTGGGCCATGCCAGCCCTGACTTCCTACAATTCGGCTTGAACCTGATCCATCACTTTTCGCTGATTCCCTCGAGTCGGATACCTGTAGAAACTGAACTCCTCAACTTCCTCAATCCTGAACTGAAGAAAACCAAGCAGAGTTAGGAAAAGAAGGCCACCGAGAACACCTGCGATGCAAATGAAAATGCAAGATCCAAAATGCAAACATGCCTATGTATGCACAGGGGGATCTCCCCCTTGATTCCAGTTTCAATAAACAAGAAGCAGAGATGGACAAACACACCACAATAATCTCTTCATATATCAGGTAAAGCTGAGATAATACAATCAAATGAGAAATATCCGCATACAAAGATGTATTGATCTCATCCAACATCCCTGGTGATGATCAAGATATAAAAGCAAACGAAACTACAAAAGATAAAACTCTCTAGTAGCCATGATCTCTACTCCAGTCCTCAGACTCATTAAGCATCTCTTTTGTATCTGGGTGATCTAGTATGGCAACCAACTCGCTGACGAGGACATCCCTCTTGCGTATCACATCCCAGAGATAATGACAATGATCCTCCCAAGCATCTTCGCCGAAGGCATCCACAAGCCTGGGTCTCTTCACCTCTGCTCGAATCTTGAACTCTTCGAGTGCTGATAAAGTTTCCTGGTATTTCTGCTCAATTGTGCTTCTGCGAAACAATTCTAACAATACCTCCCTCTCCTTAGCCTTGAATTACGTTCTCAGCTTATCAACCGGAATATGAAGTCGGTCCTCCCTACTTTTGTTGGCAGTCAAGGTAGCATTCCATTGCTCATTGAATTTGGATATCTTTAGATAGGCTCTGTCTAAATCCTCATTCTTACTCTTCAGAATGTCACAAGTGCTTTTTAGATCAAGACCAAATTGCTTCTATGCTTGTACCTGATCAGCAAGTTCTTTCTCCAACTTGATCAAGGATTCTGACTTTGTCTTGGCCAAATAAACAACTTCACCCCTATCATGTTTCAGCTGACTGATTTGCTGCTTCAACTCTTCATTCTCTTTGCGCAACTCTTCCTTCTCTACCCAAAGCTTGGTATATCTCAGAAGACGGTTGTAGGTGGCTCAATGACTAAGGGATACAATGGTGCTTCAACAGGAAACGGCAGTAATACCTCTTTAACCCTCTTCTGAATCCACTCCAAGTAGGGATCATATGCTCTACAATCTCCTTTGCCTAAAGAAAGCTTTCCCTTCTTGTGAATTTTACTCCAAGCGTCCACAAATCTGGCCGAGATACAAGGATCAACGACACCTATGAAGTACAGAGATTCCTGCACTTCTTCTTCTTTCGGAGGTCCTTTCAAAGCATAACCAAACTGTCTGACAGCTAGAGAAAGATTATAGTTGATGTCGCCTTTCCTCCCTATCAAGGGCACATTAGGAAAGCTACCACAACTAAAGATAAGCTCGCTGTTGCACCCCAAAATTTGCCTAACCTTTTCTTACTTGGTTTATGTTTCATTGCATTAGCATTTGCATAGCATAGAATTGTTCATTTAACAGGGGATCAAGTGTGGAGCCTATCTAGAGGTCTTATGCAAGTTTAAGAAGTCACCATAATCATCAGGAAAAAGGGTTGGGTTCTTGAGGAGTTCAGCTGTTTGTATGGGGTTAGTCCCCTAATTTGAGGACCAATTGAAGATCATCAAGGGATGGTAAGGTCTTGACCAAGGTGACAGGGTGTGAGTATAGCTCACTGAAGTGCTTTGAAGGTCATGGTGGAGCTCAATTAATTCATTATGCCAAGTGTGAAGTAGGGTTTTCATCTGAGTAACCCTAAGTTAACTGTGCAAGTGAAGGGGATCAAAGCTCATTTCCAGGTCTTTGCAATCATGGATAGTTGTGTTGAGACACATGAGATAATATTCCAAGATCAATCCAAGAAGAATTCAAAGTGTGAGGAGTTGCTAAATTAGGGTTCTCAGGGTAAAATCCCCTATTTAGTGTCTAACTTCAAGACCACTTATCTCAAGATGCAAGTTTCATCTCCATTTTTGGCCAACATGAAACTTGTAGATCATGCTCTTAGCTTTAATTTTAGTACTATAAGTCCTCCATTGGATTTATAGAACTCAAGTTATGGTCCAGACAAGTTACAGGTCATCTGAGGAATGTGAAATTTGTTTGTGAAAGTTCACCAACTTCCGAGGAACGTTTGACCTAGGAGGGTGTTTCTCCTAAACTTTTAGCCAACATGAAAGTTGTAGGTCTTGACCTTAGCTTTCCAAATTGTATTATAAGTCTTCCATATGATTTGTAGAACTCAAGTTATGAGGTTTACAAGTTAGGGGTATTTTGGGAAAGTAGGATTATAGGTCATTTGACATTATAGGTCATTTTCTCCATCTTGCAAGCCTCAAATGCAATTTTGTTCAACATGGAACTTGCTCAAAATATGGTTTTTAGGTCAACCAAGAGATCATGGTGAATTGATTTGGTCCATAGTAAGAGTTGACTTGAAGTGGTTTGAAAGAAGAGAAATTAAAGGCATTATTTGGTGGGAAATTCAAATAAATTGTTATGTGTACAAAATATGCCAAATGACCACTCAATTTGATAAGAAGTGATGATTTAGAAACATTGGCAAATCTAGAATTTTCAATTGACTCATAATTCATGGTGTTTTGACATGTTTCTTCACAAATAAGCAACACTTCACAAATCATTCACAAAGGCAATTTGGAAGCTCTAGCTGATCTGAATCTATTCCAAGGGGGTTATGCAAGCTAACCAAAGCTTCCCAAGCAAACTGTTGAGCCAAAATCGTGCATGGCATGTTCAAACTCTTTGGAGAAATTGGATTTTTGGATCTCTGATTTTAGGCTTGGACTGGGCCTCTAGAAGGTTCTAATCAGTTTTATAAATGATTAGAAACTCATTTGGGCAAGGGTTGGTGATTCATTGGTGCTGAATTCAGAGATTGCAACTCAAATTCTCAAGCTTCAACTCAAATTCGAGTTCTCATTTCAAGCCAGTTTCAGATCAAATTGAAGATTTGATCCTCTTTCTTGCACTTTATTAAAGGAATCTGGAGGTTTTGGAAGCTTGAAACGTGTTCTAACTACCTCTGTTTGAAGCTACATTCAAGGTTGGTAAACCTCAAATTTCCTCTTAATCTAGCATGATGTAGTTAGAAACAAGCATGTGGCTAGGATCTATGTGAAACTTAGCACGTTTTAGGATTAAATTGGTAGCAATTGGTGATGATTGATCATGTGGTGCAATTTCTGTTTTGATTCGAAACACTTTGATCTGGATGAATTAATACAAGTGAGATAGCTTAGGTTAATCAGTGTTAGATGATGATCATTTCTATGCCAGTAATTTGAAGTTTGGTGAAGATTGATGTGTTGACATATTTTGGATCTTGATTCGGTTTTGAAAATCTAGAAGGTTTCAGTTAAGTTGGAGTTCATTTTCGTGATCAACATGAAATTCTGAGCAAGATTGATATATAGTTTGTATTTTCTGGTTGCCTATAATTTGGTCTCCATCGGAGAAGACGGTGGCGCCACCGTCCGGGCCACCGTCTGGATTTGAAGCTTCGTCTGAGCTCAAGGAAGGAGACAAGTGCATGGCTGTTGGATTTGTCTGATGAGAGGACTTGGTATTGTGATCGTATGGCTGAGATTTAAACCTGGGATTCGCTCCAATGCAAAACGCAGTCGTTCTATTAATTGACATGGCATCTGACTGGGCTTCTACGTGGCTGCATGCGTGTGTGATCTCTAGCCTTAGGATTAGCTTGCCTGGTCCATCAATCCAACGCCTTTGATTATTTCCAGCAGTTTATTTCATTTAATTCTTTTTTTTTTATTTTCTTTTATTCCATTTTACTTCTAAAATCATTTTTAATTTCAATAATTGTTAGAAAAATAAAATAAAAACATGCTCATGTTCCTCTTTTAATTTGTGATTTTTCTATGATGTTAGATTTAATTTTTGATGATTTTTCAATTTAATTCATATTTTTCTTATTTTGGATATTTCATTAATTTTGCATAATTGAGCTGTCTGTTTGTTGATTTTTGTTCTATCAACTGGTTTGGAACTTTTTTGTGAATTTTTGATAAATTCTAGGTTAGAGATGTATGCTCCCATATGAATTTTGTCACATTTTTTAGAAAATCATAGGTTCTGTTTTAGAGGTAGGTTTAGAGCCTTTCCCCATTAATGGTTTCCCTTGATACCTTTCAACTTAGGATTTTATTAGAGGACTTAGAAATTGAATTAGGTTCTGATATTTGAACTATAGATTATTAACAAACGTATGTCCCCACAGAAAAATAATTAGATTTTTAGGATGTGTTTTGCTTTTTTAGATAGAATATTCAAGTTGTTTGTTCATTTGGTGCTTCAACCTTGGTGATTGTTTTGGAATGGACTCAAAGTGGGCTTTTCTTGCATGTTGGGCTTCTGGTTCCTCTTGGATGATGTCATAGGCATGATGAAGCTTTTGTGGAGTGGCTGGTGGAGCTTGGCTTGGAGTTTTTATTTTCTTTTTGTTAGCCTTTTGTAGCTTATAAGATTAGGGTTTTTAGGAGAGAGCTTTAGAAGTATTTTTTTTCCCTTCAAATAAGCATGGTTGGTTTCACTTGCTCTCCATTCTCATCCTATGATTCAAAGTCCTCATGTGAAAGTCTCATCCCTCCTTTGGAGGGATGTCTGACATTTTACAATGAGTAGAACTTTTGAGGATGCCTTTCTCTGATGACTGGTTGAGTGTCAGGAGGGATTCCTTTGGTTTCCTTCCTGCTTCCCATCATCAAATACTCATCTTGTTGATTCTCTTCATTCTTGGTGGAGTGGTTTGGTAGAGTTTGAAGATGGAGCATCCCTTTCCTTCTCTTGAAGATGGTGTGAACTTGAAGAGCAGTTACAGACTTTGGATTGGATTGCTGTCAGAAGATTGCTCTGCTGTGGAGATTGCTGGCTTGTTTTCCCTGTTTGTCTGTTTTCTTTTTTTTCTACTGTATTGATATGATTTGCTTGGAGTGTTGCATTAGATTTAGGCTTCATGTAGATGATCATAGGCCTAAGAGCATCTTAAGGGTTGAACTTCTTCCCTTGCTTGTATTGCATTAGAGGTTGAGTTTCTCCCTCTGCTTGTATTTTTACTGTGTGTCTTTGCTTGCTGGTATTTGGTAGGGCTCAGCTCCCTTGCCTGTGTGGTGTGTGGCCTTTATGCCTTGTTCGTTTAGAAGTTGAGCTTGGCTCCTTCTGCTTGTGTGATGCATAACATGCATTTTATTTACAGCATTTTGTTCACAGTAATTTCTTTTCAGTTAATTTGTTTACTGTTTGTTTTCCTTTGCCATGTTCCCCTAGGAACTCTGACTTCTCTTGTTCAAGAGAAGTTATGACAGACATTAGGGTTCTAACCATGCATGATAACTTTAGTTAGCTTCCCTTCTAACCTCAACTGTAGGTCCATTTTGCATGACAACTTTAGGATTGGATCAGTTCCCCTTTAGTGCGTCTTTTGTCTTCTCATCTGCAAATAAAATCAAAATACAGTAATAAAGGTTAATTGACGTCGTACGTTATGAGCCTTAAGCTACTTGAGAAAGGATTGTTGGAGAGTTTCTTTTCAGCAATCTGGATGTTTAGTATGGTACCCTTTGGGTGACATGTGACACATTCATTCTCAGGTCATAGTCTCTAGTGCGATATCAGTTGCAAACATCCATAAAAAAGACACTTCTCTAAAAAACAGAAAACAAAGATCAAACTCTTTTTGTCCTCTTGTACCTTTAATCCCTTGGGAAAATTTTTTCATAAGAAGAGTTCTGTTAACTCCCGGTTCTACCGTAAACGGTAAACGCCTAAGTCTTCAATGGTCGAGCTGCATACACCAACTGCTGGAACCGTCTGTTAACTTTATCGGATAAAAAAGACAAACCTGTGTCCCTCGTGTCCTGAACTACGTTTGCTCTGATCTTTCATTCTGTGTGAAAGTACGTAGGCACGAGATGGGATATCTTGGCGAGCAACCTTCCCCTGTAGTTAGGCGAACTACGTTGACTCTGATTTCTCGTTCCAGACGGGAATATGTAGGCATAGAACTGCTGTGTTCTGCCGAGTCATTTTCTTTTCTTTTCAGACCAGACCTTTAGTGTAGATAGATATAACAAACCCATCAGATAAACACATAAGCGTGGATCCCATCGAGTACGATGGACGTGAGGGGTGCTAATACCTTCCCCTTGCGTAACCGACTCCCGAATCCAGACAATGGTTGCGATGACCTTGTCTTATACCTTTTGCGTCAGGTTTTTTCCGATCGTTTCCTTTCCCGTTCTGAGGGATAAATAACGAAAGGTGGCGACTCTTCTATCTTGCCGGCCTCGTTTTTCGCAGTAGCGACACTCGCGTCCCAGCAGGTCTCGGTTGAACCAGACGATGTTATTTTCTATTAAACCCATAAGCCTCTTTGACCATTTAGATGAATTCCTCAAATCCACAAAAGCTCCAGAGCGAGGAAGGTGATCAACAAACCACTTATGCAACAGCGGTGCACAACAAGAAACCATCTTTCTTCTTCTTTTCTCGTTCTTGTAATGTACCAAATGATACAAATCTCCCAGAAGAGTAGGTACGGGGTTCCTGGAAGCGAAGATATGAAAAGCATCAAAATCCGCAAAGTACGGTACATTGAGAAACAACACAATGCCATAAACACACAGAGCCAAGATAGCACTGAAAACCACCCAACAACCCTTTCCAGCATACTCTCGGGCTTTGTCCATCAAGAAAGATAAAGTAAAGCCGGAAACTCCATTTCTGCTGATAACATGGTCTACCAAGTCAGAGGCGCTCAAAGAAAGAGCGGCGGATAACTTCTCAAGATTAGGTTCTTCCTCGGAGCTGAAGAATGGCACCTTATCTAGGATCGGAACACCTAAGATGAAGGCGAATTCTTCCAAAGTCGGAGCCAACACATAGCCTGGGAATGTGAAACAGCGCAGTGGCGGATCATAAAACTGTAACAGGGTATGAATAGCTCCATACTCATAGCTCGTGATCTTACGGACAAGATTCAAAATACCCCCATAATCTTCCCTGAAGGTTTCCAGAACACCAGAATCAACCAGGGAAATCAGACCAAATAAAGGTCCTAACTCAGGCGCAAGAAACTTGTACACAACAATCCTCTTTCTGCTTGCTTCCATCTCTACAGAAGACCAGTACCAGAATTAAGGGAAAGACAAGAATCTGTAACACACACAAACATGCCATGTTAAATGCATGATGATTATGCAGATGCAAACACGGGATCAAGGTATCCAATGCTCAAATTTTGTTGTTGTGCCGTTGACTGAACTCAACCAGAGCTCCGCTCTAATCAGAATACTGAGATAACAAAAAACTGGAGTACTCAGGATCAAAATACCGCACTGACAAGAAAACCAGGATTGGTTGAAGGCTAGGTCTCCTACAAAACCCATCCCCTCTCACATGTGGGTTCTGGTCTTGAAAGGTACGACATCCTATGCGGGCTGTCAGCGTCACTGACTTTTGAGAAACGATGATACGTTCACCATTTCTGGTTTGACATCATAGTCAAACGAAGCGGCCTCACTTAGCTGACTTCCCAAATGAACAGTCTCTATAGTCGACAGTCTCTCTAAATCAATATTCCCTCAACTGCACCAGACGCGCAGGATAGAATATTTCCAAAGAAAAACCTCGTCTAAACGTGAATTTTGCACGAGCTATTGCATGGCCAAACGCCACACAAGCTCCCACTAATCGTGTGTGTATACTCAAGCCCAGGTCCGGCTTATCTCTCAATGGAACAACCCACCCCACAACACAGCAGCAGCAAAATATGATAATAAAATGCAAATGCAATAATATACAACAGATAATGTACATAAATCAAAAAAATAACTGCACAACAGTAAACACCCAAAGACGCAATAGACAATCGCTAGGATTGACTCGCATAGGGAACCATCGTTGTCCTCAGCAGAGTCGCCAGCTGTCGCAACTGCGAAAAACACCCGGCGGAAAACACAAGAGTTGCCACCTTTCGTTATTTATCCCAAAGAGAGGGAAAGGAAACGATCGGAAAAACCTAACGAAAAAGGGAAAAGACGAGGCCATCGCAACCAAGTCCTGGATTCGGGAGTCGGTTACGCAAGGGGAAGGTATTAGCACCCCTCACATCCGTCATACTCGACGGGATCCACACTTGTTGTCTATCTAAGGTGTGTTTAAACTATCTACGCTACAGGCTCACAGGACAAAAAGAAAAGAAAAGAGACTCGGCAGAGCATCGCCACTCTGTGCCTACGTATTCCCTCGTGCAATGGAAAAGTCAGAGTCAACGTACTTCGGCTAACTACGGGAGAAAGGGGGAAAGGTTGCTCACCGAGACATCGTTATCTCGTGCCTACGTATTCTCATATTGTATGAGAAATCATAGCAAACGTAGTTCAGGCTGACACGAAACCACAGGTTGATTAAGTGTTTTAACCGAGTAGGATTAAACCTCCGTTCCAGCAGTTAGGGACAATGCCTGTTTGCGGTAGAACCAAAGCTTAATAACACTCTTTTTACGAAAAATAGGTTTCCAATTAATCCCGAAGGAAAAAAGGTTTGAAATTTGTTTGTGTTTTTTAGTGAAGTGAATTAATTCGGTTTGTGATTCACGTTGCACGAAAACTATGACATAGGAGCGAATGCGTCGCGTATCGCCCCCAAACGGGACGTACACTAAACACTCTAGACAAGCGACAGGAGACCCCTCACTCATCATTCCCCATGTAGCTTAAGGCTCGTAGCGTGCAACGTTCATCGAATTTTATTAGGAGAGTTAGAATTGTTTGAGATGAGAAAGAGAGAGAGACGCAGGAAAGGTCTAAGGGAAACTCGACCCTAACATTGTCATGCAAGGTGGTCCTAAAGTTAGGATTAAAAGGGAAACATCTACCCTAATGTTAGCATGCTTGGATTGAGCACCTAATGTCTCTCCTACTCCCATCCTAAATGGAGGGACTAGGAACCCTATGGGGATCATGGCAAAAAGCACAAGAAAGCACCAGATAAATTCAATCATAAGTAAGAGATGCAAACATGGAATGCAACACACAAGCAAAGGGAGGAACAAAGTGTGGGGTAAACACAACCACAAGCACATCTCGACCTTTATTAATGTTAGAAAATAAAGATGCAAAACACAAGAGGAAATGCAAAAGGCACGAATGTAAGCAAACATGAATATGCAAGACATCATCACTACGAACAACAACACATAAGTGTGCATCCAAGTGGAAAACAAACCCAAGTCGGCGAAATCTCGATTAAACAACGTAAACAGCGACATATATCCCAAAACATTTCACTTCTAATGCATCATATTGAACTATGATGATTCGATGCGAAATGGTACTCAAACAAACAAGAAAATCAGCAAAACAGACCCATTGGCACAATGTTAATCGTTTAACGCCAGAGGTTAACCGATTAACCACTTAAAAATGCTTGAAAATTTGGAAATTTGTACATGTTAATCAGTTAACACCAGGCGTTAATCGATTAACACTTTGAAAGTGTTAAAAAAGTTTGAATATTTGAAATGGTTAATCGGTTAACCATATGTGTTAACCGATTAACACTGTGCCAACAGCAGAAAAACAACAACAGAGCAGCATTTTCAGTAAATAAGTACTTATCCGATCAACCAGATGGTCGCATAATCACTTAATCATGAAATTAAACCAGAAAATCATTATTCAAATAGCATGTAAACAGATTAACACAACCAAATCATGAATCAAACGGATCAAATTAATTAACCAAAAGCTAATCAAAGATGAAAATCCACATGATTATGCAAATAAGCTAAAAAAACAGATTCAGATCAAGGATTTCCAACCTTCGAAGCGGAGAATTACTTCAGTTAATGTTGATTCAACTGTAATGGAACATATCAAATGCTAGAAGTCCGGAATACTTCAAGATCCACACCAATTCTTGTAGTGGCAATGAAAATCCTTCAAGATCAATCCAAAAAGCCAAATAATCACTTCCGAAATCACTTTAAGATTCAGATCTAATTTTGCACGAAAATAGGATGAAGAAATCAATTCAATGAAGATGATGGATGGAGGTTTGAGCTTAAGAATTCATTAATTCCAAGGAAGAATCAAAGAATTCAATGGAAAAGAGCTTTGGTGAAGGTTTTGGAAGATGAACAAGTTGAGAGAAACTTGAGAGAGAATGAGATCTATTCTAAAATTGAAATGAAATTATGAGGCTTAGATCACTTTGGTTTGGAGTAATTCAAATAAATACCCCTTAGGTTTGGATCCAAATGAAAGGTTTGGAAGATGGTTTGGGAAATTTGGAATGGAGTGAGGAATGGGAGTTTGGAGGGAAAATGAAATTAATCAAATTATGAAATGATTCTAGATCCTTCCCAAGTGTAAAATTGAAATTCAAGTGATCAAAATTGGACCCCAAAACAGCTACCTTTGAAAATTCACGTGCAGAGGCAAAATCTGCACTGGTTAATCGATTAACCATATATGTTAATCGGTTAACACCTTCAAAACATCCAAATTGACTTGATTTTGACTTGGTTAATCGATTAACCATATGTGTTAACCGATTAACACCTTCAAAATTTTAATTCTGGCGCCTTTTGGAGGGAAATCTGCACATTCGCCATGTTTCAAATGTTTGGAGCCCTGTTCAACTTCTGAAACTCGTTCTTGAATGTTGCAACTGTAAGAATGCTTGATGTGAGCCTGGGTGCTGCTTCCTGAAGTTATCTTGCAAAATAAAATAAAATCGGCCGCTCGACCGCTGGGCAAAATAAATCGGAGCCTCTGATGCTCGCTGTTCAGTCTTTCAGTCCTTTGCGCCAAAATGAACCTGAGCCACAAGAATTCCTTGATCCCATGCCTCAAGAACGAATGCTATGATATGCGAAAAATGCAAAAATGCAAAGAAACAAAAGCCAGTAAAGATTAAAACGAAAGGCAAATTTTGGGGTGCTACAGACTCCAGCTTGGATTTTGAATCAACAAGTGTGTCACTTACATCAATTATCTGGAAAATGGTTTACTTGTTTGTTTAGAAATGTGATGTATAGAAGAAATATCCTCCTACAGAGAGGACTCAGAGTCTCATCTGTGGGGATGTTAAATTTTGTGCCTTGATCAAAGCCCAAGGTTGAAGCTAAAAAAGTATTGAAAACTGACTCAACTAGGGTAGTACTATATTTGTCTTGTACAAAGCCCAAGATTGAGACTGATTGGGGAAAATCCTTATATGAATCATAAGAGGAGTCTGAGGGAATTTAAGTGAAGACTGACTCTTGTTGAGGAAAATTAAATCCAAGAGCAGGATCCGACTGCTTTGAGGAATCAAAAGAGAAATTGACTCCTGATGGAAATTAGAGGAGAGTTGAATTTATTGAACTGCCATAAAGGCTTTGATTCTTTTGGGGATTTGTTGATTATAACCTGACCCTTACTGGGGATTTAAGGTGTAAGTCAAGCCTTGTTAAGAATTAGAGGAGACTTAAAAGGGTGAGTTTTAATGTTTTAGAGGTTTTGACTCTCCTAGGGATTGGTCTATGGATAGGGATGATTAGGGTCTATCCTGTGCTTTTAGGAAGCCTTAGGGTCCTTGTATGAAGCCCAAGAAGAGGCTGGGGATGCTTCTAGGAAGTCTATGCGTCCTTGTACTAAGCCTAAGAGGAGCCTAGGGATGCTTCTAGGAAGCCCGTGGGTCCTTGTACTAAGCCTAAGAGGAGGCTATGAAATTTAGACCGTCCAAGTCCTAAGAAGAGTTCAAGAAAGGTTTCATCGGGAAATAATCCTTTCTTTGTTGAACTGTTCCAAGATTAAAGGGTTTAAAGAAGAGGTTTCGCTAGGAAATAATCCTCTCCTTATTGAAGTTTAAATCAATTGAATAAAGCCCAACAAGAGGCTAGTTGTATTAGGAAGAAGAATTCCTTTGTACAGGGGGAACTAGTTATTTGAACTAAGTTATATTGATTGGCAAAGATCCTATGGTTTGAACTAATCTAAACAAAGGATGATTTAAATGCTAAGAGAAACTTAACAAGATATGTACAAGCATATATACAGAGATATAAACAAGTATAAAAACAATTATGCATGGAATTGAAAAAGGTGGTGGGTATTATACTTTGGATAGAGGCTCAAGTGTACTGTGATTGATTAGATGTTTTCTTCAAGACTGAGTTAGGGTTTTGAGAAATGGAAGAAAGTTTTGAATTTGAAGATGACTTAATCTCTAAGTAAACAAGAGTGTTAGGTCTTACACTCTAGATAGAAGCCCATGAGTGTACAAAGCCCAGGATGAATGAGGCTAAAAGGTTTTCTATTTACAAAAGGTGTTGGATCTTACACTCTAATAGAGGCCCATGAGTGAAAACAAAGTTCATGTACAGAGAGATGGGACTTACACTCCTAGCAGAAGCCGATAGTGTTGTTTATTATTTAAAACAAAATTTATGTACAAAATATTGGGGCTTATACTCAAGGAGGGCCCAGATGATTTATTTGAAAATTGTGATCGCACCGCGATTCCGAAAGACGTTGTGGGACTTATACTATAGTACAGGCCAAAAATATATTTATGTACATAAGGGGTTGAGTCTTACACTGTAATAGAGGCCCATGTGTATATGAAATAAAGTTTTGAAAGATTAAATCAAAAGGGAAACCCTAATTTTATTTTTTGCATTTTTAAAAGGAAAAATCAATTAAAAATGATGAAAAATATCAAATAAATTCAAAAAGAAAGTTATGAACCATGGTTAGGGTTTGGAAAATAAGGTTTCATTCACATGATGATTTAAAATTCATTTGGTATTCAAAAATCAAGAAAAATACATTATTTAAAATGTTTAAAACAAATTAAAATAAAATTCTTTAAAATTTTTAAAAATATATCAAATAAAAATATTTTTTCACTTTTTTTGTGGAATAAAATATTTAAATAAGTGAAGGATTTAGGTTTTAAAAATCACTTGAAAATGATTAAAATTGAGAGAGAAATTAATTTTTGAAAATAAAAAATGAAAATATTAAAAATATTTAAAACTTTAAAAATTTGAACTCTGGCGCGAAGAACATCATCTTCTTCCTCGCGTCTCCCTCCATAGCCGCTTTGCAAAACCTCTCATATCTCTCTCAATACGTAATGATTTTGCACGATGTAAACAAGAAAGTTGTTTGTTTTTGAACAAGGAATTCAATGGTACCAATTAATTTCATTTCTTTTAAGTGTAGAGTGAGTTATTAAGTGATGAACAGATGAACCCTAATTTTTGCAAGAACACTATGAAATCCTATACACGATTGATACGTAGCAATTGATTGAGGGAAAACATTCTAAATAAGTGCAAAAACATGTTGGTAACTTGAAATATAAAAAAATGATGTATGTTTCATGGAGTTTGGGAAGTTCAAGCTCACTTGTGCAAGAGGAGTTTGAATCCTCAGTTGTAGGTGTTACAGATGTGAAATGATGACCTGGAAATCTTCCTTAGATCTCAAGGAATGTGTTGATGTGCTTGGAATGGTTTGAAACCTTCTGGTTTGGTGGACTCAAATCCAACTACAAGCTTGCTTTGGATCAGATATGAACTTGATGAATATGGTGTGACAGATGTTGTTCAAGGGTTTGGATCATTCATATTTGACGTACGTGAGGTGTTAGGACCATTGATTTGAGTTGAATTGCTCCCTATTGCAAAATTCGATTCTCACACCTCATGAACTTGAAAATTTAGAATGATAAGTGAAATGGTGGAAAACAAGTGTTATTATGTTTTGGTGTTCTTTGATCAACTAGAAATGACATCTATTTATAGTAGAGGAAGTTTTTTTTGTAAGGAATAATGAATGAGGGTTGGATCACCCTATTGTCCAATGGATATGGCTAGGTGTTCAAAGTCTCCTCTAGCCATTGACTTGAACTTAACTTGCAGGTTTTTAGGTATTTTGATTCTTGGATAAGGCTTGACTCATTTGGACTGATATTAACTGATTCATGCCACCTCAATGACATAAGAAAAAATTGGATTTTGGATTTGCAACATTTATTTCCACATGCCTAAAGGATGAGGTTCTTGACTTATAAGGAATTATGGTATGATTCATCTGCAGATGATAGGTGCACCGTGTCTTTGATACTTGTCTTGTATGGTAACAAGGCTTGCATAGTCATCAAAATGACAAAATTGAGTCACATGCACAATCTGTCTTGGAAAATCATAATGAAAAATCCCATTTTGCAAGGTTCATAACTTCTTGCTCAAATTGAATCAAAGAATGCTCTTGTACTCTTTAGAAAGCTTGCATATCATACTTCAACTTTGATTTTTACATTTGGTCTTGATTTATCTTGGATCATAATGAAAAATGCCTCCAAAGTTGGGCAAAACATGAGACAGATTCTGCCTAAAGATTTCTAAGAGTCAAAGTTCCAAATCTCATGAAACTGTAACTTTAATGCTTCATAGCTAAAAATCTAGTCATTTTTTAGGGGTACTTGTGTTTTGCAATATTGTTTTTTGTAAGATCTATCATTTGAGCTTTGGATGGGAGAAAATGGTTGCTTGGATCACAAGTTATGGCCTTGCAAAGTTGGGTAAAAATCAAGTGCTTTCCATAACTAAGTGAGATTTCAAGTTTCTCAAGGTTGCCCCTTTTGCAAGTAACCTCACTTTTCTTGATTTTTCTTGATTGATCATGATCAAAATCATAATTTAACATTGTTGTTAACTTAAGTAGGCCATGTTTGCCAAAAAAACCCAAAAGTCAAACTTGGTTTTGATCACAGTTGAGTTTTTATTTTCGGTGAAACTTGAACTTGATGATCCTTTATGAAATCAAGCCTTTGGGATAAATTGAACCTAATGATTGGATTCCAAAGGTATTTTTTAGGGGCTTGAATCATGTCCTAAGGTTTGAGATCATGTCTTGGTCAAAAGTCAAAGGTATGGTTGACTTTTTCTCAAGAACCCTTATTTGTGATCCAGATGAATTTGAATCCTTGTATTGCTTATGAATCAAGTTCTTTGAATCAATCCAATCTTGTGAATGGATCAATATGATGTATTTGAAGTCGTTGAAACATATCTTGAGGTCTTGGAACATGCCTTATTTCAAAAGTCAACCTATGGGTAGAATTAGGCCAAAACCCTAATTCCTGATTTTTGATAGATTCAAACCCCTGAGGCTATTTTGAAATTATGAATGGACTCATGAGGTTCTTTTGAGCTTCTTGAATCAAGTATGGAATTTTTGGCTCATGCCTAGATGAAAATTTCTCTTTGGAAGCCTTAGTCGATCAAAACACTAATTTGGTGATACTGATGGTCTTGAGGCTTACTTAACTTGGCATGGTGCAATCTTATGTTAAATTCTTGATGGGGAGGATATCTTGATCCTTCATGGATGTTTTAGAGTCTTGACAAGTTGAATATCATCTAAATTCTTGATTGATCCCTTGTCTGAATGCTTTGAAAGGGCTCAAAAACCTAATCCTTGGTTAAGATGAATACTCAACAATCTTTGAGATGATTGGTGAAGTATGAAAATATATCCATATTATGGTGATGATTTGCACAATGTTGTGAAGTATTATGTTCAAAACTTAGGGTATGATAGATGCCCATATTCAATCTTCTTGGACCTGAAGGTGTGAATTACGAAGACATTCAGACATTCAAGGTAAAAGAGGATTAAATATCATAATACCCGAAATTTTGATTGTGGAAGTGAATGGTAGAAAATTCCCAATTTTGATTATCCATCTTCTTTTAATAAGTAATCTTACTTAGAAAAGGGTAAAGCTTTCCCCCGATCCTGGTTTTCAGCCACAGAACTGGTATCAGTTTGAAATAAACTTTCCTTTGATCCTGGTCTTCAGCCATTGAACTGGTCTTAGTTTGAAATATACTTCCCCTTGATCCTGGTCTTCAGCCACGGAGCTGGTCTTAGTTTGTTAAAATAAACCTCCCATCGATCCTGGTCTGCATCCACGGATCTGGTCTCAGTTTAAAATAAACTTCTCCTCGATCTTGGTCTTCAGCCATGAAACTGGTCTCAGTTTGCAATAAACTTCCCCTCAATCCTGGTCTTCAGCCACAAAACTGGTTTTAGTTTCTTCTTATCAAGTCTTTCTCTTGACAAGGAAAGTTATCTGTGAGGGTCTTCACCAAACTTTTATTCGAGGTTAATCGAGGAGATAGCCATTTGATGGAGAAATACCTTTCATCATACTTCTCGTTGAGCCTTCTTCGGAGAGATTCCATAGGATGAGTAAAGTTTTTATGTCAGACTTGTTGGGTGTAGCATTTGTCTAAACTACACAGAGATGCAAAATTCTATGTTGGAGATGTAGTTTGCTTGGAGAGAGTAGATCATTCTTTCCTTCAAGACTTATTCGGAGAGACGACAAGTGATGTAATATAATTTTGAGGTACTGGTAACTTCCTTGAAAGCAGGACAAACTTCTCAAGGAGAGATTGTTGTTTGTCGACCCACTGAGAATTCATAGGAAAAAAATAAGCTTCTTAAGAGATGGCTCTTTGCTTGCTGATTGGTAGAGGTTTCTTGGTGGATTTAATGTTCATGTTGCCACCAAGAGATTTTGTTGAAAAACTTGCACTGGGGATTTTCCTTAATCTGGGAAAGCGAAATATCATCTTCAATGGCAAAGAGTGAAGTTCCAAACGTGTATAACCAAATTTCTTCTTGCCTTTCAGAGGTTCAAGTTATTAAAGTGGTCTAGCACTGATTTCAATCCATGAATGAACTGGAGAAAGATTGTCTAAATAAGACATTTCCCGATGAGGAAAGAACTCAAACTGGGATTTAACCTATCCAAGTGTGGAAAGGAAACTGAAGAAAAAATCTTCCACGAGGATCAAACTCAGTAGGGATTTAGAAAATGGCACATTCTTTCTGCCTAAGGCCGACGACCCTAATGGAGAGCGGACAAATAACACTCATGTGGTAAATGATGCAACTTATGCATTTATGAATATGAATATGAATCAAATATGCACGATGTATATATGAATGAATGCTTATGCTGACGAAACATACATGACATACTAATTAGTGGTCAACACAACTGGATACTTGGCCACTGTGGGGGATAAAAGTATCACTGGTGATGAGTATTATTGATGGGAACAAAGTCCTGTTGCTGAATTTCACCTACTCTTGGAAGTAACAAGATGCGACTCTTGACGAGTGGAAACTTTTATAGGTTGTTCTTGAAGGTAGAAGCTTATTGGAGGAAGGGATTCCTGATCCTACCTTTATTCCTAGAGATAATACTCTATCGGGGATAGAAATGTTTAGTTGAAGGGATATAAAACTCGATCCTCGATATATGGGATGCTTTATCCTATCAATCTGAAGTAACCGACCTTTCAATCGGGATATACCGATTACAAGAAATATTTTGATTTTGCATTTTGTAGGTGGAATGCTTTTGGAGAAGCTGTTGATGTTTCTCTTTGGGTTCATTAATCAAAAGGAAATTGCCATCATTATTTTTAAAAGTAGAAGTAAAAATTTCAGAATTTTTCTTTTAAAAACAAAAGGTAAATTCATTTTTGTGTCTCAATAATGTTAATCAAATAAACATGTCATTTTGCAAATCAGAATAAATGAGAATTGCAAACAAAAGGCAAAAGGGTTCAAGTTTTTATTAATAGAATGGTGGTCAGCCTAATGCGTGACCCCTTGGAGCATTACAAAGATTAAAAAATGGTAATTTAAAGGGAAAAGGCCTACATTGAAATATAATGACCACTTATCCTTTTATCAACTTTGAATTCTGGACATTCTTGAGCTCCTGTTGAAGGTGACCTTGATTGAGGATTCCTTGCCAGATGACGTTGGTTTTGAGGATCCAATCTTTTTGGATGCAGTTACTTGCCATAAATCCTCAACATTTTCCTAGATCTCCTTTTCAGGATTACAATTTATCAGAAAGATTATTTTCTGTTTTTGTCTCTAATTTTTGCCTGGACCGCCCTTCTGGGTTTTCAATCCACCGAGACGCTCTTTTTTCATAAGTCTCCCTTTTGGGTTTTCAACTTATCGAGCTATTTTTTGTTTTTAGGCAAAGTATTTCTTTACTGCATCAACATTTGTGGGATAAGTAAACTCTTCTCCTTCCATGGTTGTGAGTATTAAGGCACCACCTAAGAAGGCCTTTTTAACAACATAGGGGCCATCATAATTTGGAGTCCATTTTCCCCTAGAATCGGTGAGAAATGATTGGATCTTTTTTAGCACGAGGTCGCCTTCTCTGAATACCCGAGGTCAAACCTTTTTGTCAAAAGATTTCTTCATTATTTGTTGATATAACTGACCATGGTATAAAGTCGTCATTCTTTTTTCTTCTATTAGATTCAGTTCATCGTGTCTGCTTTGACACCATTCAGCTTCTGTTAGCTTGGCTTCCATAAATATTCTTATTGACGGGATCTCCACATCTATGGGGAGCACTGCTTCCATGCCATATAATAAAGAGAAAGGGGTTGCCCCTAGTTGAAGTATGGACGGATGTGCGATAGCCGTGAAGATAAAATGGTAGCATCTCGTGCCAATCTTTATAGGTTACAACCATCTTCTGAATGATCTTTTAGATATTCTTGTTAGCTGCCTCTACCGCTCCATTCATCTTCGGTTGGTAGGGAGACGAGTTATAGTGTTAAATTTTGTAATTGGAACATAATTCTTTCATCATCTTGTTGTTCAGGTTCGATCCATTATCAGTGATGATTTGGCTTAGAACACCATAACGACAGATGAGATTTTTTTTATAAATCGGACAACCACTTGTCTGGTCACATTGGTATATGATGCTACTTCGACCCATTTGGTGAAGTAATCAATGGCTACCAGGATGAACCGATGTCCGTTTGAGGCTTTGGGTTCAATCATGCCAATCATATCGATTCACCATATAGAAAAAGGCCATGGAGAAGAGAGAGCTTTGAGATGTGTTGGCGGTACATGAATCTTATCGACGTATATCTAACACATGTGACACTTCCTCATGTACTTGTAACAACCAGATTCCATTGTCAGCCAATAATATCCTGCTCTTTAAATTTTTCTTGCCATTATATGCCCATTGGCATGAGTGCCAAAGGATCTTTCATGATTTCTTTCATTAGCACATTTGCTTCGTGTCTGTTCATGCATCTTAGCAAAACCATGTCAAAGTTTCTTTTGTAGAGTATATCATTGTTCAGGAAGAAGTTGTAAGCCAGTCTTCTGAGAGTCTTCCTATATTTTCTTGATGCCCTAGGCGGGTATTCCTGTCTTTGAAGGAAGCACTCGATGTCGTGATACCAAGGTTTGTCATCGATGACTGCCTCTATTGTAAATATGTAAGCGGGCCTATCAAGACGCATTATGTCAACCGTGGGCACATCATTCCATCGATTCACATTAATCATGGAGGATAGAGTAGCCAGTGCATCAGCCATGTGGTTTTTTTACGGGGTATGTGATGAAACTCAATCTTGTTGAAGAAAGATAACAACCTTCTTGCGTAGTATTTGTAGGGAATTAGTCCAAGTTGATGTGTGTCCCGCTCTCCTTTGCTCTTATTTATAACCAAAGTTGAGTCAATGTTCATATTCAGTCTCAATGTTGGTACATTTGAATGCTAATTTGACGGTGAAAAGAATATGGGTACCCTAAGGTGTAATAATGATTGCCCTAATTCCATTTCCATAAGCATTGACAACTCCGTCAAATATTAATCCCCATTGGGGTCCTGGCTTTGGCCTTTCTCTTGGTGGTGGTTCATTACAGTCTTTCATCTTTAGGTACATTAAATCTTCATCCTGGAAGTCAAATTTGATTGATTCCTGATCGTCAATTGGTTGATGAGCCAAATGATCGGCTAGAATACTTCCTTTGACGTCTTTTTGAGCATGATACTCGATGTCGTATTTTGACAACATCTGCCAACGGGCAATCCTTCTTGTTAAAGCAGGATTTTCAAAGACATACTTGATTTGATCCATTTCAGAGATCAACTAAGTAGTGTGACAAATCATGTACAGGCGAAGACGTTTAGCTGCCCAAGCTAGAGCACAACAAGTTTTCTCGAGCATAGTGTATCGCGTTTCAAAGTTCACGAACTTCTTGCTTAACTAATAAATGGCATACTCTTTTCTTTTGGCTTCGTCTTGATGGCCAAGCACACAACCCATGGAGTCTTCTAAGACTGTTAAGTAGATGATCAGTGGTCTTTCTTCCACTGGAGGGGACAAAATAGGTGGATTTAGCAGATATTCTTTGATGCTGTCAAAAGCTTTTTGGCAATCCTCTGTCCATACACAACTTTGGTTCTTTTTGAGTAGTTTGAAGATCGGCGTGCATGCCGCGGTCATGAGGAATATAAATCTTGAGATGTAATTCAAGCGCCCCAAAAATCCTCTTAAATGCTTTTCAATATTTGGAGAAGGTATTTCTCGAATGGCCTTGACCTTGTCAGGATCAACCTCGATTCCTTTTTGGCTGATGATGAATCCCAAAAACTTTCCTGAACGAACATCGAATGTATATTTGTTGGGATTCAAGCGGAATTTGTATTTTCTCAAACGTTGAAATAACTTTAATAGGTGTTCCATATGTTCTTCTGTTTTATATTTGGCAATCATGTCATCGACATACACTTCAATTTCTTTGTGCATCATGTCGTGAAACAGAGTTGTCATTGCCCTTTGATAAGTGGTTCATGCGTTCTTCAGACTGAACAACATTAATTTTTAATAATAGGTGCCCCATGGGGTGATGAATGAAGTTTTCTCCATATCTTTTGGTGCCATTTTGATTTGGTTATAGCCCGAGAACCCATCCATGAAGGAGAATACTCTGAACTTTGTTGTGCTGTCAACTAGCATATCAATGTTGGTAGAGGGAAGTCATCCTTTGGACTTTCCTTGTTTAAATCTCTGTAGTCTATGCACATTCTGATTTTTCCTTCTTTCTTGGGAACTGGCATTATGTTGACTAGCCATTGAGGATATTATGAGGTGGCAAGGAAACCTGCATCGATCTGTTTCTGTACCTTTTCCTTAACTTTGATGGCCATATCTGGATGAGTCCTTCTCAATTTTTGTTTGACCAAAGGACACTCTGGCTTTAGCGGTAAGTGATATTCCACGATGTTGGTATCCAACCCTGGCATGTCTTGGTAGTACCACACAAACACATCTGGAAATTCTTTGAGCAACTCTATCAGACTTTTTCAGACAGTTGCACTGAGCAGTGCTCCAATTTTAACTTATTTTATCTCCTATTTTGAACCTAAATTGACCATTTCCAATGGTCCTTTGTAAGGTTAAATGGAATTTTCCTCATGTTTGAGTAGTCGAGAGATCTCATCTGGAATTTCTTCGTCCTCTTCTTCTTCGGTTTCGAATATCGGGAACTCAAAGTTGGGAGAAAGCATTGGATCATACGTTTCAATGGGGTTTAAAACAAATAATTTGCATAGTGTGATGATTCCTTTTTAGAAGAGAGAGAGAGAGAGAGAGAGAGAGAGAGAGAGAGAGAGAGAGAGAGAGAGAGAGAGAGAGAGAGAGAGAGAGAGAGAGAGAGAGAGAGAGAGAGAGAGAGAGAGAGAGAGAATGCAAAAGTGTGTGCAGTGTATTTTTGAAAAATGCTTATTTTTTATTTTGGGTTATTTTAGAATTACCATTTTTTGAAAAAGAAAAAAGCAAAAATAGTAATAATGCAAGAATTTAGAATGACATTCTTATTTATTATTTGTCGATTCTTGAAACAGAAACCCTATAAAACAAAACTCTTTCGCTCTGGAAAAAGCGAAGAGGGACATTTATAGAAAAGAAAAGCCCTATAAAACATCCTTTTCACTTGGGAAAAGTGAAAGGTCAAAACATAGACGAGGCAATTACTTTGATTTATGAACAATATTCACGACACCAACCGCGAACCAATTGCGACGAACTCCTCTGTGGATCACAAAGTCTGATATTTTTCTTCCAGGATTGTCTTCAGTAATGATACTTATTTCTGGTGGAGTTGAATCATTAGAGTCTTCTTCCCATGCAATAAGGGGACTCTTCTATTATATCTTCAACAGTATTTTCATTCTCAAAAGGATTTCCCCGTCTTGTTGGCTGGATGTCTTCAATTCTGATACGAGAGCTTTCATGAGCAGTGTACTTCACTAGAAAGTCGTATTTTTTGCTTAGATGTCCCAAAGTATCCCAAGTTTATGAAGGGATAGATGAATCATCTTCTTCGATGACATTGACTTCAGGAAATGCAGAGTTGATGAATTCTTGTCCAAATCTTGCAACTTCATCAACATGATGTTTGACATTTTCAGAATTTTCCTGATAAGGATTCCATGATTCTGGGAGAGCAGGTGGATTTTTCTCAATGTCATTTAGCAGATATGCATTCTCTGGCTGACTTTTATACCCTGGATTTTCCATGTAAGGTTCCCAAATGGGAAAATCATCCATGAGAGCATATGATTTGTAACCGAAGTTGTCCTTCATCAGAGTATCTTCTTCCAATGAGTTGGAAGGAGCATGATATCCTTCAGGATCACAATCTCCGTAAATCATCCTGACATCTGATCTTGGTATATATCTGGGACTTTGCTTCAGAGAGAAAAATGGCATGAATGTTTCTTCCTGAGATATATAACCTTCATCGTTTAAATAGGATTTCCATTCATTATTTGTATTAGATGGATCATTTTCCTCGGTGGTGTGGACTTATTGAGATATTGAGTAGAGGAAGCCTCCACTGTGGAATAAATCTTAAGTAGGACGAATGCCTTCATTCTTCTCTGTAACCTTAGTAAGTGCTGGAAAAAACATGGTGGGTACCTTTGTACAGGGAAGTCATAACTTGCCCCCATTATTTTATGTTACTACTTCTTAATACTTGGTGGGTACCTTTGTACAGGGAAATCGATGTTCCTTCTTCTTGATGATTCTCATTTCTCACAGAGAGTACTTAAAATGAGTTCCAATGACCTCCTCTGGTTCTAAATATGAGAATGATGATAGGTTGCTCATGATTAGAGCTTGTTCTCCGTATACTGTGATCAACATGTCGTTATTGACAAACTTTAGCTTTTGGTGAAGTGTCGAAGTGACTTCCCCTGCTTCATATATCCAACGTCGTCCCAATAAACAATTGTACGCCGCTTGGATATCCATGACTTGGAAGGTGACTTGGAAAGTGTGAGGACCAATGGTTATGGGAAATCTGACTTCGCCAATAACTGTCTTCGTGGATCCGTCAAAAGCTTTGACTATGATCTCATTACCTCTCACGGGGGCGCCATGAAAAGATAATCGTCCCAGAGTTGATTTTGACATGACGTTCAAGGATGAACCTGTGTCTACGAGTGCACTGGATAAAGCATCATCTCTACAGTTGATTTTGATATTGAGTTCCATGTTATGATTCTTGCCTTCCTCTGGAAGTTCTTCATCACTGAAACCCAAATTGTTGCAGGAAGTGATGTTGAAAATAATGTTGTCAAATAGATCTACTGTCACATCTTGTTCTACATAGGCTTGTTCCAAGACTTTCTGTAGAGCTTCTCGGTGAGCTTCTGAATTGAGCAGGAGAGATAACAATGATATCCAAGAAGGAGTTTGTAATAGTTGATCCACAATATCGTATTCACTTCTCTGGATGAGTTTCAACATTTCATCATTATTTTTCACAAGCTCCGTGCTGCTGGATTGACAAATTTGTTGATTAGGAACTTTAGCTTGAGGTTCCTTTTCTTTTGCAGGTTCTCCAACTCCTCTGTTGTAGATTCGTCCACTTCGGGTGACTCGACTAATATCAGCAATGTTGACAACGAATGGTAGTGGAATTTCTTTTCCATCTTCTATTATGGTTGTACCATATTTATACGAAATAGCTTCCTTTGAATCGTATGGAATTGGTCATGGCAAGTAGATGAACAAAGGGGTTAATCTGGGTTTTTCGACTATCATAAGTAACCTCAACTGGTTCCAGCTTAGGGATGTTCGAAATTTTCCCACTTTTGAACGGGGTTTCCAAGCGTTTTGGCTCATTGAGCAGAGGAATTATGGTAAAAACATCCTCGTCAATTCCATAATTAACAGACTCTCTTTCATTGAGAACTGTGATGGTTCTTTTATCCAACAGTTCTTGAATCTCATTCTAGATAAGGAGACAACCATGTTGGCTTCTACAACATTACTTGCGAGCTAAGTGATCATGGTGATTCAGACCAAAGTAGTTAAGTTCACACAAGCATTGGTGAAATTTGACCAACAATGATTCAATGTTCATAATGTCATAAACAACATATTTCCCTGGGCAATCTTGTACCATGTTGATTGAGCGAGAATTCAAGCATAACTGGGTTTCCCCTTGGTCCACCTGATCCTGGAGAGCTGCTCGCACGAGGTATCACCCTTGGCTATTTTCTGAGCATACTCAGCAGAGTTCATAATTGTGAGGTGGTATATGGCCGTATCCGCTCTGTATGCAGTGCATCTTTACCAAATCTGTTTCCAGCAAGCGGATGTCACAATTTTGGTGTCTACTCGGGTTTCCGTTGGTTATGATGAATTGATGTGTGTTTTCATCCTGGTAGATTGGAAGCCACTAATGGTCCAAAAAATGTTGAAGAGTTCTTTGTATAAGCGCACAACCTTGATTGTTTTCGAGCAATCTTTGCAATCTTGGTAATTATGCGAGGACAGGAAACCAAGTCTGACTTGCTTGGCATGTAATTCTACCAAGCTGGTATTCATTAAACGAATGACGAAAAACTGAACCATGTTGACCTGATGATCATTCCTTCCATGGTAGTCTTGGATCCCTCCTAAATCCAATTGATGTTGGAGGGCTTCTTATACAAAAGCCCATCCTTGATTTTCTTTTGAGAAAATCGAGCAAGCTTTATAGTCGTGCAGCGGCAGATTGTGGTACTGAATTTGTCTTGAGTGCATTGCAACTAGATTGACATTCATCGCATATATATCATGATTTTGAACAATGCCTGGATGTTCGTGGGACATATTAACTTCATGGATCTGGTGATCTTGGATCCATCCTAGATCCATCTGCTCTTGAAGAGCGTCTTGTACGATGATGCACCCTTGATTGTTCTTGGAACAAATGTCGCATTGATGATAGTAATGAGATGGAACATGGCCATATCTGCTTTTTTGGCAATGCATTTTTACCAAATTTGTTCTCAGTAGGCATATGTCATGAATTTGATAACTACTGCCTAATCCTTCACCTATCAAGTTAACTGAAGCTTTTTCATGTTGCAGCAACAGGTTTGTTTGGACATTTGGATTCATATCTTTGAAAGATAAAACTCCTTTTTTAACAAGCCTTTATACGTCATATTTAAAGTTGTGGCAGTTCTCAATGTTGTGCCCCGTCCTCCTTGATGATAAGGGCAAGATTGATCAGCTTTGAACCAATAAGGGGGATTATCCGATACTGTGAAAGGAGTCCTGGTTTGAATATGCCCCTTTTCCAGCAGTATTGGGATCAGTTTTGCATATAACATTGGTATGGGGTCAAACCCTGGTGATCGTGGCATACAATTGTTGTTATTGTATTGTAGGCGAGCCAGCTGAAAAGGCCGTTGCTGCCTTTGCTGATACGGTTGTTGATTCGGGTGGCTCTGAGCAGCCTGTAATTGATAGGTCAGAGTCGGTGATGGGTTGATAACAAGAGACACTGCTGCCACCTGCCGAGGTTGATACCTTTCCATTTGTTTATCCTGAGAGATATTACTAATATCTTGATCTTTCTTCTTTTAGAAAGCACTCCCGTATCTTTTAGTACTGCCAGATGGCTCTGAGTCTTTGATCAGTCGACCTTCTCGGACTGCTTCCTCCAGGTGTACCCCCATGTTTACCACCTCGGTAAAGTCACTAGGTGCACTTGTGACCATTCGGTCATAATGAAATGAGCTCAAGGTTTTCAAGAAGATTTCTGTCATTTATTTCTCCTCAAGGGAAGGACAAATCTAGGGCAATTTCACGCCATCTTTGAGCGTACTCCTTGAAGGTTTTCCTATCGGGTGCCATATCCAAATTGTATTTATGTTGCAGTGAGAATCATGATACCAGGCTATTGATTAACTTGAATCTTAATTCTTAAAATTTACAACCGGACTTTGATTTATCCAAAGGAAAGGTTAAAGAAAGAAAGACCTTTTTGCGTGATGTAACAACAACGCTAAAGATTCGGGGATCGGGGGTTGGTTATGCCTAGGGTAGGTATTTCACATCCTAAACATCTGTAGTCCTCTACAGGAACCTTTAGTTTGTTTGCATGCTAATACTTGCTAAATGTTTTCTATGGTTTAGGATTGGGTAAAAAGTGTAGGTAAAGACCTAAGGATAGTTTCTAAGTTTACTCGCAAAGATATTGCATCCTCTGTCTACGTATCCTAACTAGGATAGAATCAAAGCAATCGTAGTTCACCTCACTAAGGATAGATGAACTTTTAAATATGATCAAAGTTCAAAGGATAACAAACATAACAATGCTTGTGTAGAGTTTAACCAAACTCTCTAATCTAAATTAAACACTCAAGAAAAGGGAGTAAGTAATCATCACTATGATTCTTACGTAGAGTTAACAAACTCTATCTTAAATTTCTAGTTGAAGACACTCCTAACAAGGGGTAGGTATTTTAGACTTTAAGCAAAGTCTAGTGGCTAGGTTCTATCTTAACTAAGAGGGAGATGACTTAACAAAGTCAAGAAAAGTGTTATGAGTTATCCATGACCTCGAGGGTCAACAGAGAGGCTTTCCTTTGGAAGGGAAAAAGATTAGGCAACTTGGATGAGAACTAAAGAGTTTCATCACTTGGGGAAATAACTTGACAAAGCAATAATCATTCAAACATGATGAATACAAGAGGCATGGTCACAACCAAGAATAAGAAAGCATATTACAATATCAAGCAATGATTTCAATCAAGATAAATGGTTACAACCAAAGCAAACATCAAGATATTACAATATCATGAAGGGGGAAGTTCTTACAAAACTTAAAGGTAAAAAATCAATGGCATATCTTAACAAAGTCGGGGATATTTCTTAACAAAGATGGAAGGGGATCTTAACAAAGATAAAGGTGTATCTTGACAAAGATGTGGTCTTTAAAGCTTACAATATGTCATATGTAATTACAATCATCAAGTATATTTAGGTAATGTCACAACAAATGAGAGACAAAAGTTCAAAACTTCACGGGGAAAATTTCAAGTTTTAATGATGGATCAATCACAAATGCTTACAAACAAAAGTTCAAGTCAAACTCAAGTACACAAGGATGTTAACAGGCCAAGCTTCAAAATACAACTCAAATAGAAGGAAATCCAATTTTGAAATGAAAGAGGAAAGGTAGGAGGGTGAAAACCCTAAAACAAATCGCAATTTCCTCATAATGTAAAGTGTTCCTAAAATAAAAATTTTAGGATTCTTTAAACATTATTTGAAAATACACATTAACATAAAAATTTAGCAAAAAGAATCATTGAAAAATGATTTAAAATGAAAGAGTTATGGAATTTTGAATTTTAATGACAATTAAAATAAAATTAAACGAAAATCAATTACTAAAAAGAATGAAAATGCCTCCCCCAAGGCTTGAACCCAAGACCTTGCGGTCATAGGCTTAAAACTAAACCAACTCAAACAATTCCACGCGTGTGAAAAGAGAGTGAAAGAGAAGTAAAAAATCATAAACTTGAAGAAAAAAAACATGAAAAACTAGCAAAAACACCATCATTGAGGGTCGAGCTCGCGCGCTTGTATATGACGAAGTTCTTATGGGCAAGGTTACAACCACTGGGGTGGCGATACAACCAATGTATCAAGCCACCCCATTAAAACATATACCAAAATGGCACAATTCGGGGCAAGGCATGAGGGCAAGCATCAAGTGAAACATCCAAAACAATTTGGTTCCAAAATCTTCAAATCTTAACCAAATTTAACAAAATTAAAGTCAAAACCACTTGATTTTTTATGAGGATCATGATGGTGCAATCCAATTTTCCAAATGATACCTCCAACTTAAAACACGATGGAACATGCTAAGATGAACTTGGAAATGCATTTTTAGATTTTTAGATCAAAACAGATGTAATTAATGGCAGATAAAGATCTGAGCAAGCTTCAAATATGAAATGGAATGAATCCCAACAGAAAGTTAGATAAAAAACACATAGGATGAGGAGTGGACATATGAGTTGCAATAAAGAGCATGAGTTGGACATAAGCTAAGACAAAGTGATTAAAATAAGTGAATTCAAGACCAACAATGGTCTACTCATGGTTGAAATATGTTGTAGATCAAGTTCTAACCAAAAGATGATCCAAAATACCATTAGAACAAAAAAAAGGTACATGAGCTGCAACATAATCATGAGTTGAACATCAACAAAACAGCATGGTCAAAGCAAAGTACTCTTGGTATTTCAATCCAATTTGATGAATTCCAATCAACATACCTTTATAAAGACATAGCCATGACAGTCACTTTGGAAGAGATCAAGATAATTCAAACAAAAATACTTGCTTAGAACACAAACATCAAGACTTAAAATTACCACACACCAACCAAACAGCAATCGCAAGCCTTGCCCTGCTGTTAATTAAAACAAGTTAACAAACTCAGCTAAAAAATAAATCCTGACAGAACCAAAACAGTTTTCTAACCATATCCAAGTTGATGTTTTTAACAGGTTTGTCATGACAACTCTCCAATGAAAGATTGCTACTTCAAAACAACTTAAGGTAGCAAAGATACAACCAAGACTAAGTTGATCATCAACCATCAACCAATCATCAATCTTACTCTAAAGGCTACCATCCACTCAATGCAAATAACAAGTATTTGGACAAGCCAATCTTGAAACAGGTTTAAACAGAAAAAATTTGCAGACTCAACATTTAAATTCAAAGCAAGATCTCATGATTTGGCAACATTATGAACTTACAAACTGTTTCAATCACACATGATAAACAGTTGCTACTAAACAAGTTATAGCAGTAACTGAACATACATGGCAAAGCTTGGGCAGCAATGAACCAAAACTCAACATCAAATGGTCACCCAAATCAAAATTTGGCATGAGTTAAACAATGGCAGCCCCCTCTATTACATAATCACATAAACAAGGAATATTAAAGAGGTCCATTATCCTAGCCTTACCTAGCCCTCCTAAAACACCAACAGAAACCTAATGGCAAATAGGATCTCAACCTAAACCACACCCAAACTGCCCTCATGGTTCCAAACAGAAAATGAGGCATACAAACCTAGAACCTCAAAACAGCCTCTCCTAGACTGTCTAAGATTTGCCATCATGGATTAACCAACCCTAATGCATCATAGGTCCAAGACTTAATGGCACCAGTCAAACCCTCTATCTCATGACAGTACCAATCTTGATCTTACAAAACCATACACTAAGTCCATAAAGTGCTATATGAAAGCCCTCAACCCTACTAAGATAAAATACGACGAAACTTAGCAACTAAAAGGCCTGATGTGAAACACTCAACCTTTCTTCAACAGTCATAAACTAAGAAATGCTCTCATCCAAACCAAACCTCTCACCAACTGAAGTTACCACTTCAAAAAAAGGAAAGACTCTACACTAGACCTTGCTAAGTCTCTACTCCAACCAACAAGTTAAAACACAACCTAGAGTCATAGCTTGAGGATACCAGACTAGGACCTAAACAGAACCAAAAACCTAATACTACAAAGCCAAGTCCAATAGAAAATGAAAACTAAATGAAGAGTTCATTTCCAACTCAAACTCCCACATCAGTTCTCCAACAAAGCTCTAATGACAGTCCTCAAAGCAAACCACACTATGTTGGACAAATCCAAACTATGAACAAAGTTAAGGTTCACAAGCAAAGAACAACAACATGACAATATTTAATAATTTCCAAAAATAGCTCTTGTGGTTTTTCAACATAACAATGTCTAAAGTAATAAAACTCATCAAGTGGTCAACAACATACCTTTACAAAGGCAATAAACACACACCAACCTAAAGGCATTCTAACAGCAACTACTCATGGTATTGGTCTCATATACTTTGACAGCATACTTAACAAGCTTCAACATGATGATGTACAAACTATCCCAACAACAAAACAACACATGATAATGCATACTAGTGAATGAGTTCAAAATAACATACCTCTTGTAGTCCTCACTATGCTAGCAGCAAAAAAATCAATAATCCCTTCCATTTGAGCAAGCTTGTGAAGTTACTTCTTTTTTAAGCAAAAAGTAAATCTTGAGGACAATTTGAGTAGATGAACTTCCAGCTGCTTTTTGATGTTATAAACAGTTAAAATATCATAAACATGAAGTGTTCCAAGTGTTATACTGATGGAAAAAGGTTTGTGTGGTGATTTGGCTTGAAATGTGCATAAAAGTCAAACTATGGTGTGTGGACAGTTGACTTTTTGATTCAAGGGTTTTTTGGAGAAGGTAATGATGGGATTAGCTTCAAATAGACATTTTAAGGGTGTGTATATGGCCTTTGAAGTGTTTTTGTATTTGGACCAAGAACTGGTGTGAAAAATGCAAAGTGGTGAAATTGGTGTTTTTGTGAAATTTCTTAACTTACAAGCAAAGGGAGAAAGAAGGAGAGCTATGTGTTTGTGATGTTTTTGATAGCTCTGGTGTGAAGAATGGGATGGAATGAAACCTCTATTTATACGCTATGATAAAAGTTTGGGGTAGATTTGGTTTTTTGCCTTTAGAGGGAAATTTTGGAAGAAAATCCATCCAAGATCATGTGGCAATTGTGCATATCAGTTCCTTGGCTCAATGCAAGGAAAAACTCAAGTGGAATGAAGTACATGGAGGTGACTGAAGTGAGGCTAGTGTGTAGGGGACTGCAGCTACAACTTTCTCTTTCCTCTTGGATTTCTTTGAATATAATAATGGCAACTTGTCTTGCCAACTTGCAAAGCCTTCAAACTCTCATTCTTTCTGCATTTTCTACCCATCAAACTCTATAAATATCATATCAAGACATGATCCAATGGTTGAGAATGATTTAAGTGGCTGAAAAGTGAGTTTGTGGAAAAGTTGAAATGGTGCATTCAAGTGTTGAAACCCCAACTTGTTGGATTCATAACTCTCAACTCACAAGGACTATGGAGGAGTTCTAATAAATTTTGGAAATCCCTCATCGAGATATACAACTTTCATGTTTTCATGATCTTCATATTCCAAGTGGAACTAGGTCAAAAAACTCCTCAAAGTTGGCTGAAAACATGATTTGAAAGGCCAGAAACTTAGAAATTTTCTAAGTGGTTTCTCCCTCTTGTGATGATTTTGGCTATAACTCCAAATCTATGAATTTTTTCCCATGGGTAAGTTTTACACTTTTTTAGGGCTTGCCAAGACCTTTCTAACAAACTTTTAACCAACTCACTTGGATGTGTGGTTAGGGAGTTATGGTTTTGCCCCTTTCAAAACCCTAGTTCTCGACTTTTTCGATTACTCCCCAATCCTTGATCCAATGGTCATGAAACTTCATGGATAGGTGTAATGTGTTATTAGGAACATTTTTTCTTCACACTTTGAGGTCAAATTCCTTAGGGTTGAAGAGTTGACTTTTCAGTCAAAGAAACGATCGATCGATGACTACCGAGTCGACTGTTGATGTTATGTGTCTTCTGAGGCCTTGAAACTTCTTGAGTGGACATCATTAAGACATATGAACTTTATGGACCATAATCCTATCATTGTAACACCTTTTAAATCAAAAGTCAAATTACGGTTGACTTTTCCTAATCGGAAACCCTAATCGGGGATCCTGAACTGCACTGTCTTTAATCTCTGGGTAACGACCTCAAATTGGATTCATACTTGAACCAATGGAGTATATTTGATGATGTGGAAACTTGTTTCATAGAGAATCAACCCAATACATTGACTGATTAAACCATCGAAACCTCGATTCTTGACTATACGAAACCTTAAATCACCTGTATCTTAGCAAAGACAAACTTGAAATATATTATGGTTAGATAAACAAATGAAAATGATCCTAGGATGATGATGAAGATCTAAGGGGTCAAAATTTGGGGTGCAACAATTTGTTCTGCTAAACAAAAGCTGCCTCGAGGTCTCTGAAAGTACTGATCTTTGCATGGATTAATTCCATATACCATTTGAGCGTGACACCGGTTAAATTGTCTTGAAAGTAGTGGATTAGTAGGTGCTGGTTTTCGGTCTGGGTAGACATCATCCTAGCATACATTATCAGGTGACTCTGAGGGCAAGAATTACCTTTGTATTTTTCAAAGTCCTTGAATTTGTGCGGTATTTTCACATTAGGGACCAAACAGAGGTCAGCGACATCTTTACCAAACAAGTCTTGTCTGTGAGTGGCATGTAGTTCTTTCTTCAATTCCAAGAACTGTTCTTGGAATTCATTCATTCTTTCGTACACTTTTTCATTTTTGTCGGAAGTGGTCTGAAGAATCTGTTCCTCTAGGATAGTATGTATCACAGGTTGTGGTATAGACATCACTGCAGTAAATCTTGGTGCTTTAGTGACCTGAAGTTTGTAACCTTTAGGTACGGGAGTCTCTGTCGTAGTCCTTGCATCTTCGTTCACCTGAAGTTTGTAACCTTTAGGGTTGGAGGTTCTAGCTATGGCTTCTAGGTCTTCAGTGACCGGTGGTATGTATCCCTCAGGTATAAAATTGAAAGGCATGCCCCAAGAAAAACATTTAGGCATATTGTACTGAGGAAGACTGGTGGGTATCTCAAATGTTAGTGTAGACACAATTTTTGCGATTACCGTACTTTGAGTTGGTTAACCTGAGTTGCTGCCAGGGATTCAATCATGTTGTTGAGTCTTTCTATACTCTCTTTTAGAATAGTGACCTCATATCTCAACTATCTATTCTCTTCCTCAAGATCATCCATTTTCTTCTGGCGGTTGGCCCGAGTATTGTACGAATGAGATAGTTTAACTTTAAAGTGTGATACATGTTGTTGCACCCCAAAATTTGACCAACAACTTCTTTACCTAGCTTGTGTTTCATTTCATTCAAATTAGCATTATCATTTGCATTTCATTGACATGTATGCAGGAGATCAAGAGGTATGATTACCAATCAAGAGCTACACAAGACTATGAAGCTAGCCAGGAAGGTTATTCAAGTGTTCAAGGGTTGATATCCTTGTCAGAGAAGTGAAAAGATCCTCAAAGAGAGTGGGTGAAGCCAAGTTGTGTGCCTCCTAACTTGAGAGTTATGGGAAGCTCCTCAGATGATTCTGAAGCTATGAAGAAAGACTTGAAGCCTTGAGAGAGCTGATGAGGTGTCTTGAAAGCCATCATGAAGCCTAGATAGGTCATGGTACAAGATTAAAGAAGACTCAGCCATGAGTGGTGTAATTAGGGTTTGACTGAGTCAACCCTAGGTCAACTGATGATTTGGAGAGGGTTGAGACCTAATCCAAGAGCCATGTGATAATGGATTGATGCATTGAGATGCTATAAGGATGATTCCAAGGATAACTCATCATGATTGAAGAGTTTGAGAAGTTTCAAGCTAGGGTTTCTAAGGCTTGACAGTGTAAAATCCCCTAGTTTGACCCCTATCTTCAAGGCAATTTAGCTCAAGATGGATAGTCATCTCATCTTTCCCCCAACATGAATGTTGTAGAGCTTGAGCTTAGCTTTCTAGAGAGTACTAGAAGTCCTTGATAGGATTTGTAGAGCTCAATTTATGACTTTGACAAGTTACAGGTCATCTGAGGTATGTGAATCTGGGGCCTTGAAAGTCACCCAACTTGCATCAAACGTTTTCCCAAGAAGGATGACTCCTATGAACTTTTGGTCAACATGGATGCTGTTACTCATCCTCTTAGCTTTCTAGAGAGTACTAGAAGTCCTTGATAGGACTTGTAGAACTCAAGTTATGGCTTTGACAAGTCAAGGGCATTTTGGTCATTTGGAGATTACAGGTCATTTCAAGCATAAGGCCATAACTCCTATTTCCAAGCTTCAAATGGAAAAATCTTCAACATCAAACTTGCTTAAAATTATGTTTTAAGGCTAGTAATGAGGTCATGATATTTTGGAAAAGCTTGTAGCTCAAAATTGCAAAAATGACCTAAAATGAAGGCATAAGTTAAATAAGTCAACGTTGGAAATTGATATTTTCAACCTACACATCCAAACCATGGCATGTAATATATTATTTTGACTCTAGAAAACATTTTAAAGACAATGGTTTAGCCACATTTTTGATTTGAGGTCTAAATCATGGACTTGCTTTGAAAAGCACTTGCTTGCATATTAAGTAACATATGCATAACTTAAAATTGAGGCATGGGCAAGGAACTTGGCAAGCTAAACCCTTCCAAATTGTCACTAGGGTAGAAATTGAAGGAGATTGAGATGAATTTCAAGCTGCAAACAGAATTAAGCATGGCATGATAAGTGATTCAAAATCTCATGACATGAGATGTGTAAAATCTCATTGGAAGGATCTAGAGGGTTCTAGATCATCCAAACTCCATCTATATATTGAGTAGAATGAATTCATGGTAGAGGTTGGTGATCATTGAAGGTTTGAGCATAGTTTGAGATTGAGTTTTCATAGATTGCAATTGAAATCGGTTTCATCAATTTCCTCTATTTCCTTCCATTTTCTTGATTGGTTCTTCTTCCATGAGTATCAAGGATTGATTCCAGATCATTTCCAAGAAGAATTGGTGTCTAGATCGTGTGGGAGCAAGTGATTTTCAGCACCTGCAACTCTTCATCGTGTTTCAAGATTGAAGCACTCTCCATTGAATCTTTTGCATACAGAAGCAAGGAGGAAGTTCAGTGATCGTGTCCAGAAGATTTGAGAGCTTGAAGTGGAGATTTCGTGCATCTGTTATTCAAGAATTTCCAGGTTTGTAACCTTCTTCCTATAGCATGATTTAGGTAGAATTAGGTCGAATTAGGGTGTTAGATTAGTTGTAGAATGGCCTAGGATGGTTTTCAGATGGTTAATTGCTGAATTAGAGACAAAATAGGAAGATCACCATTTTCGGTTGAGATTGGGAGATGTTGATTCTTGGGGTTTTAGAAGAAACTAATGGTATGATTGAGTTCGTGGCAAGATTTGGAGTGTGTTTCATATTTTGACCTCTTGGATTGGAGGCCTCTAGGAAGAACTAGGGTTGAAGGGGACGATCAGAGCTCCATCGGCGGTGGCCGGAGCTGGGCGCGAAGCTCAGAGCTTTGAATTGGAGAAGATGAAGTTCTCACCATCAGATCATGTTTTGACCATTGACTATGAGGAGATCCAATGGCTGTGTTTTAATTCTGACTTGTGAAGGAGTTTCTGATGAAACGATGCGTTTCATTTATTTGATGCCTTAGGCTTAATAATCTGAGTGTTATCCACACCCCCCAGCAAGCCCAACCCATGTTTTGAACTGAATCTAAATGCTATTTACACCGCGCGCTTCATTATTTTCATTTGATTTTCATTTAATTTCCACTTAATTCATGATTTTTGTAAAATTCATAACTAACTGAATATTAATCCAATTCAACCCATTCTTTTTGCATATTAATCATGATTGAGTCTACTATTTTTTAGAGAAAAAATATTTTCATTTCATATAATTTCTAATTTAATTGGAATTTTGTATTTTAATTAAAATTAAAATGTTTATGTTTGATGCATATTTTTTGTAGAATTTTGTGTGATCTCATAGTGTTGATTCTTGGCCTAATTTTTTGTGTGTGATTAGGTTAGACATGTATGATCCCATAGTAATTTTCTCAAATTTTTGTGATGAAAATAGGTATGCTTTATAGATTGATGCTTAGATGCTTCCTTTTTAGGGTTTTAGGTTGATGCCTTAGAATGTAGGATTTAGTTCTAGGTCCAAATTGATGATTTGATATTTGACACTAATGTGATAGAGTCATGATTGACCTAGGTTCCCATAGTAATTTTTGTAAGATTTTACAATTGATTTTAGTATTTTAGTTAGGACTAACTTTAGTGCTAGGTTTTAGGTGATCCTAAATTACTAATTCAACTAGTTTAACTCATTTAGTTCCCTTAGATTAGGGTTTGTGCTTGGTTTGCCTTTGGTTGAAGTTGAAGACAAGAGGAAGATGCTTGAGGTGGCTTGAAGTTGCTTGGAGCTCTGGATTTGCTTGTGCCTGAAGGTGTCTGATGAAGTTTAGGAGATAGGACATAGGGAGAGCCTTATAGTTAGAATGATTTTTTCCACAAACATGGAAAGCATCCTGTGCTTCCATTCCTCCCAATGATTAAAAGTCCTTCCATGGTATTCACCTCCCTCCTTTGGAGGGATAAGTGATGGTACCTAGGAAGTAGAACTTTGAGGGAACCAGTCTCTCATAATGATGAACCCTTACAGGCTTCCTTTGGTTGTCAGTAAGCTGTTTATCATTTCCACTCATCATGTTCAATCAATTATCTTCTGGTTTGAGTATCTTGAGAGATGTTGAGCTTGAGTTTGAAAATGAAGACTTCATTGAAGAGTGTGGAAGAGGATGATTCCTTGAGCATTGCCATTGTAGTTGAGGCCTAAAGGGCTTGGAGAACAAGTTGATACTTGAAGACCCCAAAGGAGATTGAATGAAAAGCTGAGGCTTGAGAAAGAATTGAAGGATGAAGTTGACACTTCTAAGTGATTAAAGATTACCCTGAGAAGCTGAAGCTTGAAGGTGAAGAAGATCAAGTTGAGACTGGTGAAGCAAGGAGAGCTGAAGCTTGAAGCCTAAGTGGATACTTATGAAGATGATTCAATTGAGTGTGGAGCTGAGGCTTGAGGAATAAAAGATAAGATAAGTTGATACTTACATTGATGATTGAGAATCTGAAGGAATCCAATTGATACTTGTGGTTAAGAGCAAAGCCTGAAGGTGGAATTGACTGGAAAGCTGAAGCTTGAAGAAGAAGAACAAGTGGATACTTATGTTTGATGGGTTGAAACCGGGAGAAGCAAATTGATATTTGTCATGAAAGATGATAGCCTTGAAGGGTGGTGGAAGTCTGAAGACTGAATTGCTGTCAGAAGAGCTGAAGCTTGAAAGTAGGAAGCTGTTGATCTGTTGCTTTCTTGTCTGTTTTCTGTTTTGTATTGCTGATGTGCCTTGTTTGATTTGCTTGATGCATTAGAATAAGTCCATGGTTAGACTGACTTTAATCTAGGAGCATGATTGCACTAGAGGTTGGGTTGCTCCCTCTGCTTGTATTGTTACTGTCTGGCTTTGCTTGCGGGTATTCGGTAGAGCCCTGCTCCCTTGCCCATGTGGTTTATTTTGCTTGATAGCATGTTATATTTTTCTTCTGTATGATTGCAGTTTACTGTATTTTGCTTGATAGCATGTTTTATTTCTTCAGTATGATTACTGTTATTCATTCTGGCTTGAGGTTGAGATGAGCTTGTGGAGGCTGCTGCCCCACACACATTTCCTCCCTCACTTGCATTGCATGCATTTTAAAGTCGTTTACTGTTTACTGTTTAAGCTGATGCTTTATCTGTTTCTGTTTATCATTGATATGATCCCCTAGGAATCTCATTTCCTTTGATAAGGAAGTGATGATAGAACTTAGGTTGAAACCTATGCATGATAACTTCTTGGAGTTCCCTGTTTCAAACCTCAACTATAGGATGAATCCTTGGCATGACAACAGTAGGACCTGATAGTCTCCCTGTAGTTGAGCCTGTTCTCTTCCCATCTCAAAACAGCTTAAGATACAGTAATCATGAATGATTTCTTTCGTACGATACGAGCCTTAAGCTATATGAGAAAGGATTGTTGGAGAGTTTCTTTCCAACAGTCTGGATGTTTAGTATGGCACCCTTTGGGTGACATGCGACGCATTCACTCTCAGGTCATAGTCTTTAGTGCGATTGAAATTGCAAACACAATAAAAAACACTTCTTCCGTAAAAGAAAGGAAACAAACTTCAAACCTTTTTGCCCCGTGGGCCCATAATTCAAAGGAAAGCTTTTCTGAAGAAAAGAGTGTCGTTAAACTTTAGCGCCAACGCAAACAGGCTTTGTCCCTAACTGCTGGAACTGCTGTTTAACCCTACTCGATAAAACAGATGAATCTGAATCTCCGTAATCGTAGTAGCCCGAACTACGTAAGCTCTGATCTCTCATAGCCTGTTGAGAGTACGTAGGCACAGTACTGACGTATTGGCGAGCTACCTTCCCCGTAACTCGTAGTAGGTTGAACTACGTTGACTCTGATTTCTCATTCTCTGATGAGAATACGTAGGCATAAAGGGCGATGCTTTGCCGAGTCATTTTTCTTTTCTGTTTAAGCCAGCCTTGATAGGTAGATAGATAAACCAACTCGTCCAGTAAACACAACAAGCGTGGATCCCATCGAGTACGACGGACGTGAGGGGTGTTAATACCTTCCCTTTGCGTAACCGACTCCCGAACCCAGACAACGGTTGCGATGACCTTGTCTTACCCTTTTTCGTCAGGTTTTTCCGATCGTTTCCTTTCCCGTTCTGAGGGATAAATAACGAAAGGTGGCGACTCTTCTGTTTTGCCGGCACCCTATTTTCGCGGAAGCGACACATGCGTGAGACTCTATGACAAAAATGTGTAATGAAAGAACGATGAATGATATGCAGAAAAATGAGAGTGACCTTTTTTTGTTTTATTTTCAAAATAACGTTTAGCAATTATGTTGCAAATATCATACAGCGATGGAACCTCTTATTGAATTCAAAAGACTACAATATCCTATAGGGAAAAGTACATTAGTTTTTAAAGTGCAGGGAGGAAAAGTAGGCCTATGAATTCTAGGGAACTCCTGACGAAGGTCCATATGCTGGTTGTTGACTCCCTTTTCTCTTCTTTGATCGGGCCCCTTCATCCGTTGTCGGGTCAATGATCTTTTGCCAAGTGAAAGGAGAAAATAGACTTTTTCGTTCCTATTGACTTTCTATAACATGTTGCACTAATATCTCAATCAAAGCATGCTTCTCTCTTAATATTTCTTGGATCTTTGTGCATTCTAAGCTGACGATCTGGTACTTGTTCTTCCAAGAGTTCTTTTCGCGTTGGACCTTGTTGAAAGCGACCTGAAGTTTTTCTGTGTCATTCATGAAGTAGAGGATAGACTCTTTCAGGGGAAAAACTTCCTGACAAGGGTAAGGCATATTTAATTTGATGGCTCTAGTTTTCACCCGTCGGAGATAAGGCTCTACAAAGACGCAGTTTGGCCTTCCCAAAGACTCTTTTCCTTTTCTATGAACATGTTTCCAGACATGCACAATTTCCTTCTTAAGTGTTCTGTCATTTTATCCTTCCTTGAAGAAAAGACCTTCCAAATGAGTTTTATATGGTATGTCCTTCATCGGGTATCCGAGCTGACGAAGAGCTAACACTAGATGATAATTGATCCCTCATTTGGTACCAATGAGAGGCACATTGGGGGAACTTCCACATTTGTCAATGATTTTTATTCCGTCATAGACCTGATTGTACCAATCTATGTCAAAATGGACAAGAGACATAATCTTTTGCGACCATCACATACTACTCTTGGGATCCCAAAAAGCAGCAGATTTAGGTAAGTGGGAAATAAACCATTTATAGAGTAATGGTACACAACATGTAATCATCCCTTCGTTGTATAAATTCCTTAAATGTACCGAGTGATAAGCATATGTGAGCAAATTTGGGACTGGATTCCCGATTGAGAATATCTTGAAAGTGTTGATATCGACGATGTTGTCAATGTTGGGAAAGAGGAATAACCCATAGATGAGCAGAATAAAGACATCCTCGAAAGCCGTTATGTTTCCTATGCTATTAAAGTATAGGGCTTTTTCTATCAAAAATTTAGCTGGTAAACCCTGAATTCCTCCTTTCATGGTCATGTGAGCTTTGATATCTGACTCTTCCAAAGAGGTATCTTTTACAATAGTTTGATCTTTGAGAATTTCTTCCAGTCCAAAAAATGGTTCTTGATCAGTGATAGGTAGATCAATCAGATGAGATTACTCTTCCAACGTTGGTGTAAGCTAATAATATGGAAATGTAAAGCAGTGGTATAATGGATCATAGAATTGAACCAATGTAGACAGGACTCCCTCCACCATATTGATTTTCAAAAGTGACAACAGCCTTCCGTGCTTAGCTCTGAAAGCCTCCATAATAGTAATCAACCTTCCCAATTTCCTTAGGTCTTCCAGTTTTGGGATTTTGAAGGTGTATTTGCAATTATTGTTTTAGTTCTACCAAAATCCATAACACAACTTCTGATATTTGCAATTATTGTTTTAGTTCTTTTAGAAAAAAAGATTTTTTTTTAATTTCTTTTTTAGGAATGAATGAAATGCATGAATGTATGAATGCAGCAAACAAAAACATTTGAAAACATGGGTTTAAGGGTTCATTGTCACGAGCATCGAGCCATGGATCTACCCATCCCCAAGGTGTGTACTAGGGTTCAATTTTGTACCTGTAGAACGGGTTCTAACAAGGTTCCCAAAATCACTGACCCTTCTTAAGAATATTACCAGCAAACCGACTAACTCATGAGAGCTGTAATATCCCTAGGATGAATCTCATTTGAGTGTAGTATCGTGTATCAACTATTCCCAATAGTCACTGCACTACCTAATGGTCAAGTGGTTAAATGCTTACTAATCCTCAATTTCAAAGGTGCTTAGTAGAAAATGTAATGTTTTCACGACTTGCTCGTTCAACATCAGTAATTCTAAATAGGTACCTCCACTGATTCGGAGGACTATCAAGTCATCTTGGTCGGGAATCACTCCCTATGAGCCTTCATGAGTCTGCCACCACCTATCTTAAAAGGTGTTCTCTGACTCACCACATGCGTATTAATCGCATTCCCAGATAACAGTAATCTAAACAAGTATAGCAGATAGTATGACAGCAAATGATATAAAATGATAAAGCAAATAAACAGTAAAAAAAAGTAATGCAAGACTTAACCCTCTTAGGGAATGAGAAGGTCCCCGGTGAATTCACCGTTTTTCTGTTGCAGTCGGTTTTTGTGGCACGACCACTACCACTCCTGGTGCTACTTTCTGATTTCTATATTTGTCCTATGAAGCTTAAAAGGAAGAGGAAGATATCTTAAACTAAACCTGCGCGCAAGTGTTTTCCCTATAAATGCGAAGAGATTGGGCATCGGGGTTTGGTTATACAAAGGGAAGCTATTAACACCTAGAGTATCTATAGTAATCTATAAGAACCTTCATTTACATCTATTTTTACTGTTTGAATTGCTTTCTTGAGTCTATTTACTGTCAGGTGGGGAAAGTTTCTCCTTTGGGAGGTCGAGGAAATGTTTTTGTTGTTTTAAGATTTTATATTGTTTTTGGAAAGGTATATGGACCTAAGGTCTTTTATTAGTGTGCTCGCTAAGATTTCGCAATCTTATGCCTACATATTCCAGTAAAGAGATTTGGGGAAATCAGAGTGTTCGTAGTTCCTCCTATTCTATGGGAGGAAAAAACGTTTGGTGTCTTGTTCAAAGTCCAAGATTAAAGCTAAAAGTGTGTGTGTCTTGTTCCAAGCCCAAGATTGAAGCTAAAAGAGTTTTTGTGTCTTGTTCAAAGCCCAAGATTGAAGCTAAAGGAGTTTTTCTGAGAGAATTTGTCATCTCTAAAGGAAGATATCTCACCTATTCATCACAATTATTGAGGTTTTGTTTATAAATAAAGTTGCTTTAACTGGGATATGTGGAATCCAGCAATGCCACATCTTCCTTTATAAGAGAATTGAAATGTCATGAAGGAAGAAGCTTTAACTCTATGTAGAGCAATGCCACTTGTTCCTTTATGAATCTATGCATGCTAAGACAGGGACATTAGCTTGAATGTGTTCTAGAGGCTTGCCACTTAATCATTTGGATGAAAGAGAACTTTGGCCATGATAAAGGAGGGACTCCATCTTGGATTTTGAATCAACAAGTGTGTCACTTACATCAATTATCTGGAAAACAATTTACTTGTTTGTTTGGAAATGTGATTGTCGCTACCGCGAAAATAAGGTGCCGGAAAAACAGAAGAGTCGCCACCATTCGTTATTTATCCCACAGAACGGGAAAGGAAACGATCGGAAAAAACCTGACGAAAAGGTATAAGACAAGGTCATCGCAACCATGTCCGGGTTCGGGAGTCGGTTACGTAAGGGGAAGGTATTAGCACCCCTCACGTCCATCGTACTCGATGGGATCCACGCTTGTTGTTTATCTTGAGGGGTTGATTAATATTATACATCAACGGCTGCTAAAGCTAAATGGAAAGAACTGACTCGATAGAGCATCGCGCTCTATGCCTACGTATTCCCTCGTGCAATGGGAAAGTCAGAGTCAACGTAGTTCGGGAAACTACGGGGGGAAGGTTGCTCGCCGAGATATCGCGTCTTGTGCCTACGTACTTTCACACAGCATGAAAGATCAGAGCAAACGTAGTTCGGGATAACTACGGGTAACCAGGGTGTTCTCAATCACACGGGGGTGAGAGAAAGGAATGATGATACTAGCGTGCGCATTCTAGCAGTTAGGTGTATGCTGCTCGCTTGTCGGAGACTTAGGCGTTACCTGTTTGCGGTAGAACGAACATAGTATGTCGGGGTTTAGAGGTATGGGAACCTACGGGAACTAGAACTACGGTCTGGTCTCGATTGCGCTAGGGCAAGAGAAAGGGAAACATTAGTCGTCAGTGGGAAAGTCTCGATCGCACAACAGCGAGAGAATAGAGAAGTTAGTTGTTAGTGTGCTTGCTAGGATATCGCATCCTATGCCTACATATTCTCGTCTGTTACAAGAAATCAGAGTATCTATAGTTCAGCTAACTACAGCAAAAGGGGAAAAGGGAAAGGTTGCTCGCTAGGATCATCGCAATCCTATGCCTACGTACTCTCGTCTGGTACGAGAGATTAGAGCAAATGTAGTTCGGCACACTACGGAAAACAAGTCTCGATTGCACCGGGGCAAGAGAAGGGGTCTCAATCGCCTGAATGCGAGAGAAAAGGGTTTCGATCGCGCGGGGGCGAGAACAAAGAGGAAGCAGGCCTAACAAGCCTAAACGGGAAGGAACTCGGGACACACACGCAAGAACCTAAGGCGTAGGAGCGAGTGTGTTGTATATCACCCAAGGGACATATACTAAACACTCTAAACGATCGAGGGGAGACCGCTCGATTGTCATTTCCCACGTATCTAACGCTACAGCTCACAACACTCGACGGTTGCACGAAAACTTTGAAGATGAAGGATGTTATCGAACGAAGCGGCTCCGTTGGCTCTTGACATATGTGCAAGCTCCATCCCAATCTTCTCCTCTCTGGATCCTTGATGATGACGCTCGAATCAGAACCAATGTAACGCTTAGACCATCATGGTTCGATTTATGCAATAAATCAAACTCTAAGAGATAGCGTATTGATATCCATGTCAAAGACAAGATAGAGAAATGATATTGAAAATCATTCTCCAATTGAATCATGTCACACGGCCAGCCCGGAATAAAATCAGAATAAAATGGGATAGCAGAAGAGAAATGAGGAGAGAAATCCAGTAACAAATGGAAATAAAATACTACTCCTAAAATTGAAAATAAATCCTAATAGAAAATACTCTAAAAAAATATTAAAATAAAATGCATAATAGAAAATGAAATGAAAATTCTATCCTATGCATAATATTCTATAATATTCTATCTAAAGAAAATAGGAAATTCTATGTAAATTGCACAATAGAAAATAACCTGAAAATTCTATATAAAATTCTATACTATCCTAAAAGAAAAGTAGAATATAAATTCTAAAATATAAAATCTATATTAAAAAATGTGCTAAGAATATTCTAAAGGAAACTATAAATCCTAAAAGAAAAAAAGAAAAATCAATCTACAATCTATTACAAGCACACATCCAATACAAGCAAAAATTAAAAATGAAGGGGAGGGGGTACAACCATTAAACAGGGGTGTAAGCCTGACAAAAAACCAGGGCCCAGCTCACAATACAACAGCTACAAAAAACAACAAAAACAAGGGAACTAGGGGTGCGTTTCTGAAATGGGAGGTGCGGCCTGTAACATGCAAGTTGGGCTTAAGGGTTTGTTGGGCCCAAAACGAAACAGCTAAAAAAAGAAAACAGAGGACGAGGGGTTTGTAGAAACGGAGGGGTGCAAGCCAGGAAAACCATTGGGCTTAGGGCTCTAAGCTCATCCGTAACAACACAGCCAGGAAAGGGGGGTGAACATGGAATACGAAGGGTGTGAGTTAGTAAAACCATTGCAAATTGGGCCACGATGCCCACTAAGGCCTTTCCTCTTCCTCATTCTCTCAAACCAATCTGAAACCCTAGTTCTCTTCTTCCTCTCACCTCAGCCGTCGCCTGTTCCTCATCTTCCTTACTCACCTTCACCGTCTCAACTCAACCTTCCTCTGATGAACTCAAACTTCCCTTTCTCCCACCTTGCTTGCCGTTGCTTTTATTTTTGTTGATGATTCTCGGAATAAAATGACGATGAAGAACTAGATTATGGAAGAAATTCATCGAAGTTGTTGATGGAACACGTTTGAATCTCAGAGGAAGCTTGAGGAAGATCCATGGCGTTTTGCTTTGGAGGTGTTGGAAGATGTTGACGAAATATCGTTTGTGGATCTGAAGTTGCATGTGAAGATCTTTGGGTTTAGATGAAGAATCTTGAAAAGATCTTGAGTGTGTTTGTGAAAATCTGGGGAAACGGTTGAATGCACGATGAACATGGATGAAGGCAAAGAAGTTTCTGGAAAACTTTGAAGACGGTGATGGAGTTTCTTGAGGATCTGGAAATAGGATGGTGAAGGTTCATGAGCATTCTTGATAGATGAATTTCCGGTGAAGTTTCTAGAGCAAAATGAACTGAACCTGGAAAACGGTTGAGGTGATGATCATGGAGATCTTGAAGATCTGGTAAAGATTTCTGGAAAATGCTTGAAGAACTGATGAATGTTCTTGGCGAAAACGATGATGGACGATGAACATTGATGGAGAATGATGAAGGTTTGAAGAAGTTTCCTAGAAAAAAACTATGTTATTGAAGGTTGTTGATGAACAGATGATGATTCCGGCGACAGTTAGAGTTCTCCGGTGAGTGGTTACGGCGAGGATTAGCCGCGTTTGATTTCTCCGGTGAAGCTCCGGCTGTCGCTACTGCGAAAATCGGCGCCGGCTGAACAGAAGAGTCGCCACCGTGCGTTATTTATCCCACGGGAGGGAAAGGAAACGCTCAGAGTAAACCTCGCACAACACGGGAAAGGTATGGTCGTCGCAACCAAAACCTGGATTCGGGAGTCGGTTACGCAAGGGGAAGGTATTAGCACCCCTCACGTCCGTCGTACTCGACGGGATCCACGCTTGTTTTCGGGTATGGATTGTTATTCTATCTACTCTAAAGGTCAGGGGTTAAAAAGAAAAGAGAATGAAAATAAAATGACTCGGCAAAGTATCGCACTTTATGCCTACGTATTCTCGTCTGGAACGAGAAATCAGAGTCAACGTAGTTCGCCTACCTACGGGAAAGGAGGGGAAGGTTGCTCGCTAGGATATCGCATCCTATGCCTACGTACTTTCATACAGCATGAAAGATCAGAGCAAACGTAGTTCGGGCCACGTACGACACAAGTCTGCCTTGGTTGATTTTATTCCTTCTGAAAAAGGTTTTTCTGATTAACAGTCCAAGAGGACAAAAATGACGTTTTGATGAGTTCACATTCTTTTACGGAAGAAGTGTCTTTTATTGTGTTTGAAATCTTTATGTGTTTTTCTGTTTGTTTTGAGAAAGAAAGAGACAGAACTCTAACCTACGGTTGCGAAGGGAAACAAACTAACCTAGTGTTATCATGCATGGGTTAAGACCTGGTGTCTATCATGCTCCTCTCCTGCACAGAGAGAAACAGAGATCCTACGGGATAGGCAGAAACAGAAACAATATCAGATATACACAGCAAAACAGTAAAATGCATGGATGCAACAATACAAGCGAGGCAAGGGAGTCCCACTCAACCTCGAACCTAGAAAACAATAGGCGAAAGTGAACAGGCTTCACTTTCAACCCAACAGGGTAAACAGCAAACAATACAGTTCAGAAAACCAATCAATGCATCAACAAATGAAATACAGCCAAAAGAAACAGCATCAGCAGCTCTGAATCAACAACTGGCTTCAAGCAATCTCCAATCAGCTACAGGCTTCAACAAGCATCAATATCCATCTTCATGGCCTTCAGACAATGGCTTTGATCATCAGTCTTCCATCTGCAATGCCTTTTCTTCAAGCTCAAACCTCCAGGATGAGGGATCAGTCACAAGAGAGAATTGGGTGTTAAGCAATCAGCTGACTACCAAAGGTGGTGAACAGACTGCTTCTAACACAAGAGACATTTTCTCTCAAGAGTTCTATCTCATAGACACTGTCACCAAGCCTTCCAAAGGAAGGGGGTGAGTGTCTTAGAGAGACTCTGAATCACAGAGAAGAATGGATGCAGACAAGGCCATCCATGTTTGAGAAACAATCATTCTAATCTAGAGCTCTGCCTAGCTCCTAAACCCTAGTCTCCTCAGCATCTGCCAGCAAGAAACTCCTCCTCAACTCTGACAGTTGATCTTCAATCTTTGAATCTCCAATAGCTTCATCTCCACAAATCTTCAGCTTCCCCAGGGCCCCAGACAAACCCAATACCCAATCAAACAATCAACAATCCCCAGAGGGCACACCACACCAGACAGCAGATATACAGACAATAATAATGACAGTAGGGGAATCCTAACTTTTCTCTAAGGGATCTAATAGCTACCCATAGCCCCTATAGTCCCATAACTAACCTATTCAAACCCTAAGTCCTAAGGGAAAAAATTGAACTTCCTAAGTTGTCACCTAAAACCCTAGTTTTGTTCATGATATTCAAGCATTTATTAATCATCTAAAATTAACCTCTAAACATGGGAACTAAAATATTTCTACAAGCTTAACATCTCATCTAAACAATATGAAAAGAATGATCAAAAAATATTAAAGCATGTGAGAGAACAAAAATCATTAAAATGATGCATGAAATGTAACTATTTATTATGCTATTTATTTAGAAAATATGTAAAAAATATGAAATAAAACTAAAAATGAAATTTCATTTTCCTATAATATTCTAGACATTTTAATGAAAATATGGTAAAAAGAATGGATTAAAAAACATTTTTTATGAATTTATTATGATTTAATGAAAATGGCAAAAATTAGAATGAAATAAGAAAAATTAAAATGAATTAAAATGAGCAAGAGGGGGTATGAAGAGTAACTACGCGCAGTTCAATTCTGGATGGGCCTCATAAAGGGGGGTGTTGGTAGCGTTTCACACTGGGCCCAATCAACCATCAGAATTAAAAACAAAAGGGAATCAGCTGGGGGTGAGAAAAGCAGCGAAAACACGTTGGAAAATGGTTTTGGGCCTAACTCGGGGGTGGGGATAACACAATCATCTGAGGCCCGCCCGTTTCAATTAATGAAACGGTGCGTTTAGGGCCAGGGTAATCTCCCTCCAATTCAGATTGAATATAGGCCATTGGATCACTCTAAAAGTCAAGAGTCTTACACCAAACGAATGGCCACGATTTCGTCTTCTTCCTCATCCAACCTGAAACCTAGGGTTTCTGCCATGCGAGCTCATGCACGAGCTACCTTACACCAAACCGTTCTCACTCCACACGCAATGAATCCTCATGATGTAAACATGAAATCTGCTCAGAATCTCCTCCTCTATAATCCTATGGCCTTAAATCAATTTGAAACTCACCACAACACCAAACCCGCGCGCATCAAACTCTGGTTATCATGAGATTACTCTGAGATGCACCAAGATAATTCTCTCTCAAACCTATCCTAAACTGCTCTATACATCATGGTGATTAACCTGATCAATCCAACTAACATTCTAGTGCATTAACATAGGAGATATTGATCCAAACAGTTTATGGTACCTGCTAACAATGGACTCCAAATCACTCCAAATTCATCTAAACTAATCTCCTAACCACCTAGATCAATTCTACACTAACAAAATCATGCCTAACTAACTGAATCGAGCTGTGTGATTGAAAACTTACCTTGTGCAAAATCTTGCAAACAGCTATGGAGATGGAAGATCTGAGGCTTTTAAGTGTTGAATCTTGATCAATCCTTGAGGAACTTGATTCTGTATGCACAAACTTGGAGGTTCCTTGCTTGAATCATGCAATCCACTTGAACTTGTGATTTTGATGATCTTGAGAAAAGCACTCGAAAATGGATGATAACTACCAGAAACTTGCTTCAATTATGATCTATGATGATGATGGAATGAAATTGAATTGATTATGATGAAGATTGATAAAGAATTTGAGATATTTGGAATGAAACTTTTATGAAAAAGTGTGAGAAATCTTGTGAAATTCTTGGTGCAAATGAGGCCAACCCTTGCCAAATTCTCCTTTCATGAATATATAGACCCCAAATGAACATTCTAGATCCATCTTGCACATTCCCTTGTTTTCAAACTTTGGCTCATTTTTGATCATGTTTCTTAAATGATAAGCAACCATGGATAACTTCATTTTTTCCTTCTAAACTCAAAAAAGTGTATGAACCATTGTTCTTAGAATTGTTTTTCCATTCAAAATCATATATTGGAAGTCTCCATTTGGACTTGTAAATCTCCCAAACCATTTTCCAACTTGAAATTATTCACTTTATAAGCCTTTTTAGTTCATATTTTGACCTATCATGCAACTCCATGCTATGGGCTTCTCCAATAACTTGTGACCTTCTTTCTAGACTTAAAATCCCATTTGGAGCAAGTTTGATGTTGTAAGTTTTTCCATTTGAGGCCTCCTTGTATGAGTTTTGGGTATAGGTTAAAATGACCTGTAATTCACAAATGCCCAAAATACCCTTTGCTTGTCAAGACCATAAGTTGAGTTCTCCACATCATATGAAGGCATGCCATACCATTCTAGAAAGCTAAGACAATGAGGAACAATTCTTATGTTGACCAAGAATTCATTTGAAATCTCCTTGAGGGGCAAAACTAGCTTGGAAGTCAAGTCACTTTCACAGACAAAAATTCAGACACCCCAGATGACCTGTAACTTGTAAGGACCATAACTTGAGTTCTATAAATCTCCTTGAGGTCTTCCACCACTCAAATTAAAGGTCTTGAGATCCTCTACAAGTTTCATGTTGGCCAAGAAGCCATTTGAAGTTAATATTTTGACTTATCTTGCTTGGAAGTTTGACCTAAACTAGGGGATTTTACAGAGAAACCCTAATTTAGTAACTCCTCTTCTCCTTGGTTTCTCTTGAATTCTCCTTGTCATATCTCCACATCCTTCTTCATATGTTCAATGATGATCCCCACATCTCTCCAATAGACTTGAATGCCCTCTTAAGTCAGTCAATTGACCTAGGGTTGACCTAGGGTTGACCCAGATGAAACCCTAGTTGACTGCCTTCAACTATAGCTCTTGTGCCTTCATCAATGACTTGTTTTCTTCTCCAAATGACTTTATAAGTCTCTCCAGATGTCTAGATGCTCTCCATGCTTTCACCTCACAGCTCATAACCCTCTTGTTGATCCTCAGATACCCTCAGCTAGGAGATGGACTCAAGGCTTGATCTGCTGAACTCTTTGCTTTCAAATTCTTTCTTGATGACTTGAATATGATTGAATTGGGATAATAACCTCTTGATAGGCCTCTAGAGATGAAAATAATGATTGGTCCCCTGTTGAATGACTTGCTATGCTTATGCTATGCAGATGGTTAGTCTATGTACATGACTCTACATGCAAATGCTAAAGATGATGAAACATAAATCCAAGGAATAAGGTTGAGCAAATTTTAGGGTGCAACAGCTGCCCCTATTCAAGCGACTTGGACCCGATTGGACGAAGAGCCCGGAGCCTTCAGACATTCGCGGTACGAGACGGTTGAATACTAGTGAAACCAGAAATTTGCCAACCGCAGGAATAAACTGCGCTCCTGCTTGAGGAATGACATTCGTTAGCTAAATCTGACTGTTAGAATAACACACTGATCTCGCGCGACCGTGCTGGGGATTGTCTTCATCGTCCTGAAGAGGATTCTGTCATAACAGATTGCTTGCTTGTCCTCGTGAGGACTCTGTCTGTCATCAACACGAAGAAATCTCAACTAAAACTTGTCCGCGTTAGGACTCCACTTACTGTCAACCCAGGAAAATCTCGGCAACTCCGCTGGGGATAATTCGTCTGCACTTCCATAAACTGAATCGTCCAGGTTAGGAATAACATTCTTCCACGTTAGGAGTAACGCTTTTATCTTTCCACGTTAGGAAGCAATCTTCTTTCCACGTAAAGAGAACTACATCAATCTGTCCACGTAAGGACTCCAATGCCATTTGACATGTCCGCGTCAGGACTCCGATCTTTCCACGTAATGAATTCACCTTTGGTTCTAAATCTGTCCACGTCAGGACTCAACTTCTCGAATCTGTCCACGTCAGGACCCCAATTTCTCCGCGTAAGGAATAAACTTCTTCTTCCACGTTAGGAATATCTTGATATGATCTGTCCGCGTCAGGACTAAATCTTTCCACGTTAGGAATACCAACTTCTTTCTGATTTGTCCGCGTCAGGACTCAATTTTCCACGTAAGGAACGCCATCTTAATCTGTCCTCGTAAGGACTCTCTTTTTCCACGTTAGGAATACTGTCATTTCCACATAAGGAAACCTCTTCTGATACGTCCGCGTAAGGACTACATCTTTCCACGTTAGGAATCAATAATCTCTTTGATCTGCCCGCGTCAGGACACTGATCTCGTCTTGATTTATCCACGTTAGGACTCAGGCGTTTTCGATTCACTGAGGAAATAAGACTTGTCCACGTAAGGACTCACACGTCTTCGACTTGCTGGGGAAATATCCGCGTTAGGACTTACACCTTGCCAACAACACGAAGAAGGATAACTTCGTCCACGTCAGGATTCTTGTATCTTGTCATCACAAAGAAATACAAACTTGTCCACGTCATGACGCACATTTCACCATTACGAATAAAGATATCCGTTGAAAACCAATGATCCACGTCAGGATACCAACACGAAGAGTAACCAATCCTTTGTCAACGTCATGACCTCCCTTTCTCCAAATTTCGAGAGGCCGAATCTATCCACGTCAGGATTAACACACCTTACCAATCCAGTAAAACAAACCTGTCCACGTTAGGACGCCCACTTCTGAAGAAATCCCGTCATTCTAGGAATAAATTGTCTACGTCAGGACTTAATTCTTCAATGATCCTTTCCCACAAACTGCTCAGCACTGACGTGACAGCGACTTCGAGATGAACTCTACTGGGGATGTCTGAAAACCAACTATCGGACACCTGCTTCGAAATTCTGATTCATGCGACTCGTTGATGACAAACGAACTTTGCTTGGGAATAAGGAGATTCTTATCCTGGCCACTCTGGCTGGGGAAAATCAGATACATTTGCATAAATGACTCTGCTGGAGACAAAGAGAGTTTTATCACGATAACTCTGTGGGGGAATACCGCCGAAACTGACATTGTTATTGAATATCTCCTGCCGAGATCTTGACTGTTTGGTAATTTATTTGAGCAAGAGCTCTCTCCACCTGAACTACTGGAGTATAGAAACTGCTTCAGCAAAATAACTGCTGGAAGGATAACGCCGACTCGCCGGGGATAGCCTGATGCTACAAAATTATTCCAGCAAAATAAATGCTAATAGGATGAAGTCGTCCCTGCTGGGAAGTTGGGAACTCAAACCACACGTCTTGTTGAAATAACCCCCTGCTGGGGAATAGCAAATGCGCACAGCACAATCGGACTTTCTGCTGGAACGCGAACTGATATTACCGGTATCTCTGACAAAATAAATGACAGGACCCACCATCAACTCTGCTGGGGAGAGTCTTGATCTTCAGATTCCACTGGAAGGAAAGAACACTTGCTGAAAAGAGAACTCCTCTGGGGATGGGATGATTCTCTCGGGGAAAATTAACTGACTCCACTGGGGGAGAGTGCATGACCCTGCGGGGGGAAAATGAACCTGTCTGAATACAGCCTTACGATCGCGGAATCACCCAACTCTGCTGAGGACGAGTAACTTCTCTGGAGCACGTCCTTTGGATAAGCTACGGCTAGCTGGGGAATTCTACCCTTCTTCAGGAAGAACATGCCTGACCTGCGTGGGGATCAAGCCTTTCACTATTGCAATCTTTTGATCACCTTCCTCGTACGGTTATGAAACCTGCAACAACACAAACAAGACACGACAAGCCTATGCAATCGAATCAATTCAGGTTAGTGACGCTACACTCAGTTAATTCAAAGTTTTAACAATTGTTGGCAAGGGCCAGTAATGTTATACTCATGCTAGCTTCAATAAACTTAGGCGTTTTATCATGCGCAAAACAGTAAAGAACAGGCATCAAGTACTGAATAACACATTTTCATTGATTGGGCCCCTGAATGGGCGGAGTTTTTGTACACGGGATGTAACTCCTGAAAAGAGGAAGCTACGCAAAGCAGATATACAAGTATGCACAGGAAGCATAAATATTGACAAATTAAATTTTGTACACATGTCGGCAACTGGATGCAGATGAACACCACGAACTGATCCTCCCATGACTCGTCCGACTCTAATGCTTTCCCGGTATCCGTCTTCTGAAGAGGTTGTATCCGATAACTAATTCCTCAAATGTATTCTCCCGCACTGATGCTCATTGAATACCAAATTCGGACCGCAGTCATTTGCTTTTCTCATCCCTAACTTTTGCGTGAACCGCCCTTTACGGGTTTTCAGTTCACCGGGATACCCCTTTTTGCCGAAGCCGCCCAGTGTAGGTTTTCAACTTCGCGGGTGTACATTTTTTCAATTTTATCCCTAACTTTTGCCCGAACCTTTTATTCTGTTTTTGGTTCGCCAGGATGCCCCATTTTTGCCTGGACTCTCTTTTTTCTGTCCAGCGGGTCTATTTTAGGCAAAGTATTTTTTAACTGCGTCCGAATTCACAGGTGATGCAAAGTCTTCCCCGTCCATGGTGGACAACAATAAAGCTCCTCCTGAAAAGACCTTCTTGACAACGTATGGCCCTTCGTAATTGGGGGTCCACTTGCCCCTGTGATCTGCTTGCGGCGGGAGAATCCTTTTCAGCACAAGGTCGCCCGTCTGAAAGCTTCGCGGAAGTATTTTCTTGTCGTACGCTTTCTTCATTCGTCTTTGATACAAACGACCGTATGCCAGAGAAGCTAGCCTCTTCTCATCCATCAAACTCAGTTGGTTCAATCTGTTCGTTACCCATTCTGCCTCGTCCAGCTGAACGTCTCGCAATACCCTCAGAGAAGGGATCTCAACTTCCAATGGTAATACCGCTTCCATTCCGTATACCAACGAGAACGGAGTTGCCCCGGTTGATGTGCGTACTGTCGTACGATAACCGTGCAAAGCGAAAGGTAGCATTTCATGCCAATCTTTATAAGTCACCACCATTTTCTGGACGATCTTCTTGATATTTTTATTGGCCGCTTCGACAGCGCCATTCATCTTGGGTCGGTAAGGGGAGGAGTTGTGATGTTCGATCTTGAAATTCTGACAGAGCTCCTTCATCATTTTGTTGTTCAGATTAGAACCATTATCCGTGATTATCCGCTCGGGAATCCCGTATCGGCAAATGATATCTCTCTTGATGAATCTATCCACCACTTGCTTCGTTACATTTGCGTAAGACGCTGCTTCCACCCACTTGGTGAAATAATCGATTGCTACGAGGATGAACCGATGCCCGTTAGAAGCCGTCGGCTCAATCTTTCCAATCATATCGATTCCCCACATCGAGAATGGCCATGGAGATGACATCACATTCAAAGGACTCGGAGGCACATGTATTTTGTCAGCATAAATTTGGCACTTGTGGCACTTTCTTGCAAACTTGAAACAATCAGCTTCCATCGTCAGCCAAAAGTAACCTGCCCGCAGCAGTTTTCTCGTCATAGCATGCCCACCAGCATGCGTACCGAAGGCACCTTCGTGAATTTCCTCCATGAGAAGCTTTGCCTCCTTCTCGTCTACACAACGCAACAACACCAAGTCGTGGTTTCTTCTGTACAAGACGCCATCCGGGTTCAAATAGAAATTACCCGCTAATCTCCTGAGAGTCTTCTGATCTTGACTGGATGCCCCAGCCGGATACTCTTTATTCTTCAGGAAATTAAGGATATCAAAATACCACGGTTTGTCATCAGACGCTTCATCAATAGCAAATACATAAGCTGGCCTGTCCAACCGAGAGATAGTGATCTGGGGAGCTTCGTTCCAGAAATTGACCTTGTACATGGAAGACAAGGTGGCAAGGGCGTCAGCCATTTGATTTTCTGCCCGCGGCACGTGATGCAACTCAACCTTGTCGAAGAAAGGCAACAATCTCCTGGCATAATTCATATAATGTATCAAATTGGGCTGACGTGTCTCCCATTCCCCTTTGATCTGATTCACCACCAGAGCTGAGTCTCCGTATACGTCTAAATGTTTGATTCGCAAATCAATGGCTTCCTCAAGCCCCATTATACAAGCTTCGTATTCGGCCTCATTGTTGGTAACAGCAAAGGTTAATCGGGCCGTAAACGGGATGTGCGACCCGTGCGGCGTAGTGATAATTGCCCCGATTCCGCTACCGTAAGCATTCACAGCTCCATCAAATATCATCTGCCATTTGGACCCCGGCTCTGGTCCTTCGTCTGGTAACGGCTCTTCACAATCCTTCATCTTGAGATACATGATATCCTCGTCAGGAAAGTCAAATCTCATTGATTGATACTCTTCAATAGGCTGCTCCGCCAGATACTCAGACAACACACTCCCCTTTATCGCCTTTTGCGAGACGTATTGAATATCGTATTCAGTCAAGATCATCTGCCACCGGGCAATCCTACCTGACAACGCCTGCTTTTCGAATATATATTTGATTGGATCCATCTTCGAGATGAGCATGGTTGTATGATTCAGCATGTACTGCCTCAGACGCTTGGCGGCCCAGGCTAGCGCGCAACAAGTTTTCTCCAGCATTGAATATCGAGATTCACAATCTGTAAATTTCTTACTCAAGTAATAGATTGCATGCTCTTTTCTCCCCGTCTCGTCGTGTTGACCAAGAACGCAACCCATGCTTCCCTCAAGAACCGTCAAATACATTATCAAGGGTCTCCCTGCCACTGGGGGTATCAAAATAGGAGGCTCCTGCAGATACTTCTTTATTTTGTCGAACGCCTTTTGACAATTATCGTTCCACGTTACAGCTTGATCTTTCTTTAGCAACTTGAATAATGGTTCACACGTGGCAGTTAGGTGAGATATGAACCGAGCAATGTAGTTCAACCTCCCTAAAAACCCGCGCACCTCTTTCTCTGTTTTAGGCGTCGGCATTTCTTGAATCGCTTTTATTTTAGCAGGATCGACCTCTATTCCTCTTTCGCTTACTATGAACCCCAGGAGCTTACCCGATCTCACCCCGAAGGTGCATTTGTTAGGGTTCAGCCTCAGCCTGAACTTCCTAAGCCTTTTAAACAACTTCAACAGATTCACCAGATGCTCTTCCTCCGTCTGGGATTTAGCAATCATATCGTCAACATAAACTTCAATCTCTTTATGCATCATGTCATGAAAGAGAGTTGTCATCGCACGCTGATATGTTGCCCCAGCATTTTTCAAACCAAAGGGCATCACTTTATAGCAAAATGTTCCCCAAGGCGTTATGAAAGTAGTCTTCTCCATATCCTCTGGCGCCATTTTAATTTGATTATAGCCTGAAAAGCCATCCATGAAGGAGAATACAGAGTATTGAGCAGTATTATCAACTAACACGTCAATATGAGGAAGTGGAAAATCGTCTTTTGGGCTTGCTTTATTCAAATCTCTATAATCCACGCACATTCGAACCTTGCCATCTTTCTTTGGCACCGGTACGATGTTAGCAACCCATGAGGGATACTTCGTCACAGCCAGGAACCCAGCGTCCCACTGTTTCTGAACCTCCTCTTTGATCTTCATTGCCATATCTGGTCGAGTTCTGCGAAGCTTTTGTTTGACAGGCGGGCAGTCTTCTTTCAGTGGCAGGCGATGCACAACCATATCTGTATCGAGCCCTGGCATATCTTGATACGACCAAGCGAATACATCATTATACTCTCGGAGCATTTCAACCAGTTTTCGCTTGATATCACTCTGCAATGCGGCTCCAATACGAATATTCTTCTCAACCCCTTCCGACCCCAAATTGATAATCTCGATAACCTCGTCGTGAGGCAAAATGGCTCTTTCCTCTTGCTTCACCAACCAAGACAGTTCTTCAGGAACGTCGCTATCTTCGACAACCTCTTCTTCGGTCTGGAATACCGGGTGCTCGAAGTCGGGACGAGTCATAGGTGGTTCAAGGATGTCATCTGAAAATGTTATCCTGCAAAAGAAAGGGTTAAGTGCTTCAAAATGCGTATAAAGCAGATAACCGCGTTGCCATTTTATTGAAAAATACAAAACAAGAAAGACAGGGATTACGGTATTTACACATGAAAAAAACGCCATTTATTTAATGATTAACAAAACAATGTTTATAACAACACAGCCCTAAGCAAATCCTGATGCCCCGGGCAAGACATCAGATTATTCAACAATTAATAAAGCAAAGCATTACTGTTTAAAAGTCACAGGAACAAGCTCCTGAATAGACCAGTTGCACAGTCCTTGTCCTGGCGTGCTTGGCTGAATCCAGGCATCCATATCACAGTCGCTGTCCCCTTCATCGGATTCTGAAGCAGCATTGACAGATTCATGGCATACTCCACTGGCAGAGATGGTGATTGACTTTCTGAAATGAGGGGCCCCCACAGAAGGAGTTGATGACGACGGTCGGTACCCCAGTCCGAACCGGTCCATTTTCACCGGAATGTCCAATACTTTGCCCCAGCCCTTGGCTTCTCCTGCCTTTACTAGCGCTTGAGCCTCTTTATACGAAGAAACAGCTATCTCTGGCACTTTGCTTGGCCCGGGACCCTTGTCCTTTATGCGCAAACCTTCGAATGCTTGGCATGGCGTCTCGTGGATCTCCCCGTCGACTTCCACATATTTAAACGAAGAAAGATGGCTGACCAGGATGTCTTCTTCTCCGCACACGGTGACGACACTGTCTCCGACCATATACTTTAACTTCTGATGCAGGGTTGACGTAACTGCCCCTGCCCCGTGAATCCAAGGTCTTCCCAGCAAGCAGCTGTACGCAGGCTGTATATCCATGATATAAAACTCCGTTGCAAACACTTCCGGCCCCACTTGCAGAGGCAAGGTGATCGATCCGAAGACTGTTCTCCGCGTGCCGTCAAACGCTCTGACTACCAAATCACTTGGTGTACACAAAATCCCTCGAACATCCAGCTTCATCATAGCCTTCTTAGGCAGCACATTCAAAGACGACCCGGTGTCAACCAATACGTGCGACATTGTCGACCCTCTGCATTCAACAGATACATGTAATGCCATATTATGATCCCTTCCTTTCGGAGTCAAGTCGAAATCAGTAAAGCCCAGACTGTGGCCTGCATTTACATGTGCCAATACTCCTTCTAGCTGGTTCACGGAGACATCCTGGGGTACAAAAGAAGTGTCCAGGACTTTCAGCAAAGCGTTTCGGTGAGCCTCCGAACATAACAGCAATGACAGAATAGATATTTTGGATGGCGTTTGCTGCAGATGCTCCACAATTTTATAATCGCTTTTCCGAATTAAGCGCATGAATTCTTCGACATCCTTAGATGCTGCTTCTTTTTCATTTGCTTGTACCGGAACATTTTCAACCACTTTCCCTTTCCCTTTCGCTATCCTTTCGGCTTCTACTTCAGGAGATATAAAGATCCTGCCGCTCCTCGTCATGCCTCCTGAACCCACAACATTATCCACAACCTCCGCTGACTGCTTGTTAACATCGATTTTAATCCCGTCACAATACACCTCTAGCCCATATGACCATGGGACTGCTTTCGTGTTCTCATACGGGATTGGCCCGGCTTTAGTTATAGTAATCGGTGGTCGCTGAGCTGGTGCTGAAATAGTGATCGTCTTCCTAGGAATTGTCACTGTAGCAACATCACTCCGATTATCCGCTACTGCCCCTGCCGGCTCATCAGTTGCTGTTCTATCAAACTGCAATACACCTTCATCAATTAAGGCCTGAACGCCTTTCTTCAAATCCTCACACCCCCCAGACAGGGCCCAACAATCTAAGCAGTACTCATTACAACCCGGGTAAACACCTCCCTGCAACAGTCGGCTTTTTATTTCGCTCAGCGGCGTCTTTAAATCCTCAACATTCATAATCAGATTCAGACCTTCCTCAGTCAGCACGGCATTCGCCCCATGATTAGGCATGGGTTTCTGGACTATATTCGCACCGGTCGTTCCGAAGTTGATAGACTTGTTGTCCAAGAGATCCTGCACAACGTGCTTAAAAGCATGACAACCTTCTATATCATGGCCCGGGGCCCCAGAATGAAACTCGCAGCGCCTATTTGCATCATAGCCGAACGGGGGAGTTCCCGTTATCGGTGCCAAGGTTCTTTTCTCCACCAGATTCAATCCCAACAAGGTCTGCAATAAATCAGCATAGTTAGAGGGAGGCTTCTCGAACACCCTTCTCGGCTTACCACCCTGGAATCTTCTCTGAGCTTGCTGTGCCCCCTGCTGAGGCTGCTGCTGCTGTGGCATTGGTTGCTGCTGAACCTGTTGTTGTTGCTGGATTGGTTGCTGTTGATAAGGAATAGTGACACTCGACACTTGCTGCTGCTGACGATATTGATTTCTTCCCCTGCCTCGGCCTCGGCCTCGGCCTCCAAATACAGCACTAGCTTCGCCCTGACGGCGCCCCCCGTAAGCTTTCCTATTACTGCCAGATGCAGTTGATTCATCGACTTGGAACTTTCCTTGCTTAATGTTCCGCTCAATCTTTTCACCCATCAAAATCAGATCTGAAAAACTAGCCAGAGACGTATGAAATAGCATATCATGAAACAGCCCGGTGAATGTGCCAACAAACATGTCGTTCATTTCTTTATCTTCCACAGGAGGACGAACCCTGGCAGCCATATCGCGCCACCTTTGCGCGTATTCTTTAAAACTCTCTCCCTTTTTCTGCGAAAGCCCGGCCAACTGGACCCGATTGGGTGCCAGGTCACTGTTATATTTGTAATGGGCTACAAACGCCTCTGCTAATTGCTTCCAAGTCTTGATATCAGTGGGCTCCAACCCCATGTACCATTCTAAGGAAGGACCCGATAGGCTATCCTGAAAGAAATGCATGAGCATTCTTTCGTCAGTGGAGTATGCAGACATCTTTCTGTAATAAGCTCGTACATGCACTTTCGGACATGTATCTCCTTTGTACTTATCGAACGCAGGCGCTTTGAACTTGATTGGCACCCTCAGCCCAGGTACCAAGCCCATTGTTGCCATGTCCAGACCCACAGCACTCTGGTTTAGGACTCCCTTCATTTGCTCTTCCAGCATTCTAATCTTTTGAGAATCATCCATCGGCCCTTCAAAGCCCCCTCCAGAGAAGGCGTCTTCCTGTTGATCCTCTTGCCACATACCGTTTCCAGCCCCGTATCCATCATACGCATTATTACGTCCAGCTCTGACCTGATTCATCCCCGGAACTCGGCCTCTGTTGCCATACCCTTGAATACCTCCAGCAGGACCACCAGCCATAAAACCAGCACCGTTTCCGTTTCCAAAACCTCCGTAGCCCTGATTGACCATACCATAACCATCTTGCCCAAAGCCCTGGGCATTAAAGCCATACTTGCCAGTATTGTCGAATCCCTGATCGTTGAACCCGAACCCAGCGTTGACAAAGCCATTGCCTCCGAGATTATCTCCTACATTGACATCACCCAGCCCAGCGTTGTGGACAGCAGTTTCATTTCCAACTCCGACGTTACCATTCACAGCAGTGGTAGCGTTGTTGACGTTAGCAGCATTCACATTGACGACAGGCGGAGCCACCGGCGTGGGAGTGCCGTCTCCATGAGCAGTATCAACCCGGACAGACTGATGATCTTCGTTACCATGACCAGCGTTGCGAGCCAATAGAGGCTGAACCATGGCCTGCAAATTCTCTTGCCCTTTTGCTATAGCCTCCATGGTCTGCATGAAGAGGGCGAGCTTCTCGCGTACATCCTGCATCTCATTCTGAATCTGGTCCATGACTTTCCGACAGTTGGATCGTGTAGAATAGCGGTGCGGATGTTGATCTGGAATCCTGTTAAGTACCTGAATCAAAGCAGGAGATAAGACACCATTCAAAGATTACCTGTTATGCAAGATGAATATGAATGCAATGCAATGTGTCTGTGCATTAGGGAAGTTCATTCCCCCAGTTCTAGTGCGAAGGTGCCGGTGCAGTGACAGTGTTGACAATAAGAATACCGGAGCTGAATCATAGAAAGCCTCGTATATAACAGAGAGAATCAATAAGCCCAGGGTACAATATCAATGAGAGTACAAAGATGGCATGACCTCAACCAACAATCCTGGTGATGGTCAGCACTATGCAAATAAAGCATACAAATAATGGAATGATCAGATCCTCCCAAAAGTCTGGTACTCCTCTATCAACTTCTTGGTCTCCGGATGGCTTGGTCGATCGAGCAGCCCTTCAACAAGCTGGTTTCTCTTTTTAAGGACACGGCGTACGTCTTCAGCAGTTTCTTCCCATGTTGCTTCTCCGAAGCAATCTTCTAACTTTCGCTTCTGGGACACTGCTTCATCTCTAGATTTGATCGCCTTGTTCAGTGCATGCTGGACACTATACCGGTTCATCACTTCCTCCTCACACTTCTTGATGCTAGACTTCAACTTCTCTTCGAGGTCGGAAATTTGCTGCTTTAGCTTATCTTCCCTCTTCTTGTTGTTGGTGAGAGTAGCATTCCAAGTCTTATTGCAAGAAGATATCTCTCGGTGTGCTGCGTCAAGCGCCTTCTTTTTGGCTTCCAGCATGTCATGGGAACTTCTGAACTCTTGCCCCAGACGTTCGCGCTTCTTCTTTTCCTCGGTCAACTCAGCTCCTAACCTGTTTACCAGCTCAATCTGTTGTTGGAAAGCATATACGGCCTTGTTCTTCTCACTGCGTGCCTGGGCTAGCTCTTGCTCTAACCCTTCATTAATCTTCATTAAGGCTTCTTTCTCCCTCACAACTTGTTCATATACTTCCCTAGAAACAGTGGTCGGCTCCGCTACCGGAATAGGAACAAGAATTGGTGCATCTGGAAATGGCATCTTCAACTGACTAGCCCTCTCTTGAATCCAAGCTCTATAAGGTGCATAGGCCTGACAGTCATTCTTTCCCAACAACGGCTTCCCTTTGCGGTTAATACGCGTCCAAGCATGTCGCAACTTGGCTAATAACTCCCCCTTCACGTCACCGGTGAAGTACAGAGATTCCTGTACTTCTTCCTCCTGAGGTGGATTCTTCAGCGCATATCCGAACTGGCGAATGAATAGAGAAGGGTTGTAATTGATACACCCTTTTCTTCCTATCAATGGCACATTAGGGTACCCAGCACAGCTAAAGATGAGCTCAGATCCCAACAGGTCTCTATCAAACCACTCCATATCTTCCGACGATAGCCTCATCAAACGCTCCGGCCAACCAACTGGAACTGTAGTCTCTGCAGTAGATCCTCTCTTAGGAAGGTGACTCTCAAACCACATACTCAATAAGGGTACACACAGATGAACATTCTTCCCTCTTCCCTTCTCATTCTTGTAATGCAGTGAATGGTAGAGATCTCCGAGTAAGGTAGGCACAGGATTACCAGCGGCAAACAAGTAGAAAGCATCGAAATCCACAAAATCCGGTATATTGGGGAATAAAACTATGCCATAAATGCACAAAGCCAACACAGCATTGAAAGCAACCCAGCACCCATTCTTGGCGTACTCTTGAGCTTTACCAACTAAGAACTGAAATGAGAAGCCTGGAACTCCACGGGAAACAGTAGTCACAAGTTCAGAAGCATCAACATGCAAGGCTTTTGCCAATTCCTCCGGCTTGGGTTTGGCATCATAATGAATGAACGGAACCTGGTTCTGCACAGGCAGCTCAACATACTCAGCGTATTCCTCCAGGGTTGGTCCCATAATAAAGTCAGAGAACGTGAAACACCTCAAAGCAGGGTCATAGAATTGCATCAAAGCATACAGCCCCTCTAACTCTACCTCTGTAGGTTTGCACACCAATCTCAGTAATCTACCATAACTCATCCGGAAACTCCTACGAACACCCTCATCAGCAAGAGAGATCAACCCCAGTAAAGGAACAATATCAGGCGTAGGCAATTTGTAAGCAACCGTTCTCCGTAGGCTAGTCATGATCAAACACTCAGAAGTCTGGGCACTAGAACTAGGGAAATGCAAATGCACCTGCAGCACAGACACACGTTAGTGAAATGCCAATGATAATGGATATGCAAGGATGCAATGCAAGTAACATTCAACAGGGACCAAAGCTGCAGCTGAATAGCCTAAACCCAATCAAGAAAGGTCTCAGATAGACCATCCAGAAGTCATCAACCCTGGTCTCAGATAGACCTAGAATAGAACTCCAACACTGGTCTCTGACAGACCTCAAACCATAACTCACTGGTCTCTGATAGACCTCAAATCCCATCTATAACTGGTCTCTGACAGACCTCATAACACATCTCCAACTGGTCTCTGACAGACCTCATAGCTCTCCCAATGGTCTCTGACAGACCTCAGAATAAATCTCCAAATGGTCTCTGGCAGACCTCATAAATAACCCGGATCTCTGATCAGGAAATAACCGGTAGTCTGGAGGTCTAGTTACCTGCATAGCCCTGGTTCCCCTCACAGGTGGGTGGCCCTATAACTGGCACAAGGTACGGCATCCTATGCGGTCGTCGGCGTCACAGACTTTCAGGGTTGATGATACGATTCCCAGAAGGAGTGGCATCATCAATTCCTGAAGAGGCCTCACTCAGCCAACTTCCAAATGATCGGTCCCCAGAGTCGACAATCCAACTAACCAGCAACCCACGCCAACCAAAGGAAGGGGCAGGAGGCCAACCAGAGGAACCTCGTCTGAGTGTAGATTTCATGGGACACCAAAGCAAGCAAAGCAAGCGGGCGCCCACTAATTTCTACTCTAATTCTAGGTGCACTCAAGCCCAGGTCCGGCTTATCTCTCAATATCAGAACACCCGTCACACCCCAATACAGCAATAATAAACAATAGATATAAAGCTGAAAAATACAGGGTTAGAAATATACAATAACTCCATACAAAATCCTCGACGGGAAAACAAGCGTTAGGATTGACTCTCTCAAGGGACGTTGGATCCCAAATGCATAAGAACCATCGCAGTCCTTAGCAGCCAGGGGACGTTGGTTCCCCAGCAGAGTCGCCAGCTGTCGCTACTGCGAAAATCGGCGCCGGCTGAACAGAAGAGTCGCCACCGTGCGTTATTTATCCCACGGGAGGGAAAGGAAACGCTCAGAGTAAACCTCGCACAACACGGGAAAGGTATGGTCGTCGCAACCAAAACCTGGATTCGGGAGTCGGTTACGCAAGGGGAAGGTATTAGCACCCCTCACGTCCGTCGTACTCGACGGGATCCACGCTTGTTTTCGGGTATGGATTGTTATTCTATCTACTCTAAAGGTCAGGGGTTAAAAAGAAAAGAGAATGAAAATAAAATGACTCGGCAAAGTATCGCACTTTATGCCTACGTATTCTCGTCTGGAACGAGAAATCAGAGTCAACGTAGTTCGCCTACCTACGGGAAAGGAGGGGAAGGTTGCTCGCTAGGATATCGCATCCTATGCCTACGTACTTTCATACAGCATGAAAGATCAGAGCAAACGTAGTTCGGGCCACGTACGACACAAGTCTGCCTTGGTTGATTTTATTCCTTCTGAAAAAGGTTTTTCTGATTAACAGTCCAAGAGGACAAAAATGACGTTTTGATGAGTTCACATTCTTTTACGGAAGAAGTGTCTTTTATTGTGTTTGAAATCTTTATGTGTTTTTCTGTTTGTTTTGAGAAAGAAAGAGACAGAACTCTAACCTACGGTTGCGAAGGGAAACAAACTAACCTAGTGTTATCATGCATGGGTTAAGACCTGGTGTCTATCATGCTCCTCTCCTGCACAGAGAGAAACAGAGATCCTACGGGATAGGCAGAAACAGAAACAATATCAGATATACACAGCAAAACAGTAAAATGCATGGATGCAACAATACAAGCGAGGCAAGGGAGTCCCACTCAACCTCGAACCTAGAAAACAATAGGCGAAAGTGAACAGGCTTCACTTTCAACCCAACAGGGTAAACAGCAAACAATACAGTTCAGAAAACCAATCAATGCATCAACAAATGAAATACAGCCAAAAGAAACAGCATCAGCAGCTCTGAATCAACAACTGGCTTCAAGCAATCTCCAATCAGCTACAGGCTTCAACAAGCATCAATATCCATCTTCATGGCCTTCAGACAATGGCTTTGATCATCAGTCTTCCATCTGCAATGCCTTTTCTTCAAGCTCAAACCTCCAGGATGAGGGATCAGTCACAAGAGAGAATTGGGTGTTAAGCAATCAGCTGACTACCAAAGGTGGTGAACAGACTGCTTCTAACACAAGAGACATTTTCTCTCAAGAGTTCTATCTCATAGACACTGTCACCAAGCCTTCCAAAGGAAGGGGGTGAGTGTCTTAGAGAGACTCTGAATCACAGAGAAGAATGGATGCAGACAAGGCCATCCATGTTTGAGAAACAATCATTCTAATCTAGAGCTCTGCCTAGCTCCTAAACCCTAGTCTCCTCAGCATCTGCCAGCAAGAAACTCCTCCTCAACTCTGACAGTTGATCTTCAATCTTTGAATCTCCAATAGCTTCATCTCCACAAATCTTCAGCTTCCCCAGGGCCCCAGACAAACCCAATACCCAATCAAACAATCAACAATCCCCAGAGGGCACACCACACCAGACAGCAGATATACAGACAATAATAATGACAGTAGGGGAATCCTAACTTTTCTCTAAGGGATCTAATAGCTACCCATAGCCCCTATAGTCCCATAACTAACCTATTCAAACCCTAAGTCCTAAGGGAAAAAATTGAACTTCCTAAGTTGTCACCTAAAACCCTAGTTTTGTTCATGATATTCAAGCATTTATTAATCATCTAAAATTAACCTCTAAACATGGGAACTAAAATATTTCTACAAGCTTAACATCTCATCTAAACAATATGAAAAGAATGATCAAAAAATATTAAAGCATGTGAGAGAACAAAAATCATTAAAATGATGCATGAAATGTAACTATTTATTATGCTATTTATTTAGAAAATATGTAAAAAATATGAAATAAAACTAAAAATGAAATTTCATTTTCCTATAATATTCTAGACATTTTAATGAAAATATGGTAAAAAGAATGGATTAAAAAACATTTTTTATGAATTTATTATGATTTAATGAAAATGGCAAAAATTAGAATGAAATAAGAAAAATTAAAATGAATTAAAATGAGCAAGAGGGGGTATGAAGAGTAACTACGCGCAGTTCAATTCTGGATGGGCCTCATAAAGGGGGGTGTTGGTAGCGTTTCACACTGGGCCCAATCAACCATCAGAATTAAAAACAAAAGGGAATCAGCTGGGGGTGAGAAAAGCAGCGAAAACACGTTGGAAAATGGTTTTGGGCCTAACTCGGGGGTGGGGATAACACAATCATCTGAGGCCCGCCCGTTTCAATTAATGAAACGGTGCGTTTAGGGCCAGGGTAATCTCCCTCCAATTCAGATTGAATATAGGCCATTGGATCACTCTAAAAGTCAAGAGTCTTACACCAAACGAATGGCCACGATTTCGTCTTCTTCCTCATCCAACCTGAAACCTAGGGTTTCTGCCATGCGAGCTCATGCACGAGCTACCTTACACCAAACCGTTCTCACTCCACACGCAATGAATCCTCATGATGTAAACATGAAATCTGCTCAGAATCTCCTCCTCTATAATCCTATGGCCTTAAATCAATTTGAAACTCACCACAACACCAAACCCGCGCGCATCAAACTCTGGTTATCATGAGATTACTCTGAGATGCACCAAGATAATTCTCTCTCAAACCTATCCTAAACTGCTCTATACATCATGGTGATTAACCTGATCAATCCAACTAACATTCTAGTGCATTAACATAGGAGATATTGATCCAAACAGTTTATGGTACCTGCTAACAATGGACTCCAAATCACTCCAAATTCATCTAAACTAATCTCCTAACCACCTAGATCAATTCTACACTAACAAAATCATGCCTAACTAACTGAATCGAGCTGTGTGATTGAAAACTTACCTTGTGCAAAATCTTGCAAACAGCTATGGAGATGGAAGATCTGAGGCTTTTAAGTGTTGAATCTTGATCAATCCTTGAGGAACTTGATTCTGTATGCACAAACTTGGAGGTTCCTTGCTTGAATCATGCAATCCACTTGAACTTGTGATTTTGATGATCTTGAGAAAAGCACTCGAAAATGGATGATAACTACCAGAAACTTGCTTCAATTATGATCTATGATGATGATGGAATGAAATTGAATTGATTATGATGAAGATTGATAAAGAATTTGAGATATTTGGAATGAAACTTTTATGAAAAAGTGTGAGAAATCTTGTGAAATTCTTGGTGCAAATGAGGCCAACCCTTGCCAAATTCTCCTTTCATGAATATATAGACCCCAAATGAACATTCTAGATCCATCTTGCACATTCCCTTGTTTTCAAACTTTGGCTCATTTTTGATCATGTTTCTTAAATGATAAGCAACCATGGATAACTTCATTTTTTCCTTCTAAACTCAAAAAAGTGTATGAACCATTGTTCTTAGAATTGTTTTTCCATTCAAAATCATATATTGGAAGTCTCCATTTGGACTTGTAAATCTCCCAAACCATTTTCCAACTTGAAATTATTCACTTTATAAGCCTTTTTAGTTCATATTTTGACCTATCATGCAACTCCATGCTATGGGCTTCTCCAATAACTTGTGACCTTCTTTCTAGACTTAAAATCCCATTTGGAGCAAGTTTGATGTTGTAAGTTTTTCCATTTGAGGCCTCCTTGTATGAGTTTTGGGTATAGGTTAAAATGACCTGTAATTCACAAATGCCCAAAATACCCTTTGCTTGTCAAGACCATAAGTTGAGTTCTCCACATCATATGAAGGCATGCCATACCATTCTAGAAAGCTAAGACAATGAGGAACAATTCTTATGTTGACCAAGAATTCATTTGAAATCTCCTTGAGGGGCAAAACTAGCTTGGAAGTCAAGTCACTTTCACAGACAAAAATTCAGACACCCCAGATGACCTGTAACTTGTAAGGACCATAACTTGAGTTCTATAAATCTCCTTGAGGTCTTCCACCACTCAAATTAAAGGTCTTGAGATCCTCTACAAGTTTCATGTTGGCCAAGAAGCCATTTGAAGTTAATATTTTGACTTATCTTGCTTGGAAGTTTGACCTAAACTAGGGGATTTTACAGAGAAACCCTAATTTAGTAACTCCTCTTCTCCTTGGTTTCTCTTGAATTCTCCTTGTCATATCTCCACATCCTTCTTCATATGTTCAATGATGATCCCCACATCTCTCCAATAGACTTGAATGCCCTCTTAAGTCAGTCAATTGACCTAGGGTTGACCTAGGGTTGACCCAGATGAAACCCTAGTTGACTGCCTTCAACTATAGCTCTTGTGCCTTCATCAATGACTTGTTTTCTTCTCCAAATGACTTTATAAGTCTCTCCAGATGTCTAGATGCTCTCCATGCTTTCACCTCACAGCTCATAACCCTCTTGTTGATCCTCAGATACCCTCAGCTAGGAGATGGACTCAAGGCTTGATCTGCTGAACTCTTTGCTTTCAAATTCTTTCTTGATGACTTGAATATGATTGAATTGGGATAATAACCTCTTGATAGGCCTCTAGAGATGAAAATAATGATTGGTCCCCTGTTGAATGACTTGCTATGCTTATGCTATGCAGATGGTTAGTCTATGTACATGACTCTACATGCAAATGCTAAAGATGATGAAACATAAATCCAAGGAATAAGGTTGAGCAAATTTTAGGGTGCAACACCGGCGAGTTTGCATGCCGGTCAGAGTGAGGTGGTAGTGGGAGGCACGTGGCGCTGCATGCAGAGAGGGAGAGTGATGTGTGACATGTGACGTGTGATGTGGCGGTGAGAAGGACGCGTGGAGAGAGAGAGAGAGAACGTGGGACCTTTATACTGTGCCAAGTGGAAACTAAATTTGGGCCTCGAAACCTGGACATCTGGCCCACGAGATCAGACTCAAATAAAGCTGCAATTACTCTGACTAAATTACCTTAATTAATGACTAAATGATGATTAAAATTGCAATTAAAGTCTAAACGAAAATTAAGACTATTCTGAACCTAATTAAAGCTAATCAATTGAAAATTAATTGCTAATAACCCCAATATTCTAATAAAGACCCATTAATCTGTAAAAACCAATTAAAATCTATATTAAAAATCTAACAAGAATTAAAACCTAATAATATCTAAACAAACTCAATTGATATCTAGGACCTAAACAAATTAAATCCATTAATTTCCAAACAAATCAATTAAATCTAAAAAAGAGAAACTAAATCTAGAAAAAAAAATCTATTAATTTCTAAACCACCCCATTAATATCTAAAAGGGAATTAAATCTACTAATTTTCTAAACAAATCAATTAATCTATATTAAAATCTAAAAAGAGTTTAAAATCTATTAATAAAACCTATTAAAAATAGAAAAAAAACTATTAATATCTAATAATATCTAAAAATATTCTAGAAAAACAATTAATCTATTTAAAATCTACTCTTAAATCTATTTAAAATCTAGAAAACAATTAACCTATTCAAAAACTAGAAAAACAATTAAAATCTATTAAAATCTATTCTTAAATCTATTTAAAATCTAGAAAACAATTAACCTATTTAAAAACTAGAAAAACAATTAAAATCTATTTTCTAAAGCTAAAAAAATAAGGAAAAATTCTAGAAAATGCAATAAAGCCAGTTAACTCGATAAAAAAAAAGATGCGAGACTATAGAAAAATAAACGGTATAAACCGGACGCCGAAATGTCCTCAAAAATAACAGCCAAAAGCTGAAAACACCGGGAAGAGCACAGATTCCACCACAAAACCTGCTTATTCGAACTGGTTTGAATTGCCTGAAACGCCAGGGAAGGGCTGTAATCCCGATAAAATCAATCTGGCCAAAAAATGCAATGAATGCGATATGCGGATGCAAAATGCCAAATGAGTCGAAACATAAGCCAAATACAGGAATTGGTTGGTCAAATTTTGGGGTACAACAGCTGCCCCTATTCAAATGGCTTGGACTTGAAGGGTTGAAGAGCGAACGACCTTCAAACATTCAAAGGTAGGAGACGGTTGAATACCAGAGAACCCGGAAATTTGCCAACCTGCAGAAATAAACTGCAACAAAACTGCTTGGGGAACAAAAAACCAGACAACTGAATCCGGTTGTCACGGCAACAACTGATCAATCATCTGATACAGAACCTGATTTCAATATCAATCACCTGTGTGACGCCACAGGAGGTGAATCAATATACAATCTCCAAATATACGCTACAATAAGCGGGCGCCGAGCCACAGGACCATATCGACATATTATCCTTGACCTTCAGTTTCCGAAGAAACGAGCAAAGCACTACGTAAAACGCGTCATTCATGTATTATCCTGGATCTTTCATTTCCGAAGAAACGAGCATCGCACTAAATAAAAGCGCGGTATGTCAATATACCTGACCTTCCATTTCCGAAGAAACGAGCATACACTACGTAAAGTGCGTCATCCATGTACTATCTAGGATCTTCCATTTCCGAAGAAACGAGCATCGCACTAAATAAAGTTGCGGTATGTCAATATCTCTGACCTTCCATTTCCGTAGAAACGGGCATACACTAAACAAAAGTGTGAATTGTCAATATCTTTGACCTTCCATTTCCGAAGAAACGGGCATACGCTAAATAAAAGCGAGTACTGTCAATATCACTGACCTTCCATTTCCGCAGAAACGAGCATACACTAAATAATAGTGAGTACTGTCAATATCACTAACATTCCATTTCCGCAGAAACGGGCATACGCTAATAAAAGCGAGTACTGTCAATATCTCTGACCTTCCATTTCCGCAGAAACGGGCATATGCTAATAAAAGCGAGTATCGTCATCCGAAGACTTGAACAAGCAACTCTGCGAGAAAAATTCCGACACTATGCATATTTGCGCTACATAAAGCGCGAACTTAACATCTTTTTTCGAGGAAATAGGTGTCGCTTCCGCGAAAATAAGGTGCCGGCAAAACAGAAGAGTCGCCACCTTTCGTTATTTATCCCTCAGAACGGGAAAGGAAACAATCGGAAAAACCTGACGAATAGGTATAAGACAAGGTCATCGCAACCGTTGTCTGAGTTCGGGAGTCGGTTACGCAAGGGGAAGGTATTAGCACCCCTCACGTCCCTCGTACTCGACGGGATCCATGCTTGTTGTGTTTACTGGACGAGTTGGTTTTATCTATCTACCTATCAAGGCTGGCTTAAACAGAAAAGAAAATGACTCGGCAAAGCGTCGCGCTTTATGCCTACGTATTCTCATCAGAGAATGAGAAATCAGAGTCAACGTAGTTCGACCTACGACGGGTTACGGGGAAGGTGGCTCGCCAATACGTCAGTATTGTGCCTACGTACTCTCAACAGATATGAGAGATCAGAGCTTACGTAGTTCGGGATAGTACGGATTACGGGAATTCAGATTCATCTATTTTATCGAGTAGGGTTAAACAACAGTTCCAGCAGTTAGGGACAAAGCCTGTTTGCGGTGGCGCTGAAGTTTAACGACACTCTTTTCTTCAGAAAAGCTTCTTTTGAATTATGGGCCCACGGGGAAAAAAGGTTTGAAGTTTGCTTTCTGTCTTTTACGAAAGAACTGTCTTTTATTGTGTTTGCAATTTCAATCGCACTAAAGACTATGACCTGAGAGTGAATGCGTCGCATGTCACCCAAAGGGTGCCATACTAAACATCCAGACTGTTGAAAAGAAGCTCTCCAACAATCCTTTCTCAGATAGCTTAATGCTCGTAACGTACGAAAGAAATCATTCATGGTTACTGTATTTTAAGCTGTTTTGGGATGAGAAGAGAACAGGCTCAACTACGGGGAGACTATCAAGTCCTACTGTTGTCATGCCAAGGATTCATCCTATGGTTGAGGTTTGAAACAGGGATCTCCTAAAAGTTATCATGCATAGGTTCCAACCTAAAGTTCTATCATCACTTTCTTATCAAAGGAAGTGAGACTCCTATGGGATCATATCAATGATAAACAGAAACAGATAAAGCCTCAGCTTAAACAGTAAACAGTAAATAACTGTAAAATGCATGCAATGCAAGTGAGGGAGGAAATGTGTGTGGGGCAGCAGCCTCCACAAGCTCATCTCAACCTCAAGCCAGATATGAATAACTGCAATCATACAGAAGAAATAACATGCTATCAAGCAAGATAGAATAACAACTGCAATCATACAGAAGAAATGAAATAAAATGCTATCAAGCAAACACAAACCACATGGGCAAGGGAACTGGGCTCTACCGAATACCCGCAAGCAAAGCCATACAGTAACAATACAAGCAGAGGGAGCAACTCAACCTCTAGTGCAATCATGCTCCTAGATTAAAGTCAGTCTAGATATGAACTTATTCTAATGCATCAAGCAAGTCAAACAAGGCACATCAGCACAGAAAAGAAAACAGACAGGAAAGAAAGCAGATCAACCCCTCTTTCAATTCCAGGCTTCAGCTCTTCTGACAGCAATCCAGTCTTCAGACTTCAACCACCCTTCAAGGCTATCAGCTCCACTAGCAAGTATCAACTTGCTTCCCTAAGATCTCAATCCATCAAACATAAGTGTCAAGTTATTCTCTCTTCTCCAAGCTTCAGCTCCTCAGTCAATTCCACCTTCAGGCTTCACTCCTAACTACAAGTGTCAACTTGATTCCTTCAGGCTCTCAATGCATCAATGCAAGTGTCAACTCCTCCTTTATTCCTCAAGCCTCAGCTCTACACTCAATCTCAATTGAATCCTCTTCATAAGTATCAACTTAGTCCTCAAGCTTCAGCTCTCTTTTCTTTACCAGTATCAATTTGGCTTCTTCTTCTACAAGCTTCATCTTCTTAGAGTAGTCTTCAATCACCTGGAATTGTCAACTTCATCCTTCAATTCTTTTTCAAGCCTCAGCTCTTCACTCAATCTCAATTGAATCTTCATCACAAGCATCAACTTGTTCTTCTTGCTCTTCAAGCTTCAGCTGCAATGGCAATGCTCAAGGAATCATCCTCTTCCACACTCTTCAATGAAGTCCTCATCTTCAAACTCAAGTCCAACATCTTTCAAGATACTCAAACCAGAAGACAATTGATTTAACAGAATGAGTGGAAATGATAAACAGCTTATTGACAACCAAAGGAAGCCTGTAAGGGTTCATCATTATGAGAGACTGGTTCCCTCAAAGTTCTACTTCCCAGATAAAGCCACTCATCCCTCCAAAGGAGGGATGTGAATATCTTATAAGGACTTTTAGTCATTGGGAGGAATGGAAGCACAAGATGATTTCCATATTGGTGAAAGAAGTCATTCTAGTTCTAAGGCTCTCCCTATGTCTCCTATCTCCTAAATCTTTATCAGACACCTTCAGGCACAAGCAACCCCAAGCTCCAAGCAACTTCAAGCAACTTCAAGCATCCTCACCTTGTCTTCAACTTGTCTTTAATCTCAACCAAAGGCAAACAAAACAAAAACCCTAATCTAAGGGGACTAAAGAAGTTAATCTATTAGAGTTAGTAAGTTAGGATCACCTAAAACCTAGTACTAAAGTTATTCCTAACTAAAATACTAAAACCAATTTTAAAATCCTACAAAAATAACTATGGGAACCTAGATCAATCATGACTCTACCATATTAATTCCAGAGATCAAATCATCAAATAAGACCCAGAAATAAATTCTACACTACAAGGTACTAATCCTAAACCCTAAAAGGAAGCACCTAAAGCTCAATCTAGAAAACACACCTATTTTCATCATAAAAATGTGAGAAAAATGCTATGGGAGCATACATATCTAAGTTAATCATACACAAAAAATTAGGATCAAAGTCATCACCACATGATCACACAAAATTCCACAAAATTAAGTATCAAACATAACCATTTTAATATCAATTATAATGTAAAACTCCCATAAAATCATAAAATGCATGGAATAAAAATATTTTTTATCTAAAAAATACTAGACTCAATCATGAGTATAATGCAAAAAGAATGGGATTAATTGGATCAATTTTCAATTTTATATGATTTTTCCAAGAACCATGAACAAAATGAAAAAATAAAAGAAAATCCAAGTAAAATAATAAAACCATGGTGCAGATAGTAAACACGCGCAGTTCATTATGACAATTGGGCCATCAGGGGGGTGGGGATAGCAAAGTTTCAACTAAGCCCAAAACCAGCTGATTAATGAAACACTGCGTTTCATAATCAGAACTCCTCTTCACAAAATTCACGCACGCGTGGCCGTTGGATGGGGTCTTTGGTCCAAGTCAAACCTTGATCTGATGGCTCTAGAGTCATCTTCTCCAATTCAAACCTTTGAAACTCGCGCGCATCTCCGGCCACCACCGGTGGTGCTCCGGTCACCATTCCACAACCCTAGTTCAACATAGAGTCCACCATAGGCCACGATCCCTTAATGAAACATGTCCCAAATTCCCCCACGAATTCATTCATGCCCTTAATTCTCTCTGAAACCTCAAGATTCACCATAACCAACTCTCAACCGAAAATGGTAACATCCTAGATTGGTCACTAATTCTCAAATTAATGGTCTGAAATCATTCCTACACCGTTCTACAATGCATCTAACGCCCTAATTCATTTTGATTCTACCTAATTCATGCTGGAGGAAGAAAGTTACTAACCTGAAAATTCTTGATGAACAGATGCACTAAATCTTCAAATCACGCTCTCCAACCTTCCAGACACGATCAATGGATCATTTCCTTGCTTCTGTATGCAATAGAACTGGTTGAAAACTCCTGAATCTTGAAACCCGATGGTGAGTTGCAAATGGAAAAATCTGAACTCAAGAACACCAATCAGCCATGAATTCCTCTTGATTATGATCTGGACTCAATCCCTAACATCCATGGAAGAAGTTGCAATCAAGAAAATGGATGGAAAGTTAAGAAATTGGTGAAACCGAATTCAGTTGCAAGCTAAGAAATCTCAATCTCAATCTATGCTCTCTCCTTCAATCATCACCAACCTTTGCATTGGATCACCTCTACTCAATATATAGATGATGTATGGATGATCTAGAACCCTCTAGATCCTTCTAATGAGAGTTTCAACTTCTCATGACATGAGAATTTCAACCATATGCCATGGCATGCATAGTTCTGCAAACAGCTTGAAACCAATCTCATTCTCTTCCAATTTCTCCCCTAGTGACATTTTGAAAGTGTTTGGCTTGCAAGGGGCTTTGGTTATGCCTTGATTCTAGGTTTTGCAAATGTTACTTATGATGTAAGTAACTACTTTTCAAAGCAAGTCCACAAATTAGACCTCAACTCAAAAATGTGGCTAAACCAATGTTCTTAAAATGTTTTCTAGAGTCAAAATGATATATTACATGCCTTGGTTTGGATGTGTAGGTTGAAAATATCAATTTCCAACTTTGGTTTATTTAACCCTTATTTTAGGTCATTCTTGCAACTTTGAGCTTGGAAATAGGAGTTATGGAGCTTATGCTTGAAATGACCTGTAATCTCCAAATGACCAAAATGCCCTTGACTTGTCAAAGCCATAACTTGAGTTCTACAAATCCTATCAAGGACTTCTAGTACTCTCTAGAAAGCTAAGAGGATAAGGGACAACATTCATGTTGACCAAAATTTCATAGGAATCATCCTTCTATGGCAAAGGTTTGATGCAAGTTGGGTAACTTTCAAGCCCCCAAATTCACATACCTCAGATGACCTATAACTTGTCAAAGTCATAACTTGAGTTCTACAAATCCTATAAAGGACTTATAGCACTCAAACTAAAGCTAATATCAAGCTATACAACATTCATGTTGGGGGTGGGATGAGATAACAATCACATCTTGAGCTAAACTGCCTTGAAGATAGGGGTCAAACTAGGCGATTTTACACTGTCAAGCCTTAGAAACCCTAGCTTGAAACTTCTCAAACTCTTCAATCATGATGAGTTGACCTTGGAATCATCCTTATAACATCTCAATGTATCACTCCATGAACACATGGCTCTTGGATTAAGTCTCAACCTTCTCCAAATCCTCAGTTAACCTAGGGTTGACCCAGTCAAACCCTAATTGCACCACTCATGGCTGAGTCTTCTTAATCTTGCACAATGACCTTTCTAGGCCTCATGATGGCTTTCAAGACATCTCATAAGCTCTCTCAAGGCTTCAAGTCCACATTCCTGGCTTCAGAATCATCTGAGGACTTCCCACAACTCTCAAGTTAGGAGGCACACACTCTTGGTTTCAACCACTCTCTCTGAGGATCTTCTAACTTCTCTAACAAAGATATCAACCCTTGAACACTTGAATAACCTTCTTAGCTAGCTTCAAACTCTTGTGTAGCCCTTGATTGGTAATCATACCTCTTGATCTCCTGCATACATGTCAATGAAATGCAAATGATAATGCTAATGTGAATGAAATGAAACATAAGCTAGGTAAAGAAATGTTGGGCAAATTTTGGGGTGCAACAGTTGTCCCTATTCAAGCGGCTTGAACCTGACTGGGTGAGAAGCGAATGGCTCTCAACCAATCAAGGTGTGAGACGGTTGAATACCGACAAACCCGGAAATTTTCCAACTGCACAAGTACACGGTACTCTGATGGGAACAAATCTTCGAAAACTGAAATATTAGCTGCACGACAACTAGCTGGGGAATTGGTCACACGGTAACCGGTAATACATGGTCGATCATGCCGTCAGGCATCAAGATTCCTCGGGACTCATCAGATCAACAATCACGTTAACCACGCCATCGGGCATTCAAAGAAATCTTTGGGCGTCAGCCGGACTTCGTCGATAAGTCGGGAATAGAATTCTCAGTCAATCATGAACCAATTGGGGGATATCCAAACTTCTACCATCAGGCACTCCGCCTCGGCTAAGAGAACTGCTTCGTCAATACGGTTGGACTTCAATCATCAAGTCTTCGAGGGAAGTTTCAACTTCGCTGTTCAGAATCCTGCTGGGGATGACGCATCTCCGCTGGGGATTCTGGAGAACTATCAAGTAACTCTGCTTCGGGGATCCAGAAATCATTCTGGGTGAGTCAACCCTACTGAGGAAATCAAGAATCATCTTGGACAAATAACTCCGTCGGAGATTTCAGGAATCATCCTGAGCAAACGTTCTGCCGGGGACTCTAAACGTCGACTTGAGCAACCCTCTCTAGCGACTTCACAAGGGATTTTAAGAATCATCTTGAGCAAACGACTTTGCTAGGGAGAATTCAAGAATCATCTTGGGCAAACGACTTTGCTGGGGGATTCAAGAATCATCTTGAGCAAGCGACTCTGCGGAGGAACACTTGCAAAACAAGAACGGTAACGACCTAGCTCATGTTTCATATGCATATGACTTGACAACGACGCAATGCTCCACACGGTGGAAATGCTACGCGTTTATGATAAATGCTATGCAATCATGCAAAATGTTGCGACCCCATCAGCAAAATAAATGCTGAAGGGAAGATCCTCCTGTCAAGGAGGAAGAACCACTCTGGTGGGGGAAGGAATCATCTTGCCACGGAGAAGAAGGTCACGTCAATCTCAATCGGACTCCGCATGGGGAAATGAACTTCAGTCGACTGCTGCAGGAGAATAAAGCTCTACGAGAACCCAGACCTGCTGAGGAAAGCGATGTCAATCGCAGAAACAAACTGCATGGCATTCGCAGCCAAACCTTCCTGGAGATAACGACTCCGGTGGGGAAACACAACATCAGCTATTCGACACTCTACTGGGGAAAACCAATCATGGCCCGAACTGCTTCCAAGGACTCGGCTCTCTTGGGGAACTGCAAACTCGCCTAGGGAAGAAGGAATCGTCCTGCCTACAAGGGAGAGTTCGACTTTGTGGGGAATTTCAACTCTCTTGGAGACTTCAGTATGGAACTTCCGAGTACCGCACACTTCAGTATGTGACTCAGCTGGGGAGATGACATTCCTTCAGGATACATCTGATTGGGGAGAGAATCTTCTCTGCCTGGGGAAAACATATCGATGCTTACGATCTCGCGTTCAGACTCTGCGGGGAGAGGCTGCTGAACTTTGCTGGAGAAGAAGGAATCATCCTGCTTGGGGATGCGCACGGCGTACTGTCTGGTATATGCTACACCTGTAACAATACAAACAAACAGACGAGATACCCTTCTCAAAGGGACCTACCATGGTTATCATCTTGCGACAATATTCAAGTAATTCATTGTTTCAACAATCAGTGGCCTAGGCCAGTAAGTTTATGTATGCGCATTTTAACAAAAACATCGGCGTTCTTTTTCGCAAACAAAACAGATGAATGCTAAACAGACAAACAGAATTGCTGAATAGTACACATTTTATTGATAACGAGCCCCTGAATGCGTAAAAATGTTTTACAACAGATGCAAGCCCCTGGAATGAGGAAGCTGCGCAAAAATAAAATATAAATATACATCAGTATACACATGTTGGCAATGAGGCGTAGACGAACACCATGAGTTGATCCCTTTATGACCCACTCGACTTCGATACTTCTCTGACGCTTCAGCTTCAGAAGAGATCGATTCAGATAAACGGCCCTCAGGTCCTCCAAACCACTAAACAATGAAAGTCCACACGCGGAACGCAGTCATTTGCTTTTTCGAATCCCTAACTTTTGCCTGAATCGCCCTTCCGGGTTTTCGATTCACCGGGATACCCTTTTTTGCCAAAGTCGCCCATCCGGGTTTTCGACTTTGTGGGTGTACATTTTTCCAATTTATATCCCTAATTTTTGCCTGAACCTTTTCCTTTTTTATGGTTCGCCGGGATGCCCCTTTTTTGCCTGGATGCTCTTTTTCTTTCCAGCGGGTCATTTTTTAAGCAAAGTATTTTTTAACTGCGTCCGCGTTCACCGGGGATGCAAAATCTTCACCATCTATCGTGGATAACAACAAAGCTCCTCCCGAGCAGACCTTGCTGACGATGTAGGGACCTTCGTAATTAGGAGTCCACTTGCCCCGGTGATCGGAGTGTGGAGGAAGAATCTTCTTCAGGACGAGATCACCCGTCTGAAAGCTTCTAGGACGCACCTTCTTATCATAAGCTTTCTTCATTCGGCTTTGGTACATACGACCATATGCAATCGATGCTAACCTCTTCTCGTACATCAGGCTGAGTTGGTTTAGTCGGTTCTTAATCCATTCTGCCTCCTCGAGTTTCACGTCAACCAAAACTCGTAAAGAAGGGATCTCCACTTCTAACGGTAGGACAGCTTCCATACCGTACACCAAGGAGAAAGGAGTTGCCCCGGTTGATGTACGTACCGTTGTACGATAACCGTGCAATGCGAATGGCAACATCTCATGCCAATCCTTGTAGGTCACAACCATCTTCTGAACAATCTTCTTGATGTTCTTATTGGTCGCTTCAACGGCGCCATTCATCCTTGGCCGGTAAGGAGATGAGTTGTGGTGTTCAATCTTGAAACTCTGGCACAGCTCCTTCATCATCTTGTTATTCAGATTCGAACCATTATCAGTAATGATCCGTTCGGGAATTCCGTAACGACAGATGATATCCCTCTTTATGAATTTAGCCACCACCTGCTTGGTCACGTTAGTGTATGAGGCTGCCTCCACCCACTTGGTGAAGTAGTCGATAGCTACTAGAATGAAGCGATGACCGTTAGATGCAGTGGGCTCGATCTTGCCTATCATGTCGATGCCCCACATGGAGAACGGCCACGGGGAGGACATGACATTCAACGGGCACGGCGGCACATGAACTTTATCAGCATAAATCTGGCATTTATGACATCTCTTCGCGAATTTAAAGCAATTCGATTCCATCGTCAGCCAGTAGTATCCTGCTCTCAGGATCTTTCTCGTCATAGCATGCCCGCCGGCGTGCGTACCAAATGTGCCTTCATGGACTTCTTCCATGAGCATACTCGCTTCTTTCTCATCTACACATCTGAGTAGCACGAGATCGTGGTTTCTTTTATACAAAACTCCATCAGGATTGAGATAAAAATTTCCAGACAGCCTCCTCAGAGTCTTCTTATCCTGGGTTGACACTCCCGCAGGACACTCTTTAGTCATAAGGAAAGTTTGGATGTCATGGAACCATGGCTTGCCATCGGCGGCTTCCTCGATTGCAAAAATGAACGCAGGTCTATCAAGACGAGAAAGGACAATTCTTGGAGCTTCATTCCAAAAATTGACTTTATACATCGAAGCCAATGTGGCTAAGGCATCAGCCATCTGATTTTCAGCCTTGGGCACATGATGGAGTTCCACTCGATCAAAGAACGGAAGCAGCCTTCTGGCATAGTTCATGTACGACACCAAATTCGATTGACGAGTCTCCCACTCCCCTTTAATCTGGTTGATCACAAGCGTTGAGTCACCGTATACGTCTAGGTTCTTGATTCTCAAATCAATCGCTTCTTCTAGACCCATGATGCACGCCTCGTACTCCGCTTCGTTATTGGTGACTGGAAACGTCATTCTCGCAGTAAACGGGATGTGGGATCTGTGGGGAGTCGTGATGATCGCCCCAATTCCACTTCCATAGGAATTAACCGCCCCGTCAAATATCAATTTCCATAGGGATTTCCTATCTGGCCCCTCGTCGGGCAACGATTCATCGCAATCCTTCGCTTTAAGAAACATGATATCCTCATCAGGGAATTCAAATTTCATCGCCTGGTAATCCTCGATCGGCTGTTCGGCCAGGTAATCAGACAATACGCCTCCCTTGATGGCCTTTTGGGAAACATACTGAATATCATATTCCGTCAACACCATTTGCCATCTGGCAATCCTGCCCGAAAGCGCTTGCTTCTCGAAGACGTACTTGATCGGATCCATCTTCGAAATTAGCATGGTGGTGTGATTGAGCATGTACTGTTGTAAACGTTTGGCAGCCCAGGCTAGTGCACAACACGTCTTCTCTAGCATCGAGTAACGAGATTCACGAAGGCATTGGCTAAATCCGACCATGAATTGATGCTATCACTCTCCAACTGCATGTACTAATCCAAAGATTCTCCGATCAAACTATCTTGGACACAGTGAATCAGAAGCTTGTCATTGGTGACATGTGAAGTCATTCTTCTGCAGAACATAACCAAATGTAGCTTCGGATAACTATCCTCTTTGTATTTCTCTAAATCGGGCATCTTGAACTTCGGAGGCAACACAAGGCCTAGCACCAGCCACATGCTCGCAGCATTCAGATCAAGAGTATTCTTACTCATCAGGGTAGCAATCTGATCTTCCAACAGCTGGAATCTTCTCATATCCTCAACAGTCCGTGGGTTCTCAGCATTAACCTTCGGAACAACTCTCTGATGATCTGGCACAGGGAAAGTGAAACACTGATAGTTTGTGTCATGGAGAGAAGATGCATCTTTATCTCTGACAGGAATCTGCACAGGCTGACCTACATTGTTCACCGAAGTCTTCTGATCATTGTCCTCTCCTCTAGTCATAGCTGTTATGGCTTCCATGAACTGACTCAACTGATTCTTCAACAATTCAAACTCGGCCCTGGTAACAACCTGATTCTGCTCAGCGGTGTTCATGATCTATCCAGAAACCAACTCAAGTCCAATGCGAATGCCAGGAAGTCAACTGCGAGTTAGACAAAAGACGGGTAAGCTCTCTGTTCCGGCCGAGGATGGACATGCAAGCATGAGATGCACATGAAATGCAATGCAAGATGTAACAAACACGGGATCACAGCCTCCACAAAGCTCTGAATACTGTTGCGCTGCTAACAGGATAAGTTCGCTCTGACGAGAGAAAACCAAAATACCGAGTTGGCTGGAAGTCAAGTTTCCTGCAAAAACCCTCCCACTCACAGGTATGGGCCTAAACTGCAAAGGTTCGGCATTCTATGCGGTCATCAGCGTCACAGACTTTCAAGAACGATGATACGATACCCATAAGGTGTGGCATCATCATCTCTTGAAGCGGCCTCACTTAGCTGAATCACAAATGATCGGTTCCCAGAGTCGACAATCCTTAGATCTGAAATCCTTTCAACGGCCCACAGGGCTGGAAATGGAAATCATCTCAAAGAATCTCGTCTGAGTGCATATTTTGTGGGAACTAGTGCATGCCTAACATACAGGTTCACCACTAATCTGCTTCTAGTGCTAGGTATATCCTCGAGTCTGGGTCTGGCTTATCACTCATCAGAGCCCCTCCAACAACAGCACAGTAGCAACAGATAATAATACAGTGCGGGAAAAGTAAATACAGTAATATACAACATACAACGCACAAAAATAAACACCCATAGACAAGCAAACAAGCGCTAGGATTGACTCTCGCACAGGGACTTTGGATCCCCCGATTGACTCGCATAGGGGACGTTGGATCCCCAGGAAACTATCGCAGTCCCCAGCAGAGTCGCCTGTTGTTGCTACCGCGAAAATAAGGTGTCGGCAAAACAAAAGAGTCGCCACCTTTCGTTATTTATCCCACAGAAGATCGGAAAAAACCTGACGAAAAGGTATAAGACAAGGTCATCACAACCATGTCTGGGTTCGGGATTCGGTTACGCAAGGGGAAGGTATTAGCACCCCTCACGTCCATCGTACTCGATGGGATCCACGCTTGTTGTTTATCTCGAAGGGTTGATTAATACTATCTATCTACGGCTGCTAAAGCTAAACGGAAAGAACTGACTCGATAGAGCATCGCGCTCTATGCCTACGTATTCCCTCGTGCAATGGGAAAGTCAGAGTCAACGTAGTTCGGGAAACTATGGGGGGAAGGTTGCTCGCCGAGATATCGTGTCTCGTGCCTACGTACTTTCACACGGCGTGAAAGATCAGAGCAAACGTAGTTCGGGATAACTACGGGTAACCAGGGTGTTCTCGATCACACGGGGTGAGAGAAAGGATCGATGATACTAGCGTGCGCATTCTAGCAGTTAGGTGTATGCTTCTCGCTCGTCAGAGACTTAGGCTTTACCTGTTTGCGGTAGAACGGACGTAGTATGTCGGGGTTTAGAGGTATGGGAACCTACGGGAACTAGAACTACGGTCTGGTCTTGATTGCGCTAGGGCAAGAGAAAGGGAAACATTAGTCGTTAGCGAGAAAGTCTCGATCGCACAGCAGCGAGAGAATAGAGAAGTTAGTTGTTAGTGTGCTCGCTAGGATATCGCATCCTATTCCTACATATTCTCGTCTAGTACGAGAAATCAGAGCAGTTGTAATTCAGCTAACTACAGAAAAAGGGGAAAAGGGAAAGGTTGCTTGCTAGGATCATCGTATTCCTATGCCTACGTACTCTCGTCTGGTACGAGAGATCTGAGCAAATGTAGTTCGGCACACTACAGAAAACAAGTCTCGATTGCACCGGGGCAAGAGAAGGGGTCTCAATCGCCTGAATGCGAGAGAAAAGGGATTCGATCGCGCGCGGGCGAGAACAAAGAGGAAGCGGGCCTAACAAGCCTAAACGGGAAGGAACTCGGGACACACACGCAAGAACCTAAGGCATAGGAGCGAGTGCGTCGTATATCACCCAAGGGACATATACTAAACACTCTAAACAATCGAGGGGAGACCGCTCGATTGTCATTTCTACGTATCTAACGCTACAAATCACAACACCCGACGGTTGCACGAAAACTTTGAAGATGAAGGATGTTATCGAACGAAGCGGCTCCGTTGGCTCTTGACATGTGCGCAAGCTCCATTCCAATCTTCTCCTATCTGGATCCTTGATGATGACGCTCGAATTAGAACCAATGTAACGCTTAGACCATCATGGTTCGACTTATGCGATAAATCAAACTCTAAGAGGTAGCGTATTGATATCCGTGTCAAAGACAAGATAGAGAAATGATATTGAAAATCATTCTCCAATTGAATCATGTCACATGGCCTGCCCGGAATAAAATCAGAATAAAATCGGATAGCAGAAGAGAAATGAGGAGAGAAATCCAGTAACAAATGGAAATACAATTCTACTCCTAAAATTGAAAATAAATCCTAATAGAAAATACTCTAAAGAAATATTAAAAGGAAATGCATAATAGAAAATGAAATGAAAATTCTATCCTATGCATAATATTCTATAATATTCTATCTAAAGAAAATAGGAAATTCTATGTAAATTGCACAATAGAAAATAACCTGAAAAATCTGTATAAAATTCTATACTATCCTAAAAGAAAAATAGAATATAAATTCTAAAATATAAAATCTATATTAAAAAATATGCTAAGAATATTCTAAAGGAAGCTATAAATCCTAAAAGAAAAATAGAAAAATCAATCTACAATCTATTACAAGCACACATCCAATACAAGCAAATATTAAAAATGAAGGGGAAGGGTACAACAACTAAACAGGGGTGTATGCCTGGAAAAAAAACCAGGGCCCAGCCCACAATACAACAGCTACAAAAAACAACAAAAACAAGGGAATTGGGGGTGCGTTTCTGAATCGGGAGGTGCGGCCTGTAACATGCAAGTTGGGCTTAAGGGTTTGCTGGGCCCAAAACGAAACAGCCAAAAAAAAGAAAACAGAGGACGGGGGTTTGTAGAAACGGAGGGGTGCAAGCCAGGAAAACCATTGGGCTTGGGGCTCTAAGCCCATCCGTAACAACACAGCCAGGAAAGGGGGGTGAACATGGAATACGGAGGGTGTGAGTTAGTAAAACCGTTGCAAATTGGGCCACAAGGCCCACTAAGGCCTTTCCTCTTCCTCATTCTCTCAAACCAATCTGAAACCCTAGTTCTCTTCTTCCCCTCACCTCAGCCGCCGCCTGTTCCTCATCTTCCTTACTCACCTTCACCGTCTCAACTCAACCTTCCTCTGACGAACTCAAACTTCCCTTTCTCCCACCTTGCTTGCAGTTGCTTTTATTTTTGTTGATGATTCTCGGAATAAAATGACGATGAAGAACTAGATTATGGAAGAACTTCATCGAAGTTGTTGATGGAAACACGTTTAAATCTCAGAGGAAGCTTGAGGAAGATCCATGGCGTTTTGATTTGGAGGTGTTGGAAGATGTTAACGAAAGATCGTTTGTGGATCTGAAGTTGCATGTGAAGATCTTCGGGTTTAGATGAAGAATCTTGAAAAGATCTTGAGTGTGTTGGCGAAAATCTGGGAAAACGGTTGAACGCACGATGAACATGGATGAAGGCGAAGAAGTTTTTGGAAAACTTTAAAGATGGTGATGGAGTTTCTTGAGGATCTGGAAATAGGATGATGAAGGTTCATGAGCGTTCTTGATAGATGAATTTCCGGTGAAGTTTCTGGAGCGAAATGAACTGAACCTAGAAAACGGTTGAGGTGATGATCATGGAGATCTTGAAGATCTGGTAAAGATTTCTGGAAAATGCTTGAAGAACTGATGAATGTTCTTGGCGAAAACGATGATGGACGATGAACATTGATGGATAATGATGAAGGTTTGAAGAAGTTTTATGGAAAAAAACTATGTTATTGAAGGTTGTTGATGAACAGATGATGATTCTGGCGATGGTTAGAGTTCTCCGGTGAGTGGTTACGGCGAGGACTGGCCGCGTTTGATTTCTCTGGTGAAGCTCCGACGAGTTTGCATGCCGGTCGGAGTGAGGTGGTAGTGGGAGGCACGAGGCGCTGCATGCAGAGAGCGAGAGTGAGGTGTGACACGTGGCGTGTGATGTGGTGGTGAGAAGAACGCGTGGAGAGAGAGAGAGAGAACGTGGGAGCTTTATACTGTGCCAAGTGGCAACTGAATTTGGGCCTCCAAACCTTGACATCTGGCCCACGAGATCAGACTCAAATAAAGCTGCAATTACTCTGACTAAATTACCTTAATTAATGACTAAATGATGATTAAAATTGCAATTAAAGCCTAAACGAAAATTAAGACTATTCTGAACCTAATTAAAGCTAATCAATTGAAAATTAATTGCTAATAACCCCAATATTGTAATAAAGACCAATTAATCTGTAAAAACCAATTAAAATCTATATTAAAAATCTAACAAGAATTAAAACCTAATAATATCTAAACGAACTCAATTGATATCTAGGACCTAAACAAATTAAATCCATTAATTTCCAAACAAATCAATAAAATCTAAAAAAGAGAAACTAAATCTAGAAAAAAAAATCTATTAATTTCTAAACCACCCCATTAATATCTAAAAGGGAAATAAATCTACTAATTTTCTAAACAAATCAATTAATCTATATTAAAATCTAAAAAGAGTTTAAAATCTATTAATAAAACCTATTAAAAATAGAAAAAAAACTATTAATATCTAATAATATCTAAAAGTATTCTAGAAAAACAATTACTCTATTTAAAATCTACTCTTAAATCTATTTAAAATCTCGAAAACAATTAACCTATTCAAAAACTAAAAAAACAATTAAAATCTATTAAAATCTATTCTTAAATCTATTTAAAATCTAGAAAACAATTAACCTATTTAAAAACAAGAAAAACAATTAAAATTTATTTTCTAAAGCTAAAAAAATAAGGAAAAATTCTAGAAAATGCAATAAAGCCAATTAACTCGATAAAAAAAAAAGATGTGAGACTATAGCGAAATAAACGGTAAAAACCGGACGCCGAAATGTCCTCAAAAATAACAGCCAATAGCTGAAAACACCGGGAAGAGCACAGATTCTACCACAAAACCTGCTTATTTGAACTGGTTTGAATTGCCTGAAACGCCAGGGGAGGGCTGTAATCCCGATAAAATCAATCTGGCCGAAAAATGCAATGAATGCGATATGCTGATGCAAAATGCCAAATGAGTTGAAACATAAGCCAAATACAGGAATTGGTTGGTCAAATTTTGGGGTGCAACAGTGATGTATAGAAGAAATATCCTCTTACAGAGAGGGCTCAGAGTCTCATCTATGGGGATGTTGAATTTTGTGCCTTGATTAAAGCTCAAGGTTGAAGCTAAAAAAGGATTGAAAACTGACTCAACTAGGAGAGTATTATATATGTCTTGTACAAAGCCCAAGATTGAGGCTGATTGGGGAAAATCCTTATATGAAGCATAAGAGGAGGCTGAGGAAATTTAAGTGAAGACTGACTCTTGTTGAGGAAAATTAAATCCAAGAGTAAGATCCAACTAATCCGAGGAATCAAAAGAGAAACTGACTCCTGCTAGAAATTAGAGGAGAGTTGGATTTATTGAACTGCTATAAAGTCTTTAATTCTTTTAGGGATTTGTTGATTATAACCTGACCCTTGCTGGGGATTTAAGGTGGAATTCAAGCCTTGATGAAGATCATAGGAGACTTAAAAGGGTGAGTTTGAATGTTTTAGAGGTTTTGACTCTCATGGGATTAGTGTATGGATATGGATGACTAGGGTCTATCCTGTACTTTTAGGAAGCATGTTGGTCCTTGTACTATGTCCAAGATGAGGCTAGGGATGCTTCTAGGAAGCATGTGGGTCCTTGTACTAAGCCCAAGAAGAGGCTAGGGAATTTAGACTGTCCAAGTCTTAAGAAGAGTTCAAGGAAGGTTTCACCGAAAAATAATTCTTTCTTTGTTGAATTGTTTCAAGATTAAAGGGTTTAAAGAAGAGGTTTCACCGGGAAATAGTCCTCTATTTATTGAAGTTTGAATCAATTTAATAAAGCCCAAGAGGAGGTTGACTGTATTAGGAAGAAGAATTCCTTTGTACAGGGGGAACTAGTTGTTTGAACTAAGTTATACTGATTGACAAGGATCTTATGGTTTAAACTAGTTTAAACTAAGGATGATTTAAATGCTAAGAGAAACTCGACAAGATATATAAAAGCTTATATACAGAGATATGAACGAGTATATAAAATTTAATTGAAAAAAGTGGTGGGTCTTATACTTTGGATACAGGCCTAAGTGTACTGTGATTGATTAGATGTTTTCTTCAAGATTGAGTTAGGGTTTTGAGAAATTGAAGAAATTTTTGACTTTGAAGATGACTTGATCTCTAAGTAAACAAGGATGTTAGGTCTTACACTCTAGATAGAGGCCCATGAGTGTTATTTGTATCCTTTACAAATCCAAGGATGATTGAGGCTAAAATGTTTTCTATTTACAAAAGGTGTTGGGTCTTACACTCCAATAAAGGCCTATGAGTGAAAATAAAGTTTATGTACAGAGAGATGAGACTTACACTCTTAGGAGAGGCCCATGGTGTTATTTATTGTTTAAAACAAAGTTTATGTACAAAAGATTGGGGCTTATACTCAAGGAGAGGCCCAAATGATTTATTTGAAAACAGTGATCGCACCGCGATACCAAAAGATGTTATGGGACTTATAGCATAGTAGAGGCCCAAAATTTATTTTTGTACATAGGGGGATTGGGTCTTACACTCTAATAGAGGCCCATGTGTATTTGAAATGATATTTTGAAAGATTAAATCAAAAGGAAAACCCTAATTTTATTTTTTGCATTTTTAAAAGGAAAAAACAATTAAAAATGATGAAATATATCAAATAAATTCAAAAAGCAAATTATGAACCATGGTTAGGGTTTGGAAAATAATTTGTTATTCACATGATGATTTAAAGTTCATTTGGTTTTGAAAAATCAAGAAAAAGAAATTATTTAAAATATTTAAAAATATATAAAATAAAAATATTTTTTGAATTTTTTTATGGGGTAAAACATTTAAATATGTGATGGATTTATGTTTAAAAATTCACTTGAAAATGATTAAAATTGAGAGAGAAATTAAATTTTGAAAATAAAAAATGAAAATATTTAAAATATTTAAAAATTCAAAAATTTGAATTCTAGCGCGAAGAACAACATCTTCCTCGAGTCTCCCTCCATTGCCGTTTTGCAAAACCTCTCATATCTCTCTCAATACGTAACGACTTTTCACGATGTAAACATGAAAGTTATTTGTTTTTGAACAAGGAATTCAATGGTACCAATTAATTTCATTTCTTTTAAGTGTAGAGTAAGTTATCAAGTGATTAACATATGAACCCTAATTTTTGCAAGAACACTATGAAATCATATACACAATTGATATATAGCAATTAATTGAGGGAAAACATTCTATATAAGTGTATATAAATGTTGGTAACTTGAAATATCAAAAATGATGCATGTTTCATGGAGTTTGGAAAGTTCAGGCTTACTTGTGCAAGAGAAATTTAAAATCCTCAATTGTAGGTGTTACAGATGTGAAATGATGACCTGGACAGCTTCCCTAGATCTCAAGGAATGTGTTGATGTGCTTGGAATGGTTTGAAACCTTCTAGTTTGGTGGGCTCGAATTCAACTGCAAGCTTGCTTGGGGTGAGATATGAACTTGATGAATATGGTGTTACAAATGTTGCTCAAGGGTTTGGATCATTCATGTATGATGTATGTGAGGTGTTAGGACCTTTAGTTTTGGTTGAATTACTCCTTATTTCAAAATTCGATTCTCACACCTCATGAACTTGAAAATTTGGAATGATGAGTGAAATGGTGGAAAACAAGTGTTGTTATGTTTTGGTGTGTTTTAATCAACTAGAAATGACCTCTACTTATAGTAGAGGAAGTTTGTTTTGCAAGGAATAGTGAATGGGAGTTGGATCACCCTATTGTCCAATCGTTATGGCTAGGTGTTCAAAGTCTCCTCTAGCCATTGACTTGAACTGAACTTGCAGGTTTTAGGTCTTTTGATTCTTGGATAAGGCTTGACTCATTTGGACGGATGTGAACGGATTCATGCCATCTCAATACATCCTTTCAATTCCATAAGACAAAATTGGATTTTGGATTTGCAACATTGATTTCCACATGCCTAAAGGATGAGGTTCTTGACTTATAAGGCATTATGGTGTGATTCCTTTGCAGATGACAGGTACATTGCATCTTTTATACTTGTCTTGTATGGTAACAAGGCTTGCATAGTCATCAAAATGACAAAATTGAGTAGTATGCACAATTTGTCTTGGAAAATCAGAATGAAAAATGCCATTTTGCAAGGTTCATAACTTCTTGCTTAAATTGAATCAAAGGATGCTCTTGTATTTTTTGGAAAGCTTGTATATCATACTTCAACTTTAATGTTAACATTTGGTCTTGATTCATCTTGGATCATAATGAATAATGCCTTCAAAGTTGGGCAAAACATGAGGCAGATTCTGCCTAAAGATTTCTAAGAGTCAAAGTTCCAAATCTCATGAAACCCTAACTTTAATACTTCATATCTCAAAATCTAGGCATTTTTTGGGGGTACTTATGTTTTGCAATCTTGTTTTATGTAATAAGATCTATCATTTGAGCTTTGTATGGGAGAAAATGGTTTCTTGGACCACAAGTTATGGCCTTGCAAAGTTGGGTAAAAATCAAGTTTTTTCCATAACTTAATGAAATTTCAAGTTTCTCAAGGTTGCCCCTTTTGCAAGTAACCTCAATTTTCTTGATTTTCCATTATTGATCATGATCCAAATTATAAGTTAACATTTTACTTGACTTAAAGAGGCCATGTTTGCCAAAAAAATCCCAAAAGTCAAACTTGGTTTGATCACAGTTGACTTTTTATTTTAGATGAAACTTAAACTTGGTGATCCTTTATGAAATCAATTTGTTGGGCTAAATTGAACCTAATGGATGGATTACAAAGTTGTTTTGAGAGTCTTGAATCATGTCACAAGGTTTGAGATCATGTCTTGGTCAAAAGTCAAAGGTTTGGTTGACTTTTTCTCAAGAACCCTAGTTTGTGGTCCAGATGAATTTGAATCCTTGTATTGCTTATGAATCAAGTTATTTGAATCAATCCAATCTTGTGAATGGATCAATATGATGTATTTGAGGTCCTTGAAACATATCTTGAGGTCTTGGATCATGCCTTACTTCAAAAGTCAACCTATGGGTTGAATTAGGCCAAGACCCTAATTCCTGATTTTTGATAGATGCAAACCTCCGAGGATATTTTGAACTTATGAATGGGCTCATGAGGTTCTATTGAGATTCTTGAATCATGCATTGAATTATTGGTTCATGCCCAAATGAAAATTTCTCTTTGGAAGCCTTGGTCGATCAAAACCCTAATTTGGTAATACTGATGGTCTTGAGGCTTGATTAACTTGGCATGGTGCAATCTTGTGTTAAATTCTTGATGGGGAAGATATCTTGATCCTTCATGGATGTTTGAGAGGCTTGACAAGTTGAAGACCATGTAAATTCTTGATTGATCCCTTGCCTGAATGCTTTGAGAGAGATCAAAACCCTAATCATTGGTTAAGGTGAATGCTCAATAATCTTTAAGATTGGTGAGGTATGAAAATAAATCCATATTGTCGTGTTGATTTGCACAATAGTGTGAAGTATTATGTTCAAAATTTAGGGTATGACACAATTCCATTTATCAAGAGAGGTCCAGAAGACACAAGGGTAGAAATGGTAATGGTAATCATCGTCAACAACATGTAGCTTCTATTATGCCCGTCATTAATGCTACTTATGTCGCTCAAGCAACTCCGAATTATCAATGCTACTTATGCTGAGTTATATCCTGGCTTGTTATAGAAGAAGCTTGTACAACCCAGAGACCCTCCAGCTATTCCTACACAGCTTCCATGGTGGTATAGAGCTGATTAAACATGTGTTTTTCATCAAGGTGCCCCCAAGCATGATATTGAAAACTTTTTTCTCTGAAATCTGAAGTCCAAAGACTCATCTGAAGTGGTATTCTATCTTTTGAAGATACCAATCCTAATGTACAATCGAATATGTTGCCTAAGTGTTGCACCCCAAAATTTGACCAACCGGTTCCCACATCTGGTTTATGTTTCGACACATTTTGCATTCGCATTCGCATACCGCATACATTGCATTTTTAGCCATTTTGGATTTTATCGGGATTACAGACCCCCTGGCGTTTCAGGCAGTTCAGGCCAGTTCGAATAAGGGTATTTTGAGAACTCGCGCTTCCCGGTATTTTCAGCTTACACTGTTGATTGTGGAGGATATTTTGGTGTCCGGGTTTACCGTTATTTCGATTGGGTCTCTCTTCCTCTTTTATTGAGTTTAATTGCTTTAATAGCATTTTTTTTAGAATTTTATAGATTTTCTAGATATTAAATAGGCTTTATTAGTATTTTAGATAATAATATTTTTTTAAAATAAAATAATATCGAATAAATAGAATTTTAGATGGTTTTTAATAGATATTAGGAGTTAATAGAATTTAGATAGATTTGATTTTTAGGTTAATTGAATAGATTTTATAGATATTAGTATAGATTTTAATTAATTGTTGGTTTAATAGATTACTTTTGCTAGATTTTAATAGAGTTTATTGTTTAGATCTTAAATAGATTTTTAATATAGATATTAATTAGGTGTTAATTGACCTTAGTTTTAATAGATTTTCTTCAGAATTTATTAGAGTAGGTTAATGTGCATTTTTGTTTTAATTGTAGCATTAATCACGTTTTAATCCATTAAGTCCATCTTAATGCATATTAATCAGAGTATTAATCATAGTGGGCCATTATCCAATTTAAAGCCTGTTGCACCCTAAAATTTGACCAACCGGTTCTCCTATCTGGTTCGTGGTTTAATTCGTATTCGCATATCAGATGCATGACATTTGTGCACAGACAGAGGATGTCAGGGTTACAGCTTGGTTGTCATCTACCGGATATTGCAGATTCAGTCTAGATAATCAGGGTTTTATTTTCGGGAAATTGTGCGCTTCTCGGTGTTTTCAGCTTACATGGTGGTTTTTGGGATATTCTGATGCTCGGGGTTTACTGTTTGCTTCGATCTGGTCTCGCGCTCTCTTTTATGTTGGTTATTTGCCTTTTTTTTTTTAGGGTTTAATAGATTTTTTTATATTTTAAATAGGCTTTATAGATTTTTTAGAATTTTAATAGATTTTTTTAATATTTTTAATAGCTTTAAATCATTTTTAGAATTTATAGAGTTTTTAAATAGATTTTTCTTTTTATTAGTTTTAAATAGAATTTTTATATAGTTTTAATAGAATAAAGGATTTTCTTTTAAATAAATAATATGGATTTTATTAGAGATTAAATAGGATTTTAATAGATTGTTAAATAGGAATCATTAGAGTTTTTTATTTTTAGATAGGAAATAATAGAAATTAATAGTCTTTTTTCATTGGTTTATAGGATTAATAGAAATGATTAGAGTTTGTTTTTTAATTAGATGTTAATTCTTTTTTTTGGTTTAATAGAGTTTAACTAGATTTTAATCATCTTTTAGATGTAATTAGGATTTAATTAGTTTAATTAGAGTTTAATATTAGTTAGGTTTTAATTGAGTTTGTTAGAATTAATTAGGATAGTTTAATGTTCATTTAGATTGTTAATTAGGTTTAGTCTTTAATTAGTTTTTAATTAGGTTTAAGTCATTCTAATTCAGTTTTTAGGGTCATTTTCGTGGGCCCAGAATAGTGTTTTTGAAGGCCCAAAATCCATTAGTCCATTTTTGTCCATTTTTTTCCAGAATTGCAGTGCCAAGTGTCCTATTTAAGGGGGCCCCACGCGTCCTTCTCTTTCCTCTCCCACATCCTGCCATGTTTCCAGACTCCACTCTCTCTCTCTCTCTGCCAGCTTTCCTGCCACGTGTTGCGCCCTTCTCGTTCCCCTCTCACACGCGTCCTCCCAGCCTTCACCCTCTGCATGCAGGCTTGCCACCTCATCCTCGCCGGAGCACCCCATCGCCGGCCATGCAAACGCCCACCGGACCACCCTCCTCCACCGCAATGGTCATCGGAAACCGTTAAGGTCGCCGGAGACTGCAAATCCTCCGTTTTCTCCAGAAACGCATCCGATCTCCTCCAATCTTCATCATCTACCTTCACCCACTACTCACCGGAAAACTCAACCAAGTCCACCGGAAACTTCATCCATTGCCGGAAACTTCAAGCAACCTCATAGATCTTCATCATCCCGCCCAGATCCTTCATCGTCCTTCATCACATCTCCAGAAAAATCTTAAAGATCTTCAACCGAGTTCTTCGTTTTCCCAGAAATATTCATAGACCTTCATGCGGTTTCTAGAAGACTCTCAAGAACTTCATCATTCTTCACGTTTTCTAGCGATCCTCGCAGATCTTCATCATCAGGATTACCAGGAGTGCAGATCCAAGAACTTCATCGCGTGTTCTTCAGAGATCTCCTTCGATTTGTTTCCAAGAAACACCATCCGATCTTCATCTTGATCGTTCTTCCAGATCTCCGTTGAAGGCTTCAAGAAGCTTCATCATCAGCTTCGTCTTCGAGAACGTCTCCAGAACTTCTTCGCCAAGAACGCCATTGTAACGGATTCTTTAATCTCCAAGCCCGCTGCATCTTGTTCATAGTAGATCTTCAAGAGGGGTTCTCCAGAAGCCTCGTTATATCCGTTGCTTCACTCCAGGTTTTGTCCCTTCTCGTTACGCCTCCATTGTTGTTCATTCAGTGATTTAGGGTTTCTCGTTTTAAGATTTGAGGTTTAGTTTTAATTGATGGGGATGATCTAGGTTAGTGTGAGCTGAACAGTTTGAGGATTAGAGAGAGGTTGTTGTTTGAATTCGTGCATGGTTGATTAGGGTTCGAGGGTTTCAGAAAGTGTTGGAGAGAGGTTCGTGAGGGGAGTTCAGAGAGAAGCATGAACAGCTAGGGTTTGGTGTGATGAACAGTGAACGAAATTTTGGGGGAGAGGAGTAGTTTTGCTGATTGGTAAGCTGGGTTAGGTTTTGGATAGGGCTAAGCCCAAGTCTGAGTTTGCTGAAGCGCACCCCTCTCTTTACTCGTTCCCCCCCCCCCTGGACAATGGAACTGAATAGATTTTGGTGGGCTTAGTGGAATTGCTACGCGCACCCCCTCATATTTGGGCCCGTTCTGAATAACTAGGGCGTTTTGCTAATGCACCCCCCCTTGTTTTATTTTCTTTTTAATTTCTTTGTTTTCATTCATGTTAGGAAATATTTCATAAAAAATAGTAGGATGATCCAATTAATTCCCTTCTTTTTTCTGTAGATTCATAGTTCAATTTAGAATTTTAGGGTGCAAAAATATTAAGTTGATCATGCATTTTCATTTTTATTGCATTTTTTGTATTTTAATTGGTATTGAGTAATTGGTTTGTGATGTGTCTGCCTTGTTGATTTTAGTTCTCTCATTTGGTAATGAACTTTGCTTTAGTTTTTTAGTATATTATACTAGACTAATGCATGCTCCCCATAGATTTTTCATAGAATTTTTGGGTGGTATTTACTTCTGTTTCAGGGCAGATGATTAGGGACCTTCCACTTGCTGGTTAACCCTTGACCATTCACACGTTAGGGATTGTTTAGTAGCCTTAGAAGTTGACTTAGGTTTTGAGATTTGATCTTGGGATCATAGAGGCACGTAGGTTTCCCCTAGATTTTTGGTAGATTTTTATAGGGTGTTCTTTTATTTTTGCTTGAGCTTGAGAATAGGAGAAGTCTTGAGGGCTTCTGACTTTGAAGTTCAATTGTGGTTGAACTTTAGAGGTAGTTTCTTTTGGTTTGAGGGCCTGTGGTTTCTTCTGGAAGATGGAGGCTGGATGGAGTCTTGATGGAGCTTGTAAGGATGCATGGATTGAGGTCTTAGTCTAGGAGCTTGCTCTCTTTCTGTGAGGTTTGAGATCCTGAAGTTTGAGGGAAATTTATGGCGCTTTCCTGAGGAAGGCACTATGGATGTCTTTCATTCTTTCTTCTCACCTCTTTCTCAAGTATCCAATGATGTCGGAGCCTTCATGTGAGTTTAGTTGCTCCTAAGGAGGAATGTAAACCGTTCACAGTTGTTGAGCCACATGGGATATGATTCCTAAGTGGAAGCCCCCTAGCACTTTCCTGAGGAAGGCACTATGGGTCTGTTCACTTAGTTCCCTTAGTTAATGTAGGATTTCTCAAGTATCCAATGATGTTGGAGCCTTCATGTGAGTTTAGTTTCTCCTGAGGAGGAATGTAAACCGTTCACAGTTGTTGAGCCGCATGGGATATGATTCCTAAGTAGGAGCCTCCTAATACTTTCCTGAGGAAGGCACTATGAGTCTGCCTACTTAGCTCCCTTTCTTTGGTAAGCTTGTCTTGAAGCTTGAGGACTGGGATTGTTTTCTCTTGTGTAGGGTTTTTCTTTAGGGCTTTGCTTAGAGGTTTGATTAGGGTCTTGATTAAGCTTTTGATTAGGGTTTTGCATAGGGCTTTGCTCAGAGGTAGATTAGGGTTTTGTTGTAGGGTTGTTTAGGGTCTTGCTCAGGGGTAGTTTCATGCTTTTGGATAGGAGTTTGCCAGGCTGGTTAGCCTTCTCTTTGTGTTGATTGACTTGTGTGGTGCTGTGCTGCATTAGACTTAGGGGTTCATCTAGATATTTCTGAGATAGGTTCATCTTAGAAATAGGAGTTGTGTGCATGAGAAGTTGAGGTGGTCCTCCTTCTGCTTGATTTTTATTGAGTGGCTTTGCTTGCTGGTATTTGGTAGAGCTGAGCTCCCTTGCCTCTGTGGTGTGTGGCCTTTGTGCCTTGCTTGTTTGGTCGCATTCATACATATTTCCAGTATTTCTTTACTTTGCAGTGATTCCTGTTTGTTGTTTAGTGTTGTTGCCATGATCCCTTAAGAGCTCTAACTTCTCTGCTGTGGAGGAGTTATGATAGACATTAGGTTGGTCAACCAGGCATGATAACATTAGGTAGATTCCCCTTTTCAACCATAGTTTTAGGGTGTCTCTTTCCTTTCTCAAAACAACAGAAAAACACTTAATAAAGGATAAAACAAAAGTGAATTCATTTCTTCCGTCAAAAGATTTGAACAAACATCAAAACCTTTTGTCCTCCTGGACTGTGAAAACCCTTGGTTAAGGTGCATTTTCCCATAAAAAACACTTGAACAGCTTGTGTCGTGCGTAGCCCGAACTACGTTTGCTCTGATCTTCCATGCCGTGTGGAAGTACGTAGGCACAGGACGCGATGTCCTGGCGAGCAACCTTTCCCCCCATCTAGACGTAGGTAGTCGAACTACGTTGACTCTGACTTTCCCATTGCACGAGGGAGTACGTAGGCCTAGAACAGCGTATGTTCTGTTGAGTCCTGTCCTTTTCTTTTCTTTTCAGACTGACCACTAGCGTAGATAGATAAACACACCCTTTTCCTTATAAACACCGAGCGAGGATCCCTTCGAGTACGACGGACGTGAGGGGTGCTAATACCTTCCCCTTGCGTAACCGACTCCCGAATCCAGGTTTTGGTTGCGATGACCATACCTTTTCCCATTTTTTGCGAGGTTTACTTCGAGCGTTTCCTTTCCCTCCTTTGGGATAAATAATGCACGGTGGCGACTCTTCTGTCAGCCGGCGCCGATTTTCGCAGTAGCGACAGCTGGCGACTCTGCTGGGGACTGTAGCATCTAGGGACTTTTTACCATCCCTTATGCTGGGACCGTTTCCCATCCCCTACGCGAGTCAATCCTAGCGCTTGGGTGTTTATCTGTTGGGTGTTGTGCATATGTGTTTTACCTTTCCGCACTTTACTTTTCCGCATCTTTACCTTTCCGCATTTACTTTCAGCACTATATTATTGTGATTATTGCTGTGGGAGAGGGAGGTTACTATGAGTGAGAAGCCGGACCTGGGCTTGAGTATGCACCTAGACATAGTTGCGGAGAGTAGTAGACGAACCTGTCTGCTGAGCAGGCACCGTTCCCTACGAAATCTGCGCCCAGACGAGGTTCTCTCCGAGGTGTTCCTTTCCGTTCCTGAGGATCTGAGGGGAGTCCAGACGTGAGGATTGTCGACTCTAGGGACCGATCATTTGGAAGTCAGCTAAGTGAGGCCTCTTCATGACTTGATGATGCCACTCCTTCTGGGAATCGTATCGTCACACGTGAAAGTCTGTGACGCTGATGATCGCATAGGATGCCGTACCTTTGTCCGTGGATTAGGTCCATACCTGTGAGGGGGCTTGGGTTATTGCAGGAAAACTGGCCTTCAGAAACCATGATTCAGTATTTATCAGATAGTTTTCTTGGCTCGTTAACAGGTGTGTTGTTTGGATCAAATGGTTTTCTTGTTTGAGGTTGATACTATTATCAGATGGTTTTCTCGTCAGATACAGAGGTTCAGATGGATTTCTTACCAAGGGATTGGTATCTTGGGTGTCAGATGATAATCAGTGTCATGAGGTTCTGGCGACTGTGGTGGTTCTCCGTTCTTGACATCACAGAGATGTTCCTCTTCAGGCTACAGCATGGCCCCTGTGTTCACTGATTGCATCATTTATCATATTGCATTATTGCATTACCATTTGCATCCAACTAACGTGTGTGTATTGCAGGTACATATATTCCCTCCCAGTTCTGGTGGTTGTTTCCTAGCAAGACATGGAAGCCATGAAGAGAGTGTTACCCTACAAATTCCCGTCTCTAGATATCAGTCTGTTGTCAGAGTTAATTACTATTGCTAGGAAGAAGGTGATGGGAGATTTCAGGAAGACATATGGGAGGATCCTGACTTATGTTTACCAGCCCTCGGCTTATGAGATCAGCGGCATTTACACCCTGTTGCAGTTTTATGATGTTGAGCTCAGGTGTTTCGTATTTCCTGACTTTGTCTTGGCTCCTACCCTGGAGGAGTATTCTGCACTCTTGGATATACCGATTCGCGAGCAGATGCCTTTCTATCACACGGACGCTAAGCCTAATCTGGCTAAGCTTTCTGCTATTTTGTACTTAGGAGAGTTTGAGCTGACAGGGAAGATGATCAGAAAAGGAGATGCGTTGGGATTTTCGTTGGTTGTTTTGGTGGAGAAGGCTCGGGAGTATGCCAAGAAGGGTGGCTGGGTTGTTTTTGATGCCATCCTTGCTGTGTGTGTTTATGGCATTGTATTGTTCCCAAACCAGCCTGATTTTGTTGATGCAGATGCTTTCTATATTCTGGCTGCAAAGAACCCAGTTCCTACCTTGCTGGGAGATATCCACCATTCCACTCACTACCAAAATGAAAAACGGCGAGGAAGGAATGTCTCTTGTTGTGTACCTCTACTGTGCAGGTGGTTTACTAGTCATATGCCGAAGTCAGGGCCTTTCGTCACTTCTATTGATTCTTTAGGATGGCCTGAGCGCTTGATGGGGTTGACTTCTGAGAATGTGGTGTGGATTAATGAGGAGGTGTTAGGGGTTGAGATCATATACAGATGCGAAGGATTCCCTAATGTTCCTTTGATAGGAAGGAGAGGGTGTGTCAATTACAACCCTTCCTTATTAATCAGGCAGTTTGGGTATGCATCTCAAGAAGCGCCGAAGCCCGAGGAGATACAGGAATCTCTGTATCTCACTGGGGCAATAGAGGAAGAGATGTTGATCAAGCTTGAGAAAGCATGGAAGAACCTGCATAAGAGAGGGAAGCCTTCATGTAGCACAGGGGGTACTCGAGTTCTTGGTCCGTATGTGGGATGGATTCGTGAACGAGCTACGAAATTCCTTATGCCTTATCCTGCAGTTCAGCCAATGTATCCTTCTCCGGTGGAGGAGCCCACCACTATAGACATGCAAGTATACAAGCAGCTGATGGCGGAGAAAGAAGAGTTAGCAAAGGTTAAAGAGGCTTTAGAGAAAGAGAATGCCCAACTTCATCATGAAAAGATTGAAACAGGATATTTTTCCAAGCAACAGGCCGAAACTTTGAAACATCTGAAGACTACTTTATTGGAGTTGACTGAAACCAAGAAGCGTCTGGAGTTAGATGTAGACTCAGTTAGCAGTGTATTGGCTACTAAGAAACAATAGTTGGAAAGGGCCTACACAAAGTTAGCTAAGTTCAGAGAGCATTGGGACCTTACTATGGCCAAACGCAAAGAACGGGAAGAAGAGCTAAAGATACAGGTTGCTCAGTTGGGAGAATAGGTTAAAGTGAAGACTGAAGAGCTTGAAGAAGAAGCATGTCGTCGATACGAGGCCGAACGCAAACTGATTGATGCCATGAAGAATCTGGAAGATTGTCAGCACAGAGCAGGCACCAAGAGGCCCAAACCTGAGAATGGTGCCCAAGATAAGGCTTGGGAAGATTTTGTCAGAGATATCCATGGAACGGTCAGGAAAAGGGATCAGTTGATAGAAGGCTTGATTTATCGACCGGATCACGCAGAGACGAAGAAGCTGTTCGAGGATTTCTGCGACCGTACCCGCGCTTGATTTCTTTCTTGTATTCTTTGTGTTGAGATCACCACCAGGCATGTTGGTTGGGATCCTCCTTTATCATATCAGTTGTATGGAGCATAGTTGTGTAACGCCTTGACGAGACTGTTTTTCCAATATATGAGGGTTTTTCTAAATATTGTCTTTATGGTTTCTTTTGTCTTGCTACCTTGACACTGGAATTGGAGGGGACTTATCCCCAACGCACACATGCACGTTAGCATTTTTGCATTGTTGTTTGCATAGATCACATTGCATTACAGGTTTGTGATCCATGTTCCTTATCATTCTTCATCCATATATCCAGGTATTTTCAGGATTGCAGAAAAGCGGGTCCACCGTTACTCTACCAGAACTAATCACAAGAAGATCATGGACAACGTGCAGAGTGAAATGCAAGAAATGCGTGACAGGATGGCCATGCTCATACAAACCATGGAGACCATCGCCAAAGGACAAGAGCAGCTGCAGAATCTGGTTCAACCGATAGTCGCACGGACTGAAAACAACGGGACACCGCATGGTGAAAATATTGCTGCTTCTCCCCGAATTGAGAACTGTCAAAGTGCTGATGCTATTCCCGTAACCGGTTTGAATGCTGGAGAAACTGGTCCTGTAGGTGGAGGTGGGAACGCCGGTAATATGAATGTCAATGCAGATACTGCTGGGGTATTTGTGGGTAATGTCAACCAGGGTTTCAATGGGGGCGTTGAGAATGTCGGAATGAATGGTAATAATGGTAATCAGGGCTTCAATGGTGTGAACATGGGGTACGGCAACATTGCTGGCACCAAGGATGGATTTGGTTATGGTAATCTTGGATATGGAACTGGTGCATACAACGCTCAAGGGATGTGCAATCTGAGGTATGACCCCAGGTACTTCCAAACGGGTCCGGGCCGTGATGCAGATTATGTTGGATACGATGCAGTACCTCGCTGGGAGGATCGTCAGGAGGATGTGTTCTCTGGTCAGAACGAGGGTTATGAAAGAGCTAGGGATGACAACCATCGGATGAGATTGCTAGAAGAGAAAGTGAACGGATTAGCCAGCCAGAACGCTCTTGGGCTAGATATGTCAAATATGGGGCTGGTCCCAGGGTTGAGGGTCCCGCTGAAATTCAAAGCGCTGTCATTTGATAAGTACAAAGGGGATACGTGCCCTAGGGTGCACGTGCGTGCGTTTTACAGGCGTATGTCCACGTATTCTGAGGATGAAAAGATGCTAATGCACTTCTTCCAAGATAGCCTGTCAGGGCCATCGCTGGAGTGGTACATGAGCTTGGAGCCTACTCAGATCAGGAGTTGGAAAGAGCTGGCAGAGGCTTTTGTCCGACATTATCAATATAATAGTGATCTCGCCCCTAACCGAGTCCAGCTGCAGAGCATGTCTCAAAAGTCTAGCGAGAGCTTTAAGGAATACGCCCAGAGATGGCGAGATCTGGCTGCTAGGGTACACCCTCCGATGGTGGAGCGCGAAATGATGGATATGTTCATAGGAACTTTTTCTGGAATGTACTATGACCGGTTGCTCAATTTTTCGATGAGTACTTTCTCTGAGTTGATCCTGATGGGGGAGCGCATTGAAAACGGAGTGAAGATTGGCAAAATTCAGGCGGATGAGTCCAGTTCTGCAGGAGGTAATAAGAAGGCGTTTGGTGGTAAAAGGCAGGGTGATACCAACGCTATATACAATGCTCGACGGAGAAATAGAGGTCAGAACTGGCATCAGCAGTCGCAGGTTGCAAGTGTAACCATTCCAGGGCCTTCTCAGCAGCAGAGACAACAACCTTAGCAGCAAGCTCAGCAGCAGCCAAATAATAATCAGCGCAGATTTTAGAACCCACGACCGAGGAGAGTATTCGAGGTACCGCCGGTATCATATGCAGAACTCCTTCAAACTTTGTTGAAATTGCAGCTAGTTGAGAAGAGGACCTTAGCACCACCAACCGGCCAGCCACCAGTTGGGTATGATATTAATGAGCATTGTGACTTCCATTCGGGTGCACCAGGGCACAATATTGAAAATTGCCTAGCTTTCAAGCATAAAGTACAGGATTTGCTTGATAGTACGACTATTAACTTCGGGAAGGACGGTCCCAATATCACGCAACAACCAATGCCCAAGCATGGTGGGGCTGGGGCCAATGCAATCCTGGCAGATGGTGAGTTGAACTTGGTTTCGGAAGTGAGCAAGCTGAAAACCCCTTTGAGCTACGTAAAGCAGCGTTTATTGAAAGGAGGTGTCTATCCCGGTTGCAGTGAAGAGTGTGCTGACTGTTTGGTTCAACCTGGGGGCTGTGAGAAGTTGAAAAGGGGAGTTCAAGGTTTGATTGATGAAGGAACCTTGCAGTTTGACAGGTCTGTGGGGCGAGAGAAGTCTGTTGAGACAGAATCTGGAGAAGAGCGCAGGGAAATTGCTACGATCACCATTCCGTTCAAATCAGTGACGATTTCAGCATCATCGAAAAGGCCGACTATTACTATTACCAAGGCTAAACCAGTCCCTTATGAGAGCACAAAGGCAGTCTCGTGGTGCTACGGTGCTGAGGTGTATTGCAATGGGGAAAAGATTGACTTGAATGATCCGCCAACGGGATCAGTAGATAACATAGTGGGAGCGGGTGGTATAACCCGAAGCGGGAGAATTTTCACTTCACCTGAGGTTGAAGCAGAGAGGCTTGCCAGGGGTAAGAGCAAAGTTGTTGAGGGGGAATCTTCGGGGAGTAAGGAGAAAGAACCGATAACCAAAGATGTGGAAGAATTCATGAGATTGATTCGCAAAAGTGACTACAAGATTGTAGAGCACCTGCAACAGACCCCGTCAAAGATCTCCATATTATCATTGTTGTTGTGTTCTGAGGCGCATAGAAATGCCCTGTTGAAGGTACTTGAGACATCCTTCGTGCCGCAAGAGATTTCAGTTAATCAGCTGGAGAGAGTTATGGCACATGTTAACGCTGGACATGGTTTGGGATTCACGGATTTTGACCTAACGCCTAGAGGGCGTGATCACAATAATGCCTTGCACATCTCTATCGAATGCAGGGGCACTATTTTATCCCATGTGCTGGTAGACACTGGGTCCTCGTTGAATGTGTTACCAAAGAAAGCCCTGTTGAAATTGGATACCCGTGGGTTGTTGTGCACACCTAGTGATTTGGTGGTCAGGGCCTTTGACGGAACGAAGAGGTCGGTATTCGGATCAGTAACGTTACCCATCCAGGTAGGTCTGGAGGCGTTTGATACAGTGTTTTACATCATGGACATCCAGCCTGCATATAGTTGTTTGATCGGGAGACCTTGGATTCATGCCGCTGGGGCAGTAACTTCTACGCTCCATCAGAAGCTGAAGTATATGGTTGAGGGGAGTATTGTGACAGTGTGTGGCGAAGAGGATATCCTAGTCAGTCATTTGTCTTCCTTCAAATACGTGGAGGTAGATGGAGATATTCATGAAACGCTGTGTCAGGCGTTCGAAGGGGTGAAGGTTAAAGAAGAAGCTCCGGTGAAGAGTGAAGGGCAAGAGGTGATCGTCTCCTCATATAAAGAAGCCAAGGCGTTGGTACAAGCAGGAGAGACTCAGAAGTGGGGCCAGGTTCTAGACATCCCAGTGAAGCAAGATAGGTATGGCTTGGGGTACCGCCCATTTCCCTCACAGAGCGCGCCTAAGTACAAGGGACCTGTCGTGTTCACGCCCGGAGGGGTTAGCTTTGAAAGGATTAATGTCGTGTCTGATACGGAGGAAGTGGATAGCGACTGCGACATGGACGCATGGATTCGACCCAGCACGCCGGGGCAAAGCCTATGCAACTGGTCCATCCAGGACGTCATCCAAGTCACCAAACAGTAATGCGTTGTTTTTTCAATCATTGTATGATCACATGCCTTTCTCGGGGCATCGTTGACCTCGTCTTAGGGCCTAACTGTTTACCCGTATGTTTGCATGATCAATAAATGACGACGTTTTTTTGACATTCAAATGTTGTGATCCTTTTCTTTCTGTTTTTTTTATTTTTCAATAAAATGGCAGCGTGGTTATGCATTTTGCTTGTATATCATTTTTTGAAGCACTTAACTGTTTCCCTCGCAGGATTCATGAATTTTCAGATCACATCGACCAAAGACTTCTTATGACTCATTTAGACTTCGAGCATCCGATCTTCCAAGCTGAGGAGGAGATTGTTGAGGATAGTGACTTACCAGAAGAGCTGAGTCGGTTTTTGAAGCAAGAGGAGAGAGTCATTCTGCCTCACCAGGAAGAGATTGATATTGTCAATTTAGGGTCTGAAGAATGCGTTAGGAATATCCATATAGGGGCCGCATTGCAGGTTGACATCAAGCAAGAGCTTATTGAGATGTTGCGCGAGTACAGTGATATATTTGCTTGGTCCTACGAGGACATGCCGGGTTTGGATACTGATATGGTTGTTCATCGTCTGCCGTTGAGGGAAGATTGCCCACCAGTGAAGCAGAAACTCAGAAGGACTCGTCCTGACATGGCTGTAAAGATAAAGGAAGAAGTGCAGAAGCAATGGGATGCTGGATTCCTGGTTGTCACCACTTATCCCACTTGGGTCGCTAATATCGTGCCTGTGCCAAAGAAAGATGGCAAGGTTCGAATGTGTGTTGATTATAGGGATCTAAACAAAGCGAGCCCGAAAGATGATTTCCCGCTGCCGCATATTGATGTGTTAGTTGACAATACGGCTCAGTTTTCGATATTCTCTTTCATGGATGGATTTTCGGGGTACAACCAGATCAAAATGGCTCCGAAGGATATGGAAAAAACGACCTTTATCACCCCGTGGGGAACCTTCTGTTATAAGGTGATGCCCTTTGGTTTGAAAAATGCTGGGGCAACGTACCAGCGGGCCATGACAACGCTTTTTCACGACATGATGCACAAAGAGATTGAGGTGTATGTCGATGACATGATTGCCAAGTCTCAAACGGAGGAAGAACATCTGGTTAATCTGCTGAAGTTGTTCAAGAGGCTGAGGAAGTTCAGGCTGAGGCTGAATCCTAACAAGTGTACCTTCGGAGTGAGATCCGGGAAGCTACTGGGGTTCATTGTGAGCAAGAAAGGAATCGAGGTCGATCCTGCAAAAATAAAAGCAACACAAGAGATGCCAGCACCGAGAACAGAAAAAGAAGTCTGTGGATTCCTAGAGAGGTTGAACTACATTGCTAGGTTCATCTCTCACCTAACGACCACGTGTGAACCATTATTCAAACTGTTAAAGAAAGATCAAGCGGTGGTCTGGAACGACAATTGCCAAAGGGCATTTGAAAAGATAAAAGAATACTTGCAGGAACCTCCGGTGTTTATACCCCCAGTAGCAGGACGACCACTGATTATGTATCTGACGGTTCTTGAGAACAATATGGGTTGTGTTCTCGGTCAACATGACGAGACAGGACGGAAAAATCATGCAATTTACTACTTGAGTAAAAAGTTCAAGGATTGTGACTCTCGATACTCTATGCTCGAAAAGACGTGTTGTGCATTGGTGTGGGTTGCCAAACGTCTAAGACAGTATATGCTGAACCATACAACCATGCTAATATCGAAGATGGATCCGGTCAAATATGTGTTTGAAAAGCAAGCGCTCTCTGGAAGGATTGCTAGATGGCAAATGGTATTGACAGAATACGATATCCAGTATGTTTCCCAGAAGGCCATTAAGGGAAGTGTTCTGTCCGAATATCTTGCCGAACAGCCAATTGAGGATTATCAGCCTATGAAGTTTGAGTTTCCTGATGAGGACATAATGTACTTGAAGGCTAAAGATTGTGATGAGCCGTTGCCTGGTGAGGGTCCTGAGCGGAGTTCCCAGTGGAAATTGATTTTTGATGGGGCTGTCAATTCGTACGGTAATGGGATTGGGGCAATCATTACAACTCCCCACGGGTCGCACATCCCGTTTACAGCCAGATTGACTTTTCCAGTGACGAACAATGAAGCCGAGTATGAAGCTTGTATTATGGGGTTATAGGAGGCTATTGATCTGAGGATCAAGAATCTGGACGTATATGGGGATTCAGCTTTGGTTGTGAATCAGATTAAGGGAGAGTGGGAGACACGCCAACCTAATCTGGTACCGTACATGAATTATGCGAGAAGGTTGCTACCTTTCTTTGATAGGGTGGAGTTCCATCATGTACCTCGGGCGGAGAATCAAATGGCAGACGCCCTTGCAACGTTATCCTCGATGTATAAGGTCAACTACTGGAATGAGGCTTCCAGGATTGTCATATCTCGCCTTGATAGGCCGGCCTTTGTGTTTGCAATTGATGAAGCATCTGACGGTAAACCTTGGTATTTCGACATACAGAATTTCCTGAAGAACAAGGAATATCCGGCTGGGGAATCCAGTCGTGATCAGAAGACTCTAAGGAGATTAGCAGGCAACTTCTATCTGAATCCCGACGGCGTTCTGTATAGAAGGAACCACGATTTGGTACTCCTCCGGTGTGTAGACGAGAAGGAAGCCAATTTACTCATGGAAGAGGTCCATGAAGGAACTTTTGGTACACATGCTGGTGGGCATGCTATGACCCGAAAGTTGTTGCGAGCAGGGTATTATTGGTTAACGATGGAAATGGACTGTTTCAAATTCGCCAAGCGGTGTCACAAGTGTCAGATCTATGCTGATAAGATCCATGTGCCACCCAGTCCACTGAATGTTATGGCTTCTCCGTGGCCTTTCTCCATGTGGGGGATTGATATGATTGGCAAGATTGAGCCTACTGCTTCTAATGGGCATCGCTTCATCCTAGTCGCGATCGATTACTTCACCAAGTGGGTGGAAGCAGCATCTTACGCCAATGTGACGAAGCAGGTGGTGGCCAGATTTATCAAGAGGGATATAATTTGCAGATACGGTATCCCTGAACGGATCATTACTGATAATGGTTCGAATCTGAACAATAAGATGATGAGGGATCTTTGTCGGGAGTTTAAGATCGAGCATCATAATTCATCTCCGTACAGACCCAAGATGAATGGCGCTGTTGAAGCGGCCAACAAGAACATAAAGAAGATTGTTCAGAAGATGGTGGTAACGTATAAGGATTGGCATGAGATGTTGCCATTTGCGTTGCACGGTTATCGCACGATGGTGCGTACATCAACCGGGGCAACTCCGTTCTCACTAGTGTATGGCATGGAGGCAGTCCTGCCAATAGAGGTTGAGATACCATCTTTGAGGGTTTTGCTTGAGGTTCAGCTTGATGAGGTAGAATGGGTGAGAAATAGATTGAACCAGCTGAGCTTGATAGACGAGAAGAGGCTGGCATCCATTGCACATGGTAGGCTGTATCAGAGCCGGATGAAGAAAGCGTTCGACAAGCAGATTCGACCTCGAAGCTTTCAGACGGGTGATCTTGTGCTGAAGAAGATTCTCCCACCGCAATCGGATCACAGGGGCAAATGGACTCCCAATTATGAAGTTCCATACGTCGTGAGAAAGGTCTTCTCCGGAGGAGCCTTATTACTATCCACCATGGATGGTGAAGACTTTTCGTCCCCTGTGAACTCGGACGCAGTCAAAAAATACTTTGCTTAAAAATTGACCCGCTGGACAGTAAAAAGAGAGTCCAGGCAAAAATGGGGCATCCTGGCGAACCAAAAAACAGAATAAAAAGGTTCGGGCAAAAGTTAGGGATAAAATGGAAAAAATGTACACCCGCAAAGTCGAAAACCTACACTGGGCGGCTTCGGCAAAAAGGGGTATCCCGGTGAATTGAAAACCCGCAAAGGGCGATTCACGCAAAAGTTAGGGATTTAAGAAGCAAATGACTGTGGTCCAAGTTTGATTGTTTAGTGGTTTGGGAGCATCCGGGGGTCGACTATCCAAAGCAATCTCTTCCGAAGATAGAGATCGGGAAAGCGTCAGAGTCCGGCGAGTCATAGGAGGATCGGTTCATGGTGTTCGTCTGTAATACGTTGCCGACATGTGTACAAATTTTATTCTGTATCTTTGTACATTTCTGCATTTTGTTTATGTGTGACTACCTCTTTTCAGGAGTTGCATCTGATGTACAAATCTTGCCTATTTTCAGGCCGTTATCAATAAAGTGTGTTATTCAGTGTAGTGTGTGACTTTGATTTTAACTTTTACAGTTTTGTTTGTAAAAAAACGCCGATGTTTTTGATAAACTTACATGCGTGTAAACAGGCGGGCCTCGGCCGATGATTGTTAAAACCAAAAATTACCTGAATGGTTGTCATGGGTGATTACCAAGATGTTTCTTTTTGCATAGATTGTCTTGTGTTTGCTTGTTGACTTTTGCAGGTATTCAAAAGCTCGCAAAGTTCCCCGCCAGAGTCGATGGCAGGCTGGTACCCTCTCCAGGGGATGAATGTTGTGTCTTTCTCCAGTGAAGTCGCCCCAGGCAAATTTGAGTGTTGTCTCCCCGGGAGAGTGGAGATTGCGTCAAAGGAAAAGATCAATGCATCTTCAGTAGTTCAGAATTGGCTTATCAAGCAGAGCAGAGTCCTCCCCAGCGAAGGTCGAGACGGATATGATTAACTTCCCCAAAGAGTTTCTTGTGTAGTGCGAATCAGAGCACACCGGTCAATCCCCAGCTCAGGGATAGCAAGATGAATTATCCCCACAAGGCGTAATCAGAGTGTTGATACCTTTTGAAAGCAGTTTCCAGGATTGCTTTTCTCTTTCCCCGACAGGTTAATCCTTCCTCGTCAGGACGATCATTTTCAGCAGATTTTGAAGTTATGAGTTTGTGAGCTACTTTCCCAGCAGGGTGGTCATCCCCAGCGGAGTTAGTTCATCTTTCCAACATTTATTTTGTTGGAAGCGTATCGGTAGTATTCCGGTTATCCCCAGCGGATCCAGTTTGTCTTCAGCCTTTATTTTGCTGAAGTAATTCCTTTGCATAAGCATGCATCATAAGCACTTGCATTTTACACGAATACGTAGCATTTCCATGCAGTATGGAAGCATTACGGCATTATCAAACATGTGCATTTGGGAGCGTAAGCAGGATTGATTACCCGTCCAACCTCAGGTATTTTCTCTGTCGATAAGTGAGATCGTGATTCGCAGAGATGTGCATATGTTTTGTTTGTGGCACAAGACGCGCAGTGATCGTGTTTCCTCCTGTCAAGAGAGTTGTGGCGCAGGGCACGCAGTGATCGTGGTCATCGTTATGTCGTGGGGATTTCTGATAGAGTACGCAGTGATCGTATTCGTCCTGTATGTGTTGTTTGTGGCACAAGACGCGCAGTGATCGTGTTTCCTCCTGTCAAGAGAGTTGTGGCGCAGGGCACGCAATGATCGTGGTCATCGTTATGTTGTGGGGATTTATGGTAGAGTACGCAGTGATCGTATTCGTCCTGTATGTGTTGTTTGTGGCACAAGACGCGCAGTGATCGTGTTTCCTCCTGTCAAGAGAGTTGTGGCGCAGGGCACGCAATGATCGTGGTCATCGTTATGTTGTAGGGATTTGTGGTAGAGTACGCAGTGATCGTATTCGTCCTTTATGTTTTGTTTGTGGCACAAGACGCGCAATGATCGTGTTTTCTCCTGTCAAGAGAGTTGTGGCGCAGGGCAAGCAGTGATCATGGTCATCGTTATGTTGTGGGGATTTGCGAAAGAGATACGCAGTGATCGTATTCGTCCTATACGTGGTTTTGTTTGCAACGCCAAGACGCGCAGTGATCATGTTTCCTCCTGTCAAGAGGGTTGTTGCGCCAGGCACGCAGTGATTGTGTTCGTCATGTCATATTCCCCTAGCAGAGTTTGCTCGGTCAAGCACTTTTTTCCCCCCAACTGAGTCTTTCTCAGGATGTTGTGGTGTCGGCATTGGAAGATGGTAATGCAGATTTTTGGGTGGTTACCCGTGGTTTCCCCGGCAGAGTTAGGTTCTCCAGCAGGATGTTACTTCAATGAGTTACTTGGTTAAGTTCCTCATAGTCCCCAGCAGGGTATTCGCCACGGAGTTTTTTGGTTAAGTTCCTCTTATTTTCCAACAAGATTATTCTCGTCCAAGTGGCTTGGTTAAGTTCTCAATTTCCCCAGCGGAGTGTTTTCAGGATACCTATCGCCAGAATAGGTGTTTGACGACCGTCGTCAGAATTGTCCTCTCAGAGTTGCTTGGTTAAGTTTCTCGTGTCCCCGCAGGTTTGCTCGTCCAGGTACGAACGGAAGGTTGGTAAGTGAAATCAACATTTTCTCGCGGTTTAGTGGATGCTCGTTCAGGTACGAACAGAAGGTTGGTAAGTGAAATCAACATTTTCTCGCGGTTTAGTGGATGCTCGTTCAGGTACGAACGGAAGGTTGGTAAGTGAAATCAACATTTTCTCGCGGTTTAGTGGATGCTCGTTCAGGTACGAACGGAAGGTTGGTAAGTGAAATCAACATTTTCTCGCTGTTTAGTGGATGCTCGTTCAGGTACGAACGGAAGGTTGGTAAGTGAAATCAACATTTTCTCGCGGTTTAGTGGATGTTCGTTCAGGTACGAATGGAAGATCGGTAAGTGAAATCAACATTTTCCCGCCGTTTAGTGTTCGCTCGTTCAGGTACGAACGAAAGGTTGATAAGTGAAATCAGCATTGTCTCGTTTGGTTAAGCGTTTGCTCGTTTCTTCAGGATACGAAAGGTTGATAAGAGAGATCAACAATTTTGCTCACTAATCAGTGTATGCTCACTTCTTCGGAATGGGATGGTCTATGGACAATATCAGATTATTTCATAAGCAGGTTGATGGATAGGTGCTTAGTTGTCGCCGTGACGACGAAAATCAGTTCCCTGGTTAATTCTCCCCAAGCAGTGGTGTGCGCAATTTATTTTTGCGGTTGGCAAATTTCAGGGTTTATTGGTATTCAACCATCTCGTACCTCGATTATCTGAAGGTCGTTCGCTCTTCATCCAGTCGGGTCCAAGCCGTTTGAATAGGGGCAGCTGTTGCACCCTAAAATTTGACCAACCGGTTCTCCTATCTGGTTCGTGGTTTAATTCGTATTCGCATATCAGATGCATGACATTTGTGCACAGACAGAGGATGTCAGGGTTACAGCTTGGTTGTCATCTACCGGATATTGCAGATCCAGTCTAGATAATCAGGGTTTTATTTTCGGGAAATTGTGCGCTTCTCGGTGTTTTCAGCTTACATGGTGGTTTTGGGGATATTTTGATGCCCGGGGTTTACTGTTTGCTTCGATCTGGTCTCGCGCTCTCTTTTATGTTGGTTATTTGCCTTTGTTTTTTTTTTTAGGGTTTAATAGATTTTTTTATATTTTAAATTGGCTTTATAGATTTTTTAGAATTTTAATAGATTTTTTTAATATTTTTAATAGCTTTAAATCATTTTTAGAATTTATAGAGTTTTTAAATAGATTTTTCTTTTTATTAGTTTTAAATAGAATTTTTATATAGTTTTAATAGAATAAAGGATTTTCTTTTAAATAAATAATATGGATTTTATTAGAGATTAAATAGGATTTTAATAGATTGTTAAATAGGAATCATTAGAGTTTTTTATTTTTAGATAGGAAATAATAGAAATTAATAGTCTTTTTTTATTGGTTTATAGGATTAATAGAAATGATTAGAGTTTGTTTTTTAATTAGATGTTAATTCTTTTTTTTGGTTTAATAGAGTTTAACTAGATTTTAATCATCTTTTAGATGTAATTAGGATTTAATTAGTTTAATTAGAGTTTAATATTAGTTAGGTTTTAATTGAGTTTGTTAGAATTAATTAGGATAGTTTAATGTTCATTTAGATTGTTAATTAGGTTTAGTCTTTAATTAGTTTTTAATTAGGTTTAAGGCATTCTAATTCAGTTTTTAGGGTCATTTTCGTGGGCCCAGAATAGTGTTTTTGAAGGCCCAAAATCCATTAGTCCATTTTTTTTCAGAATTGCAGTGCCAAGTGTCCTATTTAAGGGGGCCCCACGCGTCCTTCTCTTTCCTCTCCCACATCCTGCCACGTTTCCAGACTCCACTCTCTCTCTCTCTCTGCCAGCTTTCCTGCCACGTGTTGCGCCCTTCTCGTTCCCCTCTCACACGCGTCCTCCCAGCCTTCACCCTCTGCATGCAGGCTTGCCACCTGGTGGCACCTCATCCTCGCCGGAGCACCCCATCGCCGGCCATGCAAACGCCCACCGGACCACCCTCCTCCACCGCAACGGTCACCGGAAACCGTTAAGGTCGCCGGAGACTGCAAATCCTCCGTTTTCTCCAGAAACGCATCCGATCTCCTCCAATCTTCATCGTCTACCTTCACCCACTACTCACCGGAAAACTCAACCAAGTCCACCGGAAACTTCATCCATTGTCGGAAACTTCAAGCAACCTCATAGATCTTCATCATCCCGCCCAGATCCTTCATCGTCCTTCATCACATCTCTAGAAAAATCTTAAAGATCTTCAATCGAGTTCTTTGTTTTCCCAGAAATATTCATAGACCTTCATGCGGTTTCTAGAAGACTCTCAAGAACTTCATCATTCTTCACGTTTTCTAGCGATCCTCGCAGATCTTCATCATCAGGATTACCAGGAGCGCAGATCCAAGAACTTCATCGCGTGTTCTTCAGAGATCTCCTTCGATTTGTTTCCAAGAAACACCATCCGATCTTCATCTTGATCGTTCTTCCAGATCTCCGTTGAAGGCTTCAAGAAGCTTCATCATCAGCTTCGTCTTCGAGAACGTCTCCAGAACTTCTTCGCCAAGAACGCCATTGTAACAGATTCTTTAATCTCCAAGCCCGCTGCATCTTGTTCATAGTAGATCTTCAAGAGGGGTTCTCCAGAAGCCTCGTTGTATCCGTTGCTTCACTCCAGGTTTTGTCCCTTCTCGTTACGCCTCCATTGTTGTTCATTCAGTGATTTAGGGTTTCTCGTTTTAAGATTTGAGGTTTAGTTTTAATTGATGGGGATGATCTAGGTTAGTGTGAGCTGAACAGTTTGAGGATTAGAGAGAGGTTGTTGTTTGAATTCGTGCATGGTTAATTAGGGTTCGAGGGTTTCAGAAAGTGTTGGAGAGAGGTTCGTGAGGGGAGTTCAGAGAGAAGCATGAACAGCTAGGGTTTGGTGTGATGAACAGTGAACGAAATTTTGGGGGAGAGGAGTAGTTTTGCTGATTGGTAAGCTGGGTTAGGTTTTGGATTGGGCTAAGCCCAAGTCTGAGTTTGCTGAAGCGCACCCCTCTCTTTACTCGTTCCCCCCCCCCCCCTGGACAATGGAACTGAATAGATTTTGGTGGGCTTAGTGGAATTGCTACGCGCACCCCCTCATATTTGGGCCCGTTCTGAATAACTAGGGCGTTTTGCTAATGCACCCCCCTTGTTTTATTTTCTTTTTAATTTCTTTGTTTTCATTCATGTTAGGAAATATTTCATAAAAAATAGTAGGATGATCCAATTAATTCCCTTCTTTTTTCTGTAGATTCATAATTCAATTTAGAATTTTAGGGTGCAAAATTATTAAGTTGATCATGCATTTTCATTTTTATTGCATTTTTTGTATTTTAATTGGTATTGAGTAATTGGTTTGTGATGTGTCTGCCTTGTTGATTTTAGTTCTCTCATTTGGTAATGAACTTTGCTTTAGTTTTTTAGTATGTTATACTAGACTAATGCATGCTCCCCATAGATTTTTCATAGAATTTTTGGGTGGTATTTACTTCTGTTTCAGGGCAGATTATTAGGGACCTTCCACTTGCTGGTTAACCCTTGACCATTCACACGTTAGGGATTGTTTAGTAGCCTTAGAAGTTGACTTAGGCTTTGAGATTTGATCTTGGGATCATAGAGGCACGTAGGTTTCCCCTAGATTTTTGGTAGATTTTTATAGGGTGTTCTGTTATTTTTGCTTGAGCTTGAGAATAGGAGAAGTCTTGAGGGCTTCTGACTTTGAAGTTCAACTGTGGTTGAACTTTAGAGGTAGTTTCTTTTGGTTTGAGGGCCTGTGGTTTCTTCTGGAAGATGGAGGCTGGATGGAGTCTTGATGGAGCTTGCAAGGATGCATGGATTGAGGTCTTAGTCTAGGAGCTTGCTCTCTTTCTGTGAGGTTTGAGATCCTGAAGTTTGAGGGAAATTTATGGCGCTTTCCTGAGGAAGGCACTATGGATGTCTTTCATTCTTTCTTCTCACCTCTTTCTCAAGTATCCAATGATGTCGGAGCCTTCATGTGAGTTTAGTTGCTCCTGAGGAGGAATGTAAGCCGTTCACAGTTGTTGAGCCACATGGGATATGATTCCTAAGTGGAAGCCCCCTAGCACTTTCCTGAGGAAGGCACTATGGGTCTGTTCACTTAGTTCCCTTAGTTCATGTAGGATTTCTCAAGTATCCAATGATGTTTGAGCCTTCATGTGAGTTTAGTTTCTCCTGAGGAGGAATGTAAACCGTTCACAGTTGTTGAGCCGCATGGGATATGATTCCTAAGTAGGAGCCTCCTAGTACTTTCCTGAGGAAGGCACTATGAGTCTGCCTACTTAGCTCCCTTTCTTTGGTAAGCTTGTCTTGAAGCTTGAGGACTGGGATTGTTTTCTCTTGTGTAGGGTTTTTCTTTAGGGCTTTGCTTAGAGGTTTGATTAGGGTCTTGATTAAGCTTTTGATTAGGGTTTTGCATAGGGCTTTGCTCAGAGGTAGATTAGGGTTTTGTTGTAGGGTTGTTTAGGGTCTTGCTCAGGGGTAGTTTCATGCTTTTGGATAGGAGTTTGCCAGGCTGGTTAGCCTTCTCTTTGTGTTGATTGACTTGTGTGGTGCTGTGCTGCATTAGACTTAGGGGTTCATCTAGATATTTCTGAGATAGGTTCATCTTAGAAATAGGAGTTGTGTGCATGAGAAGTTGAGGTGGTCCTCCTTCTGCTTGATTTTTATTGAGTGGCTTTGCTTGCTGGTATTTGGTAGAGCTGAGCTCCCTTGCCTCTGTGGTGTGTGGCCTTTGTGCCTTGCTTGTTTGGTCGCATTCATACATATTTCCAGTATTTCTTTACTTTGCAGTGATTCCTGTTTGTTGTTTAGTGTTGTTGCCATGATCCCTTAAGAGCTCTAACTTCTCTGCTGTGGAGGAGTTATGATAGACATTAGGTTGGTCAACCAGGCATGATAACATTAGGTAGATTCCCCTTTTCAACCATAGTTTTAGGGTGTCTCTTTCCTTTCTCAAAACAACAGAAAAACACTTAATAAAGGATAAAACAAAAGTGAATTCATTTCTTCCGTCAAAAGATTTGAACAAACATCAAAACCTTTTGTCCTCCTGGACTGTGAAAACCCTTGGTTAAGGTGCATTTTCCCATAAAAAACACTTGAACAGCTTGTGTCGTGCGTAGCCCGAACTACGTTTGCTCTGATCTTCCATGCCGTGTGGAAGTACGTAGGCACAGGACGCGATGTCCTGGCGAGCAACCTTTCCCCCCATCTAGACGTAGGTAGTCGAACTACGTTGACTCTGACTTTCCCATTGCACGAGGGAGTACGTAGGCCCAGAACAGCGTATGTTTTGTCGAGTCCTGTCCTTTTCTTTTCTTTTCAGACTGACCACTAGCGTAGATAGATAAACACACCCTTTTCCTTATAAACACCGAGCGTGGATCCCGTCGAGTACGACGGACGTGAGGGGTGCTAATACCTTCCCCTTGTGTAACCGACTCCCGAATCCAGGTTTTGGTTGTGATGACCATACCTTTTCCCATTTTTTGCGAGGTTTACTTCGAGCGTTTCCTTTCCCTCCTTTGGGATAAATAACGCACGGTGGCGACTCTTCTGTCAGCCGGCGCCGATTTTCGCAGTAGCGACAAAGCCCAGTCAAAGTCCAGAGTTTGCCACATGTCGTATAAAGGGTAGGCCACGCGTTCTCTTTCTCTCTCTCCACCTCATTTTTTCCACACTTCCCAGCCTGCCACATCACCCTCGGTCCCACTCTCTCTCCGCCACCTCATAATCCACTGACTCTTTCCTCTCACACGCGTCCCTCCCTCTCTCTCTCTCTCTCCCTCAGCCACGCGTCTTCACCACGCACCCCCTTGTGCCACGCGTCCACGACCACTATTCCCCACCGCCGGCCATGCAACCACCGCCGGAAATCTCCTAACCGTCGCCGGAACTTGAATTTCCACCAGAAACTGCAAATTTCCAGAAACTCATCCAAACTTCATCATCCTCAGCGATCGATCTTCATCAGCAACTCACCGGAAACATCAAACCATCGCCGGAAAATTCATAGCGTTCTTCATGATTCTCCAGAAATCCACATTGATCTTCATCATGCGTTCATCAATTTCTCCATTTCTTCAACATATTCAAGAACATTCATAGACCTTCAAGAACGTTCATCAGCAGTTCATTGGTCTTCATCCAGTTCATCGCAAATTTTCCAGAAACGTTCCCCGCCTTCATCAATCTTCAAGTGTTTTCGCCCAAAAATTCATCAAGATTCATCCAGATTGCAGATTTTTTAAGCTCTCCACGAATCTTCAAGCGTCTTCGACAACGATCATCAACGAGCGTCATCAGTCTTCAACCAGTTCTCTAGATCTTCGTCTGATTTGCAAGAATCTTCATCAAGTTGTTGATCTTCACTAGTTTCTTCAAGTCATCTACAACTCCCTCACCTTCATCGCACCTCCAGGTTTTGCTTTGAACTGCTTCAACTTGTTAATTTGTTGTTGTTTAGTTGTAGAACTAGGTTAGTTTGAATGTTAGATTGTGAATGAGACTAGGTTAGGGAAGATAATCTGAGCTGATAAATTGAAGCGCCATAGTTTGTGATGGGTGTTGGTGAATGTTTTATGGTTGGCGAAGAGATTGTGAGACAGAGAGAATCAGAGAGGGTGAGAACGGCGCTAGGGTTAGTGATGAACAGTAGAAAGGGGATTGAGGGGATTAGGGTTTTGTGAGCTGATAATGAGTGGATGTTGGACTCGGGCCTTAGGCCCATTCTTTATCTTTGCCAAGCATCTCCTCCGTTTTTCTTATCGCACCTCCCTCTCCGTGTGAATTTTGGTTTTGGGCTTAGTTACTAGGTTGCTAATCACACCCCATTCCAAGGCCCAATTGAAAATAACACTTGGATTGATTGCTATTTGACACAGTTTTTTTCCTTTTTCATCTGATTTTTTTTCATGGTATTTTCTGACTGGGTGGGCCTAGTGCGCGTTTTGATATCCACACCCCCTCCTGGGCCTAACTCTGATCTATAACTGAACCTAATTGCTATTCACCACGCCAGTTTGTTTTTTTAGCTGATTTTCTTTTATTTTCATGTTTTACCTAGGATTAGAAATTAATTCATAACAAATTGAAAAATAATCATTTTAGGATGGGATTTTTTTTCCTAGTTCCCTTAGGACCTCTAGAAAATTGTGAAATAATAAAAATATTAATTTCTTGCATTTTATATTTTTTGGTATATTTTACAATATTATTGCTTTTATTTTACATTTTGTTTGATACTTCTTTTTTCTGAATTTAGTATGAGAGATTGGTGCATGATTTTTGATTGATTCTTGTGAGGTTGATTATATTAGGGAAGCATGTACCCTTAGGAATTTTTTCATATTTTTGTGACTAAAACTTAGATTAATTTGAGAGGCAGATAGGAGAGGTATCAGAATTAGGGTTTCACAACACTTAGGTGTAGTTTAGGGCATAGTTTGGGGACCTAGGATTTGATTTAGGCCTTGGGGTTTATATGGAGTATTGGGTATAGGATTAGATTCCCTTAGAAATTAATCTAGGATTTTATAATGAGTATTAATATTTTACTTGATTTTTGCAATTTGAGTGGTGATGGTGTGTTTTCCCTCTTGGGCATTTTGCTTGTTTGTTTGGTTTGGGTTATTTCAATTGCGCTTGGGGCTTGGGCTTGGCTTGTTGGGGCTTATGAAGACATTGAATGTGATTGGAGACAAAGGATGGAGCTTGGAGCATGAAGATTCTTCCCCTTGAAGGTGGCTTAGGAGATAGGAAATATAAGGAGAACCTTAGACTAGATTGATTTCTTCTTGCAAACATAGAAAGCATCTTGTGCTTCTATTCCTCCCTATGACATAAAGTCCTTTTAAAGTATTCACATCCCTCCTTTGGATGGATGAGTGATATACTTTGGAAGTAGAACTTTGAGGGAACCTTTCTCTTATGATGTTAAACCCCTAGGGGCTTCCTTTGGTTGTCAATAAGCTCGTTAGCATTTCAACTTAATCTGATAATTGATTCTCTTTTGGAGTGGTGGCATTGAAGACAGGAACCTCTTGGAGAATGAAGTTCATTGAATATTGGTGAAGATAAAGCCTGTGCCTGTCAAAAAAAGTTATCTGTTGAAGCTAGGGTTTTGCTGCTATTTGAAGCTGTCTATTTGTTGGGGTTCAATGCTTGTTAGAGCTTGGAGATTTTTAGAGACAGGAGCTTATCTAAAGCTTGGGGATCATTGAAGAGTGAAGATGGGATCTGGCTTGAAGTTGTTACTGTCAACCGGTTTTGCTGTTGATCAACTGTAGCTGTAGGAGCTGGTGTTGCTGTCAGAGCTGGTGTTGGATTTTATTTCTTTTTCTGTATTGTTTGTTGGCTTGTTCAGCTTGCCCCTTAGGTTTGAAGTGAAGCTGGTTCACTTTTCTTGTTGTTTTCCCAGGTTCGAGGTTGAGTGGGACTCCCTTGCCTCGCTTGTATTGATGCATTGCATGCATGTTTACTGTTTATTGTATATATCTGTTTCTTTTCCGTTTATCCCCTAGGATCTCTATTTCCCTCTGTGCAAGAGAGAAATATGACAGACATTAGGTTTTAACCCATGCATGACAACATTAGGTTAGTTTTATTCCCTTTTCAACCCTAGGCTTTTTAGAGCTTCTTTCTCTTTTTATCTCAAAACAACTCAAAAACACAGTAATAAGGTTAATCGATGTCGTACGTTACGAGCCTTAAGCTATTTGAGAAAGGGGTGCTGGAGAGCTTCTTTCCAATAGTCTGACCGCTTAGTGTGGTACCCTTTGGGTGACACGCGACGTAGTCACTCTCAAATCATAGTCTCTAGTGCGTCAGAGATTACAAACAAACTAAAAAACACTTCTTGCGTAAAAGACTGAAAACAAACATCAAAATGTCATTTTTGTCCGCTTGGACTCTTAATCAGAAGAAGCCTCTTTTCAGAAAGATAAAAAACAGTCAGACAAGCCTGTGTCTTCTGTAGCCCGAAATACGTTTGCTCTGATCTTTCATGCTGTATGAAATTACGTAGGCATAGGATGTCGTATCCTAGCGAGCAACCTTCCCCCCCTTTCCCGTAAGTAGGCGAACTACGTTGACTCTGATTTCTCGTTTCAGACGGGAATACGTAGGCATAAAGTATGATACTTTGCCGAGTCATTTTCTTTTTCTTTTAACCCAGACCCTTAGCGTAGATAGAATAACAATCCGTACCAGAAAACAAGCGTGGATCCCGTCGAGTACGACGGACGTGAGGGGTGCTAATACCTTCCCCTTGCGTAACTGACTCCCGAATCCAGGATTTGGTTGCGATGACCATTCCTTTCCCGTTTTGCGTTAGGTTTACTCTGAGCGTTTCCTTTCCCTCCTTTGGGATAAATAACGCACGGTGGCGACTCTTCTATCATAGCCGGCGCCGATTTTCGCAGTAGCGACAGCTGGCGACTCTACTGGGGATTCCAACAGTTCCCTGCGCGAGTCAGTCCTAGCGCTTGTTTTCCCGTCGTGGGTTTTGTATGGATTTACATTTCTGTCTTTACTTTCCGCATTTTATTGTCAGCTTTATATTGTTATTGCTGTTGTGGGGATGGGGTGATCTATTGAGAGATAAGTCGGACCTGGGCTTGAGTGCACCTAGAATTAGTTGTGGAAAGTAGTGGGCGTGTGCATGCTTTGCATGTACCAGTGTCCCGCAAAATCCACGCTCAGACGAGGTTCTTCTGGTTGACTTCTTTTTCAACCCTTTGGGTTGAGGGGGTTGTTGGTTAGTTGGAATGTCGACTCCGGGGACCGATCATTTGGAAGTTGGCTAAGTGAGGCCTCTTCAGGACATGATGATGCCACACCTTCTGGGTCTCGTATCATCAGTCTTGAAAGTCTGTGACGCCGACGACCGCATAGGATGTCGTACCTTGAGTCAGTTGATAGGACACCTACCTGTGAGAGGGATTGTGGCATGCAGGTAACTTGACCTCCAGATTACTGGTTTTCTTGATTGAGGTTCAGTGGTGTCTGAGGACAATGTTATTGGGTCTGTTGAGACCAGGTTGGAGCATTGCGGTTGATCTTTTGAGACCAGGTTTTGAGCAGTTTGTGGGTCTATTTGAGACCAGCATGGTGGATTGGGCTTCTCAGCCATGTGCACTTGATCCCTGTTGTATGTTGCATATTGCATTGTTGCATACTCATTCTGCATATCATTAACGTGTGTCTGTGCTGCAGGTGCATTTTCATACCTCTGGTTCTAGTTGCCCGGATTTCTGTCTGCTGATATTATGGATACCCTGAAGAAGACTGTGGCGTACAAGTTGCCTACTCCAGATGTTTCTTCTTTGCTTGGTTTGATATTGCTAGCTGATGAGGATGTGAAGAGAAGCTTCAGGAAGAGCTATGGGAAGTTACTTAGATTGGTTTATAAACCATCCATGTATGAGCGTAACGGATTGTACACGCTAATGCAGTTCTATGATCCCCCGCTGAGGTGTTTTACTTTCCCTGACTTCATTCTGGCTCCGACCATGAAGGAATATGCTGAGATCTTAGAGTTGACCATTCAGAACAGGGTACCTTTCATTCATATGGATGCTGAGCCCAAGCTGGAGGATTTGGCTGTGGCCTTGCATTTAGACTCCTCAGAGTTGCTATTAACCTCGTGGAATGGAGTGTCTGGTTTTTCTCTCAAGTTCTTGGTTGGGAAAGCGCAAGAGTATGCCAAGAGTGGATGTTGGACTGTGTTTAATGTTATTCTTGCTCTGTGTATCTATGGCATTGTATTGTTCCTGAACCTGCCTGACTTCGTTGATCTGGATGCGTTCTATATATTTGCTTCAGGCAATCCTGTGCCTACTTTGATTGGAGATTTCTATCACTCACTGCATTATAAGAACAAGAACAGGAGGGGCAAGAACGTCTCTTGTTGTGGGCCTTTGCTGTATATGTGGTTTGAGAGTCATCTGCCCAAGAAGGGTATCTTCGTTGAGTCTGCAGATATGGTGGATTGGTCTGAGCATCTGATGGGACTTTCTTCAAAAGACATTGTCTGGTTTAATAAAGATTTACTGGGATCTGTGATTATCTACAGCTGCGCCGGATATCCTAACGTTCCTATGATTGGGAGGAAAGGGTGTATTAACTACAATCCTTCATTGTTGATCAGGAAATTCGGGTGTGCTTTGAAAAGCCCGCCAAAAGAGGAGGAAGTGCAGGAATCTCTGTACTTCACAGGTGATTTGAAGGGAGAACTATTGTTCGATCTTCAGCATGCTTGGAAAAACATCAACAGAAGGGGTAAGCCATTGTTGGGTAAAAATGATTTTCAAGCCTACGCCTTGTACAAAGTCTGGATCCAAGATAGAGCAAAGCAGGTGCGGATGCCGTTTCCTGCAGTATTACCTCCTGCTTCCCCCGTGGTGGAGGAGCCAACTACTGTGCCTATTGAGAGGTATGAACAGGTCGTGAAGGAGAAAGAAGAGCTAATGAAAGCCAACGAGAAGTTGGAGGAAGAGCTAATGCAACTCAGGAGCGAAAGGAATGAGGCTGTATATTCCTTCGAGTAGCAAACGAAGCTGGTGAATCAACTAGGCACAGAATTGACTGAGCAACGAAAGAAGCGTGAGCGATTGGGGATAGATTTCAAGAGCTCTCATGATATGCTGGAGTCTAAGAAGAAAGCACTTGATATAGCCTACCGGGAGATCTCTGCATTCAACAAAACCTGGAACGCCACGCTGACCGGCAATAAGGAAAGAGAAGACAAACTGAAGCTGCAGATCTCTGAGCTGGAAGGTCATTTGAAAGCTAGCCAGAAGAGGTTACGCGGAGGTATGATGTCCAGAATGCCTTGAACAAAGTTATCAAGCGCAAGAAAGAGTCTGCATCCCAGAAACGGAAGCTAGAAGACTGCTTTGGGGAAGGTGTTTGGGAGGAATGCATTGGTGATCTCCAGCGTGTTATCAGGCAAAGAGACTCGTTCGTCGAAGGGTTGCTTTCTCAGCCAAATCATCCCAAGACTAAGAGATTATTAGAGGAGTATCGGGCATATGGTCGCACTTGATTATCTCATGTGTTGATGTGTATGCTTTATTTGCATTGTGCTGGCCATCACCAGGATTGTTGGTTGAGGTCATGCCTTCCTATTATACACTCAGTAATATTGTATTCCTGACTTGATGGGCTTTTCCACAATATATGAGATGTTTTCTATGATTGGGTTTCGAGCTTCTTATTGATATCACTGTCACTGTACTGGCACTAGAATCAGGGGTTGATCTCCCTAACACACAGACACATATTGCATCTGCATATCCATTTTGCATTGTTAGTTACTTGTTGAACTTGTATCTCATTTCCTACATCTCCAGGTTGTCCAGGATTGACGAACAAAGAGTCCACCGCTACTCAACCAGAAACAACTGCAAGAGAATCATGGATCAAGTCCAAGTGGAGATGCAGGAAATCCGCAAGAAGCTGAATCTGTTCATGCAAGCAATGGAGAACATCGCTAAGGGCCAGGAGAGCCTCCATACTTTGGTACAGCCGCTGCTGACGCAGACTAATGGGAATGGCAATAATGACCACAATTCTGCACACGTTGAAACTATTCCGGAGGATGGGCCCCCTACGCCTGTGGTTCCACCTGTAGTGACCACACCTATTGTGGTTGTAACCGATGGTGCTGGCACTGGCAATGGCAACACAGGGAATGGAAATGAGACTGTTGTTAACAATGTTGGATTTGGGGACGCCAACCAGGGCGGTGGTAACAACCATGGCGGTAATGGTTTCGGCTACAATGATCAGGGATTTGATTACGTCAATCAGGACGGGAAATTCGACTTCAACACTCAGGGTTTCGGTTACGACGGTTTTGGTAACGCTAACCAGGGGTACGGTGGATTTGGTAATATGAATGGTGCTGGGGTGATTCCTGTCAACACTGGGTTTGGACCTGTTAGGGTCAACCAAGGTTTTGGTAACAGGGGACGAGGTCCCATGATCAATCAGCAAGGGTTTGGTCGCAACACTGGTTACGACGGATATGGAAATGAAAATGCGAATTGGGGTGAAGACCGCCAGGAGGACGCCTTTTCTGGAAGAGGTGTGGGATTTAAAGGACCTGTTGATCCTGTGCAGAGGATCAGAATGCTTGAAGAACAGATGAAGGGGGTAGTGAATCAGAACTCCACCGGTTTGGATATGACTACAATGGGCCTGGTACCAGGGCTGAGGGTGCCGTTGAAATTCAAGGCCCTAACATTCGACAAATACAAAGGGGATACCTACCCTAAGGTCCACGTCCGCTCTTATTACAGAAGGATGTCCGTGTATTCAGATGATGAAAGGATGCTCATGCATTTCTTTCAGGATAGCTTATTAGGACCTTCACTTGAATGGTATATGGGGCTGGAGCCCACGCAGATTAAAACCTGGAAGCAGTTGGCTGATGCTTTCGTGACGCATTACAAATACAACAGCGATCTGGCGCCAAACCGGGTCCAATTGTAGGGTTTGTCACAGAAGAACGGTGAAAGTTTTAAGGAGTATGCGCAAAGGTGGTGCGATATGGCAGCGAGGGTGCATCCTCCTTTAATTGAAAGGGAGATGAATGACATGTTCATTGGGACATTTACGGGGGTGTTCTACGAAAAATTGTTTAGTGTGTCATTGAGCAGTTTCTCAGATTTGATTCTTATGGGGGAGATGATTGAGAACGGGATTAAAGTTGGAAGGTTCCAAGCAGGTGAGTCTACTTCAGCAGGAGGGGCCAGAAAAGCATTTGGTGGTAAACGACAGGGAGATACTAGTGTCGTGTTTGGTGGCAGGGGCAGGGGTAGAGGAAGAAATCAGTATGTTCAGCCGCAACAGATAGCTAGTGTCACTATCCCTTTTCCTTAACAAGGGCAGCCTCAACAACAGCAACAACCACAGCAACAGCAAGGACAGAATCCTGGCCAGAGAAGGGTACAAAATGCGAGATCGAAAAGAGTGTTCGACGCACCTCCTTCCACGTATGCAGAACTCCTTCAGACCCTGCTAGGGTTGAACTTGGTTGAAAAGAGGACTTTGGCACCACCTACAGGGGCGGTACTCCCTTATGGGTATGACGCCAACAAGCATTGCGAATTCCATTCCGGGGCGCCCGGGCATGATGTAGAAGCTTGTCAAGCATTTAAGCATAAAGTTCAGGATTTATTGGATAGCAAAGCTATTAACTTTGGACAGGTGGGTCCAAATATCGTACAACAGCCTATGCCCAATCATGGGGCAAACGCCATCTTGACAGAGGAGAATCTGAATCTAGTGATGGATGTCAATGAGCTGAAGACACCGTTGGGTGAGATTAAAAGCAGGTTGCTAAAAGGGGGTGTATTCTCAGGTTGTGATGAATTTTGCTTGGATTGTTGGACCCAGCCAGAGGATTGTAATGAGTTGAGGCAGGGCATTCAGGCTATGATGGATGAAGGTACTTTGCAATTTGATAGAACCGCAGCTGAAAAGCCTGTAGAGGCGTTGTGTGATGGGCAGAACGATGTTGCGACGGTGACGATTCCGAGGAAAACAATAACGATAACGGCACCTGTCAGGCGGCCGACGATCACAATTACCAAGGCAGGACCAGTCCCTTTTGAGAATACTAAAGCAGTGTCGTGGACTTATGGATTGGAGGTATATTGCGACGGTGAGAAAATTGAAGTCAATGGACAACCAGCTGGGGTTGTAGATAATGTTGTCGGAACAGGGGGTATGACCAGAAGCGGAAGAATCTTCACGTCACCCGAGGTAGAGGCGGAAAGATTAGCCAAGGGTAAAGCCAAGGTAACTGAGGGTGGTCCGTCTCAGTCGAATGAAAAGGAAACGTCAATTAAGGACGTAGAGGAGTTTATGAGGCTTATTCGTAAAAGTGATTACAAAATCGTGGAGCACCTCCAGCAAACACCGTAAAAAATTTCCATCCTATTATTGCTGTTATGTTCCGAGGCCCATCGGAACGCTCTGCTGAAGATTCTAGACACGTCGCTCGTTCCTCAAGAAGTTTCTGTTAATTAGTTAGAAGGGGTGATGGCGCATGTCAATGCAGGGCACAGTCTGGGCTTCACAGACTTTGGTTTGACTCCAAGAGGGCGAGAGCACAATATGGCATTGCATGTGTCAGTAGAATGCTGGGGCACGGTCATGTCCCATGTTTTAGTAGACACTGGATCTTCCTTGAATGTGCTACCGAAGAAATCCATGATGAAGTTAGATATCAGGGGGATTATCTGCACGCCCAGTGATTTAGTGGTGAGAGCGTTCGATGGAACAAGGAGGTCAGTTTTCGGATCAATAACATTACTGTTGCAGGTGGGGCCTGAAATATTTGAAACTGAATTCTATATAATGGACATCCAACTAGCGTATAGTTGTCTTCTTGGGCGCCCATGGATCCATGCTACTGGGGCAGTCACATCCACGTTGCACCAAAAGCTGAAGTATATGGTTGGGGATAGCGTCGTCACTGTTTATGGAAAGGAAGATATTCTGATTAGCCATTTGTCTTCGTTCAAATACGTCGAGGTAGACGGCGAAATACACGAAATACCTTGTCAAGCCTTCGAGGGGTTGCGAATTAAAGACAAGGCTCAGGGTTCCAGCAAAATATCAGACGTGGCAGTGTCATCCTACAAAGAGGCTCAGGCTCTAGTGCAGGCAGGCAAAACCAAGGGCTGGGGTCAGGTGTTGGAGATTCCCGTGAAGAATGAGAGGTTCGGGCTTGGATATTATCCTTTGTCATCAGCATCCTCTTCAGGAACGCCCAAGTTCAGAGGGCCGATAACCATTACACCAAATGGGGTGAGCTTCGAGACTATCAATGCTATTTTCGATGCTGAAGACGGAGATAGCGACTGTGATATGGACGCGTGGATCAATCCAAGCGTGCCGGGAGAAAGTCTCTGCAATTGGTCTATCCGGGAAACTGTTCCTGTGACAACTAAACAGTAATGATTTGTTTTCTTAATTGTTGAATGATCATGTGTCCTACCCGGGGCATAGTGATTTTGATTAGGGCCATTTGGTTATGTACATTACATTGTTTAATCATGAAATAAAGGCGTTTTTCATATACAAATGTTGTGATCCCTGTTTTTCCTGTTTTATCTTTTACAATAAAATGGCAATGTGGCTATTTGCTTTGGCTGTGTTTTGAAGCATTTAACCATTTCCTTTGCAGGGTTACAATTTCAGATGACATCTATGAACCTCCTATGACTCACTTCGACTTTGAGCACCCGGTATTTCAGGCTGAGGAAGAGATTGTTGAAGATGGCGACGTACCAGAAGAGTTGACCTGGTTATTGAAACAAGAAGAAAGAATCATTCTGCCTCATGAGAAAGTCATTAAGATTATCAACTTGGGGTCGGAAGAGGTTGTGAGAAACATCCGTATAGGGGCTGCGCTGCAGAGGGACATCAAGCAAAAGTTGGTTGAGATGCTCAAAGAGTATAGTGATATATTTGCTTGGTCGTACGAGGATATGCCTGGGTTGGATACGGATATGGTTGTTCACCGTCTGCCACTGCGAGAGGAATGTCCGCCTGTTAAGCAGAAACTCAGAAGAACCAGACCGGACATGGCTGTAAAGATCAAGGAGGAAGTTCAAAAACAGTGGGATGCTGGTTTCCTAGCTGTTACAAAATATCCCTCATGGGTCGCTAATATTGTGCCAGTGCCAAAGAAAGACGGTAAAGTGCGAATGTGTGTAGACTACCGTGATTTGAACAAAGCGAGCCCGAAAGATGACTTTCCACTTCCTCACATCGATGTGCTGGTTGATAACACTGCTCAGTTCTCCGTATTCTCCTTCATGGACGGCTTCTCAGGCTATAATCAGATCAAAATGGCGCCAGAAGACATGGAGAAGACTACCTTCAATACTCCCTGGGGAACATTTTGCTACAAAGTGATGCCCTTCGGATTGAAGAACGTTGGGGCAACGTATCAACGTGCTATGACGACTCTTTTTCATGACATGATGCACAAAGAGATCGAGGTTTATGTTGATGATATGATTGCCAAATCCTAGACGGAGGACGAGCATTTGGTTAATCTGCTGAAACTGTTCAAGAGGCTTAGGAAGTTCAGGTTGAGACTGAACCCTAACAAGTGCACCTTCGGGGTGAGATCGGGAAAACTACTGGGGTTTATCGTGAGCGAAAAAGGAATAGAGGTTGATCCTGCGAAAATAAAAGCAATACAAGAAATGCTGACACCTAAAACAGAAAAAGAAGTGCGTGGGTTTTTAGGGAGGTTCAACTATATCGCCCGGTTCATATCTCACTTAACTGCGACGTGCGAGCCGTTATTCAAGTTGTTGAAAAAGGATCAGGTTGTGACCTGGAATGAAAATTGTCAAAAGGCGTTCGACAAGATAAAAGAATACTTGCAGGAACCTCCTGTTTTGATACCCCCAATGGTCGGGAGACCTTTGATTATGTATTTGACGGTTCTTGAGGAAAGTATGGGTTGTGTTCTCGGTCAACACGACGAGACTGGGCGTAAAGAGCATGCGATCTACTATTTGAGTAAGAAGTTTACCGACTGTGAGTCTAGATACTCAATGCTCGAGAAGACGTGTTGCGCGCTAGCCTGGGCCGCCAAACGTTTGAGGCAATACATGCTGAATCATACAACCCTGCTAATTTCAAAGATGGATCCAATCAAATACGTGTTTGAGAAGCAAGCACTCTCCGGAAGAATTGCTCGATGGCAGATGGTGTTAACCGAATACGATATACAATATGTCTCGCAAAAGGCTATTAAAGGTAGCGTTCTGTCGGAGTACCTTGCGGAGCAGCCTGTTGAGGACTACCAATCGATGAGGTTTGATTTTCCTGACGAGGATATCATGTACCTGAAGATGAAGGATTGTGAAGAACCGTTGCCGGATGAAGGACCAGAGTTGGGTTCCAAGTGGCAGTTAATATTTGACGGAGCTGTAAATTCCTATGGTAGCAGAATAGGGGCAATTATCACTACTCCTCAGGGGTCGCACATCCCCTTTACTGCCCGATTGACCTTTCCTGTTACCAATAATGAGGCTGAATATGAGGCTTGCATCATGGGTCTGGAAGAAGCTATTGATTTGTGAATCAAACATCTGGATGTATACGGAGACTCAGCTCTGGTAGTGAATCAGATTAAAGGAGAATGGGAGACACGTCAGCCCAATTTGATACCATATATGAATTATGCAAGGAGATTGTTGCCTTTCTTTGACAAGGTGGAATTGCATCATGTACCGCGAGCAGAAAATCAAATGGCTGACGCCCTGGCGACATTGTCTTCGATGTATAAAGTTAACTTCTGGAACGAGGCTCCCCGGATTGTTATCTCTCGGCTTGATAAGCCTGCATTCATATTTTCCATTGATGAGGCTCCCGATGGTCAACCCTGATACTTTGACATCCAGAATTTCCTGAAGAACAAGGAGTATCCGGTTGGGGCATCCAGTCGAGATCAGAAGACCCTCAGGAGATTGGCTGGCAATTTCTATTTGAATCCTGACGGCGTCCTATACAAAAGAAACCACGACTTGGTGTTGCTGCGCTGTGTAGATGAGAAAGAGGCGAAGTTGCTCATGGAAGAGATACATGAAGGTACATTTGGTACACATGCTGGTGGGCATGCTATGACGAGAAAACTGCTGCGGGCAGGTTATTATTGGCTAACTATGGAAACAGACTGTTTCAAGTTTGCAAAGAGGTGTCATAAATGCCAAATTTATGCGGACAAGGTCTATGTACCCCCAAGTCCTCTGAATGTGATGTCATCACCGTGGCCATTCTCGATGTGGGGAATCGATATGATCGAGAAGATTGAGCCTACGGCATCCAACGGACACCGGTTCATCTTGGTGGCAATTGATTACTTTACCAAATGGGTGGAAGCAGCGTCATATGCCAATGTCACCAAACAAGTGGTCGCCAGATTTATCAAACAAGATATTATCTGCAGATATGGAATCCCTGAGCGGATTATCACTGACAACGGTTCGAATTTGAATAACAAGATGATGAAAGAGCTGTGCCAAAATTTTAAGATTGAACATCACAACTCTTCTCCTTACCGACCCAAGATGAATGGCGTTGTTGAAGCGGCCAATAAGAACATAAAGAAGATTGTCCAGAAGATGGTTGTGACGTATAAGGGCTGGCACGAGATGCTACCTTTCGCTTTGCACGGTTATCGTACGACGGTACGCACATCAACCGGGGCAACCCCTTTTTCATTGGTATACGGAATGGAGGCAGTGTTACCGTTGGAGGTTGAGATTCCTTCCTTGAGGGTTTTACGAGACGTCCAACTTGACGAGGCAGAATGGGTTAAAGATAGACTGAATCAGCTCAGCTTAATGGATGAGAAGAGGCTAGCTTCTCTCGCATACGGTCGGTTGTATCAGAGTCGGATGAAGAAAGCATACGATAAGAAGATATGCCCACGAAGCTTTCAGACGGGCGACCTTGTGCTGAAGAGGATTCTCCCGCCACAAACAGATCACAGGGGCAAGTGGACCCCTAATTACGAAGGTCCCTACGTTGTCAGAAAAGTCTTCTCTGGAGGAGCCTTCCTACTATCTACCATGGATGGTGAAGACTTTACGTCTCCTGTGAATTCGGACGCAATTAAAAAATACTTTGCTTGAAAGTGACCCGCTGGACAGTAAAAAGAGAGTCCAGGCAAAAATGGGACATCCTGGCGAACCGTGAAAAATGAATAAAAAAGGTTCAGGCAAAAGTTAGGGATAAAATTGAAAAGATGCACACCCGCGAATGCCGAAAACCTGCAAAGGGCGACTTCGGCAAAAAAGGGTATCCCGGTGAACTGAAAACCCGCAAAGGGCGATTCACGCAAAAGTTAGGGATTGGAAAAGCAAATGACTGCGGTCCGGATCTGATACATCAGTGCTTAGTGGTTTGGGAGTACCTGAGGGTTCGTTTATCCAACACAATCTCTTCCTAAAATTGAATACCGGGAAAGCGCCAGAGTCAGGCGAGTCATAGGAGGATCAGCTCATGATGTTTGTCGGCACCACGTTGCCGACATGTATACAAATATCGTTTTGTACTTTTTATTTTATGCTTTTTGTGCGTACATGTATGTGTGTGTGCGTAACTTCCTCTTTTCAGGAGTTACATCCGATGTACAAAGCTTTGCCTATTTACAGGCTCAATCAATAAAACATGTTATTCAGTATTTGATGCTTGTGCTTTACTGTTTTGTATGTGGAAAACGCCGATGTTCGATGAATTCGCATGTGCATAACTTTGTTGGCCCTTGCCAATAATTGCTAAAACTTCGAATTGACTGAAGTAAGGTCGCGGATGCTAACCCGAATAGATTTGGTTGTATAGATTTGTTTTGTCTCGTTTATATTTTGCAGGGTTCTCGCCCTTGAAGCGGACAATCAGAAAATGGTGGCCCCAGCCAGAGGCCCTGGAAGAAGGATTTGACCTTATTTCCCAGCAGGTCGTACCTCGTCCCCAGAGGTTGAGATGTTGTTATCCCTTACCGAAGGAAGGATTATTTTCCCCAGAAGAGTATCCTCATGGAAGTTGTCCAAAGGACATCCCCAGCAAGTCGAAATCAGTATCCCCTACAGAGGTTATACTCCCCAGAGAGTCGAGTATGTGCACGTTCAATCCCCAGCTGGGAGGATTTCCGCGACACATAACCAAGTCATAATAGGTTCAGAAGGATTATCCCCAGCGGGGTGGTAGTTCCGAGTTTGTAAACTGTACCCAGACAGTTGCCCCCCAGAAGGGTTGCTTCTCCCCCAGCTGGGTTAATCTTCCCAGCAGGTGTTATTCTTTGCTCCCAATGGAAATCGATTTGTAATCTCTCCCCGGCAGAGTTGGTTGTATTTTCGGCATTTATTTTGCCAGAATACTTTGCGATACCCGTTCATCCCCAACAGGGTGGTATTTGTCCTCAACAGCCGTGTTGAAGCAAGCTTGTCAGAGCCTTCCCCAGCAGCCTGAACTTGCATTTGCATTTGCATACATTATCATGTTTGCATCTACCCGAAAACGCGTAGCATTTCCATGCCGTATGGAGCATTACGCCATTATCAGACATACACATTTTGAAACATAAATCAGGTTGGTTAACCTTTTGCTTTCAGGTGTGTTTCTCAGCAGGAGTATGAAGTTATAGTTCAGATCTACTACCAGACGATCGAGGTCTCGCCGTAAGACATATGATGATGCAGTTCTTGTTATCATTCCCCACAGAGTTTCCGATTGAAGGTTCTCTTATACGACCAGCGGAGTGTTTTTCTTCAGGTTTGCTGTCGCGACAGCATCTCAGGGTTGAATGAATCAAGATTTCAGAAGTGGTCGCTTGTTATCGAAACGGGTGTAGGGCAGTTATTTTCAGAATATCCCTAGTGGAGTTAGCTACTGCAAAGAATAGGCAAATAAGCTATATCCAAGTTACCTTTCCTGTATGAATCAGGCAGATGGATTTTCCCGTATGAAACATGCAGATGAACTTTCCTGTATGAATCAGGCAGATGGATTTTCCCGTATGAAACAGGCGGATGGTCTTTCCTGTATGAATCAGGCAGATGTATTTTCCAGTATGAAACAGGCGGATGAACTTTCCTGTATGAATCAGGCAGATGGATTTTCCCGTATGAAACAGGCGGATGAACTTTCCTGTATGAATCAGGAAGATGGATTATCCCGTATGAAACAGGCGGATGAACTTTCCTGTATGAATCAGGCAGATGTATTTTCCCGTATGAAGCAGGCGGATGAACTTTCCAGTATGAATCAGGCAGATGGATTTTCCCGTATGAAACAGGCGGATGAACTTTCCTGTATGAATCAGGCAGATGGATTTTCCCGTATGAAACAGGCGGATGAACTTTCCTGTATGAATCAGGCAGATGAATTTTCCCGTATGAAACAGGCGGATGAACTTTCCTGTATGAATCAGGCAGATGTATTTTCCTGTATGAAACAGGCGGATGAACTTTCCTGTATGAATCAGGCAGATGACTTTTCCCGTATGAAGCAGGCAGATGAACTTTCCGGTATCCAGATAGATGATTCTCCCGCGATAGACAGAGTATGTGAGCGGTGTTCCGATATTTGACAAAAGTATTTTCCCCAAGGAAGTCGCCGTGATTTCCTCGTGTTACTATCCCCAGTAGAGTCCTCCTCAAAGTCGTTTGTGGGTTGCGATCAACGGAGGTAGCTACTACAGAGGTAGGCAGAGAAACGGTATTCAGATAATCTTCCCGTATGGAGCAGGTGGATGAACTTTCCTGTGTTCAGGCAGATGACTTTTCCCGTATGAAGTAGACGGATGGGGTTTCCTGTGTTTAGACAGATGATGTGCCTGTAGGGATAGGCAGATGAGTTCCCTGTGATTAAACAGAAATGTTTCCCCAGCGAAAGCGCTGGGAGTTTTCCATAATGTGAAGTCCTGACATGGACAAGATTGATTACTCTTCAGGGACCATTTATCCCCAGCAGATATCTTCCTTCGTATTGGCGGAATGAGGGTCCTAACGTGGACAAGGTTCTATTCCTGTGTTGTCAAAATGTGAAGTCCTGACATGGACAGATTTGCATTTATTCGTGATTTGACGAAATTTGGGTCCAGATGTGGACAAGGTTACTCCTGTGACGACATAATCACTATTCGTGCTGACGAATTGGTTCCTCTTCTGGTGTTAACGAGTTTAGCCCAATGGTGAACGGAGGTGTTTTTGCGAAGATAGTTCAACATCTGTGGCGTCACACAGGTGGTTGAGGTTGAAATCAAAATTGTATCAGATAATTGACCAGTTGTTGCCGTAACAACCAGATTCAGTTCATTGGACGTTGCTTCTCAAGAAGTTTTGCAGTTTATCTCCACGGTTGGCAAATTTCAGGGTTTCTTTGGTATTCAACCGTCTCGTACCTCGAATGTTTGAAGGCCGTTCGCTCTTTACCCAGTCGGGTCCAAGCCGTTTGAATAGGGGCAACTGTTGCACCCCAAAATTTGACCAACCGGTTCCCACATCTGGTTTATGTTTCGACACATTTTGCCTTCGCATTCGCATACCGCATACATTGCATTTTTAGCCATTTTGGATTTTATCGGGATTACAGACCCCCTGGCGTTTCAGGCAGTTCAGGCCAGTTCGAATAAGGGTATTTTGAGAACTCGCGCTTCCCGGTATTTTCAGCTTACACTGTTGATTGTGGAGGATATTTTGGTGTCCGGGTTTACCGTTATTTCGATTGGGTCTCTCTTCCTCTTTTATTGAGTTTAATTGCTTTAATAGCATTTTTTTAGAATTTTATAGATTTTCTAGATATTAAATAGGCTTTATTAATATTTTAGATAATAATTTTTTTATAAATAAAATAATATCGAATAAATAGAATTTTAGATAGTTTTTAATAGATATTAGGAGTTAATAGAATTTAGATAGATTTGATTTTTAGGTTAATTGAATAGATTTTATAGATATTAGTATAGATTTTAATTAATTGTTGGTTTAATAGATTTCTTTTGCTAGATTTTAATAGAGTTTATTGTTTAGATCTTAAATAGATTTTTAATATAGATATTAATTAGGTGTTAATTGAGCTTAGTTTTAATAGATTTTCTTCAGAATTTATTAGAGTAGATTAATGTGCATTTTCGTTTTAATTGTAGCATTAATCACGTTTTAATCCATTAAGTCCATCTTAATGCATATTAATCAGAGTATTAATCATAGTGGGCCATTATCCAATTCAAAGCCCAGTCAAAGTCCAGAGTTTGCCACATATCGTATAAAGGGTAGGCCACGCGTTCTCTTTCTCTCTCTCCACCTCATTTTTTCCACACTTCCCAGCCTGCCACATCACCCTCGGTCCCACTCTCTCTCCGCCACCTCACAATCCACTGACTCTCTCCTCTCACACGCGTCCCTCCCTCTCTCTCTCCCTCAGCCACGCGTCTTCGCCACGCACCCCCTTGTGCCACGCGTCCACGACCACTATTCCCCACCGCCGGCCATGCAACCACCGCCGGAAATCTCCTAACCGTCGCCGGAACTTGAATTTCCACCGGAAACTGCAAATTTCCAGAAACTCATCCAAACTTCATCATCCTCAACGATCGATCTTCATCAGCAACTCGCCGGGAACATCAAACCATCGCCGGAAAATTCATAGCGTTCTTCATGATTCTCCAGAAATCCACATTGATCTTCATCATGCGTTCATCAATTTCGCCATTTCTTCAACACATTCAAGAACATTCATAGACCTTCAAGAACGTTCGTCAGCAGTTCATTGGTCTTCATCCAGTTCATCACAAATTTTCCAGAAACGTTCCTCGCCTTCATCAATCTTCAAGTGTTTTCTCCCAGAAATTCATCAAGATTCATCCAGATTGCAGATTTTTTAAGCTCTCCACGAATCTTCAAGCGTCTTCGACAACGATCATCAACGAGCGTTATCAGTCTTCAACCAGTTCTCCAGATCTTCGTCTGATTTGCAAGAATATTCATCAAGTTGTTGATCTTCACCAGTTTCTTCAAGTCATCTACAACTCCCTCACCTTCATCGCACCTCCAGGTTTTGCTTTGAACTGCTTCAACTTGTTAATTTGTTGTTGTTTAGTTGTAGAACTAGGTTTGTTTGAATGTTAGATTGTGAATGAGACTAGGTTAGGGAAGATAATCTGAGCTGATAAATTGAAGCGCCATAGTTTGTGATGGGTGTTGGTGAATGTTTTGTGGTTGGCGAAGAGATTGTGAGACAGAGAGAATCAGAGAGGGTGAGAATGGCGCTAGGGTTAGTGATGAACAGTAGAAAGGGGATTGAGGGGATTAGGGTTTTGTGAGCTGATAATGAGTGGATGTTGGACTCGGGCCTTAGGCCCATTGTTTATCTTTGCCAAGCATCTCCTCCGTTTTTCTTATCGCACCTCCCTCTCCATGTGAATTTTGGTTTTGGGCTTAGTTACTAGGTTGCTAATCACACCCCATTCCAAGGCCCAATTGAAAATAACACTTGGATTGATTGCTATTTGACACAGTTTTTTTCCTTTTTCATCTGATTTTTTTCATGGTATTTTCTGACTGGGTGGGCCTAGTGCGCGTTTTGATATCCACACCCCCTCCAGGGCCTAACTCTGATCTATAACTGAACCTAATTGCTATTCACCACGCCAGTTTGTTTTTTTAGCTGATTTTCTTTTATTTTCATGTTTTACCTAGGATTAGAAATTAATTCATAACAAATTGAAAAATAATCATTTTAGGATGGGATTTTTTTTCCTAGTTCCCTTAGGACCTCTAGAAAATTGTGAAATAATAAAAATATTAATTTATTGCATTTTATATTTTTTGGTATATTTTACAATATTATTGCTTTTATTTTACATTTTGTTTGATACTTCTTTTTTCTGAATTTAGTATGAGAGATTGGTGCATGATTTTTGATTGATTCTTGTGAGGTTGATTATATTAGGGAAGCATGTACCCTTAGGAAATTTTTCATATTTTTGTGACTAAAACTTAGATTAATTTGAGAGGCAGATAGGAGAGGTATCAGAATTAGGGTTTCACAACACTTAGGTGTAGTTTAGGGCATAGTTTAGGGACCTAGGATTTGATTTAGCCCTTGGGGTTTATATGGGGTATTGGGTATAGGATTAGATTCCCTTAGAAATTAATCTAGGATTTTATAATGAGTATTACTATTTTACTTGATTTTTGCAATTTGAGTGGTGATGGTGTGTTTTCCCTCTTGGGCATTTTGCTTGTTTGTTTGGTTTGGGTTATTTCAATTGCGCTTGGGGCTTGGGCTTGGCTTGTTGGGGCTTATGAAGACATTGAATGTGATTGGAGACAAAGGATGGAGCTTGGAGCATGAAGATTCTTCCCCTTGAAGGTGGCTTAGGAGATATGAAATATAAGGAGAGCCTTAGACTAGATTGATTTCTTCTTGCAAACATAGAAAGCATCTTGTGCTTCTATTCCTCCCTATGACATAAAGTCCTTTTAAAGTATTCACATCCCTCCTTTGGATGGATGAGTGATATACTTTAGAAGTAGAACTTTGAGGGAACCTTTCTCTTATGATGTTAAACCCCTAGGGGCTTCCTTTGGTTGTCAATAAGCTGGTTAGCATTTCAACTTAATCTGATAATTGATTCTCTTCTGGAGTGGTGGCATTGAAGATGGGAACCTCTTGGAGAATGAAGTTCATTGAATATTGGTGAAGATAAAGCCTGTGCCTGTCAAAAAAAGTTATCTGTTGAAGCTAGGGTTTTGCTGCTGTTTGAAGCTGTCTATTTGTTGGGGTTCAATGCTTGCTAGAGCTTGGAGATTTTTGGAGACAGGAGCTTATCTAAAGCTTGGGGATCATTGAAGAGTGAAGATGGGATCTTGCTTGAAGTTGTTACTGACAACCGGTTTTGCTGTTGATCAACTGTAGCTGTAGGAGCTGGTGTTGGATTTTATTTCTTTTTCTGTATTGTTTGTTGGCTTGTTCAGGTTGCCCCTTAGGTTTGAAGTGAAGCTGGTTCACTTTGCCTGTTGTTTTCCCAGGTTCGAGGTTGAGTGGGACTCCCTTGCCTCGCTTGTATTGATGCATTGCATGCATGTTTACTGTTTACTATATATATCTGTTTCTTTTCCGTTTATCCCCTAGGATCTCTGTTTCCCTCTGTGCAAGAGAGAAATATGACAGACATTAGGTTTTAACCCATGCATGACAACATTAGGTTAGTTTTATTCCCTTTTCAAACCTAGGCTTTTTAGAGCTTCTTTCTCTTCTTATCTCAAAACAACTCAAAAACACAGTAATAAGGTTAATCGATGTCGTACGTTACGAGCCTTAAGCTATTTGAGAAAGGGGTGCTGGAGAGCTTCTTTCCAATAGTCTGACCGCTTAGTGTGGTACCCTTTGGGTGACACGCGACGTAGTCACTCTCAAATCATAGTCTCTAGTGCGTCAGAGATTACAAACAAACTAAAAAACACTTCTTGCGTAAAAGACTGAAAACAAACATCAAAGTGTCATTTTTGTCCGCTTGGACTCTTAATCAGAAGAAGCCTCTTTTCAGAATGATAAAAAACAGTCAGACAAGCCTGTGTCTTCTGTAGCCCGAACTACGTTTGCTCTGATCTTTCATGCTGTATGAAAGTACGTAGGCATAGGATGCTGTATCCTAGCGAGCAACCTTCCCCCCTTTCCCGTAAGTAGGCGAACTACGTTGACTCTGATTTCTCGTTTCAGACGGGAATACGTAGGCATAAAGTACGATACTTTGCCGAGTCATTTTCTTTTTCTTTTAACCCAGACCCTTAGCGTAGATAGAATAACAATCCGTACCAGAAAACAAGCGTGGATCCCGTCGAGTACGACGGACGTGAGGGGTGCTAATACCTTCCCCTTGTGTAACCGACTCCCGAATCTAGGATTTGGTTGCGATAACCATTCCTTTCCCGTTTTGCGTTAGGTTTACTCTGAGCGTTTCCTTTCCCTCCTTTGGGATAAATAACTCACGGTGGCGACTCTTCTATCATAGCCGGCGCCGATTTTCGCAGTAGCGACAGCTGGCGACTCTGCTGGGGATTCCAACAGTTCCCTGCGCGAGTCAGTCCTAGCGCTTGTTTTCCCGTCGTGGGTTTTGTATGGATTTACATTTCTGTCTTTACTTTCCGCATTTTATTGTCAGCTTTATATTGTTATTGCTGTTGTGGGGATGGGGTGATCTATTGAGAGATAAGTCGGACCTGGGCTTGAGTGCACCTAGAATTAGTTGTGGAAAGTAGTGGGCGTGTGCATGCTTTGCATGTACCAGTGTCCCGCAAAATCCATGCTCGGACGAGGTTCTTCTGGTTGACTTCTTTTTCAACCCTTTGGGTTGAGGGGGTTGTTGGTTAGTTGGATTGTCGACTCCGGGGACCGATCATTTGGAAGTTGGCTAAGTGAGGCCTCTTCAGGACATGATGATGCCACACCTTCTGGGTCTCGTATCATCAGTCTTGAAAGTTTGTGACGCCGACGACCGCATAGGATGTCGTACCTTGAGTCAGTTGATAGGACACCTACCTGTGAGAGGGATTGTGGCATGCAGGTAACTTGACCTCCAGATTACCGGTTTTCTTGATTGAGGTTCAGTGGTGTTTGAGGACAATGTTATTGGGTCTGTTGAGACCAGGTTGGAGCATTGCGGTTGATCTTTTGAGACCAGGTTTTGAGCAGTTTGTGGGTCTATTTGAGACCAGCATGGTGGATTGGGCTTCTCAGCCATGTGCACTTGATCCCTGTTGTATGTTGCATATTGCATTGTTGCATACTCATTTTGCATATCATTAACGTGTGTTTGTGCTGCAGGTGCATTTTCATACCTCTGGTTCTAGTTGCCCAGATTTCTGTCTGCTGATATTATGGATACCCTGAAGAAGACTGTGGCGTACAAGTTGCCTACTCCAGATGTTTCTTCTTTGCTTGGTTTGATATTTCTAGCTGATGAGGATGTGAAGAGAAGCTTCAGGAAGAGCTATGGGAAGTTACTTAGATTGGTTTATAAACCATCCATGTATGAGCGTAACGGATTGTACACGCTAATGCAGTTCTATGATCCAGTCGATGCATACTGATTGTTATTTGTGTTTGTCTAAAATACAAACTTTGCGTCGACGCATGATCATGTTTTGGTCGATGCATAGCCTGTTACTTTGCATAGTCTGTTCTGTCTGGAGAGTTTCGGTCGACCACTCCTTTTGTATGGTCGACCGTTCGCTGCTTTTCTGCATATTATGGTATTTCCACTTATTTTGAAAAGTGGTTTTGTCTGTTATTTTTTGGCATACTATAAATAGAAAGTTGCTCATTTTCATCAACAAAAATTGAATCAATTGCAAAACAAGAAAAGTGAAAGAGGTGCCATTAGTTCTCATCATCTTCATCTTCTACAATTCATACCACGACAATCACACACAATAATCTTTGTTGTGCATTATGGTTTGTTTGAAGCGATAACATCCGAAGCCGTTAATTGGGAATCTGGTTCGGGTTGAGTTTTTGGCAGGTTTTTCTTGAATAAAACCTTGAGGGTTTTGTCCTTCAAGATTCATTTTGCTTAATATTTGCTTGAATTTAGTTCAAACAATAATATTGAATTAAGGACTGTTGAGTAAGTGCTGAAGTAATTTTAACTATACTACAATAGTTTATTATACAAGGAAACTAGTGCTACTTACTCAAGGCCGAAATCACTTGGAGTGCTCTGCACGCCAAGTGTTTGATAAATTGTCTGAACCAAAATTCTCTTGTGCTGTCCAATTATTTTGTTGGCTTATTAAGGCATTGGAACTAGTCATACCAAGTAGTGATATAAATCAATTAATAGTGTGACTAGCATAGTAATTCTCATTGCTCATTTCTCATTATGAATTTTCAAAGGCTATACGCATATCCGGTCTTCTAGTAACGGTTCGTTATAGACGGTAATTTTTCCACGGCCGCTTCCGCAATTTAAACAAATTTTTAAAACCAATTTTATTGGTAGTGCTGACTGATTTTTTAATAAGGGATCTATTCAACCCCCCCCCCCCTTCTAGATCTGTGTCGTCGTCTAACAAGTGGTATCAGGAGCACCAGTTCACTCCGTGCTTCAAGTATAACTTTGTAGAAAATGGCTAACAAACCTAAAGGGGCCTATAATAGAGCTCCCGTTTTTAATGGAGAAAATTACAGTTATTGGAAGGACTGTATGCGGGTGTACATTAATTCCATAGATAGAAACGTATGGAATGTTATTCTCAACGGTCCAATGGAAATAACTATGACCGACGCGAATAATGTGGTCGTGCCTAATCCCGAAGCACAATGGACTGATGATGATGAGAAAAAATATTTTGATCTCCTCATTAGGAGTTGATGAATATTATAGGGTTTCTCATTGTTTGACGGCAAAAGCTATGTGGGACTCATTGCAAGTCGCCCATGAGGGGACCGATGATGTTAAGCTAGTGAGAATCAACACGTTAATACAAGAGTTCGATCTCTTTTACATGGAGCAAGGGGAAACCATTGCGGACATGCAAAAGAGATTTACTCACCTCATCAATAGATTGCATTCACTAGGTAGGCCAGTGGCCAATGATGTTGCTACTAACAAAATTTTGAGATGTCTTAACAGGGAATGGCAACCGAAGGTAACCGCCATCAAAGAAGATAACGACCTCATAATTTTGGATCTAACAACATTGTTTGGAAAGTTGCAAGAGCACGAACAAGTGCTCCTAAGCCTAGAGCAACATGAAAAGAAAGAAAAGAAGGACAAAACAAAGATAACTGAAAAGAAGTCTATTGCTCTCAAGACTTCTTCCTCAAAGTCTCAATCTAAAGAGTATAGTGATTACACGTCGAGTGACGACGAAGAAGACGACAAGAGTGAGGACATGGGGTTGTTCGTAAAGTGTTACAACCGCTATGTTAGAAAGAATGGCATCCAACACTCCGAGAAGAGTCTTGTCAACTTCCGGAAACAATCTAGGCACTCTAGAAATGATGACACCAAGGGGAACAAAACAAGAGGGTCATGTTACACTTGCGGAAAGACCGGATATTATAAACCGGATTGTCCCTTGAACAAAAAGGGCAAAGAAAAGGAATCAAATAGATCACATAAGAAATAATCAAAGTCGAGGAGAGCATATATAGCTTGGGAAAGCGATAGCGATTCCTCCAAGGATGAAAGCTCAAGTGATGAAGATGAATTTGTAAACGTGTGTCTTTCCGCTCACCAAAAGAACAAGAAAAAACAAGTACAACATGCTAAATATGAAAATTCCTCTAACATGTCTCATTTTGAATTACAAACTATGTTTAAAACTTTGCATTGTGAAGAAAAAGAAGCCTTTAAAAGGCTTGCCTCAAATAATCAAATTTTTGCTCACTTAGAGCAAAAGATTCAAGAGTCTGAAAAGAAACTTGAGGCACTTAAAGCTTCCATAGTTGAAAGTACTAAAGCAGGTTGTGAGGATCTAAGAAGTATAATAGTTAACTTTGGGTGTGACACTTGTTACATTTGGCAAAATGAAGTTAGAAACCTAAATGTCAAACTTGACAAGGCTCTAGAGTGCAAAATTACCTTTGCCATTGATAAATCTGATTTTAGAAAGAGTATGGTTAATCCATATCAAAAAATACAAATATGTTGTAAGAGATAACGATAGCAAAGGTAATTCAAAAAGTAACTTTTCATGTTTATACTGTTGCAAGAAAGGCCATTCCATTGCTAAGTGTTGTTTTAGGAGATTTTTGGCTCCTAAAGGAATTTATCAATGGTTGTCTAAATGCGACCATTTTGTCACTCACGACTTAGGACCCAATAAGCCAATGGATACCTCCTCTTGTTAACTGTTTTTTCATAGGTACAACGTCTTGAGACCATCGAGAGAAGATGGGTTCTTGATAATGGCTGCTCAAGACACATGAGAGGAGACATATCTCTCTTCATCGACTTCGTGGCAAAGAAGAAGGGGTATGTAACTGATCAATGGTTTTTACACGTGATTTTACCGTTTATTTTAGTTAATCATTTGTTTTGTCTTGTCGCATTTTAGTTGTTTTTATTACATTTTACGCGTCGATTTGGTATTTTCACTGTTTCTAGGTTCAGGTAAACAATAAAGGAGAAGCAGAGCAAAAACCGGGGGAAAATGGCAAGATTTCGGAAGAGTTTTATTGTGAACCAGCAGCCTGACACGGGTGCCCGTGTCCTGTGACACTGCCCGTGTCAGGGCTACTGAAAGTAAAATCTTTAGCAGTCTGCACGAAAACGATCATAACTGGAGTTCCGAGAATCCGTTTGAGGCGTTCTAAAAACCGTCGAAAAGTTAAGAGAGAGAGCTACGACTTTCATGTTGGAGTCGAAGTCAGATTCGCAAGAGGGGCCTAACACGGGTGCCTGTGTCGTGTGATACGGCCCGTGTCAGGATGTGCTCAAAAGAGGTGATTTTTGGTGGAAAACAGTGGCCTGACACGGCCGCCTGTGTCACGTGACACGGCCCGTGTCAAGACACCTGGGACCTAGAAATTTCACGCAAAAAATGTGTCAGGAAGCCAACACATCCGCCCGTGTTGGTTGAAACGCCTCATCACCTATTTTTCTTGTATTTTTGACACTTGTGATCCCTGAGGGTATTTTGGGAATTTCCATGGTACTGAGTTTGAATGGAGATTATTTGATACGTGTTTTGAATAAGGAGAAGGGACATTTGAACAGAAAAAAGAAATTTCACGATAAAGATTGGAGCGATCAAGGATTTGGGAACGGAAGAACCTCATGAGCGGAAGCGATTGAAGATCAAAGCAACCAATTCTCTTGTAATGTTGAATTTTATTGTTGAGTTTATTTTTATTATTATGAGTAGCTAAACCCCCCAATGCTAGGGGGTGTCCCTGAATTGACTCTGTAATAACCTTTGGTTTCTTGAATTATATATTTCACTGCTTTCTAATCATCGTTGCTATCGTATAATGTTTTATGGCTTTTCTTATTTAACAAATGGGAATATGATTTACGGTTAACCTTAGGTTTGGAAGAACAAGCGTTAACGCGTGTATACGATAATACTATAGTAGATATTGCCTAGGAATGGGGATACCCTATAGTAACCGTAATGTTTTAGATAAAATATATTGCTTGGTATTGTTCCTATACCGCCAAGGAATTGGGGCATAGGGAGAATACCGAAGGGTTTTCTGCTAAGGAATTAGAGTCAACTAATCTTTAAAACCAGTAACGATTGAATTGAGCAGTGATTTCTGAAAATTAAGGATTAAGGTTATTACAAGGTTTTTCATACACCCTACCCTAACATGCTTCTCATAACCGTTTAAAACCTTTATTTTACTGCTTTTGGCTTTTGGCTTGATAATTCTAAAGAAACAAACCAAAACCCCTATGACTTTTTGTTCAATTGCATTATTATAGCACTTGTGTTCATACGCAGTCCGCGAGATCGATATTTGGGGAATTTCCCTTTATTACTACATCGGTACAATTAGTAACACTTGCTAATTTACCGGTCAGTAACCTATGGAGATAACAATCGCAGTGCAATACTTGGTAAAGGTAGTGTAGGTAACCCTTCTTCCACTACTATATCTGATGTATTGCTTGTCGAGGGTCTTAAACATAATCTCATTAGCATTAGCCAATTATGCGACAAAGGATACAATGTATCATTTTCAAAAGAATGTTGCAAAATTGTGCATAATGATGAAATGAAGAGTGTCTTTAATGGCCTAAGAGTAAACAATGTCTATATGCTAGACTTGAATGAAGTATCTTTGACAAGTGACAAATGTCTCATGACAATGAGTGAGGACTCATGGTTATGGCATAGACGTTTAGCACATGTCAACTTTGACTTGCTTAATAAGGTAGTTTCCAAAGATCTAGTCCTAGGTCTGCCCAAAATAAAGTTTACCAAGGATCACCTTTGTGATGCTTGCCAAAGGGGAAAGCAAACGAGGATCTCTTTTAAATCCAAAGATATCGTTTCAACTACGAGACCTCTCGAGCTTCTCCATATGGATTTATTCAGGCCATCTAGAATTAAAAGCCTAGGTGGAAACTATTACGGTTTTGTAATAGTTGATGATTTTTCTAGATTCTGTTGGACTATCTTCTTGGCTAGCAAGAGCGATACATTCACCGCCTTTGAAAGATTTGCTAAGCTTTCCCAAAATAAATTAAACACAAACATTGTCTCAATTAGGAGTGACCATGGAGGTGAGTTTGAAAACTTTTTGTTTGTAGAATATTGCGGTAAACATGGAATTGATCATAACTTCTCTGCTCCACGTACTCCTCAACAAAATGGGGTTGTGGAGCGCAAAAATCGTATTTTAGAAGAATTGGGAAGAACAATGATCAATGAAAGTGCATTACCTAAATATTTTTGGGTCGACGCCATAAGTACGACATGTTATGTTTTGAATAGGGTGCTCATCCGCCCCATTCTAAATAAAACACCATATGAACTTTTAAAAGGGCGCAAGCCGAATGTATCTCACCTGCATGTCTTCGGTTGTAAGTGTTTTGTGTTGAATAATGGAAAGGAAAACTTAGGCAAATTTGATTCCAAGGCTGACGAAGGTATCTTCCTCGGATACTCTCAGTCAAGTAAAGATTATAGAATTTATAATAAGAGATTACTTACCGTTGAAGAGTCTGTACACGTAACATTTGATGAATCTTATCTGAGAGACATCGAAAAAGGTAGTGTTGTTCATGGTGCAGGTACAGCTACGGAAGACATACTCAAAGGTGTCGAGCCGGGAATTGATCAACCTGACCAAGCCAAAGTTGAGGAGGAGAAAGATGACCGCCGTGAGGAAACCGAGGAAGTTCATCCATCTACAAAAGATGATCTCCCTCCAGCTTGGAAGTCTTCCAAAGACCATCCAATTGACAACATACTTGGTGATATCTCAAAGGGAGTTACGACTCGCTCTAAGATAAGTAATTTCTGTTATCACTTCGCTTTCGTTTCACAAATGGAACCTAAAAACCCTAAAGACGCCTTACTCAATGAGCACTGGTTTTTATCTATGCAAGAGAAACTTAATCAGTTCAAGAGAAATGAGGTTTGGGACCTTGTCCCTCCTCCGCGAGGTCATCGAGTAATCGGCACCCGATGGGTGTTTAGGAACAAGTTGGACGAAAACGGGGTAATAACCCGCAATAAGGCACGTTTAGTTGCACAAGGGCATAACCAAGAGGAAGGCATCGACTATGAGGAGACTTATGCGCCGGTTTCCCGACTCGAGGCAATACGCCTTCTACTTGCCTTCGCTTGTGCGAAAAATTTTAAGCTATTTCAAATGGATGTAAAAAAAGCATTCTTTAACGGTTATATAAATGAAGAAGTTTATGTTACACAACCTCCGGGTTTTGAGTCTCATGAATATCCCGATCATGTATACAAGTTAAAATGTGCCTTGTATGGACTCAAGCAAGCCCCTAGGGCTTGGTATGAGCGCCTAAGCAAGTTTCTACTTGATCAAGGGTATTCAAGAGGTAAGTTTGACACAACCCTCTTCATTAAACGTCAAGGAAAACACTTAATCTTGGTACAAATCTATGTTGATGACATTATATTCGTATCAACTAACATGAATCTCGTAAGAGAGTTTTCTAACCTAATGCAGGGTGAATTCGAGATGAGTGTGATGGGGGAACTCACATACTTTCTCGGATTATAAATCAAACAGCTTGAGGAAGGAACGTTTGTAAGTCAAACAAAGTATTGTCTTGAGCTTCTCAAGAGGTTTGACATGGAAAATTCCAAAGCCTCTTCTTTATAAATGATTCAACAACATGTTACATTTATATTATACGAGCTCAATTCTATTGTTAGAATTGAGGGCAGACGTACCCCGAAGCGAGGATGGCAGGGGAACCGCCTCAATAAATCTTTGTGCCTTTTACTTTCCACATTTTCATTTTGCTTAATATTGGCTTGAATTTAGTTCAAACAATAATATCGAATTAAGGATTGTTGAGTAAGTGTTGAAGTAATTTTAACTATAGTACAATAGTTTATTGTACAAGGAAACTAGTGCTACTTACTCAAGGCCGAAATCACTTGAAGTGCTCTGCACGCCAAGTGTTTGATAAATTGTCTGAACTAAAATTCTCTTGTGCTGTCCAATTATTTTGTTGGCTAATTAAGGCATTGGAACTAGTCATACCAAGTAGTGATATAAATCAATTGATAGTGTGACTAGCGTAGTGATTCTCATTGCTCATTTCTCATTATCAATTTCCAAAGGCTAGACGCATATCCGGTCTTCTAGTAACGGTTTGTTATAGACGGTAATTTTTCCACGGCCGCTTCTGCAATTTAAACAAATTTTTAAAACAAATTTTATTGGTAGTGCCGACTGGTTTTTTAATAAGGGATCTATTCAACCCCCCTTCTAGGTTCGTGCCATCGTCTAACAGGCCTTGTTTCAACTATTATCATCATCAATAAAATTTTATTATGTTTATCCATATTATGTTTTCCCTTTTTGCTTTATTTCAGAAAAATGGTAACATAAAAAACCAAGAAAAATAATAATTTGATAATCACTTTTATTTCTATGATACTCGCACTTTTGTTCATATTCTAAAATCGAACATAAAATGATTGTGCAGATTGATTGTTAAACCCATTGAAAACAATGCCCCTGTGCCCTCTCCCAACTTTGAATTCCCTATATTTGAAGTTGAAGAAGAGGATGTTGAAGAGATTCTTGATGAAATTACTCGCTTTCTTGAGCATGAGGAAAAGACTATTCAGCCTCATGAAGTGTTGGTCGAATTGGTTAATTTGGGTTCTAAAGACGTTAAAAAAGAAGTTAAGGTTGGGGTATTGCTTGATCCATATGTTAAGAAGAGAATGATAGAGCTTCTTAGAAATCTTATTGATGTTTTTTTCTTGGTCCTATTAAGATATGCCAGATCTTGATACTATTATTGTGGAGCATAGGTTTCCATTGAAGTCTGAATATCCACCTGTGAAACAAAAGTTGAGAAGAACGCATCTTGACATGGCTGTTAAGAATAAAGAGGAGGTTCAAAAGCAAATTGATGCTGGTTTTCTTGTAAATGTTGAGTATCCTCAATGGGTGGTCAATATTATGCCAGTTCCAATGAAAGACGAAAAAGTTTGAATGTGCGCCGATTATAGAGTGTGTTGCGGTGGAAATAGGATCACAAACTATTAATGAGTTTGAATCGTAATTCAATTCACAACCGCTCTTTGATTTATCCGAAGGACAAGGTCAAAAAGGGAAAACCTATTTTGCATTGTAAACACAATGCGGGGAAAGATCTAGGGTTCGGGGGTTGGTTAAATTTAGGGAAGGTATTAGCACCCTAAACTTCTGTAGTACTCTACAGGAACCTTTTGTTCAAATGTTTACTATTTGCTTTATTCATTTGCTTAAGGTATATGTACTAAGGGATTAAAAGTGAGAAAAGAGACCTAAGGGGTTAATTCTAAGTTTACTCGGCAAGACATCGCATCTTGTGCCTACGTATCCTTACGGGAGTGGAATCAGAGTAATCGTAGTTCCCCTCAAAAGGGAGGTTAGAGACTTCTTGACTGTGGTCAAGGTCTCAAGGGGAATAAACACATCTTAAGGACACGCTTACGCGGAGTGTAGAAACTCCAAATCTCTACGTTGAAATGTTAAGTTGTAATTAGGGTTAAATTAGGTTAGGGATTCCGCGGCGGGAAACCCTAAAATGAGTGCGGCGACTCTTTGACCTAAAGCTAGGGGTAGTTTTGTAATTTTGTCCACGGCGAGACATTTGTGAAAATTAGGGTTTGTAGTTTGTAAGGGTTTGGAGTTGAGGACTATTGACACGGCGGTCAAACGGCTAGACCTAATTCCTTCGGAGGTGTAGTGTGACAGAATAATTAATGAATGTGTGAGAAATTAATCATACAAGCAGAGAAATAATGACAGAAATTAAAACCATACACGCGGAAATTTAAAGGAAGAAATTAGAACGCGATTATTAGGGTTCGCGAGGTTACATGAGAGGAGCAGTTACAATATGATATTAAAATTTAAATCGAACGATGGTAAAATAAGTAACAGTAAGCGCAATAAACTGCAAAACGAACAAACAATGTCAGAGGGCAGTATTGTCAGATGGTGACAAAATAAAATTATGCATCTTTTTGTGGTTTTATTTTGTGATATAAACTTTAATTTGAATTAAAATTAATATTACTTTAAATCTACCCTAAAAACCTTCTTAACCTAAATATTGTTTTTTTTTCTCTTAAAAATGGATTTTAATGCATTTATTTAAAAACAGTTTCTTATTATATAAAAAAATAGTTTTTCTTTGATTTTATCCTCCCTTTTTTAAAACAACAATTTTAATATTTGCTAAAAAAATTTATTAAAATTCCAACTAACTAATTAAAAAAGAAAAATAAAAGGGTTTTTTAAAAAACAATTTAAACATAAAAAAAGGGGGTTGGGCCGGTAATCACTTCCGGACCCAACCCGGTTGGTGTATGTAAAAAAAAACCAAGACTAGGGTTTCAGAACCCTCTCATCTTCGCGGCGCCGTTTCTCTCATTCATCTTCTTTGCTTCGTTTTGCTGCGATCTGGTTCTCTAAAAAACCTGAAAACACACAAATTTACACCGTCAAATGTGAAAGGTGACGCACTCGTCGCTTACGTTTTGAATGATGATGATTTTCCGGTGAGTTTCTGAGGTTTCAATGGTCAATGATGACTCCTTGTCTGAGGCTAGAAGGTGATCGCCGTTGATTACCCGCCGTCGGTGAAGGCAGTCGCGGTGGTCACGGGAGTTTTGCGCGAGGGTTTCGTTGTCCCTCTTCTTCTCTTCAATCGCGCGGTCGCTAGGGCTTTGCTTGCGATTGTTGTTCGCCGTTCTTTCGTGTTCTCCGCCGTTGTTGTCTTTTGATCCTTTTTCGCTAGGGTTTCACACAGGTGACATTATTCTTTTATATCCTTCTCTGATTTTCTCCTTTTGGGCTTGGACCATATTTGTTATTATTACTGATACGATTTAAGGAGATTGTTTGGGATTGATTTGATTTCCTGATTGAGATCCTTTGGAGATTTTCCTATTTTTCGGATTTATGCTGATTGGATTCGCTTTGATTTTATCTGGATTTGCTGGATTCGTTTTGATTTGTGGATATCCAGTTTCTTCGTTTCCTTGATTGGATTGAATTGGATTTCTCTGACATGCTTTGGATTTTATTTTTCAGATGTGGAATGGGATCCCTTGTTCACAATGTGGATATCCAATTGCTGAGCCTTAATGAATCGATACCTGTTTTGATAGCTTGTGGATTCACTCGCATCCTGAACTGATATGGTTTTTTGTGAACTTGTTTCGTTCAGTTTGGTTATCAGTTGGAATTCACTTATTTTTCCTCTTCTTTTTTCAGTGAATTAATGTTGGTGCTTCGACTTAGTCAGAGTGGCCGAGTGAAGGTTATTGGCGATGATGACCTTAGGGTCTGAGCCAATTGATTTGGATGCCTTAGTGGTAACGACCTTCGGCTTGAACAACAATTATTGATGCCACGTAGTTCGATGTTTGGTAGGGAATTAGTAACGGCTTCGGCCGTGGCTCTCCCAGCCACTCGAACGCTTATGCCCGATGATGGTTAGCTGAGGGCTGATATAACTTCGAATCTCTTTGTTGTTTCCATTGTTTTCATGCAGTTCTCAGTTGGATGGCCTGGTTCGGATTTGGTATGTTTCAATTAATCCAACCATCTGTTATGTTCTCATTCGAGCTGCTTTGTGATAGTCTGATTCTTTTCTGATCTTATTCGAACTCGGTTCTTTGTGGTAATAAGGGCATTGTTTAGTTACCGTGGATGTTATTTTGACCCCTCTGGTTTTCGAACCACCTGTTTACTGATACTATCAACCTTTTAACTTTTGACTTTCTTGTGTAGTTGAGCGGGTCTACGGCGCGTGTTGCCCAGATATGCCCTCTATTGATACTCATTTTTGGCGCAAGGGTAATGCTTCCTTGACTGAACCAAAGCCTGCGTGTGGGGCCATGATGTTTCGACTGAGCCCTTCATATGGTCTTGTTTTCGATGTGCTTAGCGGTTTTGAGGTAACTTGATCGCGGGATCTTACTGATACAAACTGAGCTTGACTCTGATGGTTTGCTGAATCACACTTAGTCTCCTATCTTTGGTTAACTTGAACTCGATTTTCTCGCACTTGTTGTTCTACTTTCTTCGAGCTGGTTCAGCGGCTTGCGAAGTGTTGGACTTGGTCCTTCCTTTTTTATGAACATGTGCTGGTTTTGGTACCTTGTGAATTGAAATGTTTATCTAACTTTGAGCATCCTGTGAGTTGTTTTGTTTATGCAGCTTATGAACTGCTTTGGCTTTGAGTTCTTTGATCAATTTTGCACTGATGCTGTTGTGGAATTTCAGGTGTTGAAAAAAAACTTGAACACAAAGTGGCTCATACCCGTCGGCATCCGGGTTTATGACCAAATTGATTGTGCTGCTTTAACCTTGTATCAGTCAACTTGGTGAATGGATCCAAATACGGAAAAAACGAATCTGTCCCACTTCTTTTATCTCTATCTCTCGGTTGTCCCGTATGATAAGAACTGATGTTACCTGATCTGACGCCAACGGCGCGGATCGGTAACGGGGGTAGGACGCAGCTTCGGTTGTGCCACTCCCGGCACTCGATGATGACAATGTTCTGAGAGTGTCAAATTATTTCTCCTGACATTTTCTTCTATTTTCTTTGTTTTCATTGTGCAGGTAATCGGATAGCGAGTGACGAGCGCGAAGCATCAGCACAACCCACATGACTTAGAACCTTAGGAAATACTATTTTGATTTTCTCTTTTGTAACTTGTAATAAAAAATATTATGAATAAATTCAATGATATTCTTTATCCAAATTACTTCCTCTTTGTAAATCATGATAAAACATTATGAATAAACTTCAAATTTCTATCCAAATTCATTTTACAAATTGTAATAATAATAATAAAATATTATGAATAAAATTCACATATCTTATTAAAATCATTTTCCAATTTCTTTTCCATGATTTAATTTGCTGCAAACACCTCAACCTCCGATTAAACCTCACCAGTCAACTATCCCTGAATAAAGGTTGAAATTAATTCGATCCAATCTTGCATAATAAGCTTAGTACCCTCAACATGAATAAGTTCCATTAATCAGTCGAAGTTTCACTGTTTTTCTTTTAGAATGAACGGGAAGATAGAAGAATGAATTCTTGCCAAAACCATGTTTCCCAGACCAGATTCTCGCATCGCCTTGAACCCAAACAAATTGATATCTTAACATAATCAACCCACATAAATAAATGACTCAGGAATAAAACCTCATTGGGCCCAAAATTACGAATTATGCTTCAAAATGACCAAAACGCCCCTAGGGGTAATTCCTGCAAAACAACTCGCGCTCAATAATTGGTTAGTGATTAATGGATGCAAAAAATGAAATGTCATGCGCCATGACTGTCTAAATGTAAGGGTAAAATTTGGGGTATTACAGTTGCCCCTATTTAAATAGCTACACCGGACGATTTGAGTGACAGAGACTCGAGGAATCGTGGTGGAGAGATTTAAATATAGATAACCGAAAATTTTGCCCTTATATGCGGCGATATGCAATGCTATGGACCAAGCGAGAACAGACTAATGTAGACGATGCCATGAATATGATATGATGCGTATGCTGGAATGATGAATGCGACAATGCTGACGAATACGACGACACAGGGACAGACGCTACGAGAAGAAACACACTGGGAAAACGACGCGCTGGGACGCAGTACAACACCGGGGAATTCTAAAATGATGGTCAACTGGTGCGAACACGACCAATTGTCATTGTCATACCCCAAATTTTGACCACCTTAGATCCTCATTATCATTTTTAGAAGCATGATCATGCATTATCTAACCCTAAATCAGTGCAAGTTCATTATTGTCAAGTTACAGATGAATCAGGGTTCTCGCACCGACAAATTCAAAACAATCAAGGAATGATCAACCAATGGTTTGGGCCAATTCAATCATGGAATGAAATCAAAGATAATATCAAAGTCAAATGGGAAGTCAATTTGAAGAAATCGTTTCAGAATCAGGAACAGTGCAGTCAGGAGGCCCCGATTAGGGTTTTTAACTAGTGGAAAGTCAACTGTGGTTTGACTTTGATGTTGGGAAAGGTTTTAATGGTGGGAGTGAGGTCCATGAAGTTAATATAGGCTATTAAAGGCTATTCAAGAAGTGTCAAAGTCCCAGGATGTCCAGAATATCAACAGGCGACTCGATCGGCACCGATCGATTGTACGGTTGACCGAAAAGTCAACTCCCCAAATTTTGAGAATTGGGATCCAAGTTGTGAATAAAAGTTGTTCCTTATGTCATAATGGACTTGCATATCAATTTTCATGGTCATTGGATCAAGAATGAGAGAGTAATCGAGAAATCGGGAAATTAGGGTTTTGAAAAGGGCTAAACCGTATCTCCTTAACCACACATCCAATTGAGTTGGTTCTAGTCTCATTTGAAAGCTCTTGACAAGTCCTACAAAAGTCCCATACTAGTCCACAACCAGAAAATGCATACTTTTTGAGATATAAGCAAAAACATTCCTAGAAGGAAAAATAACTTAGAAAATTTCTAAGTTATTTTCACTTTAAAAGCTAAAATCAGCCAACTTCAAGGGCATTTTTCACCTAGTTTCAAATGGAATCAAGACTTCTGGCCAACATGAAAGTTGTAGTACTATGTGAGGGCTTTCTAAAAAGTACAAGTACATCTCAAGGGGATTTATGAGCTGAGAGATACATGTGTTCAAAGTTGGCAATTTGTCACTTTTGTCCCACATTGATGAATTTTGCAAAAGCACCTCTATCACTCAAGTGGATCAATTTCAATGTTCTAAACTCCTTCTATCTGATATATTAATCATCTCAAGCAGGTTGAATCAAAGAAATAGCAAGGAGATAGCATGGAATCAAGAATTGGAAGTTCATTGCCTAAGTTGAAAAGATTGACTTTTCCAAGCATGAGGTGTAAAGGGATTTCTGCTCCAGCCACTCTACCAAGCCTCTAGGCTGTGATTTCTCTGTAAAAACATCATTCTAACTTGCCAATTGAGTGAAGAGAACAGCTAGCAATCAGAAAAGCTAAGCAAGTTGGCATTTGGAAGGAAAAATATCAAGCTTTCTTCATGGTGAAGCAAAGTAGCCAAGCAAGCTCCTCACTCATTTTTTCTATAAATAGAGGCTACAAACTCCTCATTAGAGACATGAATATCATTCTAAAAACCTGCTAGAAGCAAGCACCTCATTACATCTCTCTTTCACTCCAAATTTGCAAAATCTCCAAAGTTGTCAAAAAATGCCCAAAAATCAGCATTTGCAACTTTGATGCTACTTTGAGTTCTATGCATTCCAAACCTCAAACAACCATCCATACACTCTCTAAATCATATATATGAGGTGTACCAACCATTAAACCACCCAAAAAAATCACAAAATCAAAAAGTCAACATTCCATGGAACTTTCTTTGACTTAAGTCCTCAAAAACCACCAAAACTTGATCCAAGCATCTTGTTAATGTTTTGAACTCTTGAACACCTCAAATACAACATATATAAGCTGTCTAAACCATCATTGATCACCAGAAGTGGACAGAAATCATTTTGACCTCTCACTTGGTTTGTTACTTAAAGTTCAAGAAAAGCACAACACAAGTTTGGATTCATAAAGCTCTGGTTTTTCTCAGCATTTTGGCTTGCCTAACAACTCTTCCACAGGTATGTAGTTTATCCCTTATTAATTTCATGCATCACATCTTATAAGATCACATCTTTGGTGCATTGGTAAAACATATATTGGATTGTTTGGCATGATATTAAATGATGATATTCTGCTGTTTTTGTTCAATGGTTACTATGTGGTTTTGATATTCTGTTTTGATGAGGATGTTTACTGATGTTATAATATAGTTCATGTAGTTGATTCTTGGATTAACATAGGCTGTTATGAGTAATATTTTTCATGATCCTGTTTGGTCATAATAGTAAAGATTCATGTTGTGCTATGGAACTGCTATGTTGCTTCATGTGGTTGCTGTCAAAAACATATTCTCATGTACTTAATGCTGAGTCATCCATATGTGTGTTAATGGTGCTGTTTGATGCTGTTGCTATTGGTCTGTTCATTATGCTTGGCAGGATTTGCTTCATATCATGATTGTTCCTTGTATTGCTGCTATTTTGGTTTCAAGCTTTTATATTGCTGTCAAAATTATTTGCAAACTTCAAGCCCTGTTTTTATTGCTTACCACAATTCTGTTATCATTTACATAAAAGCATGACAGTAGGCTTTCATCACTCAAACATGATTCAATTAGCATTATAAGCATGACTATGTGCTTGGTTTGGTTTTTGTTGTCATTGCATCAAGTTTCACACATGAACACCAACACTTGATACCACACAATTTGATTTTTGCATAAAGCTTGCCCTTCATCAAAACACACCTCATACACACATCACATTGACCATTTAGAACTTGTGTATGTGCTCATATTGCTGATTTATGGTGTTGTTTTGAAATTCACATTGGACATGAGCACATGAAAGCACCTAATCCACTCACTTAGTCATTTTTTGCACCAAGCATGAACTATGGTTCTTTATCCTTCTAACATGATTTAAATATCATTTATAACATGTGTATGTATTCCTTTGGTTGATTTGAGCATAGCATCAAGATTTCACTCTTTGACACCAAATGTACAAAATGCACCAAAGCACCAAAAACATGATTTTTCCCTATACTTGTTTTTTGCCAAAACAAACATCTTGTACACTTTATATTGAACATGTTTGATGTGTTTGGATGCTCATCTTGTGTTATAAATCAATGTACCAAGTTTCATGCCTTCATATGCACCATTATATGAACAAAATGCAAATGCTATGACATATTTCATGATAGTTGTTTTCTGTGGAATTTTAATGTTTGAATCATCTTATTATCATGTATGTGTGTTGTACAAGTGGTTAATTTGGTTAAACTTGAGCTGGAACTTCATCTGTCCATTATCATGCATATGTGTTCATGCTTTGCAAAATGCCTCATTCTTACATACCAATTTGAACATACTTGCTTGTACTTGCTATCTCATTGTTTCTACAGCTTCGCATAATCATATGTAGCATGTACAAATGAACCACAACATAAAAACTTCACTGTACAAAGTTTCACATCACATTATGCTTCACACACACATAAGTGCTTCAATTTGCAATTTGAATGCTATATGCTTACACATGTGTTCCAGTTGAAATGTTTTCATCTACACACACTTCATATGATATATTTAAGGTGTTAGAACAGTTGGAATCACACAAAACACTCAAGAACCAAAAATCACTTTTGTCATGCATGTTCATGTTATGTGATTTGCAACTTATGCACAACAGTCACAATTACTCATGCTTTGGCTCAATTTGTGCTTGCTATCTGTTATATATGACATATATGATGTGTATGTGCCTTTACTTGACTTATAGCATGTGTATATCAAGCTGACCATTTCAATTTGCAAGCCAAAACCATGAAACTTGCACCCTATCGGGTTTTGAGTAGGGAAAAGAATTTGAGAAAACCAACACCACCATCATCTTCCTCTCATTTTTCTACCCAATTTACATATAAAATTTGTCTCGATCCGATGAGCGGTTAGTGAGATACGGTATAAAACGTATTTGGTTTCGATTATGTTTCCATGCATTCAAAACACACACACACACCAGTCAGCGTTTTTTTCACTAGGTGAACAATTTGGAAAAACTAACATCACCATCCTCTTCCTCTCATTTTTCTACCCAAGATCCATATAAAATTTGCCTCGATCCGATGAGCGGTTAGTGAGATACGGTATAAAACGTATTTGGTGTTGATTATGTATTTTGCCCAGCCATGATTCAAAACGAGCCTTGTATACATATTGTTTCCATTTGATTAATGGATGTAACAGCCGCCCCAGCGGTAAGAACATGCGCGCAATTATACCTTTCACCATCATGACCAGGGTTCGATCCGGGTGGAGGTCGAACCCTTTTATTATTTTTTCTATTTTGTACATAAACTTCAAAAATTCGTAACTCTCTCATTTTTTATCGTTTTTCACCCGTTCTTTTTTCATTGTGTTTATTTTAATGTGTACTTTCATGTCATAATTTTATTTTCCATGTTTGATTATTTTTTCACCATGTTTGATTGTGCGCGATCCGCGCGTCAACGATACTAACCCTATTTGGTTGCAGATGAAATTTAGAAGGTTTCCTCTTGTGTTTTCTCAGGAAAATTGATTGTTATCATATCTATATATGTTTGTCAACATGTTAGAATTTTTACCTTGAATTATTTTTATATTTATCTCATCTGTCTGTTAACGGTATTCCAGGTGCGAACTGTCGTCACGGTTCTCGTACCAAAACAATTGCTCTGATTGTCATCATTGCTTTCCATCTTTAATCTTTGTATTTAGTTGTCACCATGAATGTTTGAATGATGTTTGTATTTTATTTTATCCCTAAGCGACGGAGCTCGTTAGCTTTCGTCCAGTTGCCGATGATACTGTCCCTCCAAAGGAAGGTCTGTCCACTTGACTGTCAATGTCTTGGACCAAAATCTCTGCTATCCCTTGACTTTGTTAAGTCACCTTAACCCTAGACTAGAAGCCTTTAGACTTTGCTTGAAGTCTAAGAAACCCACCCATACTAGGAGTGTTCTTCAACTAGAACCCTAGGAAAGAGTTCGTCAACTCTGTGTAAGAATCATCGTCATGATTTCTTACTTCCCCCTGTTACAATTTAGTTTAGGGAGTTTTGTCAAACTCCACACAAACATCGTCATGTTTGTTCCCCTTTGAACCTTGATCATCATCAAGTGTTCTTTTCCCTTGTGAGGTGAACTACGATTGCTCTGATTCTATCCTAGTCAGGATACGTAGGCAGAAGGTGCGATACCTTTGCGAGCAAACTTAGAAAACCACTTAGGCCTTTATTTTACTTTTATTCCCAACTCAAACCATAGTGAACAATTCACAAACTTTAGCAATTAATTAAACAAAAGGTTCCTGTAGAGTACTACAGATATTTAGGGTGCTAATACCTTCCCTAGATATAACCAACCCCCGAATCCCCGAATCTCTTAAAAGCGTTGTTGTCACATCACGCAAAAGGTTCTTTCTTTCTTTAGACCTATCCTTTGGATAAATTAAAGACCAGTTGTAAAAGAAATAAGGTTCAAGTTAATTAATAGCTTGATATCAAATTTTCACCGCAACAGAAATGGAGACTTCACTGGGGACACTGTTTATTTTGAGGGTTTAACCTATTTTGTTTATATACTTGCTATTTGTGAATATTTGTGAATATGTGCAGATTTGTTCTTTTGGCTTTTGGGAAATACAATTGGTGAGACAGCACTATACCCGTGCTTGAGCGTGCTTATGATAGGAAGGTGGTATATTCAAGGAGGTTTATAGGGAGTTGATTCCCGACTAAGCCAACTTGAAAACCGCCGCTCAATGGAGGTCCTTTTTGAGGGTAGTGTTGTTGATCGAGTATTCGTGAAAACAACGCTACTTTCTGTAAGGGGCCCATGCCATTGAGGACCTTTAGAACACATTACCCCACTTGGCCTTATTAGGATGTAGTGCGATGACTATGAGGAAGTATTTCCGAATAGTTGATACGCGATACTACACTCGGACAAGACTCTCTTGAGAATATTATCGACCCCCGAGTTATTTGGGCAGTTGATAATATCCGAAAGATGGGTTGAGGACTCTGGGAACTTTTTAGAACCTTGTTCTACAGGTGATGAAAATCTCCAGTACACTCCTTATTGGGAAGGGTAGACCTTGGCTCCATACTTGAATTCCCCTAAACCAAAATCTGTTGTTTGCTTATCTATGTGTATATGTGAATACTTGTGTTGTTGCATTCATGCATTCATAGACATCATAACATAAAAGGTTTATGGAACTCAGTCTCTTATTTTAAAACTTTAGGAACATCAGGGATCAAGAAAAAAAGAAAACAATCAAGTACACATACAAGAGTCCTAAGCTGGATGACATTGAAAGGTTGAGCACTCTTATCACAGATGTAGAAGGGTTCAAGAGCAGGTACGGTAATTTGTTGTCACTACTGAGGATGAAGAAGAGAATGGATCTAGGACTCCTTTCTACTTTGCTACAGTTCTACGACCCACTCTATCACTGCTTCACATTTCCAGATTATCAGCTTGTACCTACACTTGAAGAATATTCCTGTCTGATCGGTTTGCCTATCCTTGAAGATTCTCCTTTTCCATTCACGGAGAAGGACCCTAAGAAAGAAGAGATCGCCAGAGCAATACAATTGGGAGTAAAAGATATACAAGAGAATATGACCACCAAAGGAGGAATTTCTGGTTTACCTGCTGGGTTCTTGATTAAGAAAGCGCAGTATTATGCCGATCACCTGAGTATGGATACTTTTGAGGCAATCCTAGCCTTGCTCATCTATGGCATCTTCCTGTTTCCCAACATTGATAATTTTGTGGACCTCAATGCTATCAAGATTTTCTTGAAGAAAAATCCGGTACCAACCCTGCTGGGTAATACTCATCATTCCATTCATCTCAGAAATCTTCACAAGGGAGGAATGATCATCTGTTGTGTCCCGTTGTTGTACAAGTGGTTCCATTCTCATATGCCCAAAGCTCAAGTCTTCTGGAGGAAAGGATGGTGGTCTGAAAAGATTATGGCCTTATCGCACTCTGATATCGAATGGTACAGTCGAGTTTATGATGGGATAAAGATTATAGACAGTTGTGGAAACTTCGGCAACGTACCTCTCCTTGCTATAGATGGGGGAATCAGCTACAGTCCGGTTCTCGCCCGACGACAGCTCGGGTATCCGTTAAAAGACAGACCCAACAGTGCTTGTGTAGAAAGTATGTTCTTTGTGGGAGAATCTGAGTTGAAGGAGGAGTTCTTGGAAGCTTGGAAACATGTCCACAAGAGAGGAAAAGAAAGTCTGGGAAAGCCTAACTGTGTCTCTTTTGATCCTTATCTCCAATGGGTTCGGAAGAGAGCTATCCAACTGAAGATGCCTTATGCCTTGCAAGAACCTATGGTCCTGAAAGAAGAACGCCCATTGATCTTCTTTTCTGAGGAGGAAAAGTTGAGGATTGCCTTGAGAAAGTCACAGCAGACTGAGGTGTCCTGGAGGTATAAGTATCAGGTGGTAATGGAAGAGAACGAAACGCTCCGCAAGCAGCTCCTAGAGAGAGATGAAGAGATAAGGGCATCCAAGAAGAGGAAGACCCAAGAGAACCTGTTCTATTTCAGTAACCAGTCTACTCCATGGAAGACAATGATAGGAAAGCTCATGAAAGAGAAAATTGAGGTAGAAGAAAAGCTGAAGAAAGCAGAAGCAACAGTAGAGTTTCTGTCAGAAGACCTTATCTAGCACTGTTTCCTTTTTCTTGTAATGTGTACTATTTTGTAATGCAACGTCGAAAAATTAAATGAAATCCTTGATGTTTTGAATCTCGAGGTCTGAGTTCCATAAAACTTTGCGCATTTTTGCATTTACATCCGCATTTTATTTTAAACATTCAAGGGGTTTAAACTCATTTCACAGATATTAAAAAAATGGATCCAAGGAGAAGATCAACTGCAGAGTTCAAATTCCGACAACCAGATCTGGAGAATCTAAAGATGTTGGGAAGAATGGTAGAAGATCCTGAGGCATTCAAAGCCAAACATGGAAACGTGTTATCCTTACTTGAGATTCAGGTAGATGAGGGAATATTATCTGCGCTCGTAAAGTTCTACGATTCAACATATCACTGTTTCACTTTCCCAGATTTCCAGTTGTTACCAACCTTGGAGGAATATTCAGTATTAATGGGATTAAATGTTGCTCCCAGACCATTTTCTGGAAGGGAAGGGTTTCCCAACGAAGGAACAATCGCCAAAGCTATTCATCTTGAAGTAACTGAAGTACGAGCCATGATGATCGCTCAAGGACACCCATACGGGCTACCTACCAGATTCTTGTTTGAAAAAGCGCAGTTTCACGCCGAAGCTAAGAACTTGGAAGTTTTTGAAGCCTTGTTAGTGTTGCTGATCTACGGACTCTTCCTGTTCCCATCCTACGACAACTTCATCAACAAAGACGCAATCAACTTGTTCCTTCTCAGAAACCCTGTGCCTACTCTCCTAGCCGACACCTACTATGCAATTCATCGCCGACATCTGTATGAAGCTGGACCTATTGAGTGTTGCTCCACTCTCCTTTACAAGTGGTTCCTTTCACGCTTACCAAGATTACCAGCACTTTGGGATGTCCAAAACAACAATCCATGGACTGATAGGCTACTGCTGCTCAAGCAGACTAATATTCAATGGTACGACCCTGTTTACGGAGGGGTCCCCATGATTCAAAGTTGTGGAGATTTTCCAAACGTGCCGCTCATCGGTACCAAAGGGTGCATCAGCTATAACCCTGTCCTTGCTCGCAGACAATTGGGGCATCCAATGAGGGGTGAACCAGATTTCAACTTGATGAGGAGTTTCTGCATCGAAGACGGAAGAGACCGAGAATTCAAAGCTAGAATCATCTACGCTTGGCGCCGTATCAACGTCAGGGGCATGACTGCTTTAGATTACCCTGACACGGCAGTTTCAGACTCCTACCTAGCATGGATAAAAGAAGCTGCTTTGAAGATGTTCTATACCAGTTTCGAACCTGATTCAACAGAGTCCACACTTGAGAAAGAATTGCAGACTGCTTTGGTAAAAGCAGAGAAGGAGGGAAAAGCTTGGAGGAACAAGTACTTCTTGGCCATGCAAGAGAAAGAAGCTCTCCAGGGTTTGGGTCGTCAAGGTAGAAGAAGGAATCAACCAGAAGAAGGGGGATCTTCGAGTTAGATAGTTCAGGATCTTTTGAGCTATTTTGTAATCTTTATTTTAAAAAGTTGTATTTCAATTTCCAACTGTTGTAAAACTCCCCGGTAGAGGGATGCAAGAAGTGTCTGTAATGTTTTCCCGTTCTTAAAATCTATGAATGACGTTCTAAGACCCCTTGAATGTTCGAAATATTGCATCCGCATATCATAAGCATATCATAAACATAGCATAAGTGTCGTCTCCTGTGTCGTGTCTCATCCCGTTGTCTGATCCTTCAACAGAGGGGAGCACACTGAATCCAACACACAAGTACAATACAAGAGCTCGAGCTCGCCAGATCATGGAGGCGCAGAACCTAGAAATCGAAAGAATTGACGATGAGCTCGGAGATCTCCGAGGTGGAATCAAACAGATTATGGAAGCTTTGCAGGTAATAAGAGCGAAGATGGATACACAGGCTACCGTAGTTTCTGAAGTTACTAATGCAGCTATCGATCCAATTCCAACAGCTGTCACCATCGCCAACAATCCACCATATGGCTTACCTCCGGATTTTCTGCATCCACCGCCGATAAATCAGCAAAATGTCCCTTTAAGAGGAGAAATACCCCAGGCAATCCCTACTTATACTCAGGCAACCATGCAAGCGCAGGTGCGCCCAATGTTCCATAATTATCAGCCAGCGGTCGAAGATCAGGAAGAGTACGAAGGAGAAAATGAAGAACACGAGAGATTAAAAGAAAGTGTGGAAACGATGGGAAGAAAGTTAAAGGCTATGGAGGGCAATGATATATTTGGGGCAGACACCCGGGACATGTGTTTGGTCTCTGGGTTAGTAATTCCACCAAAGTTTAAAATCCCCAATTTTGACCAATACTCAGGGGCTTCCTGCCCACGAACGCATCTTCTCATGTATTGCCGTAGAATGGCAGCTTACGTTGAAAATGACAAGTTAATGATACACTGTTTCCAGGACAGTTTGAAAGGGGCTCCGGCAAAATGGTATTTGGGTCTAGATCAGTCCAAAATTCTCAGCTTTCAAGATCTAGCCAATGCTTTTGTCAAACACTATAAGTATAACATGGATTTGGCTCCAGACCGAAGGCAACTGCTAAGCATGTCCCAAAAGAGTTCTGAATCTTTCAAGGAATATGCACAGCGATGGAGAGAAATAGCTTCACAAGTGGAACCTCCACTAAGTGAAAAGGAATTGACTGATTGGTTTGTTGACACTGTGCGACCAGAATTCTATGAGAAAATGATCAGTAGCGTATCCGCTAGCTTCTCGGACATTGTAGCCGTGGGAGTCCGAGTAGAGCTAGGGCTGAAGAATGGAAGGGTAACGGGTAGTTCCAGTAGCTCAAGCGGCCAGGTCAAGAAAGCCAGTAATCCGTTCCACAAGAAAAAGGAGGGAGAAACTAACGCCATCACCAGTAGAAAAGGGGTGCGTACACAAAAACAGCCATACCAACAACAACCCTATCTGAACTACAATCAACCGCCGCAGCCAGGTTACATTCAACAGAGTTACCCCGGAGCAATATACCCACCGCAGTATGCTGCACAACCATATGTGGCAGCTGTAACTCCTGCTTTCACTCAACCAAACTACCAGACACCACAGCCTGTTCCCGGTTATCAGCCGTTTCAGCAAAGACAACAAAGAGCGCCCAACGCTCCGTCATTTCCTCAACAACAACAACAACAACCTCGAGCTCCAACACCCCGCCAGAGTTTCCAAAATAGAAGACCAACGAACAAGCCGAACTTCCCGCAGATCCCGATGACTTACACGGAATTATACCCTTCATTGGTCCAGGAAGGTTTAGTGACTACAAGGCCGCTGAACCCTGATACAACATCACCATTTTACAATCCAAGCGCCCACTGCGCATTCCACGAAGGAGCCGCTGGCCACGATCTGGAGGGTTGCTTTGCTTTAAAACATTTGGTAAGGGAATTGATCGAGAAAAAGATCCTGTCCTTCAAAGATATTCCACCCAACGTCAAGAGTAACCTGCTACCAAACCATGGAGGGGTTAACGCTGTAGGTAATTCTTCCACTGAAAAGTTAATTACTGAAGTATCAGAGATCAAGACGCCGTTAAAAATGCTGCATGAGAAACTGGTGAAAGCAGGTTATATCCAGAACAATCACGCCAACTGTGGGAAGTGTTCCGACAATGCCGCAAGTTGTGGTACGGTACAAGGAGACATCCAAAGTTTAATTGATGAAGGATTGTTGCAAGTCTGCGGTAAGATCCAAAGTGAAAATTTTGCAGTAATAAAGCCTACTTTTGATCAACCAAACAAAGATAAGTGGACTCGGGCGCCTAGAAATACAGAACCCGTGTTCGACAGGTCGGTAATCAACCAACCCCGATCAGTCGTGATCCAAAGGCCGAAGCCGTTTCCCTATGATAATACAAAAGCAGACCCCTGGAGGTATGACTTGACAGTGTCCAAGAGAACATACCAGAATAAAGAGATAAAGAAAGAACAAGATGATGTTACAAACATCGTGGGTACTAGCAAAATGACCCGCAGCGGTCGAATCTACCAGCCCAAGATTACCATAGTTGCTCTAAAAGACACCACCCCAACGGAAACTCAGAACAAAGAAGCGCCCAGACCTGAAGGTGAAGATGAAGAATTTCTAAGAATTATTCGGAAGAGTGATTACAAGGTGGTAGACCAGCTCCACCAAACGCCGGCTAAAATCTCCGTCCTTTCTCTATTGATGAATTCTCCCACCCATCGGAAGGCTCTACAGAAAGTACTTCAACAAGCCCACGTAACTAAGGACATCACGCTGGGGCAATTTGACTCAGTAATAGCCAATATCACAGCATGTAACACGTTGAGCTTCAGCGACGCCGAGTTGCCGAAAGAGGGTCGCCATCACAACAAAGCATTACACATCTCCATCAAATGCCAAGAAGACACATTGGCACGAGTCCTGGTTGATAATGGGTCTTCTTTGAATGTCTTTCCTGCAAGGTCACTTGCAAGGTTGGCCTATACAGGAGCAGAGATGAAGCCCACTCCTTTGATCGTGAAGGCTTTCGACGGGTCCCGAAGGGCTGTTATTGGAGAAGTAGAATTACCCGTCATGGTTGGACCACATGTATTTGATATAACGTTCCAGGTGATGGACATTAACCCGGCATTCAGCTGTTTGTTGGGACGACCGTGGATACATGAAGCCGGGGCGGTAACATCAACTCTGCATCAGCGATTGAAGTATGTGGTGAATGACCAGCTAATAATTGTGCATGGGGAGGAAGACTTTATGGTAAGCAATCTGTCATCCTTCAGATACATCGAAGCAGAAGAAGGTGCGCTGGAAACCTCATTTCAAGCTCTGGAAATAGCCCATGCAGTAACAGTAGAAGAAACGGTAGCCAAAGGTAGTCCATCGTTCGCTTCCGCTCAAAGTATCAGAGCAGCGCTCGCAGAAGGCACTCCCGCAGGATGGGGAGAAATTATTGAAGTACAGCCGAAGATGGATCGACAGGGGTTGGGTTACAAACCAACTCCTGCTGAAGACACTACACTAGACCAGAGGCGTCCCAGGACAATACAAGAAATATTCATCAGCGGCGGGTCCCAAGTCAACGCCGTAGGAGACGAAGAAGAAAGTGAATACATCGGGCATCTAGTGTATCGGTGCAAATCTCCCTTGAGCAACTGGGAGGCCATTGATGTTCCTGTAGTTTGTCACGAGTTAAAGTAATTTGCTTTGTGTCTTTTTCTTGTTTTGTTGTTTTAAAACTCCATGACCGTGCCCAAGGTCATAGGAATGTTTTGTACGGGCCCCGCACTTTCAAAATACATCAATGAAAATGAACTGTTTTGCTAAATTCCTCATTTGCTTTTGATGCTTTTATTCGTTTTCACTTTTAAAGAAAAAATGGCAATCATAACAAACCGAAAGCAATCTTCTTTTTTGTGTGCTGCATTTATCTTTGTATGTTTAATAAAATTAAACCATTCCCCATCTGCAGCCACATCCAAAAACCCATTGATTCCCATGACCAGGCATCTCCTCCTGACTTTGATTCACCAATTCACCAAGCTGAAGAGGAGGACGAAGATCTTGAAATTCCCGATGAACTGGTAAGACTAACTCAAGACGAAGACATGGAACTCCAACCATACAAAGAGCAGATTGAAGTCATTAACCTGGGCTCAGAAGATGACAAAAAGGAAGTCAAGATTGGGGCAAGCCTCGGGGCAGACATCAAACAACAATTGAAAGAACTCCTGAAGGAATATGTGGATGTGTTCGCTTGGTCCTATCAGGACATGCCGGGTCTAGACACTGACATAGTGGTTCACAAGCTGCCGCTTAAACCAGAATGCCCTCCAGTAAAACAAAAGCTCCGCAGAACCAGGCCAGACATGGCACTCAAAATCCGAGACGAAGTAAAAAAGCAGGTAGATGCAGGGTTCTTGGCTGTATCCAAATACCCTGAGTGGGTAGCAAACATTGTTCCAGTACCGAAAAAGGATGGTAAGGTCCGAATGTGTGTAGACTACAGGGATCTGAACAAGGCCAGTCCGAAAGATGACTTCCCACTGCCACACATTGATACATTGGTAGACAATACAGCTCGTTTCGAAGTGTTCTCTTTTATGGACGGTTTCTCGGGTTACAATCAGATTAAAATGGATCCAGATGATATGGAAAAAACTACCTTCATCACGCCGTGGGGGACCTACTGTTACAAAGTTATGCCATTTGGTTTGAAAAATGCTGGAGCCACCTACCAGCGGGCCATGGTCACTCTATTTCATGACATGATGCACAAAGAAATTGAGGTGTATGTCGACGATATGATTGCAAAGTCTCGAAGCGAAGATGATCATCTAGAGCACCTCTTGAAGCTGTTCAAAAGACTTAGAAAGTATCAACTAAGGTTGAATCCTGCCAAATGCACTTTCGGAGTAAGGTCAGGAAAGCTACTTGGTTTCATTGTTAGTCAACGAGGAATCGAAGTAGACCCAGACAAAGTCCGCGCCATCCAAGACATGCCGGCTCCTCAAACAGAAAAACAGGTCAGAGGTTTTCTGGGCAGATTAAATTACATATCTCGGTTCATTTCCAACATGACACCGACCTGTGAACCCATCTTCAAACTACTACGCAAAAATCAACCAGTGGTTTGGAATGAAGACTGTCAGCAGGCCTTTGACAAAATCAAAAGTTATTTGCAAGAACCGCCCATCTTGATACCTCCGGTTCCGGGAAGGCCGTTATTCATGTACCTTACTGTTCTAGAAAGTTCCATGGGCTGTATGTTGGGTCAACAGGATGAATCCGGACGAAAGGAACATGCCATCTATTACTTAAGCAAGAAGTTTACTGATTGTGAGAGCCGTTATTCACTCCTTGAAAAGACATGTTGCGCTTTAGCATGGGCCGCCAAACGGTTACGACAGTACATGGTTTGCCATACTACTCTGTTAATCGCAAAAATGGACCCAATCAAATATATCTTTGAAAAACCTGCTCAGACTGGAAGGCTCGCCAGATGGCACATGTTATTATCAGAATACGACATTCAGTACACGACCCAGAAGTCTATCAAGGGCAGTATCTTGTCAGATTACCTTGCAGAACAACCAGTTGAGAACGATGAGTCAGTTAAGCTTGATTTTCCTGATGAAGACGTCATGTTAGTAAAGGATTGTGAAAAGGTCGACCCTGTTGAAGATTCACCACCAAGTTCCCCTTGGAAAATGATGTTCGATGGTTCGTCAAATTATAGCGGGCATGGTGTAGGCGCTGTCTTAATGAATCCAGGAGGTGGTTACACGCCGTTCACGGCTCGGTTGGATTTTGATTGTACAAACAACATTGCAGAATACGAGGCATGTATCCTTGGTCTCGAAGCGGCCATTGATCTCAAAATTAAAACTCTAGAAGTGAGCGGCGATTCAGCACTAGTCATCTACCAGGTCACAGGCGAATGGGAGACCCGACATGAAAACCTGGTCCCATACAGAGCATATATTGTCGACATGATCGAGTACTTTGACGAGATTACCTTCAAGCATGTACCCAGGTCTGAAAATCACATTGCCGATGCTTTAGCCATGTTGGCCTCCATGTGGAAAGTCCAAGATGTAAATGATGCTACTCTCATCCGGATTGAGCGAAAAACAGAGCCCGCTTACTGTCAAATGATCGACGAAGAAACAGATGATAAACCATGGTACTATGATATAAAGAACTTCCTGTTACAACAAGAATATCCGACCGATGCTACGTCTCTTGACAAGAAAACTTTAAGAAGACTAGCGTCAAAGTTATTCCTCAGCAATGGTGTGCTTTATAAAAGAAATCATGACATGGTACTACTCAGATGCGTCGACAAAAGAGAAGCAGAGCTGTTAATGAAAGATGTCCATGAAGGGATCTTCGGTACTCATGCCAATGGGTACGTGATGGCCAGAAAGATTTTGAGAGCCGGGTATTACTGGTTGACTTTAGAGAATGACTGCATACAATTCTCCAGGAAGTGTCATAAATGTCAGATCTACGCAGATAAAGTGCATGTACCTCCGACATTGCTGAATGTACTGTCATCACCCTGGCCTTTCTCAATGTGGGGCATCGATATGATTGGGGCAATTGAGCCAAAAGCTTCCAACGGGCACCGTTTCATTCTAGTCGCCATTGACTATTTTACCAAATGGGCCGAAGCTGCTTCATACACCAATGTAACCCGACAAGTGGTGGCTCGCTTCATCAAGAAAGAGGTAATCTGTCGATACGGGATTCCCAACCGAATTATCACAGACAACGGAACCAATCTGAACAACAAAGTGATGAAGGAACTGTGTGATGAAGTCAAGATTGAACACCATAACTCTTCTCCATACCGTCCAAAGATGAACGGAGCTGTTGAGGCAGCTAACAAAAACATCAAGAAGATTTTACAAAAGATGGTGAAAACTTACAAAGACTGGCATGAAATGTTACCGTTTGCTCTACACGGATACAAAACATCAGTCCGCACCTCAACAGGGGCAACCCCTTTCTCTTTAGTGTATGGGATGGATGCTGTACTCCCAATTGAAGTCGAGATCCCTTCGTTAAGGGTTATAATGGAAGCAAAGCTGGAAGAGGCAGAATGGGTCAGGGAAAGATTTGACCAATTGAATTTAATTGACGAAAAGCGTATATCTGCAATGTGTCATGGCCAGGTATATCAGAAAAGGATCAAAAGAGCCTTTGACAAGAAGGTCCGCATCCGGGAGTTCAGAGAAGGTGAGCTTGTATTGAAGAAGATCTTACCAGTCCATAAAGACGCCCGAGGAAAATGGATGCCTAACTATGATGGCCCCTTCATTGTGAAGACAGTTTTCTCAGGAGGATCGTTGATTCTCACAACCATGGATGGAGAGCAGCTTACTCATCCAATAAATTCTGATGCAGTCAGAAAATATTACGCCTAAGAAAAGCCCGATAAGTCGAAAACTCGCAAGAGCGACTTATGCAAGAGTTAGGGTAAAAAGAAATGAAAAAAGAGAAAAAGAGAAAAAATTGAAAGCTCGCTAAGTTGAAAACCCGAAAGGGCGACTTAGGCAAAAATGAGCGTCCCGGTGGATTGAAAACCCGAAAGGGCGATCCAGGCAAAAATTAGGGACAAAGGCGTTTCACTGCATCAGAAGGTTGTCACCAATGCAGCAAGTCACACAGAGAAAGCTCACTTCCGGTCGCTCTCATCAGAAGCAAAGGATGTTGGTGAATTCTAACCTTTAGGGGATAAATGGTCATGGGGATTCAATGTAACCTTTCCACAATTGCCATTTTTCACTTGTAAAATGTTCTACGGAATCTGGCCATTGGCAAGATCTCCTTCCTGAATAAAATCGGTCTTGAGCCATTCTTTTGTTTACAATTATGACTTTCCTTTACCATTTTTGTTATGCAAAACATTGTTCATTTAGGGATTTGAAAAAACGTAAGAGGTCAAAATTTTTCATAATAAAACTTGAAAAAGATTAACAAAAGCGAACGCTTTAACTTGTGAAACACTCAGTAAGGTCATACGCCCCCTGATGTCTCGAGGTGGCAGGAGCATTGATATACATTTGTGTCGTTCCCCAGTTGAAGCACTTAACAAATATGTTCACTTGGATCGCCTTTGGTCATGTGTAGTAACCAAGACTAAAGAAACCATCATGCGAGGTTGAAGAACTCACCCTCGACAGGGTTATCAAAGACAGTGATTACTTGTGCATTGCGGGCTGACTTGATTAAGCTCCATTCCTCAGTGCAGCTCAGACTATTTACATCACCCAACCGGGATTCAGTGTGGCTCTCCCCTCTCCCCAGTGTTGTGATATCTCATTCTCCATTTATTGCTACCAGTCCAGTCGCCACTGGCATGCATTGTTTTATATCGTAGTTGTCACTACAACTTTTCAAAGTCCAGTCGTCACTGGCACCGTGTGTTTGTTGGTCGTCACCAACATTTCCCTTAGTGAAGTCCAGTCGTCACTGGCACCTTATGTTTGTTGGTCGTCACCAACCTTTCCTCAGTAAAGTCCAGTTGTCACTGGCATTGTTTAAACCCAATTGTTGGTCGTTACCAGCCCTTTTCCCCATAAAGTCCAGTTGTCACTGGCATCCTTAGATCCAATTGTCATTGGTATCATATGTTGGTAGTCACTAACATCCCCAGTTAAGTCCAGTCGTAACTGGCACTCTCCAACCGAAGCATTGATTTGTAATTGTTATTACATCCCCATGAAGTCCAGTCGTCACTGGCATTGTTAGATCCAATTGTCATTGGTATCTCTTGTTGGTCGTCACCAACTTCTCCTTTTAAAGTCCAGTCGTCACTGGCATTGTTAAATCCAATTGTCATTGGTATCATGTGTTGGTCGTCACCAACCTCCCCATGGAAGTCCAGTCGTAACTGGCATTCTCACCCAAATTGTTATTTGTGGTGGTTCGCTGAAATTCCCCAGTAAGTCCAGTTGTCACTGGCATCCTTATCCGACATCATTGTTTGGTCGTCACCAAATTCTGTGAAAATCCAGTTGTAACTGGTGTTGTTGTCCATTTAATATTATTTTCGGTCGTCACCGATCCCGATAATTGAAGCCCAGTTGTCACTGGCATTCCTGTTTTTCCTTACCTTTTGCTCTGGGTTGGTAGTCACCTTTATCCCAGCAGGTCTTTGCTTTTCCAGTCTGGTCCTGGAGATCTAGTCGTTACTAGTATCCCCCGTGTGTCCGGTTTTGTTTATAGTCCATTCCTGAAGATCCCGTTTGAACTCTTCACTACAGGAAGGCCTTGTCTGATCATCCCCAGCAAGGTTTAACTCAAATTCCTTCATTTTCCCATGTGGAATTACCTTTTCCCCAGTGGAAAGTATCTTCTTCCCCGGTGGAATGCATCTCTTTCCCCGGTGAAGTACCCATTTTCCCCAGTAAACGGTCGTCCTCGTCAGGTTCCGCTCCTCCAATCAGAATTATGTTCTCAGTTGTTATCATTTAGTCATGTCTGAACTATCTGATATTCAGGTTTAAGTTTTCTCTTCCCCAGTGTGTGTCCTTCTATAAGGACGTTCCCGGTATGTCGAGTCTCCAGAGACTATTCCCCAGTGGATGGCAGTCTGTTTTTACCTTTTTGTGTGTGTTGCACCCTAAAATTTGCCCAACCTTATTCCTTGGTTTATGTTTCATTATCATTAGCATTTGCATATAGAGTCATGTACATAGGCTAACCATCTGCATAACATAAGCATAGCAAGTCATTCAACAGGGGACCAATCATTATTTTCATCTCTAGAAGCCTATCAAGAGGTTATTATCCCAATTCAATCTCATCCAAGTCATCAGGAAAGAATTTGAAGGTAAAGAGTTCAGCAGATCAAGCCTTGAGTCCATCTCCTAGCTGAGGGTATCTGAGGATCAACAAGAGGGTTGTGAGCTGTGAGTTGAAGGTATGGAGACTATCTAGACATTATGAGAGACTTAGAAAGTCATTTGTAGAAGGAGACAAGTCATTGATGAGAGCACAAGAGCTATAGTTGAAGACAGTCAACTAGGGTTTCATCTGGGTCAACCCTAGGTCAACCCTAGGTCAATTGATTGATTTAAAGGGCATTCTAGGCTATTGGAGAGATGTGGGGTTCATCATTTGACATGGAGAACAAGGATATGGAGATATGACAAGAAGAATTCAAGAGAAATCAAGGAGAAGAGGAGTTTCTAAATTAGGGTTTCTCTGTAAAATCCCCTAGTTTAGGTCAAATTTCCAAGCAAGATAAGTCAAAATGCTAGCTTCAAATGGCTTCTTGGCCAACATGAAACTTGTAGAGGATCTCAATACCTTTAATTTGAGTGGTGGAAGACCTCAAGGAGATTTATAGAGCTCAAGTTATGGTCCTTGCAAGTTACAGGTCATCTGAGGTGTCTGAATTTTTGTCTGTGAAAGTGACTTGACTTCCAAGCTAGTTTTGCCCCTCAAGGAGATTTCAAATGAATTCTTGGTCAACATAAGAATTATTCCTCATTGTCTTAGCTTTCTAGAATGGTATGGCATGCCTTCATATGATGTGGAGAACTCAACTTATGGTCTTGGCAAGCAAGGGGTATTTTGGGCATTTGTGAATTACAGGTCATTTTAACCTATGTCCAAAACTCATACAAGGAGGCCTCAAATGGAAAAACTTACAACATCAAACTTGCTCCAAATGGGATTTTAAGTCTAGAAAGAAGGTCACAAATTATTGGAGAAGCTCATAACATGAAGTTGCATAATTGGTCAAAATATGAACTAAAATGGCTTATAAAGTGAATAAATTCAAGATGGAAAATGGTTTGGGAGATTTATGAATCCCAATGGAGACTTCCAATATATGATTTTGAATGGAAAAACAATTCTAAGAACAATGGTTCAAACACTTTTTTGAGTTTAGAAGGAAAAAAGAAAGTTATCTTTGGTTACTTGTAATTGAAGAAACACTTCAAAAATGGATCAAAGTTGGAAAGCAAGGGAATGTGCAAGATGGATCTAGAATGTTCATATGAGGTCTATATATTCATCAAATGTGCATTGGTCAAGGGTTGGCTTCATTTGCACCAAGAATTTCACAAAATTCCCTCATTCTTTCTCTTTGAAGTTTCATTCCAATCTCACAAATTCTTCACAAAATCATCATCCACATCAATTCACTCTTGCTCCATCATCATCCTAGATCAGAATTGAAGCAAAGTTTTGGTGATTATCATCCATTTTCGAGCACCTTTTTCATCAACATCAAAATTGGAGTTTCAAGTGGACAGCATAATTCAAGCCAAGAATCATCACAACACTGCATACAGAATCAATACCTGAGTAATTTGATCAAGATTCAAGCCTTGGAAGCCTCAGATCATCAATCTTCCATAGCTGTTTTCAAGCTTTTGAACCAGGTGAGTTTTCATTCACACAGCTCGATTTAGTTAGTTTAGCATGTTGTTGTTAGTTTAGATTTGATCTAGGTGGTTAGGAGAACAGTTAGTATGAATTTGGAGTGATTTGGTGACTATAGTTAGCAGGTGCCATAAACTGTTAGGGCTTGAATCTATTAGGTTAGTGCATTAGAATGTTAAGTTGATAGCGCAGATTAATAACCATTAGGCATAGATTAGTTTAGGTTAAGTTTGGTTGAGAATTATCAGGATGCATATCAGTGTACTTCCATGGTGACCAGAGTTTGATGCCATCGGGTTTGTTGATCTAGTGAATTTCAAAGCAATCTAGTGCTATAGGATTGTAGAGGGAGAGGTTCTGAACATTTTTCATGTTGGAATCGTGTTGATTCATGGTCTGGATAGTGCGAACAGAATGGTGTAAGGCTGGTTCGTGCATGAGCTCTCATGGAGTCAAAACCCTAGGTTTCAGAACCATTGGAGAAGAGATAATCGTGGCCTTCCATTTTGAGCAAGACCTTTGACTTGGATCACGATCGTGTGGCTATTATTTAATCTGAATTTGGAGGGAATTAATGGAGTTTGGCCAAAACGCGCCGTTTCATTAATTGAAACGGGCGGGCCTGAGTTTATGTTGTTATTCCCACCCCCAGCTATTAGGCCCATTGCATTGTCAACGTGAATCTGATACTTTCCTCACCCCCCTGGCGTTTTTATTTCTCATTATTTCTGAGCTTGTTCTGGGCCTTACTCAAAACGCTACTCGCACCCCTGGCTATGTGGCCCATTCTGATTATAACTGGGCGTGATTTCTATTCATACCCCCCTCCCTCATTTTAATTCATTTAATTTTTTTAATTCCATTTTAATTTTTCATCAACTTTGAAAATTCATAATAAATCCATAAGAAATGCATTTCACTTCATTCTTTTTACATCATTTTCATTAAAATGTCAAGAAAATTTTCATCAAATAAAATTGCATTTTTATTTTTATTCCATATTTTTTCCATATTTTCTAAATAAATGTCATATTAAATAGCTTCATTTCATGCATCATTTTAATAATTTTTGTTCTATTACATGCTTTAACATTTTTTGTTCATTCTTTTTATATTGTTTAGATGAGATATTCAATTTGTAGAAATATTTTAGTTCCCATTTTTAGGAATTAATTTTAGGTGATTAAAATAGGTTTGAACATCATGAACAGAACTAGGGTTTTAGGTGACAACTTAAGGAGTTTGATTTCATTTCCCTTAGGACTTAGGATTTAATTAGATTAGTTATGGGACTATAAGGGCTATGGGTAGTTATTAGATCCCCTTAGAAAAAGTTAGGATTCCCCTACTGCTATTAATGTTGTCTGTATATCTGATTGGCTGGTGTGGTGTGCCCTCTGGGGATTATTGCTTGCTTGCTGGGGTATTGGGTTGTCTGGGACCTGGGGAAGCTGAAGATTTGAGGAGATGAAGACCATTGGAGATCCAAAGATTGAAGATCAACTGTCAGAGTTGAGGAGGAGTTTCTTGCTAGCAGATGCTGAGGAGACTAGGGTTTAGGAGATAGGCAGAGCTCTAGATTAGAAAGCTTGTTTCTCAAACATGGAATGCCTTGTCTGCATCCATCCTTCCTCTATGATTCAAAGTCTCTTTTAAATATCCACCTCCTTCCTTTGGAAGGATCAGTGAATATATTTGAAAGATAGAACTTTTGAGAGGAAACCTTCAGTTAAATGTTAACAGTTGATGAACCACCCTTGGTAGGTAATTAACTGTATAACATTTATTCACTTCACTCTTGTGACTGATTTCTCATCCTGGAGGTTTGAACTTGAAGAAAAGCCATTGCAGATGGAAGACTGATGATCAAAGCCCTTACCTGGAGGCCATGAAGATGGAGATTGATGCTTGTTGAAGACTGTAACTGATTGGAGATTACTTGAAGCCAGATGTTGATTCAGAGCTGCTGATGCTGTTTCTTTTGCTGTTGTATTTTATTACTGATGTATTGATTGGTTTTCTGAGCTGTATTGTTTGCTGTTTACCCTGCTGGGTTGAAAGTGAAGCATGTTCACTTTTGCCTATTGTTTTCTAGGTTCGAGGTTGAGTGGGACTCCCTTGCCTCGCTTGTACTGTTGCATCCATGCATTTTACTGCTTTACTGTATATATCTGATATTGTTTCTGTTTCTGCCTATCCCGTAGGATCTCTGTTTCTCTCTGTGCAAGAGAGGAACATGATAGACACTAGGTCTTAACCCATGCATGATAACATTAGGTTAGTTTGTTTCCCTTCGCAACCGTAGATTAGAGTTCTGTCTCTTTCTTTCCCAAAACAAACAGAAAAACACATAAAGATTTCAAACACAATAAAAGACACTTCTTTCGTAAATGAATGTGAACTCATCAAAACGTCATTTTTGTCCGCTTGGACTGCTAATCAAAAACCTTTTTCAGAAGGAATAAAATCAATCAAAGACAAGCTTGTGTCGTACGTGGCCCGAACTACGTTTGCTCTGATCTTTCATGTTGTGTGAAAGTACGTAGGCATAGGATGCGATATCCTAGCGAGCAACCTTCCCCTCCTTTCCCGTAGGTAGGCGAACTACGTTGACTCTGATTTCTCGTTCCAGACGGGAATACGTAGGCATAAAGTGCGATACTTTGCCGAGTCATTTTATTTTCTTTTAACCCCAGACCTATAGTTTAGATAGAATAACAATCCATACCCGAAAACAAGCGTGGATCCCGTCGAGTACGACGGACGTGAGGGGTGCTAATACCTTCCCCTTGCGTAACCGACTCCCGAATCCAGGTTTTGGTTGCGACGACCATACCTTTCCCGTGTTGTGCGAGGTTTACTCTGAGCGTTTCCTTTCCCTCCCGTGGGATAAATAACGCACGGTGGCGACTCTTCTGTTCAGCCGGCGCCGATTTTCGCAGTAGCGACAGCTGGCGACTCTGCTGGGGATCCAACGTCCCCTGGCTGCTAAGGACTGCGATGGTTCTTATGCATTTGGGATCCAACGTCCCTTTGAGAGAGTCAATCCTAACGCTTGTTTTCCCGTCGAGGATTTTGTATGGAGTTATTTTATATTTCTAACCTTGCATTTTCAGCTTTATATATTGATTATTATTGCTGTATTTGGGGTGTGACGGGTGTTCTGATATTGAGAGATAAGCCGGACCTGGGCTTGAGTGCACCTAGAATTAGCGTAGAAAGTAGTGGGCGCGTGCCGGCTTTGCTTGCATTAGTGTCTCATGAAATCTACACTCGGACGAGGTTCTTCTGGTTGGCTTCTTTTTCTACCCTTTGGGTCGAAGGGGTTGTTGGTCAGTTGAATTGTCGACTCCGGGGACCGATCATTTGGAAGTTGGCTGAGTGAGGCCTCTTCAGGAATTGATGATGCCACTCCTTCTGGGAATCGTATCATCAACCCTGAAAGTCTGTGACGCCGACGACCGCATAGGATGCCGTACCTTGTGCCAGTTATAGGGCCACCCACCTGTGAGGGGATTCAGGGTTATGCAGGTAACTAGACCTCCAGACTACCGGTTATTTCTTGATCAGAGATCCTGTTTATTTATGGAGAGTCATGAGGTCTGTCAGAGACCATTTGGGGATGTGTCTTGAGGTCTGTCAGAGACCATTTGGAGATATGTTATGAGGTCTGTCAGAGACCATTTAGAGATGTGTTTTGAGGTCTGTCAGAGACCAATTAGAGATGAGTTCTGAGGTCTGTCAGAGACCAGTTGGAGTTCTGAGGTCTGTCAGAGACCAGTTATAGATGTGATTTGAGGTCTATCAGAGACCAGTTGGAGTTATGGTTTGAGGTCTGTCAGAGACCAGTATTGGAGTTTTATTTTAGGTCTATCTGAGACCAGGGTTTGATGACTTCTGGATGGTCTATCTGAGACCTTTCTTGATTGGGTTTAGGCTATTCAGCTGCAGCTTTGGTCCCTGTTGAATGTTACTTGCATTGCATCCCTGCATATCCATTATCATTTGCATTTCACTAACGTGTGTCTGTGCTGCAGGTGCATTTGCATTTCCCTAGTTCTAGTGCCCGGACTTCTGAGTATTGATTATGGCTGGTTTGAGGAAAACAGTTGCGTATAAGCTGCCTTCACCTGATATTACTTCTTTGCTTGGTCTGATATCTCTTGCTGATGAGGAGGTTAGAAGAAGCTTCAGAATGAGCCATGGGAAATTACTGAGATTAGTCTGTAAGCCCACTGCTGATGAGATGAACGGGCTATACACCTTGATGCAGTTCTATGACCCCGCATTGAGATGCTTTACTTTTGCCGACTTCATTCTAGGACCTACCATTGAGGAGTATGTGGAGTTTACTGAGCTTCCCGTGCAAAACAAAGTTCCCTTTATTCACTCTGCTGCTGAGCCCAAGTTGGAGGACTTAGCCAAAGCCTTGCATATGAACGCTGTAGATCTGTTATTGACTTCTTGGCTTGGGGTGTCAGGTTTCTCTCTGGATTTCTTAGTCGCCAAAGCTCGGGAGTATGCCAAGAACGGGTGTTGGGTGGTTTTCAATGCTATTTTGGCTTTATGCATCTACGGGATTGTGCTGTTTCCTAATTTGCCCAACTTTGTGGATTTGGATGCTTTCTATCTGTTTGCTGCAGGTAACCCAGTGCCAACTTTGATCGGAGACTTCTACCACTCATTGCACTACAAGAACGAAAACCGAAGGGGAAAAGTTGTTTACTGCTGTACTCCTCTGCTGAATATGTGGTTCAAGAGTCACCTTCCCACGAAGGGACCATTTGTAGACAGTGCAACCTCAGCCAGTTGGTCAGAGCGCCTGATGAGGCTATCTTCCGAAGATGTTGTGTGGTTTGATCGAGACCTGTTGGGATCTGAGCTCATATTTAGCTGTTCTGGGTACCCTAATGTGCCGCTGATAGGAAGAAAAGGGTGTATCAACTACAACCCTTCTCTATTCATTCGCCAGTTTGGATATGCGCTGAAGAATCCACCTCAGGAGGAAGAGGTACAGGAATCTCTGTACTTCACTGGAGATGTGAAGGGGGAGTTATTAGCCAAGTTGCAACATGCCTGGACGCGTATTAACCGCAAAGGGAAGCCTTTGTTAGGAAAGAATGACTGTCAGGCCTATGCACCTTATAGAGTTTGGATTCAGGAGAGGGCTAGTCAGTTGAAGATGCCGTTTCCAGATGCACCAATTCTTGTTCCCGTTCCGGTAGCAGAGCCAACCACTGTTTCTAGAGAAGTCTACGAACAAGTTGTGAAGGAAAAGGAAGCCTTGATGAAGATTAACGAAGGGTTAGAGCAAGAGTTAGCCCAGGCACGAAGTGAGAAAAACAAGGCCGTGTATGCTTTCCAACAACAGATTGAGCTGGTAAACAGGTTAGGAGCTGAGTTGACTGAGGAAAAGAAAAAGCGCGAACGTCTGGGGCAAGAGTTCAGAAGTTCCCATGACATGCTGGAAGCCAAAAAGAAGGCGCTCGACGCAGCACACCGAGAGATATCTTCTTGCAACAAGACTTGGAATGCTACACTCACTAACAACAAGAAGAGGGAAGATAAGCTGAAGCAGCAAATTTCCGACCTCGAGGAGAAGTTGAAGTCTAGCATCAAGAAGTGTGAGGAAGAAGTGATGACCCGGTATAGTGTCCAGCATGCACTGAACAAGGCAATCAAATCCAGAGATGAAGCAGTGTCTCAGAAGCGAAAGTTAGAAGATTGCTTCGGAGAAGCGACATGGGAAGGAACTGCTGAAGACGTACGCCGTGTTCTTAAGAGGAGAAACCAGCTTGTTGAAGGGCTGCTTGATCGACCAAGCCATCCGGAGACCAAGAAGTTGATAGAGGAGTATCAGACTCTTGGGAAGATTTGATCATTTCATGTAGTATCTTGTATGCTTTATTTGCATAGTGCTGACCATCACCAGGATTGTTGGTTGAGGTCATGCCTTCTTTGTACTCTCAGTGATATTGTACCCTGGGCTTATTGGTTCTCCCTGCAATATACGAGGCTTTCTATGATTCAGCTCCGATATTCCTATTGTCAGCACTGTCACTGCACCGGCACCTTCGCACTAGAACTGGGGGAATGAACTTCCCTAATGCACAGACACATTGCATTGCATTCATATTCACATTGCATTACAGGTAATCTTTGAATGGTGTCTTATCTCCTGCTCTGTACCAGGTACTTAACAGGATTCCAGATCAACATCCGCACCGCTATTCTACACGCTCCAACTGTCGGAAAGTCATGGACCAAATTCAGAACGAGATGCAGGATGTGCGCGAGAAGCTCGCCCTCTTCATGCAGACCATGGAGGCTATAGCAAAAGGGCAAGAGAATTTGCAGGCCATGGTCCAGCCTCTGTTGGCTCGCAACGCTGGTCATGGTAATGACGATCATCAGTCTGTCCGGGTTGATACTGCTCATGGAGACGGCACTCCTACGCCAGTGGCTCCGCCGGTGATCAATATACCCGCCGCTAATGTCAACAACGCTACCACTGCTGTGAATGGTAACGTCGGAGTTGGAAATGAGACTGCTGTCCATAACGCTGGGCTGGGTGATGTCAATTTGGGAGATAATCTCGGAGGCAATGGCTTTGTCAATACTGGGTTCGGATTCAACGATCAGGGATTCGACAACACTGGCAAGTATGGCTTTAATGCTCAAGGCTTTGGGCAAGATGGTTATGGTATGGTCAATCAGGGTTACGGAGGCTTTGGAAACGGAAATGGTACTGGATTTATGGCTCATGGTCCTGCTGGAGGTGTTCAAGGGTACGGCAACAGAGGCCGAGGTCCCGGGATGAATCAGATCAGAGCTGGACGTAATAATGCATATGATGGATACGGGGCTGGAAACGGTATGTGGCAAGAGGATCAACAGGAGGACGCCTTCTCCGGAGGAGGTTTTGAAGGGCCGATGGATGATTCCCAAAAGATTAGAATGCTGGAAGAGCAAATGAAGGGAGTCCTAAATCAGAGTGCTGTGGGTCTGGACATGGCAACAATGGGGTTGGTACCTGGCTTGAGGGTGCCAATTAAATTCAAGGCGCCCGCATTCGATAAGTACAAAGGAGATACATGTCCGAAAGTGCATGTGCGAGCTTATTACAGAAAGATGTCTGCATACTCTACTGATGAAAGAATGCTCATGCATTTCTTTCAGGATAGTCTATCGGGCCCTTCCCTAGAGTGGTACATGGGGTTGGAGCCAACTGATATCAAGACATGGAAGCAATTGGCGGAGGCGTTCGTAGCCCATTACAAGTATAACAGCGACCTGGCGCCCAATCGGGTCCAGTTGGCCGGGCTTTCGCAGAAGAAGGGGGAGAGTTTTAAGGAGTACGCGCAAAGGTGGCGCGATATGGCTGCCAGGGTCCGTCCTCCTGTCGAAGATAAAGAAATGAATGATATGTTTGTCGGCACATTCACCGGGCTGTTTCATGATATGCTGTTTCATACGTCCCTGGCTAGTTTTTCAGACCTGATTCTAATGGGGGAAAAGATTGAGCGTAATATTAAGCAAGGAAAGTTCCAAGCCGATGAATCAGCTGCATCTGGCAGTAATAGGAAAGCTTATGGTGGGCGCCGTCAGGGCGAGGCAAGCGCGGTATTTGGAGGCCGAGGCCGAGGCCGAGGCAGGGGAAGAAATCAATATCGTCAGCAGCAGCAAGTGTCGAGTGTTACTATCCCATATCAACAGCAACCAATCCAGCAACAACAACCGGTTCAGCAGCAACCAATGCCACAGCAGCAGCAGCCTCAGCAGGGGGCACAGCAAGCTCAACGAAGATTCCAGGGTGGCAAGCCGAGAAGGGTGTTTGAGAAGCCTCCCTCTACCTATGCTGATTTATTGCAGACATTGTTGGGATTGAATCTGGTAGAGAAAAGAACCTTGGCACCGATAACGGGAACTCCCCCGTTCGGCTATGATGCGAATAGGCACTGTGAGTTTCATTCTGGGGCCCCGGGTCACGATATAGAAGGTTGTCATGCTTTTAAGCACGTTGTGCAGGATCTCTTGGACAACAAGACTATCAATTTCGGAACGGCAGGTCCGAATATAGTCCAGAAACCCATGCCTAATCATGGGGCGAATGCAGTTCTGACTGAGGAAGGTCTGAATCTTATTATGAATGTTGAAGATTTAAAGACGCCGCTAAACGAGATAAAAAGCCGACTGTTGCAAGGGGGTGTTTACCCAGGATGTGATGAGTACTGCTTAGATTGTTGGGCCCTGGCTGAGGGGTGTGAGGATTTGAAAAAAGGCATTCAGGCCTTAATTGATGAAGGTGTATTGCAGTTTGATCAAACGGCAACTGATGAGCCTGCAGGGGTAGTGGTGGATAATCGGAATGATGTGGCCACGGTAACGATTCCGCGGAAGACGATCACTATTGCAGCACCAGCTCAGCGACCACCGATTACCATAACTAAAGCCGGGCCAATCCCGTATGAGAACACGAAAGCAGTCCCATGGTCATATGGGCTAGAGGTGTATTGTGACGGGATAAAGATCGACGTTAACAAGCAGTCAACAGAGATTGTGGATAATGTTGTTGGCTCAGGAGGCATGACGAGGAGCGGCAGGATCTTTATATCTCCTGAAGTTGAGGCCGAAAGGCTAGCGAAAGGAAAAGGGAAAGCGGTTGAGAATGTTCCTGTACAAGCAAATGAAAAAGAAGCAGCATCTAAGGATGTAGAAGAATTCATGCGCTTGATTCGGAAAAGTGATTATAAAATTGTGGAGCATCTGCAGCAGACACCGTCCAAAATATCTATCTTGTCATTGCTATTATGTTCGGAAGCTCATAGAAATGCTTTGCTGAAAGTCTTGGACACTTCTTTTGTACCACAGGATGTCTCTGTAAATCAGCTAGAAGGAGTATTGGCACATGTAAATGCAGGCCACAGTCTGGGCTTTACTGATTTTGACTTGACTCCGAAAGGAAGGGACCATAATATGGCATTACATGTATCTGTTGAGTGCAGAGGATCGGTAATGTCGCACGTACTGGTTGACACCGGATCGTCTTTGAATGTGCTGCCTAAGAAGGCGATGATGAAGCTGGATGTTCGAGGGATTTTGTGTACACCCAGCGATTTGGTAGTCAGAGCGTTTGACGGCACGCGGAGAACAGTCTTCGGATCGATTACCTTGCCTCTGCAAGTGGGGCCGGAAGTGTTTGCAACTGAGTTTTATATCATGGATATACAGCCTGCGTACAGCTGCTTGCTGGGAAGACCTTGGATTCACGGGGCAGGGGCAGTCACGTCTACCCTGCATCAGAAGTTAAAGTATATGGTCGGAGACAGCGTAGTCACCGTGTGCGGAGAAGAAGACATCCTGGTCAGCCATCTTTCTTCGTTTAAATATGTGGAAGTCGACGGAGAGATCCACGAGACACCATGCCAGGCATTCGAAGGTTTGCGCATCAAGGACAAAGGTCCCGGGCCGAGCAAAGTGCCAGAGATAGCTGTTTCATCGTATAAAGAAGCTCAAGCGCTAGTGGAAGCAGGAGAAGCCAAGGGCTGGGGCAAAGTGTTGGACATTCCGGTGAAAATGGACCGGTTCGGACTGGGGTACCGACCGTCGTCATCAACTCCTTCCGTGGGGGCCCCCCATTTCAGAAAGTCAATCACCATCTCTGCCAGTGGAGTATGTCATGAAACTGTCAATGCTGCTTCAGAATCTGATGAAGGGGACAGCGACTGTGATATGGATGCCTGGATTCAGCCAAGCACGCCAGGACAAGGACTGTGCAACTGGTCTATTCAGGAGCTTGTTCCTGTGACCTTCAAACAGTAATGCTTTGCTTTATTAATTGTTGAATAATCTGATGTCTTGCCCGGGGCATCAGGATTTGCTTAGGGCTGTGTTGTTATAAACATTGCGCGTTAATCATTAAATAAATGGCGTTTTTTCATGTGCAAATACCGTAATCTCTGTCTTTCTTGTTTTGTATTTTTCAATAAAATGGCAACGTGGTTATTCGCTTTATACGCATTTTGAAGCACTTAACCATTCCTTTTGCAGGATAACATTTTCAGATGACATCCTTGAACCACCTATGACTCGTCCCGACTTCGAGCACCCGGTATTCCAGACTGAAGAAGAGGTTGTCGAAGATAGCGACGTTCCTGAAGAACTGTCTTGGTTGGTGAAGCAAGAGGAAAGAGCCATTCTGCCTCACGATGAGGTCATCGAAATTATCAACTTGGGGTCGGAAGGGGTTGAGAAGAATATTCGTATCGGAGCCGCACTGCAGAGTGATATCAAGCGAAGACTGGTTGAAATGCTCCGAGAGTATAATGATATATTCGCTTGGTCATACGAAGATATGCCAGGGCTCGATACAGATATGGTTGTGCATCGCCTGCCACTGAAAGAAGATTGCCCGCCGGTCAAACAAAAGCTTCGCAGAACTCGACCAGATATGGCAATGAAGATCAAAGAGGAAGTTCAAAAACAGTGGGACGCTGGTTTCCTGGCTGTGACAAAATATCCCTCATGGGTTGCTAACATCGTACCAGTGCCAAAGAAAGATGGCAAGGTTCGAATGTGCGTGGACTATAGAGATTTGAATAAAGCAAGCCCAAAAGACGACTTTCCACTTCCTCACATTGACGTGTTAGTTGATAATACTGCTCAATACTCCGTATTCTCCTTCATGGATGGTTTTTCGGGCTACAACCAAATTAAAATGGCGCCAGAGGATATGGAGAAGACTACTTTCATAACGCCTTGGGGAACATTTTGCTACAAAGTGATGCCCTTTGGTTTGAAAAATGCTGGGGCAACATATCAGCGTGCGATGACGACTCTTTTCCATGACATGATGCATAAAGAGATCGAAGTTTATGTTGACGATATGATTGCCAAATCCCAGATGGAGGAAGAGCATCTGGTGAATCTGCTGAAGTTGTTTAAAAGACTTAGGAAGTTCAGGCTGAGGCTGAACCCTAACAAATGCACCTTCGGGGTGAGATCGGGTAAGCTCCTGGGGTTTATCGTAAGCGAAAGAGGAATAGAGGTCGATCCTGCTAAAATAAAAGCGATTCAAGAAATGCCGACGCCTAAAACAGAGAAAGAGGTGCGCGGGTTTTTAGGGAGGTTGAACTACATTGCCCGGTTCATATCTCACCTAACGGCCACGTGTGAACCATTATTCAAGCTGTTGAAGAAAGATCAAGCTGTAACGTGGAACGAAAATTGTCAAAAGGCGTTCGATAAAATAAAGAAGTATCTGCAGGAGCCTCCTATCTTGATACCCCCAGTGGCAGGGAGACCCTTGATAATGTATTTGACGGTTCTTGAGGGAAGCATGGGTTGTGTTCTCGGTCAACACGACGAGACGGGGAGAAAAGAGCATGCGATCTATTACTTGAGTAAGAAATTTACAGACTGTGAATCTCGATACTCAATGCTGGAGAAAACTTGTTGCGCGCTAGCCTGGGCCGCCAAGCGTTTAAGGCAGTACATGCTGAATCATACAACCATGCTCATCTCGAAGATGGATCCAATCAAATATATATTCGAAAAGCAGGCGTTGTCAGGTAGAATTGCCCGGTGGCAGATGGTCTTGACTGAATATGATATTCAATACGTCTCGCAAAAGGCTATAAAGGGGAGTGTGCTGTCTGAGTATCTGGCGGAGCAGCCTATTGAAGAATACCAATCAATGAGATTTGACTTTCCTGACGAGGATATCATGTATCTCAAGATGAAAGATTGTGAAGAGCCGTTACCAGACGAAGGACCAGAGTCGGGGTCCCAGTGGAAGATGATATTTGATGGAGCTGTGAATGCTTACGGTAGCGGAGTAGGGGCAATTATCACTACGCCACACGGGTCGCACATCCCGTTTACTGCCCGGTTGACCTTTGCCGTTACTAACAATGAGGCCGAATACGAAGCTTGTATAATGGGGCTTGAGGAAGCCATTGATTTGCGAATCAAGCATCTAGACGTATACGGAGACTCAGCTCTGGTGGTGAATCAGATCAAAGGGGAATGGGAGACACGTCAGCCCAATTTGATACATTACATGAATTATGCAAGGAGATTGTTGCCTTTCTTCGACAAGGTTGAATTGCATCACGTGCCGCGGGCAGAAAATCAAATGGCTGACGCCCTTGCCACTTTGTCTTCCATGTACAAGGTCAACTTCTGGAATGAAGCTCCCCAAATCACTATCTCTCGGTTGGACAGGCCAGCTTATGTATTTGCTATTGATGAAGCATCTGATGACAAACCGTGGTATTTTGATATCCTTAATTTCCTGAAGAATAAAGAGTATCCGGCTGGGGCATCCAGTCAAGATCAGAAGACTCTCAGGAGATTAGCGGGCAATTTCTATTTGAACCCAGATGGTGTCTTATACAGAAGAAACCACGATTTGGTGTTGTTGCGTTGTGTAGACGAGAAAGAGGCAAAGCTTCTCATGGAGGAAATTCACGAAGGTGCATTTGGTACGCATGCTGGTGGGCATGCTATGACGAGAAAGCTGCTGAGGGCAGGTTACTTTTGGCTGACAATGGAAACTGATTGTTTCAAGTTTGCAAGAAAATGCCACAAGTGCCAAATATATGCTGACAAGATACACGTGCCTCCGAGTCCTCTGAATGTGATGTCATCTCCATGGCCGTTCTCGATGTGGGGAATCGATATGATTGGAAAGATCGAGCCGACAGCTTCTAATGGGCATCGGTTCATTCTAGTAGCAATCGATTACTTCACCAAGTGGGTGGAAGCGGCGTCATACGCAAATGTAACGAAGCAAGTGGTGGCTAGATTCATCAAGAGGGATATCATTTGCCGATATGGGATTCCCGAGCGGATAATCACAGATAATGGTTCAAATCTGAACAACAAAATGATGAAGGAGCTCTGTCAGAATTTCAAGATCGAACATCACAACTCCTCCCCTTACCGACCCAAGATGAATGGCGCTGTCGAAGCGGCCAATAAGAATATCAAGAAAATTGTCCAGAAAATGGTGGTGACTTATAAAGATTGGCATGAAATGCTACCTTTCGCTCTGCACGGTTATCGTACGACGGTACGCACATCAACCGGGGCAACTCCGTTCTCGTTGGTATACGGAATGGAAGCGGTATTACCATTGGAAGTTGAGATCCCTTCTCTGAGGGTATTGCGAGACGTTCAGCTGGACGAGGCAGAATGGGTAACGAATAGATTGAACCAACTGAGTTTGATGGATGAGAAGAGGCTAGCTTCTCTGGCATACGGTCGTTTGTACCAAAGACGAATGAAGAAAGCGTACGACAAGAAGATACTTCCGCGAAGCTTTCAGACGGGCGACCTTGTGCTGAAAAGGATTCTCCCGCCGCAAGCAGATCACAGGGGCAAGTGGACCCCCAACTACGAAGGGCCATACGTTGTCAGTAAGGTCTTTTCAGGAGGAGCGTTGTTGTTGTCCACCATGGACGGAGAAGACTTTGCGTCACCTGTGAATTCGGACGCAGTTAAAAAATACTTTGCTTAAAATAGACCCGCTGGACAAAAAAAGAGAGTCCAGGCAAAAATGGGGCATCCTAGCGAACCAAAAACAGAATGAAAGGTTCGGGCAAAAGTTAGGGATAAAAATGAAAAAATGTACACCCGCGAAGTTGAAAACCTACACTGGGCGGCTTCGGCAAAAAAGGGTATCCCGGTGAACTGAAAACCCGTAAAGGGCGGTTCACGCAAAAGTTAGGGATGTGAAAAGCAAATGACTGCGGTCCGAATTCAATGAGCATCAATGCGGGAGAATATATTTGAGGAGCCAGTTATCGGATACAACCTCTTCAGAAGTGGGGATACCGGGAAAGCATTAGAGTCGGACGAGTCATAGGAGGATCAGTTCGTGGTGTTCATCTGCATCCCGTTGCCGACATGTGTACAAAATTTAATTTGTCAATATGTTTATGCTTCTTGTGCATACTTGTATATTTGCTTTGCGTAGCTTCCTCTTTTCAGGAGTTACATCCCGTGTACAAAAACTCCGCCCATTCAGGGGCCCAATCAATGAAAATGTGTTATTCAGTACTTGATGCCTGTTCTTTACTGTTTTGTGCATGATAAAACGCCTAAGTTTATTGAAGCTAGCATGAGTATAACATCAATGGCCCTTGCCAACAATTGTTAAAGCTTTGAATTAACTGAGTGTAACGTCACTAACCTGAATTGATTTGATTGCATAGGCTTGTCGTGTCTTGTTTGTGTTGTTGCAGGTTTCATAACCGTGCGAGGAAGAGGATCAAAAGATTGACTGAAGAAGGATAGAATTCCCCAGCTAGTCGTAGCTTACTCAAAGGGAGCAGAAAAGTTATTCGTCCTCAGCAGAGTTTGGCGATTCCAAGATCGTAAAGCTGTATTCAGACAGGTTCATCTTTCCCCGCAGGGTCGTGCACTCTCCCCCACAGAGTCAGCATGATGAGATTCTCTTTGTCTCTAGTAGAGTCATTTATGCAAATGTCTCTTATTTTCCCCACCAGAGTTGCCAGGATAAGTATCTCCTTATCCCCAAGCAGAGTTTGTTCGTCATCAACGAGTTCCGTGAATCAGAATTTCAGAGGCACCGCCGGTTATCAGAACAGGCGTCCGATAGTTGGTTTCCAGACATCCCCAGTAGAGTTCATCTCAAAGTCGCTGTTACGTCAGTACTAAGGAGTTTTGTGGGTGTGGATCATTGGAGAACTAAGTCCTGACGCGGACAATTGATTCCTATATTGACGGGATTTCTTCAGAAGTGGGCGTCCTAACGTGGACAGTGTTATTTCCATGGATTGGTGAGATGTGTTAGTCCTATCGTGGGCAGATTCGGTTTTTCGAATGTAGTGGAATGGGAGGTCATGACGTTGACAAAAGTGATTACTCTTTGTGTTGGTGCCTTGACGTGAACAGATCAGACAAGGGTGTGAGTCCTTACGTGGACAAGTCTTATTTCCTCAGCAGGTCGAAGACGCCTGAGTCCTTACGTGGACAAATCAAGACGAGATCAGTGTCCTTACGTGGACAAATCAAAGAAACTATTATTCCTAACGTGGAGAAGTGGGTCCTAACGTGGACGATGTAGTCCTTACGCGGACATATCAACAGAAGTGATTCCTAACGTGGAAAGGTTGTAGTCCTTACGCGGACAGATTAAGATGGCATTCCTTACGTGGAAAAATGTAGTCCTGACGCGGACAGATGGAAAAGAAGTTGATTCCTGACGTGGAAAGAGAAGGTGTTTCCTTACGTGGAAAAGTTTAGTCCTGACGTGGACAGATCAAGGTTTGATTCCTAACATGGAAAATCAGAGTCCTTACGTGGACATATCAAGAGCATTCCTTACGTGGAAGAAAAGTGGTTTCCTGACGTGGAAAGGCGAGTTTATTCCTTACGTGGAAAGATTGAGTCCTCACGCGGACATATCAAGGTTGATTCCTGACGTGGAAAGAAAGAGATTATTCCTGACGTGGAAGAGTTTAGTCCTTACGCAGACAGATCAAAGAAGATATTCCTAACGTGGAAGAAGAAGTTTATTCCTTACGCGGAGAAATTGGAGTCCTTACGTGGACAGATTCAAGATTCCTGACGTGGAAGAGCGATGTACTCCTTACGTGGAAGAGTTGAGTCCTTACGTGGACAGGTTCAGAACCAAAGTTGAATTCCTTACGCGGAAAGATTGGAGTCCTGACGCGGACATGTCAAGTGGTATTGGAGTCCTTACGTGGACAGAGTGATGTAGTTCTCCTTACGCGGAAAGAAGGTTGCCTCCTAACGTGGAAAGATGAAAGGTTTAGTCCTGGTGTGGACAGATACAGAAGAAATGATTCCTAACGTGGACAGGTGTTACTCCTAACGTGGAAGAGTTTTATTCCTAACGTGGGCAATTCAGTTTATGGAAATGCAGACAAATTATCCCCAGCGGAGTTGCCGAGATTTTTCTGGGTTAACAGCAAATGGAGTCCTAACGTGGACAGGTTTTAGTTGAGATTTCTGCGTGTTGATGACAGACAGAGTCCTAACGTGGACAAGCAAGCAATCTGTTATGACACAGTCGCACGAGATCAGTGGGTTGCCGTAGCAGTCAGGTTCAGCTGATGAATGTCGTCCCTCAAGCAGGAGCGCAGTTTATTTCTGCGGTTGGCAAATTTCGGGTTTCACTAGTATTCAACCGTCTCGTACCGCGAATGTCTGAAGGCTCCGGGCTCTTCACCCAATCGGGTCCAAGTCGCTTGAATAGGGGCAGCTGTTGCACCCTAAAATTTGCCCAACCTTATTCCTTGGTTTATGTTTCATTATCATTAGCATTTGCATATAGAGTCATGTACATAGGCTAACCATCTGCATAGCATAAGCATAGCAAGTCATTCAACAGGGGACCAATCATTATTTTCATCTCTAGAAGCCTATCAAGAGGTTATTATCCCAATTCAATCTCATCCAAGTCATCAGGAAAGAATTTGAAGGTAAAGAGTTCAGCAGATCAAGCCTTGAGTCCATCTCCTAGCTGAGGGTATCTGAGGATCAACAAGAGGGTTGTGAGCTGTGAGTTGAAGGTATGGAGACTATCTAGACATTATGAGAGACTTAGAAAGTCATTTGGAGAAGGAGACAAGTCATTGATGAGAGCACAAGAGCTATAGTTGAAGACAGTCAACTAGGGTTTCATCTGGGTCAACCCTAGGTCAACCCTAGGTCAATTGATTGATTTAAAGGGCATTCTAGGCTATTGGAGAGATGTGGGGTTCATCATTTGACATGGAGAACAAGGATATGGAGATATGACAAGAAGAATTCAAGAGAAATCAAGGAGAAGAGGAGTTTCTAAATTAGGGTTTCTCTGTAAAATCCCCTAGTTTAGGTCAAATTTCCAAGCAAGATAAGTCAAAATGCTAGCTTTAAATGGCTTCTTGGCCAACATGAAACTTGTAGAGGATCTCAATACCTTTAATTTGAGTGGTGGAAGACCTCAAGGAGATTTATAGAGCTCAAGTTATGGTCCTTGCAAGTTACAGGTCATCTGAGGTGTCTGAATTTTTGTCTGTGAAAGTGACTTGACTTCCAAGCTAGTTTTGCCCCTCAAGGAGATTTCAAATGAATTCTTGGTCAACATAAGAATTATTCCTCATTGTCTTAGCTTTCTAGAATGGTATGGCATGCCTTCATATGATGTGGAGAACTCAACTTATGGTCTTGGCAAGCAAGGGGTATTTTGGGCATTTGTGAATTACAGGTCATTTTAACCTATGTCCAAAACTCATACAAGGAGGCCTCAAATGGAAAAACTTACAACATCAAACTTGCTCCAAATGGGATTTTAAGTCTAGAAAGAAGGTCACAAATTATTGGAGAAGCTCATAACATGAAGTTGCATAATTGGTCAAAATATGAACTAAAATGGCTTATAAAGTGAATAAATTCAAGATGGAAAATGGTTTGGGAGATTTATGAATCCCAATGGAGACTTCCAATATATGATTTTGAATGGAAAAACAATTCTAAGAACAATGGTTCAAACACTTTTTTGAGTTTAGAAGGAAAAAAGAAAGTTATCTTTGGTTACTTGTAATTGAAGAAACACTTCAAAAATGGATCAAAGTTGGAAAGCAAGGGAATGTGCAAGATGGATCTAGAATGTTCATATGAGGTCTATATATTCATGAAATGTGCATTGGTCAAGGGTTGGCTTCATTTGCACCAAGAATTTCACAAAATTCCCTCATTCTTTCTCTTTGAAGTTTCATTCCAATCTCACAAATTCTTCACAAAATCATCATCCACATCAATTCACTCTTGCTCCATCATCATCCTAGATCAGAATTGAAGCAAAGTTTTGGTGATTATCATCCATTTTCGAGCACCTTTTTCATCAACATCAAAATTGGAGTTTCAAGTGGACAGCATAATTCAAGCCAAGAATCATCACAACACTGCATACAGAATCAATACCTGAGTAATTTGATCAAGATTCAAGCCTTGGAAGCCTCAGATCATCAATCTTCCATAGCTGTTTTCAAGCTTTTGAACCAGGTGAGTTTTCATTCACACAGCTCGATTTAGTTAGTTTAGCATGTTGTTGTTAGTTTAGATTTGATCTAGGTGGTTAGGAGAACAGTTAGTATGAATTTGGAGTGATTTGGTGACTATAGTTAGCAGGTGCCATAAACTGTTAGGGCTTGAATCTATTAGGTTAGTGCATTAGAATGTTAAGTTGATAGCGCAGATTAATAACCATTAGGCATAGATTAGTTTAGGTTAAGTTTGGTTGAGAATTATCAGGATGCATATCAGTGTACTTCCATGGTGACCAGAGTTTGATGCCATCGGGTTTGTTGATCTAGTGAATTTCAAAGCAATCTAGTGCTATAGGATTGTAGAGGGAGAGGTTCTGAACATTTTTCATGTTGGAATCGTGTTGATTCATGGTCTGGATAGTGCGAACAGAATGGTGTAAGGCTGGTTCGTGCATGAGCTCTCATGGAGTCAAAACCCTAGGTTTCAGAACCATTGGAGAAGAGATAATCGTGGCCTTCCATTTTGAGCAAGACCTTTGACTTGGATCACGATCGTGTGGCTATTATTTAATCTGAATTTGGAGGGAATTAATGGAGTTTGGCCAAAACGCGCCGTTTCATTAATTGAAACGGGCGGGCCTGAGTTTATGTTGTTATTCCCACCCCCAGCTATTAGGCCCATTGCATTGTCAACGTGAATCTGATACTTTCCTCACCCCCCTGGCGTTTTTATTTCTCATTATTTCTGAGCTTGTTCTGGGCCTTACTCAAAACGCTACTCGCACCCCTGGCTATGTGGCCCATTCTGATTATAACTGGGCGTGATTTCTATTCATACCCCCCTCCCTCATTTTAATTCATTTAATTTTTTTAATTCCATTTTAATTTTTCATCAACTTTGAAAATTCATAATAAATCCATAAGAAATGCATTTCACTTCATTCTTTTTACATCATTTTCATTAAAATGTCAAGAAAATTTTCATCAAATAAAATTGCATTTTTATTTTTATTCCATATTTTTTCCATATTTTCTAAATAAATGTCATATTAAATAGCTTCATTTCATGCATCATTTTAATAATTTTTGTTCTATTACATGCTTTAACATTTTTTGTTCATTCTTTTTATATTGTTTAGATGAGATATTCAATTTGTAGAAATATTTTAGTTCCCATTTTTAGGAATTAATTTTAGGTGATTAAAATAGGTTTGAACATCATGAACAGAACTAGGGTTTTAGGTGACAACTTAAGGAGTTTGATTTCATTTCCCTTAGGACTTAGGATTTAATTAGATTAGTTATGGGACTATAAGGGCTATGGGTAGTTATTAGATCCCCTTAGAAAAAGTTAGGATTCCCCTACTGCTATTAATGTTGTCTGTATATCTGATTGGCTGGTGTGGTGTGCCCTCTGGGGATTATTGCTTGCTTGCTGGGGTATTGGGTTGTCTGGGACCTGGGGAAGCTGAAGATTTGAGGAGATGAAGACCATTGGAGATCCAAAGATTGAAGATCAACTGTCAGAGTTGAGGAGGAGTTTCTTGCTAGCAGATGCTGAGGAGACTAGGGTTTAGGAGATAGGCAGAGCTCTAGATTAGAAAGCTTGTTTCTCAAACATGGAATGCCTTGTCTGCATCCATCCTTCCTCTATGATTCAAAGTCTCTTTTAAATATCCACCTCCTTCCTTTGGAAGGATCAGTGAATATATTTGAAAGATAGAACTTTTGAGAGGAAACCTTCAGTTAAATGTTAACAGTTGATGAACCACCCTTGGTAGGTAATTAACTGTATAACATTTATTCACTTCACTCTTGTGACTGATTTCTCATCCTGGAGGTTTGAACTTGAAGAAAAGCCATTGCAGATGGAAGACTGATGATCAAAGCCCTTACCTGGAGGCCAGGAAGATGGAGATTGATGCTTGTTGAAGACTGTAACTGATTGGAGATTACTTGAAGCCAGATGTTGATTCAGAGCTGCTGATGCTGTTTCTTTTGCTGTTGTATTTTATTACTGATGTATTGATTGGTTTTCTGAGCTGTATTGTTTGCTGTTTACCCTGCTGGGTTGAAAGTGAAGCATGTTCACTTTTGCCTATTGTTTTCTAGGTTCGAGGTTGAGTGGGACTCCCTTGCCTCGCTTGTACTGTTGCATCCATGCATTTTACTGCTTTACTGTATATATCTGATATTGTTTCTGTTTCTGCCTATCCCGTAGGATCTCTGTTTCTCTCTGTGCAAGAGAGGAACATGATAGACACTAGGTCTTAACCCATGCATGATAACATTAGGTTAGTTTGTTTCCCTTCGCAACCGTAGATTAGAGTTCTGTCTCTTTCTTTCCCAAAACAAACAGAAAAACACATAAAGATTTCAAACACAATAAAAGACACTTCTTTCGTAAATGAATGTGAACTCATCAAAACGTCATTTTTGTCCGCTTGGACTGCTAATCAAAAACCTTTTTCAGAAGGAATAAAATCAATCAAAGACAAGCTTGTGTCGTACGTGGCCCGAACTACGTTTGCTCTGATCTTTCATGTTGTGTGAAAGTACGTAGGCATAGGATGCGATATCCTAGCGAGCAACCTTCCCCTCCTTTCCCGTAGGTAGGCGAACTACGTTGACTCTGATTTCTCGTTCCAGACGGGAATACGTAGGCATAAAGTGTGATACTTTGCCGAGTCATTTTATTTTCTTTTAACCCCAGACCTATAGTTTAGATAGAATAACAATCCATACCCGAAAACAAGCGTGGATCCCGTCGAGTACGACGGACGTGAGGGGTGCTAATACCTTCCCCTTGCGTAACCGACTCCCGAATCCAGGTTTTGGTTGCGACGACCATACCTTTCCCATGTTGTGCGAGGTTTACTCTGAGCGTTTCCTTTCCCTCCCGTGGGATAAATAACGCACGGTGGCGACTCTTCTGTTCAGCCGGCGCCGATTTTCGCAGTAGCGACAGTGTGCCTTGCATTTTCAAGCATCATAAAACATCATTTAGGACTCATAGCATTTGGGCATTTATCCTTTGCATAACATCGGATCTAAGGTACAAAATTTCTGGTTCTTCTGTATTTAAATACCTCTCACTACGATCCCCCGAGGATTGTCATCCTCAGTTTCATCTAGTGAAGATATTTAAATAGGGGCAACTGTCATACCCCAAATTTTGACCACCTTAGATCCTCATTATCATTTTTAGAAGCATGATCATGCATTATCTAACCCTAAATCAGTGCAAGTTCATTATTGTCAAGTTACAGATGAATCAGGGTTCTCGCACCGACAAATTCAAAACAATCAAGGAATGATCAACCAATGGTTTGGGCCAATTCAATCATGGAATGAAATCAAAGATAATATCAAAGTCAAATGGGAAGTCAATTTGAAGAAATCGTTTCAGAATCAGGAACAGTGCAGTCAGGAGGCCCCGATTAGGGTTTTTAACTAGTGGAAAGTCAACTGTGGTTTGACTTTGATGTTGGGAAAGGTTTTAATGGTGGGAGTGAGGTCCATGAAGTTAATATAGGCTATTAAAGGCTATTCAAGAAGTGTCAAAGTCCCAGGATGTCCAGAATATCAACAGGCGACTCGATCGGCACCGATCGATTGTACGGTTGACCGAAAAGTCAACTCCCCAAATTTTGATAATTGGGATCCAAGTTGTGAATCAAAGTTGTTCCTTATGTCATAATGGACTTGCATATCAATTTTCATGGTCATTGGATCAAGAATGAGAGAGTAATCGAGAAATCGGGAAATTAGGGTTTTGAAAAGGGCTAAACCGTATCTCCTTAACCACACATCCAATTGAGTTGGTTCTAGTCTCATTTGAAAGCTCTTGACAAGTCCTACAAAAGTCCCATACTAGTCCACAACCAGAAAATGCATACTTTTTGAGATATAAGCAAAAACATTCCTAGAAGGAAAAATAACTTAGAAAATTTCTAAGTTATTTTCACTTTAAAAGCTAAAATCAGCCAACTTCAAGGGCATTTTTCACCTAGTTTCAAATGGAATCAAGACTTCTGGCCAACATGAAAGTTGTAGTACTATGTGAGGGCTTTCTAAAAAGTACAAGTACATCTCAAGGGGATTTATGAGCTGAGAGATACATGTGTTCAAAGTTGGCAATTTGTCACTTTTGTCCCACATTGATGAATTTTGCAAAAGCACCTCTATCACTCAAGTGGATCAATTTCAATGTTCTAAACTCCTTCTATCTGATATATTAATCATCTCAAGCAGGTTGAATCAAAGAAATAGCAAGGAGATAGCATGGAATCAAGAATTGGAAGTTCATTGCCTAAGTTGAAAAGATTGACTTTTCCAAGCATGAGGTGTAAAGGGATTTCTGCTCCAGCCACTCTACCAAGCCTCTAGGCTGTGATTTCTCTGTAAAAACATCATTCTAACTTGCCAATTGAGTGAAGAGAACAGCTAGCAATCAGAAAAGCTAAGCAAGTTGGCATTTGGAAGGAAAAATATCAAGCTTTCTTCATGGTGAAGCAAAGTAGCCAAGCAAGCTCCTCACTCATTTTTTCTATAAATAGAGGCTACAAACTCCTCATTAGAGACATGAATATCATTCTAAAAACCTGCTAGAAGCAAGCACCTCATTACATCTCTCTTTCACTCCAAATTTGCAAAATCTCCAAAGTTGTCAAAAAATGCCCAAAAATCAGCATTTGCAACTTTGATGCTACTTTGAGTTCTATGCATTCCAAACCTCAAACAACCATCCATACACTCTCTAAATCATATATATGAGGTGTACCAACCATTAAACCACCCAAAAAAATCACAAAATCAAAAAGTCAACATTCCATGGAACTTTCTTTGACTTAAGTCCTCAAAAACCACCAAAACTTGATCCAAGCATCTTGTTAATGTTTTGAACTCTTGAACACCTCAAATACAACATATATAAGCTGTCTAAACCATCATTGATCACCAGAAGTGGACAGAAATCATTTTGACCTCTCACTTGGTTTGTTACTTAAAGTTCAAGAAAAGCACAACACAAGTTTGGATTCATAAAGCTCTGGTTTTTCTCAGCATTTTGGCTTGCCTAACAACTCTTCCACAGGTATGTAGTTTATCCCTTATTAATTTCATGCATCACATCTTATAAGATCACATCTTTGGTGCATTGGTAAAACATATATTGGATTGTTTGGCATGATATTAAATGATGATATTCTGCTGTTTTTGTTCAATGGTTACTATGTGGTTTTGATATTCTGTTTTGATGAGGATGTTTACTGATGTTATAATATAGTTCATGTAGTTGATTCTTGGATTAACATAGGCTGTTATGAGTAATATTTTTCATGATCCTGTTTGGTCATAATAGTAAAGATTCATGTTGTGCTATGGAACTGCTATGTTGCTTCATGTGGTTGCTGTCAAAAACATATTCTCATGTACTTAATGCTGAGTCATCCATATGTGTGTTAATGGTGCTGTTTGATGCTGTTGCTATTGGTCTGTTCATTATGCTTGGCAGGATTTGCTTCATATCATGATTGTTCCTTGTATTGCTGCTATTTTGGTTTCAAGCTTTTATATTGCTGTCAAAATTATTTGCAAACTTCAAGCCCTGTTTTTATTGCTTACCACAATTCTGTTATCATTTACATAAAAGCATGACAGTAGGCTTTCATCACTCAAACATGATTCAATTAGCATTATAAGCATGACTATGTGCTTGGTTTGGTTTTTGTTGTCATTGCATCAAGTTTCACACATGAACACCAACACTTGATACCACACAATTTGATTTTTGCATAAAGCTTGCCCTTCATCAAAACACACCTCATACACACATCACATTGACCATTTAGAACTTGTGTATGTGCTCATATTGCTGATTTATGGTGTTGTTTTGAAATTCACATTGGACATGAGCACATGAAAGCACCTAATCCACTCACTTAGTCATTTTTTGCACCAAGCATGAACTATGGTTCTTTATCCTTCTAACATGATTTAAATATCATTTATAACATGTGTATGTATTCCTTTGGTTGATTTGAGCATAGCATCAAGATTTCACTCTTTGACACCAAATGTACAAAATGCACCAAAGCACCAAAAACATGATTTTTCCCTATACTTGTTTTCTGCCAAAACAAACATCTTGTACACTTTATATTGAACATGTTTGATGTGTTTGGATGCTCATCTTGTGTTATAAATCAATGTACCAAGTTTCATGCCTTCATATGCACCATTATATGAACAAAATGCAAATGCTATGACATATTTCATGATAGTTGTTTTCTGAGGAATTTTAATGTTTGAATCATCTTATTATCATGTATGTGTGCTGTACAAGTGGTTAATTTGGTTAAACTTGAGCTGGAACTTCATCTGTCCATTATCATGCATATGTGTTCATGCTTTGCAAAATGCCTCATTCTTACATACCAATTTGAACATACTTGCTTGTACTTGCTATCTCATTGTTTCTACAGCTTCGCATAATCATATGTAGCATGTACAAATGAACCACAACATAAAAACTTGACTGTACAAAGTTTCACATCACATTATGCTTCACACACACATAAGTGCTTCAATTTGCAATTTGAATGCTATATGCTTACACATGTGTTCCAGTTGAAATGTTTTCATCTACACACACTTCATATGATATATTTAAGGTGTTAGAACAGTTGGAATCACACAAAACACTCAAGAACCAAAAATCACTTTTGTCATGCATGTTCATGTTATGTGATTTGCAACTTATGCACAACAGTCACAATTACTCATGCTTTGGCTCAATTTGTGCTTGCTATCTGTTATATATGACATATATGATGTGTATGTGCCTTTACTTGACTTATAGCATGTGTATATCAAGCTGACCATTTCAATTTGCAAGCCAAAACCATGAAACTTGCACCCTATCGGGTTTTGAGTAGGGAAAAGAATTTGAGAAAACCAACACCACCATCATCTTCCTCTCATTTTTCTACCCAATTTACATATAAAATTTGTCTCGATCCGATGAGCGGTTAGTGAGATACGGTATAAAACGTATTTGGTTTCGATTATGTTTCCATGCATTCAAAACACACACACACACCAGTCAGCGTTTTTTTCACTAGGTGAACAATTTGGAAAAACTAACATCACCATCCTCTTCCTCTCATTTTTCTACCCAAGATCCATATAAAATTTGCCTCGATCCGATGAGCGGTTAGTGAGATACGGTATAAAACGTATTTGGTGTTGATTATGTATTTTGCCCAGCCATGATTCAAAACGAGCCTTGTATACATATTGTTTCCATTTGATTAATGGATGTAACAGCCGCCCCAGCGGTAAGAACATGCGCGCAATTATACCTTTCACCATCATGACCAGGGTTCGATCCGGGTGGAGGTCGAACCCTTTTATTATTTTTTCTATTTTGTACATAAACTTCAAAAATTCGTAACTCTCTCATTTTTTATCGTTTTTCACCCGTTCTTTTTTCATTGTGTTTATTTTAATGTGTACTTTCATGTCATAATTTTATTTTCCATGTTTGATTATTTTTTCACCATGTTTGATTGTGCGCGATCCGCGCGTCAACGATACTAACCCTATTTGGTTGCAGATGAAATTTAGAAGGTTTCCTCTTGTGTTTTCTCAGGAAAATTGATTGTTATCATATCTATATATGTTTGTCAACATGTTAGAATTTTTACCTTGAATTATTTTTATATTTATCTCATCTGTCTGTTAACGGTATTCCAGGTGCGAACTGTCGTCACGGTTCTCGTACCAAAACAATTGCTCTGATTGTCATCATTGCTTTCCATCTTTAATCTTTGTATTTAGTTGTCACCATGAATGTTTGAATGATGTTTGTATTTTATTTTATCCCTAAGCGACGGAGCTCGTTAGCTTTCGTCCAGTTGCCGATGATACTGTCCCTCCAAAGGAAGGTCTGTCCACTTGACTGTCAATGTCTTGGACCAAAATTTCTGCTATCCCTTGACTTTGTTAAGTCACCTTAACCCTAGACTAGAAGCCTTTAGACTTTGCTTGAAGTCTAAGAAACCCACCCATACTAGGAGTGTTCTTCAACTAGAACCCTAGGAAAGAGTTCGTCAACTCTGTGTAAGAATCATCGTCATGATTTCTTACTTCCCCCTGTTACAATTTAGTTTAGGGAGTTTTGTCAAACTCCACACAAACATCGTCATGTTTGTTCCCCTTTGAACCTTGATCATCATCAAGTGTTCTTTTCCCTTGTGAGGTGAACTACGATTGCTCTGATTCTATCCTAGTCAGGATACGTAGGCAGAAGGTGCGATACCTTTGCGAGCAAACTTAGAAAACCACTTAGGCCTTTATTTTACTTTTATTCCCAACTCAAACCATAGTGCACAATTCACAAACTTTAGCAATTAATTAAACAAAAGGTTCCTGTAGAGTACTACAGATATTTAGGGTGCTAATACCTTCCCTAGATATAACCAACCCCCGAATCCCCGAATCTCTTAAAAGCGTTGTTGTCACATCACGCAAAAGGTTCTTTCTTTCTTTAGACCTATCCTTTGGATAAATTAAAGACCAGTTGTAAAAGAAATAAGGTTCAAGTTAATTAATAGCTTGATATCAAATTTTCACCGCAACAGTCATTTTTAGAAAAGGAACGAGATTCTCAAATGGAGATGGCACCTATGAGACGGCCTCCACTGGGGAATCTAAAAGTAAAACTGGATCATGTACGACTGCAAGATCGATTACAGAATGCTGGAGCATTGAGCAAAGAATAACATCCAAGCTTCTGTGAACTATCCCTCGTGACAGGATCAAACGGACTTTTCGGAACTCCGTAGCAAATATACAGGGTAAAAAAAACCGGCTGTATGCCAAAATAAATGGACTTTAATGGGAAATGCCCTGATAAGCTTCTCGAGGGAGAACTGTCACTTATTGTTGGAAGGGACTTACATGCCAAAATGGATAAGCACTCAAATGAAGAGGCTGCTGCTTATCTGATATATAAATCTTCTCATATTTAAGGTCGGCGCCTGGAATATGATTCTGCTTCTTCTTTTACTAAAGGATAAATGAACTTCTTCATACTTCAAGATCGTGCTCTCCTGAATATGATTCCGTTCCTTCTTTTACTAAAGGATAAATGAACTTCTTCATACTTCAAGATCGTGCTCTCCTGAATATGATTCCGCTCCTTCTTTTACTAAAGGGTAAATGAACTTCTTCATACTTCAAGATCTGTGCTCTCCTGAATATGATTTCGCTCCTTCTTTTACTAAAGGGTAAATGAACTTCTTCATACTTCAAGATCTGTGCTCTCCTGAATATGATTCCGCTCCTTCTTTTACTAAAGGGTAAATGAACTTCTTCATACTTCAAGATCGTGCTCTCCTGAATATGATTCCGCTCAAACCTCCCCGTACTCCAAGATCGTGCTCTCCTGAATACGATTTGGTTCAAACCTCCCCATACTTCAAGACGACTGGGAAAATGGAAGCCCAACTGCTCAATGGAGATGGCCATTTGCTGCGAGTCATAACGAAGATAGGATTGGCTTCTTAATGCAAGAAATGTCGCTTACCGATGTTGTAAGATGTAAGGTGTTGGTGCCGATAGATTTTCCAGGCGTGAACTGGCATGTATCTGTAAAGGATTGTGGTTGATTTTCTTGAAAGATAGTGCAAAATAAATGCACATCCGTGTACAGTGATAAACTTCTCGGGCGAGAACAGTCGCGTATCTGTCATGATATGGTGAAAATCTCCAGATGGTGCAAAATAAATGCACGTCCGGTTGGGCTCGACGACCGACAATACTGAGATTCAATCTAGGATCGAGCTAGAAAGAAGACTGGTAATCAAGACTCCGTCGAGGGAATGATCTCGAAGGATAGATATCTTATCCTAGTGAGGAAAGATAGCTGAAGTAACCGTCATCCACGAGGATCGAGCTCTGTGGGGAAACTGGAAACACTTATGTATTTTATGCTTAGGGCTGACAATCTATTTGGAGAGAATGGGCAAACCCCAGTTACTCGGCGATAACAACCAATGATGGCGAGACACCATGAACCTGTGAATGCTAATGCATATGTTAATGTGAATGTATGCCAATGTCTATGTAGTTAAATATGCAGGATGTTATGAAATGAGTATGCAATGAGTATGTGAAATGAATATATGAAATAGGCATGTGGTGCTTAAGCCCCTGCGTATGCTGACGAAACAGACTAGAGACGGGACGAGAGATGAAATAAACATCTCGACGGAGATACCCTGCGTTCCCTGCAACCAATACGTCAATCATGGGTGAGAAAGATCAATGATAGAACCCAATCTGGTTTTAAAGTTCTGAATTCTCTGGGGAGAAGGTAATCTGCTTGGGTGCGCAGTATCACGTCTTCACATGGGGAGAAGAAAACCTGAGGGACACTTTCGAGTTACCCAAGAAAAGGTTGTCAGCTTATAGTCTCTCTGGGGACTGTGTCAGAGCAATGATTTAAAAGTGTTTCTGCAACAATGAGATTTTTCGAGGAGTGGAGAGATCCTTCCGAAATTTCCTCTAATCAAAGTAATTTCTTATATTTTCGATTGCGTTTTCGAAGAATGGTTTTAAAAATTTCCAAAGCACCTTTCATTTTCAAAATTTTTAAGAATAAATGGCATTTTGCATAACAATAGAAACAAGAGTAATGCACCAAGGAAATTAAGTAACAAAATGGTATCTTTTATTAAAGGATGGCAGCTTGCTGAGGGCATAGCTCCACAGATGATTATGCTTTGAAATTGGCAACATGGGAAAAGGTTACATTGAATCCAACGACACCTACTAACACTAATAACTAGGACTAAATCAGAATCTTGCTTTGGACGAGGTTGAAAGTACTGGAAAATGGCTCTCATGCGGAAAGTGTGTTTGTGATGATCGGTGTTTTCTGATGCAATGAAATGCCGTCGTCCCTAACTTTTGCCTGGACCGCCTTTTCGGGTTTTCAATCCACCGGGACGCTCCTTTTTGCCTAAGCCGCCCTTTCGGGTTTTCAACTTAGCGAGCTTTTTTTATTATTTCTTTTTCAACCCTTACTTTTGCCTAAGTCGCCTTTTGCAGGTTTTCGACTTAGCGGGTTTTTAGGCATAATATTTTCTGACTGCATCAGAATTCACGGGATGTGCAAGCTCTTCACCATCCATTGTTGTAAGTATCAGAGACCCTCCGGAGAAAACAGTCTTTACAACAAATGGGCCTTCATAATTGGGCATCCACTTTCCACGCATATCTTTATGCACAGGCAAGATCTTTTTGAGTACGAGCTCTCCTTGACGGAACTCACGGATACGAAACTTCTTATCAAATGCTCTTTTCATCCGTTTCTGATATAATTGCCCATGGCACATAGCTGTCATGCGTTTCTCGTCAATGAGATTCAACTGATCCAGTTTGTCTTGAACCCATTCAGCTTCCTCAAGTTCAGCTTCCATCAACACCCTTAAAGAAGGTATCTCTACTTCAATGGGGAGTACGGCGTCCATTCCATATACCAATGAGAAAGGTGTTGCCCCTGTCGAAGTTCGCACTGAGGTCCTGTATCCATGCAAAGCAAACGGTAACATCTCATGCCAATCTTTGTAAGTCACGACCATCTTTTGCAGGATTTTCTTGATATTCTTATTCGCAGCTTCAACGGCCCCATTCATCTTAGGACGGCACGGAGAAGAATTGTGATGAGTGATCTTGAAATTGTCACACAACTCCTTCATAGTCTTGTTATTCAGATTGGTGCCATTGTCAGTTATTATCCGATCTGGAATTCCATAACGGTAGATAATTTCTTTCCTGATGAAGCGGGCAACCACTTGCTTAGTCACGTTGGTGTAGGAGGCAGCCTCTACCCACTTGGTGAAATAATCAATAGCAACAAGGATAAAACGATGACCATTAGAAGCCTTCGGCTCGATTGCCCCAATCATGTCAATGCCCACATTGAGAACGGCCATGGTGAAGACAAAACATTTAACGGTGATGGAGGCACATGCATTTTATCAGCGTAAATTTGGCACTTATGGCATTTTCTAGCGTATTGGATGCAATCAGCTTCCATGGTTAACCAATAATATCCAGCCCTTAGCATCTTCTTAGGCATAGCATAACCATTGGCATGAGTTCCGAAGGTCCCCTCGTGAATCTCTTGCAGTAACATGTTCGCTTCCCTTTTATCAACACATCTGAGCAAAACCATGTCGTAATTTCTTTTGTATAACACACCGTTACTGATAAAGAATTTCGAAGCCAGTCTTCTCAACGTTTTCTTGTCCAGACCGGTAGCACCATCGGGATACTCTTGCTTGACGAGATAGTTCTTGATGTCATGAAACCAAGGCCTTTCATCCACCTCATCCTCTTCGACTACTTGACAATAAGCGGGCTCAACTTTGCGTTCAATATGGATAAGAGGTGCTTCATTAACGAATTTAACTTTCCACATGGATGCTAACATGGCTAAAGCATCAGCAACGTGATTCTCAGATCTAGGAACATGCTCGAACCCTATCTCGTCGAAATACTTAATCAGCTCGACAATGTAGTCCTTATAAGGGATTAACTTCTCATTCTTCGTTTCCCATTTGCCTTGTACCTGGTAAATAACTAAGGCTGAGTCACCACTTACTTTAAGAAGTTTGATTCGGAGGTGAATTGCTGCTTCGAGGCCAAGAATACATGCTTCATACTCTGCGACGTTATTAGTACACTCAAAGTCTAACCTTGCTGTAAACGGAGTGAATCCACCCTTTGGGTTCATCAAAACGGCGCCTATACCATGCCCATTGAAATTCGAGGAACCATCAAACATCATCCTCCACCAAAGACCTGGTTCTGGACCTTCGCTCGGATCTGGCTCTTCACAATCCCTCTTGATCAACAAAATATCCTCATCAGGAAAGTCAAACTTAAGAGGTTCATAATCTTCAACTGGCTGATCTGCAAGATAATCCGATAAAATACTACCCTTAATTGCCTTCTGGGGTACATACTGGATGTCATATTCGGATAACAACATGTGCCAACGGGCTAGCCTCCCGGTTTGAGCAGGTTTTTCGAGAATATACTTGATCGGATCCATTTTAGAAATCAACAATGTGGTATGACAGACCATGTATTGCCGGAGGCGCCTAGCGGCCCATGCCAACGCACAACAAGTTTTCTCCAATGGTGAGTATCTGTTTTCACAATCGGTAAACTTCTTGCTCAGATAATAAATCGCATGTTCCTTTCTTCCAGTCTCATCATGTTGCCCGAGCACACAACCCATAGACTTCTCAATAACAGTAAGGTACATAAATAACGGTCTTCCAGGTACGGGAGGAATCAGAATAGGGGGGTCTTGTAAATAATTCTTAATTTTCTCAAACGCTTTCTGACAATCAGGGTTCCACTCAACCGTCTGCCCCTTACAAAGCAATTTGAATATCGGCTCACAAGTAGCGGTCATGTTAGAGATAAACCTGGAAATATAGTTCAAACGCCCAAGAAAACCTCTAACTTGTGTCTCGGTTTGCGGAGCTGGCATATCTTGAATAGCTCGGACTTTGTCAGGATCTACCTCAATCCCTCGTTGGCTAACAATAAAACCAAGCAATTTTCCAGATCTGACATCGAAGGTACATTTAGCAGGATTCAACTTCAACTGATATTTCCTGAGTCGTTCAAACAACTTTACCAAATGGTCTAGGTGTTCCTCTTCGCTCTGAGATTTGGCTATCATATCGTCCACATACACCTCGATCTCCTTGTGCATCATATCATGAAAAAGAGTTGTCATAGCGCGTTGGTAAGTTGCCCCTGCGTTCTTCAAACCGAAGGGCATGACTTTGTAGCAAAAGGTCCCCCAAGGAGTAATGAAAGTAGTCTTCTCTCGATCATCGGGATCCATTTTGATCTGATTATAGCCAGAGAAACCATCCATAAATGAGAACAACGCAAAACTGGTTGTATTGTCTACAAGTGTATCAATATGTGGCAGAGGGAAGTCGTCTTTCGGACTTGCTTTATTCAGATCCCTGTAATTCACACACATCCTAACTTTACCGTCCTTCTTGGGTACTGGCACAATATTGGCAACCCAATCTGGATATTTTGCAACTGCCAAGAAACCTGCATCTAACTGTTTTTTAACCTCATCTCGAATTTTCAAAGCCATGTCGGGTCTCGTTCTTCGAAGCTTTTGTTTGATAGGTGGACAATCTGGCTTAAGTGGCAACTTGTGAACAACAATGTCTGTGTCTAGGCCAGGCATATCTTGATACGACCACGCAAACACATCAATATATTCTTTTAACAACTCAATCAACCCCTGCTTAACCTCTGTCCCAAGCAATGCACCAATCTTGACCTCTTTCTTGTTTTCATCTGTACCGAGATTAATTAAGTCCACCTGCTCTTTATGCGGTTGAAGTTCTGTGTACTCATACTCAATCAATTTTGTCAGTTCAGCGGGTACTTCAAAATCTTCTTCACCCTCGTCTTCAGCTTGATTGATGGGTGCATCCCAGTTAGGAGTGTCAATAAAGTCATTGGATCCAACAAGGTTTGCGATGTCTCTGCATGATGGAAGGCTTACTTAATTAAAATGCTCGAAGATATGTAAGATAAGAAATGAAATGCTATTTTTTGTTTTATTTTTGAAAAAGGTTGCCAACTTCATTTTTTTAAAAAAGTGGAAACGAAAAACACAAATGAACCAAAGTGGAATTGAACAAAATGCCTTTATTAATATCCCTTTTAAAAATGAAAGGTGGCCCAACAAAAACAACTCTATAGCCCTGGGCAAAGCTACGGATTTTTTATTTGAAAACATAAATGAAAATGCTAAAAATTACTTTGACAATGGAAAAATAACAGGGATCTCTACGGCCTCCCAGTTGTTCAAAGCTGTATCACCCTTAAACACCAGGTTGCTCAGGTCTTCATCTTCCTCACAGTCGCTGACGACATTGACTTGGAAACCTCCGCTGACAAATACCTCTTGGATAACCTTCGGACGCCCTTCGACAGTTGTGGCAGCTCCATTCTGGGTTGGTTTGTAACCCAACCCAAAGCGATCAGTCTTGGTCTTGACATCAATTACCTCTCCCCAACCTTCCGGAGTGCCCCTGTCAATTGTTGATTTGGTACTCTTCAGAGATGCAAAAGATGGATTACCCTGGCCCACTGTTTCTTCGACTTCTAATAGAACGGCATTGGCGATCTCGAGTGCTTGAAAGGAGATTTCCAAAGCAGTCTCATCGGCCTCGATGTAACGGAAAGAAGACAGGTTACTGACCATCAGATCCTCCTCACCGTGTATAATAACCAACTTTTCATCGATCACAAACTTCATCTTTTGATGTAACGTTGAGGTTACTGCCCCAGCGGCATGAATCCACGGCCTTCCAAGTAAGCAGCTGTAATTGGGATTAATGTCCATGACCTGGAACGTGATATTAAAGACTTGCGGCCCAATTAGGATAGGAAGCTCAACCTCTCCCATTACCGACCGGCGAGAACCATCGAAAGCCTTGACAATCAAAGGAGTAGGTTTCAACACAGTCTCTTTGAAAACCAACTTATCAAGAACCCTCTTGGGTAGAACATTCAAAGAAGAACCGGTGTCCACTAGCACTCTTGCTAAATTGTCCTCCTGACATCTCACTGATATATGTAAAGCACGATTATGATTCAGACCTTCCTTTGGTAACTCTTCGTTGCTGAAACTAAGGGTGTTACATGCGGTCAGATTGGCAATCACACTATCAAACCGACTGGTGCTGATATCTTGATCCACATGTGCTTGAGTCAAAACTTTCTGCAAGGCCATCCTATGAGCGGGTGAACTCATCAACAGAGATAAAATCTAAATCTTGGAAGGAGTTTGATGAAGTTGATCGATAACTTTATAGTCACTTTTCTTGATGATCCTCAAAAACTCAGCATCTTCATCATTCGTAACGGCTCCCTTACCTTTGTCTTTGGCAGGCACTGGGATACTAGTTGTTTCCTTAGGTGGAACCTCATTGAAACAGGGAGTATACACACGGCCACTGCGAGTCATCCTGCTTGCCTCTGCGATATTGGTCACAGTGTCCTTAACCTCTTCATTTGGAATAATCTTCCCAGACTCCTTGTCAATCATCGTCACGTCATATTTCCAAGGCACAGCTTTGGGATCACTGAAAGGAAACGGACTTGGTCTTCGAATAACTATAGGCTTAGGCTGATTCACCTCAGGGATAGACGACTTTGGTATATCGAACACGGGATTGGCAGAACTTGCCCCTGACAGATTAAACACTGGTACCTTACCCTTTGATTCAGGCTGATGGAAGACAGGCTCAACCATAGCGACTTCATCCTTCTTGGCTTGGCTTGTCACTTGTAAAACACCCTCGTTAATCAACCTCTGAACGTCATTCTGAACCAACACACAACCCTTAATGCTGGCTTCACAACTTACGCATGCAACGTGGGAAGTATCTACCAGACCGGCTTCAAACAGTTTCGAATGGAATATCTTAAGAGGAGTCTTAATCTGAACAACATCAAGGACATAACCTTCCTCAGAATCGGCACTAATGGCATTAACACTCTCATGGTTAGGAAAAGGGTTCTTCTTAACATTCGGTTGAGGATCTTCAAATGACAAAATCTTCTTTTCCAATAAATCCCTGACAAGATTTTTGAGAGCATAACAGTTCTCCAGATCATGACCAGGCGCACCCTCATGAAATAAACAATGAGCAGCGGCGTTGTAATTGGCGGGTAGAGGATTAGGAGGCGGACCCAAAGCTCGAGTAGTAATTAGACCTTGCTTGACTAATGAGGGATACAACTCGGTGAAAGTCATTGGAATTGGCGGACAAGGTTTATACGGTCTCTTGTTAGGAACATTCTGGCGAGGAGCTGGATTCCTTGGCTGTTGATGGGCAGGAGCGTTGGGCGCCTGTTGATAGTTAGGAGGCGGATAAACAGGAGGTTGTTGCATAGGTTGATACATAGGGGCATGTTGATTGAAGGAAGGCGCAACAGCTGCCACATAGGGCTGTTGAGCATATTGGATCGGGTACCCTTGAGGTTGAGCATAACCTTGCGGATATTGATAAAATTGGTCTCTTCGTCTACCAGAGGATATAGCATTAGTCTCACCTTCTTTCTTCTTCTGAGAGCTATACGAAGGTTTCTTCGGCTGATCCTTTGAAGCACCATGAGTATTTGTCATTTTACCGCTTTTCATACCTAATTCAATCTTGACACCCACAGCAACGATGTCAGAGAAATTCGAAGTCACACTACCCACCATCCTCTCGTAAAATTCTGGACGAACCGTGTCGACGAACCAATCAGCTAACTCTTTCTCGGTCAAAGGAGGTTCTACTTGCGAAGCAATCTCTCTCCACCTTTGAGCGTACTCTTTGAATGACTCATAACTCTTTTGTGACATACTCAACAACTGTCTTCTGTCAGGAGCCAAATCCATATTGTACTTGTAGTGCTTGATGAAAGCGTCAGATAAATCTTGGAAACTCTTAATGCGAGACTGGTCCAAAGTTAAGTACCACTTGGAAGAAGCACCCTTCAAACTGTCTTGGAAGCAATGAATCATCAATTTATCGTTTTCCACATGGGCAGCCATTTTGAGATAGTACATGATCAGATGGCTCTTAGGGCACGTGGCACCTTCATAGCGATCGAAGTTCGGAGTTTTGAACTTCGGGGGAATAACCAAACCTGAGACCAAACAGACGTCCCTTGCAGCAGTCCCAAAAATTTGATCGCCCTCTACCTTTTCCAATCTTTGGGCGATAGTGTCTACTTCCTCACGAAGCTTGTCATGTTTCTCATAACCTTCAACGTTCTCATCAAGATTATCAAAGACTGTCTCATTGAAATACGGTTGCACACGGGTGTGCACAACAGGTGGTGCAAAGATAGGAGCCCCCCTAGAAACTTCAGAAAATAAAGGAACGGCTTGCTGAACAGGCTGATTAATCGGAACAGTGGCTTGATGAGGCACAAAACCTGGAGCAAGACCATAAGGTGGGTCCCTTGCTACGGTCACATTTGGTGGAGGGTCCACAGTAACGCCGGTAATCTCGGAAACAACAGTGGGCTGGGTATCCATCTTAGCATTCATGACATGTAACAATTCCATCATACGCCCCATACCCCCTCGCAGGTCTTCAAGTTCATTGCTAAGGCGATCAATCTCTTTTGTCTGATCCTCCATTCTCTTCCGAGTTTGAGCTCTGGTGTTGTACTGGTGCCGAGGACTCAGGGTGACGAAACTGGAAGGCGAGAGAACCGAACATGAGAAGACGGAAGACACATGCAATGCAAGAAAGTATATGATGCTATGATGCAAATGCGAATGAAGATTTCATGGAATTCAAACATTTACGAATGTCGTGGGATACCAAAAAAATTTTCCTTGTTTTTTCCATTTTTATTTTATCCCGCGATATAAATGATGTTTGAATTCCATGAAATACAACGCAATGGGATGCTTTATGGATGCCATGCACATGAATACACAAAACCCTAGGTTAAAAGTCATGAGTGGAGTTAAGGTCTACCCATCCCCAAAAGGAGTGTACTATAGGTTAGTTGTACCTGCCGAACAAGGTTCTACAAAGTGCCCAAAGTCATCAGCCCATCTTGCGGATATTATCGACCTTCCGATTGACTCGGGGGTTAATAATATTCTCAAGAGAACCTCTTTTGAGTGTAGTATCGCGTAGCAACCGTTGTAGGATTACTCCCACATAGTTCCCGCACTACGTCCTAAATAAGGCCAAGGTGGTGTTAAGGTACTACGGTCCTCAATATCACAGACTCCAATCGACCATGGAAAAAGTTTTCACGATTATACTCGATCAACCGAACCATTTTCAAAAAGGTCTCAACTGAGCGGTGATTCTCGAATCAACTTAGTCGGGATTCAACTCCCGGTAAGCCTCATCGAATATATCCCCATCCTATAATAATGTCACTAGTCCGGGCGTAGGACTTATCTCACAACACAAGGAACAGCCCCAAACCAGGACACAAATATATACATGCAAAATAACAAACAAGTAGCAATAAATATGAACAAATTAGGGATAACCCTCAAAAATTAAGAACATGTCCCCAGTGAAGTCGCCATTTTCTGTTGCGGTGGAAATAGGATCACAAACTATTAATGAGTTTGAATCGTAATTCAATTCACAACCGCTCTTTGATTTATCCGAAGGACAAGGTCAAAAAGGGAAAACCTATTTTGCATTGTAAACACAATGCGGGGAAAGATCTAGGGTTCGGGGGTTGGTTAAATTTAGGGAAGGTATTAGCACCCTAAACTTCTGTAGTACTCTACAGGAACCTTTTGTTCAAATGTTTACTATTTGCTTTATTCATTTGCTTAAGGTATATGTACTAAGGGATTAAAAGTGAGAAAAGAGACCTAAGGGGTTAATTCTAAGTTTACTCGGCAAGACATCGCATCTTGTGCCTACGTATCCTTACGGGAGTGGAATCAGAGTAACCGTAGTTCCCCTCAAACGGGAGGTTAGAGACTTCTTGACTGTGGTCAAGGTCTCAAGGGGAATAAACGCATCTTAAGGACACGCTTACGCGGAGTGTAGAAACTCCAAATCTCTACGTTGAAATGTTAAGTTGTAATTAGGGTTAAATTAGGTTAGGGATTCCGCGGCGGGAAACCCTAAAATGAGCGCGGCGACTCTTTGACCTAAAGCTAGGGGTAGTTTTGTAATTTTGTCTACGGCGAGACATTTGTGGAAATTAGGGTTTGGAGTTGAGGACTATTGACACGGCGGTCAAACGGCTAGACCTAATTCCTTCGGAGGTGTAGTGTGACAGAATAATTGATGAATGTGTGAGAAATTAATCATACAAGCAGAGAAATAATGACAGAAATTAAAACCATACACGCGGAAATTTAAAGGCAGAAATTAGAACGGATTATTAGGGTTCGCGAGGTTACATGAGAGGAGCAGTTACAATATGATATTAAAATTTAAATCGAACGATGGTAAAATAAGTAACAGTAAGCGCAATAAACTGCAAAACGAACAAACAATGTCAGAGGGCAGTATTGTCAGATGGTGACGAAATAAAATTATGCATCTTTTTGTGGTTTTATTTTGTGATATAAACTTTAATTTGAATTAAAATTAATATTACTTTAAATCTACCCTAAAAACCTTCTTAACCTAAATATTGTTTTTTTTTCTCTCAAAAATGGATTTTAATGTATTTATTTAAAAACAGTTTCTTATTATATAAAAAAATAGTTTTTCTTTGATTTTATCCTCCCTTTTTTAAAACAACAATTTTAATATTTGCTAAAAAAATTTATTAAAATTCCAACTAACTAATTAAAAAAGAAAAATAAAAGGGTTTTTTAAAAAACAATTTAAACATAAAAAAAAGGGGGTTGGGCCGGTAATCACTTCCGGACCCAACCCGGTTGGTGTATGTAACAAAAAACCAAGACTAGGGTTTCAGAACCCTCTCATCTTCGCGGCGCCGTTTCTCTCATTCATCTTCTTTGCTTCGTTTTGCTGCGATCTGGTTCCCTAAAAAACCTGAAAACACACAAATTTACACCGTCAAATGTGAAAGGTGACGCACTCGTCGCTTACGTTTTGAATGATGATGATTTTCCGGTGAGTTTCTGAGGTTTCAATGGTCGATGATGACTCCTTGTCTGAGGCTAGAAGGTGATCGCCGTTGATTACCCGCCGTCGGTGAAGGCAGTCGCGGTGGTCACGGGAGTTTTGCGCGAGGGTTTCGTTGTCCCTCTTTTTCTCTTCAATCGCGCGGTCGCTAGGGCTTTGCTTGCGATTGTTGTTCGCCGTTCTTTCGTGTTCTCCGCCGTTGTTGTCTTTTGATCCTTTTTCGCTAGGGTTTCACACAGGTGACATTATTCTTTTATATCCTTCTCTGATTTTCTCCTTTTGGGCTTGGACCATATTTGTTATTATTACTGATACGATTTGAGGAGATTGTTTGGGATTGATTTGATTTCCTGATTGAGATCCTTTGGAGATTTTCCTATTTTTCGGATTTATGCTGATTGGATTCGCTTTGATTTTATCTGGATTTGCTGGATTCGTTTTGATTTGTGGATATCCAGTTTCTTCGTTTCCTTGATTGGATTGAATTGGATTTCTCTGACATGCTTTGGATTTTATTTTTCAGATGTGGAATGGGATCCCTTGTTCACAATGTGGATATCCAATTGCTGAGCCTTAATGAATCGATACCTGTTTTGATAGCTTGTGGATTCACTCGCATTCTGAAATGATATGGTTTTTTGTGAACTTGTTTCGTTCAGTTTGGTTATCAGTTGGAATTCACTTATTTTTCCTCTTCTTTTTTCAGTGAATTGATGCTAGTGTTTCGACTTAGTCAGAGTGGCCGAGTGAAGGTTATTGGCGATGATGACCTTAGGGTCTGAGCCAATTGATTTGGATGCCTTAGTGGTAACGACCTTCGGCTTGAACAACAATTACTGTATGCCACGTAGTTCGATGTTTGGTAGGGAATTAGTAACGGCTTCGGCCGTGGCTCTCCCAGCCACTCGAACGCTTATGCCCGATGATGGTTAGCTGAGGGCTGATATAACTTCGAATCTCTTTGTTGTTTCCATTGTTTTCATGCAGTTATCAGTTGGATGGCCTGGTTCGGATTTGGTATGCTTCAATTAATCCAACCATCTGTTATGTTCTCATTCGAGCTGCTTTGTGATAGTCTGATTCTTTTCTGATCTTATTCGAACTCGGTTCTTTGTGGTAATAAGGGCATTGTTTAGTTACCGTGGATGTTATTTTGACCCCTCTGGTTTTCGAACCACCTGTTTACTGATACTATCAACCTTTTAACTTTTGACTTTCTTGTGTAGTTGAGCGGGTCTACGGCGCGTGTTGCCCAGATATGCCCTCTATTGATACTCATTTTTGGCGCAAGGGTAATGCTTCCTTGACTGAACCAAAGCCTGTGTGTGGGGCCATGATGTTTCGACTGAGCCCTTCATATGGTCTTGTTTTCAATGTGCTTAGAGGTTTTGAGGTAACTTGATCGCGGGATCTTACTGATACAAACTGAGCTTGACTCTGATGGTTTGCTGAATCACACTTAGTCTCCTATCTTTGGTTAACTTGAACTCGATTTTCTCGCACTTGTTGTTCTACTTTCTTCGAGCTGGTTCAGCGGCTTGCGAAGTGTTAGACTTGGTCCTTCCTTTTTTATGAACATGTGCTGGTTTTGGTACCTTGTGAATTGAAATGTTTATCTAACTTTGAGCATCCTGTGAGTTGTTTTGTTTATGCAGCTTATAAACTGCTTTGGCTTTGAGTTCTGTGATCAATTTTGCACTGATGTTGTTGTGGAATTTCAGGTGTTGAAAAAAAACTTGAACACAAAGTGGCTCATACCCGTCGGCATCCGGGTTTATGACCAAATTGATTGTGCTGCTTTAACCTTGTATCAGTCAACTTGGTGAATGGATCCAAATACGGAAAAAACGAATCTGTCCCACTTCTTTTATCTCTATCTCTCGATTGTCCCATATGATAAGAACTGATGTTACCTGATCTGACGCCAACGGCGCGGATCGGTAATGGGGGTAGGACGCAGCTTCGGTTGTGCCACTCCCGGCACTCGATGATGACAATGTTCTGAGAGTGTCAAATTATTTCTCCTGACATTTTCTTCTATTTTCTTTGTTTTCATTGTGCAGGTAATCGGATAGCGAGTGACGAGCGTGAAGCATCAGCACAACCCACATGACTTAGAACCTTAGGAAATACCATTTTGATTTTCTCTTTTGTAACTTGTAATAAAAAATATTATGAATAAATTCAATGATATTCTTTATCCAAATTACTTCCTCTTTGTAAATCATGATAAAAAATTATGAATAAACTTCAAATTTCTATCCAAATTCATTTTACAAATTGTAATAATAATAATAAAATATTATGAATAAAATTCACATATCTTATTAAAATCATTTTCCAATTTCTTTTCCATAATTTAATTTGCTGCAAACACCTCAACCTCCGATTAAACCTCACCAGTCAATTATCCCTGAATAAAGGTTGAAATTAATTCGATCCAATCTTGCATAATAAGCTTAGTACCCTCAACATGAATAAGTTCCATTAATCAGTCGGAGTTTCACTGTTTTTCTTTTAGAATGAACGGGAAGATAGAAGAATGAATTCTTGCCAAAACCATGTTTCCCAGACCAGATTCTCGCATCGCCTTGAACCCAAACAAATTGATATCTTAACATAATCAACCCACGTAAATAAATGACTCAGGAATAAAACCTCATTGGGCCCAAAATTACGAATTATGCTTCAAAATGACCAAAACGCCCCTAGGGGTAATTCCTGCAAAACAACTCGCGCTCAATAATTGGTTAGTGATTAATGGATGCAAAAAATGAAATGTCATGCGCCATGACTGTCTAAATGTAAGGGTAAAATTTGGGGTATTACAGAGTGTCATACCCCAAATTTTACCCTTAGATTATTAGGGTCATTTCGCATTTCATTTCATTCTGCATTGCGTTTTAACTAACCGCTAACCGGTTTGTTCAGTCTGTTGTCGTTGCGGGAAAATAACACCGGGTGCAATTTAATTTATGAAGGGAAAAAGGGTCATTAATTTGCAGTCTGTTGACAATTATGAAGCAAAGTAATGATGCGACTTTTATCTGAGAATGGGTTGAATTTTGCATCAGGCCTCGTGACACAATACATTTATTCGAAAACCAGGATTTGGTCGTCAGTTGGATTTTAGAAGTGCTATTTGATTCATAAACCATATGGAACTGAGTGCGTTGAGATATAAGTGAATTCGGGTTACATCGGTGCGAGAATCTGCTTCGAGGAATTTATTCTAACAGACGCACAGTTTCCTGTTTTCTGCTAGTGACCAGTCAATTTTAAAGGAACGGTGGAATTTCGGTTCGCGTTGAATTTATAATGAATATCAATTGGGTTGATCACAGACATCAGTTGAATCGATTCCAGTTGCAACGACAAGTTATTCAAGATACGGTCTGGATGTTAAATGCGGAAGAAAATTCATTAAAAAGTGGATCTCTCTGTTTATCTGTTTAAGAGCAATATTCACCAATTTTTATTATCGAGTGTGAATCAATGTGTAGGGGATTAGGTGGAACTCAGAAGTTACGTTGGATGTAATTCAATGCTAAGTTGTGCAAGACATTTAGCTGTCAAATTTGGATGTTGAACGTCAAAGTTTATTCGGATGAGTTTATCCAGATAAATTTAATCGGAGAATAAAAATTCAGTTTATTAAAAATTGAATTTATTTATTCAAATTCTATACACTTTTTATTACAATATGCTTAAAATTACAAATTAATTGTCCTAAAAAGTTTCTAAGAGTTCTTCACGCCGAATCTTCGAACCTGAAAAATCAAAGAATGTTAGAAAAATAGTCAACTAGTTCGAACTAATTTTATCAAAAATAAGTTTGTTTGTTGTTGTGATACCCTCAGTAAATTTTCATCATCGGATACGTCAGGAGGGGCAACAAATAAATGCCACCGCATCACCCGACTTTTAATTTCCGACCCCGGCACGAACCCGACAATATATGTTCAAGTTTGTTTCCGAGAGAGAGAAAAGTGATTATTCAGAAAAAGTGATTATTTGGAAAAAGTGGTTTTCTTGTTTTAGCCAAACAAGACATAGGAACATCCAAAATGCATAGAAACCAAATGGATATCCAAATCCATCAAGAAAAATGGATATCCAGTTCAGCCAACAACAACATTTCCAAAAATTCTTCTGTTCCTAAACTGAATCAAACGCAAAACTCTCCATGAAAAACGCAGCCCCTCCGTTTCAAAACCAAACCCTCAGCCAACCATAAAATTTGCAACAACAAATCCTTGAAAACAGCAACGAGTTCATCACAAAAATTGCAACAAATTAATACAACCCAAGCCTATAAAATCAAATCAAACAATATAAAATGGGTTCATCAGAAGGAGGAGAAAAAGGGGGACGAGATCAGAAGAGGATTGGAAGAACAAGAAGCTAAGCACATCAGCGAACCCACAACGGTAAAACCAGCATCACAATTATCATCAAATCAACAGGCAAAGCTTGAAGAGCATAGAGGTCCACCAGAAGGCGGCGACGGAAACCCCAAGGTTTCAAACGCCAGCCAAGCACAAACGGCGGACTCAGAGATGAAGCGACGTCGCCACCATCATCGTCCGTAACAAAAACACCGTCGACCACCATCATCGGCCAGCAACCACCACGCAGAGCCTCCTCAAACCCATAAAGGGTGAGCCACTCTTTTTCATGATTATTGCTTTGTTTTCAGGTGCCATGCGAAATGGAGAAGAAGAACGGGATAGCCATAGACGGAGAAACGGCAATGGCCTCCGCCGCATGCGAGAAGGAAAAGAAAAAATCAAGCGAAGAAGAAGAATGAAAAAGTGGAAAAAAGCTCAGAAGAGCTTCCATGCCCGCCGCGCAAGGAAGAAGAAGAATGGGGTTTCAAAATCCTAAAGTTTGTTTCAGCAAACTAACCCCTTTCCCCTTTTATTTCTTTTTCTTTCTTTTATTTTTTATTTAGTTTTTATAATTTTGTCTTATTAGTTTGGTTAATTATTAAAATTCTATTAGATTAATACAAATCATGTTAATTTTATAAATTAAAACCATTTTAAAAACCTTTTTTAAAACTTATAATTAAAAATCATTTTTAAAAAAATAAAAAACTAAAATTAAAACTATTTTTAAATTTTAATTTAAAAATCTAATTTGGAATTTAAAGTCTCAATTTAAAGATTAAAAATTCTAAAGTTTTAAAATTAACATTTTTAATAAATCTAATAAAATTTATTTATTTATTAGTTTATTGATTTTCTAATTAAAACTTTATAAAGATTAAATTATAATTTTTTAGAAAAAGTAATTTAAAACCAATCAAATTTAACTTTTAAAAATTAAAACTTTTTAGAAATTTCTATTTTCCCCCCTTTTAATTAAGACTAATTTTCCGATTAATCCTAATTTTTCTTTAAAGTTAACTTCTAACAAAAATGCTAAAATAAGAATGCTTAATATCCCCGTTTATTTTCATCTATCTTTTATGTCGACTTTCGTATTTCTCAGTTGTACAGTTTATTAATCCTTTATTTTTTCGCATTTCATTTTTTTTCATGGTTGTAATTTATGCGAGGACATCGTCGCTTTTCAATTCCTTTATTATTCTCGCGCTTTCCTATATTTCAATACTGCCGCTTATTTAATTTTTCATTTGCATTATTTATCAATAATTTCCCCTCCGAAGGATAGGTCTAGCCGTTTGACCTCCGCATCAATAGTCCTCATCTTTGACTCTTTCACTTTTCAAACCCTAATTGCTTAGGAGTCCCGCCGCGGACGGTTTCACCATTTACCCTAGCATTAGGATAAGGAGTCGCCGCACTCCGTATTAGGTTTCCTGCCGTGGAATACCTATCTTACCTTTTTCAATTCAATTCAACTTCAATATAGAGATAGGAGTCGCCGCACTCCACGTAAGAGCTTCCTTAGGAACGTTTATTCCCCATTGAAACCTTGACCACACTCAAGAAGTTTCTCTTCCTCCCTTTCAAGGGGAACTACGATTACTCTGATTCCATCCCCTACCCAGGATACGTAGGCACAAGATGCGAATCTTGGCGAGTAAACTTAAGGCTAACCCTTAGGTCTTTCTTTTCACCTTCTAACCCTTAGCATATACCCTTAAGAAGATAATTATAGCAAAATAGCAACATTAAAACAAGAGGGTCCTGTAGAGTACTACAGAAGTTTAGGGTGTTAATACCTTCCCTAAACTTAACCAACCCCCGAACCTTAGATCTCTCCCCACATTGTGTTTACGATGCAAAATTAGGTTTTTCCTTTCTTTTGACCTTTCCTTCGGATAAATTAAAGACCGGTTGTGAATCAAAGATTTGTGATTCAAATTAATCAATAATTTGATATCCTATTCTCACCGCAACATAGAGATTTGAATAAAGCAACTCCGAAAGATGATTTTCCACTACCACACAATGATATGCTGATAGATAATACTGCTAAGTTCAATATCTTTTCTTTTATGGATGGATTTTTCGGTTATAATTAGGTAAATATGGCACCTGAGGATATAGAAAAAAACAACGCTTATTACACCCTAGGGAACATTCTGTTATAGAGTGATGCCCTTCGGTTTGAAAAATGCTAATGCAATGTACCATAGAGCTATTACCACTCTGTTCCATGCTATGATACTTAAGGAAATTGCGGTCTATGTAGACGATATGATTTGTAAGTTGAAGACTGAAGAAGATCATATTGAGTATTTATTGAAGCTGTTTCAATATTTGAGGAAGTTTAAGCTCTGTTTGAATCCAAATAAATGCACTTTTGGTGTCCGCTCTGGAAAATTGTTGGGCTTTATTGTCAGCCAGAAAGGCATTGAAGTTGATCCTAGTAAAGCTAAAGCTATTCAGGAAATGTCTGTGCCAAAAACAGAAAAACAAGTAAGAGGATTCTTGGGACGTCTGAATTACATCTCAAGATTTATATCCAATATGACTGCCACTTGTAGGCCGATCTTCAAGCTTCTCCATAAAGATCAGGGTTGTGAATGGACAAAGGATTGTCAGAAAGCTTTTGGTACTATCAAAGAATATCTGCTTGAGCCTTCAATTTTGTCTCCTCCCATGGAAGAAAGATCGTTGATTATGTATTTGACTGTGTTGGAAGAGTCTATGGGTTGTGTTCTTGGTCAACAAGATGAATCTGGTCAGAAAGAATTTGCCATTTACTATTTGAGCAAGAAATTCACTGATTGTGAGTCTCAGTACTCAAAGTTAGAAAAGACATGTGCTTTAGCTTAGGTTGCCAAGCGTCTTCGCCAGAATATGTTGAATCATACTACTTGGTTGATATCCAAAATGGATCGGATCAAGTATATTTTTGAAAAGCCCGCTTGGATTGGGAGGATTGCTCATTGGAAAATTTTATTGTCAAAATATGATATCGAGTACCGACTCAAAAAGCAAAAAAAAAGGAAGTATTTTGGCTGACCATCTGGCACACCAGCCAATTGATGATTATCAACCCATCATGTTTAATTTTCTTGATGAAGATTTTATGTATTTAAAAGCTAAACATTGTGAGGAACCATTACCTGAAGAAGGGCTAGAGCCTGGATCCTGTTGGGCTTTGATTTTTGATGGAGTCGTTAATTCATATGGCAATGGTGTTGGGGCAATTATTGTTACTCCCCATGATTCTTATATTCCTTTCACTACAAGGTTGATGTTCACTTGCACGAGTAATACGGTGGAGATGAAGCATGTATTAAGGGCTTGGAAGAAGCTATTGATTTAAGAATTAAGATTCTTGATGTATACGGAGATTCAGCCATAGGGATTAATTAGATTAAAGGGGAATGGGAGACACGTCAAGCTAATTTGATTCCTTATCGAGATTGTACAATAAGGTTGTCAACATTCTTCAATAAGGTTGAATTTCACTATATACCCAGAGAAGAAAATCGAATGGTAGATGCTCTAGCAACTTTATCCTCCATGATTATAGTGATGGATGGAATGATGTGCCTGGAATCAATGTCATGCATCTTAATAGACTGGCTCATGTGTTTGTTGTATAAGAGGTTGATGATGATAAACCTTGGTATTATGATATTAAATTCTTTCTTCAGAATCAAGAGTTCCCACTTGGGACATCCCATAAAGACAATAAGGCTTTGAGAAGATTAGTTGGTAACTTCTTCTTGAATGATGACGTTTTGTATATAAGAAATTATGACATGGTCTTGCTCAGATGCATGGATAGACATGAAGCAGACATGTTGATGAAATAAATTTATGAAGGATCCTTTGGCACCCATGCCAATAGACATGCAATGGCTAAGAAATTATAAAGGGCAGGTTACTGTTGGCTGACAATGAAATCTGACTGTTGTAAATACGTGAAGAAGTGTCATAAATGCCAGATTTATGCTGACAAAATTCATGTGCATCCAACTCCTCTATGTTATCTCTTCTCCATGGCCTTTCTCCATATGGAGAATTGACATGGTTGGAATGATTGTGCCTAAAGCTTCGAACGAACACCGTTTTATTCTGGTGGCTATTGAATATTTTACCAAATGGGTTGAAGCAGCATCGTTTGCCAATAAGACTAAGCAAGTAGTGGTTAGGTTTATCAAGAACCAAATCATCTGTCGGTATGGCATTCCAAGAAATATTATCACTGATAATGGGTCAAATCCGAATAACAAGATGATGAAAGAATTATGGGATGAGATTGAGCATCATACTTCTTCTCCTTACAGATCCAAAATGAATGGGTCTGTTGAAACTGCTAATAAGAATATCAAGAAGATCATCCAGAAGATGGTTGTTACATATAAGGACTGGCATGAGATGCTCCTTTTTACTTTGCATGGATATCGTATATCTGTCTTCACTTCAACATGGGAAACCCATTTCTCTCTTATGTATGGTATGGAAGCAGTGCTCCTAGTAGAAGTTTAATTGTATGAGGCTGGGTGGTGCCAGAATAGATACGATCAGTTGAATTTGATTCAAGAGAAAAGAATGACGGCCTTGTATTATGGACAATTATACTAGCAAAGAATGAAGAAAGCATTTGATAAGAAGGTTCGACCTCGTGTGTTCAGAGAAGGCGATCCCGTGCTAAAAAAGATCTCGAATTTTACCATTGATTCTAGGGGCAAGTGGACTCCTAATTATGAAGACACATAAGTTATTAAGAGAGCCTTATCTGATGGTGCATTGATTCTTACAACTATGGATGGTGAAGAGTTCACTCGTTTTGTGAATGCCGATGCAGTTAAGAAATACTTCGCCTAAAAAAATAAAAAGATTAGCTCACTAAGTTGAAAACCCGAAAGGGTGGCTTAGGCAAAAATCAACGTCTCGGTGGACTGAAAACCTGAAAGGGAAGTCCAGGAAAAAGTTAGAGACAAAAACAGAAATAATCATCTCGGTAGATTGAAAACCCGAGAGGGAAATCTAAGCAAAAGTTAGGGATTATGTAAAGTAATTGCATTCGACCAGTCTTGATCAATTGGAGCAACATCGGCTGTCATTGTTTCTCATTCAACCATTCTCGACTGAAGTTTTGAGCACGGTGAAATTCAAAGTTGTTAGGGAGAATAGTGGTCATTGTATTTCAATGTAGCCATTTCCATTGCATTTACCATTTTTCAAAATTTGTAATGATCCATGAAGTCATGTCATTTGAGGACTAATATTCTATCAATAAAATTTGGGCCTTCATCCCTTTGTTTGCAATTCTTATTTGTTTCTGTTTACAAATTTTCATTTATTTTTTATGATGATTTTTGAAACAAAATATGAATAATTGACTGAAATTTTGAAAATTTATAAAATCGATTTCTTTTAATTTATGAATACAAAAAGGAACATCAACGGTTATTCCAAAAACGGTAAGATCACAAAGCGTAAAACTTGGTGTTTTCCCCAGTGGAGTCGCCAGAATGTGTTCTTCTTTTCTCCAGTAGAGTGCATTTTGACATTTCCTAGTAGAGTCTGTTGATAATGCCTCGACAGGATTTATAACTTGGTTCCCTCTTTGGTTGACGATGGTTTTCCTCGAGACTTGTTACAGTATGATGAACTTATAAGATCCAATAGGTCCCAGGTGAGTTCTAGTGCAGGTTTCCTCCATGAAGGTTCCATGGTTTAAGGATTGGCAACAATTTTGCTAAAACATGGTTCACAGTAGGATGTTGTGTATGATGTTGTAACATGCTTATCAGTTCATCTTGAGAGAAGATGTTCAAACAGATGTTGTAACGTATTACACCAGAACATCTGTTATGATTATTTTAATTCTTTATAGATTTGTTTTAAATTTGTGATACTTCTTTTGGAATATATCTCAGTAATTTTCGTAGGTCAAGAAAGAGTTTATCAGGAACAAGTTTCTGTAACTCCAATTGTGCGCAAATTGCTAAATTTGGAGGATGAGACCTTTTAGGAAACTTTTCCTGTTATTGTGGAGAAGATTTTGCAGAGGGTTTAAAACTGACATAATGGAATTAATTGAAGAGCCCAAGACCATACTGCACGATGTAACAACCCAAATTTCATTAAATAATTAATTGTAGTAATTAATTTATTTAGTGGGATTTTATGTTAATATTGGAATTAATTTTTATTAATTGGAATTAATAGAGAATTGAAAGGAAATTGGAAGGAAGGAAAATAAAGGAGTATATAAGTGAGGAAGAAAAGAAAAGAAAGTTAGAAACATTTGGAGAGAAAGAGGAAAGAAAGAAGAAAGAAGAGAAAGAGAGGAGAAGAAGAGGAAAAGTGGAAATCATCAAGAACCAACATCAAAGCTCCGATTAATCGAGGTAAGGGTGAGAAATGTTTCTATTTGATCATTGCATGATGTTATGTATGTTGGGTTGGGGTTTTGGTAGAGTTTTCATCACTTTCCAATTAGGGAAAATGTTGGATTAATCGGTAGATTGATGATTTAATCGGTTGGAACTGAGTAATAACGCCGTAGAATAGTCGGGTAACATGTATTGATGTTATTTGTACTGATTTGGATGTTCAAGGTTTGGTTGATGATGGATTGATGAAGGAGAGGCAGAATAGGGTTCTGTTCTGTGTAGGTTCGCTGGCTCTCGCCAGGCGAGCGAAGGCGAAGCTTCGCCAAGCGAAGCCCAGCGAATGCTGGCGAATAATTATGATTAAGTCCCAGTGGACTTTGCTGGCGAGTTCGCCAGGCGAGGTTGGTTAGCGAAGGTTCGCCCAGCGAAGGTGCTGGCAAATGGTGGCGAACAAAGTCAGTAGCTACTGCCTTTGGCTCGCTGAGGGGTTCGCCAGGCGAAGGCCCAGCGAGTATTCGCTGCGAGGGTTCGCCAGGCGAATGGAGGCGAATCAGACAGCATTTTTATTTTGCTGTGTTACTCATGTGGAGATGGTTTGGTTGTTTCACATAGGTGGATACCTTACGATATGAATATAGATATGATCTATTGTGATGATGTGTGTTGTGGGTAGTCTTCGGGCGTGAATCCTAGTTGATATGTGATGCGCATTAATTGTGATAATTAGAAATACATGGGAATATAATGATGAATGTATGTGTATTGTCTAATGAATTGTGAGTGCATATTTGTATGCGATTGTTGTGTAAATGCATGGGAACATATGGGATATGTGTGCATTGTTGTTGAATATGATGATGATGATGGGTGAAATGAATACATTGATAAATGTTTGATATATGTTGTATGTGCAACCATGATGAAATTCTCGAAGGGGTGAATTATCCGAATGCATGGGATTAAGACGCGGGAACGGTCTTAAGTGCATTTATTGTGATTGGTTGATTGTACATGCATCATTCAGTCAAGAGGCAATGTCTGTTAGTTTCGTGGAAACTAGTGGCTTGTCCCAAACCTAGAAGGGTGGGTTTGAAGCCTAGGGGACGGGCTTGGTTGTTATCGGTCTAGAAGGGTGGACCCGGTTTAAAGTAAAAACCGAAAAATGATAACAAGTTATCGGTCTAGAAGGGTGGACCCGGTTTAGAGTGAAAAACCGAAAAAGATAACTAATGTCGGTACCGCATAGCATTGAGTTGCATTGGATATGTTGAGTCACATTGCATAATATTGTTGTTGTATAAATGTGCTTGTGAATGATTGTGAAATTAAGCATGAAGGGATGTGCTTGTGAATGTTCATAATGTTGATATATGTGAACGCGATATAATTATGATTATGAGAATGAAGTGTGGTGAGAAATGTGAATAAGTGTTATATGATTACCTATATATATGTGATCTTATGCCTTGATTATTATGGTTATATTTCTCACCCTTCTGCTGTTTTATAATGCTCTACGAGGCATTGCAGATTAGGATGCTGGAGTCTCTTTTGTGAAGTATTCTTCATTCTTTTGAGTCTGCTGCTCTGATATGTAATACCGGGTAGTTAGACTAGTATAGTCATTCTTTTGTGATGCATTGCGATGTATCAGTTGATGTGATCGTGTAATCTAACTGATATGATGTATTAATTTGGATTAACTTATGTGTACGTGGATTAATATTTTGAAAACGATTAAATGATTTGATCTTCCACTTAATTTTGAAAATGTTACATATCTTGTGGAGAAAAATGTGAAAGTGTTTTATTGGTGAAATTGTGGCATTCTTCTTTTATACCTTATTATAAAACCTTTTTACTCTGATAATTTGTATGTGCTTAATTGTTTTATATGCATTTATTTGGGGTATAGAAGGGGGTGTTACAATAGTGGTATCAGAGCAGGTCGGTCCGTCCGGCCAAGTTATTAGAGTGTTTTTCCTGTGTGTTATTGATATGCGTGTGTTGCATTATCAATATTGGTCGTTCTTACGTGGTTCTGTTGCTGGAATTAGTAAGATGGTTGCAGGAAGGAACGACGAAGCGATTGCGGAGGCATTGACGAGATTGGCGGGGGAAATTGGGCAGAATCCTCCGGCCAATGTGAATGTGAGGAATCATGCTGATGATGGATTCCGTGCTTTGGGGAAATTCCAAAAGAATAACCCTCCGGTCTTCAAGGGAACTCATGAACCGGACAAGGCACAAATTTGGTTGAAAGCTGTGGAAAAGATTTTTCGAGTTATGAATTGCTCGGATGCACAGAAGGTGCAGTTTGGGACTCATATGCTCGAAGAAGAAGCCGAAGATTGGTGGGGTAATACTCGCCAAAGATTTAAGGAAGATGATATTGTGATTACGTGGGATTTGTTTAGAGAAACTTTTCTGGAGAAGTATTTTCCAGAGGATGTGCGGGGGAAGAAAGAGATCGAATTTCTTGAGTTGAAGCAAGGTAATTCGACGGTTGCTGAGTATGCGGCGAAATTTGAGGAGTTGATCAAATTTTGTCCTCACTATAATACTGGTAATGCTGAGAGGTCTAAGTTCCTCAAGTTTGTGAACGGTTTGAGACCCGAGATTAGACAAGCTATTGGGTACCAGGAAATCAGACGGTTTTCTGAGTTGGTTAACAAGAGCAGAATTTATGACGAAGACAGTAGGGCTAGGTCTAGCCACTACAAGAGCCTAAGTGATAAGAAAGGAAAAGGACAATTCAAAGGAAAACCTTACGTGACTCCTGATGATAAGGGGAAACAAAGGGTTGGTTTCGGTAAGAAACCAAGTGGGGGAGTTTCTACTCCGGTGAGATGTTATAGGTGCGGTGAAGAGGGACATTGTGCTCTTGAATGCAAAAGTGTTGAGAAGACGTGTTTTAAGTGTGGCAAGCCAGGCCACAAGGCTCTTGAGTGCAGAAGTGGTACGGGTGTGACTTGCTACAATTGTGGTGAGCAAGGACACATTAGTACAAAATGTGATAAGCCGAAGAAGAATCAAGGGAGCGGGAAAGTGTTCGCTCTATCTGGATCTGAGACTGCTAGCGACGATCGATTGATCCGAGGTACGTGCTTCATTAATGGTACACCTTTGATCGCTATAATTGATACCGGAGCTACGCATTCTTTTATTTCTTTAGATTGTGTTATAAGGTTGAATCTTGAGTTGTCTGTGATTGGTGGCGGTATGGTTATTGATACTCCTGCTATGGGTTCGGTAACTACACCGTATGTTTGCTTGAATTGCCCGTTGAGTATTTTCGGTAGAGATTTTAGGATCGATTTAGTGTGTCTTCATTTAGATCAACTGGATGTCATTCTTGGAATGAATTGGTTAAAATTCAATCGTGTGTATATTAACTGTTTTGACAAAACAGTTATTTTTCCCGACTCGGATGTTGAAAGGAAATTGTTTATGACGAGGAAACAAGTGAAGGAATCGGTACAAGATGGGGCTAAGGTATTTATGCTTATGGCAACTTTGAGGACTAGTGAAAGTGAAGAGATTGATGCTTTGCCCATTGTTAGAGATTTTCCGGAAGTATTCCCTGAAGAGATAAAGGATTTACCGCCGGAGCGAGAAGTGGAGTTTTCGATAGATTTGATTCCTGGAACTAGTCCGATATCGATGGCTCCTTATCGTATGTCGGCATCAGAATTAAAAGAGTTGAAGAGTCAACTTGAGGATTTGCTTGAAAAAAGGTTTATTCGTCCGAGCGTGTCACCGTGGGGTGCACCGGTGTTGTTGGTTAAGAAGAAAGAGGGTTCTATGAGGCTCTGTGTGGATTACAGACAGTTGAACAAGGTGACTATTAAGAATAAGTATCCACTTCCAAGGATTGATGATCTGATGGATCAGTTGGTTGGTGCAAGCGTGTTCAGCAAGATTGATTTGAGATCTAGGTATCATCAGATCCGTGTGAAAGCTGAGGATATTCAGAAGACGGCCTTTCGGACGAGGTATGGACACTATGAGTATTTCGTGATGCCATTTGGTGTGACTAATGCACCAGGTGTATTTATGGAGTACATGAATAGGATTTTCCATCCTTATTTGGATAAGTTTGTGGTGGTGTTTATCGACGACATCTTGGTTTATTCGAAGAGCGAAGGAGAGCATGTCGAGCATCTGAAGATTGTGTTATCTGTGCTGAGAGAGAAGCAGTTGTTCGCGAAGCTTTCTAAGTGTGAATTTTGGTTGAAGGAAGTTAGTTTCCTTGGTCATGTGATTTCTAGTAGTGGTATTGCGGTCGATCCGTCGAAGGTTGAAGCGGTGTCGCAATGGGAGACTCCGAAGTCAGTTTTTGAGATCAGAAGTTTTCTTGGTTTAGCCGGTTATTATCGGAAGTTTATTGAAGGATTTGCTAAGTTATCATTGCCGTTGACACAGTTGACTAGGAAAGGTCAAGCCTTTGTTTGGGACGCCAAGTGTGAAGCGAGTTTTCAAGAACTTAAGCGAAGGTTGACGACAACTCCTGTTTTGATTCTGCCAAATCCAGAAGAACCATTTGTTGTGTATTGTGATGCTTCTTTGATGGGTTTAGGAGGTGTGTTGATGTAGAATAACCAAGTTGTAGCTTATGCTTCTAGGCAACTCAAAGTGCATGAGAAGAATTATCCGACGCATGACTTAGAGTTGGCCGCCGTTGTGTTCGTGTTGAAACTTTGGAGGCATTATTTATTTGGCGCAAGATTTGAAGTGTTTAGTGACCACAAGAGTTTGAGATATCTTTTTGATCAAAAGGAATTGAATGCAAGACAAAGAAGATGGCTTGAACTTTTGAATGATTATGATTTTGGCTTGAATTACCATCCGGGTAAAGCGAATGTGGTAGCGGATGCGTTGAGTCGGAAATCGTTACACATGTCAATGATGATGGTGAAAGAGTTGGAATTGATTGAGAAATTTCGGGATTTGAGTTTGGTATGTGAGAGAACTTCTTTTGGATTTAAGTTGGGTATGTTAAAGCTTACAAGTGGTATTTTGGATGAAATTCGAGAAGGACAGAAATCGGATTTGAGCTTAGCTGATCGGTTGACTTTAATCAACCAAGGCCAAGGTGGTGATTTTCGGATTGATGAGAATGGTATTATGAGATGTCGGGATCGAGTTTGTGTTCCGAACATGGTTGAGCTTAAGAAGAGCATCCTTGAGGAAGGACATCGTAGCGGATTGAGTATTCATCCGGGTGCTACTAAGATGTATCAGGATTTGAGGAAAGTATTTTGGTGGCCTAGTATGAAGAAGGATATCGCGGAATTTGTATATTCTTGTTTGACTTGCTAGAAGTCAAAGATTGAGCATCAGAAGCCATCGGGTTTGATGAAGCCGTTGTTTATTCCTGAGTGGAAATGGGATAGTATCTCCATGGATTTTGTATCGGGTTTGCCGAGGACGCCGAGTAATTTTGAGGCTATTTGGGTTATCGTGGATAGGTTGACTAAATCTGCTCACTTTATTCCTATGCGTTGCGGTGGAAATAGGATCACAAACTATTAATGAGTTTGAATCGCAATTCAATTCACAACCGCTCTTTGATTTATCCGAAGGAAAAGGTCAAAAGAGGGAAAACCTATTTTGCATCGTAAACACAATGCGGGGAGAGATCTAGGGTTCGGGGGTTGGTTAAATTTAGGGAAGGTATTAGCACCCTAAACTTCTGTAGTACTCTACAGGAACCTTTTGTTCAATGATTACTATTTTGCTTTATTTATTTGCTTAAGGTATATGTACAAAGGGATTAAAAGTGAGAAAATAAACCTAAGGGGTTAATTCTAAGTTTACTCGGCAAGACATCGCATCTTGTGCCTACGTATCCTTACGGGAGTGGAATCAGAGTAATCGTAGTTCCCCTCAAAAGGGAGGTTAGAGACTTCTTGATTGTGGCCAAGGTTTCAATGGGGAATAAACGTATCTTAGGGACACGCTTACGTGGAGTGTAGGAACTCCAAATTTCTACGTTGAATTGTTAAGTTGTAATTAGGGTTAAATTAGGGATTCCACGGCGGGAAACCCTAAAATGAGTGCGGCGGCTCTTTGACCTAATGCTAGGGGTAACATTGTAATTTTGCCTGCGGCGAGGCATTTGTAAAAATTAGGGTTTGTGAGGTTGTAAGGGTTTGAAGTTGAGGTTGAGGACTATTGACACGGCGGTCAAATGCTAGACCTAATTCCTTCGGATGCGTAATGTAACAGAAATATTGCAATACATCAGCAGAAATTTAAACCATACATCAGCAGAAATTTAAATGCGAAAAGTAAACGCGATTATTAGGTTCGCGAGATTACAATTGAGATACAGATACAAATATGAATGAAACTTAAATGAAAATTCAATACACCAAATATGAACTGCAAAAAAATGAACACCCGTTAGTAAGCAAAGTCAAACAGCTATCAGATGAATTACGAGGCAATGAAGAGAATGAGATACAAACTCGAGATCTATTATTGTTTTATTTAATATTTAATGATTTAGCTTACAAAAGAATTTTAAAAAAAGTTTTATTTTTATGTTTTTAAAAAAGAGTTTTTCATTATTTTATTAAAAGAGTTTTTTCATTTTTATATTTACAAAAGTTTAAATTTTATATATAAAAAAAGGTTCTTTGATTATATTAAAGAAAGTTTTATTTTAAAAGGATTAAAATGAAAATGTTATATTATTTAAAGATTATAAAATTAAAATATAAAAAAAGGTTTTTTAAAACATAAAACAAATAAAAATAAAAAAACAAGACAAAGAAAAAAAATAAAAAAAAGGAAGAGGGTTGGGCCGGTCACCACATCCGGACCCAACCCGGTTAGTAGCTTAGTTGAGAAATGATTAGGGTTCTGGGAACCCTAATACTCCTTCGGCGCCGTTCACACATTCCTCTTCTCTCATCTTTCTCTCCTCTCTTCACCGTTGTTGCACCCCAAAATTTGCCCTCACAATACAAGACTTTGTGTTCTAAGAAGGTTCACAAGGCTCACAAGTTCTCCAACAACTTGCATAACCTTTCATGAAGTTCATAAAGTCCACAAGCTACTTTATGAAGGTTCACAAGGTTCACAAGTCCCACAGTGCTTTCAATACCTTTCATGAGGTTCATGAAGCCCATAGATTGCTTCTTGAAGGTTCACAAGGTTCACAAACTTCTCAACATCTACAAGACCTTTCATGAGGTTCATGAAGTCCATAGGTTGCTTCTTGAAGGTTCACAAGGTTCACAAAGTTCACAATTGGTCAGAAGAGTTGACAATTCCCTCAGACAATGCACCTCCTAAGCAGTGCATCCAAAACTAGGGTTTTGACTTTAATCAGGCTAAATGGACTTCCAAGACTTCAAGGGAGCTTCATAACATCTTATATGTGTATAAGAACCCCCATGTCAAGTTTCAAGACTTTTCTCAAAAGTTTGCTCAGTCAGATGATCAGATAAGTCAAAAGCAGTCAATGCAGTTAAAAAGTCAAACTGAGGTCAACTGTGGTCAAACCAAAGTCAAACTTCATGATTTTTTGCCAACATCAAAGAGAGGTTGGATTTGGTTCCAGGGGTATTTTGGTCATTTTACGCAAATTCAGCTAATTCCTTGAAGACGGGTTGTTATTAAGTTCTGAGGCGTTTATCTACGTGGGTTTGATATCAATTTGGTTTGGAAAGTCTGATCTGTGGAACAGGGTTTAACAAGAGATCACTCTTCTATCTTCCAGTTCATCTTTAGAGGGACAACAGTGAAAACTTCTACTGATTATTGGAGCTTATTCATGTCAAAAGTATTAAGATTGGATCGGATTAATTCAAGGATATTCGACTGATGAATCGTATGTTGAGATGTTTGTGAATTAAATCATGGAGAAGAAATGGAAGATGATTTTAATAAATATGTGAAGTTCATTCATAATATTTTATTATTATTACAATTTGTAAAGAGAATTTGGATAGAAAGTTGAATTTTATTCATAATATTTCATCACGATTTACAAAAGGGAAATAATTTGGATAAAAAATGTATTATTGAATTATTTCATAATGCTTTTTTTTATTACAAGTTACAAAAGAGGCATATATCCTAAAAAGTCCTAAGCCCTAAAATTTCTAAGTATCCTTCTTGATGTCCTTTGAGCTTCTCCGCAAAGTCTCCGATTCACCTGCACATCAAAACAAAACAAACAGAATAGAAAAAAAAGACGTTAGAAAATTGTTTGACACTCTCAGAACATCGTCATCATCGAGTGCCGGGAGTGGCACAACCGAAGCTGCGACCTACCCCGTTACCAATCCATGCCATTAGCGTCAGATCGGGTAACATTGTTCTCATCATACGGGACAGCCGAGAGAGAAATAAATGAAGTTTTTCGAGCCGAAATGATTTGCGCAGATGTGGATTCTGAAGGGACCATCAGCCTATCAAGTAAATATGTGGCTTTTCTCGAAGCGGTTTCACAGCCAAGAGTAATTGGAAATACAAACTAAAGGTGCACAACAGAAACAATCAGAGGCAGCCATCATGTAGGCTCAGTCTAGCAACATCATCGCCTAAATCACCAAACTGTTTGTGAATCCAAACACTCCAGCCCTGAAACGATATAAAGGGGCAGATATTAGTTCAAAAGGACTGAGATTACGCGCCGGAAAAGAACCACACCAATAGCACCAAACTGAATGTCACTGAAATCAAACTGTACCAAATAAAAGCTCATAGGTTTCATAGTTAAAATCAAGTTCAGTTCAGAAGAAGCAGAAGTTGGTTAAGCATAAAAGTGAAGGACAAAAGAAGAATCTAAGCACCAATTCCGTCAAGTAAAACATGGTGACATTATCAAGTAAATTTCAAGATTGCTTCCAAACTGATACAAGGGTAAAACAGCACGGCCAATTCGGACTCAGACCCGGATGCCGGCAGGTCTGAATCGCGTTTGCTTTCGAAGTTTTCCAACACCTGAAATTCACCAAAACAACATCAGGATTCCACAAAGTGATCGACCAAACTCAGAACAGAAAAATGAGTTACAAGCTACACGAACAGGCAACAAGGTCTTATGAACAAGCACAACTCATGAAATACAAACCAAACTGCAACTAGTATCAGCACAGAAACAACACAAATTATGTTGAAGAATGGTTTCGTAATGAATCCGAGCAAACACAAGAAATATCAGGCATCGATCACGGCGACCTGTTTCGCATATCAAGTTCAGGGATCATGGAAGCCAAAGCCCCAAAATGGACCATAAGGAATCAGTTCAACGCAGCACAAATCATACCAGAAAAATGCAGAGAGAGTCAGGAAAGCGCATCAGCAACAGGCGTAAACTACACCCGCGTATCAGTTCAGGAGCCAAACAGGGCGCGAACCACAGCAGAAGGAACTGGGAAACAAGGCCCAAATCCATGATGGAAGCTATAACTGGACATTAGGATCAAATTGGATAACCGAAGGTGAGTCCATAAAAATCTACACCAGATGAATCAGAGGAAACAAGGCAAGCAGCAATAGGAATGGTAGCATCATGTTCCGATGGCTCAGACAGAGCGTCATCATCGCCGTATACCCCTTCTCGACATTTGATTCGACCAAAGCCTTAGCACCAGTTCTGAAAGAAGAAGAAGAAAAGTTAATGCGTGTTCGAAACAGTTAATCCAGAAGTCAGGAGCAAATATCCAACAAAACCAAATTTGAATATGGATACAAGCAATTTCCAAATTAAAACCCAATCCGTATTCAATCAAATACTGGGAAGATATCGCAAAACTGAGTTTGTGAGTCTGAAAAGGAAAGAAAAGATTCAATCAGCTTATCAGAAAAATAATCAAGCAAATCAAACAAAATCCATTACAAGTGAATCTGAAAAAGGAACGTTCGAATCAAATCAAAAAGATACATGTTCTGAAAACCCAACAAAATCAAGTCGTATCACAAAATCACAATCCAACCTCAGCAAAAATAACGCAAATCCAACATTATCAAAAAGCCCACAGATCAGAGAGAGTGATATAAAAGGGAACCACATCACCTCGTAAAAAACCCTAGCGGCCGCGAGAGAGAAAGAGGAGAAGGGTTTCGTCAAAGGTAATCATCAGAACGCAAACCAAGAGGCTGAGGAAGGTCCACCGACGCCGCCTCCATCCACGACGGGCAAACCTTCCCCGGAGGCTCAGTTCCACCATCATCGCCTCCTCATACGTCATCACCGAACCATTATCGAAAAACGTAAGCACACCATGTTTCTCTCACGATTGTTGTTTTTTTCTTTTCAGGGAAGATGGGAGGAGTCGAGAGAGATGAAGCAAGCGAGAGACAAGAGAAGCAAGAAGAATCATGCGCCGCGGGGAAGGGATTAGGGTTGTGAAACCCTAAGACCTTGTTTTGTTACACTTACACCAACCGGGTTGGGTCCGGAGGTGATCACCGGCCCAACCCCTTTTATTTTTCATTTTTACATTTTTTTGTTTTTTTATAATTAATATTATGTTAAATATTAAAATTGTTTTTAAAATAAATAAAATTAAAAACCTTTTTTATAATAATAAATAAAAAAAATCTTTTTTTATAAATAATATTAAAATCCACCTTTTTTAAAAATAAAAATTAGGTTAAAATAGTTTTTTTTTTAGGATTTGAGTAAATTAATATTAAAAATCCTATTTTAATTTAAAGTTTATATCATAAAAATAAAACCTAATTTTAATTTTCTATATAATTCTATGTATATATTTATTATAATTCTTGTAAATTTTTGTAAATAAAATTAAACCTTATAAATACTTAATGTAAAATTTTGTGAATGTGATTATTGATTATTTAAAATTTATTTTCATCATAATGTGTAAATATTTTTCTTAATAATTGTTAATATATAATTAGAGATAATTAAATTTTGTAAATGATTAAGAAATTTATAATTATGTTATATTTAGAACTTTATATTATAGTAATTATTTAATCATTTATGTTTCTAAAATAAAAATCAAATTTTATGTTTAATCACGTTATTAATTAGTTATTGTTGCTAATCATATTTTGTTGCTTATTATTATTTTGAAATTTCTATCTTATTATTTTTTCTAACTTTGTCTATTTTTCTAATTATTATTGTTTCAACTAATTATTTTCACTAACTTTATATTTCTACTAACCTTATTTAATTTTTCTTATTATTTACTAACCCCAATATTTTATTTACTTATTTGTTATTTTTTTTTATATTTATTTTGATTATATTTTACTATTTATTTTATTTATTATAACTTTGTAATTGCCTCTTGGATGTAAATTGTAATTATTTAATTATTATTATCATTATGGTTAGTAATTAGGGAGTGCTAATATGTATGATATTTAAAAAAATAAATTAGATCATTTTAATATAAGATAATTAAATTAAACATTTCACACACGTAAGTCGATTTTAATCGCCGTCTCACTTCCTAAGGATATCCCTCAAGTTGCCTATGAATATTGGTTAAGTGGGGTGTATAAAGCAAGTCCCTCAAAAAGAAAATCATCAAAGTCCCTTATGGTTGCCTTTACGAATCGAGTCCCTTTCGAAAAATGATGATAGTCCCTCCAGTTTGCTTATTACACCCCATAATGGCCTTCAAAAATCCAATTGTCCCTCACATGTCCCTCAACATCCAAAGTAAGGACTACCTACTCCATTTTAGTAGGGATAGTCTTACTAAGGAAAGGATAAAGAATAAGAAAGACCTTAAAACATTAGGGTAGGCTACTCCTAGATACTTGCTCACTTCAAAACTTTTTCACACTTAAACAAATTTCCAACAAAATTTTCAAACAAGTTTTTTTCACATCCATACACGGATTATTATTAAACTATTCTGAAATTTTTTGCTATTCACACACTACACTTTCAAAACAATTCAAAAGTGAGCTTAAGTACCTAAGAGCCCATGGATAACCATGGATGAAAAGGGTGCTAACACCTTCCCTTTTCATAACCTACCCCCCGGACCCAAAATATTCTCTAAGGTCTTTCCTGTTCTTTTATAACCTTTCCTTATGGATAAAATAAAAGTCGGTGGCGACTCTTGCTATCCGCAACATTGTTTAAAGTCAGTTCTCCCACCGTGTTACAGAACTGGCGACTCTGCTGGGGACTTATTTAAGAGGGGTACCCTTAGGAATTAAGATCACTTTAAATTGTTTGCCTTGTTTGCTTTATTATTATATTGTTGGGGTGCTCTTATGTGTGAAAGGTCCTAACCCGGATCTAGTGTACCTTAGGTAAATGGCAATAGACCAAGGAAACTGTACGACGTATATCGATACGGTTGATCTGGTGGCCATAGTTAGTGCGACTTCTTGGTTGGTGCTTATATTCCTTAAGTCAAGTTGAGGATAATATTGAGGCTGCCATATGTTGTCAATGCACTAACTGACTTTTAGAACCCTAGTTAACTCATCTTGGCCTTTAGAAAGTAGTGAGGTAACCGGCTTTGGTGCAGACTGAAGTTGGTTGACACTCGATACTACGCTCATTGAGATCTTAAACTTGGAGGGTTTTGGTTGGCAAGTAAGTTGCCTTCTGAACAACCACCCTTGTGAAGGATCAATGATATTGAGATCCCTTAGAACCTGGTTACTTTTGTAGGACAGGATGAACCATCTAACTTCAGGGGAGGGTACTTGCCTTTGAACCTCATGCAAGCCTTTAAACCTAGGGCTATGGTGTGACTTGTTTGTGTGTGCCACATGTTTGTGATTGAGCATGACATCATGACATCATCATGCATCATAAGCATATCATTTTCCCTAACCATTTCAAGGACCAAAGGATTTATCTTTGTTCTTTGTTGCAGGTCATGGCTTCTGCTCGTAGAAACACCATCAGGATCAACTTTGTAGGGATACCTGCTAAGCTCAAGGAGTTGGTTTCCCTAGTGCCTGATCATTCCCAGTTCAACAAGAGACATGGTCACTTATTGGATCTAGTTACTTCAGGGTTCAGTGAAGACATGATGAGTGTGCTGTTTCAGTTCTTTGACCCTAAGCACCATTGCTTTACATTTCCTGATTATCAGCTGGTTCCAACCATGGAGGAGTTCTCTAAGCTTCTGGGTATACCTGTTCTTGATCAGAAGCCATTCACAGGCTTAGAAAAGGAGCTTAAACCAGAAGTTATTGCTGCAGCTCTACATCTGAAGAAGTCTGACATTGTTCTAGAGACGAGAAGTGGAGTTAAAGGTATTCTTGCCAAGGTATTAGTGGATAAAGCTCAAATGTTCTTGAAGGCTATGAGCTACGATGCTTTTGAGGAGATCTTAGCCTTATTGATTTATGGCTTAGTGTTGTTCCCCAATCCTGATCAGTTCATAGACGTTCATGCCATCAACATATTCCTGAGTCACAATCCAGTGCCTACCTTACTTGGAGACATCCTACATTTTCTTCACACCCGTACTACAAGGGCAAGAGGAACTTTGATGTGCTGCATACCTTTACTTTCTAGGTGGTTTATTTCTCACCTTCCTCGCTCAGTAATGAAGAATGAGCAAGGGTTCAGATGGTCCAAGAGGATCATGTCACTTTCTCACTTAGACATCCATTGGTGCTCCAGATCTATGGAGAATGTCACCATCATTGACCGTTGTGGGGAGCTTCCTAATGTGCCACTTCTAGGCATAAGAGGAGGCATCACCTACAACCCATCTCTAGCTTTACGACAGTTTGGTTACGCCCGGAGCGATGGTCCATATGACATGTTGATTCAGGGCATTGTGTTTGACTACGACAACGATCTTCAGGGTTACCGTCAGAGATTCATACGAGCTTGGGAAAAGGTAAACAGGATTGACAGCAAGACACTGGAGCCTAAATACACCATTCCTATGGAGGCTTATCTCAGATGGGTACGATTTCGTGCTCAGACACTCATGATGCCATATCCTGCCATCCTACCAGTTACCATGGAACCTGTTGCTGAAGGAGACACAGCTTATACCATCCTTCACCCAGACATGCCTACTGATATGGAAGACTTGCAGAGATCATGGATCCAACTGAAAGAGCAAAGGGATACTTTCGAGGCTCATTACAAAGCAAGCCAAGCAAGGATCCTAGAGCTAACAAAGCTACTTCATGAGGAACGAAACCTCAACTCATACCTCAACACAAAGAGGAAACGTCCATGGGAGACTTAAAACCCCATCTTTTGTACTTATTTCGTTTTCATTTTCTGTAAGCCTAAAAGGCAAAACAAGTTATTACTAATAAAAAGTTACTTTCTTGTTTGTTTAAGCAAATTTAAATCCTGCGGTCCTTGAAAACATTGCATATACATTACCATATCATTTCATTGCATCACAAATTTGTAATTGTGCACAGGTTTCTCATCTTCTCGCTGTTTATTTCAGCAATGGCACTTGAACAATCAGTTAAGGATCTTCAGGCACAGAATGCACAGTTCCAAGAGCTGATCCTGAACCTATCCAAGGGGCAGGATGAATTGAAGACACTGCTGGCCAAGAAGACTAAGAAGGCTAGAAGGTCTGCTGGGTTGCTCAACATGGGAAGAAGGTTCAAAGGTCCTGCCAAGACCAAGGAACAGGTTGAAGACTATGAATCTGAAGAATCTGAGCAGGAGAGAGGCAGTCTCCACAATACTATGGGGGACTCTGATTCTGAGGCTAACTACTACCATGAGCCTAACGAAGACAAATTCAAGATGCTGGTGGATAGAATGGATGCTATGGAATTACAGAAATCATCTGGGCTGGATTTTGAGGATTTGAGCTTGATATCTGGGGTGGTCATACCCATTGGGTTCAAAGTTCCTACATTTGTTGTCTATGATGGGGTCTCTTGTCCCAAATTGCATCTGAGGTCTTATGTCAGAAGAATTCAACCCCACACTGCTGATAAAAAGTTGTGGATCCATTTCTTTCAAGAGAGTTTATCTGGAGCTCAGCTAGAGTGGTATTATCAGTTGGAGAGTGTCAACATCAGAGATTGGAATGACCTTGCTGAAGCTTTCTACAAGCAATATCAATACAATGTTGACTTAGCCCCCACTCGCATGCAGCTTCAAAGCATGTCTATGGGTGCCAAAGAAAGCTTTAAGGAGTATGCTCAGAAGTGGAGAGACTTAGCTGGAAGAGTTCAACCCCCTTTGACTGATAGGGAGTTGGTTGATATGTTCATGTGTACGCTGAATGGTCCGTTTTACAGTCATCTCATTGGAAGCTCATCATCTGGCTTCACTGAGTTGATCATGACAGGAGAGCGAGTAGAGAATGGTATCAAGAGTGGTAAGATCCAAGTGGGCACTTCTTCATCAGGTGCTGCAAAGAAGCCTCCCACTGGGAAGAAAGAATCTAATGCTGTGTATGGTCAGCCTGATCGTAACAGAAGGCATCGGTCTGTTAGTGCAGTTCATATTTCAAATCCAACTCCTGCAACAACAGAGCAGCCTCAAGGCAACCAACAGAGGGCTAGAAGACAGTTCACGAAGATCAACATGTCAATGGCTCAGGCATTGCAACACTTGTTGAAGGCTGAACTTATTACCCTGAGGGAGGCTCCTCAGAATCCCAATGTTACCTCTCCCAAGTACAATCCCAATGCACGATGTGCATATCATTCAAACTGTCCAGGACATGATACTAATAACTGCTGGGTCTTGAAGAACAAAATTCAGGATATGATTGATGCTGGAGAAATTGAGTTTGATCCACCAGGTACTCCAAATGTGATTACAGCTCCAATGCCAAATCACGAGAAGACTGTCAACGCCATTGATGAAGATATTGATGAAGATCTGCATGTCTATTCAGTTATGGAGTTGAGCACACCATTGTCTGTTATCAAAAAGAGGTTAGTACAAGCTGGGATCTTTCCAGGTTGTCATGAAGATTGTCTATATCGTACCTATAAGCCGGATAGTTGCTTCATTTTGAGAGATGGGATTCAACATCTCATGGATAAATATACTATAGTGTTTGAAAGAAGACCAGCATCTGTAGAAAGTATGGTGGATCATCTGACTCAGGGTAAGAAGATTGAAGAGGTTGACATGGTTGACAAAGTACCACTAAGAATCACTTCAAAGGGTCCCATTAAAATCACTCATCAGGGCCCAATCAAGATTACTGCTGAAGGTCCTGTGAAAGTTGTTGCTGAAGCCAGAGTAGCTCCTCTGATCATTACCACTCCTGGTCCTATTCCTTATACATCCGACAAAGCTGTGCCTTGGCACTATGGGTCTGATGTTTACATCCATGGTGTCAAGCAGGAGCCTTTACCTGATATGCCTGTTGACATTGATAATATTGCTGGATCTAGCAAGATCACTCGTAGTGGAAGAATCTTCTCTCCTCCAGTTGCTTCTAAGAGTGCAGTTACTCCTGCTGTTACTTCCACCACTGATGCTCGGGGCAAGGGTCCTGTTATTGAGCCTGTATCTACTGATGTGCCAGCTGCTGATGACCTCTCTAAGCAGATGGAAGAAGTATTGAAAATCATTCGCAAGAGTGATTATGATATTGTTGATCAGCTGGGGCATACTCCCTCAAAGATGTCTATGCTCTCCCTGTTATTATGTTCTGAGGCTCATGCCAAGTCACTGATCAAGTTTCTAAAGATGGCTCATGTACCCAGTGCAATTTCTGTGGACCAGTTTGAGAATTGTGTTGCTCACCTGACCTATGACAACGGGTTAGGATTTTCTGATGCTGACTTGACCCCTGCCAAGAGGGATCATAACAGGGCCTTGCATATTTCAATTGAATGCAGGGGCACTACCCTGTCTCATGTGCTGATAGACAATGGTTCCTCTCTGAATGTGTTGCCTAAGGAAGTCCTGAACAAGCTGAGTCCTGAAGATACGGTATTGAAGCCCAGTAATATTGTGGTAAAGGCTTTTGATGGTTCTAGAAGGGTAGTGCATGGGGAAATTGATCTTCCAATCAAGGTTGGCTCTCAGGTGTTTACTGCTACATTCTATGTGATGGATATTCGCCCTTCGTACTCATGTCTGCTTGGTCGTCCCTGGATCCATGGGGCAGGTGCTGTGACCTCCACATTACATCAAAAGTTGAGATATCCAGTGAATGGAAAAGTTGTTACTGTCTTTGGAGAGGAAGAATACTTTGTCAGCCATGTAAACACTTTCAAGTATCTGGAAGTAGAAGGTGAATACATTGAAACTCCATGTCAGTCATTTGAAGTGGTTCCCTGGGCTGTTAAGGATTGTGTGACTCCTCCTGCTGTGAAGAAGGTTCCTGTGGTCATCAGAAACCCTCCAACAATGGCAATGGCCTCCCTCAATGATGCAAAAGCTGTGGTGGAAGAAGGTGGTTGTACTATTTGGGGTCAGCTTCCTGATATTCCATACAAGTCTGACAAGTTTGGTTTGGGTTTCACTGCAGAGTCCCAGAAGGCTGTTCGTCGTGCTCGTGCTGTTCGTATCACCAATCAAGGGGTTATCAATGCTGTGGGAGATCAAGATGAAGACTACAACTTGGAGGCATGGACTTTTCCTACTGTGGGTGCTGGACTCAATAATTGGAAAGCTGAAGATGTTATCCCTATCTCCTTTAGTCAGGAGTAAATACTATCACTGTGTTATGTTTTTAAATTTGTGATTTCTGGAACAATTAAAACTTTCAAGCCATGTGCCTTACCCGGGGCACAATGGTGTGCTTGTTACGGGTTGTCATTTCATTTGCATACTTCATTCAATAAAATCAGTGGACGTTTCGTTTTCGTAAATATTGTGTTCCTTGTCTTTCTTTTTCTTTTATTTTTGCTTTATCAGCTATGTGTTCTTACACACACCCACGTCACTAAAATGCAGATCCTCATCCACTCTGGATCCAGTTGATAACAGTTCTACTATTGCCAATTACAATTTCGAGAATCCGATCTATCAAACTGAAGACGGAAACGAGGACGATTGTGAAATACCTGTAGAGCTTGCTAGGTTGTTACAACAAGAAGAGAAAGCTATACAGCCACATGAAGAGCCAGTCGAAGTTGTGAATCTGGGAAATGAAGAAAACAGAAAAGAGGTCAAGATAGGGGTTGATTTAGAGAACAGTGTCAAGAGCAGGTTGATTCAGATGCTACGTGACTATGTGGAGATCTTTGCTTGGTCTTATGAAGATATGCCAGGGTTGGATACAGACATTGTGGTTCACCGTTTTCCAGTGAAAGAAGATTGTCGTCCAAAGAAGCAGAAGGTTCGTCGTATGCGTCCTGAAATATCAGAAAAGATCAAAGCAGAGGTAATGAAACAGTTCAATACAGGGTTCTTGGCCGTAACTTCTTATCCTCAGTGGGTTGCAAATGTGGTACCAGTTCCTAAGAAAGATGGTAAGGTACGTATGTGTGTAGACTACAGAGATCTGAACAAGGCTAGCCCTAAAGATGACTTTCCACTTCCTCATATTGATATTCTGGTAGACAACACTGCTCAGCATAAGGTATTCTCTTTTATGGATGGTTTCTCTGGTTACAATCAAATCAAGATGGCACCTGAAGATATGGAGAAGACTACATTTGTGACACAGTGGGGCACCTTTTGCTATAAGGTAATGCCATTTGGTTTGAAGAATGCAGGGGCAACATATCAGCGTGCTATGGTGGCTTTGTTTCATGATATGATTCATCATGAGATAGAGGTATATGTGGATGATATGATAGCCAGGTCTCAGAATGAAGAACAACATCTTGATCATCTGCACAAGTTGTTTGAGAGGTTGAAGAAATACAGGTTGAGATTAAATCCAAACAAGTGTACTTTCGGAGTTAGATCTGGAAAGCTCCTGGGTTTCATTGTCAGTGGAAAAGGTATTGAAGTGGATCCTGCAAAAGTGAAAGCTATACGAGAGATGCCAGCTCCCCGTACTGAGAAGGAGGTTAGAGGTTTCTTGGGACGATTGAACTACATTGCAAGATTTATTTCCCAATTAACTACCATCTGTGAGCCAATCTTCAAGTTGTTGAAGAAAGATCAGGTGATGGAATGGAATGATGAGTGCCAGACTGCCTTTGATGAAATCAAGAGATATTTGCTAGAACCTCCAATTTTAATGCCACCAGTTGATGGAAGACCCTTGATTATGTATTTAACAGTATTAGACAACTCAATGGGGTGTGTATTGGGGCAACATGACGAGTCTGGTCGAAAAGAGCAGGCAATATACTACCTTAGCAAAAAGTTTACCGACTGTGAAACAAGGTACTCACTGCTCGAAAAAACTTGCTGTGCTTTGGCATGGGCTGCTCGCCGACTAAGACAGTATATGTTGACCCATACTACCTTGTTGATTTCGAAGATGGATCCAATCAAGTACATATTTGAGAAACCTGCTCTCTCCGGAAGAATTGCAAGATGGCAAATGATCTTGACGGAATATGATATACAGTATACTACTCAGAAGGCCATTAAGGGGAGTGTTGTTGCTGATCATTTGGCTCATCAAGCAGTAGGTGATTACCAGTCAATGAATTTTGAGTTCCCTGATGAAGACATTATGTCTGTTACCAAAGAACCTGGACAATATGACAGACCTGAACAAGGATCCCGATGGACTATGGTTTTTGATGGTGCCTCCAATGCACATGGTAATGGTGTTGGTGTGGTGATTAGTTCCCCTGAAGGTTGTCATACCCCGATTACTGCCAGACTTTGTTTCTATTGTACCAATAACATGGCTGAGTATGAGGCATGTATCATGGGTATGCAAGTTGCTATTGATATGAAGATTCAGTTCCTTGAGGTGTATGGAGATTCAGCTCTAGTAGTAAGTCAGATTAAAGGAGATTGGGATACAAAGCATGATAATCTCATTCCTTACAGAGAACATGTGTTGTCTTTGATCCCACATTTCAAAGAGATTACTTTTGGACATATTCCACGAAGAGAGAATCAGTTGGCAGACGCATTGGCCACCATGGCATCTATGTTTGAGATCAGCTGGGATGATGAAGCTCCCAAGATTACCATTGATAGATTTGAGAAGCCTGCATACTGCAATGAGATTGACACTGAAGGGGCAGAGGAGAAGCCTTGGTTCTATGAAGTGAAAAACTATCTTGAAGCTCAGGAGTTCCCTGAAGAGGCATCTGTCAAAGATAGGAAGTTCCTGAGAAGGTTTTCTGCTAAGTTCTTTCTGAGTAATGGCATTCTGTATAAGCGTAATCATGATTCAACTATGCTTCGTTGTGTGGATAAGAAGGAAGCTACAGAAATTATGGAAGAGATGCATGATGGGACCTTTGGCACTCATTCTAGTGGTCATACCATGGCAAAGAAGATTTTGAGAGCAGGTTACTATTGGTCTACCATGGAAGCTGATTGCTATCAACACTCCAGAACATGTCATAAATGTCAAATCTATGCTGATAAAGTACATGTACCTCCATCTCCATTGAATGTGTTGACTGCTCCTTGGCCCTTTGCCATGTGGGGCATTGATATGATTGGTGAGATCAAGCCTACTGCTTCTAATGGGCATCGTTTCATCCTGGTTGCTATTGATTACTTCACGAAGTGGGTAGAGGCAGCTTCATTTGCATCTGTGACTAAGAATGTTGTGGCTCGGTTCATTAAGAATAATCTCATATGTAGGTATGGTATCCCTGAAAGGATTATCACTGACAATGGCTCTAATATGAACAACACTATGATTACTGATCTCTGTACGCAGTTCAAGATTAAGCATCACAACTCTTCTCTGTATCGTCCAAAGATGAATGGGGCAGTTGAAGCTGCTAATAAGAACATTAAGAAGATTGTACAGAAGATGACTGTTACTTACAAGGATTGGCACGAGATGTTACCATTTGCTCTGCATGGTTATCGTACTACAATACGTACTTCAACAGGGGCAACCCCATTCTCCTTAGTCTATGGTATGGAAGCAGTGCTGCCTATTGAAGTTCAGATCCCCTCCTTGAGAATTATGAAGGATGCAGGCTTGGATGAAGATGAGTGGATTCAGACTCGACTTGACCAGATAAATTTGATTGATGAGAAAAGGTTAGCAGCAGTTTGTCATGGCCAGATGTACCAGAAACGGATGATCAAAGCTTTTAACAAGAAGGTTAAGCCAAAGGTATATCAGGCTGGTGACTTGGTAATCAAGCGTATCATATTACCACAGGGTGATCCTAGGGGCAAGTGGACTCCAACATATGAGGGACCATTTGTAGTCAAGACAGTGTTCTCAGGAGGTGCCATGATACTGACTACAATGGATGGTGAAGACTTCCCACAACCTGTAAACGCAGACATAGTTAAAAAATACTACGCATAAAAAGAGACCCGCTAGGTTGACAGGCCTAGGCAAAAATAAGGGCATCCCGGCAAACCAAATGGGTTTGGGCAAAAATTAGGGATATATATATAAAAAGATGTACACCCGGCAAGTCGAAAACCTGAAAAGGCGGCTTGGGCAAAAAAGGGTATCCCGGTGGATTGAAAACCTGAAAGGGCAATCCAAGCAAAAGTTAGGGATTAAAGCGTATGACTATGTCTCCTTTGGATCACTCATGAAACTGCAACCAGTTGTACTACTTACTCAAGCTCAAACAGATAAAGCTCAATCCAATCGTTTCCGTCTCAACGGCAAGAAGATGAGATACTTGAGTGGCAATAGTAGAACTGAAACTCAATAGGATTATTTCCCACATAGCTGATTCTTTTTGTAAAACTTCATGACAAAATTCTCTTACTAGGGTTTATGTCTCCTTGTACAAACTTACCCGTGTATGGGTCACTTTTGATATAAATAAACTCCATCTTTTGAATCCAGATTTACTTTTACCCTATTTACATAAGCGAAACGTCCATTGGTTGTGTTTGAATGTATGTATGTCTTTGAATATGATTGATGTTTACCAGAAATGCATGAAAATGCAGTAATAGTATTTACTAAGGACGAACGAGGGAAGGATTTCAACGAAGCTTCGCCGGTTCATCTTTACAAGACAGTTACAAACCATCAGTAGGACTAATCCATTTTCACAAAGTCTAATCTCCCCTGGAATTTATATCCATCTCTTTTATCCTCATACGGGTATATGGGAAATTACTTTCCAATAAGGGCACGATGAACGAAGACGGGATGTTATACTTATCCTACTATCAAACGAAAACGAAGGTTATCTATACCCTACTATCCCCAACAACGGGAGGTTATCTATACCTTGTTATCCCCAACAACGGGAGGTTATCTATACCTTGTTATCCCCAGCAGACGGAGGGTTATATATTCTTCAACAACGAATCGGGATTTATTTTCCTCGGGCCAGCAGTTGTTACACAAGGATATCCAGACACTTCCAGCAGTGTCATATCATACATACATCATTTACATCATACCATAACATATATGTCTATAGTACATTACCTAAGTGCATCATGTCATACATGCATACATAAAGCATAAACTAATGTTGTTATACAGAATGCTACCTTGTTTTCAGGTTAATTATCCAACAAACAAGCTTATGATCTTTGGGACTGCTTTATTGTAACCTCAGGGTTACTTTATCCTCCTGATGAGCTTCTTATTACTTTGGGACTGCTTTATTGTAACCTCAGGGTTATTTTATCCTCCTGATAGCCTCTCATGACTTCAAGACTGCTTTAGAGCTACTAATTGCTCTATCCTCCTGAAATCATCCTATTACTTCAAGACTGCTTTAGAGCTATTCATTGCTCTATCCTCATGAGGTCATATTACTACTTCAAGACTGCTTTAGAGCTATTCATTGCTCTATCCTCCTGAAGCCATCTAATTATTTCAAGACTGCTTTAGAGCTATCCATTGCTCTATCCTCCTGAAATCATTACTTCAAGACTGCTTTAGAGCTATTGATTGCTCTATCCTCCTGAAGACATATCACATTATTATTTCAAGACTGCTTTAGAGCCATTCATTGTTCTATCCTCCTGAAATCATATCATTGTTTCAAGACTGCTTTAGGGTTATCACTATTGATTGCTCTATCCTCATGAAGACATGCTGCTACATCATTATTATTCCAGACTCCTGACAGCTTTCATCATACACCCATATTTTGAACTGCTCCCCCCTAGTGGCATCTTTAAGCCCACTCAATCATATTCAACTAGCCATCTGTACCACTCTAGTGCACTGGTGAGTGCAAATTTTTGGGCTTTTGTGTTCAATTCCCTTCAACCTTCCAGGTTACGACTGGCAAATATACCAATCTAACCCCTCAGGTTTCAGAAAATTGAACAGGGGCAGCTGTTGCACCCCAAAATTTGCCCTCATAATACAAGACTTTGTGTTCTAAGAAGGTTCACAAGGCTCACAAGTTCTCCAACAACTTGCATAACCTTTCATGAAGTTCATAAAGTCCACAAGCTACTTTATGAAGGTTCACAAGGTTCACAAGTCCCACAGTGCTTTCAATACCTTTCATGAGGTTCATGAAGCCCATAGATTGCTTCTTGAAGGTTCACAAGGTTCACAAACTTCTCAACATCTACAAGACCTTTCATGAGGTTCATGAAGTCCATAGGTTGCTTCTTGAAGGTTCACAAGGTTCACAAAGTTCACAATTGGTCAGAAGAGTTGACAATTCCCTCAGACAATGCACCTCCTAAGCAGTGCATCCAAAACTAGGGTTTTGACTTTAATCAGGCTAAATGGACTTCCAAGACTTCAAGGGAGCTTCATAACATCTTATATGTGTATAAGAACCCCCATGTCAAGTTTCAAGACTTTTCTCAAAAGTTTGCTCAGTCAGATGATCAGATAAGTCAAAAGCAGTCAATGCAGTTAAAAAGTCAAACTGAGGTCAACTGTGGTCAAACCAAAGTCAAACTTCATGATTTTTTGCCAACATCAAAGAGAGGTTGGATTTGGTTCCAGGGGTATTTTGGTCATTTTACGCAAATTCAGCTAATTCCTTGAAGACGGGTTGTTATTAAGTTCTGAGGCGTTTATCTACGTGGGTTTGATATCAATTTGGTTTGGAAAGTCTGATCTGTGGAACAGGGTTTAACAAGAGATCACTCTTCTATCTTCCAGTTCATCTTTAGAGGGACAACAGTGAAAACTTCTACTGATTATTGGAGCTTATTCATGTCAAAAGTATTAAGATTGGATCGGATTAATTCAAGGATATTCGACTGATGAATCGTATGTTGAGATGTTTGTGAATTAAATCATGGAGAAGAAATGGAAGATGATTTTAATAAATATGTGAAGTTCATTCATAATATTTTATTATTATTACAATTTGTAAAGAGAATTTGGATAGAAAGTTGAATTTTATTCATAATATTTCATCACGATTTACAAAAGGGAAATAATTTGGATAAAAAATGTATTATTGAATTATTTCATAATGCTTTTTTTTATTACAAGTTACAAAAGAGGCATATATCCTAAAAAGTCCTAAGCCCTAAAATTTCTAAGTATCCTTCTTGATGTCCTTTGAGCTTCTCCGCAAAGTCTCCGATTCACCTGCACATCAAAACAAAACAAACAGAATAGAAAAAAAAGACGTTAGAAAATTGTTTGACACTCTCAGAACATCGTCATCATCGAGTGCCGGGAGTGGCACAACCGAAGCTGCGACCTACCCCGTTACCAATCCATGCCATTAGCGTCAGATCGGGTAACATTGTTCTCATCATACGGGACAGCCGAGAGAGAAATAAATGAAGTTTTTCGAGCCGAAATGATTTGCGCAGATGTGGATTCTGAAGGGACCATCAACCTATCAAGTAAATATGTGGCTTTTCTCGAAGCGGTTTCACAGCCAAGAGTAATTGGAAATACAAACTAAAGGTGCACAACAGAAACAATCAGAGGCAGCCATCATGTAGGCTCAGTCTAGCAACATCATCGCCTAAATCACCAAACTGTTTGTGAATCCAAACACTCCAGCCCTGAAACGATATAAAGGGGCAGATATTAGTTCAAAAGGACTGAGATTACGCGCCGGAAAAGAACCACACCAATAGCACCAAACTGAATGTCACTGAAATCAAACTGTACCAAATAAAAGCTCATAGGTTTCATAGTTAAAATCAAGTTCAGTTCAGAAGAAGCAGAAGTTGGTTAAGCATAAAAGTGAAGGACAAAAGAAGAATCTAAGCACCAATTCCGTCAAGTAAAACATGGTGACATTATCAAGTAAATTTCAAGATTGCTTCCAAACTGATACAAGGGTAAAACAGCACGGCCAATTCGGACTCAGACCCGGATGCCGGCAGGTCTGAATCGCGTTTGCTTTCGAAGTTTTCCAACACCTGAAATTCACCAAAACAACATCAGGATTCCACAAAGTGATCGACCAAACTCAGAACAGAAAAATGAGTTACAAGCTACACGAACAGGCAACAAGGTCTTATGAACAAGCACAACTCATGAAATACAAACCAAACTGCAACTAGTATCAGCACAGAAACAACACAAATTATGTTGAAGAATGGTTTCGTAATGAATCCGAGCAAACACAAGAAATATCAGGCATCGATCACGGCGACCTGTTTCGCATATCAAGTTCAGGGATCATGGAAGCCAAAGCCCCAAAATGGACCATAAGGAATCAGTTCAACGCAGCACAAATCATACCAGAAAAATGCAGAGAGAGTCAGGAAAGCGCATCAGCAACAGGCGTAAACTACACCCGCGTATCAGTTCAGGAGCCAAACAGGGCGCGAACCACAGCAGAAGGAACTGGGAAACAAGGCCCAAATCCATGATGGAAGCTATAACTGGACATTAGGATCAAATTGGATAACCGAAGGTGAGTCCATAAAAATCTACACCAGATGAATCAGAGGAAACAAGGCAAGCAGCAATAGGAATGGTAGCATCATGTTCCGATGGCTCAGACAGAGCGTCATCATCGCCGTATACCCCTTCTCGACATTTGATTCGACCAAAGCCTTAGCACCAGTTCTGAAAGAAGAAGAAGAAAAGTTAATGCGTGTTCGAAACAGTTAATCCAGAAGTCAGGAGCAAATATCCAACAAAACCAAATTTGAATATGGATACAAGCAATTTCCAAATTAAAACCCAATCCGTATTCAATCAAATACTGGGAAGATATCACAAAACTGAGTTTGTGAGTCTGAAAAGGAAAGAAAAGATTCAATCAGCTTATCAGAAAAATAATCAAGCAAATCAAACAAAATCCATTACAAGTGAATCCGAAAAAGGAACGTTCGAATCAAATCAAAAAGATACATGTTCTGAAAACCCAACAAAATCAAGTCGTATCACAAAATCACAATCCAACCTCAGCAAAAATAACGCAAATCCAACATTATCAAAAAGCCCACAGATCAGAGAGAGTGATATAAAAGGGAACCACATCACCTCGTAAAAAACCCTAGCGGCCGCGAGAGAGAAAGAGGAGAAGGGTTTCGTCAAAGGTAATCATCAGAACGCAAACCAAGAGGCTGAGGAAGGTCCACCGACGCCGCCTCCATCCACGACGGGCAAACCTTCCCCGGAGGCTCAGTTCCACCATCATCGCCTCCTCATACGTCATCACCGAACCATTATCGAAAAACGTAAGCACACCATGTTTCTCTCACGATTGTTGTTTTTTTCTTTTCAGGGAAGATGGGAGGAGTCGAGAGAGATGAAGCAAGCGAGAGACAAGAGAAGCAAGAAGAATCATGCGCCGCGGGGAAGGGATTAGGGTTGTGAAACCCTAAGACCTTGTTTTGTTACACTTACACCAACCGGGTTGGGTCCGGAGGTGATCACCGGCCCAACCCCTTTTATTTTTCATTTTTACATTTTTTTGTTTTTTTATAATTAATATTATGTTAAATATTAAAATTGTTTTTAAAATAAATAAAATTAAAAACCTTTTTTATAATAATAAATAAAAAAAATCTTTTTTTATAAATAATATTAAAATCCACCTTTTTTAAAAATAAAAATTAGGTTAAAATAGTTTTTTTTTTAGGATTTGAGTAAATTAATATTAAAAATCCTATTTTAATTTAAAGTTTATATCATAAAAATAAAACCTAATTTTAATTTTCTATATAATTCTATGTATATATTTATTATAATTCTTGTAAATTTTTGTAAATAAAATTAAACCTTATAAATACTTAATGTAAAATTTTGTGAATGTGATTATTGATTATTTAAAATTTATTTTCATCATAATGTGTAAATATTTTTCTTAATAATTGTTAATATATAATTAGAGATAATTAAATTTTGTAAATGATTAAGAAATTTATAATTATGTTATATTTAGAACTTTATATTATAGTAATTATTTAATCATTTATGTTTCTAAAATAAAAATCAAATTTTATGTTTAATCACGTTATTAATTAGTTATTGTTGCTAATCATATTTTGTTGCTTATTATTATTTTGAAATTTCTATCTTATTATTTTTTCTAACTTTGTCTATTTTTCTAATTATTATTGTTTCAACTAATTATTTTCACTAACTTTATATTTCTACTAACCTTATTTAATTTTTCTTATTATTTACTAACCCCAATATTTTATTTACTTATTTGTTATTTTTTTTTATATTTATTTTGATTATATTTTACTATTTATTTTATTTATTATAACTTTGTAATTGCCTCTTGGATGTAAATTGTAATTATTTAATTATTATTATCATTATGGTTAGTAATTAGGGAGTGCTAATATGTATGATATTTAAAAAAATAAATTAGATCATTTTAATATAAGATAATTAAATTAAACATTTCACACACGTAAGTCGATTTTAATCGCCGTCTCACTTCCTAAGGATATCCCTCAAGTTGCCTATGAATATTGGTTAAGTGGGGTGTATAAAGCAAGTCCCTCAAAAAGAAAATCATCAAAGTCCCTTATGGTTGCCTTTACGAATCGAGTCCCTTTCGAAAAATGATGATAGTCCCTCCAGTTTGCTTATTACACCCCACAATGGCCTTCAAAAATCCAATTGTCCCTCACATGTCCCTCAACATCCAAAGTAAGGACTACCTACTCCATTTTAGTAGGGATAGTCTTACTAAGGAAAGGATAAAGAATAAGAAAGACCTTAAAACATTAGGGTAGGCTACTCCTAGATACTTGCTCACTTCAAAACTTTTTCACACTTAAACAAATTTCCAACAAAATTTTCAAACAAGTTTTTTTCACATCCATACACGGATTATTATTAAACTATTCTGAAATTTTTTGCTATTCACACACTACACTTTCAAAACAATTCAAAAGTGAGCTTAAGTACCTAAGAGCCCATGGATAACCATGGATGAAAAGGGTGCTAACACCTTCCCTTTTCATAACCTACCCCCCGGACCCAAAATATTCTCTAAGGTCTTTCTTGTTCTTTTATAACCTTTCCTTATGGATAAAATAAAAGTCGGTGGCGACTCTTGCTATCCGCAACATTGTTTAAAGTCAGTTCTCCCACCGTGTTACAACCGTCTTTCTTGCTTCTCTTCACCGTCTTTCTTGCTTCTCTTCACCATAATATCTCTCGTTCTTCATTTTTCTGCAACAAAAATGAACATGCAAAATGTCTAATGAAGAGGCGGATGCTTTACGTTTTGTTTTTGCGCGCGATTGACGGCCAATGATGACGAAATTCTGAGGCTGGACGGTTGGATTGCCCGTCGTTCTTCGCGAACGATGAAGGTGATCTCTCTGGGTATTGTTGATCGCGTTTGGTGGTTGTGATCTCTCTGAGCGATGATGACGATCGCTTCGTCTGAGCTCGCGCCGTTTAGGGTTTTTGCGTGCGACCTCTTCGTTAGGGTTTGTACGCGATCGGGGTGTTCTTCATTAGGTTTTTTCCATCAGGTTGTATCTCCCTTTTATAACTTCTCTTTATCTCTCTTTTTGGGCCTTGAACTTGCGTTTTCTCTGAGATATGCATTTTGATGATCTGATTTGATTTTGTGTTAATGCGATTTGATTTTGATTTTGATTTTCCTCAGATACTGATTGGATTACGATTGGATGCTGATTGAACTCTGTTTCCCTTTTTAGGGTTTGATTGATCCTTTCTGATCTCCAGCTGATATGATTCTTCTGATTTGGTTCAAAGATTTCTGTCTTCAGAACTTTGTGATTGAATATAATCTGAACTGATTTGTTTGATTGATTCAGGTTAAGTGCAAATGGGGATTCGATTTGATTTGATCATCTGGTTTTTCCAGATTGAGTTCCAATAGGGGCTTTCTGATACGATTGGGATCTCGTTTCTTCTCTTGGAATCCTGATTGGGGTTTTGGTGAGATTGAATCGTATGAATCTGATATTCTGTTTCCTCTTTTAGAACCTGATTGAGCTGATATGATTTCCTGACTCGATTCAATTTTATTAGTCTGAACTGATTTGCTTTGATCTGCTTTGGGATCAAAATCTCTCTATTTTTCTGATATGGTTTGCCTTCAGATTGGATTGATTGATGTTTGATTTTAATTCCCAGGATTCCTTAATGGATTCGTATCTCTGTTTGATGCTTTGAACTCGAACTGACTCATTTTTTGATTGGTTCGCTTCTTTGATGCAGCTCAGATTCTTTTCCTCTTCTTCTTTCAGAGAGGGTTGATGCTACGACTACGGTCGAATCAAAATTGCCGGGAAAGGTATACGGCAATGATGATACCATTCTGAGCCTTCGAGGGATATTTCTTCGACGGTGTCGCGGTTGCTTCTGAGGATCTTCGCGTGTAGTTTATCACTTATTCTCTTTGAGTTGTTTTAACTGCTGATGATGTTTGATTCTTGTGTTTCAGAGCTGACACTATGGGCCATTGTGTCCAACTACGAATGCTTAATGCTGCCTCGATACACTTACGCGATAGTGAGTTTGGGCGATGATGATTTGGGTTATGGTGTTTGGTTAACCGAGCCATGTGTTTGTGTACTTGTTGGGGCAATGATGCTCTCGACTGAGCCCCGTTCTGCGCTATGCTTTGTGCTGCAACTTGGTGTCCATTTTTGTGACTTGCCATCCGTATCGGGTGAAGCTGGCCCTCCTAACTGACAACCTTTGGTATGTTTTAGGCAGCTTGATGCAGTTTTGTGTGGATACTTCATTCTTCTTGCTATATGATGTTACCTCTTTCTTTGGATCTTGCTGGGCATGATTTACAGGATGTTTTCTGTGGCTTCTTGCGCATAATTCTGCCTTCTGATGCATTGTTTAGTTTGCATATGGTATTCTGTTTGCAATGTGATGCAGCTTTGGCTTGTATTTCAATTCTCTTGTTTTGTTTTGGTATGCTTTTGAGCCGAAGGCTTTGATGCAGCGTATGATGCTGTTTGGTTTCTCTTGTTCTGTTTTGAACTTGCTATTCATTCTGTTTGGTAACAGATTTGTTTCTTTGGTGGCTATTCATACCTGTATTGGCGCGAGCCCCTTCCTAGTTTTGCTTATGCTTTGAGTTCTGATGATGCTTATGGCTTTTCAGGTGTTGGACGTTTTGAAACCAAAGTGACTTAGACCTGCCGGCATCCGGGTCTGAGTCAGATCTTGCCTATGTTGCCTTATTCTCGCATCAGTTTGGAAATCCAATCGCGGCAAAACGAATCAGCCCCGCTTTTTTATTTCTTCTATCTCTCGGATGTCCCGTATCGATAAGAACAGGTATTACCTGATCTGACGCCCACGGCGCGGATCGGTAATGGGGGTAGGACGCAGCTTCGGTTGTGCCACTCCCGGCACTCGATGATGACATTGTTCTGAGAGTGTCAAAAAACTTCTAACATTTTTTCTACACTGTTTGTTCTCTTTTGATGTGCAGGTTAGCCGAGGATTCGTGGAGAAGTTCAAAGACAACATGAAGACATTTAGATGTTCTTAGGATTTAGGATAGATACTTTAATGTAATCCCTTAGGATTTAGAACTTTAATGTATTTCCTTGTAACAGCACTTATAAAATATGAAGCAATCTCCACTTCTTGTATGATGACATTTTTTATGAAATAAAATTCCCAAAATTTTGAATTTATTTATATTTTATTCTTAGTTAAAAAAATATAAACATTTGTGAATAAATCCACAAGTATTTAAATTCATTAACATAGGCATAAAACATAAATACTCCCAAGTGGTATTCTTATTGGTGCACTCGTCTCATTTGTAATCCTAATCTCATCATCCGATTAAAATGTTAACCAACCATTTCATAACCAAACACATATGGGCACCGTAATCACAACAGTTTCAGCATCAACAGTAACATTACTCGTAATTAAATTCCACTGACCAAATGCCAAAATCTTAATATGATCAGACCTGGTGATAGATAAATGCCTCAAAACAACAGCGTATTAAATGCCTCAGAATTTTAATAACAGCCCGTCTTCAAGGAATTGGTAGAATTTGTGTAAGATGACCAAAATACCCCTGGGACCAAATCTGCAAAACAAACACCTTCATAACTTGTTAGTGGTTAGCAAATGTACATATGAGATGATATGCGAAATGACTGACTAAATATAAGGGTAAAATTTGGGGTATTACAGTTGCCCCTATTTAAATAGCTACACCGGACGATTTGAGTGACAGAGACTCGAGGAATCGTGGTGGAGAGATTTAAATATAGATAACCGAAAATTTTGCCCTTATGTGCGACGGTATGCAATGCTATGGACAAAGCGAGGACCGCTTAATGCAGATGATATGGATATGATGTGATGCGTATGCTGGAATGATGAATATGAAAATGATGACAAGCGCTACGAGAAGAACACACTGGGGAAAACGACGTGCTGAGACACAGTGCAAACACTGGGGAATCCTAAAATGATAGTCAACTGGTGCGAACACGACCAATTGTCATCTTGGGAACGAGATTCTCAAATGGAGGTGACACCTGTGAGACGGCCTCCACTGGGGAATAAAAATAAGACTGGATCACGTACGATTGCAAGATCGATTACAGAATGCTGGAGCATTGAGCAAAGAATAACATCCAAGCTTCTGTAAACTATCTCTCGTGACAGGATCAAACGGACCTTTCGGAGCTCCATAACAAATATACAGGGTAACGACCGGCTGTATGCCAAAATAAATGGACTTTGATGGGAAATGCCCTGACAAGCTTCTCGAGGGAGAATTGTCACTTATCGTTGGAAGGGATTTATATGCCAAAATGGATAAGCACTCACATAAAGAGGCTGCTGCTTATCTGATAAATAAATCTTCTCGCATTTAAGGTCGGCGCCTGGAATACGATTCTGATTTTTTTCTCTTACTGAAGGATAAATAAACTTTTCTATGCTTCAAGATCGTGCTCTCCTGAACATGAAAAGGGTAAACTGAACTCCATCATACCTCAGAATCGTGCTCTCCTGAATATGACTCGGCTTTCTCGTGTAAATGAAACTCTCCATACTTCAGAATCGTGCTCTCCTGAATATGAAAAGGGTGAACTGAACTTCCTCATACTTCAGAATCGTGCTCTCCTGAATATGATTTGGTTGTAAATGAATTTTTTCATACTTCAGAATCGTGCTCTCCTGAATATGAAAATGGATAATCGAACTTCCTCATAACTCAGAATCGTGCTCTCCTGAATATGATTCGGTTGTTTCTTGTAAATGAAATTCTTCACACTTCAGAATCGTGCTCTCCTGAATATGAAAATGGATAATCGAACTTCCTCATAACTCAGAATCGTGCTCTCCTGAATGTGATTCGGCTCTTGAAATTTCTTCATTCTTCAGAATCGTGCTCTCCTGAAAAACGGCCAATTGAACTTCCTCATAACTCAGAATCGTGCCCTCCTGAATATGATTCCGCTCCTTCTTTTACTAAAGGATAAATGAACTTCTTCATGCTTCAGAATCGTGCTCTCCTGAATATGATTCCGCTCAAAACCTCCGCGTACTTCAGGATCGTGCTCTCCTGAATACGATTTGGTTCATACCTCCTATACTTCAAGACGACAGGCAAATGGAAGCCCAACTGCTCCATGGAGATGGCCATTTGCTGCGAGTCATAACGAAGATAGGATCGACTTCTTAGGTGAGAAATGTTGTATATTGATGCTGTAAGATGTAAAGTGTAAAGTGTTGTTGTAACATGTAGGATTGTAAAGTGTTGTACTGATAGATTTTCCAGGCGTGAACTGTCGTGTATCTGTAAAGGATTGTAGTTGATTTTCTTGAAAGATAGTGCAAAATAAATGCACGTCCGGGTACAGTGATAACCTTCTCGGGCGAGAACAGTCGCGTATCTGTCATGGTGTGGTGAAAACCTTTAGATGGTGCAAAATAAATGCACGTCCGGTTGGGCTCGACGACTGACAAGACTGAGATTCAATCTAGGATCGAGCTAGAAAGAAAACTGGTAATCAAGACTCCATCGAGGGAATGATCTCGAAGGGTAAATATCTTATCCTGGTGAGGAAAGATAGCTGAAGTAACCGTCATCCACGAGGATCGAACTCTGTGGGGAAACTGGGAACAAGTAAGTATTTTATGCTTAGGGCTGACAATCTATTTGGAGAGAATGGACGAACCCAGTTACTCGGCGGTAACAACCAAATGATGGTGAAACACAATGAACCTGTGAATGCTAATGCATATGTTAATGCGAATGCATGTTAATGTTTATGTATGCAAGATGTTATGAAATGAGTATGTAATGAGTATGTAATGAATATATAATGAATATATAATAAATATGTAATGAAATAGGCATGTGATGCTTATGCCCTTGCGTATACTGACGAAACAGACTAGGGACGAGAGATGAAATAAACATCTCGACGGAGATACCCTGCGTTCTCTGCAACCAATACGTCAATCATGGGAAGGAATGGTAGGACCAAATCTGGTTTCAAAATTCTGAATTCTCTGGGGAGAAAGTAATTTGCTTGGGTGCACAGTATCACGTCTTCACATGGGTAGAAGAAAACCTGAGGGACACTTTCGAGTTACCCAAGAAAAGGTTGTCAGCTTATAGTCTCTCTGGGGACTGTGTTAGAGCAATGGTTTGAAAGCGTTTCTGCAATAATGATATTTCCGGGGAGTGAAAAGATCCTTCCGAAATTTCCACTAGTCAAAGTAATTTATTACATTTCAAGTTTGTTGTTTTTGAAAAACAATTTTGAAAAATCTATAATGCACCTTTCATTTTCAAATTTTAAGAATAGACGCATTTTGCATAACAATAGAAGACAAAGAGTAATGCACCAAGGAATGTAAGTAACAAAATGGTATCTTTTATTTAAAGGGCGGTAGCTCGCTGAAGGCATAGCTCCACAGATGATTATGTTTTGAAATTGGCAACATGGGAAAGGTTACATCGAATCCAATGACACCTACTGACACTAATAACTAAGACTAATCCAGAATCCTGCTTTGGGCAAGGGTGAAAGAACTGAAACCTGGCTCTCATGCGGAAAGTGTGTTCGAGATGATCAGTGTCCTCTGATGCAATGAAATGCCTTTGTCCCTAACTTTTGCCTGGACCGCCCTCTCGGGTTTTCAATCCACCGGGACGCTCTTTTTTGCCTAAGCCACCCTTTCGGGTTTTCAACTTAGCGAGCTTTTTATTATTATTTCTTTTTTCAACCCTTACTTTTGCCTAAGTCGCCTTTTGCAGGTTTTCGACTTAGCGGGTTTTTAGGCATAATATTTTCGGACTGCATCAGAATTCACGGGATGTGCTAGTTCTTCTCCGTCCATTGTCGTGAGTATCAGGGACCCTCCGGAGAAAACGGTCTTTACAACAAATGGGCCTTCATAATTGGGCATCCACTTTCCACGCATATCTTTGTGTACTGGCAAGATCTTTTTGAGTACGAGCTCTCCTTGACGGAACTCGCGGATACGAATCTTCTTATCAAACGCTCTTTTCATCCGTTTCTGATATAATTGCCCATGGCACATGGCTGTCAAACGCTTCTCGTCAATGAGATTCAACTGATCCAGTCTGTCTTGAACCCACTCAGCTTCCTCAAGTTCAGCCTCCATTAACACTCTTAACGAAGGTATCTCTACTTCGATGGGGAGCACGGCGTCCATTCCATATACCAGTGAGAAAGGTGTTGCCCCTGTCGAAGTTCTCACCGAGGTTCTGTATCCATGCAAAGCAAACGGTAACATCTCATGCCAATCTTTGTAAGTCACAACCATCTTTTGCAGGATCTTCTTGATATTCTTATTCGCAGCTTCAACGGCCCCATTCATCTTAGGACGGTACGGAGAAGAATTGTGGTGAGTGATCTTGAAACTATCACACAGCTCTTTCATAGTCTTATTATTCAGATTGGTGCCATTGTCAGTTATTATCCGGCTTGGGACTCCATAACGGCAGATAATCTCCTTCCTGATGAAACGGGCAACCACTTGCTTGGTCACGTTGGTGTAGGAGGCAGCCTCTACCCATTTGGTGAAATAATCAATGGCAACAAGGATGAAACGATGACCATTAGAAGCTTTCGGCTCGATTGCCCCAATCATGTCAATGCCCCACATAGAGAACGGCCATGGTGAAGACAAAACATTCAGCGGTGACGGAGGTACATGCATTTTATCGGCATAAATTTGGCACTTATGGCATTTTCTAACGTATTGGATACAGTCAGCTTCCATGGTTAACCAATAATACCCAGCCCTTAACATCTTCTTGGACATAGCATAGCCATTGGCGTGAGTCCCGAAGGTCCCTTCATGAATTTCCTGTAGTAACATGTCCGCTTCCTGTTTATCAACACATCTGAGCAGGACCATGTCGTGATTTCTCTTGTATAACACACCATTACTGATAAAGAATTTGGACGCCAGTCTTCTCAATGTTTTCTTGTCCAGACCAGTAGCACCACCGGGATACTCCTGCTTGACGAGATAGTTCTTGATATCATGAAACCAAGGCTTTTCATCCACCTCAACTTCTCCGACCATCTGACAATAAGCGGGCTCAACTTTGCGCTCAATATGGATAAGAGGTGCTTCGTTAAAGTATTTAACTTTCCACATGGATGCTAACATGGCTAAAGCATCAGCTACGTGATTCTCGGATCTAGGAACGTGCTCGAACTCTATCTCGTCGAAATATTTAATCAGCTTAACAATGTAGTCCTTATAAGGGATTAACTTCTCATTCTTCGTTTCCCATTTGCCTTGTACCTGGTAGATAACCAAGGCTGAGTCACCACTTACTTTAAGAAGTTTGATTCGGAGGTGAATTGCCGCTTCGAGGCCAAGAATACATGCTTCATATTCTGCGACGTTGTTAGTACACTCAAAGTCCAACTTTGCTGTAAATGGTGTGAATCCGCCCTTCGGGTTCATCAAAACGGCGCCTATACCATGCCCATTGAAATTCGAGGAACCATCAAACATCATCTTCCACCAAAGACCTGGTTCTGGACCTTCGCTCGGATCTGGCTCTTCACAATCTCTTTTAATCAACAAAATATCCTCATCAGGAAAATCGAGCTCAAGAGGTTCATAATCTTCGACTGGCTGGTCTGCAAGATAATCAGACAAAATACTACCCTTAATCACCTTCTGGGGTACATACTGGATGTCATATTCGGATAACAACATGTGCCAACGGGCTAGCCTCCCGGTTTGGGCAGGTTTTTCAAAAATATACTTGATCGGATCCATTTTAGAAATCAATAACGTGGTATGACAGACCATATATTGCCGAAGGCGCTTAGCGGCCCATGCCAATGCACAACAAGTTTTCTCCAGTGGTGAGTATCTGTTTTCGCAATCGGTAAACTTCTTGCTCAGGTAATAAATCGCATGTTCCTTTTTCCCAGTCTCATCATGTTGTCCAAGCACACAACCCATAGACTTCTCGAGAAAAGTAAGGTACATAAACAACGGTCTTCCAGGTACGGGAGGAATCAGAATAGGGGGATCTTGCAAATAACCCTTAATCTTCTCAAACGCTTTCTGACAATCGGGGTTCCACTCAACTGTCTGCCCCTTGCAAAGTAATTTGAATATCGGCTCACAAGTAGCGGTCATATTGGAGATAAACCTGGAAATATAATTCAAGCGCCCCAGAAAACCTCTAACTTGCGTCTCGGTTCGCGGAGCCGGCATATCTTGAATGGCTCGGACTTTGTCAGGATCCACCTCAATCCCTCGCTGGCTAACAATGAAACCAAGCAATTTTCCAGATCTGACACCGAAAGTACATTTAGCAGGATTCAATTTCAGCTGATATTTCCTGAGTCGTTCAAACAGCTTCACCAAATGGTCTAAATGCTCCTCTTCACTCTGAGATTTGGCTATCATATCGTCCACATACACCTCAATCTCTTTGTGCATCATATCATGAAAAAGAGTGGTCATAGCGCGTTGGTAAGTTGCCCCCGCGTTCTTCAAACCAAAGGGCATGACTTTGTAACAGAAGGTCCCCCAAGGGGTAATGAAAGTAGTCTTCTCTCGATCGTCAGGATCCATCTTGATCTGATTATAGCCGGAGAAACCATCCATAAATGAGAATAACGCAAAACTGGCTGTATTGTCTACCAGTGTATCAATGTGTGGCAGAGGGAAGTCGTCTTTCGGACTTGCTTTGTTCAGATCCCTGTAGTCTACACACATCCTAACTTTACCGTCCTTCTTAGGCACTGGCACAATGTTGGCAACCCAATCTGGATATTTTGCGACTGCCAAGAAACCTGCATCCAACTGCTTTTTAACCTCATCTCGAATCTTCAAAGCCATGTCGGGTCTTGTTCTTCGAAGTTTCTGCTTGATAGGCAGACAATCTGGCTTAAGTGGCAACTTGTGAACAACAATGTCCGTGTCTAGGCCCGGCATATCTTGATACGACCATGCAAACACATCAATATACTCTTTTAACAACTCAATCAACCTCGGCCTAACCTCTGTCCCAAGCATTGCACCAATCTTGACCTCTTTCTTGTTCTCATATGTACCAAGATTAATTAAGTCCACCTGCTCTTTATGCGGTTGAAGCCCTGTGTATTCGTACTCAATCAATCTTGTCAGTTCAGCGGGTACTTCAAAATCTTCTTCACCCTCGTCCTCAGCTTGATTGATGGGTGCATCCCAGTCGGGAGTGTCAGTAAAGTCATTGGATCCAACAAGGTTTACGATGTCTCTGCATGATGGAAGGCTTACTTAATTAAGATGCTCAAAGATATGCAAGACGAGAAATGGAATGCTGTTTTTTTGTTTTTTTTTCGGAAAAAAAGGTTGCCAATTTCATTTTTAAAAGTGAAAACGAAAAACGCAAATGAAACAAAGTGGATTTGAACAAAATGCTTTTATTAATATCTTTTTAGGAATGAAAGGTGGCCCAATAAAAGCGACCCTATAGCCTTGGGAAGAGCTACGGATTTTTATTTGAAAATGTAAATGAAACTTTAAAAAAAACAATTACTTTGACAAGGGAAAAATAACAGGGATCTCTACGGCCTCCCAGTTGTTCAAAACTGCATCACCCTTAAACACCAGGTTGCCCAGCTCTTCACTTTCCTCACAGTCGCTGATGGCATTGACTTGGAAACCTCCGCTGACAAATACCTCTTGGATAACCTTAGGACGCCCCTCGACAGTTGTGGCAGCTCCATTCTGAGTTGGTTTGTAACCCAACCCAGAGCGATCAGTCTTGGTCTTGACATCGATTACCTCTCCCCAACCTTCAGGAATGCCCCTGTCAATTGTTGATCTGGTACTCTTCAGAGATGCAAAAGATGGATTACCCTGACCCACTGTCTCTTCGACTTCTAGCAGAACGGCATTGGCGATCTCAAGTGCTTGAAAGGAGATTTCTAAAGCATTCTCATCGGCCTCGATGTAACGGAAAGAAGACAGGTTACTGACCATCAGATCCTCCTCACCGTGTATAATAACCAACTTTCCATCGATCACGAACTTCATCTTCTGATGTAAAGTTGAGGTTACTGCCCCAGCGGCATGAATCCACGGCCTTCCAAGTAAACAACTGTAATTGGGATTAATGTCCATGACTTGAAACGTGATATTAAAAACTTGCGGACCGATCAGGATAGGAAGCTCAACCTCCCCCATTACCGACCGACGAGAGCCATCGAAAGCCTTGACGACTAAAGGAGTAGGTTTCAACACAGTCTCTTTACAAGCCAACTTATCAAGAACCCTCTTGGGTAGAACATTCAGAGAAGACCCGGTGTCCACTAACACTCTCGCAAAATTGTCCTCCTGACATTTCACCGATATATGTAAAGCACGATTATGGTTCAGACCCTCCTTCGGTAACTCTTCATTGCTGAAACTAAGGGTGTTACAGGCGGTCAAATTGGCAATCACACTATCAAACCGACTGGTGCTGATATCTTGATCCACATGTGCTTGAGTCAAAACCTTCTGCAAGGCCATCCTATGAGCGGGTGAACTCATCAACAGTGATAAAATCGACATTTTGGAAGGAGTCTGATGAAGTTGGTCGATAACCTTATAGTCACTTTTCTTGATGATCCTCAAAAATTCGGCATCTTCATCATTCGTGACGGCTCCCTTACCTTTGTCTTTGACAGACACTGGGGTACTAGTTATTTCCTTAGGTGGGACCTCATTGGAATGGGGAGTATACACACGGCCACTGCGAGTCATCCTGCTTGCCTCTGCGATATTGGTCACGGTGCCCTTAGCCTCTTCATTTGGAATAACCTTCCCAGACTCCTTGTCAATCATCGTCACGTCATATTTCCAAGGCACAGCTTTAGGATCACTGAAAGGAAACGGACTTGGTCTTCGAATAACTATAGGCTTAGGCTGATTCACCTCAGGGATATACGACTTCGGTATATCGAACACGAGATTGGCAGAACCTGCCCCTGATAGATTAAACACTGGTACCTTACCCTTTGATTCAGGCTGATGGAAGACAGGCTCAACCACAGCGACCTCATCTTTCTTGTATTGGCTTGTCACTTGTAAAACACCCTCATTAATTAACCTCTGAACATCATTCGGAACCAACACGCAACCCTTAATATTGGCTTCACAACTTACGCATGCAACATGGGAAGTATCCACCAAACCAGCTTCAAACAGTTTCGAATGGAACATCTTGAGAGGAGTCTTAATCTGTTCAACGTCAAGGGCATAACCTTCCCCCGAATCAACACTAATGGCATTGACACTCTCATGGTTAGGAAAAGGGTTCTTCTTAACATTTGGTTGAGGATCTTCAAATGACAAAATCTTCTTTTCCAATAAATCCCTGACAATATTTTTGAGAGCATAACAATTCTCCAGATCATGACCAGGCGCACCCTCATGAAATAAACAATGAGCGGCGGTGTTGTAATTGGCGGGTAGAGGATTAGGAGGCGGGCCCAAAGCCTGAGTGGTGATTAGACCTTGCTTGACCAAAGAGGGATACAGCTCGGTAAAAGTCATCGGAATCGGCGGACAAGGCTTATACGTTCTTCTGTTCGGAACATTCTGGCGAGGAGCCGGACTCTTTGGCTGTTGAGGAGCAGGAGCGTTGGGCGCCTGTAGATAGTTGGCAGGAGGCGGGTAAACAGGAGGTTGTTGCATAGGTTGATACATGGGAACCTGTTGATTGAAAGAAGGTGTAATAGCTGCCACATAGGGTTGTTGAGCATATTGGACTGGGTACCCTTGAGGTTGAGCATAACCTTGCGGATGTCGATAAAAGCGCTCTCTTGGTCTACCAGAGGATATAGCATTAGTCTCACCCTCTTTCTTTTTCTGGGAGCTATACGGAGGTTTCTTCGGCTGATCCTTAGAAGTACCATGATTATTTGTCATTTTACCACTTTTCATACCCAATTCAATCTTGACACCCACAACAACGATGTCGGAGAAATTTGAAGTCACACTACCCACCATCCTCTCGTAAAACTCGGGACGAACCGTGTCGACAAACCAATCAGCTAACTCTTTCTCGGTCAAAGGAGGTTCTACCTGCGAAGCAATCTCTCTCCACCTTTGAGCGTACTCTTTGAATGACTCAGAATTCTTTTGTGACATACTCAACAACTGTCTTCTGTCAGGAGCCAGATCCATATTGTACTTGTAGTGTTTGATGAAAGCGTCAGATAAATCTTGAAAACTCTTAATGCGAGACTGGTCTAAAGTTAAATACCACTTGGAGGAAGCACCCTTCAAACTATCTTGGAAGCAATGAATCATCAGTTTATCATTCTCAACATGGGCAGCCATTTTACGATAATACATGATCAGATGACTCTTAGGACAGGTGGCACCTTCATAATGATCGAAGTTCGGAGTTTTGAACTTCGGGGGAATAACCAAACCTGAGACCAAACAAACATCCCTTGCAGCAGTCCCAAAAATTTGATCTCCCTCTACTTTTTTCAATCTCTGGACGATGGTGTTTACTTCCTCACGAAGCTTATCATGTTTCTCATAACCTTCAACATTCTCATCAAGATTATCAAAAATTGTCTCATTGAAGTACGGTTGCGCATGGGTGTGTACAACAGGTGGTGCAATGATAGGAGCCCCCCTAGGAACTTCAGAAAATAAAGGCACGGCTTGCTGAACAGGCTGATTAATCGGAACAGTGGCTTGAGGAGGCACAAAACCGGGAGCAAGACCATAAGGTGGGTCCCTTGCTACGGTCACACTTGGTGGAGGGTCCACGGTAACGCCGGTAATCTCAGAAACAACAGTGGGCTGGGTATCCATCTTAGCATTCATGACATGTAACAATTCCATCATACGCCTCATACCCCCTCGAAGGTCTTCAAGTTCATTGCTAAGGCGATCAATCTCTTTTTCCTGATCCTCCATTCTCTTCCGAGTTTGAGCTCTGGTGTTGTATTGGTGCCGAGAACTCAGGGTGACGAAACTGGAAGGCGAGAGAACCGAACATGAGAAAACGGAAGACATATGCAATGCAATAAATGATGCTGTGATGAAGATTTCATGGAATTCAAACATTGACGAATGTCGTGGGGTACCAAGGAAATCTTTTTCTTGTTTTTCATCTTTTTTTTTTTTTATTCATGGTATCCCGCGATATCCATAAATGGTATTTGAACTCCATGAAATACAATGCAATGAGATGCTTTATGGATGCAATGCATGAAAACACACAAAGTCCTAGGTTAAAATAACGTGAGCGGAGTCAAGGTCTACCCATCCCAAAAGGAGTGTACTATAGGTTAGTTGTACCTGCCGAACAAGGTTCTACAAAGTGCCCAAAGTCATCAGCCCATCTTTCGGATATTATCAACCTTCCGACTGACTCAGGGGTTAATAATATTCTCAAGAGAACCTCTTTTGAGTGTAGTATCGCGTAGCAGCCATTGTAAGATTACTCCCACATAGCTCCCGCACTACGTCCTAAATAAGGCCGAGGTGGTGTCAAGGTACTACGGTCCTCAATATCACAGACTCCAATCGACCATGGAAAAAGTTTTCGCGATTACTCGTTCAACCGAACCATTTTCGAAAGGGTCTCAACTGAGCGGTGATTCTCGAATCAACTTGGTCGGCATTCACTCCCTATAAGCCTCATCGAATATATCCCCATCCTATAATAATGTCACTAGTCCGGGCGTAGGACTTATCTCACAGCACAAGGAACAGTCCCCCAATCAGAGCACAAATATATACATGCAAATGAATAGTAATAAATATGAACAAATTAGGGATAACCCTCAAAAGTTTAGAAGTGTCCCCAGTGAAGTCGCCATTTTCTGTTGCGGTGGAAATAGGATCACAAACTATTAATGAGTTTGAATCACAATTCAATTCACAACCGCTCTTTGATTTATCCGAAGGAAAAGGTCAAAAGAGGGAAAACCTATTTTGCATCGTAAACACAATGCGGGGAGAGATCTAGGGTTCGGGGGTTGGTTAAATTTAGGGAAGGTATTAGCACCCTAAACTTCTGTAGTACTCTACAGGAACCTTTTGTTCAATGATTACTATTTTGCTTTATTTATTTGCTTAAGGTATATGTACAAAGGGATTAAAAGTGAGAAAATAAACCTAAGGGGTTAATTCTAAGTTTACTCGGCAAGACATCGCATCTTGTGCCTACGTATCCTTACGGGAGTGGAATCAGAGTAATCGTAGTTCCCCTCAAAAGGGAGGTTAGAGACTTCTTGACTGTGGCCAAGGTTTCAATGGGGAATAAACGTATCTTAGGGACACGCTTACGTGGAGTGTAGGAACTCCAAATTTCTACGTTGAATTGTTAAGTTGTAATTAGGGTTAAATTAGGGATTCCACGGCGGGAAACCCTAAAATGAGCGCGGCGGCTCTTTGACCTAATGCTAGGGGTAACATTGTAATTTTGCCTGCGGCGAGGCATTTGTAAAAATTAGGGTTTGTGAGGTTGTAAGGGTTTGAAGTTGAGGTTGAGGACTATTGACACGGCGGTCAAATGCTAGACCTAATTCCTTCGGATGCGTAATGTAACAGAAATATTGCAATACATCAGCAGAAATTTAAACCATACATCAGCAGAAATTTAAATGCGAAAAGTAAACGCGATTATTAGGTTCGCGAGATTACAATTGAGATACAGATACAAATATGAATGAAACTTAAATGAAAATTCAATACACCAAATATGAACTGCAAAAAAATGAACACCCGTTAGTAAGCAAAGTCAAACAGCTATCAGATGAATTACGAGGCAATGAAGAGAATGAGATACAAACTCGAGATCTATTATTGTTTTATTTAATATTTAATGATTTAGCTTACAAAAGAATTTTAAAAAAAGTTTTATTTTTATGTTTTTAAAAAAGAGTTTTTCATTATTTTATTAAAAGAGTTTTTTCATTTTTATATTTACAAAAGTTTAAATTTTATATATAAAAAAAGGTTCTTTGATTATATTAAAGAAAGTTTTATTTTAAAAGGATTAAAATGAAAATGTTATATTATTTAAAGATTATAAAATTAAAATATAAAAAAAGGTTTTTTAAAACATAAAACAAATAAAAATAAAAAAACAAGACAAAGAAAAAAAATAAAAAAAAGGAAGAGGGTTGGGCCGGTCACCACATCCGGACCCAACCCGGTTAGTAGCTTAGTTGAGAAATGATTAGGGTTCTGGGAATCCTAATACTCCTTCGGCGCCGTTCACACATTCCTCTTCTCTCATCTCTCTCTCCTCTCTTCACCGTCTTTCTTGCTTCTCTTCACCGTCTTTCTTGCTTCTCTTCACCGTCTTTCTTGCTTCTCTTCACCATAATATCTCTCGTTCTTCATTTTTATGCAACAAAAATGAACATGCAAAATGTCTAATGAAGAGGCGGATGCTTTACGTTTTGTTTTTGCGCGCGATTGACGGCCAATGATGACGAAATTCTGAGGCTGGACGGTTGGATTGCCCGTCGTTCTTCGCGAACGATGAAGGTGATCTCTCTGGGTATTGTTGATCGCGTTTGGTGGTTGTGATCTCTCTGAGCGATGATGACGATCGCTTCGTCTGAGCTCGCGCCGTTTAGGGTTTTTGCGTGCGACCTCTTCGTTAGGGTTTGTACGCGATCGGGGTGTTCTTCATTAGGTTTTTTCCATCAGGTTGTATCTCCCTTTTATAACTTCTCTTTATCTCTCTTTTTGGGCCTTGAACTTGCGTTTTCTCTGAGATATGCATTTTGATGATCTGATTTGATTTTGTGTTAATGCGATTTGATTTTGATTTTGATTTTCCTCAGATACTGATTGGATTACGATTGGATGCTGATTGAACTCTGTTTCCCTTTTTAGGGTTTGATTGATCCTTTCTGATCTCCAGCTGATATGATTCTTCTGATTTGGTTCAAAGATTTCTGTCTTCAGAACTTTGTGATTGAATATAATCTGAACTGATTTGTTTGATTGATTCAGGTTAAGTGCAAATGGGGATTCGATTTGATTTGATCATCTGGTTTTTCCAGATTGAGTTCCAATAGGGGCTTTCTGATACGATTGGGATCTCGTTTCTTCTCTTGGAATCCTGATTGGGGTTTTGGTGAGATTGAATCGTATGAATCTGATATTCTGTTTCCTCTTTTAGAACCTGATTGAGCTGATATGATTTCCTGACTCGATTCAATTTTATTAGTCTGAACTGATTTGCTTTGATCTGCTTTGGGATCAAAATCTCTCTATTTTTCTGATATGGTTTGCCTTCAGATTGGATTGATTGATGTTTGATTTTAATTCCCAGGATTCCTTAATGGATTCGTATCTCTGTTTGATGCTTTGAACTCGAACTGACTCATTTTTTGATTGGTTCGCTTCTTTGATGCAGCTCAGATTCTTTTCCTCTTCTTCTTTCAGAGAGGGTTGATGCTACGACTACGGTCGAATCAAAATTGCCGGGAAAGGTATACGGCAATGATGATACCGTTCTGAGCCTTCGAGGGATATTTCTTCGACGGTGTCGCGGTTGCTTCTGAGGATCTTCGCGTGTAGTTTATCACTTATTCTCTTTGAGTTGTTTTAACTGCTGATGATGTTTGATTCTTGTGTTTCAGAGCTGACACTATGGGCCATTGTGTCCAACTACGAATGCTTAATGCTGCCTCGATACACTTACGCGATAGTGAGTTTGGGCGATGATGATTTGGGTTATGGTGTTTGGTTAACCGAACCATGTGTTTGTGTACTTGTTGGGGCAATGATGCTCTCGACTGAGCCCCGTTCTGCGCTATGCTTTGTGCTGCAACTTGGTGTCCATTTTTGTGACTTGCCATCCGTATCGGGTGAAGCTGGCCCTCCTAACTGACAACCTTTGGTATGTTTTAGGCAGCTTGATGCAGTTTTGTGTGGATACTTCATTCTTCTTGCTATATGCTGTTACCTCTTTCTTTGGATCTTGCTGGGCATGATTTACAGGATGTTTTCTGTGGCTTCTTGCGCATAATTCTGCCTTCTGATGCATTGTTTAGTTTGCATATGGTATTCTGTTTGCAATGTGATGCAGCTTTGGCTTGTATTTCAATTCTCTTGTTTTGTTTTGGTATGCTTTTGAGCCGAAGGCTTTGATGCAGCGTATGATGCTGTTTGGTTTCTCTTGTTCTGTTTTAAACTTGCTATTCATTCTGTTTGGTAACAGATTTGTTTCTTTGGTGGCTATTCATACCTGTATTGGCGCGAGCCCCTTCCTAGTTTTGCTTATGCTTTGAGTTCTGATGATGCTTATGGCTTTTCAGGTGTTGGACGTTTTGAAACCAAAGTGACTTAGACCTGCCGGCATCCGGGTCTGAGTCAGATCTTGCCTATGTTGCCTTATTCTCGCATCAGTTTGGAAATCCAATCGCGGCAAAACGAATCAGCCCCGCTTTTTTATTTCTTCTATCTCTCGGATGTCCCGTATCGATAAGAACAAGTATTACCTGATCTGACGCCCACGGCGCGGATCGGTAATGGGGGTAGGACGCAGCTTCGGTTGTGCCACTCCCGGCACTCGATGATGACATTGTTCTGAGAGTGTCAAAAAACTTCTAACATTTTTTCTACACTGTTTGTTCTCTTTTGATGTGCAGGTTAGCCGAGGATTCGTGGAGAAGTTCAAAGACAACATGAAGACATTTAGATGTTCTTAGGATTTAGGATAGATACTTTAATGTAATCCCTTAGGATTTAGAACTTTAATGTATTTCCTTGTAACAGCACTTATAAAATATGAAGCAATCTCCACTTCTTGTATGATGACATTTTTTATGAAATAAAATTCCCAAAATTTTGAATTTATTTATATTTTATTCTTAGTTAAAAAAATATAAACATTTGTGAATAAATCCACAAGTATTTAAATTCATTAACATAGGCATAAAACATAAATACTCCCAAGTGGTATTCTTATTGGTGCACTCGTCTCATTTGTAATCCTAATCTCATCATCCGATTAAAATGTTAACCAACCATTTCATAACCAAACACATATGGGCACCGTAATCACAACAGTTTCAGCATCAACAGTAACATTACTCGTAATTAAATTCCACTGACCAAATGCCAAAATCTTAATATGATCAGACCTGGTGATAGATAAATGCCTCAAAACAACAGCGTATTAAATGCCTCAGAATTTTAATAACAGCCCGTCTTCAAGGAACTGGTAGAATTTGTGTAAGATGACCAAAATACCCCTGGGACCAAATCTGCAAAACAAACACCTTCATAACTTGTTAGTGGTTAGCAAATGTACATATGAGATGATATGCGAAATGACTGACTAAATATAAGGGTAAAATTTGGGGTATTACACTATGCGTATGGATTACCCTTTGGAGAAGTTGGCTAAGTTGTATATTGAGAGGATTGTGTGTCTGCATGGTATTCCGTTAAGTATTGTTTTGGATAGAGATCCGCGGTTTACTTCGAGATTTTGGGAGAGCCTGCAGAGTGTTTTGGGTACTAAGTTGCGTTTGAGTTCAGCGTATCATCCTCAGACAGATGGTCAGACGGAGAGGACGATTCAGTCGCTTGAAGATCTTTTGAGAGCTTGTGTATTGGAAAAAGGAGGAGCTTGGGATAGCTACTTGCCTTTGATTGAGTTTACCTACAACAACAGTTTCCATTCGAGTATTGGTATGGCACCATTTGAGGCGTTGTATGGTAGGCGGTGTAGGACACCATTGTGTTGGTTCGAGTCCGGAGAGAGTTCTGTTGTTGGACCCGAGTTAGTTCTACAGACTACTGATAAGATCAAGATGATTCAAGAGAAGATGAGAATTACTCAGAGTCGTCGGAAGAGTTATTATGACAAGAGGAGGAAGGCACTTGAATTTCAAGAGGGAGATCATGTGTTTCTTCGAGTCACTCCGATGACAGGTGTTGGTAGGGCACTGAAGTCGCGCAATTTGTCGCCGCGTTTCATTGGTCCTTATCAGATTTTGCAAAGGATAGGAGAAGTGGCCTATCGTGTGGCTTTACCACCGTCGCTTGCTAATCTTCACGATGTATTCCATGTATCTCAGTTGAGGAAATACATTGCGAATCCGTCTCATGTAGTCCAAATAGATGATGTACAGGTGAGAGATAACCTGACTGTTGAGACATCACCTATGCGGATTGAGGATCGGAAATTGAAACAGCTTCGAGGTAAAGAGATTGCTTTAGTGAAGGTCGCTTGGGGAGGACCGGCTGGTGGAAATGTTACGTGGGAGCTTGAGAGCCAGATGAAGGAGTCTTATCCAGAACTGTTTGAATCAGGTAACATTTTCGAGGATGAAAATTCCTAAGTGGGGGAGGGTTGTAACAGCCCAAATTTCATTAAATAATTAATTGTAGTAATTAATTTATTTAGTGGGATTTTATGTTAATATTGGAATTATTTTTTATTAATTGGAATTAATAGAGAATTGAAAGGAAATTGGAAGGAAGGAAAATAAAGGAATATATAAGTGAGGAAGAAAAGAAAAGAAAGTTAGAAACATTTGGAGAGAAAGAGGAAAGAAAGAAGAAAGAAGAGAAAGAGAGGAGAAGAAGAGGAAAAGTGGAAATCATCAAGAACCAACATCAAAGCTCCGATTAATCGAGGTAAGGGTGAGAAATGTTTCTATTTGATCATTGCATGATGTTATGTATGTTGGGTTGGGGTTTTGGTAGAGTTTTCATCACTTTCCAATTAGGGCAAATGTTGGATTAATCGGTAGATTGATGATTTAATCGGTTGGAACTGAGTAATAACGCCGTAGAATAGTCGGGTAACATGTATTGATGCTATTTGTACTGATTTGGATGTTCAAGGTTTGGTTGATGATGGATTGATGAAGGAGAGGCAGAATAGGGTTCTGTTCTGCGCAGGTTCGCTGGCTCTCGCTAGGCGAGCGAAGGAGAAGCTTCGCCAAGCGAAGCCCAGCGAATGCTGGCGAATAATTATGATTAAGTCCCAGTGGACTTCGCTGGCGAGTTCTCCAGGCGAGGTTGGTTAGCGAAGGTTCGCCCAGCGAAGGTGCTGGCAAATGGTGGCGAACAAAGTCAGTAGCTACTGCCTTTGGCTCGCTGAGGGGTTCGCCAGGCGAAGGCCCAGCGAGTATTCGTTGCGAGGGTTCGCCAGGCGAATGGAGGCGAATCAGACAACATTTTTATTTTGCTGTGTTACTCATGCGGAGATGGTTTGGTTGTTTCACATAGGTGGATACCTTACGATATGAATATAGATATGATCTATTGTGATGATGTGTGTTGTGGGTAGTCTTCGGGCGTGAATCCTAGTTGATATGCGATGCGCATTAATTGTGATAATTAGAAATACATGGGAATATAATGATGAATGTATGTGTATTGTCTAATGAATTGTGAGTGCATATTTGTATGCGATTGTTGTGTAAATGCATGGGAACATATGGGATATGTGTGCATTGTTGTTGAATATGATGATGATGATGGGTGAAATGAATACATTGATAAATGTTTGATATATGTTGTATGTGCAACCATGATGAAATTCTCGAAGGGGTGAATTATCCGAATGCATGGGATTAAGACGCGGGAACGGTCTTAAGTGCATTTATTGTGATTGGTTGATTGTACATGCATCATTCAGTCAAGAGGCAATGTCTGTTAGTTTCGTGGAAACTAGTGGCTTGTCCCAAACCTAGAAGGGTGGGTTTGAAGCCTAGGGGACGGGCTTGGTTGTTATCGGTCTAGAAGGGTGGACCCGGTTTAAAGTAAAAACCGAAAAATGATAACAAGTTATCGGTCTAGAAGGGTGGACCCGGTTTAGAGTGAAAAACCGAAAAAGATAACTAATGTCGGTACCGCATAGCATTGAGTTGCATTGGATATGTTGAGTCACATTGCATAATATTGTTGTTGTATAAATGTGCTTGTGAATGATTGTGAAATTAAGCATGAAGGGACGTGCTTGTGAATGTTCATAATGTTGATATATGTGAACGCGATATAATTATGATTATGAGAATGAAGTGTGGTGAGAAATGTGAATAAGTGTTATATGATTACCTATATATATGTGATCTTATGCCTTGATTATTATGGTTATATTTCTCACCCTTCTGCTGTTTTATAATGCTCTACGAGGCATTGCAGATTAGGATGCTGGAGTCTCTTTTGTGAAGTATTCTTCATTCTTTTGAGTCTGCTGCTCTGATATGTAACACCGGGTAGTTAGACTAGTATAGTCATTCTTTTGTGATACATTGCGATGTATCAGTTGATGTGATCGTGTAATCTAACTGATATGATGTATTAATTTGGATTAACTTGTGTGTACATGGATTAATATTTTGAAAATGATTAAATGATTTGATCTTCCGCTTAATTTTGAAAATGTTACATATCTTGTGGAGAAAAATGTGAAAGTGTTTTATTGGTGAAATTGTGGCATTCTTCTTTTATACCTTATTATAAAACCTTTTTACTCTGATAATTTGTATGTGCTTAATTGTTTTATATGCATTTATTTGGGGTATAGAAGGGGGTGTTACACACGAGACTATATAAAGAGACTTACTAAACCTAAAATGTGCGTGGAATTATTGAAAAAGAAATCGTATGTGCAAATAAGGGTTTATGGTTTGAGTTTTCTTTTAGTGTGTTGTTGTTGTTTTGTGTGTCACTCATGTACCTTCTGATACATTGAGGTAGACTGTGTGTGAGCCATTCATTCATCACCTAGATGCTTGAACGGGAGTGATGTTATTGAGTTGTAAGTGTCCATATTAAGCTTTTAAGCAAGAGTGTGTTGTACTGATTGAAGCTTTTAAGCAAGATCAAGTATTTTCTTTAGAGTGTGTCTTCCATTATTATTTGTTATTAGCTTTGTCAATGTTGTGTGATTAAAGGAAAGTGAGAGGGAATCCTCATATCTAGGAGTGTTGTTTTACACCAAACTGGGTTAACAACTCTTTGTGTTTTTTTATTTTTTTCATATTTAACTGTGTTATATTATGTCCTTGTGTTTTAAAAAAATATCAGTGTCTCAACATCTCTTAGGACATCTAATATCTACATACCATAATTTGAATTGGTATCAGAGCAGGAATCATGCTCTGTATCTGGGTGAGATCTAGGGAAGATACTTTCTAGTACAATGGACAAGGAAGGGGGTTTATGAACAGACCACCCATTCTTAATGCAACTAATTATGACTATTGGAAAGCATGTATGATGGCCTTCCTGAAGTCTATGGGCAACAAGGTTCGAAAGTCTGTGGTCAAGGGATGGGATCCTCCAATGGTTAAAGATAAGGATGGTAATATTACTGATGTGCCGAAGGCTGAGGAAAACTGGGATGATAAAGATGACAAGCAAGCTATGGGAAACTACAAGGCATAAATTCCATGTTCAATGGAATGGACAATAACATCTTCAGACTGATAAATAATTGTACTGTTGCTAAAGATGCTTAGGAGACTTTGAAAACTGCACATGAAGAAACCTCTAAGGTGAAGATGTAAAGACTCCAACTTCTTACCACCAAGTTTGAGAACTTGAAAATGAAGAAGGATGAGAACATTCGTGATTCTCACATGAATATTGTTAAGATAGCGAATTCCTCAACTGCTCTGGGGGAGAAGATGTCAGAAGATAAGTTGGTCAAAAGAATTCTCAGATCTCTCCCAAAGAGATTTAAAATGAAGTTAACTACCATTGAAGAAGTCCAAGACATAAACAATATGAAAGTTGATGAACTTATGGGATCTCTTCAAACCTTTAAATTAAGGGTCAGTTAAAAGCCTGAAAAGAAGAAAAACATAGCCTTTGTGTCTAATGTTAAAGACTCAGAAGATAAATGTAACCTAGATACAGATGAAGGTATATCTATTACTATTGTGCTCCTTGGGAGGCAATTCAACAAGGTTTTGAAAAGGATGGACAGAAGAGGAAGATTAGGTGTTAAGAACATCTCATCTGACATCAGAAATACCAATGACTCTCAAAAGAATGTCAAGACTAAAGAGGATTCAAATCAAAGAAAAGGAATACAATGCTATGAGTGTGATCAGATGGAAGTTTGACCTCATCTTGGTCAAACTATCAAGAGTTTTCTTCGATTGAAAATTGGTTATGGCAGTTGGCTATTTTCTCAAGCAATGTGATTGTTCAAGGTCAAGTTGTACTATATTGGAATTCATCAAGATTTCAAGCAGTGTTCTATGAGAAGTGTGGTCCAACGGTTAATCTGAACAAGTCAAGCTTAGGGAATATTCATTTAGGGTGTAAGTTATCTGGTCAAGATTGTGCGGTTATTCTTTATTGATTGATTCAAGAGGAGTTTGACATGATCTTGGTCAAACAAGGCAAGATAAGATGGCTTCATTCTCAGATTGTTTGTACCATGATTTCCAAATCATCAAGTGATTAAGATCAAAGTTTTGTGAAAGTTCAGTTTCATTTGATGAAATCAAATGACTGAGATTAATTCCAGACGGGGTCCGTATTGTAAGTTCTGTTTATTATTGGTTCAAGTCAAGCGTGTCATTCATTCAATATTCATTTTAAGATTGAGCCAATTTAAATAAGATTCAAGATTTATTGACAGTTTTGTTCACTTTTAGTCAAAGTCAGGAATCAATTCAGAGGAATTTAGGTACGATTCCTCACAACATAATGAGTTACTCAGACATGATGATTGTAAGTTTTGCAAGAGGATAGCAGTTGTTTAGCCTTGTAGTATCTGCACAGAAGAATGAGTAATGGAGGGTTCTGGAAAATCCATCAAAAACATCACGAGTAAAAGCAGCAGTAAACTATTCAATACATGGATACTTCATTCTTAGAAACTCGCTCTCAAGCTCAATTGCCCTCTCTGCTTGAACTTGTTCAAGCAACCGGTCTTGCTTCCATGCAATCACTTGCTATGCAGTTCCTGCATGGTGGAATAATTCAATGATTGGTTCTAAATGTGCTCTCAATAACACCAAATCACTCCCATTGTAAATTGCTAGCTGGATATTTTAGCAAGGTAGTTGCATGCCTGTTACGCAAACTTTCATGCAATATGTTCAAAGCTCACCAGGAGATTGTGAAGAAACTAGTTGAGTTGACGGGGATTACATCTACCATGGAGGTTTTGATTCGCTTGACTGACACAGATGAGCATATATATGTAAATCACGCAGATGCGAGCTAGTGGCAATCTGTATTTGCAGCTTTGTTTGAAAACTACTGTGTTGTTGGCTTTGATTGGTGCAAATTTAACTGTGGTTACTGCAGGGCTTTTGCATGATACAATTAATGATGCTTTTCTCACTTATGATTATATATCTAGGATGATAGAGCTGAAGAACCTCAAAAACATTTCATTGCCTGACAACATGTTTTTTGGAGTCATACCTCAAAGTTTGAGAATTAACAAGAGTTTGGTACAATTGGACTTCATAAACAATAGCTTCACAGACAACTCTATTTCCACATAGCTGCATTCACGTTTCATCTTCTACTCCTTCTGAATTTATCATAAAATGTGTTGAACAAGTTCGCAATAGCATCGACTGTCCAAGCCCAAGCCTGATTCTATCAACAGCAACCGTGACTTTTCATGGTCAAACATACATTATACCACCATGGTCTGTGAGCATATTGCCAGATTGCAGGAATATGGTTTTCAATACTGCTAAGGTTGGAGCACAAACTTCAGTCAAACTTGTAGGGTCTCATTTGCTGCCGTCTGCATCTATTTTTTTTGCCGGCCCAACAATTGATACACCGCAATGGCATCTCCAATATGCCAAAGTCATGGATGACTACGAAAGAGCCAATGAATATATGGAGTAAGAGCAAGTTTCGGCAAGCAGACAATTCGAAAATGGGAGTCTGAACTCTGCATATGATGGTTAACCATCGTCCACGAGTCTTTCTTCTAGTACTGCATATATTGGTGCTGAAACTGTAATGGCCGAAATCAGTGCTACTGCCAGTAGTGACAAGGAGAGTGATCTACAAGAATTACAGCTCATGACTGAACCATATGGAATTCCCTGTATGGTGGAGATATTTCATTCCTTGTGCTCTTTGTTGAATGTTGTTGAGCATACACTAACAGTTGATGAACATGTGCCTCTTTTTGCATTAACTTTGATTAATTCCGCTATTGAGTTGGGAGGGCCTTCCTTTCGCCATCACCCTAGATTGCTGAGTTAATTCAAGATGAAGTATTCCATATTCTCATGCAATTCGGTTTTGTCTATGAGTCCTCTTGTACTTTCATTGGTATGTAGCATTGTTCTCAATTTGTATTACCACCCAAGATAGGAATCATAGGTCACTTAATCCGTATATCTAACAAACTCATCAAGTTAGGGAATAACAACATTGTGGTTCAGGAGCATCTGCAGGGAATTAGTGAATGAACATATTGATGCTATTGTACTAGCCAAGCAACTTCGGAGAAGACTTAATAACCCGATAATGACAGCAGGGAAGAAAGTGTTATTTGAGTTTCAAGGAAATAATTATAGCTTTACAGTCCGCGAAGGTACCGCTGTGAAAGCCAGCACCGTTAGGCCTCTTGTGGTAGAAATGAGTTTTGAATGAAGTAAGTGCAAACAAAGTATCACGCGTATATTTCCCGATGGAAATTTCTCACCACCGTCAACTTGCAATTTGAATGGATGCAAAAGCAAAATCTTCAATCCATTGCGATCTACTGCTCCGACTATTGATTTTCAGAAAATAAAGGGTTCAAGAATTATTAAAACATGAAGATCATGAGGAAGGACGAGTGCCTCGAATAGTGGAATGTGAACTTACTCAAGATCTTGTTGATTCATGCATTCCTGGAGATGTGATGACGGTCACTGGAATTATCAGAGGAATTAACAATTACATGGATATTGGAGGAGGGAAGTCAAAGAACAAAAACCAAGGATTTTACTATATGTATCTGGAAGTTGTATCCATTATGAATTCAAAGTCACAGTCCATACCTGATGATTCGCAAGACTCTAATGCCAAAGCTAGACCAACTAAGCTGTTTGATTTGTTTTCATTTTCATCAAAGGATTTAGAATTTGTTGTGAAATTTTCAGAATAACATGGTTCAGATTTATTTCGGAAAATCCTTCGCTCTATATGCCCTTCCATCTATGGGCACGAGCTTGTTAAAGCTGGGATAACTCTATCATTATTTGGTGGTGTGCGCAAGCATTCGATGGATCAGAATAAGGTACCTGTGAGGGGAGATATTCATGTCATAATTGTAGGCGACCCTGGTCTAAGTAAGAGCCAGTTGTTACAAGCAGCAGCAGCTGTTTCCCCACGTGGTACCTATGTCTGTGGTAACGCAACAACCAAAGCTGGTCTCACAGTAGCTGTAGTGAAGGATCCTATGACAAATGACTATTCTTTTGAGGCAGGTGCTATGGTGCTGGCTGACAGTGGTTTGTGTTCTAGTGCAACTGATTTTGCTGCTGAACGCGTAGAGGAAAATTCAGATATAAAAGAGGTTGCATGACCAAGATGCTGGACAGAGGCTTCACAAAGTTTCATCTAGCTTTCATTCACAAGAAATGGATAAGAAACTGGATTCTAAAGGATCAAAACTGAATGCCATTGAAACAGAAGAGGCTGAGGAGTGCCCCTCTACCACAACAGACGCTTCTTCCATGTCTGGTGCTGCTACTGTGTCAGATGCAGATGCAAAAGTTGAATTTGACTTAAATGAGGAGTTCTGCTTGTAAGATGATAAGAACTCTTGTTCAGTTGATGAGAACTCTAGAGAAAATGCCTAATAGAGCCATCTATAATGACCATGAAAGATCCAAAAGTCAGACTGAGATTTTAGAATATGAAATCCAAGAAAAAGTAGAAGTAAGCCATATTAAAAGCTTTAAGTCGTGTAAGCCTTAAAGCTAATCCATGTCACATGTAAGACAAAAAGAGCAAATCAAAAAGCAAAACTCCACGTCATAATTCATGAGCTGAAAATGGCAATGAGTAAAACGGCATCAAAATTACAAAACAATGTAAACTCACGCGTAATCACCCAAGGATTGAAACGCAGAAACTGAAATGAAAACTACATTCCACAACTTCCATTTCTTTCCCGTTTTCACTCTTAACTTCTTCTATAAAAGCAAGACTCATCTTCATTCTTCTCCAAGCTTGAATTAGCCAATTAACCCCTGCAGAATTTTCATCAAAACTCCTCAATTTTTCTTCAAATTTCACCTTCGAAAGTCACCCTCAACCATTCTTCAAACTTCACCTGATTCGACTCTTCTTTCATTCACAACCTTTCCACACAAAACCTCACCATACTTCAACTTCATTCAACAACAACAAAAGCAATTCGCATTCAATATAGAGAAAGAAGAAGATTGAAGCTAAACTCTCCATTTTTGAAGGTATTGGAGCTTTGCTGACGAATTCTCGTCTCTGAAATTCGTTTCATATGTGCTCTGTTAGTTGAAATTTTGTGTATATTTGGATTCATCTTGCGATTATGTTAGAATGATACCAAAATGGAGCTCCGTCATTCCGAATCATTGGAACTCCGATTTGTCGGCCCTGGTGAATAGTATCACGTGAATTTCCATTGAAGAAGAGGATGAAATGCTTTCTGATGTTTTTTTCATTAACTTATCACTTTTGGTTTGGGCCTATACTTTTTTTTTTCTTTTAAAATCTCCATCTCTTTTTTTAAAGTTTTTTTTTCAATTTCTTTTTAATAATTTTCTAATATTTATGTTCTTTTGAAATAATTTCTTAAAATAGATTTTATTCAGATTTTATTCTTTCTTGTGGATCTTGATATTTTGATATTTTTGTTTTAAAATTTTTCTTGAAATTCATGTGATTCATAATTCTTGACTTTTTTTTAATTTTGATTTCTTATTTGATTTTTTTGGTTGATTGGTTGGATCTTAAGTTTGAATATAATCTTGTTAATCTCAATGGACCATGAGCGCCGATAGGATAAATTCTAAATCCGCCAAGAGAGGTGATTGATATTAATGACGATTTAATCGAATTAAGATTCGTTTTGGTCTTCTTTCTTCTTCTTCTTTTTCTTTTGATCGATGAAAGTTATGGATCATGGATTGTTGATTGTCAAGGTTGTTTAATATTCATTATTTGAAATATGTGGACGAATAATCGTTGAGATAATTCTCCATACTTTGGAATAGTGATAGATTACCTTTGATTAATCGATGAAAAATCTTACTTAAGATGAAAGCACCACCTTCTTTTCTTTTCGTGCGGTTTTGCTTTCGGAGAGTGGTTTACATATCACTTTTCTAGCGTGCATTGGCACTAACATTTTATTGACTGGACTCAGATAGTCGGGGTTTCTACATAAACCCGATTATGATTGCTTAACATAGCGCTAAAGTGTCCCGTAATTGGAAAATGATCATTCCTGGCTCAAACTTATGTTTGAAAGTCCAAGTATGGTTGGTTGCTTGTCTTAAGTCCACTACATATGAAACACATTGTTAGGAGGCTTTGATTCTATCAATCCTCTAATGATTTTTCATTAACCTTGGTCTAAGTGCAAGAATTAACCATCGTTGATCATATGTTCTAACTACTAATCACTAATTCACTAACAATATCCTTGTATAATTTTGTTTATATTTCCTGCTCACTTCTTATCTCTTTACTTTTATGCTTCAATATTATCATTTCATATCATATCTTTGTTTATGTTTATGTCATTTCTCTTTTGTCCACTTGGACCATATCTTGTTCAAAACACTAATAAAGGATCCAAATCTCTAAAAAACTTGGTGCTATTAACTTTGTGGTTATGCTTTTGGACTATTCTTGGACACTTAGACTTAGAATTAGGATTCTCTTCCCTATGCTTGGAGTGTTGTGGACATTAGCCTTTATTTGGCTCGCTCATTAGCTTATGCTTTAAATCAGATGAAATTCTTTTTTGCTTTCTATGGAGTGTGCTACAAGTTGGTTAGATCTTTCTTATCTCTAGTTTTTATTTTGTTTTCTAGGATAGTCACTTCATCTCCTCCCCTTGTTAAATTTTCAAAACCTTCTCCCTCTTTCAAAACCTTCTTGGTTTCAAACTTCAAAACCACTTTCACAATAAAACCTTGACTTTCGTCAAGTGATTTTCAAACTTTGTTCTTCTTAATAAAAGTCAATCAACGTTAATCATGCTTTGACCAATTTCAGAATACATAAAAATACAAACAAAACTCATCAACTCTTTTTGTGCCTTTGTGCATTTTTCACTTTAAAACTTTTCATAAAGTTTAGACATGAGTCATTTCCATAGTTGAGATATAATTCTCCTATTCCCCATAGTATTAAGATTTTGACATTTTTCACTTTGGTGTTGAGTGATAGACTTGTTGATAGTCCAAGAAAATCCTCTATCTTTAGGTGACGCAAATGTTGTCTTATACTTGTGGGTGACTAATCGTAGTTTTCTCTTTAAAATGACGATTTGTATTTACATTTAAAATCAATCAAAACCAACAAATTTTTGTTATTTGTACCATAAACTACGAGGTTTTGATCCTATATTGAACTTTGTGGGTACGTAGGCATGAGACGATAAGTCTCTCCAAACACAAAAATCTAAAAAATAATTCTCTTTCATCTCCCCAATATCTTTTTAAGCAAATCATTTTCAAGCCAAAAAGCGTAAATATTTCAAAGGGCTCCTATAGAGTACTATAGACGTTTTGGGTGCTAACACCTTCCCATTGCGTAACCAACCCCTTACCCCGGTCTCTGTTTCTTGTTCTTCTTTTAGAATTATTTGATTTTGTTCTCTATTTTTCCTTTCCTTTTTTGGATAAAATAAAAGTGCGGTGGCGAATCTTGCATTTTTTAGTTGAGTTAATCAATAGCTTATACTCACGATTTTTACCGCTACAGTATGATGATGATGAGTCAGAAGATAAATATAACTCTGAGACTGTCAATCTCGTGACTGCTCTCTCTGGTGGATGGGCTGATGAAGAAGAATCTTGTGCAGATAATTTCCTCTATGAAGAACTGGATATGTCTTACAAGGAAATCTGTGACAAGTGTAAAACCTCAAAATAATTAGAATATTTATTTAATTTATTTATTATAAATATTTGTGATTTCAATGAATCATGGTGAAATATTTTGATGCCTGATGATATGTGTTGGGGGTATTGTTGATATTAAGAGGGTGTTGAGGATATTTAGAAGTATATGATTTATTAGAATTATTTTGATAATAATAATATTAGTGGATATCTTATTATTATTATTTTAAATAAATAATTGGAACACTAAGAACAAGAAGGTAAAGTTGGGTGAAATAAGTGAGGATAAAATTGGGAAAATATAATAGGGGTCCTAGGGGTAAGAGTGACATAAAGGAAAAAGAGAGAGTGGAGAAAGTTATTTTTGGCACGATCGTGAAAGTTGGAAAGAGCTCTGAGGAAAAGGAGAAGAGGAAGCTAGGGCTCAGAGGGATTTCGGAAGAACTCAAGACGAGAAATCGAAATCGAATTATCAGAGGTATAGGGAGTATCATTTGTCATTATAATTAATATAAGGGTAGATGTATGTAGGAAGTTGGGGATTTTGGAGAATGATGGGATTTAAGATGAAATTGGGATTTGGGTTGTACGAGATGATATGTATGAAACTTATTATGATATGTCGTTGTTATTGTGTTGATTTCATTGTGATTGATGAGTATTTTTGGACTGAATTGTGTTGAAATCGCAAGTCATTTTGGGTCTGAACTGGTGCAGAATCGCAACTGAGAAGTTGCTGGTTTGCGCATTTTCTCGGGCGAACTTTTATTTCGTTAGGCGGAGCAATTTCCCTCTGCCTCGCCAGGAAAAAGTGGGAGTGAGAAGAGGGTGAAAATGAGTGCTCCTGGTTTTTGTATGAAGGAGGGAATTTTCCCTTACTTCGCCGGGCGAAACCCAGGCAAGCGAGTTGCTTTGTCAGGCGAGCACCAGGCGAGCAGGAGAAGTAGTTTTATTTTCCCTTCATTTATTGTGTTGTCTTGTGCCTTGTTGTTCGTATGCCTCAAGCGGTTGATGTGTTGAATTTTGATGAGTATAACATATTGATTTGTGAAGTAATATGAAGACTTGTGATGCATAATGATTATATAATACCATATTATTTTGATGAATTTTCATGAATGATAATGCAACTTGATGATCCTGTGATGATATTGATTATGACATAGTACATCATGCATTCATAGCATAGTAGGACTTTGGTCCAGTGTTATTGATAGGACTTCGATCCAGTGTTGTTGATAGGACTTTGGTCCAGTGTTGGCTTCATCCCATTGTGTGGGTTGGGGTGTTTATGTTGTGCTTCGGTTCTTGTGTAGATCGATCCTATTGGTGGGGATCTTTGGAGGGTGATGACCCAGTGTCCATCAACATGTTGATTTGGTACCACATGCATGAGTCTACGTTGTTGCATTTCATGTTATGTGGCATTGCATCTGTGTGAATGACTGTTATTGTTGATAAAGTGATTTTAAAATCATGTGTGATGATGCTGTGACTTAAGTGTTACTTTGGTGATGAGTAGTTGATTTGATGACTTTATGAATGACGATATATATATATATATATATATATATATATATATATATATATATATATATATATATATATATATATATATATATATATATATATATATATATATATATATATATATATATATATATATATATATATATATATATATATATATATATATATATATATATATATATATATATATATATATATATATATATATATATATATATATATATATATATGATACTATGATATGAAGGTGTGAGTATAATACTTGACAAATGATGATGCATGGATTTCATGATGATGTTGTTTATGTATGATGAATGTTATCTTAATATATCTTATCTTTATATCTTGTATAATGATTTGTGATTACTCACCCTGCCTGTTTGAATGTTGCTTCCACGTGGGTAACGTACAGGTGATCAATATTAGCTCTTGGTGTGTGAAGAACCGACTTTAAGTATTTCAATTATTTCTGTCGAGTAGAGGGAGTTGCTCTGATATATAACACCGGGTCGGGACGTTGAGTCGAACCGTTGTGTTCTTTTATTGTGACGTCATGAAGTTATGAGTTCTTGTTTTTAAAACTCTTTGAATTACAAATTATGCTGATGATTTTGAATCTTTCCGTTGCGTAGTAATTGATTGAAATTATAATGAATAAAACCCGTGTTATGGAGTAACATGTTATTGTGATTTTATGACGAAATGTGACACCCTTGCTATGATATACTCTTATATAATTGTTTTTATTTATCGTGAATGCATATGGGGTAGAAGTTGGGTGTTGCATTAGTTGTATCAGAGCATGTCGGTCCGCCTGGCCAGGTTTTGTATGATGCTAGTCCCTGTTAGTTGACGAGTGTGTGTACACTGTCGATGAATTGTCCCTTCTAATATTGTTGGTGATGTGCAAAATGTCTAGGAGAAACGATTTTGCTACTGCTCGTGCGTTGGAATCACTTGCTCAAGTGATGGCTCAGAACAATAAAAATGGTGGAGCTCCTGATGAGTTTTGTGCTTTGGGAAAGTTCCAGAGGAACAATCCGCCAACTTTCGTGGGCACTCATGATCTAGAGGGCGCTCAGAAGTGGCTCAAGGTGATTGAAAAGATCTTTCGAGTGATGGCGTGTACTGATGCTTAACAGGTACAATTTGGTGCTCATACATTATTCGAAGAAGCTGAGGTTTGGTGGGATAATACACGTCAGAGGCTAGAGGATGTTAGCACTAAGATAACTTGGGCTGTATTGAAGAGGGAATTTTTGGGAAAGTATTTTCTTGAAGATGTTCTCAGCAAAAGGAGATAGAATTCCTTGAACTGAAGCAAGGAAACATGATTGTGGCAGAGTATGCGGCAAAGTTGAAGGCGCTAGTGAATTTTTATCCGCATTATAGCTGTGCTGATGCTGAGGTGTCTAAATATCTCAAGTATGAACTAAGACTAGAGATTAAGTAGGATCTTGGATAACAACAGATTCGCAGGTATGCTGAGCTAGTGGATAAGAGTAAGACCTATAATAAGGATAATCGAGCTCGATCTACTCACTACAAGTATCTTAGTGAGAAGAAAGGGAAAGGACAATTTAGAGGAAAGCCTTATGTGACTCCAGCTGACAAAGGGAAACAAAAGGTTTCAGATAGGAAGAAGACAAGTGGAGGAGCAGCTCCCGCTTCTGTTAAGTGTTACAGGTTTGGCGAGCAAGGCCATTGTGCTAAAGTCTGCAACAATAGTGTGTTGAGGTGTTACAGATGTGGTAAGAGAGGCCATAGAGTTAATGATTGCAAGGATGAAGGCCCGACTTGTTTCAACTATGGTGAACATGGTCACATCAGTACCCAGTGTCAGAAGGTGAAGAAGACTGCTATTGCTGCTTAGACTAATGGCAGAGTGTTTGCTTTTAGTGGTTGAGAAGTTCCCAATAAGGATAACTTGATACGAGGTACTTGTTTTATTAACAATGTTGAGGTGGTCGCCATTATTGATACTGGTTCTACTCATTCATTTATTTCGCTTGAATGTGCTACTAGATTGGGTTCGAGATTGCTGGTATGAATGGTACTATGGTTATAGAAACTCCTGCTAATGGTTTTGTTACTACTACTTTCGTGTGTTCGAGATTGTTAGAACACAGATTGGTTCTTAATAATAACTCTTTGTTTTGATGATAACTGTTATGAAATTTATATTCAAGAATTCTATACTCTAAAATTTGTTTGAGAGTTTTACTGCAGATTGAAATAATATTAACTCTCCAGAAGCAAATTTGTTTTGAATACAAGAAGTTATTCTGACTCTGAAGCGCCAGATGCACCTTACAGAAGAATCTGTTTGCTCCTTACAGAAGATCCTGAGCGTAGTCTCCAGAAGGATCTGAAGAAAGAAGCTCCAGAACATTCTGAGTCAGAAGCATCTGAAGATAACCAGAAGCATCTGAAGTTGAAGCATCTGAAGCATAGAAGAATATTGATTGAAGAGTTTCTCAAAGCATTAGTCTACAGAAGTTTCTGAAAGTACCAACGCTGCCAAGTACTGAAGTTCTGTGTCAAAAATGCTCTGATGATCAACATGCTGAAAGCACACCTGCTGCAGAAGACTCTGATATAGCAAAGTTCTGAATTTCATTAGAAGACTCTGATCCATTAAGATTCTGAAGAGCTTGCTGAAAACTGAAGAAGTAATTTTCAAGAATATATCCGTTGGAGCTATTCAACGTCTCTTTCCTCATTTGTGCTAGACACACTTACACAGACAAAAAGGATTTTTCTGTGCCATCTACTTCTAGGAAAGGTCACTTGATGTGAAGACAAAAAGGCTCAGACCTTTTTGGGACTCTCTTTTCAACGCTCAGCTTCCTTGGATCAGCTGCCTATAAAAGGAGAACTTCACCACATTCTTCAGTTACACAATTTGCTGAAAAGAAATCATTATATTCTAAGCTCTCATTCATTCTTATTCTTCTTAGAATTTACTGTACTTAAACTTAAGAGAAAAATCACTGTTGTGATAAAAGCTTTATAGAAGCATTAATACTCTTGTATTTAATTTACATTGATTGTAAAGGATATTCCTTAAGAGGATTCAGTTAGAATCAGTAGCTCTTGAGAAGACTAAGAACTGTTGTTCTTAGGTGTTACTATTGTAATCAGTTTGATTTAATAGTGGCTTAAGTCCTTGTTGAGAAAGGCAAATCACTCTAGGAAGGGTGGACTGGAGTAGTTGTTTAAACGAACCAGGATAAAAATAATTGTGTGATTATTTTCAAGTCTTAATTTATCATACTTATTCAACCCCCCCTTCTAAGTATTATCTCACCTTCAGTTGGCATCAGAGCTCCGGTTCTGAGTGTACTACCACTTAACAGTGTCAGTAAAGATCCAGAGAGATATACTTTGATATATATATATTTATTTGTTATCATGGCTGATAATTCAATGTCAAATATTAACAATAAATATGAAGAGAGGGATAGGATCAGCACCAAACCCCCAATGTTTGATGGGGAGAAATTTGACTACTGGAAATACAGAATTGAGAGTTTTTTCCTAGGATATGATGCTGATCTATGGGATCTTATCATAGATGGATATGTACATCCCACAGATGGGGATGGCAAAAAGATTGACAGAAAATCTATGACAGATGCTCAGAAGAAAGACTTCAGAAATCACCACAAAGCCAGGACTATATTACTGAATGCTATTTCACATACAGAGTATGAGAAAATTACAAACAGGGAGACTGCTTTTGATATGTTTGAATCCCTTAAAATGACTCATGAGGGAAATTCTCAAGTTAAGGAGACAAAAGCTCTGGCTCTGATCCAGAAGTATGAGGCTTTCAAAATGGAAGACTCTGAATCTGTTGAAGCCATGTTCTCCAGATTTCAGATACTCACTGTTGGGCTGAAAGTTCTGGACAAGGGATATTCTACGTCAGATCATGTAAAGAAAATCATCAGAAGTCTGCCTATCAGATGGAGACCAATGGTGACTGCCCTGAAGATGGCCAAAGATCTGAACAAGATCTCTCTAGAAGAACTCATCAGCTCACTAAGGAGCCATGAGATTGAGCTTGAGGAAGATGAACCTCAGAAGAAAGATAAAGGTAAAGCTGTTGCATTAAAATCTAATAAAACTGCTAAAGCTTTGCAGGTCATTCAAGAAAGCTCTGAAGAATCTTCTTCTGAAGAAGAAGATGAGTTATCCATGCTGTCCAAAAGGATTAACAAACTCTGGAAGCACAAGGGAAATAAGTTCAACAACTTCAGAAGATCTGATAACAGAAAGGAATCTTGTAGTCACAGAAGATCTGCCAAGAAAGAAGTTGTGTGCTATGAGTGCAAAGAACCTGGGCACTACAAAAATGATTGCCCCAAACTTCAGAAAGAAAAACCCAAGAAGAAGTTCAACAAAAAGAAGAAGGTTCTGATGGCAACATGGGATGACTCAGATGAGTGTGAATCATCTTCTGAATCAGAAGAAGAATGTGAAAACATTGCACTGATGGCTAGCACAGAGGATCAAGAGGAAGGTACCTCAGGATATGAATCAGAATCTGAATCTGATGATGATGCAGAAGAGGTAATGGCTAAACTTACCAAAGAAGAACTCATTAAAGTTTTAACAGAAGTTCTTAAAAGTTATAACAACATCAAACTCAAATACAAGAAGCTGAAAAGCAATCTTGAATCTGAGATTGATCTTCTGAAAACAAAGCTTGTTGAGCAAAAAGAAATAAATTTGAAAATCAAAAATGACTTTGAAATAACTCAACAAGAATTTGAATCTGAGACTAAGTCATGTGAAAATATTTTAGAAAAATATGACTCCAGTTTTCAGAGATTTCTCACTAAGAGCATAGACAGAAGCAAGATGGCTTCCATGATCTATGGTGTTAGTGGAAACAACAGAAGAGGCATTGGATATGAATCTTCATCTGGAAGCAATCCAAAACTTGTTGACAAACTTTTCATCAGGAAGACACCTCTGTATTCTCAATTCAAATTTGGTCACTTGAATGACATTAAACACACAAGCTCTGAGAAGAGTACTTATGTGTTTAAACCCAAGGCAAGTCAGAATAAACATTATGTTGCAAAACAGAAGTTTAGACAAACCTACAAACCAACTAACCCCAAAGGACCCAAGAAGATATGGGTACCTAAAAACAAAATAATTCCTGTTGCAGATGTTCTTAGCAGCAAGGTCAGGACACCAATCATGGTACCTGGACTCTGGATGCTCACGACACATGACAGGAGAAAAGTCTATGTTCCAAAGCCTGGAACTTAGATCTGGAGGTGACGTGAAGTTTGGAAGGAACCAGAAGGGCAAGATCATTGGATCTGGCACTATTGGAAATGGTAAACTTCCCTCTATTACTAATGTTTTACTTGTTGAAGGGTTAAAGCATAATTTATTGTCCATAAGTCAATTAAGTGACAATGGTTATGATATTACCTTTAATCAAAAATGTTGTAAAGCTATTAGTCAGAAGGATGGCTCTATCCTATTTAGTGGTAAGAGGAAAAACAACATTTATAAAATAAATCTTTCAGAACTTAAAGTTCAAAATGTTAAATGCCTCTTGTCTGTTAATGAAGAGCAATGGGTCTGGCACAGAAGATTGGGCCATATTAATATGATACGTATATCTCAGATTAATAAACTTAATCTTGTCAGAGGACTCCCTAATCTGAAGTTCACTTCAGATGCTCTTTGTGAAGCATGCCAGAAAGGGAAGTTTTCAAAAACATCTTTCAAATCAAAAAATGTTGTTTCTACTTCTAAACCATTAGAACTACTTCATATTGATCTGTTTGGACCAGTGAAAACTGCATCCATCAGAGGCAAGAAGTATGGATTGGTCATTGTTGATGACTTTAGCAGATGGACATGGGTAAAGTTCTTAAAACACAAGGATGAGTCACATTCTGTGTTCTTTGACTTCTGCAAGCAAGTCCAGAATGAAAAGAATTTCAAAATCATAAAAGTCAGAAGTGATCATGGTGGTGAATTTGAAAATAAATATTTTGAAAAATATTTTTCTGAAAATGGCATTGCTCATGATTTTTCCTGTCCTAGAACTCCACAACAGAATGGGGTTGTAGAGAGGAAAAACAGAACTTTGCAAGAAATGGCCAGAACCATGATCAATGAGACAAATCTGGCAAAACATTTTTGGGCAGAAGCAATCAATACAGCATGCTACATTCAGAACAGAGTGTTTGTTAGACCTCTTCTGAAAAAGACTCCTTATGAATTGTGGAAGAACAAAAAGCCCAACATTTCATATTTTCATCCTTTTGGATGTATTTGTTATATGTTAAACACTAAGGAAAATCTGAGCAAGTTTGATTCCAAAGCACAGAAGTGTTTCATGCTTGGATATTCTGAACGCTCTAAAGGCTACAGAGTATACAACACTGAGACACAGATTGTGGAAGAATCCATTCATGTCAGATTTGATGATAAGCTTGGCTCTGAAAAGCCAAAGCAGGTTGATAACTCTGCAGATAGGGAAGTAGTCTTTATTGACTCTGAAGTTCCAGAAGCAGACAAACTTCAAGTGAAGGAACCAGAAGCAACTCCAGATGCCACTCCCTTAACTTCTCAGATGAATAATCTAAACATTTCTGAAGAGTCAACTATCAGAGGATCATCATCCAGAATTAAAGCTTCTCATCAGAACAAGATCCTTTCTAAGATCATCTGAAGCATCACTATTTGGACTAGTGTCAGAAATTGAACCATCTTCTATAGAAAAAGCTCTGCAAGACAATGATTGGATTATTGCCATGCAAGAAGAGCTAAACCAATTCAGCAGAAATGATGTATGGGATCTAGTTCAAAGACCTCAAGGATTCAATATAATTGGTACAAAATGGGTCTTCAGAAATAAGCTAAATGAGAAAGGAGAAGTTGAGAGGAATAAGGCAAGGCTGGTTGCTCAAGGGTACAGTCAGCAAGAAGGTATTGATTACACTGAGACATATGCTCCAGTGGCAAGGTTAGAATCTATACGCCTTCTTATTCCCTTTGCTGCACAAAATAACATCACTCTGTATCAGATGGATGTTAAAAGTTCCTTTCTTAATGGTATTATAGAAGAAGAAGTTTATGTCCACCAACGTCCTGGTTTTGAAAATGAAAAATTTCCAGATCATGTTTTCAAATTAAAGAAATCTCTATATGGATTAAAACAAGCTCCCAGAGCTTGGTATGAGAGATTGAGTAATTTTCTTCTGGAGAAGAATTTCATCAGAGGCAAAGTGGATACAACTCTATTCTGTAAAACAATAAAGAAAGATCTTCTAATTTGCCAAATTTATGTAGATGATATTATTTTTGGATCAACAAATATTATGCTTGGAAAGGAGTTTGCTACATGTATGCAGGCAGAATTTGAAATGAGCATGATGGGAGAACTCAGATTCTTTCTAGGAATCCAAGTCAATCAAACTCCAGAATGCACCTACATACATCAGACAAAGTATGTTAAAGAACTTCTGAAGAAATTCAACATGTCTGACAGCAAGCTGGCAAAGACTCCAATGCATCCTACTAGCTCACTTGGCAAAGAAGAGGTAAGTAAGAAAGTAGACCAGAAGCTCTACAGAGGTATGATTGGCTCTCTTCTTTATCTTACTGCTTCTACACCTGACATATTGTTCAGTGTTTGTCTGTGTGCTAGATTCCAATCAGATCCTAGAGAATCACACTTGACAGTTGTCAAGAGGATTCTAAGGTATCTGAAAGGTACTTCTAATGTGGGTTTGTGTTACAGAAAATCTGATGATTTCAAATTAGTTGGATTCTGTGATGCTGACTATGCTGGAGACAGAGTGGAAAGAAAAAGTACTTCTGGAAGTTGTCAATTTCTAGGAAGAAATCTAATCTCCTAGTACAGCAAGAAGCAACCCACAATTGCACTTTCAACCACAGAGGCTGAATACATTGCTGCTGCTGGATGTAGCACGCAGATGCTCTGGATGAAGAGTCAACTAGAAGATTATCAAATTTTTGAGAGTAACATTTCTATCTTTTGTGATAATACTTCTGCTATATGTTTGTCCAAGAATCCCATTTTACATTCTAAGGCAAAACATATAGAAATTAAGCATCATTTCATCAGAGACTATGTTCAGAAGGGAATCATAAATTTAGCCTTTGTTGATACAGATCATCAATGGGCAGATATTTTTACAAAACCCCTTGTTGAAGATAGATTCAATTTTATTCTGAAAAATATTGGTATGGATTTTTGTCCAGAATGATATTTATCAGAAGCAAATTATTACAGATGCAAAAATGCTTAATTCACCTGAAGTATTTCTTCTGTTTATTTATTCTATTCTGATTAATATTTTTGATGTGAAACTCTGAACTAACCATCTTTAGAAGATCTGAACGTTGGCTAACGTTTCATTTCTTAAGAGAATTCAGAACAGCATGCAAGTAAACACGTGTCACACAAAATCTGAAGAGGTGGCGTGTACATAACTGAAGAGACGTTTGAGGTGAAATTTGAATAGTAAGAATCTTGGTTTTCCCCCCAAATTGTCAGAAGCATTTATTGTTTGAAATGATTTTATTCTCTTCATTTAATGCTTGCTCAAACGTGTGTTTTTCTGACTTTTGATGTGCCTAAGTGTTTAGTATAAATACTTGTTGTGTATTCACTTTCACACTTTTCACTCTCAGAATTTACATGCGTTTTCATCTCTTGTTCTCTCTGCATAAAAACCCAAAACCTAAGTGTTTGAAAAAGCATTCTTCAATGGCGTCTTCTTCATCAACAACTGCTCAGTTCCAATCTACAATGGTTGTTGTGACTTCAGATAACTTAGGTGCTGCTCCATTTTCTCCTCCCAAGAGAACTCTTCTCACACCTGTTGATAAACTAGAAGTCCTGTGTGAATCCATGGTTGAGTTTGATTCTCTGGCTGACAATGGGTTTGACTTTCGTTCCATTGTTAGAGCTCAAGGATGGGTTAAATACTTTGATAGGTTGTTTGGACCAATTTACCCTCTACTTGTGAAGGAATTCTGGATTCATGCATCTGTTTATCCCAAGTTTATTTTATCATCTGTACTGGGAAAAGAGATTATCATCACAGAGGATCTGATTAGAAGATTGATAGGTTATGAAGAAACAGACGGTGTTTCCCACTTGCCAGCTGGGCGTGTGGACATGGAAGAGGTTTATGAGGAAGTTATGACTGTTGGACAAGCTTCTAACAGATTCAAAGATCTGAAGCCTGATTACAAGATCTGGGCCAAGATCTTCAAGGGATGCATACATCACAGGAAGTCAACCAATTCCCCAGATTATGTCAACAATGAACAGATCTATTTTATGTACTGCCTGAGTCAGAGCAACAAGGTAGATCTTCCTTACATTTTGTTCATGCATCTGTGGAATCACATCAATGCATCTAGAGAATCTGTAAAAGAAAAAGGCCAGAAGATCAGGACTTGGATCCCTTTTGGAAGGTTGATCTCAGATCTTCTCACTGAAAATGGTTTAGTGGCTGCTCTGTACAATGCTGGGGTTACAGAGGAATTAGAGTTTATTATGGGAAAGCCTCTGAACGCTAAAAGTCTTCTGAGACTCAAGATTGTAGATGAACTCACTACTGCTCCAAAGAGACTGAATATGTCTGATTTAAATAAGAGGGTTCCAGTATCTGACTTTCCTCTATTCTTTGCTGAAGAACCCAGACATATAGTACTGATGTATATAGAGGAATGCAAAAGGGAAGGAGTACCTGTTCCAGCCAATGTGTTTCAGCTTGTCAAACAACCACTACCAGATGCAGGAGAAGAAGAAGAAGTACCACTTCAGAGGAAAAGGACTCAGCCTGCAGAAGAATCTGAACCTGTCCAGAAGAAGGCTAAGATTGCTGAGAAACCCAAGAATCTCTTAAAGAGAAAGGATTCTGAAGAAGCTGCCTCTGCATCTGCCAAGAGGATTAAAGTAAAAGGTACTAAGACTCCTATAATTTCTAAAAATATTATTATTAATGATTCAACTATTAAGTCTGTTCCACAACCACCTGTTACTCAAACAACTTCTGTTGCTGCCCCTAGTTCTGTCTCACCTCAAAAACAACACACTGCTTCTGTTTCAAAATCATCTCAACCTAAAATACACATCAAACACTTTATTCCACGGCCACAACCAACAGAACCACAACCAACAGAACCACAACCATCAGAACCACAGCCATCAAAACAACAACAACAATCTGAAAAACAAAACTCTGATCAACCACAAACAGAAAATCAACCACAAACTTCTGAACATCCAGAAAACCAAACCTCAGAAGTTTAACCAGAAAAAGACTCTGTCATACCACCATCAAATAATCCATCTTCTGAACCTGTTGCACCTGTTACTTCTGAACCCACAAAAGTAACTTCTGCTCCTGTTTCATCAGAACCACCATCCCAACAATCTGATACTCCTTCAGAACCTACTCATATCCCTGAGACAGAAGTTCTTGATATCACTCCATTAAAAACAGTGTTTCAAGTATCTTTTACCTCTTGTACGCCTACAACATCCTCCAACTCATCAGAATCAGAAATCCACCCAGATTTTCTAATTTCTCCATCTGACAAATACCCTGTACATGAACCTGAACCTGAATCAACCATACCTTCTAAAACTCCCATTCCAGATCCTATGCCTCCACCTGCACTATCATCTGAGATGTTAATCCCCACTTCCAATCCATCATCATCTGGTATATCTTGTGCCCAAGTTTCTTCTCTTTATCATAATCTATCTTATGGTTTCAAACTGAAAGATTTTTATGATAGAGTTGAACCTTCTGAACCCCTGAAACCTCTGAAACCAAAACTCAGACAGGCCCTTCCATCTGTAATCCTTTCATATATTCAATCAATGAATAATGTAGGATCCTTAGCACCAATATCTGCAACCTCTGGTAAAGCTGTTGTTTCAGCTCTGCAACCTGCATCTGATAACACAGTTGCATCTGTTCAAACATCATCCTCTGCTTTCATACCATATTCTAATGAACCCTTTGATGATGTTTGCCCACGCACAAGACCAAAACCTAATCTGCTTAATGCTTTAAACAGATCCTTACCTCTAAAACCAAAAATTCCCTTCATTCCATATTATCCCCCTCCTCTGATTTCCATCCAAAAATCACTGCTACCACCAACTCCCAAACCTAAACATATGACTCTGGAAACCTTGCTTAAACCACCACCCAGACTTAATATTGATCATTTATTTCAAACATTTTTGCAAGAAATACAGATGTCTTTAGGTATTGTTCAGAAGAGATGCTCTGAAACTATGGATGCAAATGAAACTGACATCATCTGGAAAGGATTCATCAATAGATTCAACACTGTAGCTTCCAATCTGAAGAACATCTGTTCTGATGATGCAAAGCTCAGAGCTGAAAGAACTCAATTCTGGATTGTCAACAAAACTGAACCTCTGCTTCGTTTGGATGCTCCTCCTCCTCCATCAGAACCAACTGCCAATGCATTGACTATGACTCTGGTAGAACCCTCTTCAGGATCTGCAGAACCTATGGCAATTGACTCTGTTCAGGCTGCAGAACCTCCACCTTCTTCATCAGAGATAAAGACAGAACATCCAGACTTTGGAGACAAGATTGCTGCTCTGGAGGCTGGTCAGTCTGAAATAAAATCTTGGATGGCAAAGCAAGATAAGAAATCTGAAGATATGACAGAGTGGATGTCAAAACAAGATGAGAAGAATGAGACAATGACTAAGTGGATGTCAAAGCAAGAGCAATCATCATCTGAGATTACAGACCTATTAAAGATGCTTTTGTCAAAACACTCTTAGATTCTTTTTTTTCTAATGTTTGTGCATCTGTTGTTTTGCATCTGAATCTTATTGTTATATCTTCTGATATTTACCTATGTACTCTTGCTCTGTTATTTTAAATGAATCAGTTTATCTCCATTGAATTATCTATTTATTGTTCCTTTTATTTGTCTTTTTAAAAAAGTTTTTACTTTTTGCTTATGACAAAAAAGGGGGAGAAAATAAAGATCTGAACTGTTTAATATAATTTCACTAGAATGAATCTTCAGACATATATATTCTATCTAATATTTAAATTGACTATTTCAGATCATTTGATAAGAACACTCTATAAAAGAATCTCTGAGTCTCTCAGATCATTTGCTTTTCTATCAAACTCTGAATCTTATATCTGCAAGATATTCTGACCCTAATTTGTTATAAGAACAAACAAGATCTAACTCTGAAGATTACTCAAGATAAAAGGGAAGTTTCTATTCCTTTTTCATATTTAACTCAGGGGGAGATTCATCATCTCAGGGGGAGTTATAATTCTTTATGTTCAGTTAAATAAAATTTCTGATACTTTTTGTCATCATCAAAAAGGGGGAGATTGTTAGAACACAGATTGGTTCTTAATAATAACTCTCTGTTTTGATGATAACTGTTAGGAAATTTATATTCAAGAATTATATACTCTAAAATTTGTTTGAGAGTTTTATTGCAGATTGAAATAATATTAACTCTCCAGAAGCAAATCTGTTTTGAATACAAGAAGTTATTCTGACTCTGAAGCGCCAGATGCACCTTACAGAAGAATCTGTTTGCTCCTTACAGAAGATCCTGAGCGTAGTCTCCAGAAGGATCTGAAGCAAGAAGCTCCAGAACATTCTGAGTCAGAAGCATCTGAAGATAATCAGAAGCATCTGAAGCTGAAGCATCTGAAGCATAGAAGAATATTGATTGAAGAGTTTCTCAAAGCATTAGTCTACAGAAGTTTCTGAAAGTACCAACGCTGCCAAGTACTGAAGTTCTGTGTCAAAAATGCTCTGATCATCAACACGCTGAAAGCACACCTGCTGCAGAAGACTCTGATATAGCAAATTTCTGAATTTCATTAGAAGACTCTGATCCATTCAGATTCTGAAGAACTTGTTGAAAACTGAAGAAGTAATTTTCAAGAATATATCCATTGGAGCTATTCAACGTCTCTTTCCTCATTTGTGCTAGACACACTTACACAGACAAAAAGGATTTTTCTGTGCCATCTACTTCTAGGAAAGGTCACTTGATGTGAAGACAAAAAGGCTCAGACCTTTTTGGGACTCTCTTTTCAACGCTCAGCTTCCTTGGATCAGCTGCCTATAAAAGGAGAACTTCACCACATTCTTCAGTTACACAATTTGCTGAAAAGAAATCATTATATTCTAAGCTCTCATTCATTCTTATTCTTCTTAGAATTTACTGTACTTAAACTTAAGAGAAAAATCACTGTTGTGATAAAAGCTTTATAGAAGCATTAATACTCTTGTATTTAATTTACATTGATTGTAAAGGATATTCCTTAAGAGGATTCAGTTAGAATCAGTAGCTCTTGAGAAGACTAAGAACTGTTGTTCTTAGGTGTTACTATTGTAATCAGTTTGATTTAATAGTGGATTAAGTCCTTGTTGAGAAAGGCAAATCACTCTAGGAAGGGTGGACTGGAGTAGTTGTTTAAACGAACCAGGATAAAAATAATTGTGTGATTATTTTCAAGTCTTAATTTATCATACTTATTCAACCCCCCCCCCCCCCCCTTCTAAGTATTATCTCACCTTCAGAGATGTCCTTTAATGATATTTGGAAAGAGTTTCGTGATGGATTTGGTGTGTTTACCCTTGCAGCAAATCGATGTGATCCTGGGAATGAACTGGTTAGAGTTTAACTATGTTCATATCAACAATTATAATAATACTGTGGATTTTCCTAAGTTTGGTGATAATGGAGAGCTGACGTTCTTGTCTGCTAAGCAAGTAGAAGAACTTCTAGAAGACGAAGCTTTGATGTTTGGGTTATTCACGTTGTTGCAAGTTGATCGTGAAGCTGCAAGTGTCGAATTACCTGTTGTCCGTGAATTTTTAGAGGTGTTTCTAGATGACATAAGTGATTTGCCTCCAGAGCATGAAGTAGAGTTTGTAGTGGACTTGATACCAAGAATGAGTCCGGTGTCAATGGCTCCTTATTGGATGTCAGCTTCCGAGTTAAGAAAATGGAAGAAACAATTGAAAGAATTGCTAGAGAAGAAGTTTATTCGACCAAATGTTTCTTTGTGGGGTGCTCATGTGTTGTTAGTTAAGAAGAAAGATGGTAGTATGAGGTTGTGTGTTGATAATCGCCAGTTGAATAAAGTGACTATCAAGAATAAAGATCTGCTTCTGAGAATTGACGATTTGATGGATCAGTTAGTAGACGCTGGTGTGTTTAGCAATATTGATCTAAGGTCTGGTTATCATCAGATTCATGTTAAACCTAATGATATTCTGAAGACAACTTTTAGGACAAGGTATGGTTACTATGAATACACTGTGATGTCATTTGGTATATCCAATGCACCAGGTGTGTTTATGAAGTATATGAATCAGATTTTCCATGAGTATTTGGATAAGTTTGTTGTGGTTTTCATTGATGATATTTTAATATACTCTAAATCAGAAGAAGAATATGTTGAGCATTTGAGGACTGTGATGCAAGTATTGAAAGAGAAGAAGTTATATGTAAAATTATCGAAGTGTGAGTTTTGGTTGAAAGAAGCGATTTTTATTGGCCATGTGATTTCAAGTGGTGGATTGATGTGGATCCTTCTACAATTGATGTTGTGTTACAGTGGGAGACTCCAAGGTCTGCTACTGAGATACGAAGTTTTCTGGGGTTGGCAAGTTACTATCGCAAGTTCATATAAGGTTTTTCTAGATTGGCTTTACCGTTGACTCAATTGACTCGAAAGGGTCAAGATTATGTGTGGGACGTTGCTTGTGAAGAGAGCTTTGTGGAATTGAAGAAGAGATTGATGACCTCTCCAGTGTTGATTTTGCCTAATCCAAATGAGTCTTTTATGGTGTATTGTGATGCATCAAATATGGGTCTTGGTGGAGTGTTGATGCAAAATGGACAAGTTTTTTGCTTATGCTTCGAGACAATTGAGAGTTCATAAAAGGAATAAAATTGAGAGTTCATGAAAGGAATTATCCGACGCATGACTTAGAGTTGGTAGTTGTGGTGTTCGTGTTGGAAATTTGGAGACGTTATCTTTTTGGTTCTAAATTTGAAGTGTTCAGTGATTATAAGAGTTTAAAGTACTTATTTGACCAAAAAGAGTTGAATATAAGACAGAGGAGGTGGTTGAAATTATTGAAGGATTATGATTTTGATTTGAGTTACCATTTGGGTAAAGCAAATTTAGTGGTTGATGCATTGAGCAGGAAGTCATTGCATATGTCGATGCTTATGGTGAGAGAATTAGAATTAATCAAATAGTTCCGAGATCTGAGTTTGGTATGTGAAGAGACTCCTGACAGTGTAGGTTAGGTATGTTGAAACTGACCAGTGGTATTCTGGAAGAAATCAGATTAGGTCACCAATTTGATTTGAAGTTAGTTGATCAATCGACCTTAATTAACAGAAGTAACGAAGGTGAATTCAGAATGGATGAGAATGGTGTGATGAGATTCGGAGATAGAGTGTGTGTTCCAGATGTTCCGGGAATTAAGAAGAGTATTCTTGAGGAAGGGCATCGAAGTAGATTGAGTATTCATCTCGGTGCTACAAAGCTGTACCAGGATTTGCAGAAATTATTTTGGTGGCCAGGTATGAATAAGGATATTGCTGAGTTTGTATATGCGTGTTTAACTTGTCAGAAATCGAAGATCGAGCATCAGAAGCCTTTGGGTATGATGCAACTGTTGAATATTCCAGAACGGAAATGGGATAGTATTTCCATGGATATTGTGTCGGGATTGCCGAAGACTGCGATGAGGAATGGTTCAATTTGGGTGATTGTGGATAGATTAACTAAATCGGCTCATTTCTTACCAATGAAGATTAATCATTCTATGCAGAAGTTAGTTGAGATGTACATTGAGGAAATTGTGAAGTTTCATGGGAAGCCTTCGAGTATTGTATCAGATAGAGACCCAAGATTTACGCCGAGGTTCTAGAAAATTTTACAAGATGCTTTGGGTACTAAGTTGGGGATGAGTTCTACATATCATCCGCAGATGAATAGTTATACAGAGAGGACTATCCATTCTTTGGAGGATTTACTGAGGGCTTGTGTGTTGGATCAAGGAGGACATTGGGATAACCATTTTCCGTTGATTGAGTTTACCTACAAAAATATTTTTCATGCTAGTATTGGGATGGCACCGTATGAAGCTTTATATGGAAGGAGGTGTAGAACTCCATTATGTTGGTATGAGTTAGGCGAGAGTGTTGTACTCGAACCTGAGATTGTGCAGGAGACGACTGAGAAGATTAAGATGATCCAAGAAAGGACGAGAGCTTCACAGAGTCGTCAAAAGAGTTATCATGATAAGAAAAGGAAAGCACTTGAAATCCAAGAGGGAGATCACGTGTTTTTGAGAGTTACGTTGGTGACTAGTGTGGGTCAAGATTTGAAGTCTATGAAGCTCACTCTATGTTTTGTTGGTCCGTATCAGAATACGTAGAGGATAAGGGAGGTAGCCTATCGAATTTCTTTACCGTTGTCGCTTGCGAATTTACATGATATGTTTCATGTATCTCAGTTGAGGAAGTATATTCTATATCAGTTGCATGTGATTCAAATGGACGACGTACATGTGAGAGATAACCAGACTAATGAAGCATTACCTGTACGGATTGATGGAAGAGAAATGAAACAACTATGTGGTAAAGGCATAGCTTTGGTGAAGGTTTTATGGGGTGGACCAGCTGGTGAGAGTTGGACTTGGGAACGTGAAGATCAGATGAAGGAGATGTATCTAACTTTATTTCCTTCAGGTAATTTTCGAGGACGAAAATTCTTTAAGTGGGGGAGAGTTGTAATACCCCAAAATAATAATAATACTTATTTAATTTATTTATTTTAAATATTCGTGATTTCGATGAATCTTGGTTAAATATTTTGATGTCTGATGATTTTTGTTGGGGGTGTTGTTGATGTTAAGAGGATGTTGAGGATATTTAGAAGTATATAATTTATTAGAATTATTTTGATAATAATAATAATAGTGGATAATATGAATATCTTATTATTATTATTATTTTAAATAAATAATTGGAACGCTAAGGGCAAGATGGTAAAGTTGGGTAAAATAAGTGAGGATAAAGTTGGAAAAACATAATATGGGTCTAGGGGTAAGAGTGACATAAAGAAAAAAGAGAGAGTGGAGAAAGTCATTTTTGGTACGATCCTGAAAGCTGGAAAGAGCTCATAGGAAAAGGAGACGAGGAAGCTAGAGCTCAGAGGGATTTTGGAAGAACTCAAGAGGAGGAATCGTAATTGAATTATCGAAGGCATGGGGAGTATCAATTGTCATTATAATTGATATAAGGATAGATGTATGTAGGTAGTTGGGGATTTTGAAGAATGATGGGATTTATGATGAAATTGGGTTTGGGTTGTACGAGATGATATGTATGAAACTTGTTATGATGTGTTGTTGTTATTGTGTTGATTTCATCGTGATTGAAGAGTATTTATAGACTGAATTGTGTTGAAATCGCAAGCCATTTTGGGTCTGAACTAGTGCAGAATCACAACTGAGAAGTTGCAGGTTCACGCATTTTCGTCGAGGCGAACTTTCGTTTCAATGGGCGAAGTAATTTTGCCTCACCCTCTCCATGAGAAAGTGGGAGCAAGAAGAGGGTGAAAAATGAGTGCTCATGGTTTTTGTATGAAGGAGGGAATTCACCCCTACTTCCCCGAGCGAAACCCAGGTGAGCAAGTTGCTTCGTCGGGCGAGCAAGAGCAGTAGTTTTATTTTCCTTTCTTTTGTTGTGTTGTCTTGTGCCTTGTTATTCATATGCCTCGAGTGATTGACGTGTTGCATTTTAATGAGTATAACATGTTAATTTGTGAAGTAATATGAAGACTTGTGATGCATAATGATGATATAATGCCATAATATTTTGATGAATTTTCATGAATGATGATGCAACTTGACGATCTTGTGATGATGTTAATTATGACATAATGCATCGTGCATTCATAGCATAGTAGGACTTCGGTCCAGTGTTATTGATAGGAATTCGGTCCAGTGTTGTTGATAGGACTCCAGTCCAGTGTTGGCTTCAATCCCATTGTGTGGGTTGGGGTGTGTATGTTGTGCTTCGGTTCTTGTGTAGAATTGATCCTATTGGTGGGGATCTTTGTAGGGTGATGACCTAGTGTCTATCAACATATTGATTTGGTACCACATGCATGGGTCTATGTTGTTGCATTTCATGTTATGTGGCATTGCATCTATGTGAATGACTGTTATTGTTGATGAAGTGATTTTAAAATGACGTGTGATGATGTTGTGACTTAAGTGATGCTTTGGTGATGATTTATTGATTTGATGACTTTATGAACAAAGATGTATGTATATATATATATATATATATATATATATATATATATATATATATATATATATATATATATATATATATATATATATATATATATATATATATATATATATATATATATATATATATATATATATATATATATATATATATATATATATATATATATATATATATATATATATATATATATATATATATATATATATATATATATATATATATATATATATATATATATATATATATATATATATATATATATATATATATATATATATATATATATATATATATATATATATATATATATATATATATATATATATATATATATATATATATATATATATATATATATATATATATATATATATATATATATATATATATATATATATATATATATATATATATATATATATATATATATATATATATATATATATATATATATATATATATATATATATATATATATATATATATATATATATATATATATATATATATATATATATATATATATATATATGATACTATGATATGAAGGTGTGAGTATAATACTTGGCAAATGATGGTGTGAGTATAATACTTGGCAAATGATGATGCATGGATTTCATGATAATGTTGTTTCTGTACGATGAATGTTATCTTAATATATCTTATGTTTATATCTTGTATAATGATTTGTGATTACTCACCCTATCTGTTTGAATGTTGCCTCCATGTAGGTAACATGCTGGTGATCAGGATTAGCTCTTGGTGCGTGAAGAACCGACTTGAAGTATTTTGGCTATTTCTGTCGAGTAGAAGGTGTTGCTCTAATATATAACATCGGGTCGGGACGTTGAGTTGAACCGTTGTGTTCTTTTATTGTGACGTCATGAAGTTATGTGTTCTTGTTTTTAAAACTCTTTGAATTACAAATTATGCTGATGATTTTGAATCTTTCTGCTGCGTGGTAATTGATTGAAATTATGATGAATAAAAGTCGTGTTACAGAGTAAGATGTTATTATGATTTTATGATGAAATGTAGCACCCTTGCAGTGATATACTCTGATATAATTGTTTTTATTTATCGTGAATGCATGTGGAGTATAAGGGTGTTACAACAAGTGTAAATAATCTCTTAACGCAGAAGAGAATCAGAGGAAGATCATAGTTGCACTGGAGAATGAGAAAAAGGAGCTTCTATGTACTATTTATCTGGTGCAAGATGAAGTAACCTTCCTTAATTCTAAGCTTAGTAACATGACAGACTCAGTAAGAAGGATGAGCAATGGATATGATGTGATGAAAGATTATGAAGATGCAAGAGGTGATCAGCACAACAATAAGTTTGTAGAAAAGTTCATCTATGTTGAAAGGAAGAAGATATTCACCATGTCTAACCACATGTTACAACATCCTGCTAGACATGATGTATCTTCAACAAAATCTCAACCATCAATTTGGAGGTGTCATTATTATGGTGAGTATGGCCACATTAAGCCTTTTTTCTATAAGTTGTATGGAGTACAACAATCTTCAGCTTGTTCTAAGGCGAATCAAATAAGGAAGAAGAGAAGGTCCATCAACAGAAATGTGAATCTTATAGCTCACACCTCCTTGAAGGCTCCAACTAGAGAAGACTGGTACTTTGATAGTGGATACACTAGACACATGACAGGGATGCAGAGGTTGTTCGTGGATATAAGGTCTCATCCTTCAGGTGCTGTCAGATTTGGTGATGGATTTAAAGGAAAAATTAAAGGAGTGGGAAGATTTGTATGTGTTGGTTCTCTTAATTTAGAAGATGTTCTTCTTATGAAAGGATTAACTTCTAATCTTATTAGCATTAGTCAGCTATGTGATCAAGGTTTGCTGGTGAATTTTTCAAAGTCAGAATGTTTAGTCAAAGATGAGAAAGATGTTATTCTAATGAGTGGGTGTAAGGTCTAAAGGCAACTGATATCTATGGGAACCTCAAATAAAGTACTTATTCTTCCACATGTTCTATAACCAATGAGGATGTAGTTAAATTATGGCACCAGAAGCTTGGACATCCCCATCCCAAAAGAATGAAGGAGATAATGTCTGAAGGAGCCATTAGAGGAACACCATAACTTAAGATTAAAGAAGGGAAAGTTTCTGGTGAGTGCAAAATTAGAAAGCAGGTCATGATGTCTCACACAATGTTGCAGCATTAGACTACCTCCAGAGTGCTGGAACTTTCTCATATGGATTTGATGGGACCAATGCAGATAAAAAGCTTGGGTGGAAAGAGGAATGTATATGTGATTATAGATGATTTTTATGGGTTCACGTGGATGAAGTTTATTAGAGATAGATCAGACATGTTTGAAGTTTTCAAAGGTCTGTGTACAAGTATTCAAAAGGAGAAAAATAATGTGATTGTAAAGATTAAAAGTGACCATGACAAGGAGTTTGAGAATGTAGAATTCTCAAATTTTTGTGATTCTAAAAATATTAGTCAAGAATTTTCTTACTCCATCACTTCTCAGCTAGATGGAATTGTTGAACAGAAGACCAGAGTGATACAAGAGACAACTCGAGTTATGCTTCGTGCTAAGCAATTGCCATTGGAATTTTGGGATGAAGCTATGAATACTGTGTGCTACATCTATAACAGGATCATATTAAGAGGATGTACTTCAATTATTGTGTATGAGTTATGGAAAGGAAGGAAACCTATAGTCAAACAATTGCATATGTTTCGCAGTAAATGCCATGTGTTGACTGAAAAAGATCAAATAACTCCTATAAGTGATGAAGGGATATTCTTGGGGTACTCTTCAAGCAACAGAGTTTATAGAGTTTTTAACTCCAGAGTTAGAATGATTGTGGAATCTATCAGTCTGATAATAGACGATTCAATTACTGAGCAAAGGATACATGTTAAGAACAATGTTAGAACATCCTCCGTGCAGACTAAAGAAGAAGAAAGATACAATATATCTATCATTGTGTTAGATGATCCTTAAGTCACTTCAGGTCTCTCAGTTAAAGTTCATGCAGAACTATCCAAGGAACTCGTTATAAGACACCATGTCTCTAAGCTTGATCTAAGGATGAGTCCTATTATTCAAGAAAAGAAGAGCTTGAGCTGCATCATCGGATCAAGTGGTTATGGTGTGTGCTACTCTCACAACAATAATAGCCTGATGAAAGAATTGTACCATGTTGGTGAATGTGATTTTGGGAACATAAGCAGTGGGCTAGATACTTGTCCCATGAATAATTTATAGCAATTACATGTATGGAGGAATGCAACAGCTACTGTATCTTTCCTCTATTTTCTGAGGCATAATAAGCCTAAGAATGTTGTCATTATTAAGGGATGGAACAAAATATCTCTGCAAGATAGAAGGGCTATTTTGAAAAAGACAAGTTTTAAGGTTGTGGCAAGAAAGTTGATTGTTAACATTCCTAAAACATGTGAAAACAACAACAAGTGCAGAAGGATCTTTGACAAGGGCAAAAGGTGGAAGAATACATGAAGTTAACCAAGATTGTGTGTTTCCACCAAGTGATGTGTGCTTCCATTTCCTTGTGTATTCCTAAATACACTGTGTTTGGACCTTGTCCTTCTTTTGCTATACAAATTCAGGGGGAGCTTTACTACTAGTTCTCTGATATCAGACAAGATGTCTTAACAAGGTGTTCTTTTGGGAGTTGATGGCCATTCCTTTTATTCCTCTGTGTAGGTTTCTGTTAGTTCTTCATTAAGAAACTATGTTGTCTTTATGATCTTTAATTATGTACTTTGTGATGAGGAAGGTGTTGCTTCTAGAATATCATGATGTTATCCCATTGTACTGTGACATGCTGGTCACAATCAGGACCTGCAAAGTTTTTTTACTTTGCAGCTAGACAAGGTCAATATGGGGGAAAGTTGTCTCTACAGTAGATTGTAGTTGTCAGGGAGAGTGACCGATTATGTGTGACAGGGAGAGCTGTGTAGTTGTGTATGGTGTATTTTCTTTGGTACACCCTGTGTAAGAGTTTGCATACAACATGTTTTAGTGTGTCTCTGGTGAGGCTATAATGTCAGACAAGATGTCGTGACATTGGTATGTCAGTTGTGTCCTTTTTCCTTGACAGTGTGGATGTGGTTCTAGATATGTGTAATTTATACATGTTTCTGTTGTGTGCCTTTGATATACGTTCTGGATCTAGTCATGAACCTTGGGATGACCGAATAACATTATTTCTTATGGATAGGAAAATTTATTTTGATCTACAAAAGGCTTTGGAAGTTCTGTTGGTAGATGTGACATGTCTGACATGATGTCTTGACATTATGATCAGATATTCTGCTGAGCATTGATGAATTTGTTTCAGGAAGAATATTTAGTTGAATGTTTCATGTTATGGAGCATGTTTTGTGTCTTTGGATGGTTCATAGAAGTATACAATGCCTTTTAGAATGTCAGAACATTGTCTTAGTCAAGATTGTAAAGAATCTCTCCTTGGTAAGAATGACAAGAACGGTGTGTCTAGTCATCAGTGTCCTTCAAAGTAGGCCTGAAAAACGTGTTTTTTGTGTGTGCATGTGTGTTCAAAGGTAGCATGGTAACTATCATGGTCCAAGCTTGGAAAGAGAGAACAAGAATTAAAAGGTGTATCTCTCGTATGTGGATGGTGGTGAATTATCAAGGATGATTTTGCTTCTTCCAATATTCTTTTCCTTGACCTGTCATGCGTTACAAACAAAGAATTTGTGCTATATATAGTCTGAAATCTGCTTGGCTTCACATACTATCACAGGGTGCTTCAAACATGAGTCAGTCTTCCAACATTTCTAAAAATAAGAAGGTTAACATGAAGGAAGCCATAAAAGAGAAGAAAGATGAGTCCAAGGTTGTGACATATGCTGGATTATCAACTAGAGCTATCTTGATAGGGAAAAAGACTGAGACTAAGATGAAGTCTCTCAAGAAACCTCGTGCTGAGGATCATGTCTCTGATACGGATGGTGATGAAGACTAGATTCAACTTGTTAACTCATGAGGATGGAGAGGTTAGCTTGTTTTAGATAAGAGTTTTTATATTTCTTTTGATTATTTTGTTTTGTTTTTTTAATAAGGTCATATCATCAGTTGTTTCTTTTGGGTGTCTTAGGTTGCTTTGTTCATTTTCTTTGGTGTGTTTATGTTCTTGCAGTGTTAGTTCAGTTTTTTTTGTTTGTTAAATTTTAGCACAACAGGGGGAGAAAAGTATAGTCTCTTTAAAAGGTATTTGGGCTTGTGAACTTGTGTTGTATGAAGAATGTCCTACCAGATGTTTTGTCATTCTAGTTATATCTTGGAATATTATGTCTTGTGTTGCTTCTGTCATGTGTGTTTCTAATGTGCATGGCTTCTGCCATATATGTTTCTAACGTCTTGAACTTGTTTAGTTCAAGTTTGTGTACAAGTTAGTTTTCTTGGGCTTCAGAAAAGTTTTTCTACCGTTCTGAGAGGGAGATTTATTCCTTCGTGACAAGGATCGTTTTTGTGGTCTAGGGGGATTATCTTGGAAATTTCTGAAGATGCAGGTGATATTCCTGAAGATGCAAGTTATCTTCCTCCTCATGTACACAGTTGCAAAGGTTACATGTAATGCAATTGGTGTTGTGTGTTTTTTTGTTATTTTATTCCTCTCTCAAGGTTTTGTTTTGCAAAAGGTGTTTTAGACAAAATTTTCCAAAGGGGGAGATTGAAGGTTCCATGGTTTAAGGATTGACAACAATTTTGCTAAAACTTGGTTCACAACAGGATGTTGTGTGTGATGTTGTAACATGATGATCAACTCACCTTGAGAGAAGATGTCCAAACAAATATTGTAACATGTTATACCAGAACATCTGTTCTGATTGTTTTAATTCTTTACATATTTTTTTAATTCTGTGATACTTCTTTTGGAATATATCTCAATAAATTTCGCAGGTCAATAAGGTTTTATCAAGAACAAGTTTCTATATCTCCAACTATGCACAAATTGCTAAATTTGGAGGATGAAACTTTTTAGGAAACTTTTCCTGTTATTATGGAGAAGATTTTGCAGAGGGTTTAAAACTAACAGAATGGAATTGATTGAATATTTCAAGCCCATACTGCACAAGACTATATAAAGATACTTACTAAACCTAAAATGTGCGTGGAGTTATTGAAAAAGAAACCGTGTGTGCAAATAAGGGTTTAGGGTTTGAGTTTTATTTTAGTGTGATGTTGTATTGTATGTCACTCAAGTACCTTCTGATATATTGAGGTAGACTGTGTGTGAGCCATTCATTCATCACCTAGATGCTTGAACTGGATTGATGTTATTGAGTTGTAAGTGTCCACACTAAGCTTTTAAGAAAGAGTGCGTTGTACTTGAATGAAGCTTTTAAGCAAGATCAGTATTGTCTTTGGAGTGTGTCTTCCATTACTCTTTGTTATTAGCTTTGTCACTGTTGTGTTATTGAAGGAAAGTGAGAGGAAATTCTCATATCTGTGAGTGTCTTAGATAGAAATTGCATTGGGTAGGGATTAAGTGAGAAGTTGTAAACTGGGATAGTTTAGCTTTAAATTGATACTACTAATAGTAGATTTCCTTTGTAGCTTGGTAGCCCACGGACTTAGGTGTTGTTGTACACCGAACTGGGTTAACAACTCTTTGTGTTTTGTTATTTTCTGCATCTTTAACTGTGTTATATTTTGCCCTTTTGTTTTAAATAGATATAAGTTTCTTGATATCTCTTAGGAAATCTGATATATGCATACTAGAATTTCACTCCAAACAGGTATCAATTGGGTTTTTCCCAGCTAAGTCTTGATCATGCTTTTCCCCAGCTGAGTAAGTTTCTTCTCCCCAGCAAGGGCGTGATTAGACAATGGAGCAATTTTGATCTTCCACTTCTTTGTAATACTGATTCCTACACAGAGATGTATATTTGTTGCTTCCCAGCAGAAATTATGCATCATTACTTTGGATGTTTACCCAAGCAAAGAGCAATTTTGTTGTCTTTTGAGAAGTGTTGATATATCAATCACCTGTCGGGTTTTCTCTCACCTATGTTGGGTATTGATTTAAAATCCCACACAGCTTGACTTTCTCTATAATATTAACTTTTTATTCCCCCATGCAAGTTCATAATGTTTCTCTCATACTTGCATCCCTGGAGAGTTTTGTGTTTCTCGTATCCCCAGCAAACTTACAATGTTCCCTAGTGGAGTTAGTGTAGTTGTTTGCATGATGACTATCCCCAACGATTCCTTTATTTTTCGTGGTGGATCTCTTTATCCCCTTTTAAAATGAAGTTCATATGGATTTTCTTCTTATCTCCAGAATGATTCAAGAAGTTTTGGGATGTTATAATTCCTCAATGGTTTTTCCTCCATTCTCAAAGCAGAGTTCATGTTGTTATTTCCCCTTTGTGAATTATAAGATTGGTCATTGGGTGTTTCCACGAAAGGCATCTCCATCTCCTCAACGAGAGTGGAGCCTTGTAGTAGGATTTATTTTCCTTTGATGGATTTTGCTTATCCCTAGCAAAATTTCCAGTAATATCTTCATCTTGTTGAGATTAGCCGAGTATTCGCTAGAGCTATGGTGATTGGTCGTCCTCAGTTTTCTCTTGTTTGTTTTGTCAGCATATTTATACTCATATGCATTGCATACGCATTCATTTATTGTGCATAACATGCTGTTGTTGCATTTTGCACCTTGCATTCTTGCATGCTTCTCCATTGTCTGATGTTGTTACCCCTACAGAGTATGTCTTGTCGTCTCTCTATTATAGTGTTAACCCGTAAGCAGAAAGTGTTTATCCTTTCTAATTCCCCATTGAGTTTGTTCCTCGTGGAAAATGCTTGTTTTATCTTTTCACCCCACCCTTTATCTGGATGGAGTTACTCCCTAGTTGAGTTATTTCCTCATTGTGTCGAATCTTTGTTTGGTCATTTCTCTCCGGTTTGTTTCTGGATTGAACTTTGATTTCTTGCAGTAGTTATTTTGAATCTCTCTAGGTTGTGAAACCTAGATGATGAGATGGCACTTATTTTTCCCTTTGAGGATTTATTTTCTTCAATTGAGATCTGTTTGTGAAATCCATCAGAAGATGAAGACCTAAATTTCCCCAACTGAGGTATGATAACACTCTCTTAAAAGTTTATGCTTGACAACAAATGACGTTCTCTTTATTTGAGAAGCTTGTGTATCCTTAGCATGTCAACAAGTGGTTATCTCTTTGAGAAGCTTGTTTGATATATTAGTCTTTTGTGTGACTCCAAGTGGCAGCCTCTTTATTTGAGCAGCTTGTATGTCCCCCAGCAAGGTATATGTCACCTGGTAACAAGTGGAAGCCTCTTTATTTGAGCAGCTTATATATTCCAAGGAATCAATTTGTACGATCGTTGTAAATGGTCATATCTCTAGTTCATCCTCAGAAGAGATGTTTATTGCAAAATGTTGGAAACCTCTCCAACCAATGCTTCTATCAAATGGCATCTCTCTGAAAGAGTCTCGAAGGGAAGTTTGGTTGAAGTCCATTTTTCCAACAAATGGCTATCTCTCTAGTTTATCCTCAACGGAGATGTTTGTGGTGAAACATTTTCCATCAAAAGGAATCTCTCCAAATGTCTCAAAGGGTAGTTTGGTGAAGTTATTTTCCATCAAATGACATCTCTCTGAATTTTTCTCGAAGGGAAGTTTGGTGAATTTATTTCCCATCAAATGGAATCTCTCCGAATGTGTCTCGAAGGGAAGTTTAGTGAAGTTATTTTCCACCAAATGGCATCTCTCCGAATGTCTCAAAGGGAAGTTTGGTGAAGTTATTGACCATCGAATGGCATCTATCAGAAAAGTCCCATAGGAAAGTATGATGAAGTCTATTTTCCAACAAATGGCCATCTCTCTAGTGCAACCTCTAAAGTGAAGTTTGTTGTGAAATCTCAATAGATGGCGGTCTCTTTATTTGAGAAGTCTGTTGTACGATCTAACTTGCTCACATCTTTTTTGAAGATCCCCGATAGAGTTATTGATCTCTAATTCATAGCAAGTGGCAGTCCCTTTAACTAAGACAGTTTGTATTTGTTCCTTTTTCAAGTTCAAGACTTGATTAAAGAAGAAGCTGAGCCTTATCTTTATAATGGAAGCTTGTTATGTTTCAATTTGGTTCGTTATATAAACAGGTTTTTGTCTCCTCATACGAGAATCCTGTTGCGATCTAATGAATTTCCCATTCCCAACTGATGGTTGTCTCTTTATTTGAGAAGTCTAATGCGTGATTTAGCCTGTCTCCATCTCTTTTGAGTATTTCTGGCAGAGTTTTCGTTTACCCCCGACAAGTGTCTATCTTGTGAAGCTTGTCTATTATCCCTTTATTTTTGGCCTGCCAAGGATTCTTTCCCTGATTGGGCTCGCCTTCCGTTTTCCCCTGCGGAGTCTCTTTTCTTTTCTTTGGCTCATCTTCAGTCGTCCGTCTCCTGTGGCATTTATTCCCCGCAGAGGTTTTTTGTTTTCATAGCATTAGCATAATCATATCATTTTGTGGTCTCTTAGGGCCAAAAATTAGGTTTATTTCTGTATTTAAGTCTCTTTTATCTTGTCGAGACAAAGATGTCAATCTTCATATCTCCAGATAGAAGAAACTTAAATTAGGGCAGCTGTAAGACCCTAATTTTTAATCCTAAGATCTCACTTATCATTTTCAATTGCTGTATCACAAACCAGATCACCAGTTATGGTTCTCTGACCCTCTTCTTTTTGTTTTTTGTTTTGAGAGAGATCACCAAGCACCCATGTGTTTCTTGTTTACTTTATTGCTTGTTTATGTTTACTAACCCTAATCAAAATACTAAAAATATGTTTGCTTTTCCTTTTAATAACCTTTTCAAGAGGAATTTTTCATCAAGAACACCAAATACTAGTTCCTCAGCTCGAATGGAATTCATCTGAACAAAGTCAAAGTTGATATGCAAACAATTAAAAATCATTCGATTAAGAGTTTCCCAAGATTTTATCATTTATTACTCAAGAGACTCTAAGGTTCATGTGTTTATTTCCATGCCTTCTTTGATAAATCAAAAGAATCAAGCTAGAGCCAAGACAACATAGCAAAAAGCCATTTTCCCATTTTTTTTCATTGTGTTAATCGATTAACACTGTGAGGTTAATCGGTTAACACATGCATTTTTTGCCATTTTCAAATTCTGCAGCATTTTGGCACCAATTTTCAAATGTGACCTCATGTGGAATATTCTAGATCATGCAAATTCAACACAAAAATAATTCCCCTACATAATCAAAATTATTTTCATCATACACCCTCATTTAATCACCATTAGATCTTCGATTTTTCTTTTAATCCAATTTCCAAGCCTATATTAAATTCCAAACCACCAAAACTCCCAAGCCCAAATTCTATAAATAGAGCCCTCATTTCATTCATTCTTCAAGCTTTTGATAGCCAAATTCACCTTGTCAAAATTCTTCCTCATTCTCAATTTTCTTCATCTACCCAAATTCACTTAAAGCTCTTTCTTCCATTAAAAGTTAGTGAGCTTTTCATTGAAGCTTACTAATCTTTGAGCTAAACCTCCATTAAAACACTTCATCAACATCGAATTTTGTAGATCAAAGCTTTGGAGTGTGATTCTTGAAGTTGATTTGAAGCATTTTCAGATTTCGAAGTGGTAAACTCTTGTTCCACCATTATTGTGCTTAACTTTCATTTTCCGCAATGTGATCTCTTATTGATCTTTGTTGATTAATTCTTTGAGCAACATTGTGTGATTCGATTGGTGTTATTTTCTCTTGATTTAATGGAATTTTCATGCTCAATTGCATTCATGATCATGAGGTGTTTGAAAAAATGATTGAATCATGGAATGTTGTTTTTTCAATTTTTGCTATCATAGCAGTGTTAATTGATAACCATATAGTGTTAATCGATTAACACGAGTCAGAATGTTGTTTTTGGCTTGTTTTGGTTTCTTTCTTCCTTCTTCCATTTCCTTTTGTTTTGCCTTGAATTTGTGATGTTTGTTGATCAAAATTTCTCTTCAAATTCCATGGACTTGGGTGTTTGATGAAGTTGGATAAACCTTCATTAGTTAAAATCTATTTTTAAGTGGACCATTGGATTCATTTTAGGTGCTTTAAATTAGTGATATGTTTAGTACTTTAATCCACCAAGAAGGGTTATGGAACTTGAAGATGGAATGGTTCAAATATTGTGATTCAATTTGGCTTCCCTTCCCCTCTTCTTCTTTTTTCTTTTGGCCAATGAAAATCTTACATATGAACTTTTTCTTCTAAGTTATGGATCAAGATGAGACCACTACTTATTTTCTTTTAGTGTGACATGTTTTAGGAGGATGACCTACATGTCATTCCTCTAACTTGTATTAACACAAACATTGTTATTTACCAGTCTCAAATAGTCGTGGCTTCTGCATAAGTTCGATTACAATTGCTTAATGTAGCACTAAATTGATCCTGAATTGGAATTGATTTGTTTTTGTAAGTGAGTTATCAATCTCCTACTCTTCATAGTGTGGTGTGAGATATATTTTTTCCTTGTCATTAAGGGAGTTTGTTGGCATACTCGTCGATTTTATCCGAGTTGGAGCCCTTTCCTTAATGATGTATAGATTCATGTTCTCATGCTTATGGTTGATTCGTCGAGTATTCTAAAAAAATGACCAAATACTCTTCATCACTAACATTAACTTACCATCTGTATAATTGTATTAACTTTACTTTGTGCCATTTAATTTTTCTCTCTTTTAATTCTTATCATTTACTTTTATGCTTTTACATTTAGCATTTCATATTATTATCATATTATTTTCTATTTGTCCATTTGCACCTTTATTTGTGCTTTTACTCTTTTTTCTCCTTGTCCATTTTGACCATACTTCTCATAAGTTACTAATAAATACTTAAACACTAAAAGACTTGACTCTTAAATTCGGATTGTTATGACCTTATGCTTGGACTTTGGACTTCAGACGTAGCTCTAGGATCCTTGCCCTATGCTCTTGGAGATTTGAGACCTTGAACTTTAGTGTTGCTTTTGTCTTTTTGTTTGGAGTTTTTATGTGTGCAGGTCTTGATACTTTGACCTTGAGAAAAGCATCTGATACATGACTCTCCTAATTGGATTTTTTAACCCTTTAGAGGACCTTGCTTTGGCTTTTTTATGGCTTGAATTGGGATTTCCTCGGATGCTTTATTTCATATGGTTGGTATGCTTGTGATTCAAATCCAAAAGGAAAAGGATGGCTTATGTTGACTACTTGCCAAGTGTTAGCTCCTTGTGTGGTTAGATCGTCCTATCTCTAGCTTGTTTTTGTGTTTTAGGGTAGTCACTTCTTATCCACCCCTTCTTCAATTTCCAAAATCTTCCCTCTTTTTCAAAATCTTCTTGTTTTCAAAAATTAAATCTCTTTCACAATAAACCTTGACTCTTGTCAAGTGACTTTCAAAGCTTTGTTTTCTTTAATAAATGTCAATCAATGTTAATCATACTTTGACTAATTTCAAAAGACTTAAAAAATACAAAAACTCATTCAAAGTTTTTGTGCCTTTGTGCAATTTTTCCTTTAAAACTTTTCATAAAGTTTAGACATAAGTTATTTGCATAGTTGTGATGTAATTCTCCTATTCTCCGTAGTATTTGAGATATCGACATTTTCCACTTAGATGTTGAGTGATAGACTTGTTGATCTTTATCCAAGCAAAATCCTCCATCTTAAGGTGATGCAAATGTTGTCTTATACTTGTGGGCAACTAGTCGTGGTTTTCTCCTTAAAATGACAACTTGTCTTTTCATTTAAAATGAACCATAGCAAACAAATTTTGTTATTTGTACCATGAACTACGAGGTTTTTATCATATATTACACTTTGTGAGTACGTAGGCATGAGGCTCAGGAAGTCTCTTCAAACACAAAAATTTTAAAATAATACTTCTCTTCTCATCTCCACAATCTTATTTCAAATAAACATTTAAAAAAAAAAGAGTACATATTTCAAAGGGCTCCTATAGAGTACTATAGACATTTTGGGTGCTAACACCTTTCCTTAGCGTAAGCAACCCCATTACCCAACCTCTGTTTATTTGTTCTTGTTTTAGAACTTGTTTAGGTTTTGTTCGCTCTTTTTCTTTCCTTTTGGATAAAATGAAAGTGTGGTGGTGACTCTTGCATTTTGAGTTAAGTTAATCAATAACTTACACTTACAAATTTCTCCGTTACAAATAGTAGTGAAATTATTATCACAACCCGTTTAGTATCATTTATATACAAATATTTGGTCTTAATTATGGTGACATTTTTTCTCTATTGGCTAAAATTAGTTCAGTTCTCCTCTTTCTTGAAATGGCTACTATTCATCATTCGCTTCTTCATCAGTTGGATATTAAAAATTTCTTTTTACATGGAGAATTGGAGTAAGAAATGTATATGGATCACTTTCCATGTTTTACAGTTCTTGGTAATTCTAGAGTTGTATGTCGGCTTCGTCGTTCTCTTATGAGTTAAAACAATCCCCACATGCATGATTTGGTCGCTTCAGCTCTGTCTTGATACAATTTGGTATGACTAGATGTGAAGCAGATCAATCTATTTTCTTCCTTCATTCCTCCACCAGTCAACATATCTTTCCCATGGTCTATGTTGATGACATTGTTACTAATGGAGACGATATAAAGGGTATCTAGCGACCAAAAAATCATTTTTTCAAAAACATTCGAACAAAAGATTTTGATCCACTCAAATACTTCTTTGGTATTAAAGTTGCCCAGTCCTCATCAGGCATTGCAATTAATCAAAGTAAGTATGTATTATAATTTCTAAGTGAAACTGGTATGATTGATTGTCGTCCTATTAATACTCCCATGGATCCCAAATTCAAGATTCTTCTAGGTCAAGGGGAGCTATTGAAAGACCCGGGAAGATATCGATGTCTAGTGGGTAGACTCAATTATCTTACCGTCATCGGACGAAACATTATATTTGTAGTGAGCATTGTGAGCCAATTTTTGAATGCTCTTTGCAATAGTCATTGAAACGTAATTATTCAGATTCTCAGATATATAAAGAATGCACCAGGAAGAGGGCTATTATATGAAGATAAGGGTGATGCTAAAATCTCTTGTTATTTAAAATCTGACTGGGCGGATCATCGTCAGATAGGAGATCCACTTATGGATATTGTGTTCTTATTGGAGGAAATATGATCTAATGGAGGACCATGAAACAAAACACATTTGCACTATCTAGTGCTGAAGCTGAATACCGTGATATGGCAGCATCCTCAAATGAACTTGCATGACTTAATAATTTTCTCTCAAAAATTAGGTTGAAAGACCTTCAGGCCACAAAACTCATATGCGACACTCAAGTGGCATTCCACATTGCATCCAATCCAATTTTCCATGAACGGACCAACCACATAGAAATAGTCTATCTATATGTAACACATAAGGTACTGTCAGGAGAAATAACCACAAAGTTTGTCAGGAGAAATAACCACAAAGTTCATCAAGTCTGGAGATCAATTAGTTGATATGTTCACCAAGTCTCTCAAGGATTTTCAAGTGGATTATATTTGTAACAAGTTCTGATCATACAATATATACAATCTGTCTTGAGGGAGAGTGTTAAGAATCTGTTATAACACATAAGGTACTGTGATAAGTGTAATTAGATTATTTCCTATTATATATAACCATGTTTGAATATAAATATACAATACATGTGATCATATTCGACACACAAAAATACAATTTGAATAACTTAAATATAATTTTAGTTCATATTAAATCTTCATTTTTTTTTCATTTTTATGAAAGATTAGGATTAAAAATTGTCAAAAATAAAAATAATATTTAACCTTCATATTAATTTTTAAGTTAGTACTATAGTTATGTAGTTGATAATTGTTTTATTTTTCTCGATAACAATTTATATATTTAAATTACTCTTAGATTAATAGAACCCTGGACCTTTTTTTTACTAGTTAAAGAAAACAATGGTTAACAATTATATTTCATTAATAATAGTTTATGTATTTAAATTACTCCATAATTAATAGATAAATGATTTTTCTTAATTAAAAAATAATTTTTAATATTTTTTGTTACTCAATAATAAATTATGTATTCAAATTACGCAGTGTATTTTTCCTCATTATAAAATTGAGAAATTATTTATAAAAAAAACAAAAGAAAAAATTAGCTTAATAGAAGAAAAAATATGAAAAACAAATATGCTTACTATTTCCACCGGATTTGACACAAGACATCTAATTATTATACCATTGGAAGACTAGCTAAGACATTAAAAAATTTATTAAAAAAAAAGGAATTTTTTATTTCATCTTAATAAGATGAAAAAACATCCTATTGAAAATAAAAAATACCCTTAAATTTTAGAAATATATTTTCGAAGATATCATTAAATTAAATTATGGTGCATTAAAATGAGTGTCACTTTAATTTAAACAAAAACTTATTCTAAAGATATATCTCTATAACAAAATAAGACACACTTTTAATGTATCACTCAAAGTTGATCTAAATTATGTGTGTTTGTGATATGTCTAAAGATATATATTAATATAGAGATATTTTAATATTTATATATGATGCTAATAATATATAAGGTGTATTAAAAAATTAAAAAAAATTAGGCCCAGGGCATGGATCTAGCCCACCTTTCCCTTGGGCTAGTTCTAGAGTTTATTTCTTCTTTATTATTCATCCTTTTTCCATGTTTAAGAATGTGCACAAATTTTTAATAACAAATATAGATTTATAATAAAACATTAATTGCATAAGGATAAAGTGTTTTTTTTGGAAAATATATGTGGCATTTGTTGAAAAATTTATTAAATGTTTTGATATTATGATTTTTATAACATTGTTAATATTTATAAGAGAGTAAGAAACTGTACCGAGATTTTTGATGTTGATTTTTTCATAGCGCTTGTGATTGACATTCTTCTATACTCTTTTTATATATATAGATATATTTTGATGATGAATATATTATTTTGTTGATTTTTTTTTTTGAGAAAATAAAAGAATATTTACTTCCTTCATTTTGGTTTATATGATATATACATTGTTATATCCAACTATTAGAAAGAAAGATGAGAGTTTTATTGAATTTTAAAATAAAAATCACGTTGACTTTAATTATTAAATCCAACAAAGTCAACACATTACATCATCTTAATATCGACTGAAAGTCATTAAAGGTATTGAATTTAATGAAAGTTTTTACTAGGGATGAAATTTCGAAACTAATATCTAAGTTTTAATACCGAGTTGACTAAAAATCTATAAAATTTTATAACAAATGAACCTAAAATAGAATTGAATCAATTAATTTCAACGTAAAGATTTTAACATGTTTAACTTCTGACCCAAATAAATTTTTATTAAGATAACATTCAAACAAGGTGTATACAAAAGATTTCCTTGATGAATTTACAATTATTCCCTTTATAGAATTACAATAATATTCTTACTCACAAAATGATTTTTCTCACAAAAACACTTAGGCTAAAATATTAGTGAGAAAAAGTTAGAGAGAGAGAGAGAGAGAGAGAGAGAGAGAGAGAGAGAGGACGTTGAAATTGTTAAAACATGATTCTTGATAAAATGAAATGAGAAAAGAGACATATATTTATAAGCAAGAGGTTGGCTCAAAAATGACTTTTCAATAAATGCAGTTTATCATTTTCCAATCGATTGACAAGTTTTTACAACCAATTAGAAACTTGAAATACAATCGATTGTAAGTTTAAAATAGGAAGGAAAATATATCTAGCCATTGTACATTATGAAGGTGTTATTCCAATCGCTTGTGGCTCAATTTTGAACTAATCCAATCGATTGGGAAAATTCTCCAATCGATTGAAGAAGTCAAAATTTTGCCTATATCTATTTTGATAGCTCCTATTTTATCTGGCACAACTTCCAAATTTCTTTAAGATACTTTCCTTGGTAAATCTATATCGAAAAATATTTGTGTGTGTGAGTGTGTGTGTGTGAGTGTGTGTGCGTGTGCGCGTGTGTGTAACTCCCCATTGTTGTATGAATTGTTGATGTTTTGGCGTGTTAGAGGTACCTTTGGTGTAGGGTACTGCCCTTGAGAATAGAAATTAAGGCGATAGAGGTGTGTGAGTAATATTATAGAGGTTGAGGGTAGGAGAGTAAGACTAATAGTTTGATATTAGTTAATATTTATTTAATTTAATTATAGGTGAAAATTATTTAAATTAAATAATTAGTTAAAAATATTATTATTATATTATATTAAAATAAGAAATGGGGTTAAAGGGGGAAGTTGAGAGAAAAAGTGTCAGACACGTGATATTAGAAAAAGAGAATAACGTGAAAGGAGAGGAAAGAAGAAGAGAGATAGGGCATAGAAGAGAGAACTCCATGTTGAAGAACCTTGTAAGAAAATCTAAGGTAAGGGTGAAGTTCCTATTATATAAGGGTTTGTATGATGATTGTGGGTGGGTTATACCATGTATGAATTGTTTTTCTCTTCTCTCTATGTTATGACCATTAATGCAATTGTGTGTTTGTTGGAATGGATAATGTGATGGATGAACTATAAATTTGTATGATGATGTTGTGGTTGATGATTATTGGTGAATTGTGTACTGATACTCTTAGAAGAATGTATTGATGGAATTACATGATGATAGATGTTGTGTTGTTGATGGTTGTTGTGAGTCAGAGTCGGAACTCGAGTTATGAGTTTTCTATGAAAAGAATTGGGGTTTGAGACTTTTAAAAAGTGATTATTTATGTAAAACAATGTGATGAATGAATAGTGTGAAAATGGGATTTTAGGATGGGATAAAAAGTTATTTTCGTTTGAAAAAGCAGTAGAAAAGTGATTATGCTTACAGTGTAATCGGTTACCAAAAATGGTGTAACCGGTTACACTGAGGTAAAAATGCGTTTTTGGCGATTTGAAGGGGGTGTAACCAATTATCTGAATTGGAGTAACTGGTTACATTGAGTGAAACTAGCGTAGCAGGGGTGTGGTTACAGGGACTTAACTGATTACTGCATTTGGTGTAATCGGTTAAACTAGGAACAATTTTTGTAAAGCTTTGAAAAATTGTATCTTGAGTTTCGAGTGTTCGATTCGGGTGCCGTTTGAAGCGTTAGGAAGCTGACGCGACGAAATTTGTTTTAAAAATGATTGCAGTGCCTGGAAATAAACAAATTGTTGTGTGATGGTGTTAAATGCTATGTAGTGTTTATGTTGTGGTGTGACATATTCGTACGCGCATTGTTGATTGCTTGCTATATTGCTATGTTGTTGTTGTTGAATTGTTATAGCAGGTGTGTGATACATAGTGGCCAGTATTGGCGTAGTACATTGACTAAGATGAAGGCCATTATGCATGGTGTTGTGGTTGCATGTATTGTATGCTGCATGCATTCATGGTGTTGGACAACGGTCCATTATTGTTGAGTCTTAATCCTACAGTGGGGATTGAGTGTGAGTAGTCGGTTCTAGGTGGGAACCGGTGAAGCATTACATATTATGATGGTAACGATTTTCGGTGGGCTCTGATTATAAGGTGGGGATCAGAACAATGAACCTGAGAGTTCACAACTTGGTACCACATGCATTGAGTCAAGTTATTGAGTCTCATTGCATTGCATATTTGTTGTGTTGTTGTGTTTGAATTGTGTGAAAGTGTGATTGGAGGAATGAGTGATTATGCATGTAATAATCTGATGCTTACTCATTATCATGCATTTCTTTATATAATTGTGATATATCACCCCTTATATTGAATGTTGCTTTTACATGGGTATCGTGCAGATAATTCACAGTAGAGGCGTGGATGCAAGTGGAAGATAGTGCTCTTCCTTTTATTTATAGAGTCAACATTTGCTCTGATGTGTAACACAAGAGAGGGGGAACACTTATTGTTGTTTATGTTTATTGGAGAATTTATGGATATCTCCTAAGTTGATATTTCTTATGATTACTTTAAATTATGATCACGTTTTAATTAATTAAGCTGTCAAGTTGTTGATGTTTCCGCTGTAATAAAAGTTGAATTTCCAGACATGTTTTATTACTATTTTATTATTAATAATTTTTGGAAATGGCATGTATTACATATCTGATTGTTTGAGCAGGTTTTTGTGAAAAGTATTATCCTAAATGTTTATGTTTTAATTTACTCTGATAAATTATTTATTAATTATGCGGGGGAATTTAGGGTGTTATAGTGTGTGTGTGTGTGTGTGTGTGTGTGTGTGTGTGTGCGCGCGCGCACGCGTGCGTGTGCGTCTGGGTATCGTGCGTGTGTGCGTACATGTTTGTGCGTACATGTTTGTGCGTACATGTTTGTGCGTGTGTGCATGTGTGTGCATGCATGTGAGTGTGTGTATGGGTGTGGGTGCGCGTGCATGTGTGCATGTGTGCATGTGTGCATGTGTATGTGTGTGTGTGTGTGTGTGCATGTGTGTGTGTGTGTGTGTGCGTGCGAGAGAGAGAGAGAGAGAGTGTGTGTGTGTGTGTGTGTGTGTGTGTGTGTGTGTGTTAGAGATAGATAGATAGATAGATAGATAGATAGATAGATAGATAGATAGATAGATAGATAGATAGATAGATAGATAGATAGATAGATAGATAGATAGATAGATAGATAGAGAGAGAGAGAGAGAGAGAGAGAGAGAGAGAGAGAGAGAGAGAGAGAATTGGGTGAAAATAGAGGCATTAGCTTTAACAACCCAAATCGGGGTACTTATACATCGATACACAACTTTATAGCTAACCAACAAAATGAAAAAAAAATTTCAACCATGTAATCGATTACAAAAAACGTGTAATCGATTACAAAAAACTTGTAATCGATTACAAACCCATTGTTTTGATTCTGGGAAAATCTAGAAGGGTGGAAACAAATTAAACCAAGCCAGTATTCGGTTACAAACCATGTTGATTTGATATTTTTTCTACAGATCAAGGTGGTAACCGATTACGCTAAACTTGTAACTGATTACACCCTACTTGAATTGCATTTTTCTTCAACATACCAACTAAAGTATTCCAAACCTTTCATACTTATGTGGTTTTTCAACCTCTTATAACACTTCGTATGACACTCATTTGGTTAGAAAATCTACCACTTGATATTCACTTTCCAATACCGCAACTTCAATTTTACTTCACTCACTGTTGCACCCCAAAATTTGACCAACATTAATTTACCTATCAAGTGTTTGAAAGTGGATACCTTCACCAGAAAGTTCAAGAGATCCTCAGAAGAATTGGTTGGAACCAAGGTTGTGTGCTTCATAGCTTGAGAGTTGTGGGGGCTTCTCAGATGATTCTGAGACTTTGAGAATGAACTTGATGTTTTGAGAAAGCCTACGAGATGTCTTGATAGTCATCATGAAGCCCAGAGAAGTCATTGTGCAAGAGTTCAGAAGATTCAACCATGAATGGTAGAATTAGGGTTTTGACTGGGTCAACCCTAGATCAGCTGAAGATTTGGAGAAGGTTGAGACCTGATCCAAAGGCCATGAGATCATGGAATGATGCATAGAGATGGTATAAAGATGATTCCTAGACCAATTCATCATGATTGAGGAGTTTGAGAAGTTTTGAGTTAGGGTTTCCAGGGATTGTCAGTGAAAAAACCCTAATTTGATCCCTATCTTCCAGGCAGTTTTAGCTCAAGATGTGATTGTCATCTCATCTTCCCCATAACATGAATGTTGTAGATCTTGTTCTTAGCTTTAATTTGAGTGGTAGAAGTCCTTGATAGGATTTGTAGAGCTCAAGTTATGGTTTTGACAAATTACAGGTCATCTGAGATATGTGAATTTGGGTCCTTGAAAGTCACCCAACTTGCAGACAACTTTTTCCATAGTAGGATGATTCCTATGATTTCTTGGTCAACATGAATGTTGAAGAGAATCTTCTTAGCTTTCTAGAGAGTACTAGAAGTCCTTGATAGGATTTGTAGAACTCAACTTATGGTTTGAACAAGACAGGGGTATTTTGGTCATTTGCATTGCATGCATTTTACTGTTAAAGCTGATGCTTTCGTCTGTTTTGGTGTATCATTGACATGATCCCTTAGGACTCTCATTTCCTTTGATAAGGATTTGATGATAGACTTTTAGGTTGAAACCTATGCATGACAACATCTAGGAGTTCCCTGTTCAAACTTCAACCATAGGATGAATCCATGGCATGACAACAGTAGGACTTGATAGTCTCCCTCCTAGTTGGGCCTGTTCTCTTCTCATCTCAAAACAGTTTAAGATACAGTAATCATGAATGATTTCTTTCGTACGTTACGAGCCTTAAGCTATCTGAGAAAGGATTGTGGGAGAGTTTCTTTTCCACAGTCTGGATGTTTAGTATGGTACCCTTTGGGTGACATGCGACGCATTCACTCTCAGGTCATAGTCTCTAGTGCGGTTGAAATCGCAAACACAATAAAAAAACACTTCTTTTAGGAAATAACCCGTAGTTTCCCGAACTACGTGAGCTCTGATCTCTCAGGCCTGTTGAGAGTACGTAGGCACAAGATGGCGATGTCTTGGCGAGCTACCTTCCCCCATAATCCTTCGTAGGCCGAACTACGTTGACTCTGATTTCTCGTTCCAGACGGGAATACGTAGGCATAAAGTGCGACGCTTTGCCGAGTCATTTTTCTTTTCTTTTTCAGCCAGCCTTGATAGGTAGATAGATTATAACCAACCCGTCCAAGTAAACAAACAAGCGAGGATCCCGTCGAGTACGACGGACGTGAGGGGTGCTAATACCTTCCCCTTGCGTAACCGACTCCCGAACCCAGACAATGGTTGCGATGACCTTGTCTTACCCTTTTTCGTCAGGTTTTTTTCGATCGTTTCCTTTCCCGCTCTGAGGGATAAATAACGAAAGGTGGCGACTCTTCTGTCATGCCGGCACCTTATTTTCGCGCAAGCGACAGCTGGCGACTCTGCTGGGGACTTCAACGGTTCCCTGTGCGAGTCAATCCTACCGTTTGTGTGTTTACCTGTTGGGTTGCGTTTATTTATCGCATGTTTACTTCTCGCACTTTATTTCCCGCATTTTATTTTCAGTATAATATGATTATTTGTGCTGTTGTGGGATGGGAGTTCTGATGAGTGAGAAGCCAGACCCAGGCTTGAGTGCACCATAGACTTAGAGTGGAAATTAGTGGGCGCGTGCTTGCTTTGCAGGCACTAGTGTCTCATGAAATCCACGCTCAGACGAGGTTCATCCGGTTGGCTTCACTTTCAACCCTTTGGGTTGAGACGGTTGCTAGTTTGGTGGATTGTCGACTCTGGGGACCGATCATTTGTGATTCAGCTAAGTGAGGCCTCTTCAAAACTTGATGATGCCACTCCTTCTGGGAATCGTATCGTCAGTTTTGAAAGTCTGTGACGCTGATGAACGCATAGGATGCCGTACCTTGAGTCAGTCTAGGTCCATACCTGTGAGCGGGACTGGGTTTATTGCAGGAAACTTAGACCTTCAGACTACCTGGTTTTCTTGACAGTGAATCAGTTATGATGGTACCATGGTTCCCAGTTGCAGATATGTTTGTGCCTGATAGGGAAAGTTTTTGATCAGAGGATCTTATTGTCGGGTGTTTTCCTGTTCTTGACAGAGCAGGTTTGATCAGAATATCATCATCAGTGGTTTGTTCTGGATGGAGCAGATTTTGAGTGAGGTCTGAAGATCTCATCAGCGGATGTTATTTGTTCTTGATAGGGCAGATTTTGAGTGGGGTCTGAAGATCTCATCACAAGCTGTGTGTTTATTCTTGATAGGGCAGATTTTTGATTTGGGGTCTGAAGACTTCATCAACATATGTTCCTTGATCTTGCACCCGGGGTCCTTATTATCAGTCACTTATTCTTGTCAGAGCAGAATTTTGATCTCGGTCCTATCAGATGGTTATTCTCAGCAGATCAGATCAGTGGTCTTACACCGGGGTTTTCTTATCATCAGTGATTGTTGATATCGAATCTCCACAGCAGCTACCTGGATATATTATTGCATGCCTGCATTTTGCATTAGTTTGCGCATTCATCTGCATTCCATTAACGTGTGTCTGTGTTGCAGGTACCGTTTCCCCGATCCCGGATTTCTCGCCTTCTGCTGTTATTATGGCCCCTCTCAGGAAGACTGTTGCGTACAAATTCCCGACCCCCGATGTGTCGAAGTTGACTGGTTTGATAGCCCTGGCAAGGGATTCTGTGAAGGATAGGTTCAAGAAGTCTTATGGCAGGTTGCTTAGTCTGGTTTGCAAACCTTCTACGTCCGAGTTGAATGGGTTACACGCTCTTCTGCAGTTTTATGACCCTCCCTTGAGGTCTTTCACTTTTCGTGACTTCATTCTCGCGCCGACATTGGAAGAGTATGCTGATATGTTGGGTGTGCCTATCAAAGGGCAGATGCCTTTTGTCCACATGGATGCTGAGCCTGATCTGGCTGGTTTGGCTTCCTCACCCCATTTGAGCGCTTCTGAGTTAGTGGTGACGAGCTGGAACAAGGTCCCAGGGTTCTCTCTGTAGTTTCTGATAGCTAAGGCTCAGCAATGTGCTAAGGACAAATGTTGGGACGCATTCAACGCCATCCTTGCTTTATGCATATATGGCATTATCCTGTTCCCCAGCATGCCTGATTTCGTGGACTTTGATGCATTCCATATCTTCGCCTCAGGGAATCCAGTCCCTACTCTGATCGGAGACGTCTACCATTCAGTGCATTACAAGAATGAGAACCGGAGGGGGAAGAATGTCTCATGCTGCGTACCGTTGCTGTACAAGTGGTTTGATAGTCATTTGCCTAAGAGGAGTTCTTCTGTCTTGTCTGCAGCCGAGTGGCCTGAGCGTCTGATGAGCTTGTCGGCAGAAGATATTGATTGGTTCGTTGACAGAGACAGGCTAGGCACCGAGGTGATCTTCAGTTGTAGTGGATTTCCTAACGTACCTCTGATAGGTAGGAAGGGTTGCATCAACTATAATCCATCATTGCTAGTTCGTCAGTTCGCATACGCTTTGAGGACTCCGCCGAAGGAGGAAGAGGTACAGGAATCTCTGTACCTCACGGGTACTCTAGAGGGGGATTTGTTGTCCAAGCTTCAGTATGCGTGGAACAATATCAGCACGAGAGGAAAGCCGTTGTTGGGAAAGAGAAACAGCCAAGCCTACCCTCCTTATTCAGCTTGGATCAGAGCCAGAGCCAGCGCTATAGGGATGCCATTCCCTCATGTCAGACCAGAGAGTCCTCCACCAGTCGAAGAGCCTACCACTGTGTCCATTCATCAGCACAATCAGATACTAGCCGAGCGTGATGAACTGAAGCGGGTGAATGCAGAATTAGAGAAGGAGTTAGCTCAGCTTCGAGGTGAACAGAATGAAGCCATGCATGCTCTCAAAAAGCAAACAGAGTCGGTGAACCAACTGGGTGCAGACTTGGCAAAGCAGATTGCTGATCGGGAACGCTTGGGTCAAGACTTCAGGGCTGCTAATGATGTGCTAGCTACGAAGAAGCAGCATCTGGAGGAGGCATATCGGAGGATATCTAAGTTCGACCAGCATTGGAAGACCTCCATAGCCACTAGGAAGGAGCGAGAGGACAAGCTGATGCTGCAGATTTCTAAGCTGGAAGCCGAAGTCAAAGACAGTGAGCGGAGGTTTGATGAAGAGACCGCCCGCAGATACGCTGCTGAATCCCGTCTCAACAAAGCTCTTGCTAACCTGAAGGAGCATAAGCTGATGTTTGAGTCTAAGAAGAGGAAACTGGAGGATTGCTTTGGCGAAGGAGCTTGGGAGAGTTCAGTTCAGGGGCACCAGCATACCATCAGGCAGAGGGAACTGCTCGTCGAGGGGTTGCTCACTTTGCCAGATCATCCAGAGACTAAGGAATTATTAGCAGAGTATCGCGCCCGTGGCCGTACTTGACTAGTTGTATTCCTGTTGTTTTGATCTTTGATGTATGCTGACCATCACCAGGCTTGTTGGCTGAGGTCATGCTGCTGATCTGTTTGTACTCGCCGATACTATGTACTGCCTTGACAGGCCTTTCCATATATATATATATGAGATTGATGTCTCCATGATTGGGCTCGGATTTCTTCTTCCTCTTATTATTGTCAGCACCGTCACTAAGGCACTAGGATCGGGGGAAAACCTCCCACGCACACAGACACACGCATGCATCTGCATGAAGCATATTTGCATGGTGTATATCTTATCGCTTTTCCTAACCTTTATTGTTAACAGGTCTTTCAGGTTCCGAGTTGTCTCCGGTCTCCAGGATTGATCAAAGACTCATCCACCGCTACTCAACTCGCGCTAATCAGACAAGGATAATGGACCAGGCGCAGTCAGATGTTCAAGAGCTCCGTGAACGGATGGATCGTTTTATGGAGCTGATGCAGGTAGTCGCTAATGGTCAAGACCAGCTTCGTACTTTGGTTCAACCTCTGATCTCCAGGGTTGACAGTAATGGCATACTTCACGGCGGGGCCGTGCCTACCCCTCCTCCAGTAGATGCTCCACAGAATGTTGTTCCTGTTGCCGGGGGCAACGGCAGTGCTAACGGCAATCTGATGACTAATATCGGGCTCAACGCGGCAGGCGTCGGCAATGGTAGTCTGGGAGCCAATGTTAACATAGGGCCGATCAACGGCAATGCTGGTGCAGGAAACCTGTTGGTGCCTCAACCGTGGCTGGAGGACCATCAGGATGACATATTCTCTCAGAGAGGTGTAGATGCAGAGTTGAATGCTGAAGCTCGACTCAGGTTCAAAGCGCTGGAAGACAAGATGAAAGACATTGAAAATCAGAACACATTGGGCGTTGACATGTCCAAGCTCGGGTTGATTGCTGACTTCAAGGTACCTAATAAGTTCAAGGTGCCCGTCTTTGAGAAGTATAAGGGTACTACTTGTCCCCGTGTTCACCTCCGATCTTATTATAGAAAGATGTCCGCCTATTCTGACGATGAGAAGTTGCTGATGCACTTCTTTCAGGATAGTCTTTCTGGTCCATCACTCGAATGGTATATGGGCCTGGAGCCTGCTACTGTGCGCACCTGGAAAGACCTCGCTGAAGCGTTCGTCCTCCACTATCAATACAATAGCGACTTGGCCCCCAACCAAGTTCAGCTTCAGAATCTCTCACAGCGGAACAATGAAAGCTTTAAATAGTACGCCCAGCGGTGGCGTGAATTGGCTGCTCGGGTCCAACCGCCGATGGTTGAGCGTGAGCTAGTGCAAATGTTCGTGGCTACCCTTCCTGGAATCTACTATGAAAAGCTGGTCAGTGGCATGTCTGGAACATTCTCGGCTCTCATCACTATGGGCGAGCTGAAGGAAAATTGCGATCTAAACGCAGCGGAAAACAAAATTTTCCTTTAGTGATCCTTACGAATGAGCATGGTCAGTGATAGAATCGTTACCTCTTTGTGGCGATTCAGATCTTTGATGCAGCGATCACAAGCGTTGATGAAGTGCAACGCCTCTACTCAGTCCACACGAACAGCTTCCGGTCACAGTGCTAGCTGCTTACGAACGGAATTATTTGAGTGAGAAAAGAGAATCAAAACGAAATTGCATCAAGTGAAAGCTTCATCACAAGGGTTCCTTTTATAGACTCTCTTGTGGGTTGCGGGCTAAAAACCCAATTCACATGATCCATAATAATATTATATATATTATTATAATAACTATTATTATAATAAATATATTTATTTTATTATTATTTTATAACCATTATAAAATAACAATAATTTATATTATCCGAATTTCTATTTTTCACTTAAGTGCACCGTACCTTACGGTGTTCCTTTGATTTCTCTATCTCTCATCAAATTGTCCTTATGTGTGTGACCCTGTAGGATTTCGTAACGTTGGTAATTATATTAAATTATATATTTAACATAATAAACAGTAAGCGGTATCTAGCAACACATCACTGCTACCCAAGTCACAAAAATGTCATGTGATCTGACAAAACCTTTTTCGTGATAATATATGTTTGTACAATTACCCTTTTTGCCCCTATGTCTATATTGAACACAAGGCATACACTGTGTCATCCTTGTCCAGTTCAATATTGGGCCCTTAGACATTTCTCCTGTTATGCAGGATTGGCGAATTCCATCTAGGACACTCATGTCCCTCAGCATGCTTCGTGGAGTGCCCATCAACTGTCTTTATGATCATCCAGTTACGGATAATGTTTGATCAGCAATAAAGCACCCGACTCTACATCTAGGGTCCATAGTGGTTTCAGGTCGAAGGGTGGTAATACACCATTATCACCATGAGAATAACTTATGACACTTTGCATAACATACTATGTAGTATTCTCATAGCGGGTCAATCCGGTATAAATATTACTCCTAATATTTATACCTATGTCAAGACTTGATAACTCTTTATCCATGATCCATGAGATGTGATCATCAGTCTATCTTCATAATAGTCTCAATGCTTTTAATGTTATCCCACTTTGCAATAAAGCTTGACTATGGATATTTTAAGAATAATTTCTTTATGTTTAATGGGATCTCATGATTAAGTCACACTTAACATTTCATTAAACAGACTAACTATTCTAGGGACTTTATTATTCTGAAAGACAAACATAATAAAGAAATGCCTTTTATTATTAAACGAATAATCTGATACAAGTACCAAAAAGTATTGGCCTCTAGGGCTTACACCAACACGAGCATGTTGAGAACGGTATAAAGATCGGAAAAATTCAGGGCGAATCATCCTCAGCTGGAGGAGGTAGCAAGAAACCTTACGCTGGCAAGTGTCGAGAGGGAGATGCCAGTGCTGTCACTAATGCTCGGAGAAAGGGCAAGGGCCCTCAGCCTCAGATTGCTAGCATAAATATCCCAGCTGCTCCACCGCAGCCGCAGTAGCAACAGCAGCCTCAGCAGCAGAATCAGCAGGGGTATAGAAGATATCAGAATCGGGCTCCTATGACAAATCGTCAGTTTGAAACTCCACCTATGTCGTATGCACAGCTTCTGCAAACGTTGCTCCAGCTTCAGTTAGTGCAAAAGAGGACAATGGCTCCCTTAATAGGGGCACCACCACCGGGGTACGACGCCAATGCTACTTGTGATTTTCATACTGGGGCACCCGGCCATACGATTGAGAATTGTAAAGCTTTTAAGCACAAAGTGCAGGACTTGGTGGACGCCAAGGTTATCAACTTTTCTGACAGTATGCCCAACGTTACCAAGAACCCTATGCCTCATCATAAGAGGGGCGGAGTGAATGTCGTTATCACTGAGGAGAGTGCAGACTTGCTGACTGATGTCAAAGATTTGAAGACGCCGCTTAGTTTTGTCAAGGCTAAGCTGTTGAAGAAGGGTTTCTTTCCTGGATGTGGAGAGTTATGTATGGCTTGTGCTACACTTCTTGACGGGTGTGAGCAGCTGATCGAAGGTATCCAAAGTCTGATGTCTGAGGGTATTTTGCAGTTCAGCCGGAGCGTTGAAAGTGCATCAGGGGAAGTCGTGCTGAAGCAGGCAGATGAAGTCGTGCTGAGGGTTCTTTCCTGGATGTGGAGAGTTATGTATGGCTTGTGCTACACTTCTTGACGGGTGTGAGCAGCTGATCGAAGGTATCCAAAGTCTGATGTCTGAGGGTATTTTGCAGTTCAGCCGGAGCGTTGAAAGTGCATCAGGGGAAGTCGTGCTGAAGCAGGCAGATGAAGTTGCTACCATTACTATTCCTCGTCACCCTATTACTATTTCTGCGCCCCGACCGCCTACTATTACTATCACCAGGGCCGGGCCAATCCCATTCGAGAGTACTAATGCCGTTCCATGGCATTACGGCGCCGAAGTCTACTACAATGGTCAGAAGATAGAGCTTGAGCCGTACGGATCGACCGTGCATAATCTTACCGGAGTCAGTGGCATTACTCGAAGCGGTAGAGTATTTGTGCCAGCAGAGGTTGCAGCAGAGAAAGTGGTCCGAGCTGACGCTGTAGATAAGGGTAAAGGCAAAGCTGTCGAGGAGGTCCCTTCTGGGGCAGAAAAAGACTTGCTAGTTAAAGATGCTGAAGAGTTCATGCGATTAATCAAGAAGAGCGACTACAAGATTGTAGATCATCTTCATCAAACTCCGTCAAAGATCTCGATTCTTAACTTGTTGCTGTGTTCTGAAGCGCGCCGCAACGCATTACTGAAGGTATTGAATGCTGCATACGTGCCGCAGGAGATATCAGTAAATCAACTGGAAGAGGTGGTAGCCCATGTCAATGCTGGTAATGGGCTGGGATTCACAGATCTAGAGCTGACTCCTAAAGGAAGAGACCACAACATCGCCTTGCACGTCTCGATAGAGTGCAGAGGCACGATCATGTCGCATGTCCTGGTGGATACGGGTTCGTCGCTTAATGTGCTTCCGAAGAAGGCATTAATGAAGTTGGATACCCGTGGGTTGCTTTGCACGCCCAGTGATCTGGTAGTGAAAGCCTTTGACGGAACCAAGCGCCACGTCTTCGGAGAGTTAACCCTGCCAATTCAAGTTGGTCCAGAGACGTTCAATACGGTTTTCTATATCATGGATATCATGCCTGCCTACAGTTGCCTCTTAGGTCGGCCATGGATCCATTCTGCTGGTGCCGTGACGTCCACGCTGCATCAAAAGCTTAAATATGCTGTCGGGGGCAGCATAGTAACCGTCTGTGGTGAGGAGGACATTATGGTGAGCCACTTGTCGTCCTTTAAATATGTTGAAATGGATGGCGAGATCCATGAAACTCTCTGCCAAGCATTTGAAACCGTCAGAGTAAAAGAGGTAGCTCCTGTCGTCGCAGAGAAGCAAGAGATGAATCTCTCCTCGTTTAAGGAAGCTCGGGCCGTTGTCGAAGCCGGTTCCACCCTAGGCTGGGGGCATGTTTTGGATATACCAATCAAGCAGGATAAGTTTGGATTGGGGTATTCTCCTGAAGCTGAAGCTTCATCTTCTTCTGGCAGCTCGTCTCGTGGGAAAGGGCCGATCCTATTCACCAAGGGGGGAGTAATTTTCGAAAGCATCAACGCAGCGTCTGAGGACAGCGGGGATAGTGATTGTGATCTTGACGCCTGGATTCAACCGAGCAAGCCGGGCGAGCGCCCCAACAATTGGACCATCAAGGAGATTATCCAGCTGACAAGTGAAGAGTAATGATTTGCTTTTTACAATCTTTGTACAACCCTATGTCCCGCCCAGGGCATAACGGTTTTATTGTCAGGGCCTTGTTGGATTATGTACATGCATTTTGTTAATAAATAAAAGGCGTTTTCTTCGTACTCAAATATTGTGTTCTCTGTTATTCCTGTTTTATGTTTATTTCGAAAAAACAGCAAAATGGCAACGAGGTTTGTGCTAACCTGCACATTCTTGCTTTAAACTTAACCCTTGTTATTGCAGGATCCACATAACAGATGACATCGACTCTGGACCCTCTACGGCTCACTACGACTTTGATTGCCCGATCTATCAAGCCGAGGATGAGATTGATGAAAACGAGGACCTTCCGGAAGAGTTGGCCCGCTTGTTGAGACAAGAAGAAAAGGTTATTCTGCCTCATGAGGAGGATATTGAGATTGTAAATCTGGGTTCTGAGGAGCTCGTCAGAAATGTCAGAGTAGGGGCTGCGCTGCAGAATGATGTCAAGCATAGACTGGTCGAGATGCTTCGAGAGTATAGTGACTTCTTTGCTTGGTCGTACGAAGATATGCCCGGACTTGACACTGACATCGTGGTTCATCGCTTGCCGTTGCGAGAAGATTGCCCTCCAGTCAAGCAGAAGCTCAGGAGGACGAGACCAGATATGGCTGTAAAAATCAAAGAAGAAGTCCAGAAGCAGTTGGACGCAGGGTTTCTAGCCGTTACCACTTACCCTCCGTGGGTCGCCAACATAGTGCCTGTACCGAAGAAGGACGGTAAGGTACGCATGTGCGTCGATTATCGGGATTTGAACAGGGCAAGCCCTAAGGATGATTTCCCGTTGCCTCATATCGACGTGTTGGTCGACAACACAGCCCAGTTTTCCGTGTTTTCGTTCATGGATGGCTTCTCCGGTTACAATCAGATTAAGATGGCACCGGAGGACATGGAGAAAACGACGTTCATCACCCCCTGGGGAACATTCTGCTATAAGGTAATGCCCTTCGGTCTGAAGAACGCAGGGGCCACTTACCAACGAGCAATGGTAACTTTGTTTCATGATATGATTCATCATGAGATCGAGGTCTATGTTGATGACATGATTGCAAAGTCCCAAACGGAGGAAGAGCATCTGGTCAACTTATTGAAGCTTTTTGAGAGGCTTAGGAAGTTCAGGCTGAGGCTGAATCCTAACAAATGCACTTTTGGAGTGCGGTCCGGAAAGTTATTGGGGTTTATCGTTAGTGAACGAGGTATTGAAGTCGATCCTGCGAAAATAAAAGCTATTCAAGAAATGCCAGCGCCGAAAACAGAAAGAGAGGTTCGTGGTTTCTTGGGCCGAATAAACTATATTGCAAGGTTTATCTCTCAGCTCACGGCCACTTGTGAACCAATGTTCAAGCTTTTAAAGAAAGATCAGGCGATTACTTGGAATGAGGATTGCCAGAAGGCATTCGACAAAATAAAGCAGTATCTTCAAGAACCTCCAATCTTGATACCCCTAGTGGCTGGACGGCCATTAATCATGTACCTGACGGTTCTGGAGAATAGTATGGGGTGTGTTCTCGGTCAGCACGACGAGACGGGCAGGAAAGAGCATGCCATTTATTATTTGAGTAAAAAGTTCACTGAGTGTGAATCTCGATACTCGATGCTGGAGAAGACGTGTTGTGCATTAGCTTGGGCCGCCAAACGTCTACGACAGTATATGCTCAATCACACCACTATGCTAATTTTGAAGATGGATCCGATCAATTACGTCTTCGAGAAGCAGGCTCTGTCGGGCAGGATTGCCAGATGGCAAATGGTGTTAACAGAATATGATATTCAGTACGTCTCTCAGAAAGCCATTAAGGGAAGCGTATTGTCTGATTACCTTGCCGAACAGCCAATCGAAGACTACCAGCCGATGAAGTTCGAATTCCCTGACGAGGATATTATGTTTCTCAAAGTGAAGGATTGCGATGAGCCATTGCCCAATGAGGGGCCAGATAGGAAGTCTCAGTGGAAGTTGATATTCGACGGAGCGGTTAATTCCTATGGAAGTGGTATCGGGGCTATCATCACGACTCCTCACGGATCCCACATCCCGTTTACTGCGAGACTGACGTTTCCAGTTACCAACAATGAAGCCGAGTATGAAGCATGTATTATGGGTCTAGAAGAGGCAATCGATTTGAGAATCAAGAATCTAGACATATATGGTGACTCGGCGCTTGTAATCAATCAGATTAAAGGGGAGTGGGAAACTCGTCAAGCGAATTTAGTGCCGTACATGAATTATGCCAGAAGGATGCTTCCTTTCTTCGATCGAGTGGAACTTCATCATGTACCCAGGGCTGAAAATCAGATGGCTGATGCCTTAGCCACGTTGGCTTCAATGTATAAAGTCAATTATTGGAATGAGGCTCCAAGAATTGTACTTTCACGTCTTGACAGACCGGCATTTATCTTTGCAATCGAGGATGCCGCCGACGGCAAGCCATGGTTCCACGACATCCAGACCTTCCTTATGACTAAGGAGTATCCTGCAGGTGCGTTAACCTAGGATAAGAAGACTCTAAGGGGGCTATCTGGAAACTTTTATCTCAATCCTGATGGAGTGCTGTATAAGAGAAACCACGATCTTGTGCTACTCAGATGTGTAGATGAGAAAGAGGCGAGTATACTCATGGAAGAAGTCCATGAGGGCACATTTGGTACGCACGCCGGCGGGCATGCCATGACGAGAAAGATCCTGAGAGCAGGGTATTACTGGCTGACTATGGAGTCGGATTGCTTCAGATTCGCGAAGAAATGTCATAAATGCCAGATTTATGCTGATAAAGTTCATGTGCCGCCGTGCCCCTTGAATGTCATGTCCTCCCCTTGGCCGTTCTCCATGTGGGGCATCGAGATGATAGGCAAGATCGAGCCCACTGCATCCAATGGTCATCGTTTCATTCTGGTAGCTATCGACTACTTCACCAAATGGGTGGAGGCAGCCTCGTACGCTAATGTGACCAAGCAGGTGGTAGCTAAATTCATAAAGAGGGACATCATCTGTCGCTATGGAATTCCCGAGCGGATCATTACTGATAATGGTTCGAATTTGAATAACAAGATGATGAAGGAGCTGTGCCAGAGCTTCAAGATTGAACACCACAACTCATCTCCTTACCGGCCGAAGATGAATGGCGCCGTCGAAGCCGCCAACAAGAACATTAAGAAGATTGTTCAGAAGATGGTTGTGACGTATAAAGATTGGCACGAGATGTTGCCGTTCGCCTTGCACGGTTATCGTACGACGGTGCATACGTCGACCGGGGCAACTCCTTTCTCCTTGGTGTACGGTATGGAAGCTGTCCTACCGTTGGAAGTGGAGATTCCTTCTTTGCGAGTTTTGGTTGATGTGAAACTCGACGAGGCAGAATGGATTACGAATCGTTTGAACCAACTCAGCCTGATGGACGAGAAGAGGTTAGCGTCGATTGCATTTGGTCGCCTGTACCAAAGCCGAATGAAGAAAGCTTACGATAAGAAGGTGCGTCCTAGAAGCTTTCAGACGGGTGATCTCGTCCTGAAGAAGATTCTTCCACCACATTCCGATCACCGGGGCAAATGGACTCCGAATTACGAAGGGCCGTATGTCGTCTGCAAGGTCTTCTCGGGAGGAGCTTTGTTGTTGTCCACGATGGATGGTGAAGATTTCGCATCCCCGGTGAACGCGGACGCAGTTAAAAAATACTTTGCTTGAAAGAGACCCGCTGGACAAAAAAGAAAGAGTCCAGGCAAAAAAGGGGCATCCCGGCGAACCAAAAACAGAATAAAAGGTTCGGGCAAAAATTAGGGATATATTGAAAAAATGTACACCCGCGAAGTCGAAAACCTACACTGGGCGGCTTCGGCAAAAAAGGGTATCCCGGTGAACTGAAAACCCGTAAAGGGCGGTTCACGCAAAAGTTAGGGATTGGGATAAGCAAATGACTGCGTTCCGCGTGTGGACTTTCATTGTTTTATGGTTTGGAGGACCTGAGGGCCGTTTATCTGAATCAATCTCTTCCGAAGCTGAAACGTCGGAGAAGTATCGAAGTCGAGTGGGTCTTAGAGGGATCAACTCATGGTGTTCGTCTACGCCTCGTTGCCGACATTTGTATATACTGATGTATATTTATGTTTTCCTTTTTGCGCGGCTTCCTCATTCCAGGAGCTTGCCTCTGTTGTAAAACATTTTTGCCCATTCAGGGGTTCATCATCAATAAAATGCACATTATTCAGCAATTCTGCTTGTCTGTTTAACATTTATCTGTTTTGTTTGCGAATGAAAACGCCGATGCTTTTTTTGATAAAATGCGCATACATAAACTTGCAGGCCTAGGCCCATTGATTGTTGAAACGATTGGTTACCTGAACATTGTCACGAGATAATAACCTTGATAGGCCCCTTTGAGGAGGGCGTCTTGTCTGTTTGTTTGTGTTGTTGCAGGTATAGCGCCTTCCAGAAGGATATGTTGGGCGCATCCCCGAAGCAGGGCAAGTCCTCCTTCTCCAGCAGAGTTCAGTAGTCTCTCCTCCGCAGAGTCTGAATCCGAAGCCATGAGCGTTGATATGTCTCCCCAGGCAGAGATGATTCTCTTCTCCAAGCAGACGCATCCTGAAGGAACGTCATCTTCTCAGCTGAGCCAAGGGCCGAAGCTCATGCCCCCAGCACCGGGTCACAAGTGCAGATTTCAGAGGAATGGTCGGGTGCCGAAACTCGTGTTTTCCCCAGCAAAGTCGCCGAAGCAGGTGTCTTCCCCAGCACCGGGTCATAAGTGCAAGTCTTGTAGGAAGCTGTTCGTACGCCGAAGTATGCAGTAACTGATGGTGCCAGACTGAAGTCTCCAGCGGAATCGAGATTCCCCACCAGAGCCGTATTCTCGCCCGAAGTAGAATGACTTCTCCTTCCCCAATAGAGTATTGGCACAGCTGATGTTGTATTCCCCTGCAGAGTTGTACTATCCCCCGAAGTCAGATGATTCTTTCTTCCCCAGCAAGATCGAAATTCCTCATCAGAGTTGTACTCTCCAGTGAAGTAGAATGATTTCTCTCCCCGGCTGAGTCCGCAGAAAAGCCGAATCCTTGGAAGCAGTTGGGACCATGAGTGGATTTTCCCTAACAGAGCATCGAACAGCTGATGTTGTACTTTCCCCGAAGTCACACTCTCTCCAGCGAAGCAGAATGATTTCTCCTTCCTCAGCTGAGTTTGCAGGTGTCCAAGAGAGCCGAGTCCTTGGAGGTTGATCAGACCATGTTTTCCCCAGTGGAGTGTGGAGCAGCCGAAGTTGTTTCCCCGCAGAGTTGTCATCCCCAGAAGAGTAGCCGGGACGGCCGCGCAGTTTACTCCCGCGACTGGTATCGCTCTCCTTCAGCAGGTCCAGGTTCTCGTAGAGCTTCGTTCTCCTGCGGCAAATCAACTGAAGTTGTTCCCTGCAGCAGTCAACCGAAAGATCAATTCCCCAGACAGAATCCGATTGATATTGGCGTGCAGTTTTCTCCTCAGCAGGATGATTCCTCTACCTGAGTGGTTCTTTCCTCCTTGACAGGAGAATCTCCCCCTCGGCATTTATTTTGCTGACGGGGTCGCATCATTGTGCATGATTGCATGGCATCTAGCATAAACGCATATCATTCCCACCGTGTGGGGCATAGCGCAGAAGCATACGCATCATAAGCATGATCTAGGTTACTGTCATGCCTGTTTTACAGGTGTTCCACCGAAGGACCAGTTGCTCAGGACGATTCCTAATATTCTCCCCCACAAGGTTGCTTTCTTAAGATGATTCTTAAGACCCCGGTGTAATCTCCACAGTTGCTCGCTCGAGATGATTTTTGAGATCCCCAGCGAAGGCTTCAGTTCAAGACGATTCTTGAATTCCTCAGCAGGGCCGTTTGCTTAAGATGATGCTTGAGACCTCAGTGCAGGTTCCCGAATGGTTTGCTTAGGATGATGCTTGAGCTCACCAGTAGCGTCCCCGGCAAGAGTTGCCCAGGAAGATTCCTGGAATACCCAGCAGAATAAAGTCTCCAGAATGGTTATAGGTTCAGGATGATTCTTGAAGGTGCCCGACGGAGTTGTTTGTTCAAGATGATTCTTGAAATCCTTAGCAGCGTGATACGTCTGCTCCAACAGTGATGTCTAATCTGAAGATTGACTTCGTAAACGCCTGAAGGCGATATCAGACGTTTCCTGTGGATTCAGATTTCCTTGTTGATGAATCAGCGCTTGCCTGAAGACAGAGTTCAGAAGTTGGTAAGTCCAATTTTTGTATGCAAGATGATCCGTGTTGGCCTGAGGACCAAGTCAGTTGTCCTGAGGTGATGATTGATCGCGATCAAGTGAATAGTGTTTCTGCTGACTGAAGTCGAAGATACCTCCTGCAGAGTTGCCGACGGGCAAGGTTTATATCCTTGAAGGCCAAGGATGTCTATCTTCAGAAGAACTTGAAGATCCTCCAGTGGATCTGGAGTGGCCAGGGGCCAGGGTTTCATATAGTTCTGATGTTGAAGTACTACGGTGGGTCAGTTGTGCAGCAGTATTCCGATGTTCGTTATGGTTCTGAGGGTGAACCCCAGGCCAGAGTGTGCTCGGCTAAGTCTCTCAGTCCCAGCGGAGTAGTTTCAAATACGCAAGGGTATATTTTGTTCCATTTACCAGGGGTGAACCCCAGGTCAGATTATATTTGTTCGACGGCGAGGTTGAATGTTTGGATTTGACGGCGAGGTCAGAGTACAATATGTGTTCGACGGCGAGGTTGAATGTTTGGATTTGACGGCGAGGTCAGAGTACGATATGTGTTCGACGACGAGGTTGAATGTTTGTTTGACAGCGAGGTCAGATCAGGATTTGTTCGACGGCGAGGTTGAATGTTTGTTTGACGGCGAGGTCAGATCAGGATTTGTTCGACGGCGAGGTTGAATGTTTGTTTGACGGCGAGGTCAGATCAGGATTTGTTCGACGGCGAGGTTGGATGTTTGTCCGACGGCGAGGTTGGATGTTTGTTCGACGGCGAGGTTGAATGTTCGTTTTCAGATTATGATTGGTTCGACGGCGATGTTGGATTTGTTCGACGGCGAGGTTGAATGTTTGGATTTGACGACGAGGTCAGAGTACGATATGTGTTCGATGGCGAGGTTGAATGTTTGTTTGACGGCGAGGTCAGATTATGTCTGTTTTGGCGGCGATGTCAGAAGATTATGTTCGACGGCGATGTCAGACTCTTTAAATCCCCAGCAGAGACGATGTTTGTACGACGGCGATGTCGAGTGTCTCTAAGAGGATGTTTGTTTCCGGCGGCGATGTCAGATTCAGTTTTCCAGCGGCGATGTTGGGCATGTCAAGTTGATCCAGTCTTCTGACGGCGATGTTAGGTGATGCAGATCCTTTAGTTCTCCAGCGGCGATGCGGGGTATTCTGGTTGTCCGACGGCGATGTCAGATTTAGTTCTCCAGCGGCGATGCGGGGTATTCTGATTGTCCGACGGTGATGTCAGATGTAGTTCTCCAGCGGCGATGCGGGGTATTTTGTTCAGTGTTGTATTTTCTCCAGCGGCGATGCGGGGTATTTTGATTGTCCGACGGCGATGTCAGATGTAGTTCTCCAGCGGCGATGCGGGGTATTTTGTTCAGTGTTGTATTTTCTCCAGCGGCGATGCGGGGTATTTTGATTGTCCGACGGCGATGTCAGATGTAGTTCTCCAGCGGCGATGCGAGGTATTTTGTTCAGTGTTGTATTTTCTCCAGCGGCGATGCGGGGTATTTTGATTGTCCGACGGCGATGTCAGATTTAGTTCTCCAGCGGCGATGTTAGGTATTTTGGTGATTCAGGTTCTTTAGTTCTCCAGCGGCGATGTTGGATGTATTGTTTGTTTCTGACGGCGATGTCAGATCAGTATTTCTCCAGCTAGTTGTCGTGCAGCTAGTGTTCCAGTTTTCGAAGACGTGTTCCCCGCAGAGCATCGTGTGCTCGTGCAGTTGGCAAATTTTCGGGTTTACCGGTATTCAATCGTCTCGCACCTTGATTGGTTGAGAGCCGTTCGCTCCTCACCTAGTCAGGTTCAAGCCGTTTGAATAGGGGCAGCTGTTGCACCCCAAAATTTGACCAACATTAATTTACCTATCAAGTGTTTGAAAGTGGATACCTTCACCAAAAAGTTCAAGAGATCCTCAGAAGAATTGGTTGGAACCAAGGTTGTGTGCTTCATAGCTTGAGAGTTGTGGGGGCTTCTCAGATGATTCTGAGACTTTGAGAATGAACTTGATGTTTTGAGAAAGCCTATGAGATGTCTTGATAGTCATCATGAAGCCCAGAGAAGTCGTTGTGCAAGAGTTCAGAAGATTCAACCATGAATGGTAGAATTAGGGTTTTGACTGGGTCAACCCTAGATCAGCTGAAGATTTGGAGAAGGTTGAGACCTGATCCAAAGGCCATGAGATCATGGAATGATGCATAGAGATGGTATAAATATGATTCCTAGACCAATTCATCATGATTGAGGAGTTTGAGAAGTTTTGAGTTAGGGTTTCCAGGGATTGTCAGTGAAAAAACCCTAATTTGATCCCTATCTTCCAGGCAGTTTTAGCTCAAGATGTGATTGTCATCTCATCTTCCCCATAACATGAATGTTGTAGAGCTTGTTCTTAGATTTAATTTTAGTGGTAGAAGTCCTTGATAGGATTTGCAGAGCTCAAGTTATGGTTTTGACAAATTACAGGTCATCTGAGATATGTGAATCTGGGTCCTTGAAAGTCACCCAACTTGCAGACAACTTTTGCCCTAGTAGGATTATTCCTATGATTTCTTGGTCAACATGAATGTTGAAGAGCATCTTCTTAGCTTTCTAGAGAGTACTATAAGTCCTTGATAGGATTTGTAGAACTCAACTTATGGTTTGAACAAGACAGGGGTATTTTGGTCATTTGGCAGTTATAGGTCATTTTAAGCAAAGGCCATATCTCCTATTTCCAAGCCTCAAATGGAAAAACTCAAAACATGAAAGTTGTTCATAATGGGATTTTAAGCCTAGAAAAGTGGTCATGAGTTGTTGAAAGAGCTTGTAGCAAGGATTTACAAGATTGGGTAAAAATGACCTAAAAATGGCTTATAAGTTTAAAAAGTTGAAGTTGGAAATTGGTTTAGGAGATGTACAAATCCAAAATGGGTCATCCAATATGTCATTTTGACTCCAAATAATATTTTAAAAACAATGGTTCAAGTAGAATTTTGATTTGAAGCATAGAAATGGGGGTTACTTTGTAATTCTCATTCTTGCATAATAAGGCAACTTGACAAAACTTCACCAAAGGCAAGGAAGTGCATGTTTTTCACTCATTCTTTCTCAATATCTCTTGTAAGGAGATTTTAAAGTCAATTTGACAAGCTTAAGGCATGAGATAATGGATATCCAATGTATCACTTCAAGAGAAGTTCTAAAACTTTCCAAGTGATTCCACAAGTTTCTAGATGGATCTAGATTATTCTTTTGATTGTTATAAGAAGGGTGAATCACAATGTGGCCAAGGTTGGTGATAATTGTTGGTGAGTGGTGAGATTAGAGTGTAAAAAAGTGAGATTCTTCCATTTGCAATTTCATAGCAAACCTTCATTCTCTGCCATTTCCATTCTTTTCTTCTCCACAAACCCATCCTTCTGATCCTTATGAACACTTGCATACTGAGATAGAGGAAGATCCATGGAGGTTTGAAGCTGTTTTGAAGAATTTGCAAGAAAAGCACATTGAGATCAAACACAAGATTCAAGCATTGTTCATCAATCTTTTTGCATACAGAATTCTTACCTGCCATTAAAGATCAATCAGGGAAGGTGACAGGCATTGAATTGTAGTGAAACCACATCCACCATTACAACTTGACAGGTTGGTGATTTTACTCGTATCACCTTATTTATGTGCATTCCATCATAGTTCTAGGTTTAGACTGGTTAAGATAAGGTAGAGGATTGTATTCTGAGAATTTGAGGAAGTTTTATGAAGTTCCATGGCAGACCCTAGTTTCTTTCACTTTCAAGAATGGATCGTGTGTTGAGCATTAATTGATGTGTTATGGTTTAGATTGATGATGGTAACCTAAGGAACAAGTTTAGATCATTGGATTTTAGTTTGGTTAAGGTTGATAGCAGAGGACCATGGTGGAACCCTAACATTCGTGCATTCTGTTAGAGCAATACAAGAGGTTTCAGGGAAGATCATGGGTATCATCATGTTCTTGGTGATTAATAGAACATTTTTGCCGTTGGAAGTTTGTGGTTTCATTGGGTAATGAGGGAGCACGAGCTTGAAGAAGATCCCTACATGGAGGGAGGGTTTTCTGAAACCCTAGGTTGAGTTGGAGAAGACGATCTCTCCACCGTTGGATTGTCCATAATACTTGACTAATTCAGTTGATCCAGCGGCCACGATTCAAACTGGTAAGTGGAGGGAGTCTGAAGCGTATAAAACGCAGCGTTCTACTAATCCAAACGCACCGTTTTGATTAATTGTTAGACCTGGGCTTCAGCGAAGTATTTCTATCCCCACCCCCCTGATTTGGCCCATCTCACATAACAACTGAGGCGCATTACTTTTGATACCCCCTCCCATTTATTTCATTTTCTTTTTATTTTCTCATTTTAATATTTTCTTGCATTTTAATAAATTCACATACAATTCAAAAATTAATATTTTTCATTTCTTCTTTTTTTCACATATTCATGATTTTGTCTAGAAAAATATCCATAAATAAAATTCCATTTTATTTTTCTTTTAATATTTTTTAGCATATTTTCTTGTAAGTAGTCTTTTTAATTGATTTTGGTTAATACTTGATTTTGTACAATTTCTTTTAGGACTTTCCCTTAGGATTTTTGAGCCATTCTTTTTGGCATAGTTAGATATTGAACCCTAGTTCACATAGGATTTAATTCTCAAATTGTAGATTAAAATTTGATGTAGTTTGGTTGTTTGACATTTAGGTGCTCAAATTAGGGTTTTAGGTTGTATAAGTAGATTTGAACAATTTTGTTTTGGGGTTTATAGGCCAAATTAGTGTATGGGGAATATATGGGTTAAGGGTAAGTATGTATAGAGTCCCCTAGAATTTTGCTAGAATATTGTATGGTGTTTTAGTATTTTTAATTGATCTTTGAATGTATGGTTAGTATGTGTGTTGCTTAAAGGCATAGTTTGTATTGTCTTGTTTTCTTTTCTTCTCTTTTGAGTGTGTGAGCTTTGAGGATTGAGTTGAAGACCTTGTGGATCATCATTGAAGCCTTGAAGACCTTGCAGAGGAGTTTAGTTAGCTTTTGTTGTTTTGTTTATAGGTCTATAAGTACATAGGTAGAGCCTTAGATAGAATACTTCCATTCAACAAACAAGGAGTGTTTTGTTCACCTCCTTCCTTCTCTATGACATAAAGTCCCTTAAGGGTATTCACCTCTCTCCTTTGGAGGGATTAGTGACCTTGCCCTATAAGGTAGAACTTTGAGAGAGTCTTTCCTTTGATGTTAAGTCCTCAATGGCATCCTTTGGAAGTCAGTGAGCACTGTAACATCCTCACCTCATCTTGTTGACTGAATCTTGTTTGCTGGAGCATTTGAGCCATTGAAGATAGAAGCTGAAGCTTTGAAGAGGATGATTCCTTGAAGATTGTTGAAGTCTGAAGACTTTGTGAAGATCAAGTTGATGCTTGAAGATCCCTGAAGATAGTGAAGCCTGAAGGTGGAGCTGATCAAGAAGCTGAAGCTTAAGGGAGAAGATGAGTTGATACTCATATTGTAGGGTTGATACCTGGAAAGCAAGTGATCTCTGAAGTCTGAAGACTGAGTAGCTGCTGGGAGAGTTGAAGCTTTCTTCTGTTTTCTTTTCTGTATTATGTGTTTTGTCTGATTTGCCTGTTGCATTAGACTAAGTTCATCTAGAGTAAGTTCAGTCTAAGAGCATGATTGCATTAGAGGTTGAGTTGCTCCCTCTGCTTGTATTGTTATTGTTTGGCTTTGCTTGCGGGTATTCGGTAGAGCCCGGCTCCCTTGACCATGTGTTTATTTTGCTTGATAGCATATTCTCTTTCATCTGAATGATTGCAGTTTACTGTCCATTGCTTGATAGCATGTTGTTTATTTTCAGTATGATTACTGTTATTTCATGACTGGCTTGAGGTCGAGACGAGCTTGTGGAGGCTGAAGCCCCACACACATTTCCTCCCTCACTTGCATTGCATGCATTTTACTGTTAAAGCTGATGCTTTCGTCTGTTTTGGTGTATCATTGACATGATCCCTTAGGACTCTCATTTCCTTTGATAAGGATTTGATGATAGACTTTTAGGTTGAAACCTATGCATGACAACATCTAGGAGTTCCCTGTTCAAACTTCAACCATAGGATGAATCCATGGCATGACAACAGTAGGACTTGATAGTCTCCCTCCTAGTTGGGCCTGTTCTCTTCTCATCTCAAAACAGTTTAAGATACAGTAATCATGAATGATTTCTTTCGTACGTTACGAGCCTTAAGCTATCTGAGAAAGGATTGTGGGAGAGTTTCTTTTCCACAGTCTGGATGTTTAGTATGGTACCCTTTGGGTGACATGCGACGCATTCACTCTCAGGTCATAGTCTCTAGTGCGGTTGAAATCGCAAACACAATAAAAAAAACACTTCTTTTAGGAAATAACCCATAGTTTCCCGAACTACGTGAGCTCTGATCTCTCAGGCCTGTTGAGAGTACGTAGGCACAAGATGGCGATGTCTTGGCGAGCTACCTTCCCCCATAATCCTTCGTAGGCCGAACTACGTTGACTCTGATTTCTCGTTCCAGACGGGAATACGTAGGCATAAAGTGCGACGCTTTGCCGAGTCATTTTTCTTTTCTTTTTCAGCCAACCTTGATAGGTAGATAGATTATAACCAACCCGTCCAAGTAAACAAACAAGCGAGGATCCCGTCGAGTACGACGGACGTGAGGGGTGCTAATACCTTCCCCTTGCGTAACCGACTCCCGAACCCAGACAATGGTTGCGATGACCTTGTCTTACCCTTTTTCGTCAGGTTTTTTTCGATCGTTTCCTTTCCCGCTCTGAGGGATAAATAACGAAAGGTGGCGACTCTTCTGTCATGCCGGCACCTTATTTTCGCGCAAGCGACACTCACAAACACTCTTAAGTAGTGAAATATCATATCTATATTATTGTTTCTCCCACGTGCAATGGGATTCTTGGCAACGTTTATAGAGGAAACATTGTCTTTCATTAATGTCACAATTTTATACTCTTTCCTGCATAATTCCTTCGTCAAATTCATTAACCACACATCTTGACACACACAAACACACTACACATAGACGTTACAATATACTCAACCTTGCAAGAAGAGAGACCCATAATTGTTTCCTTCTTATAACACCAAGAGATGGATGTTTCTCCATACATAAAGATGTATTCAACAATGGATTTTCTGTCATCTTTATCTTCACACCAGTTTGAGTTTGTATAATCAAGAAATTTGCAGCTTCTTCCTTTATACGTTATGGGAAATAGAATTCCATAGTCAACCGAACCTTTGATGTATTTCAGAATTCTCTTGATTGCTTCCAAATGTGATGCTTTTGGCTTCCCCATAAATTCACTCATTATGCCCACACTATATGCCAAGTCTGATATCATATTGCAATAGTACCACAATGATCCAATCAACCTCTTATACTGTGTTGGATTAATATCATGCTCTTCTTCCTTCTTTGACAGTTGAATTTATGGCTCTGTATGGGTAATGGCAACATTACAATGTTCTATTTCAAAGTTCTTCGATATTTCAATCGCATATCTCTTTTGATGTATGAGCAACCCCTTTTCAGATTTGTAAAGCTCAATACCAAAGAAATATGTCATGAGATCAAGGCCCGTCATCTCAAACTCCTTCATTAAATCACCATTGAATTTGGTAACATAACCTTCATTGATGCCCGTAATTGATAATTCGTGGACATAAAGACATATGATGATCACTCATTTTCTTGTATCCTTCACATACACACCATGTTTGAATACACATTTATCAAATCCTATTTTCTTTATAAACACATCAATTCTCTTGTTCTAAGCTCTTGGTGCTTATTTCAACTTATACAACACCTTCCTCAATCTATAGAACTTTGATTCCTGATTCTTCATAATAAAACCAGGTGGTTGTGCAACATTGTTAAGTGCAAATTTTGACATAAAATGAACCATCTTTCTTGGCACTTTTCAACTCAATTCTCATGTTTTTGTAGATGTAATTCATGTTCTTGTGTGATTCTTTAAATATATTGAAAATACCTTCAGATTCTTTGATGTGTTTGTTATTGTGCAACAATTAGGTATAAAACATCAATGAGTAAGACACAAAAGATTAGACAAGGAAACCAAAGAAATATGAAGATTCTGCAATGTTCGTTGGGTGAACAGTAGTGAGAAGCCATCGAATGTTCATTGTGTGAAGTAGGAGCGATGTCCCACAAAAGAGGAAACCTTGAAAGTTAGTAGCTAAAGGACCCAAAATTTGTTGTGCGAACTAGTAGCAATGTAGTTTGCAGTGCGGAGAATTGCTCGTACAGTGAACTCATATATTTTACAAGGGCGATTTAACTATTCCCAAGGCACTTTGAGTGCCTCAAAGTATACTTCGCTTGGTGAATAGGTTGTTTGCAGTGCGAACATGACAGTTTTTGTAAATACTATATAAGTACTTTTCTTGCTTTTTAGAATGTTATGTTATATTTTTGGGATTAGAATTTTATCTCTCTTTATTCCAAGTACATTCTACAGAGAGAAACATAAATCTTAAGAGGGATAAGGTAAGATCTTCAATCTCTTGTTGGATTTTGATGTAATCTTTTGATACCTTATGTATTTCATCTAATGTATGTTTGCGAACTAGTTTTAATTCTCTATTTTTTATTGTCTTTGATTTCTTATTTATGGGTCTTGACAAAACCTTTTTTCAAATCTTTGATCTAATATTTTCATCTATCAATGAGCAAAATTTTGACATGGTTTTATAAGTTGATATTCATTTGTATCATATTGTGTTGATTAGTAGCATGAGTAGGATCAACAAGGTAGAAACCATGATAACGTTCTTGACACAGACGGTATTGTGAGGATGCGTGATAATAGAGATGAAAAACTTGTTCACATACATTTGACATATTAGGTGAATGCATGTAAAAAAAGGTTAATCATGTGTACATATTTTGATCATGGCGTTATATATGAATCAAAACATTAATTTGATATGGATATTATATTAATATAGATTTAGGTTGAACATTCACGTGAGTATTAGTTCTTAATGTTCCGTGTTAGTTTTGTTGCGTAGGATATCACTAATGAGACAATACCATTAGCCTCTCGACTTTGCGTTAGACATAACCTCTGTTGTGGATGATACGTGATGATACTAGACGAAAGTTTGAGTTGTGTATAACATGATTAAAAGAATGCATGTGTTATCAATTGATGAGATCCAATCCCAATAAGGCTCCGTTTATAATTCAGTCTTTACTTTATATTTTCCGTCTTTATATTTTATGCCTTTATTATAGGTTATTAATAACAACAAAAAAAAAAGAAAAATCACACATACGTTTGATATCGATTTTATGTGAGATGCTAATAAAGGGGTACACATGTAATAGTTCTTATCTAAAAAGCGCTATTATAAAGTTTTCAACAAAAGTATAAAAAATGAGGCACGACCTGAAGGTCGCGTGTTCGATGTAACACCCTATATATATATATATATATATATATATATATATATATATATATATATATATATATATATATATATATATATATATATATATATATATATATATATATATATATATATATATATATATATATATATATATATATATATATATATATATATATATATATATATATATATATATATATATATATATATATATATATATATATATTGAAAGCTATTTAACCACGGTTGCTATAAACAACCATAGTAATAAAGTAATAGTTATAAGCTTCAAATCCTAGCAAGTACATTTTTTTTCTATTTTTCCTATTACAAAAAGTGCGTGTCACTTAAGTTCAGAAATAAATAAAAAATTGTAAACATTTTAACCATAATTTTGTATATAACAGTTGTAATAATATATACATTTCACTGCGGTTGTAAATATCAACTGTATTAAAGTATTTCCTGATAAATTTAAAACAAAACAGATTCATTATTTTCTTCATAACATGCCCTAAGCTAACTAGCAAACCAACGAACTAGAGACGACAGTGATAGCGATTGTGAAATCTTCATCTTCACAATCTTTGTTCATTTGAATCTTTATTCTTGATAATCTTCACTATCTTCATTCTTTGTCTCTTCGAAGTACGATATGTTTCGTGCAAACTTCACTTTCTTCCTTATCTTCCTAATTCTTGATAATCTTCACAATATTCACTCTCTTGTTTGATTTCGAAGCTCATATGCTTTTTCCATACGCTTAAGATTAAGAGTTATATTATTGTAGTGAATATGCTTTATGGATTTTGTGGTCTGTGTCTTGCAAAGTTCATATGCTTTATCCATATGCTTAAAATTTAGAGTTGTATTATTGTACTGAACATGCTTTAGGTTTAGATTTTGTTGTCACATTCACAATATTGTTTTGATATAAATTTCAGAATTTATTATGGATCATAGTTGGATGAAAGCTGATAGATTAGATCCGATATATGAGAAAGGAGTTCATGAATTTCTTGGATACGCTGATCAAAATCTTCCCGACAATAATGATATCTTTATTGTCCTTGTGTTAATTGTAGGAATATAAATAAAGGTACGAAGGATGAAATATTCCATCACCTATGTTGTGATGGTATATGTCAAAAAATTATACAATATGGAAGTGGCATGGTGAGGTGGAAAAAATCAAAACCTTGCGTCACAAAGTCACGAAGTTAATGAAGATGAATATATGGATGACTGTCTAGAAGATATGTTCCATGATATTGGAGAATCTTCTTTTAAGAAAGCTTATATTTATGATACTTTATATAGTGATAAGGAAACCCCTTTATATAAGGGGTGCACAAGTTTCACATGATTGTCTGTAGTTTTAAAATTGTTTAATTTGAAAGCAAAAATTGGGTGGTCGGGTAAGAGTTTCATGGAATTGCTTAATTTGCTAAAACAAATGCTACCAGAAGATAACAATTTGCCCAATTGTTGTGATGAAGCCAAGAAGATACTGTGTCCATTGGTTTTGAAGTATATCAAAATACTTGCATACCCTAATGGCTGCATATTATATAAGAAAGAGTATGAAAATTTGGATCAATTTCTAGAATGTGGAGTGTCGCGTTACAACCTGAAGGACAACAATGGTGATGACAATGACAATGACAATGTTAGTAGGAAGAGGCCTCTTGCTAAAATGTTATGGTACTTGCTAATAATTTCAAGACTCAAGAGACTTTTTGCTAATGCGGATGACGCAAAGAATATTAAATGATATGCAGATGAAAGAAAATATGATAGAAACATACGCCATGTAGCTGATTCTTTGTAATGGAAGAAAATGGATTCGTTGTTTCCGGATTTCAGAACTGAGCTAAGAAACCTTAGGCTTGGGCTTGCCACTGATGGAATGAACCCCTTTAGTAATATGAGTATTAACCATTCTTCATGACCTGTTCTTCTCACGATTTACAACCTATCTCCTTGGTTATGCATGAAGCGTAAGTATATGTTATTACGTATGATGATTTCTAGGCCACGATAACCTGGAAATGACATAGATGTTTATCTAAGTCCATTAATTGAAGATCTAAGACTTTTGTGGGAGGAAGACATTGAAGTTGATGATGCATATTTTGGTGAAAAGTTTAAGATGCGTGCAATGTTATTTTGCACAATCAATGACTTTCCTGCATATAGTAATTTGGATGGATAAAGTGTCAAAGGACACAAAGCGTGTCCTATTTTTGAATCTAATACATGTTATCACCAACTTGAGTTTGGAAAAAATATTTTTTACCTTGGGCATGACAAATTTCAAAAACCCTATCATTCTTATGTAGATTGCGGAAGGCTTTTAATGGAGAGAATAAGTTTGACATTGTTTCTAAACCTTTAACTGGGGATGAAGTTTATGAATGACAGAAACACATTAATGTTGTCTTTGGAAACAGAGGAAAATAAAAAGGGTAAGTTGTTGAGAAAAATATATGGAAAAAGAGGTTTGTGTTCTTTGATCTTCCATATTGGTCAAGTCTCGATGTAAGACATTATCTTGATGTGATGCATGTGGAGAAAATGTGTGTGATAGTTTGATTGGAATACTTCTAAATATTCCATGAAATACTAAAGATAGTAAGCAATCTCGTCTTGATAATGAGGCGATGGGTATACGAAACAATTGGCTCCAATAGAAAAAGGAAAAATAACTTATTTTCCTTCGGCTTGTTACACTCTTTGTAAAAAGGAAAAGAAAAGTTTTTGTAAGTGTTTGTATGGTATCAAAGTTTCCCAAGGTTAAACATCAAGAAACTTGTATCAATGAAAAATCTTGAGTTAATTGGTTTGAAATCTCATGATTGTCATGTCTTGATGCAACAACTTCTACCAGTGGCTATCTGTGGCATCCTATCAAAAAATATGAGAGTAAGTATCACCTGATTGTGTTTCTTCTTCAATGCCATGTGTAATAAAGTTCTTGAGTTCAAAAAACTAGATGAATTAAAAGATGAATCTACCATAATCTTGTGTCAATTGGAGATGTATTTTCCTCCATCATTTTTTGACACTATAGTTCACTTACTTGTTCATCTAGTTAGAGAAATCAAAATTTATGGTCTAGTTTATTTAACGTGGATGTATCCAATAGAGCGATACATAAATATATTTAAAGGATATACAGAAAATCATCACCAACTGGAAGCTTTGATTATTGAAAGCTACATAACAGAAGAAACTATTGAGTTTTATGCAAACTATTTGTCTGAAGCAGAGTCTATAGGAATTCTTAAGTCTCTTCATGCTGACACTGAAGGTAGAGATATTCAAGGTTTAAATGTTAAGTCAATGGCTCAGGATATAGTTATTCAGGCACATTTCTATATATTGAATAATCTTGATGAAGTTCAAGCTTACGTGGCTACTCACAAAAGACTTTTGAAGAAAAGATATCCACGAATGAGTGAAAAGTTGTTGTTGATCGAGCATAACAAGAAATTCCTAGATTAGTTTAATAAAAGGATACCAAAAGATCATAGTACATCTGAGATAATTAAATGGTTGTCGTTCATGCCAAAATTTAATGTGATAACTTGGACTGAATATGACATTGGTCATTATACCTTTTATACAAAATCAAAAGATGATTGTAGTAAATGAAAAATAGTGGGGTTATGGTTGAGGCAGAATCCATTCATTTCTCTAATTCGAAAGATAAGAATCCAATATTGGCATCTAGTACGTTCTATGGTGTCATTAAGGAGATTTTGGAGATTGATTATGTTATCTTCAGAGTGCCTTTATTTAAATGAAAGTGGGTTCCCAATAATACTAATGGTGTACAAACTGATGACTTAGGATTCACCCGGGTTGAACTTGGCAAAGCAAATTATATGACCGAACCATTCATCATGGCTTCATAAGCAAAACAAGTTTACTATGTGACCGACCTTTCAGACGCATTGCGGAAATGGTCAATTGTTCTCCGAGGAAAAGACATTCTTAGTAGTGATGAAAGTTTTGACATTCCTTATGCTCCTTCTAACATAAAAAAAGTGCCTACCACTTATGATGAAGTAAATAGAGATGATGTGTCTGCTATACGTATCAATCATAATGAAGGCATATGGAAAATTAACAAGTAATTAGCAATTTATTCTTTATTCATAACTTAATTAATATAAGTCATTATTTCTAAGTATATTTACTAACAAGTATGACTATTTGAAATTGTAGGTGTTTAAAGTAAAGACACCAAGAGACAAAGAAACAAAACACTATAAGATACAATTATGTAATGTTATATAAAATTTGTAGGTTGTTTTGTACCATTTTTCATTTGATGTAATACATATACAATATTTGGTTCTTAATACAATATATGGATTTGATTGATGTAATATAATACAGTACTTCATTAAGATACAAGTGTTGTTTCTGTTCTAATATGGTAAAAAAAATACAGGTTAGAAAATGGAAAAATTTTCAAAATGCAGAAAAACAGTTTTAAAAAAAGAATATTATTTAATGACGGTTATAGTATATAACCATGGTTGTATAGTGAATGTTGTCTAGAATAATATATTACACCAAAAGATGCGCTGGTGAGAATCAAACTTGAGACCTTTATATATTACAACGGTTAGTTACTGTAACCGTGATCATATATAGCGCGCTTTCATATTTTTTACAATGGCAATACGACCGTGATTGTAAGTAGAGCATATACAACCACACCCTACGTAACAACGATAGGTCAACGTGATGTTATCCCTTTTCCAACCGTTGTTGTATATGTTTTTCGTAGTAGTGTCCTTCTTCATTTTGCATATCCGTTTTGGATCACTCAAGGCCATCTCTGCTTTCACCAGTTTAGATTCATCCATGAGCTAAAAATGGACAAGGTAACCATTGTCATTTAGTTCATTATCTAGGAATAACTTACAATCTTGCAATCTTGTAGGTATGCCTCTTTGCCTTGTTGATATTCTCATATTCTCTTCAACTTGGACTTCATCGGCTGCATTTGTTACCCTTTTCAAACACTGCAAGAATAGTTCCGACACTATTGTAACCAATTACAACTAGCTGGTAATCAGTTACTGCATGCTTCCAGTCCCTAAATTCATAAAAAATATGTCCTTATGATTATGATTCTCTTGTTAACTGTGTCATAGAGTTTTTAACCACCCGTTGAGTGGTAACTTAGAAGTATCATTTGCTCTCCATTTTAATCTACCTTATTTCTAAGTTGATTTGAAAAATATATATACGCCACCTAACCATTCAATCTCATGTGACTCATATTTGCTTTAAATCCAGACCATGATTCTTTGGGTATAATATTTTTCAGTTTTGCTGGAAACCTATTCAATAAATATGTTGTTGTGGACACTGCTTATCCCCATAATTCTTTTGGCAAGTGCTTCACTTTCAACATGCTTCTAACCATGTTTATAATATATCGATTCTTCCTCTGGAAGACTCCATTTTGTTGAGACTTATATGGTGGCACTACATCGTGTACAATGCTCTTTTGATTCAAAAATTTCCCAAAACCATTTGCAATATATTCACTTCCACCATTTTTTTAGAGTTTTGATTTTGTGCTAACTTTGTCTTTTGACTATGGGTTTGAACTTCTTGAACACTTCCAGCACCTCATATTTTATTTTGATCAAGTAAGTCCATAACTTTCTATTATAATCATTAACGAAAGTGACAAAGTACCTATTAACTTCGATCGAGTCAACTTGCATCAGTATACAATCACCAATCCTTCCTACTGGTAGTGTGTTGTTATTCATAAATTTCTCCTTGTCTTTCATCGCTTAATTGAATTTTACCGATCAATCCTTCCTTCCCATCATGTGAGTTGAACACCCGGAGTCAAGGTACCATTGATCGCTTTATTCTACATCTTCTTGTGTAGTTACCATCCTATTTTCAACTTATAGCCCTCTTGAGCTATTTTTTGCTTTAGTGATCACCATCAATAATGTGCTTTCATCATCCTCTTGCATTGAAAACTTTGCTTCAGCTTCTTGTGGATCATTCTTATTGGCATTACATTCATAAGCATAATGTATAAGCTTTTGATAGTTGAAACATTGGACATTGATCTTATTATCTTTCCTTCTTCGTCCTCTTCCTCTATTGTTACCACCTTTGTAATTATTTGATCCACCACCTCTGTTGCAACAACTTTCACCCTTTTAGAATCTTGAATTGTTGGAATTTCAGGAGTCTCTTCCACCACTATTTTAATAGTTTCCTCTACCTCTATTCATGGACCACTTTCCCTTCACCTTGTCTTTTCGAATAAAACGTTCCTATAAAGCAATTTCAGTCTTTACTTTGTCAACATTCCTTTCCTCCATTCTTTGCTTATAAGCCTTAAGTGAAATTTGTAACTCTTCTTTTCTCATTGTTAAAATATCTTTGGACTCTTTAATTGCAACCGCTATTTTATCAAATCTCGATGTTAAAGATCTCAAGATTTTACCACTCAAATACTGTTCAGTTATTATCTCTCCACATTCTTTCACTTGATTCACCAATCTTGTGATTCTTGTACTAAATTCAAATGGTTTCCTTTTCTTCCATCTAAATCATTTCCAATTTCCTCTTGTGAGTTTGCAACCTTACAACATTTGCCTTAGCAACTCTTGCATAACTTTTCTTCTGAATTTAGTTCCTTTTGTTTGGATGCATTAGGTAAAACAACATATGTACAAGATGTACTTTAGGAAATATGTTGAACAATATTTTCTAGAATCTAAGTTTTTTGATAGGAAGAGTTGTTCAGCTAAAGTGCTTAACAGAACTAGTTAAGCAAGAGTTGTTCAGATAAAGTGCTTGACAAAACCAATTAAGCAAATGGTTTAAAGATGTAACTAAAGTGCATGACATAACTAGTTAAGGAAGAGGTTTAACATGTGAGTATGTATCGTCTTGGCATACCATTTGGGTTCTGACTATTCTTATATGTCCAGTTAAGCAAGAGGTTTAACATGTGAGTATGTATCGTCTTGGCATACCATTTGGGTTCTGATAATTCTTAGATGTCCTTTAGAAGAGTTATGGTGCTGATTTCTTCAAAAGATGAAGAGATTTACTTTTGGGAATAAGTTTGTGCTGTTAATCCAAACTCTATTTAAAAAGATTTGGATTTTTTATAGTCAAAGAAGATTTGATTGGATGTACCTTGAAAGATGATTTGGTCCAATATTTACTCTAAAAATAATACTTACGTGAAGATAAGATGTTCTAGTGTAACATGTAAAACATGATGTTGCAACACGTGTGTTGCAACATCCAGTATCTATCAACGGACTGATGTTATTGTAGTTGTGGTGAAGAATGGTGTGCTGCAACATCTGGTCTCTGTTAACAAACAAATGTTATTATATTTGTGGTGAAGAAGAGACACATGTAGAACACTATGTTCCAACATTTGGCCCTGACTCAACAAGCCAATATTTTTGTGTTTTGGATCAAAATTCTGGTTGAGATGCAATTAGATTTGTTGTTATATTTTAGTAATGTGTTTTAGTGATTTGTTTGATAATTGTTAAAGATAAAATCAATTTAAATCCATATTTAAATTTGAATTCGAACTAAACAAATCATATCCAGCAATATATGCGTTTATTCTAGACGAAATCAAATCAAATTCCCATTGGAAAAAGCCCAGAAGAAGCATTGCTATTTAAGGAGACTCAAACTTAGAGTTTGAGGTGTGAACATTTTGAAGACTCTTTGTGTTAGGGTTTATATTTTTTGAGTCTTTGTTTGAGTTATTGTTTTGCGCCACTATAGCACCTCCACCCATATCTTAAGGCATAGAGGTTGGTTTCCTTGTTGAGTTATAAAGCTTTGTTCCAAGATATTAATTCTATAAGCTTGATAACAAAGTGTTTCTGTTTCTTGTATTCCATGATAATGTTGCATTAGTGTTGAATCTATTTGTGTTCACCACTATATGTTTCACTTGACTTGACATAGTTGTTGGTTTGTCTTAGTTGAGATGTAAATTCAATAATTAATAAAGTTGTCATTGAAGTTGATCACTAGGGGTTAGTGATTGAGAGAAAGTGAGAAGGATTCTCATATTTATAGGAATCCTAAATAGAAATTCATTAGGATTAGAGAGAGAAATTTAACATCACGGTGTTGATGTTTATAGAAGATTAACTATACTAATTCAAAGTGGTGAATTTCCTTTCTTGGTAGAGTTCCCCCTTCAGACATATGTGTTGTTTGCACCGAACTAGGTTTCAAATCTCTTATGTTATTTTATTGCTTTTTGTATTATGTTTGTATTGTTGTCCCAACATTCGTCCCCTCAGCATCACAATTTTAAAACCCACTTTAGAGCACTTTAGTTGCAATTCTTTCTCAACTATGGTGGCTTCCAAAAGCCGAGTTATTGCAGTGCCACCTAATACTTCCCACCTCCTCGCCTACATCACACATGCAGATGAAACTATCAGGACTAAGTATACTAATTTGAAGTAGTGAATTTCCTTTCTTGGGTAGAGTGCCCTCTAGATGTAGGTGTGATTTCACCAAAATGGGTTACCAGTCTCTGGTGTTCTTTATTGCTTTTTTGCTTCATCATATTGTATAAGCTAAACTATTTTCTCTTAGTATTTTAAATTGGTTTTTGTTCTGGTATAGAATGTCTCACACATCATGTATGCCATTGAACCCCAGAATATGAGAATATATTATCTGTCATAAACTAGTTGTTTCAGTTGTCCCAGTCATATGGTCCAATATATATCCTCTTAAGAACATAATTTCACTGAATTTTCCAAGCTTCCTTTGAGGATGTGCATTCACAAATCTTCTTAAAGTTATCAACATCATCACATTGATGAATGAGATACAAAGCCTTGAAATCTTTCATCTGCTCTTCCTTATGTGTTTTCCTTTATGCAATCGTTTAAACTTTTACAAGTGAAATTAACTCTATTCTTGATCACTTCAAGAAATATTTTGATAACCAAAAAATTCCTTCATCTGTTTGTAGCACTTATCATAATTCTTCGCATCAAGAATTAGGAGACTTGCAGGGATACATTCATTGTAGATGGAAAACATTTTCGCATACTAGTGTTCGATCAAACAAAAAGGCTCTTGAGGTTAACTGTTGGGTAAAAACCTAATAATAATAATGAGTGTGTGTGTGTATGAGAGAGAGAGAGAGAGAGAGAGAGAGAGAGAGAGAGAGAGAGAGAGAGAGAGAGAGAGAGAGAGAGAGAGAGAGATAATTGGGTGAAAATAGAGGCATTAGCATTAACAACCCAATTTGGGGTACTTATACATTTTTACACAACTGTAGAGTTAACCAACTAAATAAAAATACAAAATTTTTTACTATGTAACTGATCATATAAAACATGTAACTGGTTACAAACCCCACTATTTTGATACTGGGAAATTCTAGAAGGATGATAATCAGTTATACCAAACCTATAACCTGTTTACAAGCCCCACTATTTTGATATTTTTTCTATAGACCAGGGTGGTAACTAGTTACACTAAACCTGTAACCACTAACACTCTACTTGAATAACATTTTCTTCAACAATTCATAAATCAATTTTATTTAAACAATTGTAAGTGATACTATATAATATGTGTGTTTCAAAAAAACTTTTTTTTATCGCATCTTAACAATAAAAATGTGGATAACAAAACTAAGAAGAATTAAAAATTTAATTGAATTCTCAAGTGTCATACAACTTTTTAACAATAATGTATATCATATAATGTTAACATAGACTTTCACATGTATAACTTTTCGATATGACCAACAAATTGTCTCGGGCATCACACCTTTAGAGCACCTACATCCATCACCCCCATTTAAGTTCTTTAAATGGGACCCACTCAATTTTTTATATTATATTGCACCTTCTCATTTTCTAAAGAACTTTAGAACATTTTTCAAATATTCATATAACCCATCAAAAACTCTAAAATAGGTCCCACCAAATCCAACAATATACCCCATATTTATATTTTTCTTTTATGTTGAAAAGTCAATATAGTTGTTACCATCATTTAATTATCCAACTTTGCACTTAAAGAAGGTTCACCAACTAACCAACATTGGCAAATGTAGAAGCTTAAGTTTTATGCAAATGTCCATTTTCTCTGGCACAAATCACTTTGTTTATTGTGTATGAACGATAACAAAAGATCGATATTTATACTCTTAGTTAAAAGATTCATTATTATTAAAAAAAATTCAATGTGTTGAAATGAAACTTTTTATTTCCGCACTTCTCCTTTGATTGACAAATACTTTAAGTTCATGTGTTTAACACCTATTGAACACTTATCACTCTTGAAAAAAGATAGATGACAATAGATTTATCACCATAAATCCTTATGAGCCTAGCTATATTGCTGACAATAACAAGCCTTAAGATAAAGTTCCGCAACCACAATAATTGAATTATGCCTCAAAGCGTGCTCCAAAATCTATCTCCATAGTAGAAGTAACAATCACATTTCCACTCTTCCATATGATATTTCTCCTCTAATCATAATAAATGATAGAGAGATAAAGATGTGCAATAAAATTCATTTGGAAAATCTGATTGAAAAAATAAAGAATAAAGGTTTATTGGGTTTTGAGGAAGAAACAATCGCTTTTACTAGTAGGAAAAAGAGAATTTTTCCTGCCACCCTACACTATAACTTGGAACCCCCTCCCCAAATGGTAGGATTTTACCATATTAACCTTGCTAAATAAAAATACATTTCAATATTTAGTTGTTACAATTTGCATTTTTCAAAAAATTATGCATCTTATCCGATTTTTTTAGCCATCTACCAAATTGTTTCAAATAAGTATGCAATCTTATCGATAATTTCAGTTTTTACATGATGTTTTGAGAAAAACATGCATTTTTGCTAGTATTTTTAAAATGTCTGGTAAAAACTCATATTTCTCATGCATTTTTATCAAATATTTTGAAATTTCTGATAAAAATGCATGTGTTTATTGACTATTTTGAAAAACAAGATAAAAATGCAGTATCATGGTCACCTTTGTCTTCGCCACCATCTACATACGCTAGTAGAAAATTGAATTTTATCTGTTCAGGTTTAGCGTCAGCCACCGACACAAACATTAACTAGTTTAAATAGCGGCGACTAGGCCCACACTACATCCATGCTAAAAGTTATTTTTTTCCTTCAGTTTTATATTAATTTTATTGATTAATTAGCCATGGCCTAGTCAAGGATACTCATTTTTATATTATTTATTTATTTAATTAATTATGTAGACACGATGTAGTCAACGCTACTTATTTATTTACTCAATTACTAGTTTAGTGATTTATTTTATTTTTTACTTTAATTTTAGTGTTAGCTTAGATCGAAGCTAATTATTAATTAATTAAATAATTTTATTTATTTATTTGCCCTCTTAATTTTTTGGTTTGGTACTCAATTTATTTTATTTTATATTTTATTTTTAGTATTGGCTTAGACCGACACTAATGACTTATGTATTTATTTATTTTTCTTTATTTGATTATAATATCATTATTGAAGGATGCTGGTTAGTTATTCAATTATTTATTTATTTACATATTTTTAAAATTTTTTATTTATTATATTTATTGATTTATTAGTGCGTATATATTAAATAAAAATCAAAAAAGTTAAATAAAAATGACCCCCAATTTCATTATCATTCCTCCAAAATCCCTTTCTTCTCAAATACAAAATCCTCTGAAATCGTTTTCTTCATCTCTTTCTTTTCAAAAAATTGAAAAACTCCTTCACTTCATCACTTCTCAAGAAAACCAGTAGAAAAAAATCAATAGAAATAACAAGAGTTTTAATCACCAACATCATTACCCAAATGACTCAGTAGAAAGGCTCTACTGGAGATAGGGTGAACCTGAAATCATCAATTCTTTTTGTTTGACAGGTACGATTTATTTACCTAATTTCATTCTTTTCTGTTTCCATTTTGTTCATTCATCTCCAACATCCTAAAAAGTGAAAACTAAGCTAAGTCGTTTATTTGTTCATTTCTAAATGTTGAATCAATTTTTCCATTTTCTTATTGGTTTTTTCTTTTGATTGTTTGAGCTACCTTAGGGTATGTTAATCCGTGTTTTTTGTGCAGATTTTGATTATTGTTTTGTTTAGGCTATAATCAATTAGAATATTTTCTAATTGAACTAGAATGGTTTATTGATGAAGACGATGTAGTTTGTTTATGTGTCAATTAGAATTCATAAATTGTGTTATGATTGAGATCTAAGCTAAAACGTATTTTTGTTTAATTTTGTAACATGATTTCAAATCCATAATGAATTTTGAGTTTGTTTGTTGCGCATAAATTAAAGTTAGTGCCTTTATTCTTTTTTATTTAATTATAAAAGTTGGTGCCTTTTGTGAAACACGTGTTTGCAGTAGTAAGTGATAATGAACTGGGAACTGATCGATTGATATGTCAAACACATGTTTTATTTTTTCATTAGTTACATGAGTAAAAAATCAAAGTAGTGAAGTTGTGTTTGAATGCTTTTGAAACCTATAGATGATTAATATTTTGTGTGTGGCTAATATATGTTATTGTGAGATATTGGGTCGAACTCTAGTTTAATATATCGTCGAAGTCTGCTCACATGTTTTTGTCGAATTGTGTTCTAGTATGTAGTTGTCGAATTGGACCTTGTGTTAAGGATCCAAATGTTTAAGTTAGCTTGTACCCTAAGTTAGCTTGTAACGGATAATTGTTAAAAAGCCTATATTAGTATGTTAGGCTTTTATGGTAAATAACATATTAGTCTCTCATCATAGGTGTGTCAAATCCTAATTAGAGTGAGAGAGTTACTTGTTATTCTTGAGTACTTGTAATCTGATTTGAAGAGAAAGTAAAGAATAAAAGTTATAACCAATCCTTGTTGTTCTTCTTATTTTTTCGTTAACCCTAACCTTTGTGTGTTTCTTGATCATAAAAAAACCGTTTATACTTTATTTCAAGACGTTGTTTTTTACAACAAATTGGTGCGGTGAGCATGGAGGAGATGCCTTCAACAAAGTATGAGATTGAAAAGATCACCGGAGTGAACGACTTTGGTCTGTGGCGCTTGAAGATGAAAGCCATATTGGTTCAGCAGGATTGTTTAGAATCGTTGAAGTGAGAGGCAACCATGGACGATGCATTAACGGGAAAAAAAAGACAGCCATGATAGAGAAAATCCACAACGCAATATTGTTGAGCCTTGGTCAGGGACAAATTTAAGTTTAATAAATTGGGGGCAGCTTCCCCACTTGTTTAATTGTATGTCTAATAAATGTATAATAATTTTTATATTGATACCATAAAAAAATTAGTTATTGCCCCCACTAAATATTCTCTCATTTTTTTCTTCAGCAATATTAAATATTATTATCTATATAGGTAATAATAAATATTTCCGTAACAACTTTTTAAAATTCTTATAAATTATTGTATTCATCATTTTTATTTATTTATTTAAATAAATAGAAATTTTTTTAAAATTGTATAATTTATATTATTTTTTATTGATATAGATAAAAAACAACTTAAGGACAGAAATAATAATTATAATAAATTTATTATTGTTAAACAAATTAAATTTTATGTAAAATTATAGTAACAAAAGTTTGCCCCCACTAATTAAAATTTCTGGATCTGTCACTGACTTTGGTGATAAAGTTCTCCGACAGGTATCAAAGGAGACTACGGCATCGAGGTTATGGTTTAAACTTGAAACTATGTACATGACCAAATCTCTGGTGAATCGACTCTACCTGAAACAAACTTTGTATTCATTCAAGATGAGTGAAGATAAAGTGTTGGATGAACAGTTGGATATGTTCAACAAGCTGATTCTTGATCTTGAAAATATTGATGTGAAGATCGATGATGAAGATCAAGCCCTGTTACTGTTATGCGCTTTCACCAGATCACATGCTCATTTCAAAGAAACTCTCATGTACGGAAGGGAGTCCCTGAGCTTTGAAGAAGTTCAATCAGCATTGTACTCTAAGGACTTGAACGAACAAAAGGAGCATAAACCTTTGACGATTGGTGAAGTTTGGCCGTTAGGGGAAAATTCTTGCAAAAGGATGGTAAGTACGACAAGACGAAAGGTAAAAGTCAGCAGAAGTTTTATAGTGGCGACGCATCTGGTATTCAATGCTATCACTATAAGAAGGAGGCTTGCACAAGAAAGGTATGCCTTGAGCGCATGAAAGATCATGGAGGTAAGGATAATGGCAACAGAACCATTGTTTAAGATGACTTCGACTTATCTGATGTCCTTGTGGTTTCAAGCAACGACTCAAGAAAATAGTGGATTATGGATTCAGGTTGCACTTGGCACATGACTCCAAACAGAGAATTCTTCGAGGAGCTATGTGATCAAGATGGTGGATCAGTGCTGATGGGAAACAACAAAGCTTGAAAAATTGCAGGTATTGGATCTGCGAGATTTAAGCTCCACGATGAATCAATAAGGCTATTGGCTGAAGTCAGGTATGTACCTGATTTGAAGAGGAATTTGATTTCTCTTGGTGAATTTGACAAGAAAGGATATGTTTTTAAAGTAAAGCAAATCATCCTAAGGGTAATGAAGGGGTTGAAGGAAGTCTTCAGAGGCGTGAAGAAACAAGGATTGTATATCATTGAGGATGAGGTTATAAGTGGTTCAGAAGATGTGACATCCACAAAACATGCGTCGAAGACTGGGCTATGAACCAAGAGACTTGGCCATGTCAGTGAAAGAGGTCTGATCAAATTGTCGAAACAAAATCTGCAGGGAGGTAACAAGGTTGAAAAACTGGAGTTTTGTGAATCTTGTGTATTTGGTAAATCCTATAAAATGAAATTTAACAAAGGTAAACAAAGAATACATGGATCCCTTGATTACATTCATGCTGATCTTATGGGCCCTACAAGGAATCCTTCTCACTTAGGTGTAAAATACTTTTTATCCATAGTTGATGATTACTCTAGAAAGTTATGGATATTCATCTAGAAGACTAAGGACGAAACTTTTGAAAATTTCAAAAGTTGGAAAACTCTGGTTGAATACCAAACTGGCAGGGAGGTTAAGAGGTTGAGGACTTACAATGGTCTTGAATTTTGCAATAAGGTGTTCGACAACTATTATGATGCGTATGGTATTGCAAGGTACAAAACTAATGCAGGGACTCCCCAACAAAATGGTTTGGCTGAAATGTTTAATCGAACCATTCTAGAAAATGTGAGGTGCATGTTGGCAAGTGCAATATTGAAGAAGGTGTTTTGGACAGAAGCTATTGCGACTGCAGCTTACATGATAAATAGGTGTCCCTCGACTACCTTGGAAATTAAGACACTTGAAGAAGTCTGGTCGAGACATCTAACTAGTCTCGACAGACTTAGAGTATTTGGCTGCTTAGCATATGCTCAATCAGGCAAGACAAATTCGAACCTAGAGATCTAAAATATATGTTCCTTAGATACCCTGAAGAAGTCAAAGCTTATAGGCTGTGTGCCTAGATTCAGGTCACAGGAGGTGTATCGCAAGTTGAAATGTAGTTTTTAATGAAGTTGAGATGGATTTCAAGAAAACTGATGACATTGGTTAAAGTTCAAAGATTTCTGAAGAAGAGTTGGAGCAATGAGAGATTCTTGTCGAGGTGGAGCATAGTGATGCTGAATTGCATAACCCCGATGAAGTCAAAGAAGAAGCAGAAACTGCTTTCGAAGATGAGGAGACTGATAATGACTACCTGCTAGCAAGAGACAGGTCAAGAAGAGTCATCAAGCCACCTCAAAGACTCGGTTATGCATATCGCACAACATATGCAGTAAGTCTTGTAAGTAGGTACATGGCGAATTCTGGAAAGGCTTACTGACAAGCATTGAAGTGAATTTTAAGATACATAAATGGGTCTCTGAACAGAGTCCTAATTTATGGTGGAACCTTGGGTGAAGATAATAAAGCTACAATCGAAGGATATGTCGACTTTGATTATGCAGGTTGTATGGATTCTAGAAAATCTATTTCTGAATATGTGCTCACTATGTTTGGCATAACAATAAGTTGGAAAGCAACACTTCATAAGGTTGTTGTCTTATCAACAATTGAAGTGGAGTATATCTCCCTAACTGAAGTTGTGAAGGAAGCATTGTGGCTTGAAAGTTTTGCAAAGGAGATGAAACTCAAGGTCGAAGTATCACTGTTAAATGTGATAGTCAAAGTGCAATACACTTGTCGAAGAATTCAGCGTATCATGAGCGAACCAAGCACATTTATGTGAGGCTGTATTTCCTCAGAGGGGTAATCGAGCTTGGAAAAGTTCAAGTGCTAAAGGTTTCGGAAGATCATAATGCTGCTGATATGATCACCAAAACGTTGTCCAGTTGCAAGTTTTTCCATCGTATGCAGTTGATAAAGCTGCATGAAGAGAGTTAGTTTCTTTCTTGATGTTATAGAGTTAGATTCAAGGTGGAGATTTGTGAGATATTGGATCGAACTCTAGTTTAGCATGTCGTTGAAGTCTGCTCACATGCTGTTCTCGAAGACCTACATGCTGTAGTCGAAATATGTTTGATTATGTAGTTGTCGAATTGAGTCTTGTGTTAAGGATCCAATTGTTTAAGTTAGCTTGTACTCTAAGTTAGCTTGTAATGGGTAATTGTTAAAAAGCCCATTAGTTTAGTATGTTAGGTTTTATTATAAATAACATACTAGTCTCTCATCTTAAGTGTGTCAAATCCTAATTAGGATAAGAGGGTTATTTGTTATTCTTAAGTACTTGTAATCTGATTTAAAGAGAAAGTAAAGAATAACAGTTATAACCGACCCTTGTTGTTCTTATTGTTTTTCCATTAACCATAACCCTTGTATGTTTCTTGATCATAGAGAAACCGTTTATACTTTGTTTCAAAACATCGTTTTTTACAATAGTTATAATTTTTAGTTTTTCATTAGTTACATAAGTCAAAAAACGCATAAATGCAGAAGCAGTCAAGTCCCACGTTTTGCACTTCCTTCATCTTGCACGTATAAATGCTACAGAAGTGGTCAAATCCCCAATTAGCTTCAATTTTATTTTGTTTCAACATCGAGTTTGAAGACAAACTCAAGAATCGTGTTTCAATGTCTTCTTCTTCTGTAAAATCTCGATCTCAAAAACTCTGTGGGTGTGATGGTCGTATGGTGTCGTACCAATGCAAGAAGGGACAAAATATAGGAAGAAATTTTTTGAGATGTCCATTTTGAAGGAGTGATGAGATGTTTGATTTGTTCATATGGGCTGAAGACATGAGAGCAAATGGTAGAAATGAAGATGAGAGCATTATGAAGGCTGTTGGAAGTTATGGGTTATTTGAAGGTTATGTATGAAGATTCAAAGAAGAAGAACAAGAATTTGAAGAACCACTACAATATTTTGAATATACAACAACACAAAAAAACCATTGTAAAATCCAAAAAATCCGTTGCCTTTACATATCGGTTTTCAGGGCGTTCTAAACCAAGGCGTTGTTTTAGCCTTTAGGAACGGTTATTTAGCCAACGGCAACGCCTTGTTTATAGCCGTTGCTGTAATTTTATATAGAGAACGATCTAGGACAGCAACGGCTGGATGCCATTTTCAAATTTAAACCGTTGCAATTGTTGTTTATTAGAGAACGACTATTTTATGGAATATAGCAACGGTTCTTAGTCGTAGCCTATTCTAAACCGTTCTAATAGAGGCTTAAGTTCAATTTTTCTTCATAGGTTATAGCAACGCCTTCTTTACTACAGACACACTTTGTAACTGTTGCAAAAAAAATTATTTTATTTTATAAACCAAATAAATTTATTTATTTTTTAATAAAATAAATTTTTATTTTATTTTATAAACCTGATAATAACATTATTCACAATTTTTTTATATAATAATATTCAAATACAAAACATCTTCAAATTGAAAATGATCCAACAAAACATTTAAAAAAAAACATCTTCAATTTTTTTATAAACCTGATCTTGCATATAAAAAAATACATGACATAATCCATTTAAATATTATAATGTCAATATTGATTCACAATCAATAAAACATCTTCAAATTATATATCGTAATGTCAACAAGACATCTTCAAATTACATATCGATTTCAATGTCAATCATCATTCATAGTCAAAATAACATCTTTAATCTATAAAATTAAACTTAAACATCTACATCTCTACATCTACATTTCTTCATCTTCAAATTCAAAATCTTCATTGATATTATCATTCTTGACCTGCAAAATAAAAATAATATAACTTAAATAAGATTATTATTCGAAGGATCAAAAATAAAATAATCCACTCCAAGTAAATAATCCACATATATAAAATCCCTTAAAACATATGAATGTAACAAATCTTACTTGATCATTAGTTGGAGCATGTGTTGATGTTGAAGAATGTAAGGCACTGTTAGCATCAGTTGCAGGAGTTGATATCAAAGCTGCCAAAGTCTCTATATTCAACTCAGAGGTGTTTTGATTCAAAACAGTCTTAAGAAGAACCTGAATTTTCCTATCAGTTTCTTCTTTATCTTGACGATGTTTTTCTTCCATCTCTTGTAACATGTCATTAAATTGTCTAACTTCAGCAACATGCTCTCTTTTAATTTTTGCAATTTCTTCGTTTCTTTCGAGAGTCGGTGTTGTGGTTCTTCCGTGGCAATGCAATCTCCCAGGTTTTTGTTTGCCCAATACGCTTTCAAAAGCTTCTGAAGAAGGTTTTCCATGATTTTCAATCATGTCTTGAAGTTTTATCTAACATACATAATATAGTAATAGTAAATAAAAGGCAAAGGACAATTGTCATTTGAATATTACTCATAATATACTAGTCTGATCCACTCCTAACTAGAACTCCTAATAGAAATAACACTTAACAATAATAACTTACAATTGCATGGTTGGTTTCTTGATCCAACTCCTTTCCTTTCCTACTTTGTCAAGTAGCAATGAACACTTCAGCTTGAGTCGGAGGTTCTTTATCTTCACTATTTTCACGCTAAACCAAGTAAAACAAGAGTATGAGATTATTAATAAAATAACATAATTTAATATTCAATTAAAATATAATTTAAAAAAAAAATACCATTTTTTCTCTTATAACAACAAAACCTTTATTCCCCATTCGATGTCTCCATTTCAGTTGAGCTACATTTTCGGCATTTTGATGACTGACTTCCTACATACACACACATATCCAACACTTAGAATCCATACATACACATTTGCAATATACAAACCAACCATCCAATTTCATTCATATCACTTTAACACACCAATACACTAACTATTTTCCTAACTCTTTTCCAATTTCTAACATACATAACAATACTTATTAATATGTTTTATTCATAACAGAACTTAATTGTTTCATTCACTAACTATTAATTGTTTCAAAATACTAACAGTACTTATTAATTAGAGACTTTTTTGACTGTTTCGTTCATAACATATCAAAATACCACCAGTATAATATGTACTGTTTTTAATCATAATATGTTTCAAAATAGTACTTATTAATTAATAAGTTAACTATTAATAAGTTAGATATGTTATCTAATTATTAATAAGTACTAACTACCAGTAACTAACTATTAATAAGTACTAACTATTAATATGTTTCAAAACAGTACTAACTATTAATAAGTTAATTAGCATAACTAAACAGTTCAAAATACTAACATAAGTTATTCAAAACATATCATACCATTTCAAAATACTAACAATACTTATTAATTAAAGACTTTTTTTGACTATTTCATTCATAACATATCAAAATACCACCAGTATAATATGTATTGTTTTTAATCATAATATGTTTCAAAACAATACTTATTAATTAATAAGTTAACTATTAATAAGTTAGATATGTTAGCTAATTATTAATAAGTACTAACTACCAATAACTAACTATTAATAAGTACTAACTATTAATAAGTTTCAAAACAGTACTAACTATTAATAAGTTAATTAGCATAACTAACAGTTCAAAATACTAACATAAGTTATTCAAAACATATCATACCAGTTCAATATTACTAATAGTCACCTATGCTAGATGTTTATACCAGTTCAATATTACTAACATAAGAAAACATATCATACCAGTTCAATATTACTAACAGTCACCTAACAGTTCAAAATTTTGTTTTGTGGCCTTAAACTCTAAAATTTCAAGTGGTCTATGGAGATGTTTATATGCTGGATAATGAAATGAAATGGAAAGTTTTGCCACCTATGCCAAAGCCAGACTCCCATATAGAGTGTGCATGGGTAATTGTCAACCTATACCACAGGCCAAGTACTATAAGACAAATTCATGGTTCTAAATGGATTAAATCCGTCGCTGGCCAATCCAAGTCTTATATTACGTGGCTCATCACCAAATTCAGAGTGACATTTATCAAATTCTTTCCATGCTTCTGCGTCTGCAGGATGCCTCAACTTCCCATCTTTCGAACGCTCTTCATCATGCCACCTTAATGAGCTAGCTGTCTTTGAACACATAAACAGTCTTTGAAGTCTAGAAATCAACGGAAAGTGCCTCAAAACCTTTGAAGGAACTTTATGAGACTTATGATTTTTTCAACATGATCATTTCCTTTGATATCTTCATTCCATCGTGGAGCACCGCAAACATGGCAAGAAGTATCATTCTCGTGATCTTTCCAATATATCATGCAATCATTAGGGCAAGCATCGATCTTCTTATAATCTAGCCCTAAGTCCCTTATCATGCCTTTAGTTTTGTTGAACGTATCAGGGATGTTTAATGAAGGCATAGCTTCTCTCAACAACTCTAATAGAGCATCGAATGATACATTGCTCCAACCATAAAGACATTTCAATAAATAAAGACGAATGGTGAATGACAATTTAGAGAAGTTTTTGCAACCGGGATACAAATCTTGTTTGGCTTCTTCGACTAGATTATAGAACTTTTTTGCATCTTCATTGAGGCTTACATTTACATCATTGTCTTCTTGTACAAAATCTCTAAATCTTTCATGCAATAGTCCATCAATATCGTCAATTTGATCCTCTTCTTCATTCATATGATTATCATTAAGATCACCGAGTTTCGGTTTCTTCTTGCCATGTCGAACTCAAACATCATATCCCTTTTGAAATCCAAATGCAATTAAATGATTTCGTACTTCATTCCTTGTAAACCAATTGCTATTGTAACAATTAGCACAAGGAAACAAAATCTCTTTCCCACGGGGTTTTCCTTTGGTGTATGCATAATCTAGAAAAGAATCAAGACCATTTTGGTACTCTTTACTCATGGGTTTTTCTTTGTCCATTCCTTGTCCATCGGGTTTACGGGGATACTACCATTTATGGAAAAAAATATATAAGCAAAACAAGCAGAAAAGAATATATAGAGATGTCGATTTTCCTAAGTCAGTTGATTGAAGAAAGAAAGATTATAAGTTTAAATATATTCAGAAATATATGTTAGTTTTCATGTATCTGTCTAGTTTAAATTCAACAGAAATATATTCTGAAAGGTTATAAGTTTAAATAAATCATTGAAGGGAAAAACACAGGAAACAACAATCACATCAGTAATCAAGTCAAGGAAGAAACCATTGGATCCAAGAAAATGTACCTTTTCTAAAATTTGATTCATAATTTACTGTTCCATGTGAGCATGTTTAAACCATTAATATTGGACTCACCCACCAAGTGGTTTGAATCAGATTCCATTGTCTCAGTTTAACTAAAAGGGTGTTTTATTTTGCACTAATTACTACATTATAAATTGAGACCCTCTACCTTCCAAACATGTAGCACAACATAACATAACACAACACACTTCCTCTCTTCAATTAGTTTCTAGTTACTCTCACTCTTAATACATAGTTAAAATGGGAGGAAACAACAATCAAAGGAAATCAAAGTCATCATGGTCTGTTTTCAACATTTTCAAATCTAACAGCAGTGACAAACAAAGAGATGGAGGATACTATGATCAAGTTGATTATGATAATAAAGTGTGGCCAAGTTATGATAACAAAGAGATGTTAGATCCCACAAAAACCAACTACTAAGTACTGTTATCTATTGTTTCCAGATGCAGAGAAGCGGCACCGGCTGATTGGACTGGTGTGCAACTCAAGCATACCGTTCACTTTAACACACCAATACACTAACTATTTTCCTAACTCTTTTTCAATTTCTAACAATTGTTTCAATCACCTCTAATCTCCAAATAATTAACATAACAGTTCAAACAATCCAAACTAACGTCAACTAATTTCTAAGTCCAATTAACTTACTAAGTGTCACTAACATCAGCAAAACATCATCTAGAAAGCCTCACTGAAAATTCAAACAAAATTCACACGCATATAGGCAGAGTATATACACACATCAACATGACATTCACACTAAAAATCACAAGCAGAATTCATATGTAGAAAAAATCATAAAGATATCACAAAGATATCTCTAACTCAATGACCCACCAAAATAACACAAGGCTACAAATTATAATCAAATTATTACCTTTTTACCAGGATGAATCGAAAACTCACACACCGCCGAAAACTCGCACACCGCTGAAAACTCGCACACCGCTGAAAACTCGCGCACTATTATGTTTGAAAATTGAGACCTATGAAAACAAAATCGTTAGATTTATCGGTAGAGAATAGAGAAAGTTGAAGGAGAACATTTGCACTCACACAAGTTGAATGAGAAGCTCATATAATGTCAGATGGGCATAAATAGTTGTAACTTCAGTCTGTAGGGTCTGAACTTCTCCTGATACTTCGGATCTCCGGTACTTAAGATAGAATAATGAATTCTAGTTGTTCTGTGACATAATCAACCAAAATAATCTCAGAACAAAGTCAAGACACACAACATTTGCATAAAAACTTGCATTTTGCACAACCATAACAGAACCAATACTCAAACTTTACATTAAATTCATTTTATTCTTTGAACCCCTCCAACACAACCATAACAGAACCAATACTCAAACCATAATATGTTTCATTCATAACAGTACTTATTAATTTATATGTTAACTAACTACCAGTAATAGTTCACAATAGTTCAATACTTACTAAACAGTATTTATTAGCATAACATATTAATTACCATTTACTATGATGGGCTAACTACCAGTACCATTTACTAAACAATACTTATACAGCATAACTTATTAATATGTTAGCTAATTCCACCAGTTCAATACTATCTACCAGTTCCTAACTCTTTTCCAATTTCTAACAGTTCTAACAATTAGCAACTAGATTTACTAACAGCATAACAATATAACAGCATAACAGTTCTACCAGTTCTACTAACAGTTCTACATCTTGATATTCAACGGATATACAAAACCCTTAGTTATGGAACTGCTTGTCAAAACGAGTGAATCATGGTTTTCTTTTCTTTTGATTCCATAGCTTTTATTTGTGAAGTTTCTACCCTTCTACCTTGTCTCAAAGAGCTACTCTGGACAACATTTTCAACTGTAGTCTGACATTAGAACAATTCTATATTTCCAATGTAGGGTACATCATGTTTGATGAGTTCAATAAATAATAAATAGTCTTGGAAGGAAACACTCTTCCTTTTGAAGCTGTTATATGATTGGATAGTAGAACTATCCCCATTTTGTTTCCCTACATAGCTACTGGATTGTGTGGTGTGTATGGCTGGTCTGTTATTCAATCTGGAGATGGCTGGATCCTATATCTGAAATTTTAGGGTCTACCTTGTCTTGGTCTGGTCTATGGCCTTGTCTTGGTCTGGTCTATGGCCTTGCCTATCTGTTATGTATCTGTAGAGTACTCATACATGAAACAGCTGAAAGGTTGAATAAATTGAATAGAGGAAGCATGAAAAGATTGCAGTTAAGATGTAGTTTCAATTTCAAGTTGTTCATCGAATTACTTATACTGCTCATTGTTTTATAAATTCCATAACAATTCAAAGAAGAAAAGGACAATACAACTAGGCATTACTCAAACCAGACTTCAATTAACAAAATATAATTGGAAATTGAAACTAAAGGGTACAGATGCAGAGAAGCAGCACAGATCAACAATACTTTTCTAGTTCCAAGGTCAACCACATAAGTCATGATTGTTTTATCAACTGAAGACAAACCAACTGATTAACAAACACAGATCAACAAAATATAAATTAAGCTACAGAAACTAATTAACATCATACTTAAAATAACTGATTAAGCATTTTGCAATCTTGAGTGCAAAAGCATTTCCAATTTCTAAAAGCATGATTAACAGACACAGATCATGACTCTTTTCCAATTTCTAACAGTTCTAACAATTAGCAACTAGAGGGTACAGATGCAGAGAAGCGGCACCGGCACCGGACAGATGCAGAGAAGCACTAGATAATTTGAGTTAATTAACTATCTCTAACTCAATGACCCACCAAAATAACACAGGGCTACGAATTATAATCAAATTATTACCTTTTTACCAGGATGAACTGAAAACTCGCACACCGTTGAAAACTCGCGCACTATTACGTTTGAAAATTGAGACCTATGAAAACAAAACCATTAGATTTGTCGGCAGAAAATAGAGAAATTTGAAGGAGAACATTTACACACACAAGTTTGGGATGAATGTTAGGGTTTGAGAGAATCGTACCATGAAGAATCAATATGGGATGAAGAACAAAATGTTAGAGTTTGGGAGAAGCTCGATGAAGAATCAATTTGGGATGAATAGTAGGGTTAAGGAGAAACTCGTACGTTTGAGAGAATCGTTCGATGAAGCTCATATTTGAGAGGGACAATGAATCGTTTGAGAGAAGCTCGTGGAGGGAACTGAAAATTTTACTCAAGTTTGGGAGGTTTGGGAGGGAGAATGAAAGGTGAGAACGGTGGAGGGAAGTGAAAATTTTACTCGTGGAGGGAGACTGAAAATTTTGTTAGTAATAATAATTTATTAAAATAATTAAAAATTATATAAGAACGGCTCTAGCTGTTGCTAATAGGAGCCGTTCTCATTGCCCTCTACCAGAACGGTTTCGAGGCGTTGTGTAAAATTTACAAAAAATTAAATATGCTACAGCAACAAATTATATAGTTAGTTGCCTATTACTCTTTACGAGAACAATTTTTTTACTTCTTGAAAATTAGGCGTTGCTATAGGGTAAAAATGTTGTAGTGAACAAACTGAAATCAAAGAAATTTTTAAGAAATTTAAAGATGTTATGTTTTGTTATCTTATTTATGTTTAATGTTTACTTTGTTATGAAATGTAATAGTTGAGGTAGAGTTAAAATTACATTGTTGATGTTACGTTGACCCTGCAAATATAATGAAATCTGCGTATTGACCTTGTTAATGAAATGTATGGTTAGAAACATTAGACATGTCTAGCATTTCTATTTGATAAAATTGGCATAGTAGCACTTCAATTTGGCAATAACAAGCAGCATGTTAGACTTTGGTACTTCTAGTGCTAAGTTTGTCATTATTGACATTAGTGACACAATTTTGCAATAACAAGCAACTGCAAGGCGAAAAAATCTATCTCATTTTAATTTTAAATTTAAATAATTTTTTGTACTTACCTTGTAGTGTTTAAGTATCTTTCATGTAGGTACTATCTATATAAAATCAACATTGCGGATTAAATCCACGTTCAATGTTGAACATTTGTGCATCTATATGTGAGTTTATTTGGTGACAGTTTGGAATTGGAAGAAAGGTAAAGAGTAAATTTAGAAAGATTGTTTTGAACCAGATAACATGATTCTAGTTGTGCTAAGTGGTGATTCTCTCTTTAAATAATTTTTGAATTACCAGTATTTTATTTAAGCATATTATTGGGTTAATTGTTTTCCTTTCCCATGTGTAGTTTTCTACCAGCTAAAAAGTTTGGTATGTTATTCTTAGAAGTCTTTTGCTGTCAGAAGATGATATCGTGGAACGATGAAGGAACGATATCTGTGGTTTGGAAATCGACAGAGTTTGATTGTGATCTTCTTCCAACACTCTTCACTGATAACTTGCGGTAGATATAGTTTGAACAAATACTCATTGCAACATATTTTCTTTCATTCTTGTAGAATTAATATTCCATTGGTTTGTTTAATACTTTGTTTATTGTGTGGGATGAAAATATATTAAGATGATGGAAATATAATAGTATGTGACTGAAGGCTCTTGTTTGAGTCATTAGAAAATTTTAGCTCATTCATTTTTTGTGTTTTAACTAGGTATATAAATTATGATGAGTGGTTAGTCTTGAACCTGTATTTTCTTCCAATGCATGCTCTAATACTGCAAAAATGCCTAATTACCACTATTATGCAGAAAATTCAATATTTTGATCAGAGGCTAGTTTCTTTTTATAAAATTGTTGACATATAAAGTTTAACTTTTCGTCAGTCTGATTCTTATTAAGAATATTTGTTGACTTTAAAGTTTGACTATAACGCGGAATATGCCACTACTAATGTATTTAGTTAGTTTTATGAAGTTTGTCATTAATATTGGTTAGACTAAAGCTCATGTATTATGTTAAATTTTGTATTTGACCATAGCGCCGGTTCGACCGAAGTCATCATAATCAATTGACTTTTCAAAATCTATATTTTATAGTGTAAGCCTCAGTTTAGCGTCGGTGTAGATTTGGCTAGGGTGAAGCTAATATAGACACATATGTTTTTTTTTTTTATCAATGCTATAATTTAGCTTTTCCATTGCTCCAACTCTAGGTCAACGCTTTTGTCGATTATTAGGCTTTTAGCATCAAATTTTGGCCAACACTAAATACTTTTTTTCTAGTAGTGTTATCATCCTGACCGTGACCTTCCACATCATCAACTAATGTATGGACATCGTCAACAAATAGATTATGAGCAAGACCTCTGTCTCATCCATCACCTCTACCTCATCTACATCGGATACTCTGGAGAAGACGAGTCTAGCCATTTGCCTCCCTTGAGAATCAGTCAGGACTATTCTCCCACCTAGATATGTGAATCCTCGACGTCATTTGTCCTCGCACGAGTCTTCGTTGCAACTCTCACAATTCTTATAAGCAATTGTCCCGTCTGATTCTTTGGTCCTCTTTACAAAGAAAAAATAATAAAATATGAACTATCAGATTTTTTACAAATTCAAAAATCAACGTGGCTTTCCCGGATCTTTCTAAAAATTTAATTAACTATCTCAAATTTTTCTTTTATCAATTTCTTAGAAAAATTCGGTGTAGGTATGAATTTTTGTCGGATATTTTGAAATATGCGGTAGAAATGCATACATTTTTACCAAATTATTCAAAATATCCGATAAAACACATGCAATTTTATCAAAAATTTTAATATATTCGATAAAAATGTATGAGAAACATAAATTTTTTACTAAACATTTTAAAAACGCCAGTAAAAATGCATGTTTTTCTATAAAAGAAAAATCCGATTGAAATATGAAATTCTCGATAAAATTACATCCTTACTTGAAAAAAAATTGATAGATGGCTAAACATATTCAGTTAGACGCCTAACTTTTTGAAAAATCCGAAATGGAACAATTGAATAATGAATGTGTTTTTATTTGAAAAAGTTAATATGGTAAAATCTTCCCTTTAAGGGATGTAAGGTTAAAGTGTGGGATTGTTAAAGAAAATTCCCAGACTTCCAATATGTTTTGAAAAGAAAATATTCCAAATGAAACTGTAAATTGGGAATTTTTTTTTAAAGTAGCATTGTTATAATTTTTATTTACCAAATAAATTATAGTTTCAAAAAAATTACCAAAATGGCAAGGTTTGGAATTGCTTCAACAGACGTTCGCCAATTCGTTTGGCGAATTAGGCCAAGCAGCAAAATATCATTTTCAAGGGATACGCCATTTGGTTTGGCGAAAGCGTGTATTTGTGGACTGGTTCGCCCATGCAATTGGCGAATCAGGGTTCTTTCATTTTTTATATTTTGCTTTTAATTATCATATAATATGTTTTCGTTTTCATTTTTAAAGTTTTAAAATTTAATTGTTTTTTGATTTTAATTATTATTATTTTTATATTATTAATAAACTTAAAAAAATTAAGTTTAAAAGTTTAAATTATTTTATGAAATTAAAAATTTAAAATAAATTGGTTTGCTTGCTAAATTGCCCAGCATGGGTTTTAAACTTCCCTTATATATTTTTGGGGTGACATTCATCAATGGATGTATAGTCACCCCAGTGGTAATCACTTTGTCATCAAATGCGCATTTCACCTTGCTAGCCTAGGTTCAATCCCTGAGGAGGATCAATCCTTTTGTATATTATGTTTTTGCTTTTTTTTGCATTTTATTTTCACTTGTTGTGATTTATTTGCGCACTAACTTATCACTTTTTAATTATCATTTTTTTTTTGCTATAAATACGAGCTCAAACACATGTTTGTTTTCACAATATTATTTCCTAAAAGACTAAAGTGGTAGTGCGGTTTGAGTTGAGTGGAGTCCATAATGTCTGCATTTCTAAATCAACGTTCTTCTTCTTCGCCATCAGAATCGGAGGAACCTTTTCCAACGTTTGATATAATGAAAAGAAATGCCCTTGTGGTGTTTTCAGCAACAAAGCCTCCGATGAAGGTGCTCCTGTGGAATACGCAGACGTTGGAGCACTTGCACAGGGAACTGAACCGCTGGCTAGAAGGGGATATTGCTCCAGGAGAAAAGATTAGGAAAATTGAGAGGTTGGTGGAGAAGACCGATAGAAACGGAGTTACTCGTGAATGGAGAAAAGTGGAAAATGATGTCGGCGTCCTTGTGATGATGTTGACACCAAAGGAGATAAAGTTGATGGTCGTGATATCGTAGACGCTCTGCTCCAGTGTTTTGTTTTATGTCTTTACTTTGTTGTTATGTTTGTTTAATTAATGAAAGTTAACTGAGCTTGTAATAGAAGGAAATTTGCACTTACTTCTGCTTGTAATAGAATGAAATTTGATTTTAATCAAATGAAAGTTACTATTGAATTAAATGGACACGTTTACAAATGAAACTATGATCTGCTGCTTGGTCCTACATTTGGACATGTCGTACGATTGTGTCCTGGTTGCCGACACGAACTACACAATCTCACTAGCTTATCCGAGGTATCCATCTCTGTTCGTATGCGCGTGCTGTTAGGCCGACCCTTCTTTTTTCTGCGCATCAAGTCATTATGCCAAACAATTTGGCCTTCGTATTCCGGCCAATAGTCTTCCTTTGCCAACACCTGAAAACTGCATGAGTAGACATTGCATAGACTTATGACTTGGTGAACTGCAGAAAGAAGGTTGGTTGGGTCCTGGCGCGCCTTCGAACAAGCTGCTATGACATGAGAGCAAGGCATACGGAATGCTTGAAACTTTCCACAATCACACCAGCTCTTATCTAATTCAACACGATAATATCCCCTGGGCCTTCCTTCATTGTGATCTATAGCCTCGGCAACACTGAACCAACCAGCTGTACAATTAAATATTGTGACCACGTGGGTGTTGGCTTTCCCAGCTTCGTCTTTCATGAATTTCATTGCAGTATCGCTGTACAGCTGACCCGATTGTAATACCGAACCCCACTTCGCACGTCTGCTATCAAAAAGTGATCCCATCCTAAAATAGGTTGCCTTTACCAAAGCAGTTATTGGGAGGTTTCGAATTCCCTTGAAAACAGAATTCATTGACTTGACGAGGTTGGTTGTCATGTGGCCCCATCGCACCCCATTGTCGTATGCCCGTGTCCATTTCTCCCTATCAATGTCGTCAATCCATCTTAATGCATCCGCGTTGTTCAGTCTGATCTCGTCACGGTAGTATCTGAATGTTGGTTCAGTTAGTGCATACCTCGCGTTCACAACCTTCTTCCGCAGCGTCCTGTCTTTGATCTCCCTCATGAAATTTTGGGCAATATGCCTTATGCAATAGACGTGGGTCGATGGAGGATCCTGCCAACCGTTGTCATGGTTGTTGTAAGCACTCTCGATGGATGGGTGTCGATCGGAGATCAAACATAAGTTAGGTTGGGGAGACAGGTAAGAGCGTAGGTTTTTTAAGAAAAAACTCCAACCCCCAGCAGTCTCCCCTTCAACTATGGCGAAGGCTATCGGGAAAATGTTGTTGTTCCCGTCTTGTGCCACAACCATCAGAAGTGTGCCCTTATATTTCCCGTAAAGCCAGGTTCCGTCAATCTGAATTATAGGTTTACAAAATGCAAACCCTTTGATGTATGGTTCGAACGCCCAAAAGACTCTGTGGGAAATTCCATTTCCAGCAACATAACTCCCGTCTGGTGTACAAGCAGGCAACGTCTCCAATATCGCAACAGTTCCTGGAGAGTAGTGTTTAAGGGCTACTAGGAATTTAGGAAGTTCCTTGTATGACTCCTCCCAATTTCCAAACACCATTTCAACAACTTTATTCCTGGCTATCCAGGATTTTCGGTACGAAGGAGTGTAGTTGTGCCTTTGTACCATATGTGCAATTATGGTACTCACCTTCAAAGATGGGTTGTCGCTGACGACTGATAGAATCTCATCACAAATCAACTTAGAGTTGAGTTTGCGATGGTCTTGCATCGGATTCGAGATTATACAGCTGTGGGACGGACCCATTGACCCTATCTTCCAGGAATCGCTTATCTTCCTGAAAGATGCTGTTAATTTGAACGGGCACTCCTTGTTACGGCAATAGATCATATACCGCGTTGGATTTGAGTGATCAACTCTGTAATCGGCTGCCAATTCCATGTGAAACTGTTTGATAGCCTGGACACAATCTTGTTTCGTACGAAACTCGTCACCCTCTTTAAGTTGGCCCCGTGTTGTGTAGTTGGGGGTGTAGAAAACATCCGTTGGGGGTTCATCATCAACTAAGGTGATATCAGTCATGTGTTTTGGTGGACAATATACATGGTCAGGTTGAACTTCATCCTCCGCATTGTTCACCATCTCGTCAACTATGACTTCAGTTGCTTCTTCCTCTTCGTCAACGACATTGACTTCGGGGTGTTCATCTTCAGAATCGCAAAAAACTTGTGACGAATCAAGTTGCTGAGACAGTTGTTGTTATTGTAACGTAACATATACCATGATTTCTTAGAACCCTGAATACTCGTGAGTGCGGAACATGTTACGCACGTCTTCATCATCTCGCACCTTTAAAGGAAAAAATTTGCACGAATCAAGTCCGCCAAAAAATACTGGGTTTTTGTATATTATTTGGCCAACTGGACCGCACTGCAGTTTTTTTTCTATTCTTGACTTCAGGTGTAAAAAATTAGACCTTCTGTCAATTAAAAATCTTGTAACCTCCGTGTTTCTGAAAGTGTATCCCGAGACCTCACATTCGAAAGCTTCACCATTCATATGAGCGGCAATCATGTGTTGTGGTGTTTGAGACATTGTGGAAATTATGGTGTTTGAATAATGGAGTGTCACAATGTTTCAGTGTTTTAGTGTGTTTGAGTCTTTGAGTGTGTTTGAGTCTTTGAATGTGTTTGATAAAGGCTTTATATAATAGCCTTAGTGTTTCTGAATGTTTGAGTGTTTGATAAAGGCTTTATAAAATGAGCTTAGTGTTTTTGCATGTATCAATAAAGTTCTGCCTTTCATTTATCATGCATGCTCCATAATCAATAACGTGAACAACAGACTTGATATGAAGTGACAATGCAAAGTTCTGCATTTACATGTGATGTTCAAGTCAGGAATCTCTGTCTGCCTTTCATTTATCACGCATGCTCCATAATCAATAACGTGAACAACAGACTTGATATGAAGTGACAATGCAAAGTTCTGCTTTTACATGTGATGTTCAAGTCAGGAATCTCTGTCTGCCTTTCATTTATCACGCATGCTCCATAATCAATAACGTGAACAACAGACTTGATATGAAGTGACAATGCAAAGTTCTGCAATTACTTGTGATGTTCATTTATCACGCATGCTCCATAATATGAACAAAGTATAATATGGAAAATAGTATAATATGAAATAAATCACACTTTGACTTAAATATATTAAATATATTATATAATATGATGAAATAAATCACATTACGATGAATAAAAATATTATATAATATGATGAATAAAAAATCACACTATGCAATGAATGAACCACTGTATGATTAGACGCTACACTGAAGGAATCTCCTTTTTTCACATGTGATCTGCATCCCTACATTGACCATGCAGGCCTACGAGCATCTGCTTTCATACATTAGACGGGACCCTGCATTACAATAAATGCCATGTAGCCTGTTTGATTAGACGCTACACTGAAGGAATCTCATTTTTTCACATGTGATCTGCATCCTTTTACAAAAAAGACACTGCATTCACGCATAGCTGAAGCCAAGTGTCAACCATGCACTCACACCACACATATGTCACGCCAAGTTCTCAGCATGCACTCAGACAACACATATGTCACGCCAAGTGCTCAACATGCACCCACACAACACATATGTCACGCCAAGTGCTCAGCATGCACTCACACAACACATATCTCTTCACAAGTGTCAAGCATGCACTTAAACCATATCCACTCTTGGAATATAAATATGGGGTATTTACCCATCAAATTCTACTCACACTTAAAGTCTCATACTCTCTTACTCTCCTACTCTCTTACTCTCCTACTCTCAAACTCGCAAACTCTCAAAGTCTGAAACTCTTAAACTTTCAAACTCCCAACTCTCGACAATGTCTGTACTAACCATGGGTGATTCTCATAGAGGGACGGCTGAGAACATCGCCGAGTTTGTAAGTCCTTTTGTTCATGTCTATGTTTTACCATTTTGTCCAAAAAAAACTATAGTAATTTTGTCTAAAAAAACTATAGTAATTTTACTTCATTATTTTGCAGGATGTATCAAGGTTTCGGTGTCGTGTGCATGATTACATACCACACGACCCCCTCATTACAAACTATCTTATACATTGTGGGTTTGGGCATGTGATCGAAATCAAATCTTATTCCCTTAACACAAAATTTATTCTAGTGTTGTTAGAACGCTGGAGACCGGAGACACATACATTTCACCTTCCTTGTGGTGAGTGTACTGTGACTCTCCAGGACGTTTATATGTTGCTCGGCCTACACATTGATGGTAAGGCCGTCAACGGCAAAGTTGGTGTCCCTGACCGACTTTGTGAAGATTTATTGGGTGCCCCTCTTTGTGAGGACAGACCTCAGGCGGCAAGCAAGGGCCGCCCGAGGGGTCAGGGTATTAACTTAAAATATCTGAGAGAACAATACAACGATATTGTTTTAACGGATGAGAGCACCGAGTATGAGAAAATACTCAAAACTCGGTGCTATATTATGATTTTATTTGGGCACTTTTTATTTCCAGACGACACTGGAAATACAATTCATACTATGTATTTACCATTATTGCGTAATATCAACAAAATGTGTGAATATAGCTGGGGATCAGCAGTCCTCGCCCATCTATATAGCGCACTTTGTAAGACGTCCAAAAAAAATTCTTGTACTTTTTGTGGTTGTGCCTATCTTTTGCAAGCTTGGGGTTGGTCGAGGATGCCAATGCTTGCTCCAATAAACAGAAATTCTTTTACGTTCCCCTACGCAAAAAAGTAAGTATCTTTTCAACATTATTTACCAGCTACGTATTCTATTTCAGTTAATAATTTCTAACTTGTGTTTATTTTTTTAGGTGGTCTGTACCCGGGATGAATTATGAGAAATGTCCAAGGCACTCTATAATTCAATACCGCAACCTAATCTACCACCTTGGGCCAAACGATGTAAGCTATTTACCCTAATTTTCTTTAATGTATATGCATAAACTTCACACATCCTGTCTAACTTAATTTTACAACTATATTGTAGTTTGTCTGGATGCTGTACGAGGGTCTCGACCACCAGCCCAACCCCGACGATGCCGCTGTGTGGACAGCAAAGACACCTATAATTAGGTTCACTACGGTGGAGATGCACCAAAGTGATCGGGTGAAACTCCAATTTGGGATGCATCAAGATATTCCAGATGCTCCCGTAGACTTGGGGAAGTGGCATCAAAAACGGGTAGACGCACAGTGGATGATTGGTGATTGGAAGGAGTTTGCAAAGGAGCTGCGTGTACTTTGGAAAAGAAGAAGGCAATACGTCTTAACCGACAGTATTGTGCACGGGGCTAGGCCAAGTCTTCAATATATGACTTGGTTTAGTTCTGTCACGACAATCCAGCCTTTCCTGTCCCAGCCAACCTATTTGGTAGATCCAAGGGAACGCGGTTCTTCATCATACCCACAAATACCAACAGACACCCCCCCATCAACAACAACCACCATACGAAGACCATCAACAACAACCACCATACGAAGACACCCCCCAATCCATGCCAACATATACCCCCTATCAACAACAACCACCTTACATGCCACCAATCCAATCTCAGCCTCAACCATCTCACCAGTACAGCCCTGATATGTCTTTTGATCCTACCCCTGCCACCTATATCCCGGACAACTCATTCGACCCTACCCCCTCCAACTACACCTCCAACCACCCACTATTTAACTACCACACCCCACAACAACCAACACACCTAGACCAACCCAACTCCATGTACACTTTCGGACAACCATACCGTCCATACTCCACCCACCCTCCCCGACAATCGTACCAAAACATGGGCATTGCCCTTGACTACGGAAGTGCATGTGACATGGGACCTCCCGACTATTGGGGTCAAATGATGCAAGATCTAGCTGATACGCCGGGGCCGTCCCAACAGAACCCTCCACCACAACTCAACACACAACATCCTGACACACCACAACAACCTCGTCGCAACACGCGTCCCCTCCAATGTGGCACCGGTGGTCACTTGGATAGAGCCGATCATTAGAGTTTTTTTTTTGTAATTTTCATTATATTTATATTTTTGTTCGTGTATTTTTAATTACATTATAAATTAATATAATTTCATTTTATTATCACTTTATGCTTACGAATATATTTTAATTATATTAATATTAATTAGATTATAAATTAATATATTTTATGGTTAATTATATTAATATTAATTAGATTATAAATTAAGTATGTACCTGATTTGAAGAGGAATTTGATTTCTCTTGGTGAATTTGACAAGAAAGGATATGTTTTCAAAGAAAAGCAAATCATCCTAAGGGTAATGAAGGGGTTGAAGGAAGTCTTGAGAGGCGTGAAGAAACAAGACTTGTATACCATTGAGGCTGAGGTTATAAGTGGTTCAGAAGACGTGACATCCACAAAACATGCGTCGAAGACTGAGCTATGACCCAAGAGACTTGGCCATGTCAGTGAAAGAGATCTAATCAAATTGTCGTAACAAAATCTGCAGGGAGGTGACAAGGTCAACAAACTGGAGTTTTGTGAACCTTGTGTATTTGGTAAATCCTGTAAAATGAAATTTAACAAAGGTAAACAAAGAATACATGGATTCCTTGATTACATTCATGCTGATCTTTGAGGCCCTACAAGGAATCCTTCTCACTTAGGTGTAAAATACTTTTTATCCATAGTTGATGATTACTCTAGAAAGTTATGGGTATTCATCCAGAAGACTAAGAGGTTGAGGACTGACAATGGTCTTGAATTTTTCAATGAGGTGTTCGACAACTATTATGATGCGTATGGTATTGCAAGGTAGAAAACTAATGCAGGGACTCCCCCAACAAAATGGTTTGGCTGAAATGTTTAATCGAACCATTCTAGAAAATGTGAGGTGCATGTTGGCAAGTGCAAGATTGAAGAAGGTGTTTTGGATAGAAGCTGTTGCGATTGCAGCTTACATGATAAATATGTGTCCCTCGACTACCTTGGAAATTAAGACACTTGAAGAAGTCTGGTCGGGACATCTAACTAGTCTCGACAGACTTAGAGTATTTGGCTTCTTAGCCTATGCTCAATCAGGCAAGACAAATTCGAACCTAGAGCTCTAAAATATACGTTCCTTAGATACCCTGAAGGAGTTAAAGCTTATAGGCTGTGTGCCTAGAGTCAGGTCACAGGAGGTGTATCGCAAGTCGAAATGTAGTTTTTAATGAAGCTGAGATGGATTTTAAGAAAACTGATGACATTGGTTAAAGTTCAAAGATTTCTGAAGAAGAGTTGGAGCAGTGAGAGATTCTTGTTGAGGTGGAGCATAGTGATTCTGAATTGCATAACCCAGATGAAGTCAAAGAAAAAGCAGAAACTGCTTTTGAAGATGAGGAGACTGATAATGACTACCTGCTAGCAAGAGACAGGTTGAGAAGAGTCATCAAGCCACCTCAAAGACTCAGTTATGCAGATCGCACAACATATACAGTAAGTCTTGTAAGTAGGTACATGGCGAATTCTGAAAAGGCTTACTGACAAGCATTGAAGTGAATTTTAAGATACATAAATGAGTCTCTGAACAGAGTCCTAATTTATGGTGGAGCCTTGGGTGAAGATAATAAAGCTACAATCGAAGGATATGTCGACTCTGATTATGCAGGTTGTATGGATTCTAGAAAATCTATTTTTGGATATGTGTTCACTATGTTTAGCATAACAATAAGTTGGAAAGCAACACTTCAGAAGGTTGTTGTCTTATCAACAACTGAAATGGAGTATATCTCCCTAACTGAAGCTGTGAAGGAAGCATTGTGGTTTGAAAGTTTTGCAAAGGAGCTGAAACTCAAGGTCAAAGTATCACTGTTAAATGTGATAGTCAAAGTGCAATACACCTGTCGAAGAATTCAGTGTATCATGAGCGAACCAAGCACATTTATGTGAGGCTGTATTTCCTCAGAGGGGTAATCGAGCGTGGAAAAGTTCAAGTGCTGAAGGTTTCGGAAGATCATAATGCTGCTGATATGATCACCAAAACGTTGTCCAGTTCAAGTTTTTCCACCGTATGCAGTTGATAAAGTTGCATGAAGAGAGTTAGTTTGTTTCTTGATGTTATAGAGTTAGATTCAAGGTGGAGATTTGTGAGATATTGGATCGAACTCTAGTTTAGCATATCGTTGAAGTCCACTCACATGCTGTTCTCAAAGACCTACATGCTGTAGTCGAAATATGTTTGAGCATGTAGTTTTCGAATTGAGTCTTGTGTTAAGAATCCAATTGTTTAAGTTAGCTTGTACTCTAAGTTAGCTTGTAATGGGTAATTGATAAAAAAGCCCATTAGTTTAGTATGTTAGGTTTTATTATAAATAACATAATAGTCTCTCATCTTAGGTGTGTCAAATCCTAATTAGGATAAGAGGGTTATTTGTTATTCTTGAGTACTTGTAATCTGATTTAAAGAGAAAGTAAAGAATAACAGTTATAACCGATCCTTGTTGTTCTTCTTGTTTTTCCATTAATCATAACTCTTGTATGTTTCTTGATCATAGAGAAACTGTTTATACTTTATTTCAAGACATCGTTTTTTACAATAGTTATAATTTTTATTTTTTCATTAGTTACATAAGTCAAAAAACGCATAAATGCAGAAGCAGTCAAGTCCCACGTTTTGTACTTCCTTCATCTTGCACGTATAAGTGCTACAGAAGTGGTCAAATCCGCAATTAGCTTCAATTTTGTTTCGTTTCAACATGGTCTTTGAAGACAAACTCAAGAATGGTGTTTCAATGTCTTCTTCTTCTATAAAATCTCGATCACAAAAACTTTGTGGGTGTGATGGTCATATGGTGTCGTACCAATGCAAGAAGGGACATAATATAAGAAGGATTTTTTTGAGATGCCCATTTTGAAGGAGTGACGAGATGTTTGATTTGTTCATGTGGGCTGAAGACATGGGAGCAAAAGGTAGAAATGAAGATGAGAGCATTATGAAGGCTGTTGGAAGCTATGAGCTATTTGAAGGTTATGTATGAAGATTCAAAGAAGAAGAACAAGAATTTGAAGAACAAACTGAAATCAAAGAAATTTTCAAGAAATTTAAAGATGTTATGTTTTGTTATCTCATTTATGTTTAATGTTTATTTTGTTATGAAATGTAATAGTTGAGGTAGAGATAAAATTGCATTGTTGATGTTATGTTGAAACTGCAAATATAGCGAAATCTGTGTATTGACCTTGTTTTTTAATGAAGTGTATGGTTAGAAACATTTAACATGTCTAGCATTTCTATTTGACATAAAAAATTGGCATTGGCGCAATAGCACTTCAATTTGGCAATAACAAGCAGCATGTTAGACTTTGATACTTCTAGTGCCAAGTTTGTCATTATTGACATTAGTGACACAATTTTGCAATAACAAGCAACTGCAAGGCGAAAAAATCTATCTCATTTTAATTTTAAATTTAAATAATTTTTTGTACTTACCTTGTGGTGTTTAAGTATCTTTCATGTAGGTACTATCTATATAAAATCAACATTGCGGATTAAATCCACGTTCAATGTTCAACATTTGTGCATCTATATGTGAGTTTATTTGGTGACAGTTTGGAATTGGAAGAAAGGTAAAGAGTAAATTTAGAAAGATTGTTTTGAACCAGATAACATGATTCTAGTTGTGCTATGTGGTGATTCTCTCTTTAAATAATTTTTGAATTACCAATATTTTATTTAAGCATATTATTGGGTTAATTGTTTTCCTTTCCCATGTGTAGTTTTCTACCAGCTAAAAAGTTTGGTATGTTATTCTTAGAAGTCTTTTGCTGTCAGAAGATGATATCGTGGAACGATGAAGGAACGATATCTGTGGTTTGGAAATCGACAGAGTTTGATTGTGATCTTCTTCCAACACTCTTCACTGATAACTTGCGGTAGATATAGTTTGAACAAATACTCATTGCAACATATTTTCTTTCATTCTTGTAGAATTAATATTCCATTGGTTTGTTTAATACTTTGTTTATTGTGTGGGATGAAAATATATTAAGATGATGGAAATATAATAGTATGTGACTGAAGGCTCTTGTTTGAGTCATTAGAAAATTTTAGCTCATTCATTTTTTGTGTTTTAACTAGGTATATAAATTATGATGAGTGGTTAGTCTTGAACCTGTATTTTCTTCCAATGCATGCTCTAATACTGCAAAAATGCCTAATTACCACTATTCTAGGTAATTGGTAATGAAAATAATTTGGATTCGTATTTTTAAATGATTTCGATTTGTATCATATTCTATATACTAGAATATCAAATAAATATGCGATATTCTATCTTTTTTTGTATTTATTTGATTATGTTATGATATAGTAATTGTGTTATGAAGAGCTAATATGAAATAGTTAATAACTAGGATCCCAGTAGTTTAGGAAAGAATTCTGATAAATGCACAATTTGTGTTCTGAGAGTCCGCTTAGCTCAGAGGTTAAGCAGAAAATTCAATATTTTGATCAGAGGCTAGTTTCTTTTATAAAATTGTTGACATATGAAGTTTAACTTGATTCTTATTAAGAATATTTGTTGACTTTAAAGTTTGACTATAACGCGAAATATGCCACCACTAACATATTTAGTTAATTTTATGAAGTTTGTCACTAATATTGGTTAGACTGAAGCTCATGTATTATGTTAAGTTTTGTATTTGACCATAGCGCCGGTTCGATCGAAGTCATCATAATAAATTGACTTTTCAAAATCTATTTTTTTAAAGTGTAAGCTTAGTTTAGGGTCGGTGTAGATTTGGCTAGGCTGAAGATAATATAGACACATCTGTTTTTTTTATCAATGCTATAATTTAGCTTTTCCATTGCCCCAACTCTAGATGGACGCTTTTGTCGATTTTTAGGCTTTTAGCGTCAAATTTTGACCAACACTAAATACTGTTTTTTTAGTAGTGTTATCATCCGTGACCTTCCACATCATCAACTAATGTATGGACATCGTCAACAAATAGATTATGAGCAAGACCTCTGTCTCATCCATCACCTCTACCTCATCTACATCGGATACTCTGGAGAAGACGAGTCTAGCCATTTGCCTCCTTTGAGAATCAGTCAGGACTATTCTCCCACCCAGATATGTGAATCCTCGACGTCATTTGTCCTCGCACGAGTCTTCGTTGCAACTCTATCACAATGCCTATAACAATTGTCCCGTCTGATTCTTTAGTTCTCTTTACAAAGAAAAAATAATAAAATATGAACTATCAGATTTTTTTACAAATTCAAAAATCAATGTGGCTTTACCGAATATTTCTAAAAATCTAATTAACTATCTCAAATTTTTCTTTTATCAATTTTTTAGAAAAATTCAGTGTAGGTATGAATTTTTGTCGGATATTTTGAAATATGCGGTAGAAATGCATACATTTTTACCAAATTATTCAAAATATCCGATAAAACACATGCAATTTTATCAAAAATTTTAAAATATTCGATAAAAATGTATGAGAAACATAAATTTTTACTGAACATTTTAAAAATGTTAGTAAAAATGCACGTTTTTCTATAAAAAATCCGATAAAAATATGAAATTCCAGATAAAATTACATCCTTACTTGAAAAAAATTGATAAATGGCTAAACATATTCGGTAAGACGCCTAACTTTTTGAAAAATCTGAAATGGAACAATTGAATAATGAATGTGTTTTTATTTGAAAAAGTTAATATGGTAAAATCTTCCCTTCGAGGGATGTAAGGTTAAAGTGTGGGATTGTTAGAGAGTTAAAGTGTGGGATTGTTAGAGAAAATTCTCAGACTTCCAATATGTTTTGAAAAGAAAATATTCCAAATGAAACTGTAAATTGATCTCCAATGGCTTATCCTTAATAAATAATATTATATGATTTTTTTTATAGAAAAAATTTAAATATATTTTATAAGGCCTGAGCTTTCTTGTAGATATATTTATTCTTTACTAAATTATATTGAGAAAGGATATATTGACATTACTTTTTAACACCTACATCGAAATTTTATACACAATACAAACTAATTTATTTTTTAAATAATTTATTTACTTTGGTTTGTATGCAAGACCATTTAACTTTGTTGTTATATACGGTGTAGAATATATAGTGTATATAAAATAAAATAAAAAGTCAAAATAGCAAAGCTGAATTATATATTTTGGACGTTGTACTTTCAAAGTTTAATTTACGGTTTCCCTGCATCTATCCATATTTTTAGTTTGTAGATACTCTTATTCTAGGAAACTAAAGTAATAATAGCTTCAAAACATGTATTATAAGAGAAGAACACACACTAGTACATCTTTTACATTATTTGTACTTGCACAACTTGTCAAAATCGTCATCATAATATACATACAATACTTCTTTTTATATACGTATATCAATTCTTGTACATGTTGAATTTTATTAGTATACCTTCTTAAAAATAAGTTATTAAGATATAGAATTAGAAATTGAAATAACGGCAAAAACTACGGCGAAACAGAATTTCAGATGATCTTTGCGGATGTGATCCCGTAGATTTAATCACAATGTTTATTGAACTAGAGATATCGGCGTTGATACGACGCTGATAATTGATGTTGGTATTTTCAATACAGTGGATCTAAGAGAATACCTATATAGTTACCATTTCAACGATTAAGTTAGTTAGACTTGAAAATAGGTTATAATAAAAGTGGAGATTAGAGATTATATGTGTACCTTATAATTTTTTACAATGATATTTATATCTTGAATATGACGAAATAGACTAGATAATAGGTCTCGTGTTATTAGGCCAGTAGAACTCAGATATTTGCTCGACACAGATCGGAAGATCCTTAATCTTGATCAGCACATTAGATAGATTACATATCTTTGACCGAAAGATAAGCATTGAAATTTATTTATTTATTTTTCCATTAGGCCATTATTGAATTGTCATTTCCTTACTTTCCAAAGTTCTTGAATGAAAATGATATTGTTCAAAAGTAAAACCTAAGGAAGGACCCATGTTCTCATGTATCCTAAAGTTGGTAAAAGGCTTGACCCAGATGGGGCCAATGCTGGCAGTACCTAAAACAAAATGACCTAAAAGGAACACATAAATATGTACATGAAAAATTATAACTTAATTCAACCTCAACCATTATTTTAGGATCATGCTCCCCTAACAAATTGAATTCAATTATTTCCCGCTTTTACACATTCAAGATTTTCGTGACCGTTCAATAAAAGTCAAACAACTTAAATTCGAACCGTAATTGCAAAGTCGATACAAATATCAAACAATCTAAATTATAATTTGCACCCTTCAGCACAGATATTTCGAATGCGTGAATGCAAGCAGATTATATTTAAACCTAATGTGTAAGGAAAAGGGCCCCAAAAGTGGGGCAAAGGGGTAAAAATAATTTGTATGAATAAGGGAAAGGCATTTAACTTTTGAATGTCCATTCGTAGACATAATCATTTTGAGGAAGAAGTCACCTAATTTAAGATCCCTTTTAGGCACTTAAATATTGTAGACCACTCTTCTTGCATATACTTATATACTATTTACACTGTCCTTTATCTAATAATTACCATTGACAGTTCCATATAACTGCTGAGTCAGACCTTTCTGTCACTCTATGGGGCTGCTGCACATTACAAATTTAATTAAGACCACTTTCATTTTTATGGAAACTGGGAATTTTTGTTGTCATTCTCAAATATCAGCAGTAAAAATACAAAAAATATTATTTGTGTAAAATTTTATAATTAGTCAAATTATTTTTACAAAATTTAACATAATATGTTGTTGGTGAAACTCATGGTTATTTAAAGCAAGGCTGTTAGTAAATATTCTAAAATTTGATATGTTTAAATTATAAATAAATAAATATTTATAAAATATTTATTATAATTAAATTATAATAAAATAAATTATTTATTTATTTTATCATTATTGTTATTATTAAACTGTAGTTAATTTGCACAAAGTATGAATGGTAAAACGGTTATAATCAGTTGGACAAATACATTTTTTCTCATTTTTCGCAAGACATATTATGATTTTAGCTTTGTAATTTTTAATATGTCTGTCCAACTTTATTTTTCTGCAAGTTTTTGCGAGCACAAAATATTAACATAAATTTTTATAATTTTTAAATTTTATACTTGCAATTATTATAGGCTTTCTATACTCTGCTCTAAACCCTAAGGTTATACAATATTTTAAAAATACACCATCAATTATTTTCACTCCATTTTTTTTTTCTTCAAATTTTTAAAGGACGAACAAGTCTGTTTGTCACAATAAGCAGAATTCTCTAAAAACATAAAAGATGCAAAACTCAATTTAAACCTTATTGTGCAACTTAATTGATATGCATTATTTTTTCAAAGAAATGAGAATACTTACACAAAATTATATGCAACCTGTTAGGAACATAATGCATAATGGATACATATTGAGAAAGATAATTTTTCTAACCTTATCATTTTAATAGGTAGGTCTACCACGTGTAGGTGATTGATGGTAACAATGTTAGGCAGACTCAACATATGGTTAAAAACACATCAAAAAATTTCCCATAATTTAAGAGAAATTGAAGCAATTATTATTCTTCAAAAATTGAGGTGGGTATGTCACTATCTCTGCACCCATCAAAACATTGGGGTTATAATATTCCCTTATGGGCTCAGGTTGTAGTCTATCCCATTTTGTTTGTCCTTGCCCTGCCATAACAAGGGAATAGCTACAAAACCATACTTCCAAATAAAGAGAGGGATACAAAACTAGGAAATGAGACATTAAAATTGCAGCCACTTCACTTGGATGCTAATTTATTGCATCTAATTTTTCCATTACCTAGTAGATACAATTGAAATTTTTAACTTTCTATTTTATTTTATGTTTTCAAAAATCAATGTTTGGTAACAAAAAAATAGTATTAGATAATTGATAAAAGGTTTTAATAAGTACAATTTATAAGGACGTATATTCACATGAGCGATTTAAAATAAAATAATAAAGATAAAATTGAGAAAAGACTATATATTTTGATAGTTAAAAAGTTTTTAATTATATTTTATTTATATCACCATGAAACTCCAAAATTATTTAACAAAACTAGGTAACTTTAATGCTCTTAAAGTTTAGGAGAGATGGTTTTAGCTATCTAGGACACATAATAGTGCCAAATAAAGCTTGCATATGACATTTATTTTACTTATATAAAAGAAGAAAACAAATCAACAAGAAAGAGAAAGCTCAGGGAATTATCTCTCCCACTCTCTCTCTATACTTCATTCTGGATTTTTGTTTGCTTCTTTTGAACATTTATTAATTCTAATAACTCTATTATTATCTCTATAAATAGCAATCACCTTTACTATTTTTCATTAAATAATTTTTTATCTAATAAATAAAAAAAGGTACAATTAATAAAGCTTTGTGACACAGAGATAAGTCCAATAATACAGTGGATATGATGAATTTGTACATTGAAACAGTCACGAGAGACTTTATAACTTAGATCTAAAAGAATAATTATAAGTTGCTTTATACACTTTTTTCAGCCAAACAATATATAAAACAAAGAAACTGAATGCACTGCAAAAACTGCATAAATATTCTGTGTATATAATCAATGATACAAAGCCAAATTGCTTTCCTTTAACACAATACCATACAAATTATTTTTGAATTTATTTCTTAACTATGATTAATTTTTAATATTCAAATTCTACTACTATAGTTACTGTACCAATAATTGTCAAATTTATTATAATTCTTAACATATATTTAGTTTCATTTTTTTTATTATTATTATAAAGGTCCACATAAAATTACACTTTACTGTGATTTTTTTTTCATTTTTACAGTGATTTTTTTTGTCAAGAATTTACAGTGATTCTTAAATGCACTCATTTAATTTTATTTTATTAATTTTAATAAACTGATTTAATGGTTATTGAGATTAATTTAGACAAAGACTTAATTTAGAATTGGTGTTGCATAATTAAATATACTTAACTAATTTTTTAATATGTTTAAATTAGTTAACTTTATTTATATCTCATTTTAAAGAGGATATTTAAGTACATAATATTAATATTACAGAAACAATATTAATGATAATAAGATCAATAGGATAAATTTATTTACAATTTCTCATAAATTAGACACAAATTGTAATATGAAGTTTCATGATCTCAAAAAGCTACGACTAGCAGCATTACAATTTATAAAGTTTTTTGACTAGCAGCATTACAATTTATAAAGTTTTTTTTCTTCCAATTTTCAAGCCATAAATTGTTGATGAACAAGAATGGTGAAAATGGAGATAGCTCAGGAGGGATAGACAAGAAAAGAGAGAATGAGTTGGGTGGTAAAAAGGAAAATCAAAGAAAAAACTTTATATCAAAAATTTTCGATATAAAGTCTTCCACAAAAGCAAAAACGAAGAACACAGACTCAGAGTGAGGTCTTACAAGGTCAAGAAAAGGTCTTACAAGGTCAAGAAGACACAAATGTAAGAAGAAAAAAAAAAAAAAGAGAAAAATTAAGAAGAAAAAAAAGAGAAAGGTGAATAAAAGCTCAGATAGGATAGCACCCTTGATTAGAATGAACCTGCTGCAATTTCTGGTGATGGTGAAGAAATGTCAGCTACAATTTCAGAGCCACCAATGGCTTCTTCTATTTTGTCAAAGAATCTCAAAGGGTTGACCATGGTGATGATGATGATGATGAAGTTGTTTATGGTCATCACATGCATGTGATGGTACTCCTTATTGGGACCTGTATCATATGAATCATGCTCTTAATTAGTGATTGCAGAGAATGAACAAGAATGACAGTAGCAGTAGCCAGCTTTAGATTAAATCAATAAAGTATATAAAAATATATATAACTAGTTTTATACTAGTATTTATTATAAGATAAAGTAAAATTTTCGGTTGATCTGAGTCAAATATTATATAGAATATTAATACAAAAATAACTAACACTAATTAAGCATATGAAAAAGGTTCAAGATAACTGTTTGAGGTAAGACTATGAGAAAAGTGAAATCATTATGGAGATTTTTTCTACATTCAACAATACTATTTATTATTACCTTTGAGAAACTTGTCCTTTGGTTTCATCTTTGAGGGTTTTTTTCTCCCCTCTCTACTTTGTCTCAAGAGGTTGAAAGAGACTAAGAAAGAGAGAGAGGGAGAGGGAGAGAGAGAGAATTTTTGTTATGGGGGAGATGGGAGGGAATGGATGCAATGAAGATGTTTATAGGGAGGAAAAATTGGAAAGATAAGTGCATGAAGAGGGTAGTGGGCTTTTCCAATGGACTTGATAGAGACAGGTCCAAGGCCCAGAAATATCTAAATGGACCTGGTGATGTCATCAGGGTCCAATGTGAAAGAATAGTATGAATAGACTCTATAAACCAGGACCGCGATAGATTGTACGTTCAAAGTTGAGTTTGAAATCAGAACAGACTCTATTTTCAGAGTTGAACTCGAAATCAGATTAATAATAAATGGCAAAACTCTTCCACACAAAAAAATTTAACAATGATGTCTTCAATTTTTTTTAGTGCGGTCTTAAACTCAAAATCTCTGATTAAATTAGAAAAAACTTCTGTATTTTACTAAACTATTAGATCCGGATCAAATGATCAGTAATGGTGCATTGTACACGTTGGTCTCTCCTAGAACTGCAGTGATAGACTTTCATAATTGAATGAGTGCATTCATACAATAAATATTAGCAGCATAAAGTTTTGTATATAGTTATTACAAAATTTATTAGTGTGTGTGGTTGTGTGTAATAGAGGGGTATGTATGTCCGTACAAAAGGGTGTGAAGTCTTTGTGTAGGCCTGCCTGCATCTGCATGTGGCTCCCAAGAAGCAGTGTTGCTCGTGTGCTTTCCCAGAACTCACAAGTTTCTGCCTTCAATTTAAGATCTAGCACAGAAGATTTACTACTTCTATACAATCTTTGAACCACTTTTTCCTTTGGACTCACTTCAATGTGAAAATCATTATATTTGACATTGTTTTGCTACATCATCATCCACTTTTGTATTTTAAATATTTATCATATCACTGTTTAACAAAATCTTGTGTGCAAAGTTATGTTATAATTCAACACTAATTTTCCAACAAAGCACAAAGATCAAGTTTGTAATGATACTAATAATAACCAAAAGAACAAAGTGTGGTTGGTTTCAACATGACCCATGTGGATAGCATTGAATTTTGTCGACTACATAAGTTGGGTAAAATGTAATATTCCTTTTAGATAAAGACATTTGAATTTGAATTCACAAATTTGACTAATTCATACAATAATTTCCATCATCCAAAGCTATCAAACACAAACTCTAACAGAGACAACCCCCACAACATGGATGTAGACATGTCAATACTCTTAATGTAAAAAATAAAAGATATTGACACCGCTTAATATATGATAGTATTTGATCTTTATTTATTCATTTATAATTAAAACAGTAAAAAATATTTTAATACAATTAATATATTTAATCTTCCATTGATTAACATTGTATGGACACATTTAATCCTTGTAAACATATTTGGAATTTATCTAAAAAATGTATAAAGTTTGTCGAATGAAAAAACAGGATAATTTTTTTACAATATTTCGTCTAAATTGTATAATACATGCCGATTAATATCATATATGTTTTCGACACCAATTCAAAAAGTGTCGAAATAAAGAAAATGTTTATTATAGAATAAATATGAATGAGTTTTCCTACGCGTATAATGTAGATACCATATAAATGTGAAGAGAAAAACTAATATACATTTGACTATGTAAAAATATTAGACTGTTAATTAATTAACAAGAAACGTATCCTGTCAAGTTATAATTTTAATTTTAAAATATTTACATGATACAATTAAATGTTATAATTTTATTATAGTGTAAAACTATTTTACACTGACATTATACTATCTTTAATCTCAAACGTGAAATACTACGACACGCATGAAATTGTAGATTTTTAGAGAATTCGAATTTGAAATTTAGATAGAAAAACACTCCTAAATCTTAAACTGTACTCATGATTCCTCAAATTTGTCTTAAGATCTTATTATTATGGTCTAGTTTTTGTTGGATGATACTGGTTGACATGGGAACTCGCTTAGAACTCAAGTTACATAACCAATAATTTATTTAACCCTTAAAAGAGGGAACAAAAGAACGTGAATTTGCGCAAAATGATGGAAGAAGGGAACAAGGAATCTTTGGTAACCGAAAGAAAATGTGGTAAACTATAGATGATACTAGTAAATACTCGTGGAAATAAAAGTAACTATGATACTTATGGGAAATCTTACTACTAAGTATCACACAGTCTTCAATGTTATATGGTCAAACTAATTACAAAATTCACACCCTCCCCAATTCCTTGGCTTGCTAACTCCATAATTAAATATATACTAGTATGAGTTTGAATTTGTGTACCTTTTTTCTTACACTCATAAACTGACCATAGTACTTAGCAAATATGTCATCAATTGTTACTTAGAATTTAGGTTGGGCAAATTTTATACTCAAATTATATTATATTGGTGTTGGTGTGGTAGCAGTAAATAAATTAATATTGAACAGTAATTTATAGGTGCATAGTTATGGATTGAAGAAAAGTCTCTGTAGCCCATATTTGAGTCCAAGTGTCCCCACCCACACAGCTTCCCTTTCCCTTAGGCTGGCCTTATAAGACTCTGCAAGGGTTCAGTTCCTTTTTCCTGTTCTACCATATTCACTATGTAATCAAACTCCACTTCTGATCAATCTTATACTCTTTTATTCCATTCCATGACCATACAACATAAATCCCACCAAACATTTCATTTCATTAATATTATATACACACAAGGAATCAACTTTCTTTCTAAAATTGATTAATATAAAGGCCAATAGAATCAGATAGGTTAATAAAGATGGTAATTGAGATTATTTTAATAATGGTTTATTAACGGTTTACTTTATTTAGAGACTGATTGTATTTTAAAAACTGTTTAATAGTTACCATAATTTTAATCATGGTTTATTAACGGTTTAATTTACTTATGAAAGCAGAAAATAAAGTAGAAGAAAGTAAAATAAAGTTTGGTGTTTAACGAGTTAAAAAAAATATTAGAGTTAGATTTCATTATTATCTTTTCGGCATCTTGATCAAGCATATGTAATTCTAACAATTATTTAATATTGTCAACAATTATTTAATATTGTCGTTCGAAACTCCCATTGCAACTTATGTGTGCGTCAATGATGTGAAATTAATTGTATTATTTAATAGAAGATTTTTCAAAACTAATACTTAATACGACAATATTAAATTTCAACAATTCATACAAATACTGAACATAAATATATGTATAGACTTTAGCATATTCAATAGATGAAAATTTTGAATTTAGTAAAGAACAATATTTTTCATATATCAAGTCATATCATAAAAATATGTTTTAGACAGTTAATTCAAAACAAGTATTAAGAACAAAGAACTCGTCAATATTGAAGCTTAAATAGATGTACTCATCTAACTTCAACTACATCTAACTCCAACAAAAGAGAAAATTAGAAAGATTTACTCATCGTAACTTTACAGTAAAGTCTTAGAAGAAAGATGTTGAAAAACATTTGTTACCAATTTCTCGAATAGCGCTTCCGCCCTCCACCTTCCTCTCTTTTTCTCTCATGTTGTATTTCTTACTAACTACTATAACACCCCAAATTAACTAAAATATTGTTTTCTTGTTATTTAGAGTTTTATCTTTTTTTACAATTTTATCAACTTTTTTATTATTATTATTATTATTATTATTATTATTATTATTATTATTATTATTATTATGAATTATTAAGAATTAATTATTAAATTAGAAAACTATAGAGTTAATTTGAAAATAAAGAGTTAGTGGAGAGTGAATACAAATAAATGGAATAAAAATAAAAATAAAAGTTATAGTTAAAAAATAAAAAAAGAGAGAAAATGAAAAAAAGAGATACGTAACATTTTGAGGAAAAGACCCTAAAGTCTCCAAACACTCTTCTCTTATTCTAAAAATTTGCAAGAGAACCTCAATTTATCACAAGAATAGCATTAGAGATTTTGCGTTTTGTCATTTAGGGTAGTGGTATTTTCCTTGAACCCCGAATTGTATCAATTGTCATGTGAATTCTCTATGCGATGATGAATCATAGACTCTGGGTTATGATTCTCTCTCTTATTGTCAATGGTTTAGTAAATTTGCATGAAATTTTGTTCTTGGGGAGAAATGTTAGACATGATGTCTGAGACAATGTGCACGACAAGTTATGACAATTTAACTTATAGAAGAAGATGAAGCAGAAAAAGAAATAAAGGAACACAAAAAATTGTTAACTCAGTTCGGTGAAAACAACACCTACATCTGGGGAACTTCCAACCCAAGAAAGGAAATTCACTATCAATAGTATTAGTACACTTATTCTTATATGAACACACCTTGTTCACAACCTCTTCCTAATACTACCCAATGACTTTCTATCTAGGACTCCCCTTAAATATGAAAACCCCTCACTTTCTCTTAATCAATAACCCTAGTGACTTACTTCAATAAACAACTTAAAGAATATTGAATTACAACTCATCTAAATGTGGGCACTAGTGCGGTGTACAAGCAACACAAACAACAAACTCAAACAAAACCCTAACGCAACAAATCTTCAACCAAGCTCGTTGTCTTCAATGTTAAAATCAGTCTCTTTAAATAGAAATCCATAGCTGGGTTTTCTCCAATGGGCATTTGAATTTAAATCAACAAATATGGTGGCGATTTGGTTAAGATATGTTATTCAAAATATCGAAGGGTGTATATCTAGACTGTTCATCTACATTGCAATTAGTAATTGTACAATATAGAATTGGATTGTTTTATCTTGGAGGCGTTATGGTTGAGTGAATTCTTTAAACAACTTTAAGTAGTGTCACGAAATATCTTAAAGCGACCTAGTCCACGACTCGACCCATTAATATCTTCAATGTCAATTTTTCAAAATTGTAAAACAACAAATTTCCCTTGAACCCTGAATTGTATGAATTTCCATGTGAATTCTCTATGAGATGATGAAACCCTGGGTTATGATTCTCTCTCTTATTGTCAATGGTTTAGTAAATTTGCAGATGTGACTTTCTCATGAATCAATTGTTTTTAGTGTTGTTGTGATGTGCTAATTAAACCTTGGTGTATTGTGACGAATTAACGATGTTAAATTGTTATTTAGTTGATGTAATTCTGTATAATGTTCTTGGATTTCGGGTCTATTTAGATTCTTGATTTTTTAATAGAGTTTCAGTATGTTTACGGCTGGGAAAGTTCAAAAATATACAGGGTATAACCAGTTACGTTCTGTCTGTAACTAGTTACCGCACCTGTAAATAGTCAAATTATCAAATATAACGCACTTGTAACTCATTATAGTTTGTATGTAACCGATTACATCCCTGACAGATTTAGAAAATAACAAAACATAATGATCATGTAATTAGTTACATGAATTGTGTAGCTAATTATAAGCTTGCGAACTTTTCAAAAATTCATAACTTGAGTTTAAAAACTCAGATCGAGGCGCGATCATATATGTTAGAAAGCTAATACACAAAATTATAGTTGGTAAATTCCTTGTGATAGTTATAGGTATGAACAATGTTAAGAAAAATAAATATTTGTGTAGAGTAGTAGTTATATAAAATTAGTGAGAAATAGTTAAGATTAAAATTCTGCAACTTGCGATTAGTATACGCTGTTATTCATTTTCCTATAACTTTAGTTAAAGAGATGTTGTAGGATGCGAGTACACTTTTTTTATAAAATACTTGTAGTAAACTAAGTTGTAATTATTTAAAGTCACAGGTCAAATGTTTCGATGAAATGTTTATTATGAAATAAATTGTGAATAATGAATGATTGTGTGAATACCCTTAGAATGTAAATCCAATGTTGGTAAAGAAAAGTGAAGCCCTAATGTGGAGATTATGTTGGAGGTTCGATAAGGACCAATTTTAGATTATTTTGAAGGTTCTATAAGAACTAGTGTTTGATTATGTTGAAGGTTCGATAGGAACGAGTTTTTCATTATGTTGAAGGTTTGATAAGAACCAGTGTTTCATTATGTTGGATGTTTATCAATAATTAGTGTTGAATTATGTTGAAGGTTCGATAAGAACTAGTGTTGAATTATGTTGGAGGTTGGATAAAAACCAGTATATTAATTATGGTTTGGAGGTTCAGATGAAATTCATGTTTGTTTGTTTGTCATGCATCATATATATTGGAGTAGGTATCGTCTAAAGAGAGTGTGTAGTATAACATAGCTCGCATGTACTCCAAGGAATCACATGTCCACGGATGTCTAGGAGAGTGTAATCGTACAAACGTAGCTCGTATGTACTTCTAGAAGTATAGTTTAGGAAAGGGTGTTGTAGTGTGTACGTAGCTCGCATGAGCTTCTAGACATTAGATGTCTACGGATGTCTAGGAGAGTGTTGTAGTACGGGACGTAGCTCATCTATCCTTCTAACCTATTAGAACTCAAGAAAATGAGCATTGAGTTCAATGATGGTACCACATACCTTGGAGTAGAGGAGTAGTACATTTCATAAGCATTCATGTATGTGTTGCTTAATGTTGTATAATTCCATGTGATGTGGTATAAATTGTGTAAATGGGATCGCTACTATTATTAAACCATTTAATTTTTAGGATGTATTCTCACACCTATGTTTCTATGTTTCCCAATATGAATCTATGTGCAGAGTATTCACATGTCGAAACTAAGGAGTTGTCGTTGGCAGTACCCAACGGAAAATGGTGTAGAAGACCACTTCATAAATATTTCTTTATGCTTGTGTTTTGTTGAACTATTAAGTCAACTACTGAAATTAATTGGCATAAGGCTCTGATATTGTGACATTGGGGTTATGTTTTATATTTTAGAATTATTGTGTTGACATTATGTTTTTTTATACCAAAATACCTATTTATGAGAAATTTACATGTTATCTATGTTAATGTGATACTCTATTGATTTAATATTTACTTATTCCACAATGTGTGTTATATTATAAAGAAACAAATTTATTGGGGTTTTAGGGTGTCACACCTACAACCTAATTACACCAAGTTGTAGTAAAATATCTCTAAAATATTTCAAAGATATTTCAAACTGAATAGCTTAAATACCTATTTATAGTGGTCTGGCCTACCATTCTTGCTAAGTGAGCTCTGAATCTTACTTAGTGTGCCTACAATCTTCCTCCGTAAGTAATGTTTGCTCATTTGCAAGTGGTGTTGGTCATGTTAATCTCCCTTAGTGCGTCTCTAGTTTGCTCAGCAAGGTAACACTTGCTTTTCCTTGAAATAACTTAACCTTGAAGCTTTATGACACACCATATCTTACTTAACGCGCCTGCTAGCGAGTTTTGGTGCCTGGATAAGGTTTGCTTGGCCTTTTGCTGCCTATTGTTGACTTAATGAGGCATGGTCCTCGTCTAAGCAAGCATTGGTGTTTGAATTGTGTGTTCTATATGATTTTGGTGCTTTCTTGGTCCTTTTTGCCAATTTTTTAAAAACACATTGTTAAAAAGTTCACACAGACATTTTATCATACTTTCATGAGAAATTGATGGTTTTCTCATTGATTACTTGCAAAAGAAGTTAAGAAGTACTTATGAACTTTACATATTTTTAGTACTTATCAACTCTCCCCAACTTATTTTTTTGTTTGTCCTCAAATAAAATCAATACAAATGGTTCAAAAAATGTATTATGCAGTGATCATGAAAGGTCTCAGAACTTGATCAAGATTTTTTTGAAATTATTTTGAAGTATGTCATGAGTTTTTTTAAAATGGAAGTTCATAATCAAAGTTATAAGTATCCATAAATTATAGCTTGAAGATAAAAAAAATGATTTACCAAATTATCATTTAAAAACATGTTCAGATCCATAGTCAATCATTCATCAGAATCATTATCTCACTTGTGTATCACTCAAATAGGTTAGTACTTCCGTCAATTATCAGATCATGTATTAACTGTAGAAATATTTTGTACTTTATCTAAGCAATATCACAAGATTTTGATGTTTTCTTTTTGTAAACTTTGACATTTTGACATTTCTTTCTGTTTTCTTTCTATTTGTCAAACATTTACTAGTTGATTTCTTTTCCCTTTTCAAACACTTTCTCCTTCCCCAACTTTATAATTTTTGTTAACCTTTGGAATTCCAATGCTCTTCTATATTTAATACAAGGTATGGAAATTATTTTTCTTTAAAAATTGGCTCGGGGTTGTATTTTTTTAAAAACAATCTTTTTTCTTTTTTGCGTTTTAAGGCTCAAATGGATTGTCAAAGGATCGCACCCTCACAAGGTAGGTTTTTTAGTCAAGAAGTTTTTCATATCCATGAAATTATATACATCAAGTAATATAAACAATGATGTAAGATTATCATAGTTAGAGTGCATGTCTATTTTCATTCATTTATGTAAAACATGAGGTATGAAATCATCTCACTTAGTTTTAGGTTTATAATAATTCTTGTCTTACATTGAGATATTTTCACTAATCAAGTGATAAATTCAAATTTTGAATTAAGTAAATAATTTATGATCATTTTATTAATTTAAAGATAATCCCAATATTAATCATGAATGAAGCATTTAAAATAATAAACCTTTTCATGCACTAGTTCTTGATTCTTTTTCCTTATACTAAGCTTTGATTCATCTGTATTTGAAATTTCCAAATTATTTGAACCAACTTCAGACAAACAACTCAGAGAAAATTTTGAATATTTTTGAACAATTACTTAAATAAAGCAATAAAAATCATAGGGTATTTTGGCGTGTATGCTTAATTTATAACACCCCTTGCATGCCACCCATTGCAGAAAAGTTTGGCATGTCCTCAAGTCATCGGGATTGGGTTGGCTTGCCAAAGAAGTATCATAACTCACTAAGTCAGGCAAATCTCGCTAAGCTAGTTTAGTGCAACAAAACTCGCTTAGAGGGACACACAAATTGCTTAGTGGGTTGTCTGTTACCTTTAGTGGTACTTGTTGTACTTTGTTTAAATTTTACACACATTCACAAAACTGCACATATATTCATTCATATATCAAAAGGATACTCAGATGTTTCGGGAGTTTAGACATGCTCATGTACTTGTACAAAATGACCAACATGTCCAAAACTCCAATTTTCCATGATGTTGTTAGTACTACATAAAAACACACAAATTGTTCAATAGATACTAAGATTAACTAGCAAAGCAGTAAATGCAAGCAAATTAAAGTTCAAATTGATAGTGGCAGAAGATCAATCCTCATTTTCACTTGTTATGTTTTCTTTTTCTCCACTTTCTTCTTCATTTTCTCCATCCTTTTCTTGCACATTTCCTCCTTCACTAGCTTCACCACTACCACCTTTAGAGTAGAATGATATGCTCACTAGCTTCCCCTCTACCATGACCAAACAAGCTTTTACACCTCATCTCTTTAACAACTTTGAAGATTCAAGTCTTGACATCATTATGTTTGACTTTAATATCACACAAACACCTCGAGACTTCTAGCTTAATGAGGCTTGATATGTCTTCAAGTTGATTACCATCATCAGAGAGTTGAGAGAGTAAACTATCAACGAACCTTAAAATATAAGTCTTCACTTGAATATTTTTTGACCACGGTGTTGAATTTGATGAGATAAATTTATCTTCAATAACATCTTCAAAAGGATAACGTGATTCAAGAGGATAGCTTGATAAACCAACTTGAGCATCTTCGATTGCTTAATCTTTAATAGATAAGTATTTCACTAGATATTGTTTGATATTAACTATTGTCATAATCAAAACCAAATGCAACTATCTTCAATAGGTAAGGAATTCACTAAATATCATTTGATATCAGGTGTTATCATCATTAAAACCAAACAATTAATTAGTTGATTGCGGCTTTACTGTCAACAATCTCCACCACCTTGGATCACCTAGACAATATCTGCAAACACATAGATCCACACCTACTACCTAATTATACAAAGTTCTAACAAGATATCTCTAAAATATTTCCAAGATATACAAGATATTTCAAACTGAACAATCTGAACCCCTATTTATAGTAGTTTGACATGCCATTCTTGCTAAGTGAACTCTAAACCTCGCTTAATGCACCTACTATATTCCTCATTAAGTAATTCCAACTCATCTGTAATTGGTATTGGTCACTTAAATCTCACTTAGTGCACCTCTAGCTTGCTTAACGAGTCAAACCTTGATTTTACCTAAGTAACTTATCCTTGAAGCTTTCTGCACACCATATCTTGCTTAGCGTGCATGCAATCAAGATTTAGTGTTTTATTGAATTTTTATTATTATTTTGCTTACTATTTGTGGCTTAGCGAGATATGGTCATTGGCTAAGCAGACCTTTGTTCTTGAATGGTGTATTTTGTTTGATTTTGATGTTTTTTTTAGCATATTCTTGATAATTGCACAATTAAAAAATTCACACAAACATTTTATCATATGTTCTTGATAAATTAGGGGTTTCTTATTGATTAATTGTAAAATAAATTAATAAATACTTATAAATTTTATGCATTTTAGCACTTATCAACTATCATATTAGTCTTTCTCATAAAAAAATACTCAACATAAGAGGTCTTATGAAAAAATTATAAAACATTCTGGCAACTGATCAATATAATATAGAATTTAATTTGTGTTGTCTTGAATGGAAGATTGAAGGAGTCTACTCGCGTCCAGAGTGAAGTAAATTTTCATAAAATCTTGTTCTATTTTCCATTATAATTTTTTTATAACTCAATTATCTCTCTAATATTAACATATACGAGAGATTAAAACTACAATGTTTTAGCACTCATATACATGTCCTTAAAAATACAATGTTTTAGCACTCATATACATGTCCTTAAAACTACAATGTTTTAGCACTCATATGAGATACATTTTTTTGCTTGTTGGTCAATTTGGACGTTGTACAATAACCATGGTGGTGGGTTATTATACACGATGGTGTTAGTGTTGTTGTATGCATGATTAGTTGCATTGCATACATTTAAGGACAAATGGTTCGTTTTTGGTGAGTCTTGAAAATCATTTTGAAGGTGTTTAATCATATCCACAGAAATTGTATGTATGATATATAGATGCTTGTCGTTCAATAATTTAATGTTCTAAGTAAAGAGTTTTCAAAAGATTTATTGTTCTGTAACATAATTTTGTTGCAAAGAGTAAATTAGGGCAAAGATGTTTTGTTTTAATAAAAGCATGTCAAGATTAGATTTCGTTAATCCTTTTCATACGAATCTGATTAATCAAGCATGTGAACTTAGTTTCGATCAATACAATTGTGTATCCTCATGAACCCATTTATTTCTAAAGCAGCTTCATGAATATTATTATTTTAATTGCTAGATGATTTCTCAAAATAACAATCGAAACAATAAACATAAAGATCGACATAAAGCATATATTAACTTTCAAATCTATGTTTAGAGTTTGTTGGTTAATAGATGAAGAAATTAGGTTAAGACTTGGAAAATCTATGTCTAGAGTGATTCAAACCATAAATACATCATTAAAAGTAAATATCTTCATCATCTATTGATCATAAACCTTGTTCACATACAAAAGATTAAAATAAATACATAATAGCAAGATTAACTACCTCTAATCTTGACACAAAAGTGATTTAGCTACCCATAACCATGGTAGCTTGCTTCACAAGTTTTGGGAGGAGATGAATGCACATCCATGTCGAAGAATCGAACTTGGATGCGAATCCAGCTTCTATGTGTAATATCTCACTCTTTCGTGACACAAAAGTACTTATAAAGTGCATACAAAATCTATTATGTTCGCACTGCGAACATATTATTTGCCTAACGAACATCAAATTAGGCACCTGATGTGCCTCTACACAGTTAAATTGCCTCTGAGACAAATCTGAAGTTCGTCGTGCGAATGATTATCCGCCTATCGAACTACTTCGCCTACAAGTTCGCACGATGAACTTATACCCCTTTAGCTACTGCCTCATGTCTGGGATGCTTCGCTAGCCCTTCGCTGATGTGTGGCCACAACAAACCTTTGTTGGCTTGCTCACCTAGAAAACTTACATGCCTTTTTCTACTACCTCAAATCTGGGAGCATTCGCTAGTTCTTCGCCAGTTGTTCGCAAAGCGAACATTCGCTAGTAAGTTCGCCCAACGAACTTACTGATCTTCTTCTTTTCCTTTGGAAACCTTGTTCGCTTTTCTTGTATCTCACACTTTGATGATTTAATGCCTATTTTCTTCACAATAACACACAAATCAAAGGTACCAAAGGTATTTTCAAACAATTGAAGAATGCCAAACTTTCAAGTAGTAATTCCAACAAATCAACACAAAAGAGTTGAAAATGGACAATATAAATGATTAATTTAAGGCAAGATTTCTTAGACTATGGCACGGATCTAGAAGGGGGAGGGGTTGAATAGATCCCCAATTAGAATTTGAGTCGGCACTACCAATTTAAAATTGGTTTTAAAAATGTTTTAAGTGCGGAAGCGGCCGAGGAAAAATATAATCTAAAACGAACGGTTATTGGAAAACCGGATATACGTAAGCCTTTGGATTAATGACAATTCGGAAAAATAGAATCACAACACACATTCCACTTATCAATTATTTACTTCAGTTGTAAGGATTCCTAGTTCCAATGATTCAAAATCAAACCAAAACTAGATACACAAGTAAGATAATTTTGGTTCAAGCAATATGTCAAACACTTACTGTGCAAAAACACTCCAAGTGATATTTATGTTGAGTAAGTGATTTCAACCAGCCTAGTACAATGTCTTGTTGTACTTTGGAGTTAAAAACATAGTTTTAACCTCTTACTCAATTGATATCACAATTTTGACAATAGAGCTTACACAAAAATTACTTATTTTGAGCTATAACGTAAATGCTGAAAATAGAGAAGACAAGTAATTTGGTGAGGCAGTTCCCCCGTCGTCCTCGCTTCGGGGTACGTCTGCCCTCAATTCTAAAACTAGAATTGAGATATATTTTATAGATATCACCTGTTTGAATGAACAGTTTATACAAGGATTGAGCAGCAAATATACAACAGAAATCTCAATGTGTTGAAAGTTGCCTTAACTCCTTGCCCCTTGATTCAAGCTGAATCAAGTTCTTCGATTTGTGTTGATGGACCTCCGACTCCAGCCACCTTATTGAAGAACACGTTGTTGTTCAAACCTTTGGCTCCGGATGATCTCAACAACACCAAATCGAACCCGAGTTCTCCCCTTCAAAATCACCGAATCCGCTACTAGACTTGTGAAGACCACCTCTTCACAATCACCTTCGCTCGATTGACCGTTGATGAAGAATCTCGTCCAAAAACCCCCAAAATTCGAACCAATCTTGGAGGGTAAAACCCCAATGGTTTTATTCAAGAAAGAACCTGTCACAATCTTCAACCCGAGCTTGATTCTCCAATCTAAGCCTCGAACCTTATCACCTTGAATCTCTCACAAATGCATTTCAAAAATGATTGTGTGTAATTGAAATGTTGTGAGATGTTGAAGATGAAGATGATGAATCTTGGACACCTATTTAACTCTTTCTTTTTTTTGAACACATGAATCAAAAGAATATCAAATGTTGGTAGACACAAGTGTTTAAACAAGTATATATAGTGCCAACATAATTCAGGACATAACAGTATTTCAAATATGAGAGGGAAGTATTTTAAAACAGATTTTTCGCGTGAACGGTCGACCATAACAGGTCTGTGCATCGACGCATGGCCTGTGCTGTTTTGGAATTCTGGAAATTTCATCAGTGTGCGTCGACCATATAGTCGGCGTGCGCTGACCCGTTGAAATCTATTTCCTTTGTGTGCCGACCATATGGTTGACCCATGCCTTTACGCGCTGACCCGCTGGAATGTTGTTCCTTCATGCGCTGACCCTATGGTCGACGCATGTTTTGTGAGCTGACTGGTTTAGACTTTTTCTGATGCATACGCCGACCCTATGGTCGACCCATGTCCTGCAAGCCTGCAAAAATTCGTTAGTTTGAAGTCTTTCATGCCTTTGGTCATGATTGCATTTTGTCAACACATAATATATTCATTTCAGAAGTTTTAAGCAAAGCGTAAAAGGATATGGTGGGTGATACGTTGCATTTGGTTTAGTAGATCTGGAATTCCTAATTTCCAATCTATCTAGGGAATTTGTCATCATCGAAACCTGCATTAATTAATTTCTTGCAGACTTGTGTGATATGTGGCAATTTGCCTCCACAATCTCCCCCTTTTTGATGATGACAACCTGTATACAAGTACAACACCAAATATGAAATGTATATACACAAGTATACACAATCTCCCCCCTTTCTTTTGTACTATAAGGCTGTAAAACAGACAACCATCACATGTTGTTAATAGCCTGAACTGTTGATATCCTGACTTGGCTTTGGTGTTTGCTTGTTACATTGTCTTCTCCCCCTTTGACACCATCAAAAAGAGAAGAAGAACGCATCAATTAACAGAGAACATACAATAGGTGATAGTTAATTACCAAACTTCACACATAAGCATGATAATGAACAAAAATATCTTGAATTAATAGATAATGACGAAAACATGTAACGAAGGTGAAAGTTCAGGCACACATAATACAGAAAAAAAATGAAAAGTACACAGACGAAAACACATAAGCAAATATGAAATATGCAACTATGAATCTAATAACCACGACCCCGTCCTCGGCCTCTCCCTCGGTATGCAGCATCTGGATTGCGGTAAGGATCCGAGAAGTCCAGAAAGGCTTCGACGGACATGTTGAGATGACTAAGAGAGTTGGTGATTTCCCAATCTTGCCGCTCATGTGATTCAACCAGAGAGTCAATACGGGCATCCATCCGAGTAGAAAATGAATTGAACCTTTCATTTTGGGCATGGAGCTCAGCTCTAATCTGCTCCATTTGAGTGTCTTGACGCCTCATGAAGTTTTGTTGTTCTAACTGCATTGATTGCATCATATTAATGACTTCAGATTTGTCCGAAGGCGGAGGAGGTGATGAGTGCTGAGAGGGTTAATAGTCTTGAGGGTAGCCGTGATATGGGTCATAGAATCTACCCAGGGTAGTCCAGCCTGTATATTGCCAATCGCCCCATCCTTGATTTGTGGAATCGCCTTCTTGTTCTTCTGATGGATATGAGTACTGGACCCAATCGGTATTTGTAGCCATATCTTGGACTGGAGATTGATGATAATCTTGAGTCCCATAGATAGGTTCTTGTATCTCTGCATCTGTGTCGTCTTCTGCATCGTCGTCTTCACCTTCCTCTTCACTTTCTTCTTCACCTTGTTCTTCGCTTTCTTCTTCACCCTACTCTTCACTTTCTTCTTCATCAGAACGGTTACGAGGCACCGGAGGAATATTGGCTCGTTGAGCAAATCTGTATGAACGTCGTTCAGCACACCAAAAATACCCCATCATTGCAAGGTTTTGGTGCTAAATTCTTTATCCGAGGGAACTGATACACACGGAAATGTTGGGTATACAACATTCGCAGCAGCAAGAATTTCCGAGATGAACAACCCATAGGCTAAAGCAGTGCCTCTACTTGAGTCTCTTAGAGCAAACATCCTGCTAGCAATATAGTATGGCCAGTTTATTTTGATCCTGTTTTGCAGTATATAGATGAGATGTACCTCAGCTTGTTCGACACGAGACAGTCCACCCTTTTTCGGTCGTAGTATACGAGCGACGATCCACTGAAGGATGCACTCCCTTGTATTGAGTTTCCCGGCTGTGACCGATCGAGGAAAAGCATCGCTGTTGACAATTGCATCTGGATAGGGTCGTTTGAGCATGCCATTCAGAGCGCTCTTAAATTCATAACCCGACACCGTACGAGTGTCAGTTACCTCATGAAGAGGTGGTGCATCAGCATCAACAGTCATATCAAAATATTTGTTCCATACTTCAGAATTTATATTAACCAGTCTATTTCCGACAGAAGTGTGAAAGTGCTGATCTTGAAAGTTACCTCGAAAATTTGTGTAAAACACCCTGACCAAATCCTCACTGTACTTTGTATTACATTCCAGGAAATTGACGAACCCTTGAAAGTCCAACAGGGACAGAATTCGGGTGAGATGCAAGCTCTCACTTGTTGCATGGTAGAAAGCATGCTGTGGAACTATGGCCCTTTTGCTGAGACTTTTGTTGAAGTTTTCAACAGCAGGAGGATGAACAAGTGAAACAGCAGTAATAGGAACTGAAGCAGAGGATGAAGAGGCTCTTGATCTCTTACCGGTAGTTTTGCGGAGAGAGGAAGCCATTGATGATGATTTTTGGAGGAGTTTGTAAGGATGAACTTTGAACTTTGAAGAGAGTGATTTGGAATAATGTTGGAGAAGAAGAAGACTTAGGTCTTTAATAGAGAGAGGTTTTAGGGTTTTTGGGAAGAGGGAGGAGACAAGAGGACATACTAGGTGTCTAGATGCAATTTACAAGATGAATGTCATATCAAAACATCATAAGAGTTGTCTGCACATTAAATGTAGGGGAGTGGGAATTTGGAACGTTTTTCAAAAGAGAAAAATTCTGGGTTTTTAAGCGAGCCGTCGACCATAGCCCCTGCATGCGTCGACGCATACTTTACAGTTTTTGATAATTTTGAAAGTTTACAGCATGCGTCGACCATTGTCCTGTTTAGGTCGACTCAAACCTTCAAAAAACTCAAAATTTTCAGTTTTATGTTATGCAGAATGTCACACTTGCCTATTTATCATGCCTATTCATCTTTTCACAATATGACATGCATTCAACACACATAGTATCAGCCAACAACAGTCATATACATATATAAGTACCGTGATTGTAGAATGATATAGTTATTTTCAAGTCATGAATGTTAAGAGAGAGAGAAGAAAAAGAAGGAGAAAGGAGCAATATCACCTCTATACCGACCACTCTTGTTAATCACAGATTTGTACTTGCAACAAACTCAAAAAACACTGTTAGTGGTACAAAAACATAGTTGTAAATATATTAAATTTGAACGTAGTAATTATTAAACCCGATCAGAAATATCGAGAATACCAAGTTCTCGACGGATATGAAAGAAGGGCTCATTTGCTAGCGGCTTTGTGAAAATGTCCGCTATTTGGTTTTTAGTATCAACGTGTTCAAATACAACGTCACCCTTCTCTACATGGTCCCTAAGAAAATGGTGTCGAATTTCTATGTGTTTGGTACGCGGGTGTAACACCGGATTCTTGGTAAGATTTATAGCACTGGTGTTCTCACAAAATATTGGAACATGTTCTAGTTTCAGATGGAAGTCCAATAGTTGTTGTTTAAGCCATAGGACTTGAGCACAACAACTACCGGCGGCTACGTATTCCGCTTCGGCGGTTGACAGAGCAACAAACACTTGTTTCTTGCTGTGCCAACTAACCAAGGAATTTGAAAATAAGTGACACGTACCACTGGTGCTTTTCCTATCCGATTTTCAACCGGAAAAATCAGAATCGGAGAAGCCTACCAATGAACAATCATTACCCTTAGAATACCATAATCCATACTTCGGAGTACCAGATAGGTATCGAAGTATGCGTTTGACAGATTTTAGGTGGGATTCCTTAGGACATGATTGGTATCTGGCACACATACACATGCTAAACATAATGTCGGGACGCGAAGCAGTAAGGTAGAGAAGCGAGCCAATCATACCTCTGTACCTTTTTACCTCAACATCTTTGCCACTTTCATCTTTACTCATATTTGCACATGTTGGCATAGGGGTGTCTATGGCTTTTGCATTTGCCATGTCAAATCTCTTGAGAAGATCCAAACAATATTTTGTTTGGCTCACGAATGTTCCTTCCTTCAGTTGCTTGATTTGTAAACCGAGAAAATATGTGAGTTCACCCATCATACTCATCTCAAATTCACCCTGTATAAGCTTAGCAAACTCTCTTACGAGATTCATGTTAGTGGATCCAAATATGATATTGTCAACATAAATTTGTACAAGAATTAAGTGTTTTCCTTGACGTTTAATGAAGAGAGTAGTATCGACCTTTCCTCTTGAGTAGCCTTGATCAAGTAAGAATTTGCTTAGTCTCTCATACCAAGCTCTAGGAGCTTGTTTAAGACCGTACAAAGCTCTTTTCAGTTTATAGACATGATCAGGATGCTCATGAGACTCAAAACCAGGTGGTTGAGCAACATAGACTTCTTCATTTATAAACCCGTTAAGGAACACACTTTTGACGTCCATTTGAAATAACTTAAAATCTTTCGCACAAGCGAAAGCAAGTAGAAGGCGTATAGCCTCGAGTCGGGCAACCGGCGCATACGTTTCCTCATAGTCGATGCCTTCCTCTTGGTTATACCCTTGCGCGACTAAACGCGCTTTGTTGCGAGTTATTACTCCGTTCTCGTCCAGTTTATTTCTAAACACCCATCGGGTGCCGATTACTCGATGACCTCGTGGAGGAGGGACAAGGTTCCAAACCTCATTTCTAGTAAACTGATTCAGTTCCTCCTGCATTGACAAATACCAATGTTCATCGAGTAGGGCTTCCTTAGGGTTTTTAGGTTCCATCTGTGACACGAAAGCGAAGTGATAACAAAAATTACTTAGCTTAGCTCGAGTTGTTACACCCTTTGTGATGTCTCCAATAATGTTTTCAATTGGATGGTCTTTAGATGACTTCCATTCTTGAGGAAGATCGTCGTTTGAAGGCGGATGAACTTCCTCTGTTGCATCACGGTGTGCATCCTTATCCTCCTTAATTTTGGCTTTGTCAGGTTGATCAATCCCCGTCTCGCCACTTTTGAGTATGTCTTCAGTGGATGTACCTGCACCATGAACAACACTATCCTTTCCGACATTTCTCGGGTAGGACTCATCAAAGGTAACATGCACAGACTCTTCTACAGCAAGTAATCATTTATTATATATTCTATATGCTTTACTCGATTGAGAGTATCCGAGAAAGATACCTTCATCGGCTTTGGAATCAAATTTGCCTAAGTTTTCCTTTCCATTGTTTAATACAAAGCATTTGCATCCAAACACGTGCAAGTGAGAAACATTCGGCTTTCGCCCTTTTAAAAGTTCGTACGGTGTTTTGTTTAGAATGGGGCGAATAAGCACCCTATTCAAAACATAGCACGCCGCACTAATGGCGTCGGCCCAAAAATATTTAGGTAAACCACTTTCGTTAATCATTATTCTTCCCAATTCTTCTAAAATACGGTTTTTGCGTTCCACAACCCCGTTTTGTTGAGGAGTGCGTGGAGCGGAGAAGTTATGATCTATACCATGGTTACCGCAATATTCTTCAAATAAGTTATTTTCAAACTCACCTCCATGGTCTCTCCTAATGGACACTATGTTTGTATTTAACTTATTTTGGGAAAGCTTAGCAAACTTTTCAAAAGCGGCGAATGTATCACTTTTACTTACTAAGAAGATGGTTCAACAAAACCTAGAAAATTCGTCCACTATTACGAACCCGTAATAATTTCCTTCTAGACTTTAGATCCTAGACGGCCCAAACAAGTCCATGTGTAGAAGTTCAAGAGGTCTCGTTGTTGAAATTATATTTTTGGACTTAAATGAGATCTTCGTTTGCTTCCCTTTTTGACAAGCATCACAAAGGTGATCCTTGGTGAAATTTATTTTGGGAAGTCCTAAGACTATGTCTTTTGAGACTACCTTATTGAGTAAGTCAAAATTAACATGCGCTAAACGCCTATGCCATAGCCATGAGTCTTCTCTCATAGTTATGAGGCATTTGTCGCTTGTTAATGATACTTCATTTAAGTCAAGCATATATACATTGTTTACTCTAAAACCATTAAACATATTCTTCTTATCATTTTCATGCACAATTTTGCAACAATCTTTTGAAAAGGATACATTGTATCCTTTGTCGCACAATTGGCTAATGCTAAGCAGGTTATGTTTAAGGTTTTCAACAAGCAATACGTCGGAAATCATAGTAGAGGCGGGATTACCTACACTACCTTTACCTAGTATTGCTCCACGGTTGTTATCACCATAAGTTACATACCCTTTCTTCTTAGCCACAAAGTCTATGAATAAGGATATGTCTCCAGACATGTGTCTTGAGCACCCACTATCGAGAACCCATCTTCTCTCGGCGGTCTCGACACATTTTACCTGTCAAAACATAATTAGCACAAGGAGGTACCCAATGGCATATTGGGTCCTAATAGGTTAGCGACAAAATGGTTGCGTTTGGGCAACCATTGGTAGATGCCTTTAGGAACAAGAAATCTCCTAAACTGGCATTTACCAATGGAGTGGCCTTTCTTGCAACAATATAAGCAAGCAAAATCAACTTTAGAGACACTTTCACTTGCTTGATCCCTAATTACATATGCATATTTTTGGTATGGGTTAATCATACTTTTTCTGAAATCCTTTTTATCAATAGCAAATGTAACTTTAGGCTCAAGTGCCTTGTTTAATTTGGCCTTGAGGTTTCTAACCTCACCTTGCCAAATATGACAAGTGTCACACCCGAAGTTGAAAGGATTTATATTGTCTTTATAATCCGATTCATTGCCTTTCAAAATGGAAGCCTTAAGGTCCTCTAATTTCTTTTCGGACTCTTTAACTTTGTGCTCTAAATACGTAAAAAATTTCTTATTAGAAGCAAGTTTCTTGAAGGCTTCAACTGCTTCATTATGTAAGGCATTGAATACGGTTTGTAATTCTGAATGCGACATATTTGAGGACTTATCATATTTAGAGTGACGTACCTGTTTTTTCTTATTTTTCTGATTGGCGGAGAGGCATAGATTCACGGACTCTTCTTCATCACTAGAACTTTCATCAGAGGAGGAAGAGTCACTGTCACTTTCCCACGCTATGTACACTCTCCTAGGCTTTGATGATTTCTTGTGTGACTTTGATGATTCCTTGTCCTTTCCCTTTTTATTCATCGGACAATCCGGTTTGTAGTGACCGGGCTTTCCACACTTGTAGCACGTCCCTCTAGTCTTTTTACCTTTCGAGTCATCATCCTTGGAGTACCTCGATTGTTTCCGGAAGTTTACCAAGTTCTTCTCGGAATGTTGGATGCCGTTCTTTCTCACGTAAGGTTACACCGTTTAACAAACAACCCCATATCTTCGCTTTTATCCTCTTCTTTGTCGCTTGAGGAATAATCACTTTGCTCTTTTTCTTGAGACTTCGAGGAGGAAGTCTTGAGAGCTATTGATTTATTTTCACTCACCTTCGTTTTGTCTTTCTTTTCCATCTTTTCGCGTTGGTCTAAGCTCAAGAGTACATGTTCATGCTCTTGTAGTTTGCCAAACAATGTTGTTAAATCTAATAAGGTAAGATCATGTGCTTCTTTGATGGCGGTCACTTTAGGCTGCCATTCCCTGTTTAGACATCTTAAGATCTTATTAGTAGCAATATCATTGGAAACATGCCTACCTAATGAATGTAAACGATTGATGAGATGAGTAAATCTTTTTTGCATGTCAGCAATGGTTTCCCCTTGCTCCATGAAAAAGAGATCAAACTCTTGTGTTAATGTATTGATTCTAGCCAACTTAACATCGTTTGTCCCCTCATGGGCTATTTGTAGTGAATCCCACATGGCCTTAGCGGTAGGACAATGGGATACACGATAGTATTCATCTACACCTAATGAGGAGATTAAGATGTTTTTAGCTATCCAATCATAATTGTATTTTTTCTCATCGTCATCGGTCCATTGTGCTTCAGGCTTTGGCACAACTACGTTATCCGCATTGGTCATAGTAATTTCTATTGGACCATTAAGGATAACGTTCCATATTTTTCTGTCTATGGATTTTATATGCACACGCATACAGTCTTTCCAATAACTATAATTTTCATCGTTGAAAACGGGAGCCCTATTGTACGCCCCTTTTGGTTCGTTAGCCATTTTCTATCTACGTTGTATTTGAAGCACCTAATAACCGGAGCTCTAGATACCACTTGTTAGACTATGGCACGGATCTAGAAGGGGGGGGGGGGGTTGAATAAATCCCCAATTAAAATTTGAGTCGGCGCTACCAATTTAAAATTGGTTTTAAAAATGTTTTAAGTGCGGAAGCGGCCCAGGAAAAATATAGTCTAAAACGAACGGTTATTGGGAAACCGGATATACGTAAGCCTTTGGATTAATGACAATTCGGAAAAATAGAATCACAACACACATTCCACTTATCAATTATTTACTTCAGTTGTAAGGATTCCTAGTTCCAATGATTCAAAATCAAACCAAAACTAGATACACAAGTAAGATAATTTTGGTTCAAGCAATATGTCAAACACTTGGTGTGCAAAAACACTCCAAGTGATATATATGTTGAGTAAGTGATTTCAACCAGCCTAGTACAATGTCTTGTTGTACTTTGGAGTTAAAAACAGAGTTTTAACCTCTTACTCAATTGATATCACAATTTTGACAATAGAGCTTACACAAAAATTACTTATTTTGAGCTATAACGTAAATGCTGAAAATAGAGAAGACAAGTAATTTGGTGAGGCAGTTCCCCCGTCGTCCTCGCTTCGGGGTACGTCTGCCCTCAATTCTAAAACTAGAATTGAGATATATTTTATAGATATCACCTGTTTGAATGAACAGTTTATACAAGGTTTGAGCAGCAAATATACAACAGAAATCTCAATGTGTTGAAAGTTGCCTTAACTCCTTGCCCCTTGATTCAAGCTGAATCAAGTTCTTCGATTTGTGTTGATGGACCTCCGACTCCAGCCACCTTATTGAAGAACACGTTGTTGTTCAAACCTTTGGCTCCGGATGATCTCAACAGCACCAAATCGAACCCGAGTTCTCCCCTTCAAAATCACCGAATCCGCTACTAGACTTGTGAAGACCACCTCTTCACAATCACCTTCGCTCGATTGACCGTTGATGAAGAATCTCGTCCAAAAACCCCCAAAATTCGAACCAATCTTGGAGGGTAAAACCCCAATGGTTTTATTCAAGAAAGAACCTGTCACAATATTCAACCCGAGCTTGATTCTCCAATCTAAGCCTCGAACCTTATCACCTTGAATCTCTCACAAATGCATTTCAAAAATGATTGTGTGTAATTGAAATGTTGTGAGATGTTGAAGATGAAGATGATGAATCTTGGACACCTATTTAACTCTTTCTTTTTTTTGAACACATGAATCAAAAGAATATCAAATGTTGGTAGACACAAGTGTTTAAACAAGTATATATAGTGCCAACATAATTCAGGACATAACAGTATTTCAAATATGAGAGGGAAGTATTTTAAAACAAATTTTCCGCGCGAACGGTCGACCATAACAGGTCTGTGCGTCGACGCATGGCCTGTGCTGTTTTGGAATTCTGGAAATTTCATCAGTGTGCGTCGACCATATAGTCGGCTTGCGCTGACCCATTGAAATCTATTTCCTTTGTGCACCGACCCTATGGTCGACCCACGCCTTTACGCGCTGACCCGCTGGAATGTTGTTCCTTCATGCGCTGACCCTATGGTCGACGCATGCTTTGTGTGCTGACTGGTTTAGACTTTTTATGATGCATACGCCGACCCTATGGTCGACCCATGTCCTGCAAGCCTGCAAAAATTCGTTAGTTTGAAGTCTTTCATGCCTTTGGTCATGATTGCATTTTGTCAACACATAATATATTCATTTCAGAAGTTTTAAGCAAAGCGTAAAAAGATATGGTGGGTGATACGTTGCATCTGGTTTAGTAGATCTGGAATTCATAATTTCCAACCTATCCAGGGAATTTGTCATCATCGAAACCTGCATTAACCAATGTCTTGCAGACTTGTGTGATATGTGGCGATTTGCCTCCACAAGATTGACATCTAACAAACTCTCCCCAACTAACTCTTTACTTGTCCTCAAGAAAAGTATGCCTCTTATTGAAAACAAGAGTATTTTCTGAAGCATTTAATTCAACCAAGAATGGACTTATGGCTCAAATAAATAACAAATGTACACAAGAATGATTACCACTTCCTAGAATCGAACAATGAAAAATAATTTAGTTCTTAAATAAATATCAAACAACGATTCAAGTAACAACTAAATTATCATGCTCAAATCATTCTAACACCCGTCTTCGAAAAAGAATTGAAGGAAATACGCGCTTGCAAACGTGGGGTAATTTTGCTTATCTACAAATGATGCAAATAAAAACCAATTCATACAATATCTAAAAGATCAATAAATAAATTATGGAAGCAATAAGATCATAAAGGTCTTTTAAGGTTGTAGCTTGGTCGGGTTCACAATAAAGGGAAATTTCTAAAGGCCATTGAATCGAAATTTCCGATACAAAAGAAACATTCACTATACAAGGTATTTACACATCCCAACTTCATTCACCATTTTCATTTCTCTATAAAAAACCTTCTAAACTTCCTTATGCATAATTATTTTGTTCTCTATTTTTCTCTTTCAAGCAAGCATTCTTTTTCTCTTTGATTTTTACATTCATATTCACACTTTTTTTTTCACGCTTTCTTGAAATTTTTCAAAAGTTTTAGCAACCTACCATTCTTATTTTTCATTCTCCCCAACTTATATTCAACCAAACCTTAAGTGAATGATCCTTGCTTTTATGGTAAGGAAATCAATTAAAGAAATGTTCAAAGGTTCAAGAAGAAATTTTTAGAGTCCCACAAAATTCAATAACGAACTATACTTTCAAATTATCTACATACACAAAGTTCATCACTAAAATGAGATCTAAATTGTTTAGGCTCAAAGGGTTAAGGAATACTCACTACTCACTACTCACGGGTAAGTTACTGTTTTGATACGGTTGTGCTCAATATAAACAAATTCCTTGATCATTTCTAATACTTACACAAAAATCAAACTAATCACAAGATAAAGCATGAAGCAAAAGTACTAAACTAAATTTATCAGTCATCCTATGCATTTAGTAGACAATGGAGGTTTCTCACCATTTTGGCTTTTGGACCTAAGTGATACAAGCATTCAACAAAGTTGCAACAAGAAACAAAATTACATTTGCACAAAGAAAAGAAGTTCTTAAACATTCTAACATCCTAGAAAGAGGTAACCATGTATCTTGCCAACATTTACATGCTTAAATACTATCATCACCATCTAAACTTGGAAGAATCTTCATTGATGAACTATCATCACCATCCTAGAAGTTCTCACAGTTCCACACCAAAAAATGGAAACATTAAAATCTACACAAACATATCAACAATAAACACAAATAAGCATATCAACAATAAAACTTTTAAGAGTTGAACATTCCTAAATTGAAGAATTCAACTCTTAACAACCTAATAAAAGAAAAACAAAAGTAAAAAAATGCAAGTTGAACATTTGTAATTGAAGAATTCAACTAATAATAATAATAACATTAATGTGCTATGGTGTAAAAACACCAACAAAAGTATTTGTACCCAAAAATGGTACATACTACAACAATATCCAAAATGATCCAACAAGTGGATAAAGTACAACAAAAGAGAATACAATAACCATAAATATAACTAGCAGTAATCAAATGCAAACAGAAAACTTCACTTTGTAGACCAAAGGAAGTTGCATAGGATCATGCTCAAAATGTCATCAACAACAACAACAAAAACTAGTCCTCCTCGGGCTCAGTCTCCTCCTTAGAACCAAAAACCTCCTGAGAATCGGCCTCATCATCATCATCACCATCATCAGCCTCCTCATCTCTAGCCTCCTCAGCAGCTTCCTTAAGATCACCTACATCTGCCCCTTCTTTAAACTGTGGCCTGGCCTCAGGAAAGTGGAATATTAATTTGCTCCAATGCTTCAGAAAGTGGAATATTAATTTGCAATTGCTTAAAAATATTCATAAATCGAGCATAGTGCGCCACACTATCTTTCTTTGATGGAGCATGAGGATATGGAAATTTTTTAATCGGAATAGTGCTCATTGGTTCCTTCACCTTCCTTGTCTTTTTCAATTTTTCTTATGATATTCTCTTTTCATCTTCCTCTCTCTTTTACTTTTCATTTTCAACTAATTCTCCCTTAACATTTTTTTCTATTTCTTTCTCATCAATATCTTTTTTCTTTTTCAACTACTTCTTTTTCCATTACTTCCTCACCTATGCCCATATCAATTTCTCTACCCCTTCTTGTATGAATAGCCTTGAAATGTTCCTTTGGATTTGATTGAGTGTTAGCAAAAAAGGAGGGCCCTGGTTTTTGATCGGCTAATTGCGTCGTAAGTTGCCCAACTTGGTTTTCAAGATTCTTTATAGCCGCATTGGTGTTCTTTTGATTGGACATTGACATTTGCATGAATTGAGTAAGGGTGTCTTCCATTTTTGAATTTCCACTTGGAGCTTGTGGAGTTTGAGAGTAGTTTTGATATTGTTGACGATGATTAGAAGTTTCGGCATCTTGAGGCTTTCATTGTTGTTGATAACCTTAATTTTCTCTTTGTTGGTAATCTTGTTTGCCTTGTTGGTAAGGTGGTTGAGGTTGATACCCTTGGTTTTGATTTCCCGCATAATTCACCTCTTCCACAACCGGAGGACAATACCCAATAGGGTGATCTCCCTTACAAAGCTGACAACTTGCCACTTGTTTTTTGTTGGGAATCTCTTGCATTTTGTTAATTTGTTGTGGAAGCTTTGACATTTGTTGCGTCAACAACTCCACTTATTGCAAAAGTAATTTGTTTTGCGCAAGGATCACATTATTTGTTCCCAATTTTATCATTCCCGATTTTTGTTGAGGTGTACCACGGTTGTGATTTCCTTGGTGATCATTCAATGCCATATTATCAATGATGGCTACTGCATCTTCCGCACTCTTTTCCATTAACGATCCACCCACAGTAGCGTCTAACAAAGTTTTGTAAACAGATTGGAGCCCATTTCTAAAGATGTGCGCTTGTGTTAATTCATCAAAAATGTGGCCTTTGAATTTTTGTGACATGGATTTGAACCACTCCCAAGCTTCATTGAAAGATTCATTTCCGCCTTGAGCGAATACCGCAATTGCCGTCTTAGTGTCGCAATTGCGGAAAAAGGGCCGACAGAAAAAAAAAGAGTCGCCACCGGACGTTATTTATCCCAAAGGAGGGAAAGGAAACGATCAAAGAAAACCTAAAAGAACGGGAGAAGACAAGGTCATTGCAACCAAATCTTGGGTTCAAAAGTCGGTTATGCAAGGGGAAGGTATGAGCACCCCTCAGTTCCGTTGTACTCAACGGGATCCATGCTTGTTGTCTATCAAAGGGGGTGAGTTATCTAAAAGCTATTGCCAAATTGGGGAAAAAGAAAAGAAAAGAAAAGACTCGATAGCACATCGTCGCCCTATGCCTACGTATTCCCTCGTGCAATGGGAAAGTCAGAGTCAACGTAGTTCGGAAAATTACGGGTGATGGGGGAAGGTTGCTCGCCAAGACATCACCGTATTATGCGTACGTATCTTCATCTGGCATGAGAAATCAGAGAAAACGTAGTTCGGGTAACTAGAACACTGGTTGGTTAAGTGTTTTTTATGAGTGATGTTAAGTTTCCATTCCAGTAGATAGGGACGATGCGGGTTTACGGTAGAACGGAAAAGCAACGTACTCTTTTCTGAAAATGATTTTGAAACACAATCCTGAAGGATAGAAAAGGTTTGAATTTGGTTTATGGATTTTAAAGAAGTGGATTGAGTTAGTTTGAGACCCACGTTGCACTAAAGACTATGACATATGAGCGAATGCGTCTCATATCGCCCAAAGGGCATACACTAAACACTTTAGACAAGTGAGGAGAAACCCCCCCCCACTCATCATTTCCCATGTACTTAAGGCTCGTAGCGTACAACATTTGTCATTCCTTATTAAGCGTCTTAAAGAAGTTTGAGATGAGAAGAGAAGACACAGGAAAACACTAAAAGGGGAACTGAAAAACCCTAATGTTATCATATACAATGGTCCTAAGGTTAGGATGAAAGAGAAGTCTATCTAATGTTATCATAAAAAAGGATGGACCTAGAGTTGAGATGAAAGGGACTATCCTACTTGTTATCATACAAAGGATTGAAAACCTAGTGCCAATGGGATCATGTGAAAACCTACTCCCATCTTAAAGAGAGGGACTAGGAATCCTATGGGATCATGTGAGCAAGCACAGGTAAACAATATCCAATCCAATCACCAATGGAAATAAAGAAAAAAAAAGAAATATCAAAGAGAGAGAAGAAGAAAGATGAAGAGGAAAGGAAACAAGACCAGAGCCTCAAACATAAAAGTTTAAACCCAAACAAGATGGACAAGCACACCTCAAGTCAACATATCATAGGTGCACCTCAAATCCAAAACACATCCAAAAATGCAGACAAACATCAAAGGCAAAGCAAACCACACAATGCTCAATAAGATGAACCAAACAAGGAAAAATGCAAGGAGCAAGGCAACAAGTAAGCAAATGAACCAAGAGACAAAGTCAAAGGGTATACATCCAATCATGAGTGCTCAAGAGGGATCAATTAAGTTTGACAGTCAAAGTCAAACTTCAAAGTTAATCAGCCATCATCAACAACTACAATTGATGGATCACCAAGGCAAACATTAAAGATCTCAATGGAGTGAGGAGAAATCAAAAGAATCACCTCATAATTGATCAAGATCATTTATTCACAAAAAAAAAAACAAATAAATCCAAAATAAAAAACAAATAAAAAGGAAAAAAACCATAAAAAAAAGGAAAAGAGGAGATCATGGCATGAGTGAAGACTCAAGGGCATCTCCATAGGTCTAAGACCATCATAGGATCATATGAAAATTTCCTCAACATTTTTAAATGCCCAAAAATAATTTTAAACTAATTAAAATCAAGAAAATAAATAAAAAATACATGAAAATACCCACAACAGAAAACAAAAATCCAAGAAAATCACAATAGGTTCAAAACCATCATAGGATCATATGAAAATAATTTCATAATTTGAAATGGCTCAAAAGTATTTTTAAACCAATTAAAATCATGCAAAACAAATAAAAATAAAGAAAAATATAAAACTTCAATATAAAAATGCAAAAAAACATAAATTAGAAAGAGAAAAATAAAATAGAATTTTAGAAAATATTTTGGTATTTTTCTAATAAAAAATGAATTTGCTATGAATTTCTGAAAATAAAATGAATTTAAAAACAAAATAGAAAAAGAAAATAAAACAGAAAAAATAAGATGTGTTGGATCTGAGTTTATTAAATGATGTGTCAGATCCAAAGGTCAGAAAACACACATCCATGGTGGATCTGAGTCAACCTCATCATTTCCAAGCAAAAAGGTCAAAACACACGTGATTAAAACAAGTGGCATGATGGACGGTGAGATAATCACCTTCAACCTCCAGCCACTGAAAAATCCCAGAAATTTGCAGAAAATCGTGCATCTCTCAAAGCATAATCAATGGAGCTCATAGTGGTTTCATCTGATGCGTCTTTTCAAGACGATCTCAACCATATCATTGCACCAAATTTCGTTAAACCACAACTTACTCGATTTGAAAAAAACCAGAACAAGATTCAAACACGAATTTGAAAATTTAGCAACAAAACTCAACTACAACTAAAATCTAACTATACAAACAACATCAGATTAGAGGCCAATTCAAACAATTTCAATTCTGACTTAGAGAGAAACTTCAGCTTTGAAATTCAAATTTTGCAACCATGATGCTCACAATGTAAGAGGCTGAGATGATTCTTCTTGCATTGGATGGAGGGAGATGAAACCTTTGCAATGTGGAAAGAAATTATTGATTTAGCAGCTTGAGTTAAGAGATATGGTGTTGCAAAGTAGCCTCCATGAAAGAAGTGAAAATCATAAAACACTTAGAAAAATTTCAAGTCTTTTAGGGACCAAAAATAGACCAATAATATTTTGATGAAAACCAAGACCTTCCGTGGGTTTTTAGCTCTTCCATGTTGAATCAAAGTTGTAGAGGACATCTTCAAGTTAATTTTAGAAAAATAATAGGCTCAAAATGATGAAAATTGACCAAGTTATGCTCCTTTGAAGTTGACTAAGAAAACCTTCCAAAACTCAAAATGACCTATAATGTCTTCAAACTTTTGATGACCTTCCAAGCATAACTTGATCTTTCCATGCAAAGAGAACTTGTTAGGGATGATGATAAGAGTTCATTAGAAAAAGAACCACCTCAAAATATTGATAGTTGAAGGAGTTATGCTCATTTGATCATAGCATCCACAAATTGATATATTAAGTCAAACACCTTGCATCAAACTTGAATCTCTTGATGATTTCTTGCACAATAAGCCATGATGAACCACATATGATATTGTAATGATGTTGCCTTGAACCACACTTGATGATGAGGGATTTCTAGGTTTGAGAATACCACAAAGTCACAAAGAATACCTTTCTTGAACTTGAAGAAACACCCTTCTTGCTTGAGAAACAAATCATGATACCTTGATCCCCTGCCAAGAAAAAATGCTATGCAAACATGAACATGAAAATATAAAGAAAAATAAGCCAAGAATACAAGAGAAGATGAGCAAATTTTGGGGTGCTACAGCTTCCCCTATTCAAACAACTTGGACCTGAAGGGATGAAAAGCAACCGCTTTCAAACGTTCAAGGTAAAAGATGATTGAATACCAAAAGAAACCAGAAATTTGCAATCTGCGGGGATGCAAACCCAGTGAATACAAACCAAAAGTTAGGATGCAACACGATAAGGATAATAATCCAAAGCGAACAACAGTTAATCAACCAAAAGTTGAAATGAGAGCACCGGATACCAACCAAAAGTTAGGATAGAGCCAAAAGATACCAACCAAGAGTTGGAATGTAAATTACTAACCAAGATTAGGATTATTGGGAATAAAGATTACCAACCAAAAGTTGGGATGAAACACCTAAAGGGTACCAACCAAGAGTTGGAATAACAAATTGGGGATACCAACCAAGAGTTGGGATAACAACCAAAGGATACCAACCAAAGGATACCAACCAAGAGTTGGGATGAAAAATAGTGAATACCAACCAAAAGTTGGGATACTAAATAGCGGGGGATACCAACCAAAAGTTGGAATAACAGTGAATACCAACCAAAAGTTGGGATGCCAAATCCAAAGGACACCAACCAAGAGTTGGGGACAAGAGCTACTAACCAAAAGTTAGGATCGCCATAAAGAAATACCACCAACCAAAAGTTGGTATAATAGCAAATACAAACCAAAAGTTAGGAAATATACTCTGCTGGGAGATCAAAAGGGCACCAACCAAGAGTCAGAATAACCTCACAATAAAAGATGACCATGCCGGAGATTACCAACCAAAAGTTAGGATGAAACAAATACACACGAAGTAGAATCAAAGGACTCACAACCTAGGCAAGAGGCTCTGCTAGGGAAGGAGATATTTAAAAAAACTAACTCCGCCTGGATACAAAAGATGAACACAACCATCAATGACCTGCCTGATTGAAGATAATGAGATCTTAAGTCACACCAGTATCAACTGGAGAAATGCCTAGCCAAAGCGAAACCAGACATGGCTTATGCTTCAGAATGCATATGTTTGAATATGGCGTAATACTCCATACGAAATGGAAATGCTACCGTTTAGGAAGATGCTATGCCAAAATGAAAATGTAAGAGAACACCACCGGAAGGAGTGTTGAAGAGAGAAACTTCAAACTAAAATCTTCCTATAAGAATACCCTGAACGACCTTCATAAACACAAGTCCCCTTGGAGGAGAAAACCACTCCGTTAAGGAATTAAGAATAACCTTCGTTGGAGGGAATAAACCCTGAAACTACCTCTGAAATGTGCCAATGACCATTAGACTTTTTTGGAGATATCGACCACCGCTAGGTTCCCATAAAGGAAATATACAACACCCTATACTTGTGGAGAAAAGTCTAACACATCAACCACGCCATGGGGTTTACCTTACCGTTGAAGAACGTCCTCCACCCTCACCTTGCTGGGGTTAACCATATGTCGCTACTGGCAACATCATTTCTGATTTAATGACGAAACTCTGTGGGTATATAAAAAACTTTGCTATTGGGAGAAAAAGGGCCTTTTACTGAAGCATTATCTGACTGCGTAGCAGAACCTTGACTAGTATAAACCCTCCTGAAGTCTCCTTGACGGGAGCTAAGCAAAACTAGGGCAAATACCTTAACGACCTGCAAACGCCCAACAACAAATAGGGTGCCCTGACTACAAAAGAGTTACCTCGTACATGGTATCGGTCACATAAATTCTCATTTTAAACATGTTTTGTACAGCCCCTAACCTTTTCACATGTAAAAATCTATAAAAAATATACACGCCATTTTTGTAAACGAAAATAGCAAAAGTAAAGAAAAGCAATGAAAAGAACTTTGAGTGAATAATATTGTATTGATTGGAAAAGGCCTGTAAATAGGCAAATTAGAAGTGGATGCAATTCTTGAAAAGAGGAAATTGCGCAAAAAGTAAAAAACAATAAAATACATAAATGCCGGCAATATGGAAACAGACAACCATCATGTGTCGATTCAGCTATGACCCGTATATCCTTGATGCATCACCAATGCTCCTTTTTTCCGAAAAGACTGATTAGACTGACCTTTAACCTTCAGGGCGATCGTGTACCAAGATAAATTCTCAGATCGAACGTATACCGTAGTTTTTTGCTTTTTAATCCTTAACTTTTTCCTGGATCGCCCTTCCGGGTTTTGAATCCACCGGGATATCCTTTTTTTTTTGCCAAAGTCGCCCTTTCAGGATTTCAACTTTGCAGGTTCACTTTTTTTTATTTTCATTTTATCCATAATTCTTGCCCAAACATTTTTTCTTTTTATGGTCCGCCGGGATGCCCTATTTTTGCTTGGACTTTTCCTTTTATGTCCAACGGGTCTATTTTAAGCAAAATATTTTTTTCACTATGTCTGCATTCATAGGGGACGTAAAATCTTCGCCATCCGTAGTTGATAGCAATAAGGCTCTGCCAGAGAAAACATTTCTTACTATGTATGTGCCTTCATAGTTGGGAGTTCAGTTGCCCCTGTGATCTGTTTGTGGAGAGAGGATCCTCTTCAACACCAAGTCGCCTACCTGGAAATGCCTTCTTCATTCTGCTCTGGTATAGTCGTCCATGGGCGATAGCTGCCAATCTATTTTCCTCAATTAAGCTCAAGTGATTAAATCTGGTCTTCACCCATTCTGCTTCATCAAGCTTCACATCAGATAATATCCGTAGAGAGGAATTTCGACTTCTAATGGTAGAACAACTTTCGTACCATATACCAGTGAGAAAGGTGTTTCCCCAGTAGATGTACGCACCGAAGTGCGATAACTATGTAAAGCAAATGGCAACATCTCGTGCCAATCTTTATCAGTCACCACCATTTTCTGCACAATCTTCTTGATATTCTTATTTGCTGCCTTAATAGCACCATTCATTTTTGGATGGTACGGAGAAGAGTTATGGTGTTCAATTTTAAAACCCTGGCACAATTCTTTCATCCTCTTATTGTTTAAATTCGAACCATTGCCAGTAATGATTCATTCTGGTATCCCATATCGGAAGATGAGGTCCTTCTTTATAAAACGGGCTACCACTTACTTCGTGACGTTGGCGAAAGAATTTGCTTCTACCCACTTGGTGAAATAATCAATGGTGACAAGTATGAAACGATGTCCGTTGGAGGCTGTCAGTTCAATCTTCTCAATCATGTCAATGGCCCACATAGCAAAGTGCCAAGGAGATGTCAAAACATTAAGAGGACTCAGTGGCACATGCATCTTATCGACATAAATTTGACACTTGTGGCACTTCCTGTCATACTTAAAACAGTCGAACTCCATGGTCATCCAGTAATATCCTACTCTCAATAGTTTTATAGACATCGCGTGCCCACCGGCATGTGTACCAAAAGAACCTTCATGGACCTCTTCCATTAGAAAGCTTGCTTCATTTTCATCCACACAATGCAACAATACCATATTGAAGTTTCTTTTATACAATACGTCATCTTTGTTTAAGTAGAAATTACCCAAAAGCCTCCTCAGAGTGTTCTTGTCTCTACTTGATACCCCAGGCGGATACTCTTGAGTCTTGAGGAAAAGTTTGATGTCAAAATACCAAGGTTTCCCATCTGGCGCTTTTTCCCCTGCAAATAAAAAAATTGGCCTATCAAGGCGCATGATAGTGATTGTTGGAGCGTCATTCTAAATATTCACTTTATACACTGATGATAACGTTGCCAAAATGTCCGCCATCTGATTTTCAGCCCTTGGTACATGATGAAACTCAACCCTATCAAAGAAAGGCAATAATCTCCTGGCATAGTTCTTGTAAGGTACCAGGTTATCCTGGCGCATCTCCCACTCTCCCTTAATTTGGTTGACGACCAATGCTGAATCACCATACACATCTAAATTCTTGATTCTCAAATGAATAACTTCTTCTAGCCCCATGATGCATGCTTCATATTTAGCCTCATTGTTCGTGCAAGAAAATGTCAATTAGGAAGTGAACGATGTGTGAGAACCGTGAGAAGTTGTAATGATTGCCCCGTTTCCGTTGCCGTACGAATTAATAGCACCATCAAAAACCAATTTCCACTGAGACCCAATTTTCGGACCCTCATCAGGTAGAGGCTCATCACAATCTTTCATCCTTAAAAACATTATATCTTCATCAGGAAATTCAAATCTCATAGGTTGATTATCCTCAATAGGCTATTCAGCCAAATATTCTGACAATACACTCCCCTTGATGGCTTTCTGGGAAACATACTGAATATCGTATTCTATTAAAACCATTTTCCATCTAGCAATTCTTCCAGAAAGTGCCTGCTTCTCAAACACACACTTAATCGGATCCATCTTCGAAATCAACATGGTTGTGTGATTTAACATGTATTGACTCAAGCACTTAGCCGCCCAAGCAAGTGCACAACATATTTTCTCCAGCATTAAATACGTCGACTCACACCCGGTGATCTTTTTACTCAAGTAATAGATGGAATGTTCTTTTATACCTATCTCGTTGTGTTGACCGAGCACACAACCCATTGAATTCTCAAGAACCGTGAGATACATTATCAGGGGTCTCCCCGCAACCAGAGGCGTTAATATTGGAGGTTCCTACAAATATTCTTTTATTTTCTCAAATGCCCTTTGACTGTTTTCGTTCCAGACGTCCGCTTGATCTTTCTTTAACAATTTGAATATTGGTTCACAAATGGTTGTAAGGTGATATATGAACCTTGCAATGTAGTTCAATCTCCCCAGGAAACCACGAACCTCTTTCTCTGTTTTCGGCTCAGGCATTTCTTGTATAGCTTTTATTTTGGAATGATCTACCTCAATTCCTTTTTCACTGATAATGAACCCCAATAGCTTTCCTGACCTCACTACGGAAGTGCACTTATTTGGATTCAACCTCAACCTGAATTTCCTTAACCTCTATAATAACTTCAAAAGATTGACCAAATGTCCTTCTTCCGTCTGTGACTTTGCAATCATGTCATCAACATACACTTCGATCTCATGATGAATCATATCATGAAAGAGAGTCACAATTGCACGTTGGTAAGTTTCCCTTACATTTTTCAATCCAAAAGGCATAACTTTATAGAAAAAAGTCCCCTAAGGTGTGATGAAAGTAGTTTTCTCCATGTCCTCTGGGCACATTTTGATTTGGTTATACCCAGAGAAACTATCCATGAATGAAAACACTGAATATTGAGATGTATTGTCAACCAGAACATCAATACGAGGGATCGGGAAATCATTTTTTGGGCTCGCTCTATTCAAATCTCGATAATCAACGCACATCCTGACCTTTCCATCTTTCTTAGGCACGGGAACAATATTAGCGACCCACAGAGGGTAAGTGGTAACAACAAGGAAACCAGCATCTAAATGCTTCTGAACCACCTCTTTAATCTTGACTGCCATATCAGGTCTGGTTCTCCTTAACTTTTGCTTCACAGGTGGCCATTCTTCTCGAAGAGGTAGATGGTGTACCACAATATTTGTATCCAGCCCAAGCATGTCTTGGTAAGACAAAGCGAATATATATCTATACTCACAGAGCATTTCTACCAAACTTCTCTTGACATCGTCTTCTAATGTAGCCCCAACTCTGACTTCTTTCTTGTCGTCCTCGATACCCAGATTGATAACTTCAATATCCTTCTGATGAGGCAAAATGATCCTTTCCTCCTGCTTGAGTAGTCTGGCCAGTTCCTCGAATAGGTCACAGTCTTCATCAGTCTCTTCTTCGGCTTGATAAATGGGATTATTAAAGTCATACAAAGTCATAGCCAAATCAGGATCGATGGTACCTGAGATGTACAACCTGCATGATTGATGTTTTATGCTGATCATGATATGCAAACAAACACAAAACACATTGCCATCTTTCTGTTTATAAAAGTGTATAAAAATAAAACAAGAAAGACAAAGATCACAAACTTTGAATGCAAAAAGGACATCTTTTATTCATGATAAAGTTAAGTCACTACGCCTTGGGCAGAGTGCAGGACCAAACATAATAAAAGAGATGGGAATTTATGCTCCCGATGTGACTTGTATAACCTCCTCCACAGAGCAGTTGCAAAGCCTTCTCCCGGAGACACATGGATGAATCCAAGCATCCATATCACAATCACTATCTCCTTCGTCCTCCTCAATAGCATTAATCCTGTCATAGATAACGCTGCCACTGGTGAACTGTACTGGTCCTCTATACTTGGGAGAACTTTGAGAAGAGTTGGACGACTTATAACCCAAACCAAACTTGTCTTGCTTGTTAGGAACATTGATAACTTGGCCCCACTTCTGCGAAGAACCATATTCTACAATAACACGGGCCTCGTAAACGAGAACATTGAAATCTCTGGACTTTTGTCTTCTACAGGAGGCCTCTCCTGAATCTGCACCGTTTCAAAAGCCTGACACAACGTCTCATGAATCTCCCCATCTACTTCCACATACTTAAATGATGACAGATGACTGATCATAATATTCTCCTCTCCACAGACTGTAACAACCTTCCCTTCCACCATATACTTCAACTTCTGATACAAAATCGAGGTAACTGCCCCAGCAACATGTATCCAAGATCGGCCAAGCAAACAACTATAGGATGGCTGGATGTCCATGATATAAAAGACTGCATCAAAAACCTCTGGTCCCACCGAAATTGGTAATGTGATCTCACCAAATACCAACCTCCTGGTCCCATCAAATGCCCTTACCACCAAATCACTTGGCGTGCAGATTAAGCCCTGGGTATCTAACTTCAATAATGCTTTCTTCGGTAACACATTAAGTGAGGATCCCATATCAACTAGCACATGGGATAAAACAGTCCCCTGCACTCTATAGATATATGCAGAGTATGGTTATGGTTTCTCTTGACAGGAGTTAAGTCCAATTCAGTGAAGCCCAAACCATTACCAACATTTACATGGGCCACCATTCCTTCCAATTGATTGACATAAATCTCCTGTGGCATAAATTTTGTATTCAAAATCTTCAACAGAGCATTTATGTGTGCCTCTGAGCATAACAACAGTTATAGGATAGAAATTTTAGAAGGTGTCTGATGCAAGTGATCTACGATCTTGTAGTCGCTTTTACGAATGAACCTCATAAATTCTTCAGTTTCTTTAGCCAAAGAGTCTTTTTCCCCTTGTTGTTGAATCTCTTCTTCTACCACAGCCTTCCCCTTTCCCTTATCAACAATATTCTGTGGCGAGGAGAAAATCATGCCGCTTCTTGTGATACCACCAGTACCCACTATGTTCTCCACAGAAGAACCTTCATAAGAAGAACTCACCAATTCTTGCTTCTGGCCGTTACAAAATACTCCGGCCCCGTAATTCCATGGAATGGCCTTAGTGCTCTCATAAGGTACCGGTCCAGGAGTAGTAATAATCACCGGCGCTGGCCTTGCAGGCGCTGAGATATTGATTGTCCGGAATGAGATAGATATAGTAGCAACTTCATCCTTTTCAGTATTCGCTTCATTCTCCTCAATCACCCTATCAAATTGTAAGTAACCCTCGTCGATCATCTTCTAAATTCCTTTCTTCAACAAAACATAACCCCCGGGTCTTTCCTCACAGCTTGAACAATTATCGGAACATCCTGGGAACACTCCCCCTTTCAAAAATTTGACCTTCACAAAGCTCAACGAAGTCTTCAACTCCTCCACATCAGTTATTAAATTTATCTTTTCTCCTTCAATGATAGCATTAGTCCTTGCCACCCTGTAGTATGGCATGAAGTTCTGATTTATATTCGGACTGTCATTGGTAAAATTAATGGCCTTGGAATCAAGAAAATCCTGTACTTTATGCTTAAAAGCTTTGCAGTTATCGATACTGTGACCCGGAGCACCGGAATGGAAATCACACTTGGCATTTGCATCATATCCTGGGGGTGGCACGCCAGTAAGGGGCGCCAAAGTCCTTTTTTGAACCAACTGCAGTTGTAACAAATTTTGTAGTAACTGAGAATATGGCATGGGTGGAGTTTCAAATTGTATGTCAGCCATTCTCTACCTTGCCACGTAAGGACACCGAGTGTTAACTCGTTACTGACGTGCAGCCGGAATAGCCACAGTAGCAACTTGATGTTGTGCTCTTCCCCTATCTCTGTGTGCAATGGCGTTTGTGTCCCTTTCTCTTCTCTTGTGATTGGCAGAATATACTTTCTTCGCTCCTCCGGCAGAAGACCCGCTAGCATTTGAGATCTTCCCCTCTCTACCCGTTCTCCATCCATCACTAATCAAAAAACCCAACAGTCATGCATCCTATTAACTTCTCAAAGTAGACAGATGGTAATGAAGCCATAAACATATCAATTAGTTCTATCTCTACCATGGGAGGTTGAACTCTTGCAGCTAGATGATGCTAGCTCTGGGCGTATTCCTTGAAACTTTCATTGCTCTTTTGTGATAAACTTTGCAATTGCACCCTGTTTGGTGCCATGTCACTATTATATTGGTAATGTCAAGCAAAAGCCTCCGCCAGCTCCTTCCAACTAAAAATGTGAGTCCTTTCTAATCCCATATACTACTCTAGTAATGCTCCGACCAAACTATCCTAGAAGAAGTGCATCAAAAGCTTCTTATCTTCAAAATAAGAAGACATCTTTCTATAACATGCCTGGGTATGTACTTTAGGATAGGTTGTACCTTTGTACTTGTCGAAGTCAGGTACTTTGAATTTGAGGGGAACCTTAACCCCTAGAACAAAGCCAAGATCAACCATATCTAGACCCAAAGAGTTTTGCACTTGAAAGGACCTCATCTTCTTTTCAATTAACTTAAACCTCTTGTCAGCTTCAGACGGTAGCCCACATTCCGTATCCTTCACCGAAAATACGTCATCCTGGTTATCTTCCCACTGAGGACCATTAAGTCCATATACAACACACACATTACCTCCTGCAATATTACTATTCTCGTATGCAACACCTCCGCCCGGAGGAATAACAACAGTAGGACCACTTACTGGAACAGAACCACCTACAGATGGAGGTATAACACCAGACCCTCCATGCACAACTCCTTCTTCATCAACCTGTGCTATCAACGACTGGACCATAGTTTTCAACTGGTCTTGCCCACTGGCGATGTTCAGCATTAATTCCATGAACTGGGCCATACGAGCCCTAACCTCCTGTAACTCAGCTTGCACCTAATCCATGATCCTCTTTTGATTCCTCCTTGTTGAATACCTATGAAAACTGGGTTCTCCAATCCTATAACTATTGAAAATCGAGCAGAAATAAGAACAAGAACCACCAAACACACCTGCTATGCAAATGAAAATGCAGAATGCAAGGATGCAAACATGTACATGTGTTTACAGGAAAATTTCCCCTTTTGATACTAGTTTCCACGAGAATAAGAAATAGCTGAGATGGATAAGAATACTACGAACAAATCAATAAATCAAATAATGTTGAGACAATATGACATAAAAATAAGAAATATCCAAATACATAAGTACTGATCTCATCCAACAGGTCTGGTGATGATCAAAATAGAAGAAAGCAATGCCAGTGCCATATCAATAAACCCTAACAATCGTGCTCCTCACTCCAAGCCAAGGCCTCCATGAGCATTGCCTTTGTATCTGAGTGGTCCGGTTTGGCAACCATTTCTCTGATAAGGACACTCCTTTTGGATATCACCTCCCTGAGATAAAGGAAAAGATCCTCCCAAGCATCTTCACCAAAAGCATCTTCCAACCTGGGTTTCTTTACCTCTGCTTGAATCTTCAGTTCCTCCAAGGCTGATAAAGTATCATAAAGTTTCTGCTCTACCCTGTATCTATGGGAAGATTCCACCCATATCTCTCTCTCCTTGACTTTGATTTGTGTCTTCAACCGGTCAGTCTCAATACGAAGCTGATCCTCCCTTCCTTTGCTGGCAGTCAAAGTATCATTCCATTGCTGGTTGAATTTGGATATCTCCATATAAGCTTTGTCTAAATCCTCCTTCTTATGCTTCAAGATGATACAGGTACTTTTTAGGTATTGACCAATCCGCTCTCGCATTTTGACGTGTTCAGATAATTCTTTCTCCAGGTTGACTAAAGACTCCGATTTCTTCTTAGCCAAGTAAACAACGTTTCCTTTGTCACACTTCAACTGGCTGATCTTTTGTTTCAACTCTTAATTCTCTTTGCGTAATTCTTCCTTTTTTTCCTAAAGCTTGTTATATCTCAGGATGTCAACTGTCGTAGGCTCCTCAATGACTAAGGGATACAGGGGTTCTTTGACACGAAAAGGCAACAACACTTTCTCTACTCTCTTCTGGATCCAATCCAAATAAGGGTCAAAAGCTCTGCAATCACTTTTACCCCAAAGAAAACTTTCCTCTTCTATGAATTATCCCCTAGACTTCCTTTATCTTAGCCAGAGTATCAAAATCATCTACGCCTGTGAAGTACAGAGATTCCTGCACTTCTTCTTCCTTCGTGGGTCCCCTCAAGGCATAACCAAACTGTCTGATAACAAGAGAAGGGTTGTAGTTAATCCCACCTTTTCTCCATATCAGAGGTACATTAGAAAAACTCCCACAGCTAAATATGATCTCCACACCAAGTAGATCTCGATTAAACTAGATAATATCCTTAAATGTCAGGCCCATAAGTCTCTCTGATCACTCAGATGTATCTTTTGTATCAACAAAAGCTCGAATACGAGGAAGATGATCCATGAACCATTTGTGAAATAAGGATGTGCAACAAGAAACATTTTTCCCTCTCCTCTTTTTATTTTTGTAATGCACTGAGTGATACAGATCTCCTAGGAGAGTAGGTACAGTGTTCTTGGAAGAAAAGATGTGAAAAACGTCTATATCGACGAAATCTGGAATGTTGGGAAATAGGACAATACCATATATGCACAATGCTAGAATAGCATGGAAGACTACCCAACGACCTTCCTTAGCAAAATACTGAGCCTTACCCACCAAGAAGGACAAAGGAAAACCAGAGACTCCAATCCTATAGACCATATTACCCACCAGATCAGACTTGCTCAAATATAGAGCAATGGCCAACTTCTCCAGATCAGGTTCCCCCTCAGAATGAAAGAAAAGCATTTCTTCTAAGACCGGAACTCCCATCAGAAAAAAAAATTCCTCCAAAGTAGGAACTAGAACATAATCAGGAAATGTGAAACAACGCAACTTAGGGTCATAAAACTGTAGCAAAGTATGAATAACTCCTTGTTCATAACTTGTGACTTTGTGGACGAAGCTCAGAATCTTCCCATAATCTCTTTTGAAATCTTCCATGACACCAGCACTAGCCATGGAAATAAGACCAAATAAAGGCCTTAACTTTGGTAGCGGAAACTTATAGATGATAATCCTCTTCAATTTAACCTCCATCTCAGCAACCAACCGGATCACTAGAATCAAAAGGAAAATAAGAACCTGAGAACACCCACACATGCTAATGCAAAAATGATTATGCAAATGCAAATAGGGGATCAAGGTATCCAAAACTAGTGTGTTGTTGACTGAGTTGAACCAAGGCTTCACTCTGATAAGAAATCCAGAATACCAGGACACTCAAGATTAAAAGTCTGCTTTGACAGAAGATCGGGTTGGTTGAAAGTCAAGGTTTCCTGCAAAACCCTCCCCACTCACAGGTAGAAACTAGTCTCTGAAGAGGTACGACATCTTATGCAGGTCATCAGTATCATGGACTCTCAGGTTAAGAACGAAGATACGTTCACCATTTCTGGTTTCACATCATGGTCAATCAAGGAGGTCTCAACTAACTTCTCAATGAACGGTCTCCAGAGTCGTTAGTTTTTAGATCCAACACCCCCTCAACTGTCTAAGATGCACATGATAAGATGTCTTCAAAGAAAACCTCGTCTGGACGCGAATTTCATGAGGGCTCGTGCATGCCAAACATGCAAGCCCTCACTACTCTCCACACTAATACTAGGTGTATACTCAAGCCTGGTATTGGGCTTATCTCTTAGTGGAACAACCCACCCAACAACACTGTAACAATAGTATAATATGATAACAGAATAAAGTGATAAAAAAATGCAATAATATACAGCACTAAAGTACATGCATATACACAAATACACACCCAAAAATAAAACAGACAAGCGCTAGGATTGACTCGCATAGGGAACCAAAGTCTCCAGCAGAGTCGCCAGTTGTCGCAATTGCGAAAAAGGGTCAGCAAAAACAAACAGAAGAGTCGCCACCGAATGTTTTTTATCCCAAAGGAGGGAAAGGAATCAATTGAAGAAAACATAAAATGATGAGAGAAGACAAGGTCATCGCAACCAAATCTTGGGTTCAGGAGTCGGTTACGCAAGGGGAAGGTATAAGCACCCCTCACGTCCGTTGTACTCAAGATCCACTGCTAAACCGGGGAAAAAAAGAAAAGAAAAGACTCGATAAGACATTGCTGCCCTATGCCTGTGTATTCCCTCGTGCAATGGGAAAGTCAGAGTCAACAGAGTTCGGAAAACTACGGGTGATGGGGGGAAGGTTGCTCGACAAGACATCGCCATCTTGTTCCTACGTATCCTCATCTGGAATGAGAAATTAGAGCAAACGTAGTTCAGGTAACTAGACCACTGGTTGGTTAAGTGTTTTTTATGAGTGACGTTAAGTTCCCATTCCAGCAGTTAGAGACATTGCCTTTTTGCGGTAAAACGGAAAAGTAACGTACTCTTTTCTGAAAATGATTTTGAAACACAATCCCGAAGGATAAAAAAGGGTTGAATTTGGTTTGTGGGTTTTAAAGAAGTGGATTGAGTTAGTTTGAGACCCACGTTGCACTAAATACTATGACATAGGAGTGAATGCATCACATATCGCCGAAAGGGCATACACTAAACACTCTAGACAAGTAAGGAGAAACCCCCCACTCATCATTCCCCATGTACTTAAGGCTCGTAGCGTACAATGTTTTTCATTCTTTATTTAGTGTCTTAAAGAAGTTTGAGATGAGAAGAGAAGACACTAAAAGGGGAACTGAAAAGCCCTAATGTTATTATACACAATGGTCCTAAGGTTACGATGAAAGGTGTAATATCCCAAATTTTACCCTCAGATTAGCCGATTCATATCGCATGTCATCTCATTTTCGCATCAGCTAACTATTAACGGGTTACATAGTTTATTTCGTTTTGCAGGAACCGCGTCTGGTATACCTTAGCTGTTAAAGGGCAAAATGGTCATTTTCACGTTGCTTGCTGACTGTTTTTTAAGAGGAGTTGTCGCCAGGGTTTTTTGAGTAATCAGAACCTCCACTTCCGAGTTCTTTATTTTCTTTGAAGATAAACAAAATTCACGGTAATTTTGGCATCAGGATCTTTGAGATACGGTAATCAATTCAACAGGCTAAGACTCTGTCGTCAGTGGATTTCCAAGACATTTATTTTGTCATGTGGGTTTGATAATGTTGAGATATTAATTTGGTTTGGTTCAAGTCAATGCAAGGATCTGCTCTGCGGAATTTGGTTTCAACAGGCATTTATTTCTCTGTTTCTTCTGCTACCTGCCATTTAAATTTTAAAAGGGAAGCAATGAATTTATTTCGAATCAAGTCTAGAGTTAATATGCCTGTTTAATTATGATTTTGGCCGAATTAGTTCAAGACATGAGATTTAGTCATCAGAGAGACACATTGAATTTTTCAGTGCAGAGTGTAGCTCTGTTTTTGCCGTAATTGAATTTCTCTGCTTTTTGCTGTTTTACCTCATTCCAGACCCATACCAGTTCTATCATCAGGAAAATATCATGTGGCGCACTCTCGGGTTCACAAAGGGCAAAACGGTGATTTGTTCACATCCGGCCGTCCAGTTGAATTTTGAGCTGTAATTAGGAATTTTGAGTTGTTCGATTTGGTTGGGAGGTTTTAATCGAAAATGGTGTCGGAGTCGGAGTTAATCGGATAATTTGAGCGAATTGGGAATTAATAAAAAATAAAATTTCAGTTCATTTGATCATATTGCATTCTTTTTTATTTTTCGCGGAAGCAATTTTTGTGGTACTGGCATTTCATTTTTAAGCCTGTTGTTGCATTTCATTTTTATCCTATTACGTTTCTACATGATTTCATTTTAATCAAAATATTGTTTACTTCATATTTATTGTTTTAATTTTTTTTTGTAAAGTTTTCTCTCATTTCCATTTTTATTTTAATGCTGTTTGTTCATTTTATTTGTTCATTATTATTATTATTATTATTTTTTTTAGTTTCATTTTGCATATAAAACAAATAAATAAATAAAATTAAAGAATTTTTATTAAATAATAATTATTCTTTATAAAAAATAGTAAAAAAGGAAATCAAAAACAAATATCAATTTACATTTTTTAATTATTATTACATAAAATATCCAAAATAAATTTCTAATTTCATAGTTTTTCCGGTTTCTTCGACTTCGCCTTCGAACTCCCGATTTCGTCTAAACCTGCAAAAAAAAGTAAACAAAACAACAAAAATGTTATCGGTTAGTGTTATCCGACATCCTCAGAATAATATCATCACTGGATGTGTCAGGAGGGTATCGGATTTCTCCGTCTCCGACTCCCGACTCAATTCCGACCCTCAACTAAAACCGGCAGCTCTCTATTCAAATTAAGGCAACTGAGAGAGAGAGAGAGGTATATAAAAAAAAAAGTTCTTTTGTAAAAAAGCTGGTTTGCAAAAAAGTGATTATCCGAAAACGTGCTTTTAGGAAAAGCACTTATTTCAAAAGGTAACTTTTATCCAAACGGGTCACAAACGGATTATCAAAGGAGGTAGAGACCCACACTGATCAAAACCATTTTTCCTGAAAAATCTCCAAGTTAACAGTAACAATAATAGCCAACACAAGAAAGCGCAACAGCCATCGTGAATCGACAAAACCAGAAAACCGTAAATCAAGCCGCAAAGTTCTGCAACAAAATCGCCCAGTATCACAAATCGTTCAAAGCCCACAAACGAGCCATAAAACCCGCAACTCATAACGTAACAGAGGATATAAATCCTCAGATCCAAAGAACAAGAAGGAGAGAGCCGTCATTGAGCAACAAAGCTATAACACGAAAAACACTAACACACAATCACAAAACGGCAGCCGTAGATCATCAGCAAAGGAAACTCATGACGAACAAAGCCTTTTAAACAAAAACAGGGACATCGCCGCAAATCGTGAGTCACCAACCAAAACTGCTAGCCAGCTTCGAACATCATCGGCCGCAAATGAAGCATCTCCACGATCCCCCCGCGTTCGATCGCGTCTCCGGAATCAGAAGGTTCAAGGAGATCTTCATCACCGTCCGCGAAACTCACTGCATGCGACAAGATCCAGTTGTGAAAGCCATAAGCGAACCACCGTTATCGTCCCTACCGCAACTACACGCGATAGACCTGGAGGTAGTGAACTCGTGAAATATCAAAGGTTCACAATTGTGGTTGTTTTTTCTTTTTCAGGTAATATGAAGCTGTGAGGCCAAGATGTTAAAATCATGGGAGCAAAAAAAAGAAGGTGGAGAAGAGGAAAGTATATTATGGAAGAAGAAAGCTCCATGAAAGCTAGATGTGCCGCCGCTGGAGAATGTTGGGTTTAAACCCTAGCTCTCCTTTCACTCATTCTGTTTTGACGACCCTTTAATTTTTGTTTAATTATGTTTGTTTTTTAAAAAAAGTTTTGTTTGGAAATATAGATTAGTTTTGTTCTAAAAAAAATAATAAAAATAAATTAAACTAACGTAACAGTAGGAAGAGAGGGTTGTTCTTCCCTGTTGTTTGATCTTTCCCGGAGTTGTTTTTCTTAAATAATATCAGTTAAAAAAAAAATAAAATAAACAACTAATTTTTTTTATTAAAAGAAATTAATGCTTTCAATAATTAATATTAACATTTTAAAAAGGGAAAAAGGGTCAGGTTAACATTTTGTTACAGTTAGGGCCATTAACTTTCTCCTTACTTTACCGTTCCTTCACTTTATTGTCCTTATTTTATTTTTTTATTATTTTATTTGGTTTATTTGATTCATGTGAAGTAGCTAATAGATAATAATTAAATAGAAACCAGGTTTATTTATTTAGTTGCTAACCGTGGTTCTTAAAATTTTTTTTTACTCAAGACATTTTTTTAATTAATTTAAAAGCATTTTGTAGACAAAAACATTAAAATTAAAATTTCTTTTTCCATTAACATAAAACATCTTTAATTAAGTATGATAAATTTAAAACAAGTTTTCTTTAATTAAATTAGAATAATTTTTTCTTAATAAAAATATTAAAACCGTAAAAAATCATTTTTCTTGTAAATACAAAAGCAATTAACTGTTCCTTTTAATAAAAATTCAGAAAAATAAAGTTTTGATTTAGCCGTTTTATTTTCGTCTAACCTTCAGGAGTTTGTCATTGCAGCTTATTGTCGTTTCATTTATTCGTACTATTTTTTTGGCATGGATGTAATTTATGCGAGGCCATGATCGCAATTTTTTTTTATTTTCGCATTTTGTTTTGGGATTTGTAATTTTCGTGCTTTCTTTACTTTTCGCATTTTAATTCTGCCGTACGATATTTTGCCATGTTTGCATGTTTTACCGTTATTTTCCCTTCCGAAGGATTAGGTCTAAACCGTTTGACCGCCGAGTCAATAGCCTTACCCTTTGACCATTTCTAAACCCTAATTAGCCTAGGCGTCCCGCCGTGGACGAAAATGCCCTTTACCCTAGCTTTTAGGTCAAAGAGTCGCCATACTCTGTTTTAGGGTTTTCTCGCCGTGGAATCCCTAATTTTAACCCTAATTTCAATTCAACATCTCAATGTAGAAATAGGAGTTTCAAGACTCCACGTAAGCGTGTCCTTAAGATACGTTTATTCCCCATTAAAACCTTGACCATAGTCAAGACGTTTCTAACCTCCCTTTCGAGGGGAACTACAATTACTCTGATTCCATTCCCGTCAGGATATGTAGGCACAAGATGCGATGTCTTCCCGAGTAAACTTAAGACTAACCCTTAGGTCTTTTAGGTCACTTTATCCCTTAGCTCAATATATATTAAAGCAGATAATAAATAAAAATAAAAAAACATACAATAAACAAAAGCTTTCTATAGAGTACTACAGAAGTTTAGGATGCTAGTACCTTCCCTAAGCTTAACCAACCCCTTACCTAGGTCTCTCCCCGCATTGTGTTTACGATGCAAAAACAGGTTTTCCCTCTTTTGACCTTTTCCTTCGGATAAATCAAAGAGCGGTTGTGAATCAAGAATTGTGATTCAAACTAATTAATAGTTTGATATCCTATTTCCACCGCAACAGAAAATGGCGACTTCACTAGGGACCCTCCTAATTTCTAAGGGTTGCCCCTATTTTGTTTTATTGTATGATTATTTTCTTTTATTAATTATCTGTATATATTATTGTATATTGTGGGGATATCTTTCTATCGTGAGATAAGTCCTAACCCGGACTTGAGTGACCTTATTATAGGATGGTGAGATATTCGACGAGGCTTGCCGGGAGTGAGTCCCGACCAAGTTGACTCAAGAATCACCGCTCAGTTGAGACCCTGTTGAAAATGGTTCGGTTGATCGAGTTAGTCGTGAAAACTTTTACTATTTTCGATTGGAGTCTGTGATATTGAGGACCGTAGTTACCTTAACACCACCTTAGCCTTATGTAGGACGTAGTGCTGGAACTATGTGGGAGTAGTCCTACAATGGTTGCTATGCGATACTACACTCAAAAGAGGTTCTCTTGAGAATATTATTGACCTCCGAGTCAGTTGGAAAGTTAATAATATCCGAAGGATGGACTGATGACTTTGGGCACTTCTTTAGAACCATTGTTCTGCAGGTACAACTAACCGTAGTACATACCTTATGGGGATGGGTAGACCCTAACTCCTTGCACATACCTTTAACCTAGGACTTGCGAATATATGTGCATTGCATCCATTAAAGCATCACATTACATTACACTTCATGGAATTCGAATCTTATTTATGAATATTGCAGGATTATGGATTACAATAGAAGAAAAACTTTGAAATATACTTTTAAAAGGCCTAAGCTAGATGACTTAAGGAAGCTAGGATCTTTAGTCCAAGATCGAGAAGGATTCTATAACCGGTATGGAAGTTTTTTATCTCTATTAGAATATAAAGTAAACGAGGAACTTCTTTCGGTTTTGCTACAGTTCTACGATCCCGACTACCACTGCTTCACATTTCCCGATTATCAGCTATTACCTACTTTGGAAGAATATTCTCAGCTTGTATGGTTACCTATCCTGGATAAGTCTCCTTTCCCTTTCTTGGAGAAGGACCCTAAAGAACAGGATATTGCTAAAGCCACATGTTTGAAGATATCTGACATTAAGGAGAATATGACTCATAAAGGTGAAATCTTTGGGTTACCTACGAAGTTCCTAATCAAGAGGGCCCAATATTATGCCGATTACTTGAGCATGCCTACCTTTGAGATGATCCTTGCCTTGCTTATCTATGGAGTGCTGCTTTTCCCTAATTTTGAAGGATTTGTGGACCTTAATGCCATCAAGATTTTCATGCAAAGGAACCTAGTACCAACCTTATTGGGTAATACTTATCACTCAGTCCATCTCCGAAACCTCCGTGGTGGAGGGGTGATTACTTGTTGTGTGTCGTTACTGTACAAGTGGTTTATTTCGCACTTGCCTAAGTCTGGTCCTTTTTGGAGTCCCACTCAAGGACGTTGGTCACAAAAGGTTATGGCTTTAACTCACTCTGATATTGATTGGTACAATCGCAGGTACGATGGAATACTAGTCATTGATGGTTGTAGAGACTTCGCTAACATGCCTTTACTCGGTTTTAATGGAGGAATTAGTTACAATCCAGTCCTAACTCGCCGACAGTTAGGGTATCCCTTAAAAGAACCGCCTAAAAGTATCTACGTAGAGAAAATCTTCTTCGAACTCAACAAAGAGCTTCAGGATCAAATTATATCTTCTTGGGGACACTTGCATACAAAAGGTCGAGAAAGTCTGGGTAGGCCAAATTGCATTTCCATGGAGCCCTATCTTCAGTGGGTCCGAGAAAGAGCTGTCAAATTGAAGATGCCCTATCCTCGCCAAGATCCTTTGCCTCCGAGAGAGGAAACGGTTCAGTATTTCATGTCCGAGGCTGAAACATTGAAGATCGAATTGAAAAAAGCTCATCACAAAGCAGAAACATGGAAGGACAAATACCATGTGATGGTCAGCGAGTACGACGAACTTCAGAAACAGCTTCAGTCAAGGAATGAAGAGTTACTCTCCTACAAGAAGAGAAAACTCTACGAGGATTTATTTTCCTCCGATTCTCCGCCTAATCGCCAAAATCATGAATAGTGCTTCCTTAGGGTTCTAGAATTTTAGTTGGTTATTTTCATTGAGACTTTTCTTTTAAGAATATTATTTGTAATCCATGTTTCAATGAATAAATTTTTTTTCGTTATCCCGCAATGCTCGTAAATACTTGAATTCCATGAAGTCATGTCATTCACATTTCGCATCTTTGCATTACATGTGTCTCTCGGTTTCTTATACTCGGTTCTCTCGCCTTCCAGTTTTGTCACCCTGAATCGATACAACACTAGAACTCAAGCTCGAAAAGGATGGAAGAACACGCTCAAGAGATGGATCGTGTTAACAACGAGCTATTAGACCTTCGAGGGAGTGTAGGAACAATCATGGAATTACTCCACGTCATGAATGCAAAAATGGATACTCAGCCTACCGTGGTTTCTGAGATTAACGCTACTGCTGCTGTAGACCCTCCGGTTATTTCTGCGCCAAACCCGTTTCCTTATGGCCTCTCACAAGATTTTCTGCATCCTCCTGTTGTTACATCAGCTCACCAGGTTGTTCCTATTACTACATCAGTTCAACAAGTTGTTCTTGTTATACAGAATGTACAATAAACTGTGCCTTTGGTTTCTGAGCCTCACAAGGTGGTCCCTACTTTCATACAAGCTAATGTCCGCACTCATGTGCAACCTTATCTTAATGAGCCTGTTTATGAAATTCTGGATGATGATGATGGAGGATACCAACCACGTGATAAGCTTCGCGAGGAAGTTGTTACTATTGATAAAACATTGAGAAAGATGGAAGGAGACCAGATCTTTGGTGCTGCTGCTAGAGATATCTGTTTGGTTTCCGGTCTGGTTATTCCGCCAAAGTTCAAAACTCCGAACTTTGACTGCTATGAAGGGACTACTTATCCGAAAAGCCATTTGATAATGTACTACCGCAGGATGGCTGCTCATGTGGAAAATGACAAGTTGATGATTCACTGTTTTCAAGACAGTCCGAAAGGTGCTTCGTCGAAGTGGTATTTAACATTAGACCAGTCTCGCATCAAGTCTTTTCAGGATTTATCTGATGCTTTCATTAAGCATTATAAGTACAACATGGACTTGGCTCCTGACAAGAGACAACTTTTGAGTATGACACAGAAGAGTTCCGAGACCTTTAAGGAGTATGCCCAACGATGGAGAGAGATTGCTTCTCAAGTTGAGCCTCCGTTGACTGACAAGGAACTAGCTAATTGGTTTGTGGACACCGTCCGCCCTGAATTTTTCGAGAGGATGGTGGGTAGTGTAACCACGAATTTTGTTGATATTATTGCTGTTGGAGTAAAAATTGAATTAGCTATGAAAAATGGAAAGATGTCTGGTGGTTCTGGCAGCACGAGTTCAAAGGACCAAACTAAGAAGCCCTCTTTCAATTCTCAGAAAAAGAAGGAAGGAGAGACTCATGTTGTATCCTCTGATAGAAGGGGAAAACACCAATATCCGTATCCGCCACCGTACGCTCAACCTCATGGTTACCCGGTTCAGTATGCTCCGCCTCCCTATGTGGCTGCTGTTGCACCATCTTTTACTCAGCAAGCCCCACAAGCTCCTGCTTATCAGCCTATGCAGCAGGCTCCTGTTTACCCGCCTCCCGCTTATCATCAGCCTCCACCCAACTACCAGCAAGCGCCCAACACTCCTGCTAATCAACAATAGAGGAATCCGACACCTCGCCCAAATGCTCCGAGGAGACAATACAAGCCGTGTCCTTCGATTCCAATGATGTTCACCAAGTTGTACCCTTACCTAGTACAACGAGGTTTGATCACCACCCGAGCTTTGGGACCACCTCCGAATCCTTTGCCAGCCAACTACAATGCTGCCGCTCATTGTTTATTTCATGAGGGTGCGCCAGGCCATGATTTGGAGAACTATTATGCTTTGAAGAATATTGTGAGAGATCTGATGGAAAAGAAGATCTTGTCGTTCGATGATCCATCTCCCAATGTTAAAACCAATCCTCTGCCCACACATGCAAATGTTAATGCTGTTGATGATTCATCTTACGAGAGTTTTATTCATGATGTATCCCAGATTAAGACTCCTCTCAAGGCGTTCCATGCAAAGCTGTTTGAAGTAGGTCTGGTGTTTATTTCCCATGCTGACTGTATAAGTTTTGAAGGAAGTGATAAAGGGTGCGCTACAGTTCAGGAAGATGTTCAGATATTGATGGATGATGGTTTTCTACAAGTAGTTAACAAGGCGAAGGAGGTTGCTGCAATTGAGCCTACTTTCAACTTGCCCGAACCAAGGGGCAGAATGCTAGTGTTTAATCTGCCAACGCCAAAGTCTGTCATGCCAATGTTCAGTATACCGGCTCCTGTCACTCCAACAGTGGACCAACCTAAGCCCTTGATTATCCAGAAGCCGAGTCTGTTTCCATTTAGTGATCCCAAAGCTGTACCTTGGAAGTATGATGTAACCGCGATTGATAAGGAATCTGGGAAGGTCATTCCTAGAGAAGAAGTGAAAGTTGATAGTGAAAATGTGACCAACATAGCTGGGGCAAGCAGGATGACTCGCAGTGGTCGTGTCTACACACCCCGTTTTGATGAGGCTCCGTCCAAGGAAACAACTACCAATACTGCTGTGTCGGATGGAGATAAAGGTAAAGGGGCTGTTATTAATGAGGAAGACGTTGAATTCTTGAGGATAATCAGGAAGAGTGATTATAAAGTTATTGATCAGCTTCACCAGACTCCTTCGAAGATTTCCTTCCTATCCCTGTTATTGAGTTCACCCGCGCATAGAGCCGCTTTGTAGAAGGTCTTGACTCAAGCTCATGTGGCTCAAGACATCACTACCGGCCAGTTTAATAGTGTGATTGCTAATATTACCGCCTGTAATACTCTTAGCTTCAGTAATGAAGAGCTGCTGAAAGAGGGTTTGAATCATAACCGTGCTTTGCATATATTAGTAAAGTGTCAGGAAGATAATTTAGCAAGAGTTCTTGTGGATACTAGTTCTTCGTTGAACGTTCTACCTATGAGGGTTCTTAGCAAGATGGCTTACAAGGATACTGTGGTGAAGCCTACTTCTTTAATTGTCAAGGCTTTTGATGGTTCACGTAGATCGGTGGTTGGAGAAGTTGACCTTCCAATTCTGATAGGTCCACATGTGTTCCAGATCACTTTCCAAGTTATGGACATTAATCCTAATTACAACTGTCTACTAGGAAGACCTTGGATCCATGCCACTGGGGAAGTAACTTCTACCTTGCACCAAAAGATGAAGTTTGTGGTTGATGACAAGCTGGTGATCATACATGGTGAAGAGGATTTAATGGTTAGTAATTTATCATCATTCCGGTATATTGAGGCTGATGAAGAAGCTTTGGAGACTTCTTTCCAAGCACTTGAAATCGCCAATGCTGTTCTAGTGGAAGTCAAAGAAACTGCGGGAGTCCAGAGTAGCCCATCTTTTGCATCGTTGAAGAGTACCAGATCAACAATCGGCAGGGGCATTCTTGAAGGTTGGGGAGAAGTAATCAACGTCAAGGCAAAGACTAATCGCTACGGGTTGGGTTACAAGCCAACTCATGTTGAAGGACGTCCGAAGGTTTTCCAAGAGGTGTTCGTCAGTGGAGGTTATCAGGTCAATGCCATCGGTGACTATGACGAAGGTGAAGATTTGAACAACTTGGTGTTTCAGAGTAATGTAGCATTGAGCAACTGGGAGACCATAGAGATTCCAGTTATTTTTCCATCGTCAAAGTAATTTTTCATTTTTCATTTTGTGTTTTCAAATCCATAGCTCTGCCCAAGGCTATTGGATCACTTTGTAGGGCCACCTTTTCATTTCAAACAATTATTAATAAATGCATTTTGTTCCAGTTCCATCTTGTTTCATTAGCATTTCTTCGTTTTCACCTTTTTAAAATGAAATTGGGAATTTTTTCAAAAACTACAAATTAAAAGCATTTTCATTTTCTCTCGCATTGTCATTGAACATTTAATAAAAATAAGCCTTTCAACATGCAGTGACATTACAACCCTTGTTGAATCCGATGACTCTATTGTCCCTCCTAATTGGGATTCACCCATTTACCAAGCTGAAGATGAGGGTGAAGAAGATTTTGAAGTACCCGCAGAACTGACTAGATTGGTTGAGTATGAGTACACAGAGCTTCAACCACACAAGGAGCAGGTAGATTTGATTAATCTTGGCACAGGTGAAGACAAGAAAGAGGTCAAGATTGGCGCAGTACTTGGGACAGAGGTCAAGCAGAGATTGGTCGAGCTGTTGAAAGATTATGTTGATGTGTTTGCATGGTCGTATCAAGATATGCCCGGTTTAGACACAGATATTGTAGTTCACAAGCTACCACTTAAGCCAGAATGTCCGCCTGTCAAGCAGAAACTTCGAAGAACGAGACCTGACATGCCTTTGAAGATTCGAGATGAGGTTAAGAAACAGTTGGATGCGGGTTTTCTTGCAGTTGCGAAGTATCCTGATTGGGTTGCCAACATTGTTCCCGTGCCCAAAAAGGATGGTAAGGTCAGAATGTGTGTGGATTACAGGGATCTAAACAAGGCTAGCCCAAAAGACTATTTCCCTTTGCCGCATATCGACACACTTGTTGACAATACAACTAGTTTGGCAATTTTCTCATTCATGGATGGTTTCTCTGGTTATAATCAGATCAAGATGGATCCCGCCGACAGAGAAAAGACTACATTCATCACTCCTTGGGGGACCTTCTGTTACAAAGTTATGCCTTTCGATCTGAAGAACGCAGGGGCAACCTATCAGCGTGCTATGACGACTCTCTTTCATGACATGATGCACAAAGAAATTGAAGTGTATGTGGATGATATGATTGCCAAATCTCATGACGAGGAGGAGCATTTGATTCATCTGTTGAAACTGTTCGAACGACTCCGAAAATATCAGTTGAAACTAAATCCTGCTAAGTGCACTTTTGGTGTCAGATCGGGAAAGCTACTTGGTTTCATCGTCAGCCGACGAGGAATCGAGGTAGACCCTGATAAAGTCCGAGCCATTCAAGACATGCCGGCTCCGCAGACCGAAACCCAAGTCAGGGGCTTTCTGGGACGTTTGAACTACATCTCCAAGTTTATATATAACCTGACTGCTACTTGTGAGCCGGTATTCAAGTTGCTTTGCAAAGGTCAGACTGTTGATTGGAATCCAGATTGTCAGCGTGCATTTGAAAAGATCAAGGACTACTTACAAAAGCCTCCTATCTTGATGCCTCCTGTTCATGGAAGACCATTATTTATGTACCTCACTGTTCTTGATAAGTCTATGGGTTGTGTACTTGGGCAACACGATGAGACCGGACGAAAGGAACACACAATATACTATCTGAGCAAGAAGTTTACTGATTGTGAGAACCGATATTCACTGTTGGAGGAGACTTGTTGTGCGCTAGCATGGGCTGCTAGGCGTCTCAGGCAATATATGATGGGTCATACTACCTTGTTGATTTCGAAGATGGACCCAATAAAGTACATTTTCGAAAAGCCTGCTCAGACAGGGAGGCTTGCTCGTTGGCATATGTTGCTGTCGGAATATGACATCTAATACGTACCTCAGAAAGCTATCAAAGGAAGTATATTGTCAGATTATCTTGCAGACCAACCAGTCGGAGATTATGAGCCTCTTAAGTTTGACTTTCCAGACGAAGACATTATGTGGGTAAATGATTTCGACGAGCCAGAGCCAGAGCCCGAGGATGGTCCCGAACCGGGTCTCTAGTGGAAGATGATGTTTGATGGTTCCTCCAATTACAGTGGGCATGGCATAGGCGCCGTTTTGATGAATCCAAAAGGTGGCTATACCCCATTTACAGCAAGGTTAGAGTTTGAGTGCACAAACAATGTCGCCGAATATGAAGCATGCATCCTTGGCCTTGAAGCAGCTATTGATCTCCGGATCAAATTTCTTGAAGTAAGCGGAGATTCAGCGTTGGTTATCTATCAAGTGAAAGGTGAATGGGAAACCAAGAATGAGAAGTTGGTCCCTTACAAAGCCTACATTGTGGAGTTAATTAAGTACTTCGATGAGATCAAGTTCGAACATATTCCGAGGACTGAAAATCATATTGCTGACGCCTTAGCCATGCTAGCATCCATGTGGAAGGTCAAGTTTGTCAATGAAGTGCCACTCATTCGAATCGAGCGTAGAAGGGAACCCGCCCACTGTTTGTTGATTGAAGAAGATGAAATTGATGAAAAGCCTTAGTTTCATGATATCAAGAATTATTTTCTTACGCAAGATTATCCAGCCAATGCTTCTTATCTTGACAAAAGGACATTGGGAAGACTAGCATCTAAGTTCTTCATCAGCAACGACGTACTATACAAACAAAACCACGACATGGTTCTGCTTAGGTGTGTGGATAGACGTGAAGCAGACATGTTACTCTAGGAGATTCATGAAGGGACGTTCGGAACTCATGCCAACGGTTATGCCATGTCCAAGAAACTCTTGAGGGCTGGATATTACTGGTTAGCTATGGAATCCGACTGCATCTGATACGCTAGGAAGTGTCACAAGTGCCAAATCTATGCTGACAAAATGCATGTTCCTCCTTCACCATTGAATGTTCTGACTTCGCCGTGGCCTTTCTCTATGTGGGGCATTGACATGATTGGGGAAATTGAACCAAAAGCTTCCAATGGTCATCGTTTCATTCTCGTCGCTATTGACTACTTCACCAAGTGGGTGGAAGCTGCTTCCTACGCCAATGTGACCAAACAAGTAGTTGCTAGATTCATCAGGAAAGAGATTATCTGCCGTTATGGGGTTCCGAGTCGGATCATCACTGACAATGGTACCAATCTGAATAACAAGTCTATGAAGGAGTTGTGTGATACTTTCAAGATTGCGCATCACAATTCTTCTCCGTACCGTCCTAAGATGAATGGATCTGTGGAAGCTGCGAATAAGAATATCAAGAAGATCCTGCAAAAAATGGTTAAGACTTACAAGGATTGGCATGAAATGTTACCGTTTTCTTTGCATGGATACAGAACCACTGTTCGGACTTCAACCGGGGCAACACCTTTCTCATTGGTATATGGAATAGACGTCGTTCTTTCCATTGAAGTTGAGTTGCCATCTTTAAGGGTGTTGATGGAAGAAAAGTTAGATGAAGCAGATTGGGTTCAAGACAGATATGACCAGCTGAATCTCATTGATGAGAAGCGCCTGACAGATATGTGCCACGGTCAGCTATATCAGAATCGAATGAAGAGAGCTTTTGATAAGAAAGTTCGACCCCGGGAGTTCCGCCAAGGAGAGCTCGTACTTAAGAAAATCCTGCCAATTCACAAAGACATGTGTGGGAAATGGATGCCCAACTATGACGGCCCATTTGTTGTTAAGACAGTCTTCTCTGGAGGATCGCTAATTCTTACTACAATGGACGGTGAAGAGCTCGCCCATCCTGTGAACTTCGATGCAGTCCGAAAATATTATGCCTAAAAGAAACAAAAAGAAAAAAATGCAGCTCGCTAAGTTGAAAACCCGGAAGGGCGGCTTAGGCAAAAATGAACGTCCCGGTGGATTGAAAACCCGAAAGGGCGGTCCAGGCAAAAGTTAGGGACAAAGGCATTTCACTGCATTGGACAACACCGAGCATTGCAGACGCTTTTACAGAAATCCATTCCAAATCCAATCACTCTCTTCAGAAGCAAGGTTGTGGGTAGTCTCAGTCGTCAGGGTCAATAGATCGTTGGATTCAATGTAACCTTTCCCATATCGCCAATTTCAAATTTGTAATTTCCCATGGAGCTATGCCTTTAGCAAGCTACCATTCTTCAATAAAATTTACTTTTTTCTTTTCAACACCTTGGTGCACACTATCTCTATTTTATTTTTGTTATGCAATATGCTGTTGTTAATAATTTGTGAACATGAAAAGTGTTTATCAAAACTAAAATATATTTTCTCAAAAATATAGTTAGAAATGAAAGTTACTTTGACTTATGGAAATTTGTGAAGGATCTATTCGTCTCCAGTAAATCTCATTGTTGCATAAACATTTGTTCATTACTAGCATTTTCCCAGTGTCAGCCCCCAGCGACACTTTAAGCTGACAACACTTTTGGGAGCCATCCGATAAATCCCCAGTGACTCTCAAGACTGCAGAGACATCTCTGGTGCCCCCCAAGTGATATATGTTCTGGAAGACCCATTCTCAGTGGAATCATCTGTTCCTCAGTGAAGTTGCCCCACCTTCCTCAGGGATGTTCCCTAGGAGGTTGCCATGTTCTCCCCAAGCAGTCAAGATACTGTCCCCAAGAATGTCTGTCGATTTCTCCCCAGTAAGCTCAATGAACTCTCCGCAAGGAAATTTGATATGATTTATCCCCAGTCAGACGTGCCTGTTCCTCAGGAAGCCGAGGTATTATTCCCGGAAGTTGCTACGCTATCTCCATGAAGTTGCCTAAATCCACATCTTCCCCACGAAGCGGATATTTATTTTATCCCCGGAAATCTCTTATCCCAAGAGTTCTTTGGCTGATTACGGTTCATGGTAGCAATCCCTCCCGTGAAGTCATGGCATCATATCCCCATACGGAGATGATGGATCCCTAGTTGAAGTCAGGACATCATACTCTCCGGTGAAGTCATATCCCCATGTGGAAGTCATGATATTTTCTCCCCAGGGAAGTTGGAATTTCGAAGCAAGATTTAGTTCTACCATCAACTATTCCTATCCTCTAATAAATGTACTGTTGCAGAAGTCACCGGGTATTCCTGTCGAGATGTTTATTTCATCTCATGTCTCCTCTCTCATCTATTTTGTCAGCATAAGCATAAGCATGAACATTATATACTCATGTTCATTTCATTGTCATACACATGAACATACACATTCGTATACACTTTGGCATACGCATTAGCATTTGCATGCTTGCTATTTGTTGTCATCCTTGTCGTTACCGCCGAGTAACTGGGTTTGTCCGCTCTCTCCAAGTAGATCGTCAGCCCTAAGCATAAAATACCTACTTGTTTACATTTTCCCCACAGAGTTCAACCCTTGTGGACCATGGTTATTTCTGTTACCTTTCCGCGTTAAGATAAGGTAGTCCCCATTCGAGTTCGTTTCCTCAATGGAGTTTTGTTTATCAGTTCTTTCTAGCCCAATTCTAGATCAAATTTCAGTCCCGTCGGTCGTCGAACCTACCTGGACGTGCATTTATTTTGCTCTATCTTTCAAGAAAAGCATTTACAATCCTTTGCAGATATGCGACAGTTCTCGCCCGAGAAGCTTATCCCTACATTACACAACAGACAAGCAACTGTTCCCAGTCGAGGAGCTTATCACCTACCTTACACTTTACAATACACTCTACAATTGATCTTCTCATACAAGGAGCTCATTATTACATTACAGTGATCTAGATGTTTGCCATCATCACAACATTCTTTACAATTTACGTTACCTGCTATCACTCAATGATCTAAATGTTTGCCATCATCACAACTTTCTTTACAATTTACATTACCTGTTACCACCTCTACAAGTAGTTCTCACCTGAGAAGCTTATTATTGTCACCCTTGCAAATAAGCGGCATTTCTCGCCCGAGAAGCTCATCCTATCTTCGTTATGACTTGCAGCAAATGGCCATCTCCATCGAGCAGTTGGGCTTCCATTTTCCTTGTCATCTTGAAGTACGGGGAGGTTTGAGCGGAATCATATTCAGGAGAGCACAGATCTTGAAGTATGAAGAAGTTCGTTTACCCTTTAGTAAAAGAAGGAGAGGAATCATATTCAGGAGAGCACAGATCTTGAAATATGAAGAAGTTCATTTACCCTTTAGTAAAAGAAGGAGCAGAATCATATTCAGGAGAGCACATATCTTGAAGTATGAAGAAGTTCGTTTTACCCTTTAGTAAAAGAAGAAGCTGAATCACATTCAGGAGAGCACAGATCTTGAAGTATGAAGAAGTTTATTTTATCCTTTAGTAAAAGAAGAAACCGAATCATGTCCAGGGAGCACAGACCTGAGACATGGAGAAGTTTATTTTATCAATCAATCTTTTATCGAATTTGGCATTTAAGTCCCTCCCAACGATAAGTGGTAGTTCTCTCTCGAGAAAGCTTATCAGGGCGTTTCCCATTAAAGTCCAGTTATTTTGGCATACAGCCGGTTTGACCCTGTATATTTTCTACGGATTCCCGAATATTCCATTTGATCCTATCACGAAGGAAAGTTTCCAGAAGCTCGGATGTTATTCTTTACTCAATGCTCCAGCTTTCTGTTTACTTAATCCTACAGTTGTGCAGATCCAGTTTTGCTTTTCTACCCTAGAGTATCAGCCGGTCACGCCTGAACCTGTTGATCAGTTACTCTTAGATATTCCCTAGTGGAGGCCGTCTCATCGGTGTCGTCTCCATTGAGGATCCCGTTCTTACTGTTCCCTTGCTAAAAGTGACAATTGGTCGCGTTCGCACCAGTTGGCCATCGCTTTGGAATTCCCCAGTTTCGTGTTGTCTTCCCAGTGCATCGTATTCCCCAGTGTTTTCTCGTAGCGTCTGTCCCCTATGTCGCCGGGTTGTCAGCATCATTGCATATATCATTCCATCCTACGCATCATATCATATTCATGGCATTGTCAGCATTAGTTTGTTCTCGTTTTGTTCATAGCATTGCATATCGCCGCATCTAAGGGCAAAATTTTCGGTTATCTATATTAAAATCCCTTTCACCGTGATTTTCGAGTCTCTGTCACTCAAATCATTCGGTGAAGTTATTTAAATAGGGGCAACTGTAATACCCCAAATTTTACCCTCAGATTAGCCGATTCATATCGCATGTCATCTCATTTTCGCATCAGCTAACTATTAACGGGTTACATAGTTTGTTTCGTTTTGCAGGAACCGCGTCTGGTATACCTTAGCTGTTAAAGGGCAAAATGGTCATTTTCACGTTGCTTGCTGACTGTTTTTTAAGAGGAGTTGTCGCCAGGGTTTTTTGAGTAATCAGAACCTCCGCTTCCGAGTTCTTTATTTTCTTTGAAGATAAACAAAATTCATGGTAATTTTGGCATCAGGATCTTTGAGATACGGTAATCAATTCAACGGGCTAAGACTCTGTCGTCAGTGGATTCCCAAGACATTTATTTTGTCATGTGGGTTTGATAATGTTGAGATATTAATTTGGTTTGGTTCAAGTCAATGCAAGGATCTGCTCTGCGGAATTTGGTTTCAACAGGCATTTATTTCTCTGTTTCTTCTGCTACCTGCCATTTAAATTTTAAAAGGGAAGCAATGAATTTATTTCGACTCAAGTCTAGAGTTAATATGCCTGTTTAATTATGATTTTGGCCGAATTAGTTCAGGACATGAGATTTAGTCATCAAAGAGACACATTGAATTTTTCAGTGCAGAGTGTACCTCTGTTTTTGCCGTAATTAAATTTCTCTGCTTTTTGCTGTTTTAACTCATTCCAGACCCATACCAGTTCTATCATCAGGAAAATATCATGTGGCGCACTCTTGGGTTCACAAAGGGCAAAACGGTCATTTGTTCACATCCGGCCGTCCAGTTGAATTTTGAGTTGTAATTAGGAATTTTGAGTTGCTCGATCTGGTTGGGAGGTTTTAATCGAAAATGGTGTCGGAGTCGGAGTTAATCGGATAATTTGAGCGAATTGGGAATCAATAAAAAATAAAGTTTCATTTCATTTGATCATATTGCGTTCTTTTTTATTTTTCGCGGAAGCAATTTTTGTCGTTCTGGCATTTCATTTTTAAGTTTGTTATTGCATTTCATTTTTATCCTATTAGGTTTCTACATGATTTCATTTTAATCAAAATATTGTTTACTTCATATTTATTTTTTTATTTTTTTTAAGTTTTCTCTCATTTCCATTTTTATTTTAATGTTGTTTGTTCATTTTATTTGTTCATTTTTATTATTATTATTATTTTTTTAGTTTCATTTTGCATATAAAACAAATAAATAAATAAATTTAAAGATTTTTTATTAAATAATAATTATTCTTTATAAAAAATAGTAAAGAAGGAAATCAAAAACAAATATCAATTTACATTTTTTAATTATTATTACATAAAATATCCAAAATAAATTCCTAATTTCTTAGTTTTTCCGGTTTCTTCGACTTCGCCTTCGAACTCCCGATTTCGTCTAAACCTGCAAAAACAAAGTAAACAAAACAACAAAAATGTTATCGGTTAGTGTTATCCGACATCCTCAGAATAATATCATCACTGGATGTGTCGGGAGGGTATCGGATTTCTCCGTCTCCGACTCCCGACTCAATTCCGACCCTCAACTAAAACCGGCAGCTCTCTGTTCAAATGAAGGCAACTAAGAGAGAGAGGTACATAAAGAAAAAGTTCTTTTGTAAAAAAGCTGGTTTTCAAAAAAGTGATTATCAGAAAACGTGCTTTTAGGAAAAGCACTTATTTCAAAAGGTAACTTTTATCCAAACGGGTCACAAACGGATTATCAAATGAGGTAGAGACCCACACAGATCAAAACCATTTTTCCGAAAAAATCTCCAAGGTAACAGTAACAATAATAGCCAACACAAGAAAGCGCAACAGCCATCGTGAATTGACAAAACCAGAAAACCGTAAATCAAGCCGCAAAGTTCTGCAACAAAATCGCCCAGTATCACAAATCGTTCAAAGCCCACAAACGAGCCATAAAACCCGCAAATCATAACGTAACAGAGGATATAAATCCTCAGACCCAAAGAACAAGAAGGAGAGCGCCGTCATCGAGCAACAAAGCTATAACACGAAAAACACTAACAGACAATCACAAAACGAAAGCCGTAGATCATCAGCAAAGGAAAATCACGACGAACAAAGCCTTTTAAACAAAAACAGGGACATCACCGCAAATCGTGAGTCACCAACCAAAACTGCTAGCCAGCTTCGAACATCATCGGCTGCAAACGAAGCATCTCCACGATCCCCCCGCGTTCGATCGCGTCTCCGGAATCAGAAGGTTCAAGGAGATCTTCATCATCGTCCGCGAAACTCACTGCATGCGACAAGATCCAGTTGTGAAAGCCATAAGCGAACCACCGTTATCGTCCCTACCGCAACTACACGCGATAGACCTGGAGGTAGTGAACTCGTGAAATATCAAAGGTTCACAATTGTGGTTGTTTTTTCTTTTTCAGGTAATATGAAGCTGTGAGGCCAAGATGTTAAAATCATGGGAGCAAAAAAAAGAAGGTGGATAAGAGGAAAGTATATTATGGAAGAAGAAAGCTCCATGAAAGCTAGATGTGCCGCCGCTGGAGAATGTTGGGTTTAAACCCTAGCTCTCCTTTCATCATTCTGTTTTTACGACCCTTTAATTTTTGTTTAATTATGTTTGTTTTTTAAAAAAAGTTTTGTTTGGAAATATAGATTAGTTTTGTTCTAAAAAAAATAACAAAAATAAATTAAACTAACGTAACAGTGGGAAGAGAGGGTTGTTCTTCCCTGTTGTTTGATCTTTCCCGGAGTTGTTTTTCTTAAATAATATCAGTTTTAAAAAAAATAAAATAAACAACTAATTTTTTTTATTAAAAGAAATTAATGCTTTCAATAATTAATATTAACATTTTAAAAAGGGAAAAAGGGTCAGGTTAACATTTTGTTACAGTTAGGGCCATTAACTTTCTCCTTACTTTACCGTTCCTTCACTTTATTGTCCTTATTTTATTTTTTTATTTTTTTATTTGGTTTATTTGATTCATGTGAAGTAGCTAATAGGTAATAATTAAATAGAAACCAGGTTTATTTATTTAGTTGCTAACCGTGGTTCTTAAATTTTTTTTTACTCGACATTTTTTTAATTAATTTAAAAGCATTTTGTAGACAAAAACATTAAAATTAAAATTTCTTTTTTCATTAACATAAAACATCTTTAATTAAGTATGATAAAATTAAAACAAGTTTTCTTTAATTAAATTAGAATAATTTTTTCTTAATAAAAATATTAAAACCATAAAAAGTCATTTTTCTTGTAAATACAAAAGCAATTAACTGTTCCTTTTAATAAAAATTCAGAAAAATAAAGTTTTGATTTAGCCGTTTTATTTTCGTCTAACCTTCAGGAGTTTGTCATTGCAGCTTATTGTCGTTTCATTTATCCGTACTATTTTTTTGGCATGGATGTAATTTATGCGAGGCCATGATCGCAGTTTTTTTTTATTTTCGCATTTTGTTTTGGGATTTGTAATTTTCGCGCTTTCTTTACTTTTCGCATTTTAATTCTGTCGTACGATATTTTGCCATGTTTGCATGTTTTACCGTTATTTTCCCTTCCGAAGGATTAGGTCTAAACCGTTTGACCGCCGAGTCAATAGCCTTACCCTTTGACCATTTCTAAACCCTAATTAGCCTAGGCGTCCCGCCGTGGACGAAAATGCCCTTTACCCTAGCTTTTAGGTTAAATAGTCGCCATACTCTGTTTTAGGGTTTTCTCGCCGTGGAATCCCTAATTTTAACCCTAATTTCAATTCAACGTCTCAACGTAGAAATAGGAGTTTCAAGACTCCACGTAAGCGTGTCCTTAAGATACGTTTATTCCCCATTAAAACCTTGACCATAGTCAAGACGTTTCTAACCTCCCTTTCGAGGGGAACTACAATTACTCTGATTCCATTCCTGTCAGGATATGTAGGCACAAGATGCGATGTCTTCCCGAGTAAACTTAGGACTAACCCTTAGGTCTTTTAGGTCACTCTATCCCTTAGCTCAATATATATTAAAGCTGATAATAAATAAAAATAAAAAACATACAATAAACAAAAGGTTCCTATAGAGTACTACAGAAGTTTAGGGTGCTAGTACCTTCCCTAAGCTTAACCAACCCCTTACCTAGGTCTCTCCCCGCATTGTGTTTACGATGCAAAAACAGGTTTCCCCTCTTTTGACCTTTTCCTTCGGATAAATCAAAGAGCGGTTGTGAATCAAGAATTGTGATTCAAACTAATTAATAGTTTGATATCCTATTTCCACCGCAACAGAAAATGGCGACTTCACTGGGGACCCTCCTAATTTCTAAGGGTTGCCCCTATTTTTTTTTTATTGTATGATTACTTTCTTTTATTAATTATCTGTATATATTATTGTATATTGTGGGGATATCTTTCTATCGTGAGATAAGTCCTAACCCGGACTTGAGTGACCTTATTATAGGATGGTGAGATATTCGACGAGGCTTGCCGGGAGTGAGTCCCGACCAAGTTGACTTGAGAATAACCGCTCAGTTGAGACCCTGTCGAAAATGGTTCGGTTGATCGAGTTAGTCGTGAAAACTTTTACTATTTTCCCTCGTTTGACCTTTTCCTTCGGATAAATCAAAGAGCGGTTGTGAATCAAGAATTGTGATTCAAACTAATTAATAGTTTGATATCCTATTTCCACCGCAACAAAGGGAAGTCTACCTAATGTTATCATATAAAGGATGGACATAGAGTTGAGATGAAAGGAACTATCCTACTTGTTATCATACAAAGGATTTAAATCCTAGTGTCTCTCCTACTCCCATCTTAAAGAGAGGGACTAGGAATCCTAAGGGATCATGTGAGCAAGCACAACTAAACAATATCCAATTCAATCACCAATGGAAATAAAGATAAAAGAAGTTTCAAAGAGAGAAGAAGAAAGATAAAGAGGAAAGGTAACAAGAATAGAGCCTTAAAAACAAAAGGTTAAACCTAAATAAGATGGACAAGCACACCTCAAGTCAACATATCATAGGTGCACCTCAAATCCAAAACACATTCAGAAATGCAGACAAACATCAAAGGTAAAGCAAACCACACAATGCTCAATCAGATGAACCAAACAAGGAACAAAGCAAGGAGCAAGGCAACAAGTAAGCAAATGAACCAAGAGACAAAGTCAAAGGGTATACATCCAATCATGAGTGCTCAAGAGGGATCACTTAAGTTTGACAGTGAAAAGTTAAATTTCAAAGTGAGTCAACCATCATCAACAACTACAACTGATGGATCACCAAGGCAAACATCAAAGATCCCAATGGAGTGAGGAGAAATCAAAAGAATCACCTCATAATGGATCAAGATCATTTATTCACCGGAAAAAAAATCCAAAATAAAAAACAAATAAAAAGGTAGAAAAACCTTTAAAAAAAAAGGAAAAGAGGAGATCGAGGCATGAGTGGAGACTCAAGGGCATCACCATAGGTCTAGTACCATCATTGGATGATATAAAAATTTCCTCAATATTTTTAAATGCCCAAAAATAATTTTAAACTAATTAAAATCCAGCAAATAAATCAAAGATACATGAAAATACCCAAAACAGAAAACAAAAATCCAAGAAAATCACCATAGGTTCAAAACAATCATAGGATCATATGAAACTAATTTCTTAAATTTAAATGGCTCAAAAGTATTTTTAAACCAATTAAAATCATGCAAAACAAATAAAAATAAAGAAAAATACAAAAATGAAAAATAAAAATGCAGAAAAATATAAATTAGAAAGAGAAAAATAAAAGAGAATATTAGAAAATATTTTGGTATTTTTTAGATAAAAAATGAATTTATTATGATATTCTAAAAATAAAATGAATTTAAAAACAAAATAGAAAAAGAGAATAAAACAGAAAAAACAAGATGTGTTGGATCTGAGTTCATTAAATGACGCGTCAGATCCAAAGGCCAGAAAGCACGCATCCACGGTGGATCTGAGCCAACCTCATCATTTCCAAGCAAAAAGGTCGAAACACACAGGATTAAAACAAGTGGCATGATGGACGGTGAGATCATCAGCTTAAACCTTCAGCCACTAAAAAAATCCCAGAGATTTGCAGAAAATCATGCATCTCTCAAACCATAACCAATGAAGCTCATAGTGGTTTCATCTAATGCGTCTTTTCAAGACGATATCAACCATATCATCGCGCCAAAATTTGTTAAATCACAGCTTACTCGATTTGAAAAAACCAGAACAAGATTCAAACACGAATTTGAAAATTTAGCAACAAAACTCAACTACAACTAAAATCTAACTATACAAACAACATCAGCATGTCAAGGGCTACATTTTAACAACAAATTTGAATCAAAATTGTTGAGAATTATACCTGTTGAAGCTCAACTTTGAAGCTCTGGAAATGGAGTTCCCTAGCTTGATTCAGGCCATGATTCTTCAAGCTCTTGATCTGGTTAGCTTCATTGAATGTTGGTGAAGCTAACTAAATGGGGAATTTGAGTGTTTAAGGTGTGGAAATGGAAATTCAAAGTTCAAGCTCAAAAGATCAAATGGGATCTTGGCAGAGTGGTTTTGGCTATCAAAAGCTTGTGGAAATGAGTGGAAATGACTCCCTATTTATAGGAGAAGCTTTCTGAATCAAAATGGAAGGTGAATGATGTGATTTTCAACAAATTCGTGCACACATGTAGTATGAGCAAAGTGTGACTTGAAAGTGGTCAAAACTCACTCAAACCTTGCATTTCAAGGCTCTAATCAACCTAGGAAAGTTTGTTAATTATGTTTAGATTGAATTTGTGGCTTAATTTGGTGGTTAGAGGCCAATTCAAACAATTTCAATTCTGACTTAGAGAGAAACTTCAGCTTTGAAATTCAAATTTTGCAACCATGATGCTTGTAACGCCCCATATTGCTTTTTAGGATTACCGACTGACCCCACAAACCAACACGGGTCTTTTCAGCATGCTTTATCCTCAATCACACGCTTTCTAGGAAACTTCCCAGAAGGTCACCCATCCCAGAATTTCTCCAAGTCAAGCACGCTTAGTTGTGGAGTTCTTATGAACGGGCTACCGAAAAGAAGATGCATCTTGTTGGTATAGGTAGTACCAATTAATCCTTATAAGCCTTCATTCAACCATGCAGTCTCATACCTGCATAGCCTCAGGATCCCTCTCATTCGAATGTGAATTCGGTTTTCCCCTAGAAGCTGCTAGGAGTGTCTCATTGTCATGCCTCATGACACCGACAACCACTCCCTCGCCCACGGGTGTTACATGTAACCACCGTCCTCTTTCACCTCAGGTGTTACATGCCCACCAGCTTCCGCTTGGTTCGTCCCCGAACCACATCGTACTGGGAGAGGTATGGCTCTGATACCATTTGTAACGCCCCATATTGCTTTTTAGGATTACCGACTGACCCCACAAACCAACACGGGTCTTTTCAACATGCTTTGTCCTCAATCACACGCTTTCTAGGAAACTTCCCAGAAGGCCACCCATCCCAGAATTGCTCCAAGTCAAGCACGCTTAACTGTGGAGTTCTTATGAACGGGCTACCGAAAAGAAGATGCATCTTGTTGGTATAGGTAGTACCAATTAATCCTTATAAGCCTTCATTCAACCATGCAGTCTCATACCTGCATAGCCTCAGGATCCCTCTCATTCGGATGTGAATTCGGTCTCATTGTCATGCCTCATGACACCGACAACCACTCCCTCGCCCACGGGTGTTACATGTAACCACCGTCCTCTTTCACCTCAGGTGTTACATGCCCACCAGCTTCCGCTTGGTTCGTCCCCGAACCACATCGTACTGGGAGAGGTATGGCTCTGATACCATTTGTAACGCCCCATATTGCTTTTTAGGATTACCGACTTACCCCACAAACCAACACGGGTCTTTTCAGCATGCTTTGTCCTCAATCACACGCTTTCTAGGAAACTTCCCAGAAGGTCACCCATCCCAGAATTGCTCCAAGTCAAGCACGCTTAACTGTGGAGTTCTTATGAACGGGCTACCGAAAAGAAGATGCATATTGTTGGTATAGGTAGTACCAATTAATCCTTATAAGCCTTCATTCAACCATGCAGTCCCATACCTGCATAGCCTCAGGATCCCTCTCATTCGGATGTGAATTCGGTTTTCCCCCAGAAGCTGCTAGGAGTGTCTCATTGTCATGCCTCATGACACCGACAACCACTCCCTCGCCCACGGGTGTTACATGTAACCACCGTCCTCTTTCACCTTAGGTGTTACATAGGGGGCCCATCCTCCGGAATAGTTTCAACGTGTGAAAAATTGTGGTCATTGTTGCCATTCCCATTAGTCCGCGTCAGCAGCGGTTGTACCAAAGTCTGGAGGCTCTCCTGGCCCTTAGCAATGTTCTTCATTGCTTGCATGAACAGATTCAGCTTCTCGCAGATTTCCTGCATCTCCACTTGGACTTGATCCATTATTCTCTTGCAGTTGTTTCGGGTTGAGTAGCAGTGGACTTTTTGTTCGTCAATCCTGGAAAACCTGGAGATGCAGGAAATGAGATACAAGTTCAACAAGTAACTAGCAATGCAAAATGGATATGCAGATGCAATATATGTCTGTGTGTTAGGGAGATCAACCCCTGGTTCTAGGGCCAAAGTGCCAGTGCAGTGATAGTTATAGTAATAAGAAGCTCGAAACCCAATCATAGAAAACATCTCATATATTGCGGAAAAGCCCATCAAGTCAGGAATACAATATTACTGATTGTACAATAGGAAGGCATGACCTCAACCAACAATCCTGGTGATGGCCAGCACAATGCAAATAAAGCATACACATCAATACATGAGATAATCAAGTGCGACCATATGCCTGGTACTCCTCTAGTAATCTCTTAGTCTTGGGATGATTTGGCTGAGCAAGCAACCCTTCGACGAACGAGTCTCTTTGCCTGATAACACGCTGGAGATCACCAACGGATTCCTCCCAAACACCTTCCCCAAAGCAATATTCTAGCTTTCGTTTCTGGGATGCAGACTCTTTCTTGCGCTTGATAACTTTGTTCAAGGCATTCTGGACATCATACCTCTGCGTAACCTCTTCTTCCAACCTCTTCCGGCTAGCTTTCAACTGACTTTCCAGCTCAGAGATCTGCAGCTTCAGTTTGTCTTCTCTTTCCTTATTGCCAGTCAGCATGGCGTTCCAGGTTTTGTTGAATGCAGAGATCTCCCGGTAGGCTATATCAAGTGCTTTCTTCTTAGACTCCAGCATATCATGAGAGCTCTTGAAATCTATCCCCAAACGTTCCCGCTTCTTTCGTTGTTCAGTCAGTTCCGTGCCTAGTTGATTCACCAACTTCGTTTGCTGCTCGAAGGAATATACAGCCTCATTCCTTTCGCTCCTGAGTTGCACTAACTCTTCCTCCAACTTCTCGTTGGCTTTCATTAGCTCTTCTTTCTCCTTCACAACCTGTTCATACCTCTCAATAGGCACAGTAGTTGGCTCCTCAATCACGAGGGAGCAGGAGGTAATACTGCAGGAAACGACATCCGCACCTGCTTTGCTCTATCTTGGATCCAGACTTTGTACGGGGGATAGGCTTGACAATCATTTTTACCCAACAATGGCTTACCCCTTCTGTTGATGTTATTCCAAGCATGCTGAAGATTGGACAATAGTTCTCCCTTCAAATCACCTATGAAGTACAGAGATTCCTGCACTTCCTCCTCTTTTGGCGGGCTTTTCAAAGCATACCCGAATTGCCTGATCAACAATGAAGGATTGTAGTTAATACACCCTTTTCTCCCCATCAGAGGAACGTTAGGATATCCGGCGCAGCTGTAGATGATCACAGACCCCAGCAAATCTTCATTAAACCAGACAAGGTCTTCTGAAGAAAGTCTCATCAGATGCTCAGACCAATCCACCGCATCTGCGGACTCAGCGAAGATACCCTTCTTGGGAAGATGACTCTCAAACCACATATACAGCAAAGGCCCACAACAAGAGACATTATTGCCCCTCCTGTTCTCGTTCTTATAATGCAGTGAGTGATAGAAATATCCAATCAAAGTAGGCACAGGATTGCCTGAAGCAAACATATAGAACGCATCCAGATCAACAAAGTCAGGCAAGTTCGAGAACAGTACAATGTCGTAGATACACAGAGCAAGAATAGAATTAAACATAGTCCAACATCCACTCTTGGCATACTCTTGTGCTTTCCCAACTAGGAATTTGAGAGAAAAACCAGGCACTCCATTCTACAAGGTTAACAGCAACTCTGAGGAGTCTAAATGCAAGGCAACAGCCAAATCCTCCAGCTTGGGCTCAGCATCCATATGAATGAAGGGTACCCTGTTCTGAATGTTCAACTCTAAGATCTCGGCATATTCTTCCATGGTCGGGGCCAGAATGAAGTCCGGGAAAGTAAAACACCTCAGCGGGGGATCATAGAACTGCATTAGCGTGTACAATCCGTTACGCTCGTGCATGGATGGTTTATAAACCAATCTAAGTAACTTCCCATAGCTCTTCCTGAAGCTTCTCTTCACATCATCATCAGCTAGAGATATCAAACCAAGGAAAGAAGAAACATCCGGAGTAGGCAACCTGTACGCCACAATCTTCTTCAGAATATCCATAATATCGGCAGACAGAAATCCGGGCAACTAGAATTAGAAATATGAAAATGCACCTGCAGCACAGACACACGTTAATGATATGCAAAATGAGTATGCAACAATGCAATATGCAACATGCAACAGGGATCAAGTGCACATGGCTGGGAAGCCCAATCCACCATGCTGGTCTCAAATAGACCCACAAACTGCTCAAAACCTGGTCTCAAAAGATCAACCGCAATGCTCCAACCTGGTCTCAACAGACCCAATAACATTGTCCTCAAACACCACTGAACCTCAATCAAGAAAACCGGTAATCTGGAGGTCAAGTTACCTGCATGCCCCAATCCCTCTCACAGGTGGGTGTCCTATCAACTGACTCAAGGTACGACATCCTATGTGGTCGTCGGTGTCACAGACTTTCAAGACTGATGATACGATACCTAGAAGGTGTGGCATCATCATGTCCTGAAGAGGCCTCACTTAGCCAACTTCCAAATGATCGGTCCCCGGAGTCGACAATCCAACTAACCAACAACCCCTCAACCCAAAGGGTTGAAAAAGAAGTCAACCAGAAGAACCTCGTTCGAGCGTGGATTTTGCGGGACACTGGTACATGCAAAGCATGCACGCGCCCACTACTTTCCACAACTAATTCTAGGTGCACTCAAGCCCAGGTCCGACTTATCTCTCAATAGATCACCCCATCCCCACAACAGCAATAACAATATAAAGCTGACAATAAAAAGCGGAAAGTAAAGGCAGAAATATAAATCCATACAAAACCCACGACGGGAAAACAAGCGCTAGGACTAACTCGCGTAGGGAACTGTTGGAGTCCCTAGCAGAGTCGCCAGCTGTCGCTACTGCGAAAATCGGCGCCGGCTATGACAGAAGAGTCGCCACCGTGCGTTATTTATCCCAACAGGAGGGAAAGGAAATGCTCAGAGTAAACCTAACGCAAAGACGGGAAAGGAATGGTCATCGCAACCAAATCCTGGATTCGGGAGTCGATTACGCAAGGGGAAGGTATTAGCACCCCTCACGTTCGTCGTACTCGACGGGATCCACGCTTGTTTTCTAGTACGGATTGTTATTCTATCTACTCTACAGGTCTGGGGTTGAAAAGAAAATAGAATGGCTCGGCAAAGTATCGCACTTTATGCCTACGTATTCCCGCCTGGAACGAGAAATCAGAGTCAACGTAGTTCGCCTACCTACGGGAAAAGAGGGGAAGGTTGCTCGCTAGGATACGACATCCTATGCCTACGTACTTTCATACAGCATGAAAGATCAGAGCAAATGTAGTTCGGGCTACGGAAGACACAAGCTTGTCTGACTGTTTTTATTACCTTCAAAAGGGGTTTTTCTTGATTAAGAGTCCAAGCGGACAAAAATGACACTTTGATGTTTGTTTTGAATCTTTTACGCAAGAAGTGTTTTTTAGATGTTTGAAATATTATTGTGTTTTTGAATTGTTTCAAGATGAGAAGAGAAAAGACGCTCTAGAAAGCCTAAGGTTGAAAAGGGGAGGCAAAACTACCCTAAAGTTGTCATGCATGGATAAGAACCTAATGTCTGTCATGTTTCTCTCTTGCACAGAGGGAAACAGAGATCCTAGGGGATAAACAGAAAAGAAACAGATATATACAGTAAACAGTAAACATGCATGCAATGCAGCAATGCAAGCGAGGCAAGGGAGTCCCACTCAACCTCGAACCTGGGAAAATAATAGGCAAAGTGAAACAGCTTCACTTCAAACCTAAGGGGTAAGCTGAACAAGCCAACAAACAATACAGAAAAAGAAATAAAACCCAACACCAGCTCTGACAGCAACACCAGCTCCTACAGTAAGCAGCTCAAAGAGCAACATCTCTGACAGCTACAGTTGATTAACAGCAAAGGGTTAACAGTAACAACTTCAAGTAAGACCCCATCTTCACTTTTCAATGATCCCCAAGCTTTAGATAAGCTCCTGTCTCCAAAAATCTCCAAACTCTGGCAAGCACTGAACCCCAACCAGTAGACAGCTTCAAACAGCCGCAAAACCCTAGCTTCAACAGACAACTCTCTTTGACAGGCACAGGCTTTATCTTCAATGAACTTCATTCTTCTATAGGTTCCCATCTTCAATGCCACCACTCCAAAAGAGAATCAATTACCAGATTAAGTTAAAATGCTAAACAGCTTATTGACAACCAAAGGAAGCCTATAAGCACTTAGCATTGTAGGGGAGAGGTTCCCCCAAAGTTCTACTTCTAAAGTATGTCACTTATCCCTCCAAAGGAAGGATTTGAATACTTTAAAAGGACTTTATGTCATAGAGAGGAATAGAAGCACTAGATACTTTCTATGTTTGCAAGAAGAAAACAATCTAATATAAAGCTCTCCCTATATTTCCTATCTCTTAATCCCCCTCAAAGAGAAGAAACTTCATACTCCAAGCTCCATCATTTGTCTCCAATCATCTCCAATGTCTTCATAAGCTTCAACAAGCAAAACTCATGCCCCAAGCCCAATTGAAATAACCCAAACCAAACAAACAAGCAAAATACCCAAGAGGGAAAACACACAATCACCACTCAAATTGCAAAAATCAAGTAAAATAGTAATACTCATTAAAAAAGTCCTAGATTAATTTCTAAGGAAACCTAACTATATACCCTATACCCCACATAAACCCCAAGGCCTAAATCAAACCCGAGGTCCCCAAACTATGCCCTAAACTACACCTAAGTGTTGTCAAACCCTAATTCTGATACCTCTCCTATCTACCTCTCAAATTAATCTAATTTTTAGTCACAAAAATATGACAAAATTCCTAAGGGTACATGCTTCCCTAATCTAATCAACCTCACAAGAATCAATCAAAAATCATGCACCAGTCTCTCATGCTAAATTCAGAAAAATGAAGTACTAAACAAATGTAAAATAAAAGCAATAATATTGTAAAATAAACCAAAAAATATAAAATGCATGAAATTAATATTTTTTAGTTTCATAATTTTCTAGAAGTCCTAAGGGAACCAGGGAAAAAAATCCCATCCTAAAATGATTATTTTTCAAATTGTTATGAATTATTTACTAACCTATATGCAAACATGAAATAAAAGGAAAATCAGCTAAAAATAATAAACTGGCGTGGTGAATAGCAATTAATTCGCACGTTATATCCAATTGGGCTCCAGATGGGGGTGTAAAAATGAAAGCGTGCGTTAGGCCCATTACTACTCAAAAAACAAATGAAAAAAAAAAGAAAGAAAAAGGAAAATGCTCGGGATGAATAGCAATTAAAACAAGTGTTAATCCTAGTGGGCTTTCAACCTGGGGTGTCAATAGCACAAAGTGACTTAAGTCCAATGCACTCAGTTAAGTGAAACGGAGCGTTTAGCTCCTTTAGAGTTCCTTCACAAATTCTCATTCGCTCGTGGCCGTTGGATATGGATTTGGTCAATGGTCTTCTCATCATCCTAGGGTTATTAGTTCATCTTCCTCATTTGAAAGTGGGAGGGAAAGAAAAGCCATGGATAAACAGAGCTCCATACTTCATCTTCTCCATTCGTATTCTTCTAATATCTCACCAAAACTCAAACCTAAACATTCTATCCTACTCGCTTTTTCAGCAGCAATCCAACCATGTCAACCAATTGTATTGGAATCTTCTCCTTCTCAAAACACGAATGGTAGTTCAGAAAATGCTCAAACAAAAATTCTCACCAAACCTAAAATTGAAAGGTTTAACATCATCACCACCTAACATTGAGTTAATTCCACTATCTAACTAGGTTTAATCCTCAAGAATCATCAAGATATGGCCATGAACAGAAATGGTGCTCAACCTAATTTTGTCTCTAAATCGTGAAAATTGTTGCCAGAAAGTTCCTAGCCACAATCTACAATGAGTTTAACCATCTAAAACCTAAAGAATCTACATGAATTATGCTACATGGTGAAGTTTACATACCTGCAAATTTTGGATGAACAGAACGATGAAAGCTTCAAATCAAGCTTCAAGATCTTCCAGATACCTTCACTAACACCAGATGGAACTTCTGTATGCAACAATTTGGATTGAATCTTCTTGAATCACCAGATGCGATTCTGAGTTGCAAGCTATGAACTCCAAATGCTATCTCACGATTCTTCACTAATCTTGACCAACAATCTATCTGGAATCACTCACACACTCAAGAGGAAACTTCTGAAAGCAAGAAATTGGATTGAAATCGATCAAATTGTTATAACCGTTTGTGATTTGCAAACTGAAAATTCAGAAACCAATCTCTCCAATCTCTCTCAATTTACACCAACCCATGCTCTGAATCAATCACAAACCTTATATAGAACTTGTAGGAATGCTCTAGAAACTTCAGGAATGATCTATGTGAGATATCCAATATCTCTTGCATTTGAAATTATCATCTCATGCTTGTATTGTGGCAGCTGAGTTCTAGCTTGTTGTAACACTTGATTTTGACCCAAATTCTCCTCAAATGACAAATTGAATGGATTGGCAAGGGTTAAGGCCTTGATTATGCTCTAAAGAATGGTTTTGCATATGTTACTTATGATGTAAGAAAGCCATTTCCAAAGCAACTCATACAACCATGGCTCATCTCAAAATTGTGACATTGCCAATGTGTTTGAAATTCAATTTCCATTCAAAATGACTACCCATATGCCATGTTTATGCCTTGCAAATCAAAAAACATTTTTTCTCTCTTGAATCATTTGAAAAATCTCCCACTTTAGGCCATTTTGGGGCACTTTGTGATACAAGCCATTCCAATCACCCATGACTTCTTATCTGACCTAAAAACATCATTTTAAGCACATCTCATGTTGAACATTTTTTCATTTGAGGAGTGGAAGATAGAGATTTTGACCTATGTTGAAAACTGACCTATAATTCAACTTTCCCAAAATACCCTTGGATTGCCAAGATCATAACTTGAGTTCCACAAATATTCTTGGGGACTTCTAGTACTCAAATTAAAGCTAAGATCAAGCCCTACAATTCTTATGTTGGCCAAGAATCCACTTGAAAACTCCTTGATAGGCAAAAGTTGCTTGGAAATCAAGTGACTTTCACAGATAAATTTCAGTGTCCTCTGGTGACCCATAACTTGCAAGAACCATAACTTGAGTTCTACAAATATTCTTGAAGACTTCTAGTACTAAAATTAAATCTATTGAGAAGATATACAAGTTTCATGTTGGCCAAGAATCCATTTGAAACTTGTATTTGGACTTATGTGGCTTGGAAGTCCAGTGCTATACAGGGGATTTTACCCTAGGAACCCTGTCTCAAACCCCTCCAACCACTCTTGATTCTCTTGAATTTGATCTTGACTTATCCATACACATACTTCAACATCTCAATCCCTGACTTCCATGACCTAGAGCTAGGTCTTGGTGCCCCTTTCCTTGCTCTCCTTGACATAGGGTTACCCAGATGAAACCCTACTTGTACACACCTCAACTGTGGTTCTTGACCTTGATACCATGACTTGTCTAAGCTTCAATATGGCTCTCTAGGCCTCCCATGGGATCCATACACACCTCCAATCCATAGTTCCATGTTTGATGATCTTCAATACACCTCAAGTTAGGAGAGAAATCCACTTGTTGACACTCAAATCTCCTCAAAGCTTCAACCCATTCCTTGATGACTTGGATATTCTTCAGCTTGAATAAGGCCCCTTGATGTGCTTCTTTAGATAAGGATGGCACTTGATCCCTTGTTGGAGGCATTCTATGCTATGATGTGCAAATGATTAGACTATGTATATGATGTAATTATGCAAATGATAATGCAATTAAAACATAAACCAGGTGAAATAGGTTGAGCAAATTTTAGGGTGCAACAGTTGGCATCCCGTAAAACCCAAAAGTACAATTTTGTTGGCAACTACATAAAAAGTCCACCTGGCTGGCATCATTATAACCTAAAGTCCAACCCCGCTTGGCACCCCTAAAAGTCCAACCCTGCTTGGCAACTACTAAAAGTCCAACCTCGCTTAGCATCCCCTTAAAGTCCAATCCATATTGGCAACTACCAAAAGTCCACCTCGTTGGCTCCTTCATAAAACCAATTGCTTGCTTGCATTTGCATATGCATCATATAATTGGCATGTATCATACGCATACATAGCATAATCATTTCTCTTTCTCAACCCCTGAGTTGATACCTTACTATAACATTTGACCCCCGAGTCAACCTCGCATTTATTTTCTCGACCCCTGAGTCAATGATGTCTTCCTATTTTCTCGACCCCCGAGTCAATATCACTTGTGCTTTTTCGACCCCCGAGTTGATGTCTTTATTTTCTGACCCCCGATTCGACGTCTTTATTTTCTTTAACTCTCGCGTTGATATTTTACCTTTTCTCGACCCCCGGGTCGATATCACCTATGTTTTTCTCGACCCCCGAGTCGATATTTACTTTACTTTTGTCGACCCCGAGTCGATATTATATTTTTTTTCTCAACCCCCAAGTTGATATATATTATCTTTACCTTTCTTCAACCCCCGAGTTGACATCTTATTACAAATCTTGACCCCTGAGCCATTGTTTTTCTGTTCTCGACCCCTGAGTCGATATTTTCCTTTTCCTTCAACCTCTGCGTTGATATTTTTGTTTTCTCGACCCCCGAGTCGATATTATCTTTATTCCTTCAACCCCTGAGTTTATATTTTGATTTGTTCTCGACCCCCGAGTCGATAGTGTCTTTATTTCTTCAACCCCCGAGTTGATATTTTATTACCTTTCTCAACCCTCGAGTTGATATTTTATTACCTTTCTCGACCCCTGAGTCGACGTCTTTATTTTCTTTTCTCAACCCCCAAGTTGACTTGTTGTTCTGATTTATCCTTGACCCTCGAGTCGATATTATATTTGTTTTTTCTCAACCCCTGAGTTGATATACCAGTATACCCCGTAAACCTTTTCACCTTGCTTCACCAAATCCTCAAAAATCTTCCATTGACAACTAGAAATAAATCCTAACCAGAATCCAGTTACCCGGCTGCATTCTCAAGCGCATTGTATTTCAATCATTTGCATTCTCATATGCATATTATAACCCTAGCAGTTGCATTTTAGTTGCATGTCTGTGCATCACATCAAGCATAGTATTGTTGCCCCCAGCGACACAGCACAGCAGAACCTAGGATCAGTTCGCAAGCATCTTGGCCGGTCCTTCATCAAGTTGGCAGTATTTCTATGAAAAGAGTTAAATACCTTGCACGTGTTCACGAGATTCTATTATCCAGCAAGTCATTCTTCAACCATGCAGTTGATAATGATAGTCCCCAGCAACTATTACTCTTATTTCTCCCCAAGTAGAGGTTATCTTTAAAAACTTTTTGAAGGTTTTTCCCCTGCAGAGCTTGGATAACATATTTCCTCCGACATGAATTTTGCTCAACTATTCCCCCCAACAAATTTATGTGTTCAGAGATACTGCTTTGGTATCGCAAAGAACCTTATTGGATAAGAGGCTGCTTCGACCACCCGAAGAATCTCATGTGTTCAGAGATACTACTTTGATATCGCGAAGAACCTTATTGGATAAGGGAATGCTTCAACCACCCGAAGAAACCACGTTTGTAATTAGAGATACTGCTTTGGTATCGTGAATAACCTTAGTTGATAAGGGACTGCTTCGACCACCCAGAGAATCTCAGGTTATCTTGTTCATCTCGTACATCCTGCTATCCCGTTCTGGTATATCCTATCTCTTTGCATTTTACTTGCTTGTCGGACAAATTTCGGGGTCTTCTTGTATCTAATTGACTTCCACCCTAGAATGAACGCCATGCAGCTATTCATTCTCTCAGGTTCAAGGCAATTAGATAAGGGCATCTATCATACCCCAAATTTGTCCTACCTGTTTTAAATTTTCACCTGTCCGACTTTATTTTCAATTTGCATCGCTTGTACAATGTAACGTTTTTTTCTAGCAAAAATAAACTAATTTTTCAGGCACCTTTGTCGCCCGATCTTTGGTCATTAATACCCGTTTTATTTTCGTTAAAATGTCTAGAATAATTAATGTGTTTTTTATGCTTGCATTTTATTTTCTTTAACATATTTATTAGATAAGGAGTGATTCAAAATTTTCACTTTTATCCCATTGAAGCTATGACACGTGGCATTTTTATTATTATTTTATTTTATTTATTGTTTTTTTGTTTTATAATTTTATTTTAAGAAATGTTAATATAATATAATAATAAGATTTTAATATTAATTAATTAATTAGAATTGAATTAATAAATTAGTATTGAATTAGAATTAATTAGAATTTTAATTAGAAATTAGATTAGAATTTAAATTAGAATTTAGATTAGAAAATAGAATTTAAATTAGAAGTTAGATTAGAAATTAAATTAGGGATTAGGTTAGAATTAGAATTAATTAATTAATTAAGAAAATTGAAAGAAATTATAAAAAAGAAAAAGAAAAAACGGACACGGATGAAATTGAAATTCTAGTATTCAAATCACATGTGTTCCAAGAACATTGATCTCTGCTCAACAAGGATGAGGACAGACCATGGCCAATTTGAATTTCTTTAAATTGTCCCAATGTCATGACCAATGTCACGACCTCTGTTGTGACATCTGCAGTCTGTCATACTATTTATCTAACCATTTAAAGTACAGAATTGTAAATGCAGAAAGATAAATAACACAGTAATTGTTCACTCAGTTCGGTATAAACAACACCTACATCTGGGGGCTACCAAGCCAGGGAGGAAATTCACTATCAGCAGTATCAATTCAGAGTTAAACCTCCAGTTTACACTCCTCACTTAATCACTACCCAATGACACTTCAGCCTAGAGACTCTCTAGTACCTGAGTATATCCACTCACTCCCCCACTATCACACAACAGTGATATCAAACAATTACAAAAACAGTATGAAGAGACACTTCATACACACCTTAATCTTGCTTCACAGCTTTGATCAAGGAACTCACACACTCTTGCTTCACAGCTTCGAGTGAGACACAGCCTAGAATCTACCTAACCAAAACAATCATCCACCAGACAATTCCTTGGATTACAAGGATTCCTCAACAGACTTTACAAGTGAAGACTAACCTTCTTCACTTACAAATATGTCTACCTCAATGTATCAATAGATACAATGGGTGACTTACACACAAGAGACTCTCAACCCTAGACCTCTATTTTACACTCTGATTTTTCTTGATGTGAGTGCTTGCTTTTCTTCTGCTTCTGCTCCTCCTTTTATAGTCGTGCAGACTGAGCTTGGGCTGTGCAGAAGTAACAGATATTAGTTTTAACAAAATAAAACTAATTTCCACAATTCAAGGTGCTGTCCTATTAGGTCATGGTGTAACACCCCACTTTACCCCGTACGCGTAATATAATAAATATATAGAAACAATTCATGAAATTCATCAGAGTTCTCCAACACAGTGGGATATCACACTAAGTCACTTCATTTCATTAAAATAATCAATATTATTTAGTTTTCAATTAAGCAGCGGAATACAAATCAATTCTCCAATATAATTCTCCTCAACATGAGGTCATACAACATAAGTCCAACAAATGAAGATACGTAACAATAAACAAATAAAGTAGTCAAATAACAACATAATCCCGTCATCCCATGTCACGTATCAGAGCGACTCCTAAGACTCGATCAAATAGCAACACACTTCAAGCACTACTCAGGTACCTGGTCACCTGTACACCCAAGAGAGCACAGACACAACAACAAAAAGGGTGAGAACTACATTCAATAAATAAACGGTGAAATACACATGCTAAGGAGTAGTTACACACCACACATACAATCATACATAATTAACGCACATACACGTGTCACCTCAATCATTCGGCACTAATAGCCCACATTCAATTACAATAATGCAATGTGACACACTGACTCGACACAATGCATGTGGTACCAACACAATCTCATACGGTTCACACTAGAACCCGATTCCCGTCGGAATCCGGATAAGTCGTATATACGTTCCTCTGAACTACAACTTATCTCCACAACGACTTCCACATTGAAGTCCGGACGAAACTAGGCACCCATCATGGATTCCCACCTAGCCATCTCCATAAGACACATGATATGAAATGTATGTCAACACGACTATGCAATATAATACATCATACATAATTCACGATCAATCTTGATCCACGTGAGTCATCCGCTCACCGTAATCCTCTCGGGAATTACCATAATTAGATATAAAAATATTGGGAAAATAAATCCATTATCTATCCTATGTTATAGCTCTGTTCATTATCTTTCTAACGCTTCGAACGGGGATCAAAACGGACTTACGGATCTAAAGTTACGTATAAAACAATTTCGACCGAAAACATGAACATCCGTGACGGACAGAAAGACGCTGTTACGCTCCGGAATTGATATTCACCCAATTATTCTTGCAAATCACTTACTCAAAGCACCCAAAACATCACTAAAACATTCCTAAGGTTATACGGCAATAACGACACAACTTCTATGGTTTATTATGCTCATCTGGCAACGTTTGCAACACATAAAACACTATTTCCTGCAATTGCTCTGAGTACTTCAGAGTTACCCACATTTGAATATTCCTATTCCTATAGGGACAACATATTACAATTTTTCCTTCAATTACACCCTACGGCATTTAAATTACTCACTATCTAATATTTAATCCCTTCAGGGTCAGACATATAACAATGTCAAGGTTCTGGCCATGAAGGTTCAATTTCTCATAAGTTTTTCCTATATTAATATTCAACGATGCATATCATTTGGCCATAACCTCAGATTCTTACTATTACCTCCCTATTTCCCACAATTAATCCAAATCACGAAACCTTAGGGAAACCTTAGAGCATCGTATATAACACATTCATTCTTACATATTTACCCAAATCTCTAAACCTTACATCACCACAACATACCGAAAGGTATACATAGAAAACTATGAAAAGCAATACTCCCCATACAATAATCATTCAAGAACAGCAACAATTTTATGGAATTTATCATGCTACGAAAATTAGATCAAGAATCCTCAAGAACACATAATTCCTATGAGAGAAAGGACCTCTCACTACCCTCTCATGTTAATTCACCCATATTGAAATCCATTATCCCCCCTTACCTCGATTACTTGCTCAATTGTTGAAGAATCTTGAAGGATTGACAGCCCTAGCCTCCTTCTCTTCCTCCTTGTTCTTCTTCTCACTTTTTCTTCCAAAACCTTTCTCTGGCAGTTTATCGTGTTCCAATTCTCTTTCCCCAAAAAAACTTCTCTATTTCCTTTAATCCCTTATTTCTTATTTTATTATTTAATTCCTATAATAATAATAATAATAATAATAATAATAATAATAATAATATTCTCCCACTAATAATAATATTCATACTAATAGTAATAATATGAATAATAATAATATTCCACCAAATAATATTATTAATACGAATAATAATAATAATAATGATAATAATGATAATCTCATTAACATTATTATTAATAATAATTGGAATAATATTAATCACTATAATGCTCTTGATATCATAATTAACTTACTCCTTTATCTAGGTCCACAGTACCCCAACTAAGGTCACCTCTCTCCCTTACTCTTAACCTCATACCCTTAATTAAGGACACCACACAACTACACCTCACAGAAAATACCAAAGCGACTAAATAATTTAAATAGAGTGTTACACATGGCATGGTCAGCATTGCCTTGAATCTCTCCTGATATAACTCAGGGGTCATAACAAGTCTTCCTGAAATATAGCCTGAGATAACAGAAAACCAACATGCTTGCACAACCGATGTCATACGATCAATGTCATGACATTCAATATGACATCCACTCTTCTGCAGATTTTTCTTTCCACCAGACCTGGCTTCACCCAATCTTCTGCAGAATAACATCAGAAACAAGTATATTAAAGCTTCCTAAAAGGTCTCCAAAAACCTTTTATGAATACCAATACAATCTGTTCTTGTTCCTAATTAATCTCCTTGACGTATTTACTGATGAGGTATTTTCAACATGGTCTCATCAATCCAAACCAATTCTGTCAAGAGATATACACTAGCAGTTCCTTCTGTTGTCATGCAACAATGTCTTGCTTAAAACACATGACAACACACCTCACTCACCATAACTCACACTGTAGTGCCAGACAGCTATGTCATTACTTTGGTAATGACATCCATGACAACACTCCTTTCTTCAGCCTCTGCTAGCTCCTGCTTGCTCTTGCTGCACTCGGCCTTGATGTTAGTCTCTGCTAGCTCCTGTTGCACACAGCTCCTGCTACACCAGGTGTAATGACATGACAGCAGTTCTGTCATCAGTAGCTCCTGCTGCACCACTACTCCTGCAGTTTCTCACACATGACAGTAGTTCTGTCATGACAACAGATGGATGTCTTGATGGATGTCACGACATTCAACATGACATTCACATTAAAATACTCCACAACAGTTCTTTCACCAGCTCATGCTTGCTACTTTAGCGATGTCATAACTATGGTAATGACATCCTGGTTAGCATTAGTACAGAGTCATGTTTTACCACAATTTAGCCAATCATAGAACCATGGACAATTCTATATCATAGAACCATGGAACTATCAATCTCCCCCTTTGGCAAATTTTGGCTAAAACAACTTATCAAGGCATTCATCAGTAGTTTACACAAACTATCATGCTCCCCCTTGATAGTTGCATACAGCATAGCAGCAACAATGCTTTTCCTCACCAGCAGCAGTATTTTTTCTTTTCTCCCCCTTGGTTTAGTCAAAACTTTGACAACAAATGGAGTACTTGTACATACATAAGCTCAACACAAACTGTACATACAGTCATCTCACCATCTCCCAAGAAATACACAAGCTGCTTGACCTCTAATACATACTGCACCACTTCAGCAGCTACACACCAGACAGGTACACATCTTCCCCTGTCAGCATCAACATTGCTCCCCTTGAAAGAGAGAACCCAAGCACATGAAGAATTACGTCATCATCTTCACACAGGCAGCTTTACACCCCTTGATTCACAATCCATATTGGAGCAAATAGCATAGGCAGTTGCAGGATTCCTATCTGGAAGATTTCTCAGATTTCAGCTTTGACAGAAAATCTCCAAGATGTCAGAGTGAACATCCTTCCATATGCACAAGATCAAGGTTGATGGTGTCTTGATCTTCATCTTCACCAATTATATAGTACTTGGATAGAGGCCCAAATACCTGACTTGATCCATTGTTACCTAATGACAGACCCAAAAGGAATACACTCTCATGTTCACCATGAGCTTGGAGCAGTAACCCAATGTCACAACATCTTGTCTGACATTCTACCTTCTTTAAGTCCCATATTTGTTTTAAACCACAAACAATCTTGACACATAACTGCACTCTTGCAGCAACAAATCCTGGATAGAAGTATAACTCTCCCATATCAATGGTAACCAGTGCACATGAATGGAAAACATAAGACGCATCTTCATGTCTTCAAGAACTCATTCTCTGTTCAACACACATGTTGAACGCATTCACTTACTGCTTGAACCACAAGCAAGTAGTACACCCATCAACCAGAAGCTCTCCCCCTATCTTTGATGACAGCTGCTCCAAGATCACCATATTATCTTCTCATGACCAACTCCATGCTCATATAGAGAGAAGGCACCAAACTGATTCACCTTTTCCTAGAGTTACTCGTAGCAGAAGAGACCACTTCTCCACAAGTATTTTGGCCTTAGGCTGAGTACAAGATAGACACCTCATAGGGACTTTATCACATCAGAACGCACTCAATACCTTCACATCATACTCCAAGACAGTCCTTTTACCTTATCATTCTCCCGTATGACAAGATAGAGAACTTCTTAGCCAAGAAGTGAATCACAAGTTCCACAATAGATCTCCACATATCAGATGGTGCATATCACAGACACACCATCCCATGGTTCTTTATGTGCCCATACTGGACTTACTGCTGCCTAGTAGTCCAACTGAAGATCTTCACAGCTCCACCAGCTTGATCAACTCCATCTCCACAAGAAGGTAATCTTCTATACACAGCTTAGGGCTTCTACCACAAGCTCCAATATGTGAACAGAGACAGATCCTCCTTTGGTCTTCAACCAATTACCCTTCTGCACATGAGTAATTAGTTCCAAGCATGAACAGTCCCAGAACCTTCTGTGATCTTCAAATAACTACCCTTCTGCACAAGAATAGTTCTCTAAAGGCGCACTGCTTAAATAACCAAATGCCACTGTTTGGTTATTCAGCATTTTTTAGAGCTCTATAAAGTCTGCTAATCCACCAGGCCACTTTGATCTTCACATTCTTTTTGCTCCAAAGCAAGGTATCTACTCCTCCACACAACTCTCGCAAACTGCATGATATGAAGCATTAATTCCATTCATACCTGAGAAGATCAAATTATCTTCAAATGATGTGCCACACCATCACTTGATGCCTTGAAGTTTCTGCTTGATGTCACAACTTTGGTTAAGACATTCAGCTGGAGATTTCAGGCTTTCATTCTGCCACTTAGAAGATATCAGTGCATAGGCTTTATATCAAGTTAGAGTCGACTACCTTTATTCTGCTTTGTTGTGCCACAACAGTTACCTTGATGTGCATTTGCTTCATGAAACTCCTCTTTAGAGAAACCAAACATGCCAAACCTTGATTCTGTTAGGGAGGAGGGATCACACAAGTCTTTACAAAAGGATTCCCGCTTTCCCTAAGTATAGACTTCTTCAGAAAATCAAAGATAACTGCCACTTATCCTTGACCTCCAAGCTGAGCAAGGTCATATGCTCCTATGCACTTAGATCAGAAATAAACTGGCCTAAGCAGTGCTATCACCAACACCATCTTCTAGACAAGTTTCTTTCCAGGAAACTTTCTAGCTAAAAGATCAGGTGCTTCTAGTAGAAACTAGAACACAACTGCTGCACTCCAATACTCTTATAGAGAAGATTGTCTTCATCTTCATTCCCATCATCCCTCCATTCTAGCCTTGGTTTTTTTCTAGGAAACTTTCACACCTGCTAGAATAAGCCTAGATCCATCTTTATCTTTATTGACCTAGTGATTCACTCCTTGAATCAACAGAGTTCTGGAATGTTTCAACATCTGGTTGAACATCAGATCCTTGAAGTAAACCAAGCATATTAGGGCTTGATGCTTGTGCAACAACTGAGGAGGCAACTTGATCATCAAATAAGGATGATTCATTAAATATTTGAGAATATCTCAAATAGCAAAGAATCTTAAATCCTTGTAACAGATCCTTCTCTGAAATTCATGGATAATCAATTAAATACATGTGTAGACCATAAATAGCAATTGATCTTAAATCCACACATCTTCAGGAATACCAAGGCTTAAACATCAAGGTTTCCACCCTTGACTCAACCTCTCTATGACTCCCTCTGCTGATAGGATCCTTTGCAGGTCATGAATGGTGAAAATAAATCACCTCCCACTATCTTCTCTCCATAGCTTCCAGCAGACTATAGAACACAACAAAACAGTCCAGGCACACAACCAAACGCAGCTGCAAGCACCATCTTCCAATCATCTACACAACTGCCACAATCATGCATCAAACTGAATATAGGCCACTCTTCTCCCAGGGCTACTAGAGTTCTTTCATCAGAAACTTATGCATCGGAACCACCAAAAGAACTTCATCAACATATCCTTATAGGACATCATACAGAAGTAGCCACTCCTTCTTTGGTAACACCATCACCAGGTCATAGAAGCTCCTATATCAGAGGGCACAACAACATGCACACAGACTCCTTTACAGCCTCCTTCAACACTTCATAAGCAGCAGCTCAACCATTCAGCGAGTTCAGCAACTTAGTTGCAGCTTCTCCTTGTTCAAAACACCAAAAAGTATCTCCCAAGATCTCATCCAGAACAGACAGGATGTCTGCTTTGATACCAATTGAAATTCTGGTATGCAGATCACATGTGTTCCAAGAACATTGATCTCTTCTCAACAAGGATGAGGACAGACCATGGCCAATTTGAATTTCTTTAAATTGTTCCAATGTCATGACCAATGTCACGACCTCTGTTGTGACATATGCAATCCGTCATACTATTTATCTAACCATTTAAAGTACAGAATTGTAAATGCATAAAGATAAATAACACAGTAATTGTTCACCCAGTTCGGTATCAACAACACCTACATCTGGGGGCTAACAAGCCAGGGAGGAAATTCACTATCAGCAGTATCAACTCAGAGTTAAACCTCCAGTTTACACTCCGCACTTAATCACTACCCAATGATACTTCAGCCTAGAGACTCTCTAGTACCTGAGTATACCCACTCACTCCCCCACTATCACACAACAGTGATATCAAACAATTACAAAAATAGTATGAAGAAACACTTCATGCACACCTTAATCTTGCTTCACAGCTTTGATCAAGGAACTCACACACTCTTGCTTCACAACTTCGAGTGAGACACAACCTAGAATCTACCTAACCAAAACAGTCATCCACCAGACAATTGCATGGATTACAAGGATTCCTCAACAGACTTTACAAGTGAAGACTAACCTTCTTCACTTACAAATATGTCTACCTCAATGTATCAATAGATACAATGGGTGACTTACACACAAGAGACTCTCAACCCTAGACCTCTATTTTACACTATGATTTTTCTTGATGTGAGTGCTTGTTTATCTTCTGCTTCTGCTCCTCCTTTTATAGTTGTGCAAACTAGGCTTGGGCTGTGCAGAAGTAACAGATATTAGTTTTAACAAAACTAAAACTAATTTCCACAATTTAAGGTGCTGTCCAATTAGGTCATGGCATGGTCAGCATTGCCTTGAATCTCTCCTGATATAACTCAGGGGTCATAGCAAGTCTTCCTGAAATCTAGCCTGAGATAATAGAAAACCAACATGTCTGCACGACTGATGTCATACGATCAATGTCATGACATTTAGTATGACATCCACTCTTCTGCAGATTTTTCTTTCCACCGGACCTGACTTCACCCAATCTTCTGCAGAATAACATTAGAAACAAGTATATTAAAGTTTCCTAAAAGGTCTCTTAGAACCTTTTATAAATACCAATACAATCTGTTCTTGTTCCTAATAAATCTCCTTGACATATTTACTGATGAGGTATTTTCAACATGGTCTCATCAATCCAAACCAATTCTGTCAAGAGATATACACTAGCAGCTCCTTTTGTTGTCATGCAACAATGTCTTGCTTAAAACACATGACAACACACCTCACTCATCATAACTCACACTGTTGTGGCAGACAACTATGTCATTACTTTGGTAATGACATCCATGACATCAGTCCTTTCTTCAGCCTCTGCTAGCTCCTGCTTGCTCTTGCTGCACTCGGCCTTGATGTCAGCCTCTGCTAGCTCCTGTTGCACATAGCGCCTGCTGCACTAGATGTAATGACATGACATCAGTTCTATCATCAGTAGCTCTTGCTGCACCACTACTCCTGCAGTTTCTCACACATGACAGTAGTTCTGTCATGACAGCAAATGGATGTCTTGATGGATGTCACGATATTCAGCATGACATTCATATTAAAACACTCCACAACAGTTCTTTCACCAACTTCTGCTTGCTTCTTTAGCGATGTCATAACTATGGTAATGACATCCTGCTTAGCATTAGTGCAGAGTCATGTTTTACCACAATTTAGCCAATCATAGAACCATGGACAATTCTATATCATAGAACCATGGAACTATCAGAAATGATAAAAGGGGATCTAGGGTTGAGGCACTATTCATCTTCTTTCATCAGAACTCGCCGCCAAACCCTAGAAGAGGTCCTCTTCTTCTTCTCAAAAATCCACCGCCACCAAAAAACCCAGCTTCCAAATCAACATCACCCTTTATCCTCCCAACTCAACTCCTCATCTCCTCTGACCCATTATTCTCTCCTTTCGCCATTACCATCACCATCATCTAACCCTAGATCGCCGCCGGAACCCTTCCATCTCCCTTCTAAAACGATCATCAACATCACCATTTTCATTTCCCACCTTCGTTTCCAAGAATCCCCTTTCTCCATCTTCACCACCATCTTCGTTCCAAACCCCTCTATCCTATCTTCTTCTTCCCATACTTGTCTTCACTTACAAACCCTCGCTTCATCTTCCTCACCACCGTGAATCCTCCGTCTCGGTTCACACCACAACACCATCACTGTACCTCCTCCGTAAAACCTTCTTCGAAAGCTTGAAATGACCAACATTATATGTCCAACAATTGCTAACCCATTCACGTATTCAACTCGCATAGTTGGTTTTCGTTTCTACTTGGGCTTTTGCTGATTCCTGCACAGGTAGTGACCTTGCCGAGACTTTGAATACGCAGCGAGAGCTTGGTGTTGTGTGTACAGGGAGGCCTTACCACCTTCAGTTCAGAGCACGAAATTGTAGCTACCACATTATGGTCTACATAACAACATTTCCAACGAAAAGATTCAACAAATTGGCTCACCGCTGCAGCTCTTGAACGACCACCCTTGTTGAAGTTCACTCCTCGGTCTCAATGTATTGGATTCACTTCAATATCAATGTTGGTTTCGACATCACCGACAAATCTTCCTTTCTTCTTGATGTTAAGCCTTAGGATGATGAGGCAGACATAACAAAAGCAGCCTTCTAAAGTTTCCGGCACGAGACTACAACAACAGCACTAACCGCAACGAACACCAAGGTTTCTCACAATAATACGCAAGGCTCAAATTCAGCCTATCACAACCAGTGACTTTTTTGTTTCAGTGGGTACTATTCCTTTTCCTTTTCAGCATTCGGTTTCTGTTATATGTGATATCTTGATAACATTGTGATTTATTTTTTTAGTAACTTGAATTTTTGTGTAAATCAAGTAAAGTATATTTGTTGCTTAGATATGTTTTCGATTTGTGACTTGGTAGCATTGCGTGCTCGAGACATCGTGCTCTTTATGATTTTCACGGTTCTACGGCTCCGTTTATATCACAACTGTGACTATTTTCTTTAGTGTTTTGACAAGCCGTGTTTCTACATCCTGCTGGTTTTGATTACATGAGATTCGTTACTCTGTGGATTTGTTTTGAGCGTCAACGCTTCATCCAAACTCAAGCTTAGGTCGTGCGATTACCACCTATGTTCGGAATATTGCGGAGAAAGAATCAAGGATGCAGTTTATTGCTCCAGGTCCTGCACTACCGCGAATTGATATGTGCTAATTATATGATTTTGCTGCAGCCGTTAATATGTAAATAAAGACCTTGATGTTGAATCTGACAAACAAGAAAACTATGGATTGGAGGAAAATATGAAGAATAGGGATTGATGAGACCTTGGGGGTATGCTAAACAGACACATATGCCGACTCCTTGTGCATGTTATTGACTAATCATGACACTTGTGGAAATACCTTCACTAAATTGGGAGAGACGGCTGCATTGAGATCATTAATGGCTTTCCCTTGCTTTTTTCGTACTTTCTTCTTATTGTCACTCTTCTACTCACTTCTTTTTATTAATTTGGTTTGAAGTTTTGTTTTTTATTAGGTTCATTCTATTTTCTATGGATTGAATAATGACATTATTTACTTGTGCTTAGTTGTAACGGTTTGGATGAAACATCGTTTATGCTTTGGTATTTTATTATAACATTTGGATTTTGATATGTGTGTTTGGTAACTCAATACCATTATGCCATTAAAAGTTCTTACACATTAGTTGATTTTCGGCGCGCTATAACAAGCACTCATTCGAGTGGGTTCGGTTTATCTATTTCATTATATTTTATCCCAATTCCCATAATGTATCCCAATTCCCATAAAAAATGTAATAAGTTTAGTACTTTTAACTTGGATGTTTTAATACTTTAAAACCATTTTCAAAAAATAATTCTCGATTCGTCGAGCCATTTTCTATCTTTATAAGTCGAGTTCTTTCAAATCATCGCCATCAACATTTTGGTCACAATACACAACATTCAAAGCTTACTCCTGGGCTTCCTTACAGTGAGACCTATTTGATCAATTATTTATAGTCGGTCATTTAGAAGACTAGCCCATTTTGCTAGTATACACGATTAAAACTCAATTTAATTGTCTGCTCATTTTTCGAAACTCTAAATTCAAACCTCGATTCGCCTCGAGTATTTTTCTTCAAATCAAACTAAAACATTTAGCAATACTTAAATACAATTTCAATAAAGACGAAAAGGAAGTTGGAATCGAGTCTTTGATTTCTCTTCTCAATTGTTTGGGCCTAAGGAGTCTTTCTTAAGTCCAAACAATTGTCTTCTTTAAAAGATGTAGAATACGACAAACTCAAAATCTATTTCCTCAACACTTAGATGAAAAAGAGAGAGAGCCAAGTTTTTGACTCGCTCTCCCGATTACTTGGGCCTGAGGAGTCTTTCTTAAGCCTCGAGTAATCGTCATCCAACTAATTCACTCTAATTGTACCAAAGATCTTTCATAATATTAGATGAGAAAAGAGAGAGTCAAGCCTTTGACTCATTCTGATTACTTAGGGTCCGAGAAGTCTTTCTTAAGCTTTGAGTAATCCTCATCGGTTTAAAATACTTTAACCATCTTCCATCGTTCAAAATGCTTTTCCTACGCAACCTCTTTTCTAGATGAAAACGAGAGAGAGTCAACTCTTTGACTCACACTCCCGATTACTTAGGCCCGAGAAGCCTTTCTTAAGCTTCTAGTAATTGTCATCCGATTAACTTACTCGAACCTTATCCAACTCTTTCACAATTGAGGTTGAAAAAGAAAGAGAGTCAAGTCTTTGACACACTTTCCCGATTACTTGGGCCCGAGGAGCCTTTCTTAAGCTTCAGGTAATCGTCACCTCTAGCTAAACATCAATATATTAATACTAATTTGTTTCCCCCGTGCGATCCACAACTCAAACACCCTTACCAAAGAACATTGTTTAGTCCCTTCTTTCGCACATATTAACTAGTACTTCAGCCTCCCATAGCGAGCAGACAAGCCAACATTTAGCAGTTAGAATGCGACCTAAACACTCTTTTGATTCAAACACAAACCAACCAACCCGTAGTCCGAACTATGGACGCTCTAATTCTTCATTCTCTTCTGAATGTAAGATACGTAGGCACAAGATTGCGATGATCTTGGCGAGCACAATTCCACAATTCCCTCATTTTCCCATAGTCCCACAAACTACAATGCTCTGAATTTCCCATTGCACGAGGGAGTATGTAGGCACAAGGGCCCTAATCCTTGGCGAGCACCCTAATATAAAAACCACCAATTTTCCCATTAGTAAGCAAATTCTTATAAGATAAACAAACTTAGCCAAATTCTCTCACGAATTGAATCAAGAGGTTCCCGTTGAGTACAACGGACGTAGAGGGTGTTATTAACTTCTCTTTGCGTAACTGACTCCTGAACCTAGAATATTGGTTGCGATGACCATGTTCTGATATCTTTAAAGGTTTTATTGATATTTTCATATTCCTTCTTGCAATAAATGAAGTTCGGTGGCGACTCTGTTCGAACGTTTTTTCCGCGTCCATCGCGAGTATCGTATTTTTCGAGGTATGACAATATGGAGTGGTAAGAATCAGATAGAAAAGTTAGGACTAGATTCCCAATTAAGAATATCTTGATAGAATTGAGGTTGATAGATTCGTCAATATTGGGAAAGAGGAACACTTCATAGATGAGCAGAACAAAGATATCCTTGAAAGCAACTATTTTTCCTATACTAGAAAAGTATTGGGCTCTTTCCATCAAAAACTTAGCTGGTAATCCTTGAATTCCTCCATTAGTGGTCATGTGAGCTTTGATATCTGACACTTCCAAGGAGGTAGCTCTTGTAATGGTCTAATCTTTGGGAATTTCTTCTAGACCGGAGAATGGGTCTTAATCGAAAATGGGTAAATCAATCAACTGAGAGTACTCTTCCAATGTTGGTGTGAGCTGATAATCTGGAAGTGTGAAGTAGTGGTATACCGGATCATATAACTGAAGCAATGTAGATAGGACTCCTTCCACCATTTTGACCTTTCAAAGAGACAAAAGTCCTCCATCCTTAGCTCTGAAAGCTTCAGGATTAGTAACCAATCTTCCCATATCATAGTTTTTGATATTTGCAACAACCATATTTTTTAGTCCTTTTGAAAAGTTTGAGAAAAAAAATTGAAAATATTTGATGAATGCATGTATACACAAACAAAAATATTAACAAACATGAGTTTAAGGGTTTATCATCACAAGCATGGAGCCATGGATCTACCCATCCCATAGGTATGTACTAGGGGTTTATTTTGCACCTGTAGGACGGGTTCTAATAAGGTTCCCAAAATCAGTGACCCCTCTTTAGGATATTAACAACAAACTGATTAACTCATGAGAGCTGTAATATCCTGAAGATGAATCTCATTTGATTTTAGTATCGTGTATCAATTATTCTCGATAGTTATCTCACTACATCCTAAAATGTCCAAATGGGTAAAACGTTACTAAAATATCAGTTTCTTAGGTTCCTGATGAAAAAAGTAATGTATTCATGACTTGCTCACTCAACATCAGTAATTCCAAGAGGGTACCTCCACTGAGTTGGAGGATTTTCAAGTTAGCTTGTACGGAACTCACTTCCTATAAGCCTTCTTGATTATACCACCTCCTATCTTAAAGTATGTTCTCAATTCCAAGTTAGGACCTTTTCTCACCACATGTGTATTAATCACATTCCCAAAGCAAATGCATTTAAACATGTATGGCAAGTAAACAAATAATATTGACACTAATAATGAAGAATGATATGATATTAATAGTAATAGTAAAAAGAGTAAAAAAAATAGGCTCAACCCTCTTAAAGGATGGGAGTCCCCAGTGAAGTCGTCATTTTTCTGTGGAACGATTTCTATGACCCCACCCAATCTTGAGATGGTGAGATTCCCGTGAACTGTGCTTATGCTACTTTCGAATTTCTAATATTTATCCTATGATGCTTAAAAGGAAGTGGAAGAAATCTAAACTAACCTCGCGTGCAAGTTTTTTCCCTACAAATGCAAAGAAATCTGAAATCGGGGGTTGGTTATCCTAAGGGAACTCTGAGTATCTATAGTACTCTATAGGAACTTTTTTGTACACTTTTTACTATTAGTTATTTCATCTACTTAAGTTGTTTATTGTCGATTTAGGAAAGTTTTAACATGCAGGTGAGAATAAGACTATGAGATGTTTTTAGGACTTTTTGTTTTATGAAAGGTATGAGGACCTAAGAAGGTTTATTTAAAGGTGTGCTCGCTAAGATCTCACAATCTTATGCATACATATACTCAAAAGGAAATTGAGAAATCAGAGCGTTCGTAGTTCCACTTAATTATGGGTGGAATTTGTATCTTGTTCAAAACCCAAGATGATGAAGCTAAAAAGGTATTTGTGTATCTTGTTCAAAGCCTAAGATATGAAGCTAAAAGGTTTGTTGGTTTTTTAGAGAAAATACAAATTGTCATTCTTAAGGGAGATATCTCACCTATTCATCACAAACATTTGAGAATGATATCATTAAGCATGGTTGACTTATAAATGTGATGGGTCTTACACTCTCTAGAGGCCTAAAATGTTTGACTTTTAAATGCCACTAGGGCTTTGTTTGATGAAAATTGAAGATTAAGTTTTGAAAGATTGAATTGTTTTGAGAAATTGAAGAGAGTTTTGAGAAGGAAGGTAGGGACTTACACTCCAATAGAGGCCCAGAAGGTTTTAAAAATGTAATGGTTCTTACACTCTAACAGAGGCCCGAAGAGTTTTGAAAATGTAATGGGTCATACATTCTAACAGAGACCCAAAGAGTTTTGAAAATATAATGGGGCTTACACTATAACAATGGCTCAAAGAGTTTTAAAAATGTAATGGGTCTTACACTCTAACAGAGGCCCAAAGAGTTTTAACCATGTAATGGGTCTTACACTCTAATAGAGGCCGAAAGGGTTTTGAAAATGTAATGGGTCTTACACTCTAACAGAGGTCTAAAGAGTTTTAACAATGTAATGGGTCTTACAATCTAATAGAGACCCAAAGGGTTTTGAAAATATAATGGGTCTTACACTCTAATAGAGGCCCAAAGTGTTTTAACAATGTAATGGGTCTTACACTCTAACAGAGGCCCAAAGGTTAACATGGATAAGTATTGAAAGAAATGTTTTAAACAGGTAAGATTTTTACAAAGTACTCATGTGAACAGATATCTAATCATGGTGTGAGTTAAAAATGGAAGGGACTTATACCAAGTGGAGGCCCAATGTAATGGGTTTTATATTATAACAGAGGCCCAAAGGTTAACATGGATAAGTATTGAAAGAAATGTTTTAAACATGTATGATTTTTACAAAGTACTCACGTGAACAAATATCTAATCATGGTGTGAATTAAAAAGGGAAGGGACTTATACCAAGTGGAGGCCCATAAATTTATACAAAAAGTTTTGAAAAGATTTATTCAAGGTGAAACCCTAATTATCTTTTTAATCAAAGATACTTTTCAAAAGAAAAATGGATTTAATCATGGTATAAAAAGTGAGTAAATCAAGATAAGTGTGTTGTGGTCTTGTATCAATGTTTTAAATAAAGTGTGTTCATCCATATGAGAATAAAAAATAAATTAGGTTTGAAAACATTAGAAAGAAAATTAAATTTTCAATATTTTAAACCTAAAAAAGCACTCCTTTTCAACTTAATAAAAAGTGACTAAATAAATTCATTTTTTGGAATTTTTTATGGATTAAAATAATAGAGTGTATGAGTGATATGTGTGAAAAGAATTGGGTCAAAAATAATTAATTTGATAGGAGAAATAAATATTTTAACTTTGAAAGAAAAATATGAAAAAAAGTATTTAAAAAAAAGTAGTAAAAAATATGGCATGAGTGGGGTTCGAACCCACGCCCTCACCAATCACATAAACAAAACAAGCCATTGCCAACTTAAACAACGCGCGTTGGTGATATCCAAACACATCCAACACATAATACATTAAAAATGCATGGTAAAATTCAAATTTCGCACTAGCGCTCATCTTCTTCCTCAAGCTAGCGTCTGAATTTGCAAAAACTATGTTATCTCTCTCAATACGCAACCATTTGGCACGATGTAAACATCAAATTTGTGTGTTTTTTAACAAGGAATTGAATGGCTCCTTTTGATTTCATTTATTTTTATTGTGGCACGAGTTATGAAGCATGAACACAGGAACCCTAGAATTTGCAAAAACTATCATGAAATCTTATACATATAATATAAATAACAATTGATAGAGGGTAAATGATCTATGAACTTCCAGAAATACAATGGCACCTTGAAATAACATTTATGATACATGAATTGTTGGTTTTGAAAAGTTCAGGCTTACCTTGCACGAGGAAATCAAATCCTCAGTTGGAGGTGTTACAGATGTGAAATGATGATCTGGATAGCTTCTTTGGACCTCAAGGATTGTGTTGAGATGCTTAGAACAAGTTGAAACCTCCTGGATTTCTTGGCTCGAATCCAAATGTAGCTTGATCAAGGTGAGATGTGATATTGATAAATTTGATGTTACAAATGGTGTTTAAGTGTTTGTATCACTTCTTCATGATGTATGTGAAATGTTTGGATAGTTGGTTTGAGTGAATTTGGATTGGTTTTGAAAATCCGATTTCTCACTCTTTTGAAATTAGAATTTTCACAAGAATGAAGATTTGTGAGAAAACAAGTATTGTAGTTGTTTTGATATGTTTTAAAACATCAGATGTGGTCTCTATTTATAGGGGAGTAAGTTTGTTTTAAAGGAATAATGATGGTTTGAAGGATGAGCTCAATGTTCAATGGTTTTGAAAATGCATCATTACTTCCTATTTAAGGTACCTTATCTCTTCCACTAGCCTATATCTTATTTTGACACATTCCACATTCTACAGAGATGCTTATTGTTGTTTAAAATTGCATCTTAACTTATGAGAGTGGTTTCTTTGACAATGCCCTATTCCACATAAATGCACCTTGAATTCAAGGCTTTCTTCCACTTTCAAAGAGAATCTTCATGATCAAATGGCTCTATCTTGCAGGTTCAGCATGACTAACAGAGATTTCTTTTGAATTGAGTGCACATTAGTCTTAGGTAATCATTCCAAGTTGGACTCAAAATCGTGTGGTACAAGAAAATGCCAAATTTGCCTTGCAAAAACAGTTGCATTAAGGCCTATTGTGAAATTCATATCTCCTTGCTCAAATAGAATTAGATTATGTTCTTGGACATTTTGGAAATCTGATATGTTGTACTTCAAATTTGATATTTGAGGTTTGTCATGAATTATTGTGGATCATGGTGAAAAATCGCCTCAAAGTTGGTTAAAACACAAAACAGACTCTGTCCAAAAATTTTCTAAGTGTCAAAGTTCAAAAAGTCTTGAAATCGTAACTTCATTGCTTCATACTCAAAATCTATGAATTTTTTCGGGAATCTACCATAAGTGACAAATTTTTAGTATGTAACAAACTCTTCAATTTGGTCCTTGGATCAAAGAAAATGGTTGCTTGGTTTGGAAGTTATACCTTTGCAAAGTTTGCACCAAATTAGGATTTTCTTAATAACTTGGAAAAAATTTCATTTCTTCGTGGTTGCCCTCTTTACAAATAATCTCACTTTTCTTGATTTGTATTGACCAATCATGATCCAAATTATATATTAACATGGTTCTTGACTTGAAGAAACCATGGTTGACCAAAAACTTCAAAAGTCAAACTTGATTTTGGGCACATTTGACTATTGTATCAGATGAACTTTGATTTTGTGATCTCTTATTGAAATCAAACCTTTGGGATATTTGGACACCATGAATAAAATCCAATGGTGTTTTTAATGTCTTGAATCATGTCCCAAGGTATTGGATCATGTCTTGGTCAAAAGTCAAAGGTACAATTGACTTTTTCATCAAAATCCTAGTTTGTGGTCCAAATGAATTTGAATCCTTACATTGCTTGTGAATCAACTTCTTTGGGTCAATCCACTCATATTTATGGACTAATGTGAGAATTTTGAGATTTTTGAAACATATCTTGAGGTATTGGATCATGCCCAAATGAAAATTTCACTTTGGAGGCCTTGATCAACCAAAACCCTAATTGGTGTACCAAATAAACTTGGGGCTTGATTGACTTGAAATGATGTAAACATGTACTTAAATATTGATGGAGGATATCTCTTGATCTTCATTGGATGAATAATGGACTTGCTAAGTTGAATATCATGCCCATTCTTGATTGATCTTTTTCCTGAGCTTCTTTTGAGGCTTGGAACCCTAATTGGTAATCAAATGAATGACCCATTACACAAGTATAATCTTTGTATATCCAAATGGGTTAGTAATGTATAAAAGTATACACATGTATGATGCTAATGAAATTCAAATGATGTGGGATCTTAGGATAAAAAATTAGGGTATGACAGTGTGGTGGGTACTAAGGTACCCGTACCCACACCCATACCCGCTTATTTTACTTGGTAATTGCTCGTGCCCATGTCCGTATCCATTTTGCGAGTTTTTTCTCTACCTGTTGTGGGTAATTTTTTAGGATACCCACTAGGGATGGGTCAACTTCCATCCCTAACTAGGAGTGCACCTAGCCAAGGGTCTACTTCTCGCCCCCTCCTTCAAGTTAAGTCTTGATTTGAGGCTTATGTGATCGAGTTTCACCTTTTATGCTCTAGAGTGGCTAGCTACCAAAAGGGGGTGAGCTTAGATCACCACTCGTGTTTTCAATTATTTTTTGTTCTTGATTGAGTGACTTTCTCCGTATGAGGTTAATTGACTTATTTGTATACTCATGATGTTTATGAAAACATCTTTTTGCCTTTTTCGAACCGTCATTCTAGAAAAAAAATCCTTTGGATGCTAGTCATCACATGATCATCCTTGGTGCTTTGTAGAAAGATAGGTAGTATATTGGTATATTACTAAGTATCACATTAATATGTTTCACACATCCATCCATGGATAATACCTTTCCAAACAGAAAGTATCTTTTTCAAGTTCTCTAACCCCTGGATTGAAGAATCGCACCTCCTCGGATTGATGCCAACTGGTACTTCTATAAACTTCAAAGGAATGGATTCAATACAAAAATGTAAAAAAATTTATGATGCCTACATAAAAATATCATCTAGGTTTACCCTATATAGCTTGATCTTGAAAAAATTAATGTGAAGTCCATATATTAGCTCAAAGATTCTGAGGATTATTTTTGTTTTGACATTCCAAAAATTCTTCGTTGTTACTTCCCTAAAAAAATTATGTCAAACTTTATTCCCTATGTTATTTGATATCCTTTGAATTTCCCATTTTGAACCGCTTTATGGCATTGTCCTGTTAATCATTCAACGATTATCAAGAATAAAAAAGATGCTAATGAGTATCCTTGACGAAACCCACGACCAACCACAAATTCCTCTATTGGTTTTCTCTTTGCCAACACTGATATATGACTATTGAAAACACTCTCTCTCAGCAACTTAATTCATTTGTGCAAGACCCATTTCTAATCAACACATACTCCAAGTATTTCCAATCCACACAATTGTACAACTTTTCAAAAACTACTTTAAATATGAGACACAAATCTTTTTTTATTTTTACAAGGCCAATCATCTCATTAACCCTAACCACTCCATCAAGAATCTGTCTCTCATATAGAAATGTTATCTAGAATTTAGAAATCTCATTAACCACAACGACTTCAAGTAGTTGCATGTCCCTAATAGGTTTAGGGGGAGCAACCCAATACAATTATTTTGTTGTTTGTCTTATAGCTTTGGTTTTAATTTATTTCTGATTATTGAGTCTTCTTCATGATTTCACATCATTTTTGAATTAGGTTTGAAAAGATTTGTGTTTATCATGAATAAACCAATTGTTATGTTGAAGCTTGATCACATTAACTCTTAATCAATTTCCAAATAACAAACAATGATTTTATAATGATACACAAAGGTATATGATTGATTCAATTGTATATTTTACAAGATGTGATTATACAACGATTCAATAACAATGTATTATAACATAAATTGTTTCTCAGATTTTAATCACCAATGCAGCTAGATTAGGCACTAATTCTAACCAAACCTAACCTTACACAATACATCTCTATCAATTGAATAAACGATAAAATACGCTAGAATTGAAATACCTAAACATGCAAATCTTATGAAAATTAAATGCAAGAGTAAGGTGAGAGATGACACTGGGATTTATAGTGCTTTGGCATTCGTCCTCTCTTTGCCTACATGCACTCTTCAATGGTTTCCCATTGGAACATGCATTGTTCCTTTTTATTTGAAAAATATTTGCAAGACTTCATACAATCACCAGTCCAAAATAATGCTGAGAAGTATAAAAATGTTCTATCAGAATCTTGACTTGTATACAGGGTAATTCCAAACTCTTCTGCATAATTACTCGATTAATGCATCTGAAATCTTCCAATATCACCAATATGCTCCAAGCCTTCATGTGTACAAATCAACCCATTGATCCTACCGGTTCCTTGAGCAATGAATTGTCCAAAGATTTGAGAAGAAATTTGCCTTATCCATAGCCTTCCACACAGTCACTACCAAGGAAATCTGGAGAGAAGAGCTTCATTCTTTTCACTAGAATTTGTCAACACCAATGATAACAACCTCAATCTTGAAAGCTATAAGAACGTGTCTCCGTCAATAAATTACAAATATCTCGTTATCAAGATCTAGAATTAAACTAAAGTTAAAGATGTAAGATTTTTGTTACAAGATCTTTGAACTTTCAAAAAAGTTAGGGTGTTAATTTTTCACAGAATCACACAAAAAAGGATATGAATTTGTTGATTTGTTACATGAGAAATGATGACAAAAAGATTTTATATGTGCTTGATATTAAGCACACAAATGAATGGAAAAAGTTAGTTCGATTCAAATCAAGAGCATTTCATGATTTAAATCAACCAAACAAGTGAAGTGGATTAATAAGAAAGCAGAGTTTTGACCCATTTCTCATCTGATTTGAATCAAGAACAAAGTCTCATTTGAATCAAAGACCCTGTGATTTGAATCAAGTTTTAATTCTGATTTTTGTTTCCACCTGATATGAATAACACACATGGTTCATATTCTACTGACTCATACAATTGATTAAAAGTATCATGATCAAGTTCAAACATAACTATTGGTTTATGCATTCTAAAGATGAATCGTCTCAAAGTTGATTCAAAGATGATGTGAAATTATGAAGGAGAATCAATGATCGAAAGTAGATCAAAATAAAAGCGATAAGACAAGCAAAAAAAAATATATTAGGGTGATCCCCCTGAATGTATTAGGGACATGCAGCTACATTCTCACTCTTTTTGATGTTTGGCAAGATTTCACTTGGAATTAAGTCAACTTGGAGTAAAACTCAATAAATGACTTATGCTCCCCTTGGAACATTTCACATAAATGACAACGTAAATTGCATAAAACAATTCTAGACTCACATTAAAATCCCCCCCCCCCCCGTTTGACAACATCAAAAAGAGATAAATCAAAATTTGTCTAAAACCAAATAATCAATCATAAACAAATAGTTCCAAATGAACACGAGAGTTAAATAGATAAGAATAATATACAACAACAAATATCTCATATTGAACACGAAGATAGATATACCACAAGAAAAAAAAAATATAAATAGACATGCAACACCAACATTCAACAACGAACAATTAAGTAATCAAAACCAATATGTAAATGAATGCATTAACAATCATAAATAATGCATGAACAATTAAACAAATTATCAAATGCACATAATTAGAATTACATGTTTAAAGAGACTTAAATGTAAAGTAGATCAATCAAGAATATATGCTAGAGATGAATGAGTGAGGTAAGGAGGAAATAATCAAACCAAAACACAACTCCAGAACAAAAATATATAATGATATAAAACCAGATACGAGAGTTTAGAGGTATACCAATGTAGTTGGTAAAAGCTATGATTTGCTACAAAATAGTGTTAGCAAAAACAAAATATATAGCAAATGAAAGTAAACAAAAGCCTTATTTTATTTAAAGCACAAAGAGTCTAAGACTCCCAAATCCTTACAAATATTGTGAAAAGGATCTGATGACAATGGTTTTGTAAAAATGCCATCTACCTGACTAGTAGTGTCAACGTATTCAAAAACATCATCCCCTTTTTCCATGCGTTCTCTAAGAAAATGGTGTCAGATCTCAATGTGTTTGATCCGTGAATGAAGTATCAAATTCTTAGGGAGGCTTATTTCACTAGTACTATCGCACTCAATCAGATCGTAACCCAATTTTAAATCATAATCTATTAATTATTTCTTTATCCCTAAGACTTGTGTATAACAACTACCAGCGGCTACATATTCAGCCTCGACGGTAGAAACAACAACGTTATGCAACTTCTTATTATGTGAGGAAACTAAACAACTTTCAAATAAGTAACAAGTAACACTAGTACTCTTCCTAACCGACTTGCACCCCGTGAAATCAAAATAAAAAACCTACTAAGCTACAAGTACTACCATTGAGATACCAAAGATTATGATTGGAGGTTCCATTAAGATACCTCAAAATACATTTTACGATCTTAAAGTGATATTCCTTACGTGATGCTTGATATCTAGGAACATGCACACACTAAACATCATATATGGCCTACTCGCAATTAAATAGAGTAAGGATCCGATTATACTTCTATACTTGGTTACGTCAAAATAATTTCCTCTCTCATCTTTGTCAATAAGTACATTTGAGGCCATGGTTGTTGAGATACTCTCAGAATCATTCATATCAAACTTTTTGAGAAGTTCAAAGCAGTATTTCATTTGACTTATGAAAGTGCCTTCTTTGGCTTACTTGATTTGAAATTCCAAGAAGTATGTTAGCTTTCCCATAAGAGACATCTCAAATTTTCCCTGCATTAAACTTGAAAATTCTCGACAAAGAGATTCATTAGTAGAATCGAAAATTATATCATCTACATAAATTTTAATTAAGAGAATATGATTTTTCTTATGTCTTATAAACAAAGTGGTGTCGACTTTACCACGATTGAATCCTTATTTGATAAAAAGCCCGCTCAATTTCCCATGCCAAGATCTTGGAGCTTATTCCTGACCATGGAAGGCTCTTTTCATTTTTAAAACATGATTATGATTATCGTGATCCTCAAAAAGCAGATTTTATGTCCATTTGGTAAAGCTTAAAGTCCAAGCAGCAAGCGAATGCAAAAAGGCATCTAATAGATTTTTGACGAGCTACAAGAGAATAAGTCTCCTTGTAGTATATTCCTTCATCTTGACTATATCCTTTTGCCACTAATATTACTTAATTTATAGTAATTACATGATTTTCATACATCTTGTTCCTAAATACCCATCTTGTGCCAATGACGATTTTATAAACTAGACGCAAGACAAGGTTTTAAACCTCGTTACGTTTAAATTGGATAAGTCCTTTTTGCATAGCAAGTAACCATCCCTCATCAAGTAAATCATTGAATATCGATTTAGGTTCATTCTTAGAAATGAAAGCAGAGTACTTACAAAATTATTAACTTGTGACCTAGTACTTACACCTCTTTTGATGTCTCCCAGAATTTGATCTAATGAATGATCTTTTGTGATTGTCCAATCTTGAGGTAGTTGGTCCAAGGTCTCTTGATTTTTATCCTCATGTAATCTTTCCACTTTATCTTTCTTAATGTCCTTGTCCTTTATTGAAGGTGGATTATCCTCTTTGAGACTTTCATCATTGATCAAATTTTCTATTATCACACCTTAAATATAAAAAAATACCCATTCTCATATTTTGGGGCGAGGACTCATCAAAAGCTACATGAATTGACCATTCTAATAAAGTAATTCTATGATTGTAAACCTTATAAGATTTACTCGTAGATGAGCACCCTAAGAATATCCCTTCATCGGATTTAACATCGAATTTACCAAGATTGTCCTTTCATTTGTTTAAAATAAAATTATTTGCAACCGAAAACGCAAAAATAAGAAATATTTGATTTTCTACCCTTAAGTATCTCATAGGGTGTCTTCTCTAGGATGGTTCAAATGATCACCACATTTAAGAAATGGCACACGATATTAATTGCATCCTCCCAAAAATACTTAGGTAGAATCGTTTCATTTATCATAGTCCGGGCGAATTCTTGCAAAGCACGATAATTGTGTTCAACAACACCATTTGTTGTGGAGTTCCCGAAAATGAGAAGTTATGAGCAATCCCATTTTCTGTGCAAAAGTTTTGAAATTTATGGTTAACAAATTCACCACGATCAGTGTAGCAAATGATAATTTTAAAACCAAAAACATTTTGGACAAGCTTAGAAAAATCAATGAAAGCCTTAAAAGTTTCATCCTTATGGGCTAAAAAAACGTCCAAGTAAATCTAGAGTAGTGATCAACAATCACAACCTTGTAATAGTTTCCTCTTAAACTCTTTTCTTGTGAAGGTCCAAACAAGTATAGGTGGAGAAGCTCGAGAGGTTTTAATTTCAAAATAATCTTATTCGATTTAAACATCACTCTCGTTTGCTTTCTAAATTGGAAAGCATCACATAGTTTGTCTTTTAAAAAATTTCATTTAGGAAGACCAACTACTAGATTCTTGGATGTTATCTTATTCATTAAGTCGAAATGCACATGAGCCTTGGCTATTAAACACTTAGTGCCATGCATTGACACATCATCTAGATCAAGCCTATAAACGTTATCAATTCTAGAAGCCTTAAACACAAGGTCCTTACTTGCATTATGCTCAATTATACAACTAAGAGTATTGAAAACTATAGAATACCCTTTGTCACATGATTGGCTAATGCTGAGTAAGTTGTCTTTACATCCTTTTGACTAATAGCACATTTTTAATGGTAATTATGGAGGGATTTCACACAATACTTTCACCAAGAATTTTACTTTTCGTATTGTCCCCGCATGTGAGATGATCGCTTTCCTTCTCATCGAACTTGATGATCATGGAAGCATCACCCGTCATGTGTCATGAACATCCACTGTCTAGAAACCATAATCTTTTCATGGAGATGAGACTTTCCTCCAATAATCAAATAGGAAATTTAGGTCCCTAACTAGTGACTCCTTTAGGGTTAGTTAAGTTACACTTAGGAACCCATGTCATTTTACCATTGGGAACTTAAATGTTCCTAACATGAAAAAGAGTCTTAATGTGACCCTTATCACCACAATAATAGTAAATAGTTTTAGATGAAATGCTTCTTCTATTTCTTTTAGTGATATGAGGGTTTTTCTTTAAAATTATTCCTCTTTCACTCAAAGAATTATAGCAAGTACAAGATAGTGAAGTATAATGTGTTAGTTGTTCTTTAAAAGTTTCAATTTCACGTTTTAAAATTAGGCACTCAATGCTTTCCATTATCTCCATCTTTTCAACCAAATTATCTAAAACATTATAACGCTCATCAACTAGAGATGTATGCGCTTTCTTAAGATTTTCCAAAGTGCAATTAAGATTATTTATCTCCTCTTCAAGTTTTAAAATCATTTCTTTTTTGGAAACTTTTTTTCTTAAAAGCATTTATAGAATCGACATACATATCATTGAACGCTTTCGACAATTCACTATAAGAATACTCATTGTCGGAATCATAATTATATACATTTGAAGTTTCAGCTTTCTTACGTGTCATTAAATCATACATGACATAATAGGATCATGGATCAATCAACGAGTATCTTGGTCAGTCCTCCTTCAAAGTCGGCGGTATTCCTCCGAAAGAAGTCAATACCCCGCACATGCTCTCATCATCCTAACTTGAACAAGAATCAGAGAGGGAGCTCTCATCCTCTTCTTCCCATGCAATATAGACTCTACGACCTTTGGAACTTTTTCCTTTCGTCTTGTAGAATTTCTTATCTTTCTTTTTATGATGTTTGACGAGACTTTGACAAGAGGCTCTAAAATGTCCCAATTTTTCGCACTTGTAACATGTAATATCATCATTCTTTTTCTTGTGTTACTTCTTAGGTGGGTGAGTATTTTTGAAGTTCACTAGTCCTTTGTTGATATGTCTGAGCTTGTTTCTCTTTAAGTATCTATTGTAGCATCTGACAAATAAACACATATATTCTTTTTTAGAAGATTCTTTGTTACAATTGTCTTTTTTTCCTTTGAATTCTTCCCTTTAGATGACGAAGCTTTCAAAGAAAGATCTTATTTCTCTTCTTTTCCTTTCTATTTCTTTTTCGACTTTACTTCTCTATTGGCGAGTCGTTTCGGCTTTACTTCTCTATTGGCGAGTCGTTTCGGCTCATTATCTTACTCGGCTAACTTTCCAAACATTTTTGTAATATCCAAAGTATTAAGATCGTTAGATTCTTTAATAGAGTTAACATTTGGTTGTCACTCCCCGCACATAGATCTCAATATTTTGTTAGTACAATCTTTATTAGAAAATGTTTTGCCCAAGTTGTGTAATTTGTTGATTAATTGGAAGAATCTAATTTGATTGGAATCCACAGATGTTTTCGATTCCATACGAAATAGTTCAAACTTCTCTATAAATATATTGATTTTAGAAACTTTGACGTCATTTGTTTCCTTAAAGATATTAGAATATTAATAGTAATTCATATTTATTTAGTTGTACTATTTTCTTAGCCCCTAAGTTTGTTAGAGGGTATTTTAGTATTTTATCTTATTCTAGTAACCCTAGTTTTAGCTTATAAATAGGGTGACAATCATTGTAACTTTTAATCATGTTTTTGTAGCCGTCATTCTTAATAGAATATTTCCTCTGTTCATCATTTATTCACTTTTGCACCAACAATTGGTATCTAGAGCTCCGGTTCGGATTCATTGGGAAACACGGGAAACACGAGTGAACGTGAGGTCTTGTATGTTTGATTTTGATTCTTAGATTCGTGTTGAATCTTGAACAAAATCTGATCAGAATTTTATTCTGTGGGTTGGGAAACACTGTGTGAGAAATCTGAGTGTATTGTGCAAGGTGAAGATGAACGGAAACGGCAACATGAACACCAAGCTTCCAGTATTTGACGGTAAAAACTAGAATCGTTGGATGATCCAAATGCGTGTACTGTTTGGTGCTCAAGATTTTTAGATCTTGTCACTGATGGTTATGTTCCGGTAGCAGCAGATGCAACAGATGAACAGAAAAACGCGCAGAAGGAAGTAAGGAAGAAGGATCAAAAAGCATTATTCTTTATTCATCAATGTGTTGATGTAAATGTGTTTGAGAAGATTGCAGATTCAACGACAGCAAAGGCTGCGTGGGACACACTGGTTAGATGTTATGGTGGTGACGCATCAGTGAAGAAGGTGAAGCTTCAGTCCTTGAGAAAGCAATATGAGAATCTCAACATGAAGAATAATGAGAAAGTTTCTGAATACATCTCCAGAGTGATTCTGATCACTAATGAGATGAAGGCGTGTGGAGAAACTCTTTCTGAAGAAACAATCATGGAGAAGGTATTAAGATCCCTTACCTCTCAATTTGATTACATTGTGGTAGCAATAGAACATTCCAAAGATCTGAGTACCATGAGAATTGAAGAGCTGCAAAGCAGTTTAGAAGCGCAAGAGTTGCGTTTGACTGAGAGAACTTCTGAAAGGGAAGTAGAGCAGCAGGCTCTGAAAGCAACTTCTGATAGGAGGTATCAGAAGCAGTCAGAAGCCAAGAGAAGATCTGATGGTGGTCAGAAGTCAGAAAGCTCAATCTCTGATAGGCAAAAGAATGCTCAGAAGGGAAAAGAGAAGTATGACAAGAAGAAGATCCAATGTTACTGTTGTAAGAAGTTTGGTCACTTTGCTAGAGATTGTTGGTCAAACAAGGAGAAGAAATCAGAAGAAGCAAATATAGCCAGAAGTTCTGATGACGAATCTGTGTTATTGATGGCCTCTGAATCTGATGATATGTGTTGCGGTGGAAATAGGATATCAAACTATTAATTAGTTTGAATCGCAATTCAATTCACAACCGCTCTTTGATTTATCCGAAGGAAAAGGTCAAAAGAGGGAAAACCTATTTTGCATCGTAAACACGATGCGGGGAAAGATCTAGGGTTCGGGGGTTGGTTAAATTTAGGGAAGGTATTAGCACCCTAAACTTCTGTAGTACTCTACAGGAACCTTTTGCTCAGATGTTCACTATTTTGCTTTATTCATTTGCTTAAGGTATATGTACAAAGATTAAAAGTGAGAAAAGAGACCTAAGGGGTTAATTCTAAGTTTACTCGGCAAGACATCGCATCTTGTGCCTACGTATCCTTACGGGAGTGGAATCAGAGTAATCGTAGTTCCCCTTAAAAGGGAGGTTAGAGACTTCTCGACTGTGGTCAAGGTCTCAAGGGGAATAAACATGTCTTAAGGACACGCTTACGTGGAGTCTTAAACTCCGATCTCTACGTTGAATTGTTAAGTTGTAATTAGGGTTAAATTAGGGATTCCACGGCGGGAAACCCTAAAATGAGCGCGGCGGCTCTTTGACCTAATGCTAGGGGTAAAATTGTAATTTTGCCTGCGGCGAGGCATTTGTGAAAAATTAGGGTTTGTAAGGTGTAGTTTTGAGGTTTTGAGGTTGAGGACTATTGACACGGCAGTCAAACACTAGACCTAATTCCTTCGGATGCGTAAGGTGACAGGATATTGCGATACATCAGCAGAAATTTAAAGCGCGATTATTGGTTCGCGGGGTTACATATGAGAAGCAATTACAATAATAATAAAACTTAAATAAAACGCCACGTAATAGTAGTAAACATGAGCTGCAAATGATGAACACCGTTAGTAAACAAGGTTGGACAATGATTGGACGAATTAGGAGGAAAAGTACAATATTGGAAGTTTTTGTTGTTTTGAAAAAAAGATGTTAAATGAATTTATACATAAAAGGAGTAATGTTAATTAGAAAAATATTTTAAATTTAATCTAACAAAAAAAAAAAATTTTAACTTAGATATTTTAAGAAAGATTTTTAAGTTATTTATTATAGGAAAAGAGGTTTTTTATTTTATTACAAAAAAAGGTTTTAGAGTTTTTATTTATTTTAAAAACAGTTTTTTTTTTTATTTACAAAAGAAAGGTTTTTTTTTTAAAAAAATAATTTTTAATTATAATACAATTTAAAAACAAATAAAACAAATAATTTAAAAAACAAAATAAAAAAATAAAACATAAAAGGGGGTTGGGCCGGTCATCACACCCGGACCCAACCCGGTTAGTGAGTCATAAGAAACGAAAAGCAGTTTTAGGGTTTCAGAACCCTAATGCCCTCTTCGCGGCGCCGTTATCACTTCGTCTTCTTCGCTTTGTCTTCGTTACTCTCATTGCCCGTTTCTTCTTCCTCTCCTTAACCTGAAATAAAACATGAAACTCGTGATGAAAATGCATCGTGGCTCACATTTATGATGAGAATAGCCGATGATGAAGATGTTCTGAGGCTGAGAGTTGATTTGCCCTTGTTTCAATGAACGACGGTGGCGGTCTTCGCTTCTTCGCGGCCGTTCGATGAATATCCCGTTAGGGTTTTGTTCTTCGCCGTCTTTCGTCCCTCTCCGTCTAGGGTTTCAACTCCCTCTCGCATCAGGTTGTATTCCCCTTTTTATAGTTTCTTTTTATCTCTCCCTCTGGGCCTTAAACTGAGATTTGATTTTATAGTGATATTATTTGATTCGGTTTTGTTTGGGTTTTTCCAGATTGAATTCAAATATGATGCTTTCTGATACGATTAGGATCTTGTTTCTTCTTTTGGAACCTGATTGGGGTTTTGTGCTGATATGATCTTCTGATTCGATTGGATTTCATTAATTTGCTTGATTGCTCTATACTGATTCGTTTGACTTCGAACTGATTCATTTTAGACTGACTTGTTTGATTGATTTGTTTGATTGATTCAGATTGACTCAAATTGATTCAGATTGGTTCCAATGGAGATGTTTCCTGATGCACTTGAAACTTTCCCTTGCCAGCTCGATTGTGTTTGATCATTTTCTGATTGGGTTGCCTTTACTTGATCTGGGATTAATTTATTTTGTCCTGTTTGAATTCAATTTGGACTGTACTGATGCGTTTTCGATTTGGCAATTTTTTAGCTTTTCCTCTTCTTCTTTCAGAGAATGGATGCTGATGCTTCGACTTAAGTTAGAGCGGCCGAGTGAAGGTTATTGGCGATGATGACCTTAGGGTCTGAGTCAGTTGATTTGGATGCCTTAGTGGTAATGACCTTCGGCGTGAACAACAATTACCGTATGTCCCGTAGTTCGATGTTTGGTAGGGAAGTAGTAGCGGCTCCGGCCGTGGCTCTCCCAGCCACTCGAACGCTTATGCCCGATGATGATTAGCTGAGGGCTGATGTAACTTTGAATTTCTTCGTTGTCCATTGTTTTTATGCAGTTTGAACCGATTGGCTGGCCTGGTATCTCATGCGTGATTGTGGCGTGAATCCCTGCTTTTGTATTGTGATTAACTTGTGGGTTCATTTCGATGTTCAGTTTAGTGTAGTCATTCCTGTCCCGCTGCTGATGATTCTTAGCTTGCAAACGTCTGTTTTTCTATGATGTTTGTGACCCATCTTGATGGCTTAGTTTAGATTTCCAGCAATTGGATCTCTCTGTGACATTTTAGCAGCAGTCCTGTTCTTATGTTTTTCGTGATGCTTGATATTGAAACCTCTTGATATTGCTTTGCAGATATTGATGTTGCTGAGTCAAACGCTGCCGAGGATGGTCACATGGTAATGATGACCACTGGTCTGAACCCTCTGCGTTACTTCTGATTTGATTCTCCAATTCTCAGGTGCTGAACTGTGATTATGATGCGTATGTCCCCTTTTCATCGATGCAGTTGCCGTTGATTCTCACTTGGTGTAGGCTGGTATTTGGACTGATGTGTATATTGTTGGGCTATGATGTTCATAACTGAGCCTATGCCCTGCATTCCCAATTTTCCAATGTGACCCTCTTATTTGGTTTGGAAATGCCGCAAACTGTTATGGCGTGTTATCGGAAATACTAACTGTTGCTTTGATTCTCCTTCTGCAGACGTCAGGCTGGATGCCTTTTGTCCCTGGGCTCGAACTTTTTCGCAGCTTGGCCTTACCATGATGCCTTTGACAGCACTATTGTTTGTGGTTATTCATTGATGCTTGGAGTTCCTTTATGAGTTCGTTTTGGGGCAGCTTGGTTTTCGTTCTGAACCATCTTGCTGCGATTTGATGCAGCCTTGGCTTCATTTCACTCTTCTTGTTCTGTTTGAACTGGGTTTTTCATGAACTTGCCTATGTGGTTCAGAGTTACTGCAGTTTGATGCAGTTTTGGCTTGCATTTCAGTTTGAATTTCCGCTTACTTGTGGCATCTTATGCACTGTCTTGTTTTTGACTTTCTGTCATCAATTTGTACTGATGCAATTGTGGAATTTCAGGTGTTGGAAATTTCGGGGCCAAAGCGACTCAGACCTGCCGGCATCCGGGTCTGAGTCCAAATTTGCCTATGTTGCCTTATTCTCGTATCAGTTTGGAAATCCAATCACGGCAAAACGAGTCAATCCCGCTTCTTCTATTACTTCTGTCTCTCGGATGTCCCGCAACGATTAAGAATAGGTGTTACCTGATCTGACGCCTACGGCGCGGATCGGTAACGGGGGTAGGACGCAGCTTCGGTTGTGCCACTCCCGGCACTCGATGATGACATTGTTCTGAGAGTGTCGAAAAAACTTCTAACATTTTTCTGTACTGCTTGTTTTCTTTTGATGTGCAGGTTAGCTGAGGATTCATGGAGAAGTTCAAATACAACATGAAGACCTTTAGATACTCTTAGGATTTAGGATAGATGCCTTAGGATTGAGAATTTTAATGTACTTCCTTGTAACGGTACTTTGTAAAATATGAAGCAACATCCACATTCTTGTATGATAGCATTATTTATGAAATAAAATTCTCAAAGTTTTGAATTTATTTATATTTTATTCTTAGTTAAAAATATAAACAATTGTGAATAAATCCACAAGTATTTAAATTCGTTAACATAGGCATAAAACATAAATGTTCCCAAGTGGTATTCTTATTGGTGCACTCGTCTCAATCTCATCATCTGATTAAAAATGTTAACCAACCATTTCAATACCAAACACCTATGGGCACCGTAATCACAACATTTTCAGCATCAACAGTAACACTACTCGTAATTAAATTCCCACTGACCAAACCGCTAAAATCTCAATATGATCAGAACTGGTGATAGATAAATGCCTCAAAACCAATACGTATCAAATGCCTCAGAATTTTAATAACAGCCCGTCTTCAAGGAATTGGTAGAATTTGCGTAAAACGACCAAAATACCCCTGGGACCAAATCTGCAAAACAAAACCCCTTCATAGCTTGTTAGTGGTTAGCAAATGTACATATGAGATGCTATGCGAAATGACTCACTAAATATAAGGGTAAAATTTGGGGTATTACAGTTGCCCCTATTTAAATAGCTACACCAGACGATTTGAGTGACAGAGACTCGAGGAATCGTGGTGGAGAGATTTAAATATAGATAACCGAAAATTTTGCCCTTATATGCGACGATATGCAATGCTGTGGACAAAACGGGAACAGCTTAATGCAGATGATGCCATGAATATGATATGATGCGTATGAATGCGAAAATGCTGACGAACATGACGACACCGGGACAGACGCCACGAGAAGAACTCACTGGGGAAAAAGACACGCTGAGACACGGTACAACACTGGGGAAATCTAAAAATGATAGTCAACTGGTGCGAATGACCAATTGTCACTTTGGGGACAAGATTCGCAAATGGAAATGACATCTGTGAGACGGCCTCCACTGGGGAATCTAAAGGATAAAAAACTGGATCGCGTACGATTGCAAGATCGCTTACAGAATGCTGGAGCATTGAGCAAAGAATAACATCCAAGCTTCTGTAAACTATCTCTCGTGACAGGATCAAACGGACTTTTCGGAAATCCGTATCAAATATACAGGGTAAAGACCGACTGTATGCCAAAATAAATGGACTTTGATGGGAACTGCCCGGATAAGCTTCTCGAGGGAGAACTGTCACTCATCGTTGGAAGGGACTTATATGCCAAAATGGATAAGCACTCAAATAAAGAGGCTGCTGCTTATCCGATAAATAAATCTTCTCGCATTTAAGGTCGGCGCCTGGAATACGATTCTGATTCTTCTCTTACTGAAGGATAAATAAACTGCTTCAAGATCGTGCTCTCTTGAACATGAAAAGGGTAAACTGAACTTCCTCATACGTCAGAATCGTGCTCTCCTGAATATGAAACTGGATGACTGAATATACTCATACTTCAGAATCGTGCTCTCCTGAATATGAAACTGGATGACTGAATATACTCATACTTCAGAATCGTGCTCTCTTGAATATGAAACTGGATAATCAAACTTCCTCATAACTCAGAATCGTGCTCTCCTGAATATGATTCGGCTCTTGAAATTTTCTCATTTTTCAGAATCGTGCACTCCTGAAAAACGGCCAACTGAACTTCCTCATAACTCAGAATCGTGCTCTCCTGAATATGATTCTGCTCCTTCTTTTACTAAAGGATAAATGAACTTCTTCATAACTTCAGAATCGTGCTCTCCTGAATATGATTCCGCTCAAACCTCCCCGTATCTCAAGATCGTGCTCTCCTGAATACGATTTGGTTCATACCTCAAGACGGCAGGTAAATGGAAGCCCAACTGCTCCATGGAGATGGACATTTGCTGCGAGTCATAACGAGGATAGGATAGACTTCTTAGGTGAGAAATGTCGTATATTGATGCTGTAAGATGTAAAGTGTAAAGGGTTGTTGTAACATGTAGGATTGTAAAGTGTTGTACTGATATATTTTCCAGGCGTGAACTGGCGTGTATCTGTAAAGGATTGTAGTTGATTTTCTTGAAAGATAGTGCAAAATAAATGCACGTCCGGGTACAGTGATAGACTTCTCCAGCGAGAACAGCCGCGTATCTGCCATGGTATGGTGAAAATAGTTAGAGGGTGCAAAATAAATGCACGTCCGGTTGGGATTGACGACCGACATGACTGAGGTTCAATCTAGGATCGAGCTAGAAAGAAGACTGGTAATCAAGACTCCATCGAGGGAATGAACTCGAAGGGTAAATATCTTATCCTGGTGAGGAAAGATAGCTGAAGTAACCGTCATCCACGAGGATCGAGCTCTGTGGGGAAACTGGAAACAAGTAAGTATTTTATGCTTAGGGCTGACAATCTATTTGAAGAGACCGGACGAACCCAGTTACTCGGCGGTGACGACCAGTGATAGAGACACAATGAACCCGTGAATGCTAATGCATATGTTAATGCGTATGTTAATATGAATGTATGTTGATATCTATGTATGGGAATATGCAGGATGTTATGAAATGAGTATGTAATGAGCATGTAATGAATATGTAATGAATATGTAATGAATATGTAATGAAATAGGCATGTGATGCTTATGCCCTTGCGTATGCTGACGAAACAGACTAGAGACGGGACGAGAGATGAAATAAACATCTCGACAGAAATACCCTGCGTTCTCTGCAACCAATACGTCAATCATGGGTAAGAAAGATCAATGGTAGAACCAATCTGGTTTCAAGATTCTGAATTCTCTGGGGAGGAAGTAAATTGCTTAGGTGCACAGTATTATGTCTTCACATGGGGAGAAGAACACCTGAGGGATACTTTCGAGTTACCCAAGAAAAAGTTGTCAGCTTATAGTCTCTCTGGGGACTGTGTTAGAGCAATGGTTTGAAAGTGTTTCTGCAATAATGACATTTCCGGGGGATGAAGAGATCCTTTCGGAATTTCCACTAGTCAAAGTAATTTATTACATTTAAAATTTGTTTTGTTTTTGAAAAACAGTTTTGAAAAATCTACAATGCACCTTTCATTTTCAAATTTTAGGAATAAACGCATTTTGCATAACAAATAGAAAACAAAGAGCAATGCACCAAGGAATGTAAGTAACGAGATGGTTTCTTTTATTTAAAGGGCGGTAGCTCGCTGAAGGCATAGCTCCACAGATGATTATGTTTTGAAATTGGCAACATGGGAAAAGGTTATATCGAATCCAATGACACCTACTGACACTAATAACTAAGACTAATCCAGAATCCTGCTTTGGGCGAGGATGAAAGAACTGAAACATGGCTCTTATGCGGAAAGTGTGTTCGAGATAACCAGTGTCCTCTGATGCAATGAAATGCCTTTGTCCCTAACTTTTGCCTGGACCGCCCTCTCGGGTTTTCAATCCACCGGGACGCTCTTTTTTTCCTAAGCTGCCCTTTCGGGTTTTCAACTTAGCGAGCGTTTTGTTATTATTATATTTTTTTTCAACCCTTACTTTTGCCTAAGTCGCCTTTTGCAGGTTTTCGACTTAGCGGGTTTTTTAGGCATAATATTTTCGGACTGAATCAGAATTCACGGGATGTGCTAGTTCTTCACCGTCCATTGTCGTAAGTATCAGAGACCCTCCGGAGAAAACGGTCTTTACAACAAATGGGCCTTCATAATTGGGCATCCACTTTCCACGCATATCTTTATGTACTGGTAAGATCTTTTTGAGTACGAGCTCTCCTTGACGGAACTCACGGATACGAATCTTCTTATCAAACGCTCTTTTCATCCATTTCTGATATAACTGCCCATGGCACATGGCTGTCAAACGCTTCTCGTCAATGAGATTCAACTGATCCAGTCTGTCTTGAACCCACTCAGCCTCCTCAAGTTCCGCCTCCATTAACACTCTTAACGAAGGTATCTCTACTTCGATGGGGAGCACGGCGTCCATTCCATATACCAATGAGAAAGGTGTTGCCCCTGTCGAAGTTCTCACCGAGGTTCTGTATCCATGCAAAGCAAACGGTAACATCTCATGCCAATCTTTGTAAGTCACAACCATCTTTTGCAGGATCTTCTTGATATTCTTATTCGCAGCTTCAACGGCTCCATTCATCTTAGGACGGTACGGAGAAGAATTATGATGAGTGATCTTGAAATTATCACACAGCTCTTTCATAGTCTTATTATTCAGATTGGTGCCATTGTCAGTTATTATCCGGCTTGGGACTCCGTAACGGCAGATGATCTCTTTCCTGATGAATCGGGCAACCACTTGCTTGGTCACGTTGGTGTAGGAGGCAGCCTCTACCCACTTGGTGAAATAATCAATGGCAACAAGGATGGAACGATGTCCATTAGAAGCTTTCGGCTCGATTGCCCCAATCATGTCAATGCCCCACATAGAGAACGGCCATGGTGAAGACAAAACATTCAACGGCGACGGAGGTACATGCATTTTATCAGCATAAATTTGGCACTTATGGCATTTTCTAGCGTATTGGATGCAGTCGGCTTCCATGGTTAACCAGTAATACCCAGCCCTTAACATCTTCTTGGACATGGCATAACCATTGGCATGAGTTCCGAAGGTCTCCTCATGAATTTCCTGTAGTAACATGTCCGCTTCCCGTTTATCAACACATCTGAGCAGGACCATGTCGTGATTTCTCTTGTATAACACACCATTACTGATAAAGAATTTGGACGCCAGTCTTCTCAATGTCTTTTTGTCCAGACCAGTAGCACCATCGGGATACTCCTGCTTGACGAGATAGTTCTTGATATCATGAAACCAAGGCTTTTCATCCACCTCAACTTCTTCGACCATCTGACAATAAGCGGGCTCTACCTTGCGCTCAATATGGATAAGAGGTGCTTCATTAACGAATTTAACTTTCCACATAGATGCTAACATGGCTAAAGCATCAGCTACGTGATTCTCGGATCTAGGAACATGCTCGAACTCTATCTCGTCGAAATGCTTGATCAGCTCAATAATGTAGTCCTTATAAGGGATCAGCTTCTCATTCTTCGTTTCCCATTTGCCTTGTACCTGGTAAATAACCAAAGCTGAGTCACCACTCACTTTGAGAAGTTTGATTCGGAGGTGAATTGCTGCTTCGAGGCCAAGAATACATGCTTCGTATTCTGCGACGTTGTTAGTACACTCAAAGTCCAACCTCGCTGTAAATGGAGTGAATCTGCCCTTTGGGTTCATCAAAACGGCGCCTATACCATGCCCATTGAAATTCGAGGAGCCATCAAACATCATCTTCCACCAAAGACCTGGTTCTGGACCTTCGCTCGGATCTGGCTCTTCACAATCTCTTTTAATCAACAAAATATCCTCATCAGGAAAATCGAACTTAAGAGGTTCATAATCTTCAACTGGCTGGTCTGCGAGATAATCAGATAAAATACTACCCTTAATCGCCTTCTGGGGTACATACTGGATGTCATATTCGGATAACAACATGTGCCAACGGGCTAGCCTCCCGGTTTGAGCAGGTTTTTCAAAAATATACTTGATCGGATCCATTTTAGAAATCAATAACGTGGTATGACAGACCATATATTGCCGAAGGCGCTTAGCGGCCCATGCCAATGCACAACAAGTTTTCTCCAATGGTGAGTATCTGTTTTCGCAATCGGTAAACTTCTTGCTCAGGTAATAAATCGCATGTTCCTTTTTCCCAGTCTCATCATGTTGCCCAAGCACACAACCCATAGACTTCTCGAGAACAGTAAGGTACATAAACAACGGTCTTCCAGGTACGGGCGGGATCAGAATAGGGGGATCTTGCAAATAACTCTTAATCTTCTCAAACGCTTTCTGACAATCAGGGTTCCACTCAACTGTCTGCCCCTTGCAAAGCAACTTGAATATCGGCTCACAAGTAGCGGTCATATTAAAGATAAACCTGGAAATGTAATTCAGACGTCCCAGAAAACCCCTAACTTGCGTCTAGGTTCGCGGAGCCGGCATATCTTGAATGGCTCGGACTTTGTCAGGATCCACCTCAATCCCTCGCTGGCTAACAATGAAACCAAGCAATTTTCCAGATCTGACACCGAAGGTACATTTAGCAGGGTTCAATTTCAACTGATATTTCCTGAGTCGTTCAAACAATTTCACCAAATGGTCTAGATGCTCCTCTTCACTCTGAGACTTGGCTATCATATCGTCCACATACACCTCAATCTCTTTGTGCATCATATCATGAAAAAGAGTGGTCATAGCGCGTTGGTAAGTTGCCCCTGCATTTTTTAAACCGAAGGGCATGACTTTGTAGCAGAAGGTTCCCCAAGGAGTAATGAAAGTAGTCTTCTCTCGATCATCTGGATCCATCTTGATCTGATTATAGCCAGAGAAACCATCCATAAATGAGAACAACGCAAAACTGGCCGTATTGTCTACCAGTGTGTCAATATGTGGCAGTGGGAAGTCGTCTTTTGGACTTGCTTTGTTCAGATCCCTGTAGTCTACACACATCCTAACTTTACCGTCCTTCTTAGGCACTGGCACAATGTTGGCAACCCAATCTGGATATTTTGCGACTGCCAAGAAACCTGCATCCAACTGCTTTTTAACCTCATCTCGAATCTTTAAAGCCATGTCGGGTCTCGTTCTTCGGAGTTTCTGCTTGATAGGTGGACAATCTGGCTTAAGTGGCAACTTGTGAACAACAATATCTGTGTTCAGGCCCGGCATATCTTGATACGACCATGCAAACACATCAATATACTCTTTTAACAACTCAATCAACCTCGGCCTAATCTCCGTCCCAAGCATTGCACCAATCTTGACCTCTTTCTTGCTCTCATCTGTACCGAGATTAATTAGGTCCACCTGCTCTTTATGCGGTTGAAGCTCTGTGTACTCGTACTCAATCAATCTTGTCAGTTCCGCGGGTACTTCAAAATCTTCTTCACCCTCGTCCTCAACTTGATTGATGGGTGCATCCCAGTCAGGAGTGTCAGCAAAGTCATTGGATCCAACAAGGTTTACGATATCTCTGCATGATGGAAGGCTTACTTAATTAAAATGCTCGAAGACATGTAAGAATGAAATGCTGTTTTTTTTTTGTTTTTTTTTGGGAAAAAGGTTGCCAATTTCATTTTTAAAGGTGAAAAACGCAAATGAAACAAGGAGGAATTGAACAAAATGCTTTTATTAATATCTTTTTAGGAATGAAAGGTGGCCCAATAAAAGACCCTATAGCCTTGGGCAGAGCTACGGATTTTTATTTGTAAATGTAAATGAAACTTTTTTTTTTTAAAAAAGTAATTACTTCGACAAGGGAAAAATAACAGGGATCTCTACGGCCTCCCAGTTGTTCAGAACTGCATCACCCTTAAACACCAGGTTGCTCAGCTCATCATGTTCCTCACAGTCGCTGATGGCATTGACTTGGAAACCTCCGCTGACAAATACCTCTTGGATAACCTTCGGACGCCCTTCGATGGTTGTGGCAGCTCCATTCTGAGTTGGTTTGTAACCCAACCCAGAGCGATCAGTCTTGGTCTTGATATCAATTACCTCTCCCCAACCTTCAGGAATGCCCCTGTCAATTGTTGCTTTGGTACTCTTCAGAGATGCAAAAGATGGATTACCCTGACCCACTGTCTCTTCGATTTCCAGCAGAACAGCATTGGCGATCTCAAGTGCTTGAAAGGAGATGTCTAAAGCATTCTCATCGGCCTCGATGTAACGGAAAGAAGACAGGTTACTGACCATCAGATCCTCCTCACCGTGTATAATAACCAACTTTCCATCGATCACGAATTTCATCTTTTGATGTAACGTTGAGGTCACTGCCCCAGCGGCATGGATCCACGGCCTTCCAAGTAAACAACTGTAATTGGGATTAATATCCATGACTTGAAACGTGATATTAAAAACTTGCGGGCCGATCAGGATAGGAAGCTCAACCTCCCCCATTACCGATCGACGGGAACCATCGAAAGCCTTGACAACCAAAGGAGTAGGTTTCAACACAGTCTCCTTACAAGCCAGCCTATCAAGAACCCTCTTGGGTAAAACATTCAGAGAAGACCCGGTGTCCACTAGCACTCTTGCTAAATTGTCCTCCTGACATCTTACCGATATATGTAAGGCACGATTATGGTTCGGACCCTCCTTCGGTAACTCTTCATTGCTGAAACTGAGGGTGTTACAGGCGGTCAGATTGGCAATCACACTATCAAACCGACTGGTGCTGATATCTTGATCCACATGTGCTTGAGTCAAAACCTTCTGCCAGGCCATCCTGTGGGCGGGCGAACTCATCAACAGTGATAGAATCGAAATCTTGGAGGGAGTCTGATGAAGTTGATCGATAACTTTATAGTCACTTTTCTTGATGATCCTCAAAAATTCGGCATCTTCATCATTCGTGACGGCTCCTTTACCTTTGTCTTTGGCAAGCCCTGGGGTACTAGTTATTTCCTTGGGTGGGACCTCATTGGAATGGGGAGTATACACACGGCCACTGTGAGTCATCCTGCTTACCTCTGTGATATTGGTCACCGTGCCCTTAACCTCTTCATTTGGAATAACCTTCCCAGACTCCTTGTCAATCATCGTCACGTCATATTTCCAAGGCACAGCTTTAGGATCACTGAAAGGAAACGGGCTTGGTCTTCGAATAACTATAGGCTTAAGCTGATTCACCTCAGGGATATATGACTTCGGTATATCGAACACGAGATTGGAGGAACCTGCCCCTGATAGATTAAACACTGGTACCTTACCCTTTGGTTCCGGCTGATGGAAGACAGGCTCAACCACAGCGATCTCATCTTTCTTGCATTGGCTTGTCACTTGTAAAACACCCTCATTAATTAACCTCTGAACATCATTCTGAACCAACACACAACCCTTAACACTGGCTTCACAACTTACGCATGCGACGTGGGAAGTATCTACCAAACCAGCTTCAAACAGTTTCGAATGGAACATCTTGAGAGGAGTCTTAATTTGTCCAACGTCAAGGGCATAACCTTCCCCCGAATCAACACTAATGGCATTGACACTCTCATGGTTAGGAAAAGGGTTCTTCTTAACATTCGGTTGAGGATCTTCAAATGACAAAATCTTCTTTTCCAATAAATCCCTGACAATATTTTTGAGAGCATAACAATTCTCCAGATCATGACCAGGCGCACCCTCATGAAATAAACAATGAGCGGCGGCGTTGTAATTGGCGGGTAGAGGATTAGGAGGCGGACCCAAAGCCCGAGTAGTGATGAGACCCTGCTTGACCAACGAGGGATACAACTCGGTAAAAGTCATCGGAATCGGCGGACAAGGTTTATACGTTCTTCTGTTCGGCACATTCTGGCGAGGAGCCGGACTCCTTGGCTGTTGAGGAGCAGGAGCGTTGGGTTCCTGTAGGTAGTTGACAGGAGGCGGATAGACAGGAGGTTGTTGCATAGGTTGATACATGGGAACCTATTGGTTGAAAGAAGGTGTAATAGCTGCCACATAGGGTTGTTGAGCATATTGGACTGGGTACCCTTGAGGTTGAGCATAACTTTGCGGGTGTCAATAAAAGCGTTCTCTTGGTCTACCAGAGGATATAGCATTAGTCTCACCCTCCTTCTTTTTCTGGGAGCTATACGGAGGTTTCTTCGGCTGATCCTTAGAAGTACCATGATTATTTGTCATCTTACCACTCTTCATACCCAATTCAATCTTGACACCCACAGCAACGATGTCGGAGAAATTTGAAGTTACACTACCCACCATTCTCTCGTAAAATTCTGGACGGACCGTGTCGACAAACCAATCAGCTAACTCTTTCTCGGTCAAAGGAGGTTCTACCTGCGAAGCAGTCTCCCTCCACCTTTGGGCATATTCTTTGAATGACTCAGAACTCTTTTGTGACATACTCAGCAGCTGTCTTCTGTCAGGAGCCAGATCCATATTGTACTTGTAGTGTTTGATGAAAGCGTCAGATAAATCTTGAAAGCTCTTAATGCGAGACTGGTCTAAAGTTAAATACCACTTGGAGGAAGCACCCTTCAAACTATCTTGGAAACAATGGATCATCAGTTTATCATTCTCAACATGGGCAGCCATTTTGCGATAATACATGATCAGATGACTCTTAGGGCAGGTGGCACCTTCATAACGATCGAAGTTCGGAGTTTTGAACTTCGGGGGAATAACCAAACCCGAGACCAAACAAACATCCCTTGCAGCAGTCCCAAAAATTTGATCACCCTCTACCTTTTTCAATCTCTGGACGATGGTGTTCACTTCCTCACGAAGCTTATCATGTTTCTCATAACCCTCAACATTCTCATCAAGATTATCAAAAACTGTCTCATTGAAGTACGGTTGCGCACGAGTGTGTACAACAGGTGGTGCAAAGATAGGAGCCCCCCTAGAAACCTCAGAGAATAAAGGCACGGCTTGCTGAACAGGTTGATTAATCGGAACAGTGGCTTGAGGAGGCACAAAACCGGGAGCAAGACCATAAGGTGGGTCCCTTGCTATGGTCACACTTGGTGGAGGGTCCACAGTAACGCCGGCAATCTCAGAAACAACAGTGGGCTGGGTATCCATCTTAGCATTCATGACATGTAACAATTCCATCATACGCCCCATACCTCCTCGAAGGTCTTCAAGTTCATTGCTAAGGCGATCAATCTCTTTTGCCTGATCCTCCATTCTCTTCCGAGTTTGAGCTCTGGTGTTGTACTGGTGCCGAGAACTCAGGGTGACGAAACTGGAAGGCGAGAGAACCGAACATGAGAAAACGGAAGACACATGTAATGCAAGAAAGTAAATGATGCAAAAATGTGAATGTAAATGAAGATTTCATGGAATTCAAACATTTATGAATGTCGTGGGGTACCCAGGAAATCTTTTTCTTGTTTTTTTTTCATTTTATATTTTTTTTTTATTCATGGTATCCCGCGATATCCATAAATGGTATTTGAACTCCACGAAATACAATGCAATGAGATGCTGTAATGCATGCAAACACACAAAGTCCTAGGTTAAAGGGACGTGAGCGGAGTCAAGGTCTACCCATCCCAAAAGGAGTGTACTATAGGTTAGTTGTACCTGCCGAACAAGGTTCTACAAAGTGCCCAAAGTCATCAGCCCATCTTTCGGATATTATCAACCTTCCGACTGACTCAGGGGTTAATAATATTCTCAAGAGAACCTCTTTTGAGTGTAGTATCGCGTAGCAGCCATTGTAAGATTACTCCCACATAGCTCCCGCACTACGTCCTAAATAAGGCCGAGGTGGTGTAAAGGTACTACGGTCCCCAGTATCACAGACTCCAATCGACCATGGAAAAAGTTTTCGCGATTACTCGTTCAACCGAACCATTTTCGAAAGGGTCTCAACTGAGCGGAGATTCTCGAATCAGCTTGGTCGGGATTCAACTCCCTATAAGCCTCATCGAATATATCCCCATCCTATAATAATGTCACTAGTCCGGGCGTAGGACTTATCTCACAGCACAAGGATCCATCCCAAAATCAGAGTACAATATATACATGCAAAATAACAAACGAGTAGCAACAGATATGAACAAATTAGGGATAACCCTCAAAAATTAAGAACAGTCCCCAGTGAAGTCGCCATTTTCTGTTGCGGTGGAAATAGGATATCAAACTATTAATTAGTTTGAATCGCAATTCAATTCACAACCGCTCTTTGATTTATCCGAAGGAAAAGGTCAAAAGAGGGAAAACCTATTTTGCATCGTAAACACGATGCGGGGAAAGATCTAGGGTTCGGGGGTTGGTTAAATTTAGGGAAGGTATTAGCACCCTAAACTTCTGTAGTACTCTACAGGAACCTTTTGTTCAGATGTTCACTATTTTGCTTTATTCATTTGCTTAAGGTATATGTACAAAGATTAAAAGTGAGAAAAGAGACCTAAGGGGTTAATTCTAAGTTTACTCGGCAAGACATCGCATCTTGTGCCTACGTATCCTTACGGGAGTGGAATCAGAGTAATCGTAGTTCCCCTTAAAAGGGAGGTTAGAGACTTCTCGACTGTGGTCAAGGTCTCAAGGGGAATAAACATGTCTTAAGGACACGCTTACGTGGAGTCTTAAACTCCGATCTCTACGTTGAATTGTTAAGTTGTAATTAGGGTTAAATTAGGGATTCCACGGCGGGAAACCCTAAAATGAGCGCGGCGGCTCTCTGACCTAATGCTAGGGGTAAAATTGTAATTTTGCTTGCGGCGAGGCATTTGTGAAAAATTAGGGTTTGTAAGGTGTAGTTTTGAGGTTTTGAGGTTGAGGACTATTGACACGGCGGTCAAACACTAGACCTAATTCCTTCGGATGCGTAAGGTGACAGGATATTGCGATACATCAGCAGAAATTTAAAGCGCGATTATTGGTTCGCGGGGTTACATATGAGAAGCAATTACAATAATAATAAAACTTAAATAAAACGCCACGTAATAGTAGTAAACATGAGCTGCAAATGATGAACACCGTTAGTAAACAAGGTTGGACAATGATTGGACGAATTAGGAGGAAAAGTACAATATTGGAAGTTTTTGTTGTTTTGAAAAAAAGATGTTAAATGAATTTATACATAAAAGGAGTAATGTTAATTAGAAAAATATTTTAAATTTAATCTAACAAAAAAAAAATAATTTTAACTTAGATATTTTAAGAAAGATTTTTAAGTTATTTATTATAGGAAAAGAGGTTTTTTATTTTATTACAAAAAAAGGTTTTAGAGTTTTTATTTATTTTAAAAACAGTTTTTTTTTTTATTTACAAAAGAAAGGTTTTTTTTTTTAAAAAAATAATTTTTAATTATAATACAATTTAAAAACAAATAAAACAAATAATTTAAAAAACAAAATAAAAAAATAAAACATAAAAGGGGGTTGGGCCGGTCATCACACCCGGACCCAACCCGGTTAGTGAGTCATAAGAAACGAAAAGCAGTTTTAGGGTTTCAGAACCCTAATGCCCTCTTCGCGGCGCCGTTATCACTTCGTCTTCTTCGCTTTGTCTTCGTTACTCTCATTGACCGTTTCTTCTTCCTCTCCTTAACCTGAAATAAAACATGAAACTCGTGATGAAAATGCATCGTGGCTCACATTTATGATGAGAATAGCCGATGATGAAGATGTTCTGAGGCTGAGAGTTGATTTGCCCTTGTTTCAATGAACGACGGTGGCGGTCTTCGCTTCTTCGCGGCCGTTCGATGAATATCCCGTTAGGGTTTTGTTCTTCGCCGTCTTTCGTCCCTCTCCGTCTAGGGTTTCAACTCCCTCTCGCATCAGGTTGTATTCCCCTTTTTATAGTTTCTTTTTATCTCTCTCTCTGGGCCTTAAACTGAGATTTGATTTTATAGTGATATTATTTGATTCGGTTTTGTTTGGGTTTTTCCAGATTGAATTCAAATATGATGCTTTCTGATACGATTAGGATCTTGTTTCTTCTTTTGGAACCTGATTGGGGTTTTGTGCTGATATGATCTTCTGATTCGATTGGATTTCATTAATTTGCTTGATTGCTCTATACTAATTCGTTTGACTTCGAACTGATTCATTTTAGACTGACTTGTTTGATTGATTTGTTTGATTGATTCAGATTGACTCAAATTGATTCAGATTGGTTCCAATGGAGATGTTTCCTGATGCACTTGAAACTTTCCCTTGCCAGCTCGATTGTGTTTGATCATTTTCTGATTGGGTTGCCTTTACTTGATCTGGGATTAATTTATTTTGTCCTGTTTGAATTCAATTTGGACTGTACTGATGCGTTTTCGATTTGGCAATTTTTTAGCTTTTCCTCTTCTTCTTTCAGAGAATGGATGCTGATGCTTCGACTTAAGTTAGAGCGGCCGAGTGAAGGTTATTGGCGATGATGACCTTAGGGTCTGAGTCAGTTGATTTGGATGCCTTAGTGGTAATGACCTTCGGCGTGAACAACAATTACCGTATGTCCCGTAGTTCGATGTTTGGTAGGGAAGTAGTAGCGGCTCCGGCCGTGGCTCTCCCAGCCACTCGAACGCTTATGCCCGATGATGATTAGCTGAGGGCTGATGTAACTTTGAATTTCTTCGTTGTCCATTGTTTTTATGCAGTTTGAACCGATTGGCTGGCCTGGTATCTCATGCGTGATTGTGGCGTGAATCCCTGCTTTTGTATTGTGATTAACTTGTGGGTTCATTTCGATGTTCAGTTTAGTGTAGTCATTCCTGTCCCGCTGCTGATGATTCTTAGCTTGCAAACGTCTGTTTTTCTATGATGTTTGTGACCCATCTTGATGGCTTAGTTTAGATTTCCAGCAATTGGATCTCTCTGTGACATTTTAGCAGCAGTCCTGTTCTTATGTTTTTCGTGATGCTTGATATTGAAACCTCTTGATATTGCTTTGCAGATATTGATGTTGCTGAGTCAAACGCTGCCGAGGATGGTCACATGGTAATGATGACCACTGGTCTGAACCCTCTGCGTTACTTCTGATTTGATTCTCCAATTCTCAGGTGCTGAACTGTGATTATGATGCGTATGTCCCCTTTTCATCGATGCAGTTGCCGTTGATTCTCACTTGGTGTAGGCTGGTATTTGGACTGATGTGTATATTGTTGGGCTATGATGTTCATAACTGAGCCTATGCCCTGCATTCCCAATTTTCCAATGTGACCCTCTTATTTGGTTTGGAAATGCCGCAAACTGTTATGGCGTGTTATCGGAAATACTAACTGTTGCTTTGATTCTCCTTCTGCAGACGTCAGGCTGGATGCCTTTTGTCCCTGGGCTCGAACTTTTTCGCAGCTTGGCCTTACCATGATGCCTTTGACAACACTATTGTTTGTGGTTATTCATTGATGCTTGGAGTTCCTTTATGAGTTCGTTTTGGGGCAGCTTGGTTTTCGTTCTGAACCATCTTGCTGCGATTTGATGCAGCCTTGGCTTCATTTCACTCTTCTTGTTCTGTTTGAACTGGGTTTTTCATGAACTTGCCTATGTGGTTCAGAGTTACTGCAGTTTGATGCAGTTTTGGCTTGCATTTCAGTTTGAATTTCCGCTTACTTGTGGCATCTTATGCACTGTCTTGTTTTTGACTTTCTGTCATCAATTTGTACTGATGCAATTGTGGAATTTCAGGTGTTGGAAATTTCGGGGCCAAAGCGACTCAGACCTGCCGGCATCCGGGTCTGAGTCCAAATTTGCCTATGTTGCCTTATTCTCGTATCAGTTTGGAAATCCAATCACGGCAAAACGAGTCAATCCCGCTTCTTCTATTACTTCTGTCTCTCGGATGTCCCGCAACGATTAAGAACAGGTGTTACCTGATCTGACGCCTACGGCGCGGATCGGTAACGGGGGTAGGACGCAGCTTCGGTTGTGCCACTCCCGGCACTCGATGATGACATTGTTCTGAGAGTGTCGAAAAAACTTCTAACATTTTTCTGTACTGCTTGTTTTCTTTTGATGTGCAGGTTAGCTGAGGATTCATGGAGAAGTTCAAATACAACATGAAGACCTTTAGATACTCTTAGGATTTAGGATAGATGCCTTAGGATTGAGAATTTTAATGTACTTCCTTGTAACGGTACTTTGTAAAATATGAAGCAACATCCACATTCTTGTATGATAGCATTATTTATGAAATAAAATTCTCAAAGTTTTGAATTTATTTATATTTTATTCTTAGTTAAAAATATAAACAATTGTGAATAAATCCACAAGTATTTAAATTCGTTAACATAGGCATAAAACATAAATGTTCCCAAGTGGTATTCTTATTGGTGCACTCGTCTCAATCTCATCATCTGATTAAAAATGTTAACCAACCATTTCAATACCAAACACCTATGGGCATCGTAATCACAACATTTTCAGCATCAACAGTAACACTACTCGTAATTAAATTCCAACTGACCAAACCACTAAAATCTCAATATGATCAGAACTGGTGATAGATAAATGCCTCAAAACCAATACGTATCAAATGCCTCAGAATTTTAATAACAGCCCGTCTTCAAGGAATTGGTAGAATTTGCGTAAAACGACCAAAATACCCCTGGGACCAAATCTGCAAAACAAAACCCCTTCATAGCTTGTTAGTGGTTAGCAAATGTACATATGAGATGCTATGCGAAATGACTGACTAAATATAAGGGTAAAATTTGGGGTATTACAATATGGATCTGACAGACTGGTGGTATATGGACACTGGCTGTTCAAATCATCTTACTGGAAACAAGAAATGGCTAGTTGACTTTGACTCTGAAAAGAGGACAAAGATCAGATGTGCTGATGACAAATATCTTAATGCAGAAGGTATGGGAAATGTCAGAGTGACTCTGAACAATGGGAAAACAACATTGATTCAGAACGTGTGGTATGTACCTGGCATCAGAAGCAATCTGATGAGTGTGGGACAATTAATTGAGAAAGGTTTTTCAGTTACCATGAAGGACAATCTTCTGAAGCTGTATGACTACAATCAGAAGTTGATTATGGAGTCAGAACAAGGAAGGAATAGAACATTCAAGGTGAATGTCAGAACTGCAGACTCAGAATGTCTTAGTGCAACATGTGCTGAGAAGGAGAGTGAGCTGTGGCACAGAAGATTTGGTCATTTGAATTTCAGAAGCCTAAAACATCTGAATTCAAAGAAGCTGGTACATGGAATTCCTGCAATTAAGAAGCCTGAGAAGTCATGCAAAGTTTGCATGGAAGGAAAACAACCACGTTTGCCATTTGCGTCAGAAGTTGCTCCAAGAGCAAAACATGCCTTGGGAGTTGTACATTCTGATGTGTGTGGTCCATTTCCAGTAGCATCAATTGGAGGGAATAAATACTTTGTGTTATTTGTTGATGAATTCACAAGAATGACATGGGTATCCCTTATTAAGTTCAAACACGAGGTGTTTGATGAATTCAAGAAGTTCAGAATGAAGGCTGAGAATCAGAGTGGTCAGAAGTTGAAGATTCTTAGAACTGATGGTGGAGGTGAGTATAACTCCAAAGAGTTCCAGAAGTTCTGTGAGGAGAATGGAATTAAGCATGAGTTTACTGCTCCTTATACCCCTCAACACAATGGTCTTACTGAAAGAAGAAACCGCACTTTGCTTGATATGGTGAGAAGCATGCTAAAGGAGAAGAAGCTTCCTCAGAAGCTCTGGGGAGAAGCTGTTGCCACTGCAACGTATGTACTCAACAAATGTCCTACGAAGAAGTTGAAGGAAATAGTTCCTATGCAGAAGTGGACTGGAGACAAGCAAAGTGTTAGTCATCTGAAGGTGTTTGGTTCTGTTTGCTATAAACATGTTCCAAAAGCCAGAAGACAGAAGCTGGATGATAGAAGCAAAGTGATGATTCTGATAGGGTACCACAGTACAGGTGCATACAAGCTCTATTGTCCAGAAACTAATAAAATTGAATTCAGCAGAGATGTGATTGTGAAAGAATCAGAAGTTTGGAATTGGGATAAGTCTCAATCTGATTCTGATGTTAGAACTCCTGAAGAAAGGTCGGAGTTAAGAATTTCTGAAGTTGGAGTAAATTCTGACGTTGATTCTGACTCTGATAGTGATTCTAACTCTGGAGAAGACTCAGAAGATGAAGGTGACTCTGATGATCTAGACTCTGATGGTAATCCAGATTCTGGTGGAAATTCAGACTCTGAAGATGGCCAAAACTCTGAAAATATGTCAGGTCTTGAAGATGGTCAAAGCTCTAGAGGAAGTCAACCATCTGAAGCTGGAAACTCTGAAGTTCAAGACTCTGAACAAGTTCAGAGACCACAAAGAATCAGAAGCGTTCCCAGAAGATTTGCAGAATTTGACATGCTGCAAGACACTGAAGTAGACTCTGAAGGAGAAGTTATTCAGTGTGCCATGTTAGTAGACTCTGAACCCATAAGTACAGAAGAGGCTCTTAAGCAGAAGCTCTGGCTGAAGGCCATGAAAGAAGAACTAGATGCTATAGAGAGAAACAAGACTTGGAAGCTGACAGAACTTCCAAAAGACAAGAAAGCCATCAGTGTTAGATGGGTTTTCAAGCAAAAGTTAAAGCCAGATGGCTCAATTGGCAAACATAAAGCAAGGTTGGTAGCCAGAGGATTTCTACAAAAACCTGGGCTGAATTACTCTGAAGTGTTTGCACCTGTAGCAAGACATGAAACAATCAGAATGGTGATTGCAATAGCTGCTAACAGGAATTGGCCTCTGATGCATTTAGATGTAAAATCTGCATTTCTGAACGGTCCATTAGAAGAAGAAGTTTACGTGTCACAACCTCCTGGATTTGTGAAAAAGAATCAGGAAGGGATGGTGTACAGATTATACAAAGCTCTATATGGATTGAAACAAGCGCCCAGAGCTTGGAATCAGAAGATTGATTCATTTTTCAAGAAGCAAGGCTTTCAGAAATGTGAGATGGAGTACGGTGTCTATGTTCAGCATACTTCTGAAGGCAATATGACTCTGGTATGTTTATATGTTAATGATATACTATTGACTGGAAGTTCTGAACAGGAGATAGCCAAGTTCAAGAAAGTTCTGATGAATGAATTTGAAATGACTGATCTAGGCAAAATGACATACTTTCTAGGGATGGAGTTTAGATATTCTGAGAAAGGTATCATTTTGCATCAGCTCAAGTATGAATTAGAACTTCTGAAGAGATTTGATCTGAAGAATTGTAAGATGGTTGTCACACCTTCTGATACAAATCAGAAACTGGATTCAGACTCTGAAGGAAAGGATGTGGACGCTACAACCTTCAAACAACTGGTTGGTTCTCTGAGGTATCTGTGCAATACCAGACCTGATATCTGCTACTCAGTTGGGATGGTTAGTAGGTTCATGAGTAAACCTAAGTGGTCCCATTACCAAGCTGCTGTCAGGATTCTGAGGTATATCAAAGGAACTCTGAAGTATGGAGTGTTATTTCCCTCTGGAGGAAATAATGAGTCAGAACTTCTGAGTTATTCAGACTCTGATTGGTGTGGAGACAGAGTTGACAGAAGAAGTACATCTGGGTACTTGTTCAAATTTCTGGGAGGTTCCATTTCTTGGTGTTCCAAGAAGCAACCTGTTGTGGCGTTGTCAACCTGTGAAGCTGAATACATTGCAGGTGCTGTTACTGCATGCCAAGCTGTGTGGATTCTGAATCTGTTGCAGGATCTGAAGATTAAAGTAGACAAACCTCTGAAGTTGATGATTGACAACAAGTCTGCAATCAATCTTGCCAGAAACCCAGTGTTGCATGGGAGAAGCAAGCATATTGAGACCAAGTATCATTTTCTGAGACATCAAGTTCAGAGTGGAGTGTTAGAAGTTGTACACTGCAGCACTCAGAAGCAGTTGGCAGATGTTCTGACGAAAGCTATCAAGACTGATCAATTTCTCAGACTAAGGGATGGAATTGGTGTTACAAGTTTTGATGGAATATGAATTAAGGGATGGTATTAGAATATTAATAGTAATTCATATTTATTTAGTTGTACTATTTTCTTAGCCCCTAAGTTTGTTAGAGGGTATTTTAGTATTTTATCTTATTCTAGTAACTCTAGTTTTAGCTTATAAATAGGGTGACAATCATTGTAACTTTTAATCATGTTTTTGTAGCCGTCATTCTTAATAGAATATTTCCTTTGTTCATCATTTATTCACCTTTGCACCAACAAAAGAGAGTTTGAAGAGTGTCGCACATACCTTTAACACTCGTATGATCTGAAATTGAGTATAATACATTCACGCTTAAAGCGGAGATAAATATGTTTCTCGCTTTAATATCATATGATGTCTTTTTGATCTCATCATCCATCCAATCCATAGAAAGTTTGACAATATGATCATCACCCTTAAAAATAAATGATCCCACGATGATGACACACCTAAATTTTTATTAATTGATCATAAATATACATACATATTCGCTTTTCAATAAATATAACTTTTGCTTGTAACTTATCTAGAATTCCTTAGTCTGACAGTAAGTAGTTTCACAATAATTTTATACAAGCATCTAATTAATCACATGGGCCAGAATTCATTAAACTCCCGTGTATGTTCGTCTTTTGTAATTAGGGTGAGAAATACCATGTAATGGCTTTCGGTTAAAGCGCGTTTTAATGTATTTCATTTTCAATTTCAATAATATCATGCTTCATAATATTCCAACATTTCTTCAAAAAGTTGAAATTGTATCCATTAAGGTCCAAAACTTTTATTTCCTTCACAATTTCATATAACCTCTCTAATTTCATTTTCTCAAATTTGTTTCTCCGAATCTTTAACATCATAATCATTTAGTTACATTATTAATCAATTAATAAAAAAAAAAAATTTTAATTAATAAAAAACATTTCTTTTATATTAGCAATTAAAGAGAGTAAAAGTTAATTTCATAGGACCCCAAACTTTTTTGTCATGGAATGTGTCCAGTAAGTTGGGATTAAAGGTCAAAGTGAGCATGATAATAATTCTGCAACAACAAGACAGCATTGGAAATGTCAGTCACGCACACACATGCACGACACATGAATGCAAGTAGTGTGACAAATAGGTAAGTAAAATTAGAAAAGTTAGTAAAAGAAAAGTTCATGGACAAAGTTTTGGTACTGATTAAGCAAAAGGCTGAAAATATTACAGGCTTTCATGATTTTTTATTTTCAGTATATCTATCTAGAGTTTATTTGTCCCTTGAATTGAAATTGCAGCAAATTAGTGAAACCTTGATAAGAATTCAGATACTAGTAGTACTACCTATGTGTCACATGGTGCTATTGTAGCACACCTATGAGTTTCCAATTATTGTACATTGAAATATAGTTCAGTGATATAGGTTTAGACCAATTGTGTATGTGATGATGCTTTGTTTCATGTGACTATGAGTACAAAGTTGACTCTTTCTCTGGAAACTATCACCCAGGAAATCACAATCTCTATCACGGGTATGTTTTTTTTTACCTTAGTGCTTTCTCTTTTCATATTTGCTTTGAGTTTGTGCTCTTTGGGATGTACTCTGAATAGTCGATTATCACTGTCATTTTTGTTGGATCAAGAGGGAAGTCAGAGTGGGAAGATATATATAAACACTTCCTACATAGAAACAAAATATCAAAATAAGTCACAATTGAAGACAATATTAAAGTACTTATATAATTGATGTCTTTGGCAAAGAGTATTGAAGTTTTAGAGTAATAAAAGAAATAAAGTGTGAAAGTTGTACAAATTTATCTGTTTGAGTGACCAGAACTTTGTAAACGTAAGAAAATAACTACTAAGTTCTAAGACAACTCACACACACATAAAAGTCTTTTTCTAACCTTTTTAGATATTAAAAATGTTTTCAAGACCATGACAAGTGATTTAGAAACAATTTATTATTTTTAAAATGGTTTTTGAACTACCCAATTGATTGGAAATTAAGCCAATCATTAGAAAAACTTTTTTAAATAAATTAATCACTCGGAGAAGGCTTAAACGATTATGATAACAACTTAATGATTTATAACGGCTATGTATCCTTTCTTTCCTTTTAAACAATCATAATTGATTGTTTTTCGAGCATCCAATTGATTGGAGCAAGATGTCAATCGATTGAAAATTCAATTTCTCCCATGGATCTTTTCCTTACATGGATTTTCCTTCTCCTATATAAAGGAGGCTCGTCTCCTCTTCATTTCGTACCATTTTTCAAATATTTACATTTTTCTTGAAATTTATCTCTCTATTTTTTTCTCTCTCTCTTGAAATAACCTTGTTTTCACCTAAATTGTCGTGGTGATTTTGAGTGAAATATTACTTGTGAGGAAGCAGTTGTATTGTTCGTGTTATTGTTTTAATTATCTAGAGTGTGATACTCTTGTGGAATTGAGTTTGGTTCGTAGATAAACTAGTAATAAAATCTCTATTTTGGTTATTGAAACTTGTCGCACCTCAAAAAAATCAAAATACGACTCTCGCACAAAAGGCGCAAAAATGTGGTTCGACAGAGTTGCCACCGAACTTTATTTATCCCAAAAAGAGGGAAAGGAAAATATTGAGAAAACTTTTAAAGGGAGATAAGAACATGGTCTTCGCAACCATGTTCTGGGTTCGGGAGTCGATTACGTAAGGGGAATGTATTAGCACCCCTTTCGTCCGTTGTACTCAACGGGAACCTCTTAGTTCGAATTGTGATAAACGTTAGCCAAGCTTACTTGTTTTCTTATCAACGATAAATACAAAACGGTACAATAAAAGAATAACGATGCTAGGGGAGAATGGGTGGTCTAAGGATAGGGTGCTCGGCAAGGATTGGGGCCCTTGTGCCTACGTATGCTCATTCGAACGAGAATGAAGAATCAGAGCTTTTGTAGTTTGACTATGGGAAATGTTTAGAAATGGGGAAAACAGAAGATGAATAGAAGGTAGCTCACCAAGATCATCACAATCTTATGCCTACATATCTTATATTTAGACGAGAATGAAGAATCAGAGCGTCTGTAGTTCGTGGAGACGACCACGAAAAGAAGGGGGTTAACGTGTTGAAGTTTGGTTGGGATGACGATTACTCAAAGCTTAAGAAAGGCTCCTCAGGCCCAAGTAATCGGGAGAATGATTCAAAGGCATGACTCTCTCTCTCTCTCTCTCTCTCTCTCTCTCTCTCTCTCTCTCTCTCTCTCTCTCTCTCTCTCTCTCTCTCTCTCTCTCTCTCTCTTTTATCTTAAAAAGAGGTTATGTTTGAAGAGTGTTCGAATAATGAGTGGTTGGAAGATAGTTTGAAAGTTGTCGAGTTAGAAGTATTTTAGAGGCGTCAATTGCTCACACACAAGTAAGATAACTCGCATCCAAATAACTAAAGAGGGATCAAAGGCTCAATCCCTCTCTTTTCACCTTGAAAGAGTTTAAGTAGTTGTTACTCGTTTTGATAGTTTAATTGTGAAAGTCCGCTTGATGTTAGATAAAGGGTTTGATTGAATTTGCGTGCAAAAAAGCTTAAAAGAGATTGATTTAAAAATGGATCGAAGACGTGTCGAGGGTTTGGTTGAAAAGAGGAGAGAATCGATACTAGTCCCTAAGGGTGCTCCTAATAACGAAACCACGATGAAATGTGAGAGTGTGTGCATTAGGTTGATGGAGATGCTTACGAGCAATTGACTTACAAAGGGTGTTTGAAAATGGATCGACGACGAATTGAGAATAAGTTTGAAAATAGTTTAGTTTATGCTAGTCCCAAGGGGTGCTTCTAGTAAATAAACCACAACCAACACAATACGAATGCGTACATCGGAATGGGGGAGGGGTACATGTAAGTTACACGAGATTTCATGAAATAAAAGTTATCATTATCAGGTAGCCCAAGAGGAAGTCGTGTGCGCGCGAGGTGTCCTAAACTAAGGCTTGAGCAAGAGTCAGACAAAAACTCTAAGCTAGGGTTTATGTACAAAGTCCAAATTTCGTTGCTCAGAAAAGTATGAACAAGATATGAACAAGATGAATATGATACGAACAATATGAATAATATGACAAGATAGTATCAATAATCAAAGGTATATGAACAATGATAATAAGATCAAGATATATTGAAGTGAAAGTAAATCACAAATATATTGACTAAAATTAAAGTTAGTGGTTAGTCGTTATTGCTTTGAATCAGGTTGACTGTAGCGCTAAACCGTCGTAGCACAATCTATGACGAAGATCATACTATAGGAGGTCGCACAAGTTGATATTCATGCTAAAACATGATGGAGAAATGATATTGAGGATCATTCTCCAATGAAATCGTGCCACACAAAAAGAAAAGGTGACAGCCTCGTCTTAATCACAAACTTTTTGTTAATTAATCGAAGCATCATTTCTACGACCCATACTGCTCAACATCCAAGAAAACACAGGTTAGAAAAACACATGATTATAAACATTCTATAGTCAGACTCTACTACAACACTGGCCGGACGGACCAACCTGCTCTGATACCAATTGTAACACCCCACTCTACCCGTACGCGTATTATAAAACATATACGAAAATGTTACATAAAAGTACATCAGAGTTCTCAAAACAATAGGATGTCACGCTAAGTCACTTCATTCTTCATAAATAAATCAATGATATCTAGTTTTCAATTAAACAGTGGAATAAAGTTAATTGTTTAAACATAATCCCCACAACCGGTGGTTATACATCATTAATCTAACAGATAAAAGATACGTAACAATTAATCAAGAAAATAAGCAAAATATAACATAATCCCGTCATCCCATGTCACGTATCAGAGCGACTCCTAGGACTCGATCAAATAGTAACACACTCCAAGCACTACTCAGGTACCTGGTCATCTGCACTCCCCAAGGAGCACAGACGCAACAAACAGAAAAGGGGTGAGAACTACATTTAATAAATAAGCGGTAAAATACACATGCTAAGGAGTAGTTACACACCACAAATATAATCATACACATACAACGCACATACACGTACCATCTCAATCACTTGTCATTAATAGCCCATAATCAAATACAAATATGTAATGTGACTCACTGACTCGACACAATGCATGTGCCAACACAAATACATACGATTCACCCTAGAATTCGATTCCTGTCGGAATTCGAATAAGTCGTATACGTTCCTCTGAACTACAACTTATCTCCACAACGAATTCCACATGAAGTCCGGATGAACTAGACACCCATCACAAATTCCCACCTAGTCATCTCCACAAGACACATGACATGAAATGCATGACAACACAATTATGAAATATAATAATTCAAGCATAATTCACGATCATCAATGATCCACACGAGCCATCCCCTCACCGTAATCCTCTCGGGAATTACCACAATGCACAAGATTGTCCAATTTCGACAATCATGGCTCACACCCCTCAAAACACACCCCTAATGGCAAAACGTAATTTTCCATATTCTCTCTAATTAAATTCATTACTAATCTTCCTTAGGTTCATTTTAGTCATATTAATCCTACCGACTAAACAGAATTGCGTTTCAAGCGAAATCTGGGCAGAAATCACGAAAATGGGAAAAAGTCATCCCAAGTCTGCCCATACACGTAACGCCATGCCCCATACGCGTATTTCCCTGCCGGCATACGCGTACGGACACTCCCTTACGCGTAATGGCAGAGGATGAACTCCCTCATGTTACCCCTTACGCGTATGATTACCCTTCATACGCATATTGCCCAAGCCCATACGCGTATCACCAGATGGTCGTGCTGGTACTGGGGACAGGGCATGTCTGCTACGCGTACAACCCTTGGGAAGTCCCCCATACGCGTATTGACACCCCCAATACGCGTATGACCAATAGATTTGTCAAAAAACTCAGATCCCATCATCCCCAAGAGTTTCTCCTTAAGATCCATCATCCTACCTTTCCATTCATCCTAAAACTCAGATTCTAATCAATTCCAATAAATCTTATCTTCTATTCTTTCAAGATTCCATTTATTAGATCTAATTTCGATTACTGTTAAACCCTTAGTTCTTAGATATGACATCTGTCATAATTTCACCACAGTGTTTATAACTTTCGACACGAATTTTAGATCAGTTCTAGATTCGTTCACCCAACACCAAATCAGAATATTCAACAATGACAGCCATCACAAGAAACATCACAAAGTTACAAAATTAGATCAATGAACAAGAACAAACAGAAATTCCTACGAGAGAAAGGACCTCTCACTACCCTCTCATGTTAATTCACCCATATTAAAATCCATTCTCCCCCTTACCTTGGATTGAAGCTTTTTCCTTGACAACAGGAGAATTGGCCCCTCTTTGCCCTAACTCTCCTTTTTCTGCTTTTTGTAAGTTATATGTAGGCCTAAGAGGGGGGGGGGGGGGGGTGAATTAGGTTCTTAGACACTTTTTTCGGTTTTTGATGATTCTTGGATTTTACTTTCCTGAGTGCTTCTAGGTGATGAAAGGCGGTAAATGTGGAAAGTAAAGAACACAACGATGTATAGTGGTTACCCTTACAGTCCGAGAGTACTCCACTCCCCTTTCAACATGAAAGAGTATTTTACTATCAATGTTAGATTTCCTAAGACAATTCTAATAACCAAGAACACCCTTCTTGGATTTACACAATTTTAAAGTCCTACCGAGAATGAATATCTCACGCAAGGACCTCTTGTATCCACAATCCGGATAACAAGGAAAATCCTACACACTTATCTTTAACAATCCTAAAAATAAGTTTTAGTGAATCTGAATTTTGTATAAGTAACAATTTGAGAGTTTATCAATACGAATACTGATCTTCTTCTCGAAACAAATAATACTCAGATATAATATACAAGTGTTCTTTATGTGAAAGAAAGTTGTGAAGGTGTGGAAGTTAATTTCAATGGCTTCTTTCAAAAGTCTGGTTTGAACACTTTTATGAAAATTCAAAAGGTTGAAGACAAAGAGTAATTTTTGAAATTTGTTTCTTGAAGGTGGTTTTGATTTTGAAAATGAAATCAATTTATACTTATGAAAAACCTTTCCGAAAAGGTGTGATTTTGGGACAACAAAAAATAGCCAGTAAAAAATCTTAAAACAATGCAATCTTTCATGAGAGGTTGCTATTTTTGCTCACTGGTACAGTGTTAATCGGTTAACCAAATAGGTTAATCGGTTAACACCTTTCCAACGTTCAAAAATATTTGAATTTTTCATGTGTTAATTGGTTAACCCATATGGTTAATCGGTTAACACTGTTAAAACGTCCCAAAAACATAATTTTGAAATGTCTTAATCGGTTAACCCATATGGTTAATCGATTAACACTGAAGGTTTTTCCAAAAATACTTAATTCAAAATATAGAAAGTATTTTAAAATGTTTTGACATACTTAGTGATAGTGGTGTAGTGAAATGTGATTGAAAGAACACTTGTATAAATATTTTTAAGTAAAATATGTTATACCGTTCTTTGTATCATCAACACCACTTGAAGCTTGAGGGCGAAGCTTGATCCATAGCGCCATATGCGACTTTTCTCTTGATCTTTATAATTGATTCTTGTTGATTGCTTGCGCCTCTTGCTTTTTGTGAAGTATTCTGAAGAAATGTGCTTCTGGTTTTATCTTCAGTATATATACCCCCACGGGTATATAGCATAAGAACCTTGCGTGTCAAGCTTGTATGAGTTGTCTTCATCAAAACTCAAAAGCATTGAAGCTTGCTTCCACACTTTTTTCCTCTTTCACGTGTTAACTGACTAACTCTCCCACTAACCCTCTCTTAACCCCCTTAATCAGATTTTAATTCTATTAATCTAATTAATAATAATAATAATAATAATAATAATAATAATAATCACTACCATCCTATTAATGTTATAATCAATAATAATTAAATAATATCAATAACCATAGTATTCTCATTATTGTTGTTAAATGGTTAATATTATCATCATTATAGGTCCATGTCACCCCAACTAAGGTCACCTCTCACTCTTGCCATTAATCTCATACCCTTATCAAAGAAATCACAACCGATATGCATACAATAAAATATAAAAAAGACTAAATAATTCAAACGGGGTGTTACATATAGAACAACCTAAATCTATTGATATATTCTTCTGCTAATTCAGTGAGCTTTTGCTTCACATTAGCCAATTCCTTCAAGATAATCTTGGATTTCCCCGTATAGAATTGTTCATGAAAAACTCTCTCTAGTTGATTCCAATTACATATGGAATGCGTAGGGAACATGTAATTGGAATCAACTAGAGAGAGTTTTTCATGAACAGTTATATACGGGGAAATCCAAGATTATCTTGAAGGAATTGGCTAGTGTGAAGCAAAAGCTCACCAAATTAGTAGAAGAATATATCAATAGATTTAGGTTGTTGAAATCAAGGTGCTTTACCTAAGTTCCTGAATATGAGTTGATCGAAATGGCGTCAAAAGTGTTAGACTATTCCATTAGGAAGAAGTTGGATACTAACATTTGAGAGACATGGCCCAATTTGCAGGAAGGGTTTGACAAGTTGAACGTTTAAAAACTAAGAAGGCTAGGTCAAACAAATATAATAAAAAGAAAAAAACATTTCCTATGTCGAAGCAAACTAAGATGATCACGAATATAGCATAACTTAAGAACATGTAAAAGAACGTGAGGTCAATGTGGCAGAGTTAAAGCCAAAACCTCCCTATAATTGTAAACTATTATAATTTTTTAGATTCGTTGAATAATCAATGTATGTAGTCTACAAACTGACCAAATACATTGATTATTCAATGAACCTAAAAAATGAGTTGTCTCTTATATAAAACAACGGAGGTAGTAATAGAAAACAATTTCTAATCGAATTGATTAAATAACGATGAATTCGATAAATTGCTAAATCAACAATATAAGTGATAGAGAGAGAGAGAGAGACAGACAGAGAGAGAGAGAGAGAGAGAGAGAGAGAGAGAGAGAGAGAGAGAGAGAGAGAGAGAGAGAGAGAGAGAGAGAGAGAGAGAGAGAGAGAGAGAGAGAGAGAGAGAGAGAGAGAGAGAGAGAGAGAGAAACCAAGACTTTTTTAAGTAGTTTCCCAATCGGCCTCGCTGTGGGTACGTCTGCCCTTAATTCAAAATCAAATTGAAATATTGCTACTAACCTTTTCTTTTCAAAATCGTTTATACAATAGATGAAGAATGCAAACTCCAAAAACCTTATTGTTTTGTGTTGATTCTTCCACCTCCACCCTTGATCAAAAGCTTAATCAAGTGACCAACAATACAACTACAATCCTCCAATTATCCCGAGCACACAACTTGTTGAATCCCAAGATTCCCGAACAAAATTCACTGTCTCCCGCTACTCCATTGCAAGGAAACCACCTTGTCCCAAGGCCTTCACTCGGTCGAATCTGTGTTGACGTGATCTTGTCAAAAACCTTAAAATCAACCCGATCTTGAAGGAAAAACCCATCTTGGTTTTCTTATTTGAAACACACAAAGTTCCCAACCTAATATTCTTGGTTACACCAAACCTAATTGGATGTTATCAACCTTAATCTAGATGGTCACCAAATCGAGAAATGATTATGTGTAGTTTAATTGTGTGTATGCATAGAAGAAGGGATGAAAATGATGGGCAACTTTGTAATCTAGTTTCGTTTAGGTTTTATTCACTAGGAACCTTACCTAGAAGAACATGCATGTATGAGAATATATAGGTATATGAAGAAAATAGACAATAGGATGCAAGAAAAATAATATGCAAAAATAAGTTTTCAAGTTTTAAGTTGCATAGGTCGGGCTATGAAGGTGTTCAAGTCGGCCTGTGAGGCGACTTGAGATACGACCTGTGCGTAGAGCCTACGAGCTTCGTTCTTGGAGTGTGGGAGCCGACATGAAATATGAATGTGTTGACTTATACTGAAGCTTAGGCTTCTATAGGTCGGCATGATCACGTATAGGTCGGTTTATGCTGTTATGTTAACACAAAAACATGATTTTTGATGTGTATGACATGCCTAAGACCTATCAAAATTATTCAAACACTCTTTTTATACATCCTAAGGCTAAAGAGGAAAATGAGCATCTAAATGTAGATTGATATCGTCCAATATACAAAAGCTTAATCGACGTTTGTTATTGCCTCCCGTAAGTATACGGACTACGTCAGAGTAATATAAAAGATTATCGTTCCCACAGATACCAATGTCTAGCTATCTATAACTATTGTTACATTGTTCTATTTTAGGCAAAATGCACAGAAGTAATGAACATAAAATAAATTTAGAGAAACAATGCTGAAATACAATTCACATCGATTAGACAATACTCCTATCGTATCTAAATAGAACTACTTATGGGACAATATTTTCTTCCTTGAAAAAGAGTTAATTAAAAAGGAACCGTCGCGTTTGCGTAATCGGAACCATATTTGACCTCTAATTTATACCAGCCGCTCACGCTGTATCGGTTACATCTTATGTTAAAATGAAAAATCCTTTTTTATGTAACTACCTCTAAGACTCGGTTAAAAAGTGATTTTGACTGGAAACTTTTAACACCAACGGGTTTCCGGCATATGCTCGGCTAACCAGATCTTAAACCTATGAACGCGTCCAAAAATAGTTTTAAAATCACTTTCTAATAATATTAAACTTCCCTAATTGATTAACAAAGTGCTTCCACTATTTTTATCAATCAAAGACTAACAAATTTTTATCTTAAGTGTTGGACGACTTTGGATCTTACCCGACGTAATCACGGATCTACTTTCGTACATCCGATCAGGTAAACCACATAAAAGTTATATTAAAACCAAAACATCCTCTAAAGCATTCCTACAGACTCAACATACAAAGTACCATCGAAACAACGATCCTCACATTCCAGCACTTAAAGATTTCGCTGGACATGACTACGGTAAACAACATAACATATAATTAATTATCGGAATAAGTCATTTAGGGAAAAATGTGTTAAGTGTGCAATTGGTTTTGAAAAGGAACTGACAAGAACAATAGGATAAAGTAAATGTGCGAGATAATAGAGAAATTAAAACAAAATGATTAAATAAAGTCAGTGCAAGAAATAAATTAAAATAAAGGCTATGGGGGAAATAAACGAAAGTAAATGCGATGCGAGATAAATAGGTAATAAAAATTATGAATGAATTAAAAATTTGCTCCAAATCACAGACTTGAATCTGGTACAAGACTGGTAAAGAAAATAACGGCAGGCTTCTACTCTACAATTGCTCCACACTCACTCACAACAATGGTGCGATAATCCCTCGATGTGATGAATATCCCTTTTACAAAGTGAATCTATGCCTATGTTGCAACTAAGAGTGGATGCCTAAAAATTATAAACTAGGTTTTATTTACAGAAAAACATTACCTTGGACGTCAAGTTGGACCATCAAAAATCATGGGAGAGAATTCCTCTGATCATTGCTTCAACCTCTCAACCGCCCTTGTCTGACTCCACCTTTATGAAGATGACAACCGCCACAAGAGCATGGCGTCCGTCATGTGTGTAAATGGTGTTGGACATAGTCTTCTGGCTACTTGGTTGTGGGAAAAACCCTACACCTCGTGGCTACCCCCATGGCCAACGCCATGTGGAAAACCGTGTGTGTAAATAACCCTAAAATCTTTGTTTTTTGTCTGTTTCGCTTCGTTTCTTTGTTAAAGACTCTTATTGGGCAATGTACCTAAAAATAAGACAAAACATAAACATAATGCAAGAAAATAACAATTAAATGATAATAAACATGTGCAATCCGAGTCAAATATGCAATGTGTTTCAGTGTTATCAATCACGTATAGGTCGGCCTATGCAGTTATGTTAACACACAAATATGCTTTTTGATGTGTATGACATGCCTAAGACCTATCAAACTTGTTCATAGGCTCTTTTTATACATCCTAAGTCTAAATGGACAAATGAGCATCTAAATGTAGGTTGTTATCGTCCAATATACAAAAGCGCTACGATATACGATCTTCCTTGTTTGACATCACTCAAAACCCAGTTAAATTTGTAGTTAGCACTCACAAGACCTACATCAAAGAAGAAAGAGTATGATTGATCTCTAGCTAAGAGAGCATTATAAATAAAGAAAATAGAGAACAAACTCAAAGAATCAGGAATCCAAGACCACCTATAACTCTCCAAGCTAATGGAACCTTTTTTAATGAGAATAAAAATTCACCAACCACATCGAGTTCTAACTAAAAAATTTTCTCCTCCAAATCTGAATCAAATCAAAGTATCCTAAAAGTTAAGGAAGTGAAATCAATTGGAAGGAAAATTAAGATTCTCAAAAGAGATTGTCAAGATGAGTACACTTCAACATAATTGTCTCTCCGAGAGGAGGAACAAGACTAGGGTTGTTCAAAAAATCTACAAACTGAACCGAACCGCTGAACTGAACCGAACTGAAGTTAAAATAATCGAACTGTTATGTTTGGTTAGTGAACCAAACCATATTACATGAAACATTTTTAGAGTCGTACCGAACTGAAACCGAACCAAACCAAAACTGTAACCGAACTGAACCGAAACTGAAAATTAAAAATACTAAAAACTAGTTTTAATTTTTATTATTTTAAAATTTTGAAAAATAGTTTAATAGTTTGGTTCTTTAATAAATGGTTCGGTTTAGAAAAGTTGTCTTCTAATGATTTGGTACTATTTGAAATTTCTAAACGATATACCAAACCAATGACTTTGGTTTGGTTCGGCTCTAAGTAAATTGAAACGGTTCGTTTCATTTCGAGTAAATTTTTATTATGGTTTGGTTCGGTTCGGTACGATTTTCTCTATGAACTATATGTAAACCCATAATTTCGACAAGATTAAAATTCAGGCTTTAAGGTCATCTTTGTCGAAGGATAGCATCAGGAGGAGAATCCAAGAATTACTGACAAGGTTTTAAAGTTTCATTGTTTCGACAGAAATAGATATAATGTTCTGGCAGAATAGTTTGGAGAGTGTGTGACTGAGGGCTTCGACAGAAGAAGTTTGTTAAAAAAAAAAAGATAAGGTTTGGCAAGTGCTGAAGAGTTTTTCTCCTTTAAAAGGGTTTCGACAGTTTTGAAGAGTTACAAGGTTTCGTCACCAAGGAAGAGATTCAAATTCAAAGGTTGTAACCTTTGGCAGTTGGACACATGGAGGTTTCAGAGAAGAAATTTACATGCAGGCTGACACTTGTCGTTTAGTTATAGTTTTTCCGTTCTAAGCAGTTATTTTGTTTATGTATAAATAGGATAGTTTGTGGTTAGAATGTGTGTGTGAAAATTTGTACAAAATTCCTGTAAAAGCTCTAAGTACCCAGTGTGAGAGAAAATGAGTCTAGTATTTGGAACAATGTACGTTTAAACACCAGTTACATTTCAAAGTCATTTTAAATTACTTGTTTATTCTTCAAGTCCATGTCATTTTAAATTTCATTTACTTTTTTGCAAGTTTTTAGCCTTTCGACATTTCTTTGTTCTTGTTTAAACTTTTAACCTTATTTCACCTTTAAGTTCAAACTTTCGTTACTTGCAAAATCAAAGTCCTTAATACTTTGACAATATTGATAAAACAAACCGCAAATTAGTCACCAAAAGTCTAAGAGTATTTCGACAGAACCAAATGCACATGTATCCCAGGACTTGTATGGTTGGTCCTGCAAGTAACCCAACTTTCTGAAGAAATTGGTTAACCAGAGGTTGTTCGCCAGAAAACACAGCGAACACTATACCATGAACAATCATAAACAAGAACATCAATAACAAACCATATGCATGTTTAAAGAAAAGAAAATTTCATATACATTTTGTGTCTAAGATGTTACAACAGTATATTATGTACGTAACAGGAGTCCAATCAAGATAGTAGGCATGGTCTCAAGGGAAATATGTTTTATTCACACTCCACCTGTCAAACACTTAAGGATCTTTGGGTGTTTATAATTGAAACATATCCTATAACAAATAAGGAAGAAGCTTTAAGATAAGAGTAAAGTGATAATTCTTGAAGCTACCACACTGAAGTTTCATAAAAGTTATATAATGTGATCGCATAGAGAATTGTTCTGATAAAAAACGTTACAATCAATGAGCAGGAACATAAGAATTAGTAGAGTCAAGATGTTGTATCATCTTTAAGTTTATTATTTGTATTTTATAATAAATATAGTGGGCATCATATACCAGAAATAGGTGTTGTATAAGTATAACAAGCAATAAGATCTTAGAGGAATAAATTCCAAACTAGAAGTTTCAAAGAATTTGATATCATTCCACACCAGACGATCATGCTAGATGGGTAGCTAGTAGACCTTGCCTTATTACCTGATGTTGAACCGCTTAGCCAAGTAGAATCATCTACATAATTTGCGAGTATTACATTTATGGAGTATAAATTAATACTATAGAGAAAAATCAAACATGTAATCTAGTTTCCTTACCTACATTTAAGAAACTTACTACAATCAAATGGGTTTACAAATGGAAAGAGCTTCCATACGGTTTTATTTCCAAACATAAGACAATGCTTGTTACAAAGGGATTCTTACAAAAGGATTGTCTCTACTTCACATACTTATTTGATATGGTTGCAAGAATTCAGACAACAAGTTGTGGATAACTCCATGCAATGAAATCTTATTCAACTAGATGTCAATTAGGCATTTGTCAATGGCTTCATTGTGAAGGAAGTTTTTGTTGAACAATTCATTACTAAAAATAATACATTTTTCGACAAAGTTTTCACCTCAGCTAACGAATACTTGAGGCGCAAACCAAAGGCATGCCACATTTTAATTTTTTTTAAAATACTACTTATTCCCTCGATTGAGTTCCAAACAAAGGGGAAGAGTATTCATGAGACACGCCTTCAAATCCCAACAATTACATTTTAGAAACTTTTTTTTTATATTTTTGTTTATGACCTATTACCTCGGCTGAGTTGTCAACTGAGGTGAAAAGTATTCAAGAGAAACACTTTCGAATTCCAACAACGGCATTTTAGTACCTTTTATTTTTATTTTTTTTATGACCTATTACCTCAGTTGAGCTAACATCTGAGGGAAAAAGTATTTAAGAGACACACCTTTAAATCCTAATAATTGTATTTTAGCATATTTTATTGTATTTTATTTTATGATTATTACGTATTACATTTGGTGAGCTAACAATCGAGGGAAAAAGTATTAAACAATCCCCCTTTCAAATTCCAACAACTGAATTTTAGAGCATTTCATTTTATTTTTTATTTTTCACATATTACCACAGTTGACCTAGCAACCGAGTGTTGCACCCTAAAATTTGCTCAACCTATTTCACCTGATTTATGTTTTAGTTGCATTGTCATTTGCATAGTAAATCATGTACATAATCTAGTCATTTGCATAGCATAGCATAGAAAGACATCCAACAAGGGATCAAGTGCCATCTTTATCTAAAGAAGCACATCAAGGGTTTTTATTCAAGCTTAAGACCATCCAAGTCATCAAGAAATGTTTGAAGCTTTGAGAAGTTTGAGGGTCAACCAGTGGACTTTTCTCCTAATTTGAGGTGTATTGAGGGTCATCAATGGAGGTATGAGCTATGAATTGAGGGTATGGAATGTGTACAAAGCTTATGAAATGCCTAGAGGGTCATATTGAAGATGAGACAAGTCATTGATTCAAGTACAAGAGCCACAGTTGAAGTGCAGTCAACTAGGGTTTCATCTGGGCAACCCTAGGTCAACCTTAGGTCAACTGAGTGATTGAAGAGCATCAATGCTTAATTGGAGGTTGTGGGATTCATAAATTGATATGTTGATAAATGTGTGGTGTTATACCAAGGATAAATCAAAGAGAATCAAGAGTATGAGGAGTTGCCAAATTAGGGTTTTGGTGTAAAATCCCCTAATTTAGGCCTAACTTCCAAGCCAGATAAGTCAAAATGCAAGTTTCAAATGGATTCTTGGCCAACATGAAACTTGTAGAGCTTCTCAATAGATTTAATTTGAGTACTAGAAGTCTTCAAGGATATTTGTGGAACTCAAGTTATGGTTCTTGCAAGTTATGGGTCATCAGAGGACACTGAAATTTATCTGTGAAGGTCACTTGACTTCCAAGCAACTTTTTCCCATCAAGGAATTTTCAAATGGATTCTTGGCCAACATAATAATTGTAGGGCTTGACCTTAGCTTTAATTTGAGTACTATAAGTCTTAAAGGAGATTTGTAGAACTCAAGTTATGGTCTTGGCAATCCAGGGGTATTTTGGGAAAGTTGAATTATAGGTCATTTTCCAACATATGTCAAAATCTCTATCTTCCACTCCTCAAATGAAAAAAGGTTCAACATGAGATGTGCTTAAAATGATGTTTTTGGGCTAGGTAAGAAGTCATGAGAGCTTGGAATGGCTTGTATCACAAAAGTGCAAAAATGGCCTAAAATAAGGATGGATTTTAAATGAACCAAAGAGGAAAATTGAGCTTTTTGAGCCATGGGTCCAAACCAAGCCATATGACATACCAAATTGATTGGAAAACACATTTTGAAAACAATGACATTGCCACATTTTTGAGTTGAGGGATAATTCCATGACTTCCTTTGTAAAGTGGTTACTTATATTATAGGTCACATATGCAAAACCACTCTTTAGAGCATGACCAAGGCCTTAACCCTTGCTAATCCCTTCAATATGTCATCTAAGGAGAAATTGGATTAGAATGAGGTGCAAATACAAGCTTAGAACTCAGCTGCCATGTATGAACTTCTCATGACATTTTCAAATGCAAGAGATATTGAACTTCTCATTGGATCAATCCAGAAGTTTCTAGATCATTCATACACCTTCTATATAAGTATTAGAAGAGGTTCAAGGTATTGGTTGGGGTAGCTTGAGAGAGATTGGAGAGATTGAGTTTTGAGATTTCATCTTGCAAATCCAAATCGGTTACACAAATTGGAGAGGTTTCAATCCATTCTTTTGCACTCAGAAGCTCTACTTTGAGTTGGAGATTGATTCCAGATAGATTGATGATCAAGATTGTGGAAGAATCGTGAGATATCACTTTGAAATCATCTCTTGCAAGTCAGAATCGAATTTGGCAATTCAAGAAGATTCAAACCTAATTGATGCATACAGAAGCTTGGTAATTGATCATAGAAGGTATCTGGAAGATCTTGGAGCTTGATTTGAAGATTTGCTTGCTCTGTTCATCCAAGATTTGTAGGTATGTAAACTTCATTCTATGGCTCGATTCATGTGGATTCCTTAGGTTTTAGATGGTGATATTCATTGTAGAACATGGCTAGGTGGATTCTGGTAACAATTGGCACGATTTAGAGACAAAATTAGGTTGAGCACCATTTCTGTTCAGGGATATATCTTGATGATTCTTTAGGTTTAAACCTAGTTAGATAGTGGATTTTACTCAGGGTGAAGTGGTGATGAATCTAGGCTATTCAATTTTGAGTTTGGTGATAATTTTTGTTTGAGAAATTTCTGAACATGCATTCGTGTTTTGAGAAGGAGAAGGTTTCAACACAATTGAAGGATATGGTTGAGTTCCTTGTGGAAAAACGATTTGAATGATGTATTTAGGTTAGGGTTTTGGTGAGGATTAAGAGAGCTGAGGTTTGGAGAAGCTGATGGTGGAGCTCTATTCGTCCATGGTGTTTTTCCCTCCCAACATTCAAAAGGTTGAAGAAGGTCTGGTAACCCTAGGATCATAAGAGGACTTTTGACCAAATAATTAACCGACGACTAGGATTGATGGAAGGATTGTGAAGGATTCTGAGAGGAGGGTGAAACGCACTGTTTCACTTAATGAATTGTAGTGGGCTTAAGTCATTCGTTTCTAACCACACCCCAGCTTGGAGGCCCAATGGAAAACACACAGGATTTAGTTGCTATTCATACCGAGAATTTTCTATTTTCTTGCTATTTCTCAATTAATTTCTGAACTGATGATGGGCCTAGTACGCGCTTCCTAATCACACCACCCTATGGGCCCATCTCTGATATTGAACTGACATCAATTGCTATTTGAAACGCCTGTTTGTTAATTTTCTTTAATTTCTTTTATTTTCATGGTTTTGACATAGTTAATAAAAAAATTCATAACTAATGGAAAAATAAACATTTTTGGATGGGAATTTTTTCCCTGTTTTCCTTAAGATTTCTAGGATTTAATAAAACAATAAAAAAATTAATTCATGCATTTTTCATTTTATGGCATATTTTACATTTTTATTGCTTTTATTTTGCATTTATTTGATACTCCCACTTTCTAATTTTTGTATGAGCATTTCATTTTGAGTTTTAAGGTGATTCTTTTTGCTCTAGTTAGAGTAGAGACACATGCTCCCTTAGTGATTTTCTCATTTTTTCATGATGAAATTTAGGTTAGTTTTGAATAATGAACTTTAAGGTGCTAGGATTAGGGTTTTACAAGACTTAGGTGTAGTTTAGGGCATAGTTTGGAGACATAGGGTTTGATTTAGGCCTTGGGGTTTATGTGGGGTATAGGGTATATAGTTAGGTTCCCTTAGAGATTAATATAGGATTTTAGGATGAGTATTACTATTTTATTTGATTTTTGCAACTTGTATGATGTTTGTGTGGTTCCCCCTTGGGCATTTGGCTTGTTTGCTTGGTTTGGGCTATTCTAATTGGGCTTGGGGTTTGAGTTTTGCTTATTGGAGCTCATGAAGACATTGAAGATGATTGTAGACAAAGGATGGAGCTTGGAGCATGAAGATTCTTATCCTTGAAGGTTGCTTTTGAAGACTTAGAAGATAGGAGATATAGGGAGAGCTTTAGATTAGACTGGTTTCTTCTTTCAAACACAGAGAGCTTCTTGTGCCTCTATTCTATCCCATGACATAAGGTCCCCCAAAGAAGTTCCATCTCTCCTTAGGAGGGATGTAGAGCATGCTTTGGTTGGATAGAACCTTGAGGATATCTTTCACTTGTTATGTTAAGATCTTAGTGATTTCCCTGGGTTGTCACTAAGCCTCTTAACATCTTAACTTCATCTATTAGTTGATTCTTTTCTGGGGGGTTTGCATTGAACATGGGGACCTATTGAGGGTAAAGTTCATCGAAGATTGGTGAAGAGGAGGCTTGTGCCTGTCAAAGAGAGTTATCTGTTGAAGTTAGAGTCCTGCTGTTGTTTGAAGCTGTTTATTTGTTGGGGTTCAGTGCTTGCCAGAGCTTGGAGATTTGTGGAGACACGAGCTTATCTAAAGCTTAGGGATCATTGTAGAGTGAAGATGGGATCTTGCTGGAAGTTGTTATTGTCAACCTTTTTTGCTGTTAATCAACTGTAGATGTCAGAGCTGTTGTTGTTTGAGCTGTAGCTGTAGGAGCTGATGTTGCTGTCAGAGCTGGTGTTGGGTTTTATTTCTTTTTCTGTATTGATTGTTGGCTTGTTCAGCTTGCCCCTTAGGTTTGAAGTGAAGCTGTTTCCCTTTGCCTATTGTTTTCCCAGGTTCGAGGTTGAGTGGGACTCCCTTGCCTCGCTTGTATTGCTGCATCTCATGCATTTTACTGTTTGTTGTATATATCTGTTTCTTTTGTTGTTTATCCCCTAGAATCTCTGATTTCCTCTGTGCAGGAGGAAATTATGACAGACAGTAGGTGTTAACCCATGCATGATCACATTAGGGTAGTTTTGCTTCCCCTTTTTTAACCCTAGGTTTTTAGAGTTTCGTTTCTCTTCTCATCTCGAAACAATCAAAAACACAATAATCTTTCAAACATCAATAAAAAACAGTTCTTGCGTAAAAGACTGGAAACCAATCAAAACGTCATTTTTGTCCGCTTGGACCCGTAATCAGGAGAAACCTTTTTCAGAAGGATAAAAGATAAGCAGACATACTTGTGTCGTACGTGGCCCGAACTACGTTTGCTCTGATCTTTCATGCTGTATGAAAGTACGTAGGCATAGGATGCCGTATCCTAGCGAGCAACCTTCCCCTCCTTTCCCGTAGGTAGGCGAACTACGTTGACTCTGATTTCTCGTTCCAGACGGGAATACGTAGGCATAAAGTGCGATACTTTTCCGAGTCATTTTCTTTTCTTTTAACCTCAGACCTGTAGAGTAGATAGAATAACACACCCTTAGCTAGAAAACAAGCGTGGATCCCGTCGAGTACGACGGACGTGAGGGGTGCTAATACCTTCCCCTTGCGTAACCGACTCCCGAATCCAGGATTTGGTTGCGACAACCATTCCTTTCTCGTCTTTGCGTTAGGTTTACTTCGAGCGTTTCCTTTCCCTCATTTGGGATAAATAACGCACGGTGGCGACTCTTCTGTCATAGCCGGCGCCGATTTTCGCTGTAGCGACAGCTGGCGACTCTGCTGGGGACAGGAAAATCCCCTATGCGAGTCAATCCTAGCGCTTGTTTTCCCGTCGTGGGTGTTGTATAGATTTACATTTCTGTCTTTACTTTCCGCATTTTATTATCAGCTTTATATTGCTATTGCTGTTGTGGGAAGGGGGTGATCTGTTGAGAGAAAAGTCGGACCTGGGCTTGAGGATACACATAGACTTAGAAGTAGAGAGTAGTGGTTAGCCCGCTTGCTTAGCTCGCACCAGCTAGCCGCGAAAATTACGCTCGGACGAGATTCTCTTTGATGCTTCTTGCCTGGCCCTTAGGGCTCGACAAGTTGTCTGACCCGAGGATTGTCGACTCTGGGGACCTATCAATTGGGATTCAACTAAGTGAGGCCGCTTCAAGGGATGATGATGTCACACCTCCTGGGTATCGTATCATCGCTCTTGAAAGTCTGTGACGTTGAACCCGCATAGGATGTCGTACCTCGCCTGCGAGTTAAGTTCACACCTGTGAGGGGTAGGTAGATTTGTTTGCAGGAAACCTTTGACCTCAGAATACCTGGTTTATCTCTGTCAGTGAGATGTGGTTACAGGGTTCATTTGAGTGGTTGGTTTGAGATGAAGATTTGATGGTTCTCAGGCTTCAGTACAAAGCAGCACAGTTCATCAGCATTGCACTTGGTCCCTTGTTTGCATATGCATGTGCATTTTCATGACTGCATTTCATTAACATGTATTTGTGTTGCAGGTGTGATCATTCCCCTCTGATTCTAGTATATCTTCTAGCCAGACATGGAATCCCTGAAGAGGACAGTTGCTTACCGGTTGCATTCACCAGATATCAGTTCCTTGCTGGGTTTAGTTGCTCTAGCAGATAAGAGAGTGAGGGATGAGTTCAGAGTGTCTTATGGGAGATTGCTTAATTTGTTGTACAGACCTTCAGCATTTGAGACGACTGGGGTGTATACTTTGATGCAGTTTTATGAGCCGCAGCTGAGATGTTTCTTATTTCCCGATTATATTCTGGCACCCACTTTGGAGGAGTATTCTACGATGTTGGGGGTTCCTATGTTAGACCAGATGCCCTTTATACATGTTGATGCTGAGCCTGAATTAGCTACACTCGCTGAGATTGTCAGTTTAGACGCTTCTGAGTTTCCCGGAGGTTTGGTCAAGCTGAACGGAGCTTATGGTTTTCATCTGTCTGTCCTGGTTGATAAGGCTACACAGTGCGCGAAGAATGGATGTTGGGTTGCCTTCAGTGCCATTCTAGCTGTCTGCATCTACGGGATTGTCTTGTTTCCTAACGTGCCAGATTTTGTCGACTCAGATGCCTTCTTGATTCTTGCCTCGAAGAATCCAGTTCCTACTCTCTTGGGCGATGTTTATCATTCTATTCACTACAAGAATGAGAAACGTCGTGGCAAGAATATTTCCTGCTGTCTTCCTCTTTTATACAGGTGGTTCTAGGGGCATCTTCCGAAGACAGGGCCTTTTGTTGATGCTGTTGATACTTTGGATTGGTCTTCCCGGTTGATGGGACTCTCTGCTGAGAACATCATTTGGTTTGATCGGAGTATGCTGGGCGCTGATATTATATATAGTTGCGGTGTCTTTCCGAATGTTCCCTTGATTGGACGGAAAGGCTGTATTAACTATAACCCTTCACTGCTGGTAAGACATTTCGGTTATGCTTTGAGGGATGCTCCTATTGAGAAGGAGATACAGGAATCTCTGTATCTCACGGGCATATTAGACGCGGCTGTTTTGATCAGATTGAGACATGCATGGGCTAACATCCATAGGAGAGGGAAAGCTTTGCTTGGTAAGAGCAACAACAAAGCTTATGATCCTTATTTGGCTTGGATCCGCGAGAGAGCTAGTATGTCCTTGATGCCTTATCCTGCTGCGAAGCCCCTGTATCTTCCAATAATTGAGGTACCTACTTCGGCAGAAAGTGAGAAGTATAACAAATTGTTGGCTGAAAACGAAGAGTTGAAGAAAGCCAATGATGAGTTAGAAAAAGAGATCTTCCAGTTGCGTCATGAGAAGAATGAAGCTACCTTCACTGTGAAGAAACAGACTGAATTGATTAACCGGTTGGGTTCAGAGCTGACAGAAGAGACCAACAAGAAAGAAAAAGTGAGAATAGCCTTGAACGGTGTTAGCAAGGTGCTTACTTCCAAGAAGGAACTTTTAAGGAAAGCTTATTCCCGTCTCAGCAAGTGGGAAGCTTTGTGGAGTGCTACGCTTACCAAGTGGAAGGAGCGTGAAGACGAACTGAAGCTGCAGATTGCCACGCTAGAGGCACAGATTAGAGCCCAAGACGCAAAGATTTCCGAAGAGACATCACTTAGGAGTGCTGCTGAGCTTAGAGTAAGTGACATTGACGAGAAGCTAAGAGGTTATGAAGTGAAGATCGGTTCCAAGAGGTACAGACTTGACGAGAGTTCTGGCGAAGGAACCTGCCAGGACGACGCCAAAAAGCTGAGATCCACGGCTGAGCGACATGCCTTACTGATACAGGAGCTGATCTCCCGACTAGGGCATTCAGAGACGTTGAGGATATTGGAAGATGTCAGAGCACGCCATTTGGCATGATTTATCTTTGCCTTGCTTTTGTTATTTGTACTTGTATTTTGACCATCGCCAAGCTTGTTGGCCGAGGTCTCTTCAGTTGTATTCAGTTGTACTCTTGTACTCAGCCTCTTGGCACTTGCTTATATATGAGGGTTTTCTGATTCCTTGCTTGCTTGATGGGGACTCCATTGTCATGATGGCCTTCTCTCCGAAACTAGAATCGGGGGGGGGGGGGGGGGGAATATAACATGTAGCATATTTACACATTTGCATCTGCATTCATCTTGCATGATCGGTATTCGCGAATCTGTATCTTATTTCCTGCATCTGCAGGTTTTTCAGGATTGACAAACAAAGAGTCCACCGCTACTCAACCCGAAACAACTGCAAGAGAATCATAGATCAAGTCCAAGTGGAGACGCAGGAAATCCGCGAGAAGCTGAATCTGTTCATGCAAGCAATGGAGAACATTGCTAAGGGCCAGGAGAGCCTCCAGAATTTGGTACAGCCGCTGCTTACGCGGGCTAATCGGAATGGCAACAATGACCGCAATTCTGCACACGTTGAAACTATTCCAGAGGATGGGCCCCCTACGCCTGTGGTTCCACCTGTGGTGACCCCACCTATTGTGGTTGTAAACGAGGGCGCTGGCAATGGTAACACAGGGAATGGAAATGAGACTGTTGTTAACAATGTTGGATTTGGGGACGCCAACCAAGGCGGTGGTAACAATAATGGCGGTAATGGTTTCGACAACAATGGTTTCGGCTACAATGATCAGGGATTTGATTACGTCAATCAGGATGGGAAGTTCGGCTTCAACGCTCAGGGTTTCAGTTATGACGGTTTTGGTAACGCTAACCAGGGGTATGGTGGATTTGGTAATATGAATGGTGCTGGGGTGATTCCTGTCAACACTGGGTTTGGACCTATTAGGGTCAACCAGGGTTTCGGTAACGGGGGGCGGGGTCCCATGATCAATCAGCAAGGGTTTGGTCGCAACACTGGTTACGACGGATATGGAAACGAAAATGTGAATTGGGGTGAAGACCGCCAGGAGGACGCCTTCTCTGGAAGAGGCATGGGATTTGAAGGACCCGGTGATCCTGTACAGAGGATCAGAATGCTTGAAGAACAAATGAAGGGGGTAGTGAATCAGAACTCCACCGGTTTGGATATGACTACAATGGGCCTGGTACCAGGGCTGAGGGTGCCGTTGAAATTCAAGGCTCCCACTTTTGACAAATACAAAGGGGATACTTGCCCTAAGGTCCATGTCCGCTCTTATTATAGGAGGATGTCAGCGTATTCAGATGATGAAAGGATGCTCATGCATTTCTTTCAGGACAGCTTATCAGGGTCGTCGCTTGAATGGTATATGGGGCTGGAGCCCACGCAGATCAAAACCTGGAAGCAGTTGGCTGATGCTTTCGTGACACATTACAAATACAACAGCGATCTGGCGCCAAACCGGGTCCAATTGCAGGGTTTGTCACAGAAGAACGGGGAAAGTTTTAAAGAGTATGTGCAAAGGTGGCGCGATATGACAGCGAGGGTGCATCCTCCTTCAATTGAAAGGGAGATGAATGACATGTTCATTGGTACATTTACGGGGGTGTTCTACGAAAAATTGTTTAGTGTGTCATTGAGCAGTTTCTCAGATTTGATTCTTATGGGGGAGATGATTGAGAACGGGATTAAAGTTGGAGGGTTCCAAGCAAGTGAGTCTACTTCAACAGGGGGTGCCAGAAAAGCATTTGGCGGTAAACGACAAGGTGATACTAGTGCCGTGTTTGGTGGCAGGGGCAGGGGTAGAGGAAGAAATCAGTATGTTCAGCCACAACAGATAGCCAGTGTCACTATCCCGCTTCCTCAACAGAGGCAGCCACAACAACAACAACCGCAGCAACTGCAAGGACAGAATCCTGGTCAGAGAAGGGTACAGAATGCGAGGCCGAAAAGAGTGTTCGACGCACCTCCTTCCATGTATGCAGAACTCCTCCAGACCCTGCTAGGTATGAACTTGGTTGAAAAGAGGACATTGGCACCACCTACAGGGGCAGTACTTCCTTACGGATATGATGCCAACAAGCATTGTGAATTCCATTCCGGGGCACCCGGGCATGATATAGAATCTTGTCAGGCATTTAAACACAAAGTTCAGGATCTATTGGATAGCAAAGCTATCAACTTTGGACAGGTGGGTCCAAATATCGTACAACAGCCTATGCCCAATCATGGGGCAAACGCCATCTTGACAGAGGAGAATCTGAATCTAGTGATGGATGTCAATGAGTTGAAGACACCGTTGGGGGAGATTAAAAGCACGTTGTTAAAAGGGGGTGTATTCCCGGGATGTGATGAATTTTGCTTGGATTGTTGGACCCAGCCAAAGGGATACAATGAGCTGAGGCAAGGCATTCAGGCTATGATGGATAAGGGTACCTTACAATTTGATAGAACCGCGGTGGTAAAGCCTGTATAGGCGTTGGGTGATGAGCAGAACGATGTTGCGACGGTGACGATTCCAAGGAAAACAATAACGATAACAGCACCCGCCAGGCGGCCGACGATCACAATTACTAAAGCAGGACCAGTCCTTTTTGAGAGTACTAAAGCAGTGCCGTGGACTTACGGGTTGGAGGTATATTGTGATGGTGAGAAAATTGAAGTCAATGGATAGCCAGCTAGGGTTGTAGATAATGTTGTCGGAACAGGGGGTATGACCAGAAGCGGAAGAATCTTCACATCACCCGAGGTAGAGGCGGAAAGATTAGCCAAGGGTAAAGCCAAGGTAGCTGAAGGTGGTCCGTCTCAGTCGAATGAAAAGGAAACGTCACTTAAGGATGTGGAGGAGTTTATGAGGCTCATTCGTAAAAGTGATTACAAAATCGTTGAGCACCTCCAGCAAACGCCGTCAAAAATTTCCATCCTATCATTGCTGTTATGTTCCGAGGCCCATCGGAACGCTTTGCTGAAGATTCTAGGCACGTCGTTTGTTCCTCAAGAAGTTTCTGTTAATCAGTTAGAAGGGGTGATGGCGCATGTCAATGCGGGGCACAGTTTGGGCTTCACAGACTTCGATTTGACTCCAAGAGGGCGAGAGCATAATATGGCATTGCATGTGTCAGTCGAATGCCGGGGGACGGTCATGTCCCATGTTTTAGTAGATACTGGATCTTCCCTGAATGTGCTACCGAAGAAAGCCATGATGAAGTTAGACATCAGGGGGATTATCTGCACGCCCAGTGACTTAGTGGTGAGGGCGTTCGATGGAACGAGGAGGTCGGTTTTCGGATCGATAACATTACCGTTGCAGGTGGGGCCTAAAATATTTGAAACCGAATTCTATATAATGGACATCCAGCCAGCGTATAGTTGCCTTCTTGGGCGCCCATGGATTCATGTTGCCGGGGCAGTCACGTCCACATTACACCAAAAGCTGAAGTATATGGTTGGGGATAGTGTCGTCACGGTTTGTGGAGAGGAAGATATTCTGGTTAGCCATTTGTCTTCGTTCAAATATGTGGAGGTCGACGGCGAAATACACGAAACACCTTGTCAAGCCTTCGAGGGGTTGCGAATTAAAGATAAAGCTCAAGGCTCCAGCAAAATATCAGATGTGGCAGTGTCGTCCTACAAAGAGGCTCAAGCTCTAGTGCAGGCAGGCAAAACCAAGGGCTGGGGGCAGGTGTTGGAAATTCCCATGAAGAAGGACAAGTTCGGGCTTGGATATCATCCTTCGTCATCAGCATCCTCTTCAGGAACGCCCAAGTTTAGAGGGCCGATAACTATTACACCAAATGGGGTGAGCTTCGAGACTATCAATGCGGTTTCCGATGCTGAAGACGGAGATAGCGATTGTGATATGAACGCGTGGATCAAGCTAAGCGTGCCAGGACAAAGTCTCTGCAATTGGTCTATCCGGGAAACTTTTCCTGTGACAACTAAACAGTAATGATTTGTTTTCTTAATTGTTGAATAATCTTGTGTCCTACCCGGGGTATAGTGATTTTGCTTAGGGCCATTTGGTTATGTACGTTACACTATTTAATCAAGAAATAAAGGCGTTTTTCATATACAAATGTTGTGATCCCTATTTTTCCTGTTTTTATCTTTTACAATAAAATGGCAATGTGATTATTTGCTTTGTATGCGTTTTAAAGCATTTAACCATTTCCTTTGCAGGATTACTATTTCAGATGACATCTATGAACCGCCTATGACTCACTTCAACTTCGAGCACCCGGTATTTCAAGCTGAGGAAGAGATTGTTGAAGATGGCGACGTACCAGAAGAGTTGACCTGGTTATTGAAACAAGAAGAAAGAATCATTCTGCCTCATGAGGAAGTCATTGAGATTATCAATTTAGGGTCGGAGGAGGTTGTGAGAAACATCCGTATAGGGGTTGTGCTGCAGAGAGACATCAAGCAAAGGTTGGTTGAGATGCTCAAGGAGTACAGTGATATATTTGCTTGGTCGTACGAGGATATGCCTGGATTGGATACGGATATGGTTGTTCACCGTCTGCCACTGCAAGAGGAATGTCCGCCTATTAAGCAGAAACTCCGAAGAACTAGACCGGATATGGCGGTGAAAATCAAGGAGGAAGTTCAAAAACAGTGGGATGCTGGTTTCCTAGTGATCGCGACTTTCTATGTCTAATACAACTAACTGCAAGTGCACAGTCTATCGCGTAGTAATAAAAGATATCGATCCCACAGGGACTCGTAATCAAACTAGTGTTCTCGGGAGTTACTATGTTTAGCTAGGTAGAATATGTTTTAAGGGAATAAGGTTGTCACTAAAAGGGGAACTAAGATTACTGTTTGGATTTTAATTAATTAAATCGATACGTAGTAATTATGTTCTCCAGGGACTTGATAAGTGACTGGTGTATGAAATAGTTTTCACAGTTTATTTAAGCAGAAAATGGAGATTTGAAGACTCTCGTATCACAATGGTTATTGACGCTAATCATAATCCTAAGGGCCTAACGTACACTTTCGTGTTCCGTTCGGGGTTAAAATTACTTTTTGGAAATCTCTAAGTTCTAATTCGTTTTAAAGTGCTTTCGCTGTTATTAAAACAAATGCCTAGTGTTTACTATCTGACCTTACCGCAGCTTTCGCTTGTTGGTTCGTATCTTAATTAATTTCCCACTTTCGTGGCAAAACTACTTTAAAATAAGTTCTCGCTTTTGCGACGAAGTTTATTTCGCAAATCAATTTTAAACACTTAGACCATAAGTTATTTTTGTGAAAAGAAAGTTTTCAAACAAGAGTTATCAAGTCCCATTCGAATTATTACTACATATCGATTACCTAAGTTTAGCTAGACATGGAATTTAGAAAAGCAAAACATAAATAATAATAAATAATAAATTGCATTATGATAAAATAGAAGTCGACCAAAATGAAAACCTGTAAATAATGCCAATTGGCCTTGGGCAGATCCTCCATAGATGTTGGCAGGATTCTGTCTTTAGTTCCAATTCGATCATACAGTGCAGTAACAATTACAGAAGAGCGGAAATGGGAATGAGTAGAATGGAAAGGGAAATAAAGGAAAGGGATACAAATGAAACTGGAGAAATGGATACAAATAATAACTGAAAGTAAATTTGCTGGAAAGTAAATTTGGCAGCACTTCGTGGTATGAATGCCGCTCTCTTTTTGAAGTCCCTTGCTTCCCTTTTTATAGAGGTGGAATTCCAACGCTTACCTCTGAGGATGATGGACCTTGAGGCAGATAATTTAGGGAGTAGTGGACCATTTAATGGGAATTGGAACTGCTCTTTTGACGTGTAATCTGAGTGGGGCGTTTTTGCCTGCATGACGGTCGTCACAAGGTGTGACGGTCGTCACCCGTGTGACGGTCGTCATGCATCTGTGACGGTCGTCACATCAGCAAAAACTGTCTGCTGCGCTTTTCATTGTGTTTTCACTCCTTTTTCGTCCATATTTCATCTGGGATTGCTTCTTTTCTTCATGTTGCCTTGTTTAGACGTGATCGTTGAATACCTGCAAAAACATCAGACAAATACATGGAAATAACCCGAAATCGGATCGAAAACGGTTAGCTTTTAGTTGAATTATGCATGAAAATATCTATACGATTTCGTGTTATCAAACTCCCCTAAGCTTGAATCTTTGCTTGTCCTCAAGTAAAACGTGGAAAAGTCGGCAAGCACGAGGCTGCTTCTTCGTCCGCAGAGTTTGGAAAAACCGGGATTCTTGGTAGGAACAAGACGAGTATCACGACGACACTGGACTACAAGTCTCCGGAGGTCTCCCTTTTTTGAAAATCGGTCTCAGTCATGCTACCATATCTTGGTGTCAAGGTTCTCGTGGCAATTTCACCCTGTTTGTTCTAGCGCAATCACATTAAGCCCGTTGTCCGCACACTCTCATGGCAAGTCGACCTGTTAGTGAATATGATCTCCTTTTTTGTTTTTGATCTTCTTCATTGATCATAATTTGGTGTCATTGATTTTTCAATGAGTTTTTCGTGCCGTTGGGCTAAATGCTCGGGTGAGGAGCACCTAACTTAGAAGGAAAAGTATCTTATATTCTTGGGCTTTTTTAGCTCTTTTTTCATGATTTTTCATCTTTATGGAGATCATACACTTATTTGCATCGGTCGCTCGCTTAGAGGTGTTTTTAGGATGGTGCTGACTGCTAGTATAAACTACTTGGGGTTGAGTTTGCATAGACACTTGAGACTTTGGTACACGTAGGTGGTGAAACCGACTCGCATAAACTAGAGATCTAAGGTGTCTGGACGATACTGGTTTTGTTAGAACTGTCGTTTCCTCGGGGTTTCAAAGCTCGGTTTGAACTCAGGTGCATTCTCGTGATGCTTTTGCTTTTGAGGAACAAACGAAAGTTTTTGTTTACGTTGAATAATGTGGGGCTGGTTTGCGTAACGTGAAAATTATATAGACGAACTTTATTCGCTAGAAATAGAAAGTGTAAAAATGGAACTTACTAAAATTCAAAAGTGCAGTGAAATGGAAATACAGTAAATAAGGGAAGTTCTGAATATAGTGGAAATAAGGCTCCGCTCCCACACTATCTCGATCAGTGTCCTCACTGATTCTTGAAGCATGCGAGAGGGAGATACAACTGAAAATGAAAATACAAAATACTGAAATATAGTAAACAATAAAGGAAAAAATAAAAATCTAGTCCCGGGGCCTGTCACGTCCACGCTGGCGTCCTCTGGCTCTAGCAAGGGCTACTCTATCCTCATAGATCATGGCTCCGGTGTGGTAGACCGTGTCTCGGAGGCCTTCGACCTGCAGGGTCAGATTCGCTAGACTCTCAGTGATCGTAGCTTGGCCGGTGTGAAGTTGTTGCATTTGAGTCCGGTGCCAAGCTTCGAACTGGTCGACTCGCTGGTTCTGCTGCTGCAGCATCGTGAGTATCTGTGCCTGCTGGTTTAGGGAGCGACATAGGTCCTCTTCGGTGTAATCTGGTACGGGATGGTGACGGCGGCGGCGGGATGATGTACCTACTGGTGGAGGAGGCTGCGATGCCTCTGGCTGCTCGGACCTGTCCAACTTAGCTTGGATTTCATCTTCGGAATCATGTGTGGGGTCCTGAGTGGGAACAGCGGCAGCAGGAGGGGCAGTGAGGTCGAACAACCAGTTGGTACGGTCCTCAGGATGGATGCGGGTGCGGGACGGAAGGATGATGCTTCTGACAGTCTTGCCACGCACAACCGGATGATATTTCCCGTCAGCTCGGGAGTGGATGAGATGGGAGGCCTTGCAGTGGTCGGTGTCAAGGAACACCGAGGGGATGGACTGGAGGTGCTGGAGGCGGTCGCCAAGGTTCAGCCCAAGTGCAATCGCCGTGACAATCTCGCCAAAGTAGAATGGCTTCGAGCCACGGTTGCAGTTGGCCTGAATGTGGGCCAGCAGGAACGGGGCGGCGTTGACCGGTTCATTGTTGAAGACGCAATGCAGAAAGAAGAGCTCCTTGGAGTTCACTTTGTGGTTGCTGTCTCTGGCGAAGATGATGTTGCTCAACACCCTGTGAAAGTACCTGATGGCGGGGTTATGGATGTGAGTGGCGTGTAGGGAGTCCCAGCCATCGGCATTTAGGCCGGTCAACTGATACCACTGCGCAAAGGCTTCGTGCTGGAACTGGTCAGTGATGCGGCGATGAGCATTGTCGCCGCGGGATAACTGTAGGATGCCGGCAATCGTGTTTTGGTGCAACTGATAGTTAACGCCAAACATCCGGAAGCAAGCGGCACCTGAGTGCTGGTTGAGTTCGCCGCTGCTGGTGATGTACGAGAACGAACTCAAGAACTCAAGGGTGAGTTGTTCGTAGGTCGGCTGGGGGTTGGAGCAGAGGTTCCAGATGCCTGCTCGTTGAAGCATCCAGGTTACACCTTCGAGGAGTCCGAGCTCCGTAAGTGATGGAAGGTGGGGGTAGTGAGTTGGCTGGAGAGACCTCTGATGAAATGCATTGTACTGTGCTCGTTGTCTCTCGCCTAACTCGCCCTCAGGGAAGGAAATGTTGCTGATATCTGCGTTTCCGGCCATTGTTAAAGATGGAGAGTTTTTGGAGGTTTTGGGGTTTTTCGGCGGAAAGGGAAATGTGTCGCTACTGCGAAAATCGGCGCCGGCTGACAGAAGAGTCGCCACCGTGCGTTATTTATCCCACGGGAGGGAAAGGAAACGCTCAGAGTAAACCTCACACAACACGGGAAAAGGTATGGTCGTCGCAACCAAAACCTGGATTCGGGAGTCGGTTACGCAAGGGGAAGGTATTAGCACCCCTCACGTCCGTCGTACTCGACGGGATCCACGCTTGTTTTCGGGTATGGATTGTTATTCTATCTACTCTACAGGTCTGGGGTTAAAAGAAAAGAAAATGACTCGGCAAAGTATCGCACTTTATGCCTACGTATTCCCGTCTGGAACGAGAAATCAGAGTCAACATAGTTCGCCTACCTACGGGCAAGGAGGGGAAGGTTGCTCGCTAGGATATCGCATCCTATGCCTACGTACTTTCATACAGCATGGAAGATCAGAGCAAACGTAGTTCGGGCTACGAAAGACACAGATTTGTTTGATTGTTTTTTATCCTTCTGAAAAAGGTTTTCTCCTGATTACGGGTCCAAGCGGACAAAAATGACGTTTTGATGAGTTCACATTCTTTTACGGAAGAAGTGTCTTTTATTGTGTTTGAAATATTTATTGGTTTTCTGTTTGTTTTGAGAAAGAAGAGACAGAACTCTAACCTATGGTTGCGAAGGGAATCAGACTAACCTAATGTTATCATGCATGGGTTAAGGCCTAATGTCTATCATGCTCCTCTCCTTCACAGAGAGAAACATAGATCCTAAGGGAATAGACGGAAACAGAAACAATAGCATATATATAATGAAGCAGTAAAATGCATGAATGCAGCAATACAAGCGAGGCAAGGGAGTCCCACTCAACCTCGAACCTAGAAAACAATAGGAAAAAGTGAACGGACTTCACTTTCAACCCAACAGGTTAACAGCAAACAATACAGTCAGGAAAACCAATCAATACATCAGAAATGAAATACAGCAAAAAAAAACAGCCACAGCAGCTCTGATTCAACACCTGTCTTCAAGTCATCTCCAACAGCTACAAGCTTCAGCAAGCATCAATCTCCATCTACACAGCCTTCCAGCAAGGTCTTGATCATCAATCTTCCATCTGCCATGGCTTTTCTTCAAGTCTCAAACTCCCAGGAGGAATATCAATCAACAAGATGAAGTGAATGAATGTTAGACAGTCAATTACCTACCAAGGGTGGTTCATTAACTGTTAACATTATATAGACAATTTTCCCTCAAAAGTTCTATCTTTCAAATACACTCACTGATCCTTCCAAAGGAAGGAGGTGGATATTTGAAAGAGACTTTGAATCATAGAGAAAGGATGGATGCAGACAAGGCATTCCATGTTTGAGAAACAAGCTTTCTAATCTAGAGCTCTGCCTAGCTCCTAAACCCTAGTCTCCTCAACAGCTACTAGCAGGAATCTCCTCTTCAACTCTGGAAGTTGGTCTCCAAGCTCTGGGTCTCCAATGTCTTCATCATCACAAGTCTTCAGCTCTCCCAATCCCCAAGCAATCCCAATACCCACACAAACAAACAATAATCCCCAGAGGGCACACCACACCAGTCAAACAAATATAGACAGTAATAATAGCAGTAGGGGAATCCTAATATTTTCTAAGGGATCTAATAACTACCCATAGTCCCTATAGTCCCATATCCCAAACTTTCAGTCTCTAAATCCTAAGGGAAATGATTCAATTCTCCTAAGTCATCACTTAAACCCTAATTTTATTCATGTTATTCACACCTAAACTAATCACCTAAAACTAAATCCTAAAAATATGAACTAAATTGTATATACAAGCTAACAATGTCTATTAATTAACCTAAAAAGAATGGACAAAAAATATCAAAGCATTTGATCAAACTAAAATTAACAAAATCATGTACTAAACAAAATATTATTTACACCTAATTTAAAAGAAAAATATGCCAAAAATAAGAAAATAAAATGAACTATTAATTTTTTTGTATGATAATTTTCTTGACAAAATTATGAAAAGAATGCAAAAAGAACCAATTAAAAATATGCATTTTATGATTTGTTATGATTTTTTGAAAATTTAATGTTTTTTTTAAAAGAAAATAAAAATGAATTAATATGAATGGAGGGTGCAGCAAGTAAAGCAATTAGTTAAAATAGACGGATGGGCCAGGTAGTGGGGTGCGAATATCACATGTGCGCGAGGCCCAGGAAGCATCAGAAAGTAAACAAAAATTAAAAAACGGAAAAATGGTGCAAATAGCAGTTTTTTACGTTCATTTGGTATTGGGCTTGAGAACGGGGGTGTGAAAAGCAGCGAAAATTTGAGCCCAGTCTGATGAATAAATGAAACGATGCGTTTCATCGTTTGAATTCTCCCTCAGTTTTTCAGTTCAATCGTGGCCATGGATTTCTCATTCCAGCCAAATGTCAAAGCTCGATCGAACGGCTCCCAGATCGTCTTCAACCTCCAGCTAACCCTAACCCCTGAAAACCCTAGCCATGCAAGCATCTTCCATCGTTCTGTTCTCTCTCATTTCACCATGAATTCCCTCGACTCCAAGAGCAAAGTTGTTCTACAAACTTCCCTCTACACAGCCATGCCAATAACTTCTCCTAAAACTCGCTCAATGAACCAACTCGATAGATATAACAGTCCTGATCCACCATTAATACCTGTGATCAATTGCTCTAATTCTCACCAATTCTTGTCCTAAACTCATCTACACCTTATGCTGATCACAACATGCTATTCAACCAAGATTTTCGTGCATTGAATCAAGAGTTACAAACCCTAACAGATTTGGTACACCTATGGCAAACTCCATGAAAGCTCTCCAAACTCACCAAACTCAATAATCTATCCTACCTTAACAGCTATGGAATGTGCTGATCCAGGGCTTGTAATGATTGGAAAGTGATCCAAGAACTTGATGATGAGTTCTGTATGCAACCAATGATGCTCCAAGACTTTGAATCTCCCAATTCCAAAATTCTTGCACTTTTAATGGTGAATTTGCACAGCTCGAATCCTCCTTCAATTTACCAAATGAATGTGTGAATTATGATCCTTGGATGATGATGATGAATACCAGATCAAGAATGGTGCAAATTGGTGAAAGTTTGAGAGTGTTTGAATTGATTTTGCAATTTGAAGAAAGTGTGTGAAACTTGTGTTTATGAGCAAATGTGATCACCAACCATGGCATGAACCTCTTCATACCAATATATACATGACATTAGAACCTCCTAGAAACTTGGAGAAACTTCCCTTGCACTCTTTCCTTACATTTTGGATTATGTTTCTTCCTTTGTAAGCAACCTTGAATAACTCTCAAAATTTGAACTAACCTCAAAATTCCACTTTAGCCAATGTTCTCAAAATGATTTTTCTATTCAAAATGACCTATAATTTTGTCCCATTTGGCCAAAATATGAAAAATCTCATTTTTAAGTCCTTTTTTATTCATTAAATCCAACAATTTTGAAACCTTGTGCTATGAATCTTTCCAATCTCTCATGGTCACTTTTCTAGACTAAAAATCTCATTTGGAGCAAGTTTGATGTTGTAAAGTTTTCCATTTGAAGCTTCCTTGTATGAGTTTTGGGCATAGGCTTGAAATGACCTGTAATTCTCAGATGACCAAAATACCCTTTGCTTGCCAAGACCATAAGTAGAGTTCAACAAATCATATGAAGGAATACCATACCATTCTAGAAATCTAAGACAATGAGGAACAACTCTTATGTTGACCAGAAATTCATTTGAAATCTCCTTGAGGGGTAAAAATAGCTTGGAAGTCAAGTCACTTTCACAGACAAAATTTCAGATACCTCAGATGACTTGTAACTTGCAAGGACCATAACTTGAGTTCCATAAATCTCCTTGATGTCTTCTACCACTCAAATTAAAGGTCTTGAGATCCTATACAAGTTTCATATTGGCCAAGGATCCATTTGAAGCTTTCATTTTGACTTATCTTGATTGGAAGTTTGACCTAAACTAGGGGATTTTACACAGAAACCCTAATTTAGAAACTCCTCTTCTCCTTGATTTCTCTTGATTTCTTCTTAACATATCACCATATCCTTCTTTATATGTCAAATGATTAACCCCACATCTCTCCAATAGCCCTTAATGCCTTTCAATCAGTCATTTGACCTAGAGTTGACCTAGAGTTGACCCCAGATGAAACCCTAGTTGACTGTCTCCAACTCCAATTCTTGTGATCACACCAAGGACTTATCTTACTCTTCAAATGACTTTCTAAGTCTCCCATGATGTCTAGATACTCTCCATGCTCAGCCCACAACTCACAATTTCTTTGATGATCCCCAGATACCTTCAGATAGGAGTCAGATGCACTGCTTGATCTATTGACCTCTTTAGCTTTCAAATTCTTCCTGATGACTTGAAGGAGCTTGGATTCAGATAATAACCTCTTGATAGGCTCATAGAGATGAGACTAATGCCTGGTCCCCTGTTGGATGACTTGTTATGCTTATGTTATGCAGATGAGTAGACTATGTACATGACTCTATATGCAAATGCTAATGATATTGAAACATAAACCAAGTGAATAAGGTTGAGCAAATTTTAGGGTGCAACAGCTGCCCCTATTCAAGCGACTTGGACCCGATTGGGTGAAGAGCGAACGACCTTCAAACATTCGTGGTACGAGACGGTTGAATACTATGAACCCGGAAATTTGCCAACCGCAGAAATAAACTGCGCCCCTGCTTGGGGAACGACATTCATCAACCGAATCTAACTGTTAAGGCAACCAACTGATCCATTAGCGACTGTGCTGGGGATGACTCGTCTGCCTTTCATCAGGAATAAATCGTCCACGTCAGGACTAACTCTTCCACCTTAGGAATACATGTCCACGTCGGGACCCACCTTTCCACGTAAGGAATATATCACTTTTCCACGAAAGGAAACCATCTATTGTCTTGATTCGTCCACGTAAGGACGCAACTTTTCCACGTTAGGAATACAATTTCTTTCCACGTAAGGAATACATCATTCTTCCATCTAAGGAATCAATCTTTCCACGTCAGGAAACAAACTTCTTTTCTGAATCTGTCCACGTCAGGACTAAATTTTCCACGTAAGGAATACAATCTTTCCCCGTAAGGAATCACCTCTATCTTTCCACGTAAGGAAACCAACTCTGTCCATGTAAGGACCCACCTTTCCACGTAAGGAACGAATCTGATATGTCCACGTAAGGACTCAATCTTTCCACGTAAGGAATGAATCTTCTTTGTATCTGTCCACGTTAGGACTGAACTCTTCCACGTTAGGAATACATCGTCTTTCCACGTAAGGAATCATATCTTTCCACGTAAGGAATACATCTTCATCTGTCCACGTAAGGACTCCAGTCCGATACGTCCGCGTAAGGACTCAACTTTCACCTCGCTTTGTCCACGTAAGGACTCCCTTCTTTCCACGTAAGGAAACCGATTCCTTCTGATTTGTCCACGCAAGGACTCGAAGCTTTCCACGTAAGGAATAGCCTTGTTTTTCCACGTAAGGAACCAAAATTTCTCTTTCCACGTAAGGAATAAATCTATCCACGTCAGGATTCACGTTTCGCCTTGATTTCCCCATGTCGGGACTCTCTCCTTGATTTGCTGAGGAAATAAACTTGTCCACGTCAGGACTCACATCTCCACCTGCTGAAGTAATAGAACCTGTCCATGTCAGGACTTGCGCGTCTTTGACTTGCTAGGGAAATAAGACTGTGTCCACGTCAGGACTCATACTTTGCCCACAACACGAAGAGGGATAACTTTGTCCATGTCAGGACTCTCGCATCTTGTCATCACAAAGAACTATAAACTTGTCCACGTCAGGATGCACATTTCACCATTACGAATAAAGCTATCTGCTGAAAATAAATGGTCCACATCAGGATACCCACACGAAGAGTGACCAACTTTGTCCACGTCAGGACTCCATACTCAATCAATACCGAGAACTCGAATCAGTCCACGTCAGAACTAACACATATCGTCAACTTGAGGAAATGTCCACGTCAGGACTCCCACACGAAGAGTGACCAACTTTGTCCACGTCAGGACTCCACACTCAATCAATACCGAGAACTCGAATCAGTCCACGTCAGGACTAACACATATCGTCAACTTGAGGAAATGTCCACGTCAGGACTCCCACACGAAGAGTGACCAACTTTGTCCACGTCAGGACTCCACACTCAATCAATACCGAGAACTCGAATCAGTCCACGTCAGGACTAACACATATCGTCAACTTGAGGAAATGTCCACGTCAGGACTCCACATTCCATCTGTTCTGAGAAATCGAACCTGTCCACGTTAGGACTAACATCTCCTATCAATCCGGGGAAATAAATATGTCCACGTTAGGACACCCACTTCTCTAGCACGAAGAAATCCCGTCAACATCGGAATAAATTGTCCACGTCAGGACTTATTGCTCCATCGATCCCAAACCACAAACTTCTTAGCACTGACGTGACAGCGACTTTGAGGCGGACTCTACTGGGGATATTTGGAAGCCAAACTACTGGATGCCTGTTCTGATAACCGGCGGCAGCCTCTGAAATTCTGATTCATGAACCTGTTGATGACAAATAACTCTGCTTGGGAATGAGGAGAGATTTTCTCTACTAACTCTGGCGGGGAAAACAAGAGAAATTTATACAAATAACTCTGCGGGGAACAAGGCCAAAGCTGACACTTCATTGAGATATCTCACGTCGAGACCTCGAATGCTTGATACTTCATTTGAGCAAGAGCTCTCTCTACCTGCAAGAGAAACAATACTTGAAACAAAAGGTTAGCCAACCTGGTTTATGTTTCAAAATGCATGCGTTCGACAGTGATACAATGCTCCATTCGACATGGAAATGCTACGCTCTTATTTGGTGGATGCAAGTATGACACTATATGCCGATGCCAATATGACACTATATGCCAATGCACTATATGCCGATGCAAATGCAGACTCGAACTGCTGAGATACAGGAACTGCTTCAGCAAAATAAATGCTGAAGATAATGCCAACTCCGCTGGGGATAGCCAGGTGCTACAAAATTATTCCGGCAAAATAAATGCCGGAAGAGGGAAGTCGACTCAGCTAGGAAATGTGGAACTTGAACCAAACACCTCATTGAAGTAAATACCCTGCTGGGAATACAACTCTGCTGGGGAATAGCAGATGAGCCTGGTATGATTGGACTTCTGTTGGATTGTGAACGGATATCACACGGTATCCTGACAAAATAAATGCCAATGCGCCACACCAACTCTGCCGGGGAGAGTCTTAATCTTCGAATTCCACTAGGAGGAATGAAAACACTGGTTGGAAAGAGAACTCCGCTGGGGCGGGATGATTCTCTTGGGAGAATCAACTGACTCCGCTGGGGGAGATGTAAACTGACCCCGCGGGGAAAGGTGAACTTGTCTGAATACAGCTCACCAATATTGATCTTCTGAGACTAAACCAACTCGGCTTGAGATACACTGTCTGAATACAGCCTTATAATCTTGGAATCGCCAAACTCTGCTGAGAATGAATGACTTTGCTGGAGCATGTCCTTCGGATAAGCTACGACTAGATGGGGAGTTCGATCCTTCTTCAGGAAGAACATGCATGACCTGCGTGGGAGTCGAGTCTTTCGTTATTGCAATCTTTTGATCGTCTTCCTCGTACGGCTATGAAACCTGCAACAACACAAACAAGACAAGACAAGCCTATGCAACCAAACCGATTCAGGTTAGTGACATTATTTTCAGTTAATTCAAAGCTTTAGCAGTTGTTGGCAAGGGCCAGTGATGTTATGCACATGCTAGTTTCAGTAAACTTAGGCGCTTTATCATGCACAAAACAGTAAAAGAACCAGCATCAAGTACTGAATAACATATTTTATTGATTGGGCCCCTGAATGGGCGGAGTTTTGTACACGGGATGTAACTCCTAAAAAGAGGAAGCTACGCAAAGCAGATATACAAGTATGCACAAGAAGCATAAATATTTTGACAAACTAAATTTGTACACATGTCGGCAACGGGATGCAGACGAACACCACGAACTGATCCTCCTATGACTCGTCCGACTCTAATGCTTTCCCGGTATCCACACTTCTGAAGAGATTGTATCTGATAATCGACCCCTCAGGTATATTCTCCCGCACTGATGCTCACTGTAATATCAAATTCGGACAGCAGTCATTTGCTTTTCAAATCCCTAACTTTTGCGTGAACCGCCCTTTACGGGTTTTCAGTTCACCGGGATACCTTTTTTTGCCGAAGCCGCCCAGTGTAGGTTTTCAACTTCGCGGGTGTACATTTTTTCAATTTATCCCTAATTTTTGCCCGAACCTTTCATTCTGTTTTTGGTTCGTCGGGATGCCCCATTTTTGCCTGGACTCTCTTTTTTCTGTCCAGCGGGTCAATTTTAAGCAAAGTATTTTTTAACTGCGTCCGAATTCACAGGTGACGTAAAGTCTTCACCGTCCATGGTGGACAACAACAACGCTCCTCCTGAAAAGACTTTCCTGACAACGTATGGCCCTTCGTAGTTGGGGGTCCACTTGCCCCTGTGATCTGCCTGCGGCGGGAGAATCCTTTTCAGCACAAGGTCGCCCGTCTGAAAGCTTCGCGGATGTATCTTCTTATCATATGCTTTCTTCATTTGGCTCTGGTACAAACGACCGTATGCTAGAGAAGCTAGCCTCTTCTCATCCATCAAACTCAATTGGTTCAACCTGTCTTTCACCCATTCTGCCTCATCTAGCTGAACGTCTCGCAATACCCTCAGAGAAGGGATCTCAACTTCCAACGGTAGTACCGCTTCCATTCCGTATACTAACGAGAACGGGGTTGCCCCGGTTGATGTGCGTACCGTCGTACGATAACCGTGCAAAGCGAAAGGTAGCATCTCGTGCCAATCCTTGTAGGTCACCACCATCTTCTGAACGATCTTTTTGATATTCTTATTGGCCGCTTCAACAGCGCCATTCATCTTGGGTCGGTAAGGGGAGGAGTTGTGATGTTCGATCTTGAAATTCTGACAGAGCTCCTTCATCATTTTGTTGTTCAGGTTTGAACCGTTGTCCGTGATTATCCGCTCGGGGATCCCATATCGGCAAATGATATCTCTCTTGATGAATCTGGCCACCACTTGCTTAGTTACATTTGCATAAGACGCCGCTTCTACCCACTTGGTGAAATAATCGATTGCTACTAGAATGAACCTGTGCCCATTAGAAGCCGTCGGCTCGATCTTTCCAATCATATCGATTCCCCACATCGAGAATGGCCATGGCGATGACATCACATTTAGAGGACTTGGAGGCACATGGATCTTATCAGCGTAGATTTGGCACTTGTGGCATTTCCTCGCAAACTTGAAACAATCAGTTTCCATAGTCATCCAAAAATAACCTGCCCGCAGCAGCTTTCTCGTCATAGCATGCCCGCCAGCATGCGTACCAAAGGTACCCTCATGTATTTCCTCCATGAGCAGCTTTGCTTCTCTTTCATCTACGCAATGCAACAGCACCAAGTCGTGGTTTCTTCTGTATAAGACGCCATCCGGATTCAAATAGAAATTACCCGCTAGTCTCCTGAGAGTCTTCTGATCTTGACTGGATGCCCCAGCCGGATATTCTTTGTTCTTCAGGAAATTAAGGATATCAAAATACCATGGTTTGTCGTCGGATGCTTCATCAATAGCAAATACGAAAGCTGGCCTATCAAGCCGAGAGATAATGATTCTGGGAGCCTCGTTCCAGAAGTTGACTTTGTACATGGAAGACAAAGTGGCTAGGGCGTCAGCCATTTGATTCTCCGCCCGCGGTACATGATGCAATTCAACTTTGTCAAAGAAAGGCAACCATCTCCTTGCATAGTTCATGTAATGTATCAAGTTGGGCTGACGTGTCTCCCATTCTCCTTTGATCTGATTCACCACCAGAGCTGAGTCTCCGTATACGTCCAGATGTTTGATTCGCAAATCAATGGCTTCTTCAAGCCCCATTATACAAGTTTCGTATTCGGCCTCATTATTGGTAACTGCAAAGGTCAATCGGGCAGTAAACGGGATGTGCGACCCGTGTGGCGTAGTGATGATTGCCCCTATTCCGCTACCGTAAGCGTTCACAGCTCCGTCAAATATCATCTTCCATTTGGAACCCAACTCTGGCCCTTCGTCTGGCAACGGTTCTTCACAATCTTTCATCTTTAGGTACATGATATCCTCGTCAGGAAAATCAAACCTCATCGATTGGTAATCTTCAATAGGCTGCTCTGCCAGGTACTCAGACAGCACACTCCCCTTTATAGCCTTTTGCGAGACATATTGAATGTCATATTCAGTCAAGACCATCTGCCAACGGGCAATTCTCCCTGACAACGCCTGCTTTTCGAATACATATTTGATCGGATCCATCTTCGAGATGAGCATGGTTGTGTGATTCAGCATGTATTGCCTCAAACGCTTGGCGGCCCAGGCTAGCGCGCAACAAGTGTTTTCAAGCATTGAGTATCGAGATTCACAATCTGTAAATTTCTTACTCAAGTAATAAATTGCATGCTCTTTTCTCCCTGTCTCGTCGTGTTGACCGAGAACACAACCCACGCTTCCCTCAAGAACTGTCAAATACATGATCAAGGGTCTCCCTGCCACTGGGGGTATCAAAATAGGAGGCTCCTGCAAATACTGCTTGATTTTATCGAACGCCTTTTGACAATTTTCGTTCCATGTTACAGCTTGATCTTTCTTCAATAGCTTGAATAATGGTTCACACGTAGCAGTTAGGTGAGATATGAATCGGGCGATGTAGTTCAACCTCCCTAAAAACCCGCGCACCTCTTTTTCTGTTTTAGGCGTCGGCATTTCTTGGATCGCTTTTATTTTAGCAGGATCGACCTCTATTCCTCTTTCACTTACGATAAACCCCAGCAGCTTACCCGATCTCACCCCGAAGGTGCATTTATTAGGGTTCAGTCTCAGCCTGAACTTCCTAAGCCTTTTAAATAACTTCAGCAGATTCACCAGATGCTCTTCCTCCGTCTGGGATTTGGCAATCATATCGTCAACATAAACTTCGACCTCTTTATGCATCATATCATGAAAAAGAGTCGTCATCGCACGCTGATACGTTGCCCCAGCATTCTTCAAACCAAAGGGCATCACTTTGTAACAAAATGTTCCCCAAGGCGTTATGAAAGTAGTCTTCTCCATATCCTCTGGCGCCATTTTAATCTGATTATAGCCTGAAAAGCCATCCATGAAGGAGAATACGGAGTATTGAGCAGTATTATCAACTAGCACGTCGATATGAGGAAGTGGAAAATCGTATTTTGGGCTCGCCTTATTCAAGTCCCTGTAATCCACACACATCTGAACCTTGCCATCTTTCTTTGGCACTGGTACGATGTTAGCAACCCATGAGGGATATTTTGTCACAGCCAGGAAACCAGCATCCCACTGTTTCTGAACCTCCTCTTTGATCTTCACTTCCATATCTGGTCTAGTTCTGCGAAGCTTTTGTTTGACCGGTGGGCATTCTTCTTTCAATGGCAGACGGTGCACAACCATATCTGTATCGAGCCCTGGCATATCTTCATACGACCAAGCGAATACATCACTATACTCTCGGAGCATTTCAACCAGTCTTCGCTTGATATCGCTCTGCAGCGCGACTCCGATACGAATATTCTTCTCAACCCCTTCCGACCCCAAGTTGATAATTTCGATGACCTCTTCGTGAGGCAGAATGACACACTCTTCTTGTTTCACCAACCAAGACAGCTCTTCCGGAACGTTGCTATCTTCGACAACCTCTTCTTCGGCCTGAAATACCAGGTGCTCAAAGTCGGGACGAGTCATAGGTGGTTCAAGGATGTCATCTGAAAATGTTATCCTGCAAAAGGAATGGTTAAATGCTTCAAAATGCGTATAAAGCGAATAGCCACGTTGCCATTTTATAAAAAATACAAAACAAGAAAGACAGAGATCGACATATTTGCACATGAAAAAAACGCCATTTATTTAATGATTAACACACAATGTTCATAACAGCACAGCCCTAAGCAAATCCTGATGCCCCGGGCAAGACATCAGATTGTTCAACAATTAATAAAACAAAGCATTACTGTTTAAGAGTCACAGAAACAAGCTCCTGAATAGACCAGTTGCACAGCCCCTGTCCTGGTGTGCTTGGCTGAATCCAGGCATCCATATCACAGCCGCTGTCTCCTTCGTCAGACTCCGAAGCAGCATTGATGGTTTCATGACATACTCCACTGGAAGAGATGGTTATTGGCCCTCTGAAACGGGGTGCCCCCACAGCAGGTGTTGATGACGACGGTTGGTACCCCAGCCCGAATCGGTCCATCTTCACAGGAATATCCAGCACTTTGCCCCAGCCCTTTGCTTCTCCTGCCTCCACCAGAGCTTGAGCTTCTTTATACGACGAGACGGCTATCTCCGACACTTTGCTCGGCCCGGGACCTTTGTCCTTGATACGCAACCCTTCAAATGCCTGGCAGGGTGTTTCGTGGATCTCTCCATCGACCTCCACATATTTAAATGACGACAGATGGCTGACCAGGATGTCTTCTTCTCCGCATACGGTGACTACGCTGTCTCCGACCATATATTTCAACTTCTGATGCAGGGTAGATGTGACTGCCCCAGCCCCATGAATCCAGGGTCTTCCGAGCAGGCAGCTATATGCAGGCTGTATATCCATGATATAAAATTCCGTCGCAAACACCTCTGGCCCCACCTGTAGAGGCAATGTTATCGGTCCAAAGACTGTTCTTCGCGTACCATCAAACGCCCTAACCACCAAGTCACTGGGCGTGCACAAGATTCCTCTGACATCTAGCTTCATCATCGCCTTCTTGGGCAACACGTTTAAGGATGATCCGGTGTCGACCAACACGTGCGACATGACTGATCCTCTACACTCGACAGATATGTGCAACGCCATATTATGATCTTTCCCCTTCGGGGTCAAATCGAAGTCGGTAAAGCCCAAGCTGTGGCCTGCATTCACATGTGCCAACACTCCTTCCAGCTGATTCACGGAGACGTCCTGGGGCACGAAGGAAGTATCCAGGACTTTCAACAAAGCATTTCTGTGAGCTTCAGAACACAATAGCAATGACAGGATAGATATCTTGGATGGCGTCTGTTGCAGATGCTCCACAATCTTATAATCACTTTTTCGAATCAAGCGCATGAACTCTTCTACATCTTTCGATGCCGATGCTTTTTTGCTTGCCTGCACTGGGACATTTTCAACCACTTTTCCTTTCCCCTTCGCTAGTCTTTCGGCCTCCACTTCAGGGGATATAAAGATCCTACCACTCTTTGTCATACCTCCTGAACCAACAACGTTGTCTACAGTCTCGGCTGGCTGCTTATTAACATCAATATTTATTCCGTCACAATACACTTACAACCCGTATGACCATGGGACTGCCTTCGTGTTCTCGTATGGGATTGGTTCGGCTTTAGTTATGGTGATCGGCGGTCGCTGAGCCGGTGCTGTTATAGTGATTGTCTTCCGAGGAATCGTTACAGTGGCCACATCACTCTGATTATCTGCCCATGCAGGCTCTTCCATTGCTGCTCGGTCAAACTGCAATGTGCCGTCATCAATTAAAGCCTGGATGCCTTTCTTCAAATCATCACACCCCCTAGCTAGGGTCCAGCATTCTAAGCAATACTCGTCACATCCTGGATAAACACCCCCTTGCAACAATCTGCTTTTTATCTCTCTCAGCGGCGTCTTTAAATCATCGACATTCATAATCAGATTCAACCCTTCCTCAGTCAGAATGGCGTTTGCCCCATGATTAGGCATGGGTTTCTGCACTATATTCGGACCTGCCGTTCCGAAATTGATAGCCTTATTGTCCAAAAGATCCTGCACAACATGCTTAAAAGCATGGCAACCCTCTACATCGTGGCCCGGAGCCCCAGAATGAAACTCGCAGTGCCTGCTTGCATCATAACCATACGGAGGAGTTCCCGTTATCGGTGCCAGAGTTCTCTTCTCTACCAAATTTAGACCCAACAGCGTCTGCAACAAATCTGCGTAGGTTGAGGGAGGCTTCTCAAACACTCTTTTTGGTTTACCACCCTGGAATCTTCGCTGAGCCTGTTGTGCCCCCTGCTGTGGCTGCTGCTGCTGTTGTTGCTGTTATTGTTGTTGCATTGGCTGCTGCTGAAACGGTTGTTGTTGATATGGAATAGTAACACTCGCCACCTGTTGCGGATGATGATATTGGTTCCGACCTCTTCCTCGGCCTCGGCCTCGGTCTCCAAATACTGCGCTTGCCTCACCCTGACGGCGCCCACCAAAAGCCTTCCTATTGCTGCCAGATGCATTTGATTCCTCAGCCTGGAACCTGCCTTGCTTAATGTTGTTTTCAATCTTTTCCCCCATCAGAATTAAGTCTGAGAAACTGGCCAAAGAGGTGTGAAACAACTTGTCATAAAACATGCCTGTGAATGTGCCGATGAACATGTCGTTCATTTCCTTGTCTTCTAAAGGAGGACGGACTCTGGCAGCCATGTCGCGCCATCTTTGCGCGTACTCTTTAAAGCTCTCACCCTTCTTCTGAGACAGCCCTGTCAATTGGACCCGATTGGGCGCCAAGTCGCTGTTATACTTATAGTGAGCTACAAATGCCTCTGCCAATTGCTTCCATGTCTTTATATTGGTTGGCTCCAACCCCATGTACCATTCTAGGGAAGGGCCTGATAGACTATCTTGAAAGAAATGCATTAGCATTCTCTCATCAGTGGAGTACGCAGACATCTTTCTGTAATAAGCCCGCACGTGCACTTTCGGACAGGTGTCTCCTTTATACTTATCAAACGCAGGAGCTTTGAATTTGATGGGCACCCTTAAGCCAGGTACCAGACCCATTGTTGCCATGTCTAAGCCCACAGCACTTTGGTTCAGGACCCCCCTCATCTGCTCTTCTAGCATTCTGATCTTCTGGGAGTCATCCATCGGCCCTTCGAAACCTCCGCCGGAGAAAGCGTCCTCCTGCTGATCTTCTTGCCACATACCATTCCCAGCTCCATACCCATCGTATCCATTATTGCGGCCAGCTCTAATCTGATTCATCACCGGGCCTCGCCCTCTGTTGCCGTAGCCCTGAGCAACTCCAACAGGCCCAAAAGCCATTAACCCAGCGCCGTTTCCATTTCCGAAACCTCCGTAACCCTGATTGGCCACACCATAACCATCTTGCCCAAAGCCTTGAGCATTGAAACCATATTTCCCAGCGTTATCGAATCCCTGATCGTTGAACCCGAATCCAGCATTGCCGAAGTCGTTGCCTCCCATATTATCACCCAAGTTGATATCACCAAGCCCAACGTTATGGACAGCAGTCTCGTTCCCAACTCCGACGTTACCGTTCCCAGCAGCGGTAGCGTTGTTGACATTAGTAGCAGGTATATTGACTACGGGTGGAGCCACTGGCGTGGGAGTGTCATCTCCATGAACAGTATCGACTCGCACAGACTGATGATCCTCATTGCCGTGACCAGCATTTCTGACCAACAGAGGCTGCACCATGGCTTGCAGATTCTCCTGACCTTTTGCAATAGCTTCCATGGTCTGCATAAAGAGAGCGAGCTTCTCACGCACATCTTGCATCTCGTTCTGCATTTGATCCATGATTCTTCAACAGTTGGTGCGAGTGGAATAGCGGTGCGGGTGCTGATCTGCAATCTTGAAAATATTGGTACAGAGCAGGGAATAAGATATCATCCCATAATTACCTGTAATGCAATACGAATACGAATGCAATGCAATGTGTGTGTCTGTGCATTAGGGAATAGCATTCCCCGATTCTAGTGTGAAGGTGCCAGTACAGTGACAGTGCTAGCAATACAAAGATCGGAGTTGAATCACAGAAAGCCTCATATATTGCGGAGAAAACCAATGAGCCAAGAATACAATATCACTGAGTACAAAGAGAAGGCATGACCTCAACCAACAATCCTGGTGATGGTCAGCACTATGCAAATAAAGCATACAAGTCAATACATGAAATGATCAAACACTTCCATAAGTCTGGTACTCTTCTAGCAACTTCTTGGTCTCCGGATGACTTGGTCTGGTAAGCAGCCCTTCAACAAGTTGGTTTCTTTTCTTAAGAACACGTCGCACGTCTTCAGCAGTTTCCTCCCATGCCCCTTCTCCGAAGCGATCCTCTAGCTTACGCTTCTGAGACACAGCTTCATCCCTGCCTTTGATGACCTTGTTCAGTGTGTTATGGAGACTATACCGGGTCATCACTTCTTCTTCACACTTCTTGAAGCTGGACTTCAACTGCTCTTCGAGGTCGGAAATTTGCTGCTTCAACTTATCTTCCCTCTTCTTATTGTTGGTGAGCGTGGCATTCCAAGTCTTATTGCAAGAAGAGATCTCCCGGTGAGCGATGTCAAGTGCTTTCTTTTTGGATTCAAGCATGTCATGGGAGCTTCTGAACTCTTGCCCCACACGATCGCGCTTCTTCCTTTCCTCAGTCAACTCGGCCCCTAGTCTGTTCATTAGCTCAATCTGCTGTTGGAAAGCATGCACGGCCTTGTTTTTCTCACTGCGTATCTGGGCTAGCTCTTGCTCTAACCCTTCGTTGATCTTCATCAAGGCTTCTTTTTCTTTCACCACTTGCTCGTAGGCCTCCCTAGAAACAGTGGTTGGCTCTGCTACCGGAACGGGAACAAGGACTGGTGCATCTGGAAATGGCATCCGCAACTGACTTGCTCTCTCTTGAACCCAAACTCTGTAAGGTGCATAAGCCTGACAGTCATTCTTCCCTAACAGCGGCTTTCCTCTTCGGTTAATACGCGTCCAGGCATGCTGCAGCTTGGCTAATAACTCCCCCTTCAAATCTCCGGTGAAGTACAGAGATTCCTGTACTTCCTCTTCCTTGGGTGGGTTCTTCAGCGCATATCCGAATTGGCGAATGAACAGAGAAGGGTTGTAGTTGATACACCCTTTTCTTCCTATCAGCGGGACATTAGGGTACCCAGAACAACTGAATATAAGCTCAGACCCTAGCAGGTCTCGATCAAACCACTCAACGTCTTCGGAAGAAAGCCTCATCAGGCGCTCTGGCCAGCTAGCGGTGGTTGCACTCTCCACAAAAGATCCCCTCATGGGAAGGTGGCTCTTGAACCACATATTCAACAAAGGCGCACAGCAGTAAATAACCTTTCCCCTTCTGTTTTCATTCTTGTAGTGCAAGGAGTGGTAGAAATCTCCGATCAACGTTGGCACTGGATTGCCGGCAGCAAATAGATGGAAAGCGTCCAAGTCTACGAAATTGGGCAAGTTAGGGAACAACACAATTCCATAAATGCATAGAGCCAAAATAGCATTGAAAACCACCCAACATCCGTTCTTGGCATACTCCTGAGCTTTGCCAACCAGGAAATCAAGAGAGAAACCTGAAACCCCAAGCCAAGAAGTCATTAACAGTTCTGCAGCGTCCATGTGCAAGGCCTTGGCTAAGTCCTCCAACTTGGGCCCAGCAGCAGAGTGAATAAAGGGAACCTTGTTCTGCACTGGTAGCTCAGTAAACTCCACATACTCCTCCATGGTAGGCCCCAGAATAAAATCAGCAAACGTGAAACATCTCAATGTGGGGTCATAGAACTGCATCAAGGTGTACAACCCGTTCATCTCATCAGCAGTGGGCTTGCAGACTAATCTCAGTAATCTCCCATGACTCATTCCGAAGCCTCTCCTAACCTCCTCATCAGCAAGAGATATCAGACCAAGCAAAGAAGTAATATCAGGTGTAGGCAGCTTATACACAACTGTTTTCCTCAAACCAGCCATAATCAATACTCAGGAGTCTGGGCACTAGAATCGGAGGATATGCAAATGCACCTGCAGCACAGACACACGTTAGTGGGATGCAATGATAATGGGTATGCAAACAATGCAATGCAAGTGACATGCAACAGGGACCAACTGCCGTAGCTGAATAGCCTGACCCATATCAAGAAGTCTCATATAGACCCTTCAGGAGTCCTCAAACCCTGGTCTCAGATAGACCTCATACAAAGCTCCAATACTGGTCTCTGATAGACCCTCAACACACCCTAATTGGCCTCTAGCAGACCTCAGATCATATCTCCAACTGGTCTCTGACAGACCTCAGAACTCTCCATAAATACCCGGGATCTCAGATCAAGAAACAAACCGGTAGTCTGAAGGTCTAGTTACCTGCATAACCCCAAACCCTCTCACAGGTGGATGTCCTAGTAACTGACAAAGGTATGGCATCCTATGCGGTCGTCGGCGTCACAGACTTTCAGGGTTGATGATACGATTCCCAGAAGGAGTGGCATCATCGAATCCTGAAGAGGCCTCACTTAGCCAACTTCCAAATGATCGGTTCCCGGAGTCGACAATTCAGCTGACCAACAACCCCTTCGACCCAAAGGGTAGAAAAAGAAGCCAACCAGAAGAACCTCGTCCGAGTGTAGATTTCATGAGACACTAATGCAAGCAATGCCGGCACGCGCCCACTACTTTCTACTCTAATTCTAGGTGCGCTCAAGCCCAGGTCCGGCTTATCTCTCAATCATAGAACCGCCCATCACACCCCAATACAGCAATAATAATCAATACATATAATGCTGAAAATAAAGGTCAGAAATATAAATCCATACAAAATCCTCGACGGGAAAACAAGCGTTAGGACTGACTCTCTTTAGGGACGTTGGATCCCAAATGCATAAGAACTATCGCAGTCCTTAGCAACCAGGGGACGTTGGATCCCCAGCAGAGTCGCCAGCTGTCACTACTGCGAAAATTGGCGCCGGCTGACAGAAGAGTCGCCACCGTGCGTTATTTATCCCACGGGAGGGAAAGGAAACGCTCAGAGTAAACCTCGCACAACACGGGAAAAGGTATGGTCGTCGCAACCAAAACCTGGATTCGGGAGTCGGTTACGCAAGGGGAAGGTATTAGCACCCCTCACGTCCGTCGTACTCGACGGGATCCATGCTTGTTTTCGGGTATGGATTGTTATTCTATCTACTCTACAGGTTTGGGGTTAAAAGAAAAGAAAATGACTCGGCAAAGTATCGCACTTTATGCCTACGTATTCCCGTCTGGAACGAGAAATTAGAGTCAACGTAGTTCGCCTACCTACGGGCAAGGAGGGGAAGGTTGCTCGCTAGGATATCGCATCCTATGCCTACGTACTTTCATACAGCATGGAAGATCAGAGCAAACGTAGTTCGGGCTACGAAAGACACAGATTTGTTTAATTGTTTTTTATCCTTCTGAAAAAGGTTTTCTCCTGATTACGGGTCCAAGCGGACAAAAATGACGTTTTGATGAGTTCACATTCTTTTACGGAAGAAGTGTCTTTTATTGTGTTTGAAATATTTATTGGTTTTCTGTTTGTTTTGAGAAAGAAGAGACAGAACTCTAACCTATGGTTGCGAAGGGAATCAGACTAACCTAATGTTATCATGCATGGGTTAAGGCCTAATGTCTATCATGCTCCTCTCCTGCACAGAGAGAAACAGAGATCCTAAGGGAATAGACGGAAACAGAAACAATAGCATATATATAATGAAGCAGTAAAATGCATGAATGCAGCAATACAAGCGAGGCAAGGGAGTCCCACTCAACCTCGAACCTAGAAAACAATAGGAAAAAGTGAACGGACTTCACTTTCAACCCAACAGGTTAACAGCAAACAATACAGTCAGGAAAACCAATCAATACATCAGAAATGAAATACAGCAAAAAAAAAAACAGCCACAGCAGCTCTGATTCAACACCTGTCTTCAAGTCATCTCCAACAGCTACAAGCTTCAGCAAGCATCAATCTCCATCTACACAGCCTTCCAGCAAGGTCTTGATCATCAATCTTCCATCTGCCATGGCTTTTCTTCAAGTCTCAAACTCCCAGGAGGAATATCAATCAACAAGATGAAGTGAATGAATGTTAGACAGTCAATTACCTACCAAGGGTGGTTCATTAACTGTTAACATTATATAGACAATTTTCCCTCAAAAGTTCTATCTTTCAAATACATTCACTGATCCTTCCAAAGGAAGGAGGTGGATATTTGAAAGAGACTTTGAATCATAGAGAAAGGATGGATGCAGACAAGGCATTCCATGTTTGAGAAACAAGCTTTCTAATCTAGAGCTCTGCCTAGCTCCTAAACCCTAGTCTCCTCAACAGCTACTAGCAGGAATCTCCTCTTCAACTCTGGAAGTTGGTCTCCAAGCTCTAGATCTCCAATGGCTTCATCATCACAAGTCTTCAGCTCTCCCAATCCCCAAGCAATCCCAATACCCACACAAACAAACAATAATCCCCAGAGGGCACACCACACCAGTCAAACAAATATAGACAGTAATAATAGCAGTAGGGGAATCCTAATATTTTCTAAGGGATCTAATAACTACCCATAGTCCCTATAGTCCCATATCCCAAACTTTCAGTCTCTAAATCCTAAGGGAAATGATTCAATTCTCCTAAGTCATCACTTAAACCCTAATTTTGTTCATGTTATTCACACCTAAACTAATCACCTAAAACTAAATCCTAAAAATATGAACTAAATTGTATATACAAGCTAACAATGTCTATTAATCAACCTAAAAAGAATGGACAAAAAATATCAAAGCATTTGATCAAACTAAAATTAACAAAATCATGTACTAAACAAAATATTATTTACACCTAATTTAAAAGAAAAATATGCCAAAAATAAGAAAATAAAATGAACTATTAATTTTTTTGTATGATAATTTTCTTGACAAAATTATGAAAAGAATGCAAAAAGAACCAATTAAAAATATGCATTTTATGATTTGTTATGATTTTTTGAAGATTTAATGTTTTTTTAAAAGAAAATAAAAATGAATTAATATGAATGGAGGGTGCAGCAAGTAAAGCAATTAGTTAAAATAGACGGATGGGCCAGGTAGTGGGGTGCGAATATCACATGTGCACGAGGCCCAGGAAGCATCAGAAAGTAAACAAAAATTAAAAAACGGAAAAATGGTGCAAATAGCAGTTTTTTACGTTCATTTGGTATTGGGCTTGAGAACGGGGGTGTGAAAAGCAGCGAGAATTTGAGCACAGTCTGATGAATAAATGAAACGATGCGTTTCATCATTTGAATTCTCCCTCCGTTTTTCAGTTCAATCGTGGCCATGGATTTCTCATTCCAGCCAAATGTCAAAGCTCGATCGAACGGCTCCCAGATCGTCTTCAACCTCCAGCTAACCCTAACCCCTGAAAACCCTAGCCATGCAAGCATCTTCCATCGTTCTGTTCTCTCTCATTTCACCATGAATTCCCTCGACTCCAAGAGCAAAGTTGTTCTACAAACTTCCCTCTACACAGCCATGCCAATAACTTCTCCTAAAACTCGCTCAATGAACCAACTCGATAGATATAACAGTCCTGATCCACCATTAATACTTGTGATCAATTGCTCTAATTCTCACCAACTCTTGTCCTAAACTCATCTACACCTTATGCTGATCACAACATGCTATTCAACCAAGATTTTCGTGCATTGAATCAAGAGTTACAAACCCTAACAGATTTGGTACACCTATGGCAAACTCCATGAAAGCTCTCCAAACTCACCAAACTCAATCATCTATCCTACCTTAACCTTTCTATGCTATCAAAACCTAGCAATTCTAACCAAAACAGCCAATTCGAATGAGAAACTTACTTGGTGCAAAGTGAAGAAAACAGCTACGGAATGTGCTGATCCAGGGCTTGTAATGATTGGAAAGTGATCCAAGAACTTGATGATGAGTTCTGTATGCAACCAATGATGCTCCAAGACTTTGAATCTCCCAATTCCAAAATTCTTGCACTTTGAATGGTGAATTTGCACAGCTCGAATCCTCCTTCAATTTACCAAATGAATGTGTGAAGTATGATCCTTGGATGATGATGATGAATACCAGATCAAGAATGGTGCAAATTGGTGAAAGTTTGAGAGTGTTTGAATTGATTTTGCAATTTGAAGAAAGTGTTTGAAACTTGTGTTTATGAGCAAATGTGATCACCAACCATGGCATGAACCTCTTCATACCAATATATACATGACATTAGAACCTCCTAGAAACTTGGAGAAACTTCCCTTGCACTCTTTCCTTACATTTTGGATTATGTTTCTTCCTTTGTAAGCAACCTTGAATAACTCTCAAAATTTGAACTAACCTCAAAATTCCACTTTAGCCAATGTTCTCAAAATGATTTTTCCATTCAAAATGACCTATAATTTTGTCCCATTTGGCCAAAATATGAAAAATCTCATTTTTAAGTCCTTTTTTATTCATTAAATCCAACAATTTTGAAACCTTGTGCTATGAATCTTTCCAATCTCTCATGGTCACTTTTCTAGACTCAAAATGTCATTTGGAGCAAGTTTGATGTTGTAACGTTTTCCATTTGAAGCTTCCTTGTATGAGTTTTGGGCATAGGCTTGAAATGACCTGTAATTCTCAGATGACCAAAATACCCTTTGCTTGCCAAGACCATAAGTAAAGTTCAACAAATCATATGAAGGCATACCATACCATTCTAGAAAGCTAAGACAATGAGGAACAACTCTTATGTTGACCAGAAATTCATTTGAGATCTCCTTGAGGGGTAAAAATAGCTTGGAAGTCAAGTCACTTTCACAGACAAAATTTCAGATACCTCAGATGACTTGTAACTTGCAAGGACCATAACTTGAGTTCCATAAATCTCCTTGATGTCTTCTACCACTCAAATTAAAGGTCTTGAGATCCTATACAAGTTTCATATTGGCCAAGGATCCATTTGAAGCTTTCATTTTGACTTATCTTGCTTGGAAGTTTGACCTAAACTAGGGGATTTTACACAGAAACCCTAATTTAGAAACTCCTCTTCTCCTTGATTTCTCTTGATTTCTTCTTAACATATCACCATATCCTTCTTTATATGTCAAATGATGAACCCCACATATCTCCAATAGCCCTTAATGCCTTTCAATCAGTCATTTGACCTAGAGTTGACCTAGAGTTGACCCCAGATGAAACCCTAGTTGACTGTCTCCAACTGCAATTCTTGTGATCACACCAAGGACTTATATTCCTCTTAAAATGACTTTCTAAGTCTCCCATGATGTCTAGATACTCTCCATGCTCAGCCCACAGCTCACAATTTCTTTGATGATCCCCAGATACCCTCAGATAGGAGCCAGATGCACTGCTTGATCTATTGACCTCTTTAGCTTTCAAATTCTTCCTGATGACTTGAAGGAGCTTGGATTCAGATAATAACCTCTTGATAGGCTCATAGAGATGAGACTAATGCCTGGTCCCCTGTTGGATGACTTGCTATGCTTATGCTATGCAGATGAGTAGACTATGTACATGACTCTATATGCAAATGCTAATGATATTGAAACATAAACCAAGTGAATAAGGTTGAGCAAATTTTAGGGTGCAACAAAATATGACAGAACGGTGGTTTGGAGGTTGAATTTGGAGTTGAGGTTTATAGTTTAAATGGAGAGGACGAAAATCGTAGTGGGGTATGAATGTTGGAAGTTTGAAAGTGATAATGGGGGGAGTGGAAGGGTACACGACCCCTGCTATATCAGATTGCAGTTCTGGGCTGCGTGACGGTCGTCACAAAGGTGTGACGGTCGTCACCCGTGTGACGCTCGTCATGGGGCTGTGACGGTCGTCACAGCAGCAAAATCTGCAGAACGCAGAATTTTGCTCTGAGGGCGTATTCAGGGTGATTTTAAAGCCTAGTATTGCTACGGTGATGGAATATAATATCCAACAATCAATAAATAATGCGAAACCAGAATAATTGAACAAAACTAGAATTGAAATAACATAAAATGGAAACAATTGTATGTAGTACATAATGAAACGAACAATGTGAAAATTCCAAATGAGTAAATTAAACTAAACTAGACTAGACTAAACTGAAACTACTGCTACGAGCTAATGACTAATCTTTCCGTGCCTTCAACTCATCAAATTTCCATGAATAGTAGTCGAGTTGGTCGCAGACTAGATCCATGAAGCCTACCAGGTCACTGTGCACGCTTGCAATATCAGCTTTTACATTCGTCAGAGCTTTATCAACGTCGTCCAATCTGAGTAACACGGTATCCATTTTGTCGGTTGTTTCCTCAGGGATAGGCTCAGGATAAGTATTGTAGTGTGGAGGGGTCATAGGGTGTACTTCATTTTCAGAGGCGGCGTCCTCAAAGTACATGTAATCGTGTGCCTCAGAAATATGGTCACTGTCATACATATAGTTCTGGGGTGTTGACTGTGGTGAAGGAGGTCCCATAGGCTCATCCAATTCATAGAGCCAGTTATCCTTGTTGTGGATGCTTGTCATCAGATGATCAGGCAGTGTGAATAGCTGTACTGGTTTTTCGTTAATGAGGTACTCATACGGTCCAGGTCCCATAGTTCCTAAGATGCGCCTGTTAAAGCAGAATTGTATGTTCATGGGTCTGATGGTACCAAAACGAGTGTTGGCGTTTAGATGGAATCTAAGGCCAAGCTCGTGGGCTATCATTGTTACTAGTCCTCCTATAAGAATAGGTGTCTGAGGTTCCAGCGTGAGGCGTTTGAAGGATCTCATCATGAAAGGCACTGCGTTTACTGTTCGTCCCTGAGAAGCACAGAACATGATGAATAACTCTTCCTTAGACACTGTGGTAATATTTTCTTCTTTTCCAAACAAGGTGTGAGCTAGTATCTTATGGAAGTATCTAAAGGCTGGGTTATGAATGTCATCATTGTACATTCTGTCTGGTTCAGAGTGATAGTCGCCTGTGATTCTACCCCAGAAGTGCTCGAGTTGCAAATCAATATCGTCATCTTCTGCACTGATGAACACATGCGATCCGCTAGGGAATCCTAGGAGGTTAGCTAGTGACATCCGGCTATGAGTTTGGTCCATTCCAAACAATCTGAAGGTAATCAACTCTGAGCGGGTTCCAAAGCCATAGTTGGGCGTGTATCTGAAAGAGCTAAGGAATTCATAGGTAAGATCCTTGTAGGTAGCGAAACGTGTTTTCAGAGCAGTGTTCTCCCAACCCAGTTGATTGAACAAGTATTGAATGCTATCCGTGATCCCTAGTTTATCCATAGTAGCCTTGTCATAATACAGCGTTAAGGCGAATTCTCTTTCGGTCAGTGCTGCAAATCTTGCCTTTTGAGCGAGTCCTTGGAAGTGAACCTTTGTGAAATCGTACTCGGCCATATTCGCAGGTAATTCGGAGAAAATAGAAGAAATGTTTTGAAGGCTTTAAAAATCCTGAAAAGTTTGAAACAAGAAATTGAAGTCAGGATTTTTAGAAACGAAAAGTGGTAGAAACAAAAGGCAAAAGAGAAAAAATAAAATAAGAATAAAAGTACGAAAATGAACGAAAGTAGAAAGTAGTAGTAACTTTAGGATTTTTGTTGGGTTTTTCAAAGTAGAATTTTAAAGAAAAATGAAATGCAATAACGAGGGAAATTTGGGTTGCCTCCCAATAAGCGTTGTTTTTAACGTCTAAAGCCTGACGATAGCTTAGTGAGAAGCTATTCTAGTGTTTGAGCCGGAAGCTCAAGCAATGTTATATTGCTAACTTGAGGACTGTTGTCGTTCTTATTGTAATGTTTTAGACATTGCCTGTTTACGATGAACGGTGTATTTGTCTTGTCGGTAATTTCAACAGCTCCACTCTGAAGTACTTTAGTCACTTCATAGGGTCCAGACCACCTAGATTTTAGTTTTCCTGGGAAGAGTTTTAATCGTGAATTAAAAAGCAATACGATGTCTCCCACACTGAATTGTTTTCTGATTGAACGTTTATCATGCCACCTTTTAGTACGTTCTTTGTAGATATGGGCATTTTCGTAGGCGTCTAATCGAAGTTCTTCCAACTCGTGTAAGTTCAGGATTCGCTTTTCTCCTGCCTCGGTGTAGTTGAAGTTGAGTGTCTTAATGGCCCAGAAGGCCTTGTGCTCTAACTCTACAGGGAGATGGCAGGATTTACCGTAAACTAATTTATAGGGGGTAGTACCTATTGGTGTCTTAAATGCGGTCCTATAAGCCCATAAAGCTTCTTGTAGCTTCGATGACCAGTCTCTCCTTGAGGTAGCGACAGTCTTTTCCAAGATCTGTTTTATTTCTCTGTTCGAGACCTCTACTTGTCCGCTAGTTTGCGGATGATAAGGTGTAGCTACTCGGTGCCTGACTCCATATCTAGAGAGAAGTTTATCGAATATTCGTGATATGAAGTGAGATCCTCCGTCACTAATGACGAGTCTGGGTACACCGAATCTAGGAAAGATAGTGTTCTTGAAGAGTTTGATTACTACTCGTGCGTCATTTGTTGGAGCAGCTATGGCTTCTATCCATTTAGACACGTAATCGACAGCGACGAGTATGTAGTTATTTCCAAAAGAAGGTGGGAAAGGTCCCATGAAATATATTCCCCAGACGTCGAAGACTTCTACCTCTAAGATTCCCTTCTGAGGCGTTTCATCGCGTCGTGAGATGTTGCCAGTTCGTTGGCATCTATCGCACTTTTGCACAGCGATGTAAACGTCTTTCCAGAGATTAGGCCAGAATAGGCCAGCTTGGAGAATCTTAGCGCACGTCTTGGATGTACTAGCATGACCACCATATGGTGCTGAGTGGCATTGGGAAATAATATTTTCTATTTCTTCCTCTGGGACACAGCGACGGTATATGTTGTCGGCCCCTCTCTTGAAGAGTAGAGGTTCGTCCCAATAATAGTGTTTCAGATCGTGGAAGAATTTCTTCTTTTGCTGATAAGTAAGATCTGGTGGAAGCACGCCCGCAGCGAGGTAATTAACGATGTCAGCATACCAAGATAATGTGACTTGGGCATAGACGGCTTCTACGGCTTTTTCGAATTCTGGATCTTCCGAGATTGAGTTAAGTACGTCACTTTCTAATTTGGCTATCAGACATTCGTACGGGAAATCGTCATTTATCGGTACTGGCTCGTGTCTGATGCCTTCTATTCGGGATAAGTGATCCGCAACAACATTCTCGGTTCCTTTCTAATCTTTGATTTCTAAGTCAAACTCTTGTAATAACAGGATCCATCTTAATAGTCTTGGTTTGGCATCCTTTTTGCTTATTAGGTACCTTATGGCAGTGTGGTCTGTGTATATTATAATATTTGCTCCTACTAAGTAAGAACGAAATTTGTCAAGCGCAAATATAACTGCTAGAAGTTCCTTTTCTGTGGTAGCGTAGTTCATTTGGGCAGGATCTAAGGTTCTACTGGCGTAGTAGATGGCATGGAGTTTCTTGTCCTTCCTTTGTCCTAGAACTGCGCCTACAGCGTAATCATTCGCGTCGCACATCATTTCAAACGGTAGTCTCCAATCTGGTGGTTGCATGATTGGTGCAGTGATAAGGGCTGATTTCAATGTTTCGAATGCTTTTAAACAGTCTTCGTTGAAGAAGAACTCAACGTCTTTCATTAACAGGCCGGTCAGAGGTTTTGTGATTTTCGAGAAATCTTTTATAAATCTTCTGTAGAAACCGGCATGTCCTAGAAAACTCCGTATCTCTCGTACGGATTTTGGAGGTTGGAGATCTTTTATAATCTCTATTTTGGCTTTGTCTACCTCAATCCCTCTATCTGATATGACGTGTCCTAGAACTATTCCTTGTCGGACCATAAAATGGCATTTCTCCCAATTTAGGACGAGGTTTACTTTTACGCAACGTTCTAGTACCATTTCTAAGTTTTGTAAGCATCCTTCGAAACTTTGTCCACATACCGAGAAATCTTCCATAAACACTTCCATAGTGTCGTCTATGAAATCTGCGAAGATTGCCATCATGCATCTTTGGAAGGTTGCTGGAGCGTTACAGAGTCCGAACGACATTCGGCGGTAGGCAAAAGTACCGTAAGGACAGGTGAATGTAGTCTTTTCTTGGTCATCAGGATGGATGGGAATTTGGAAGAATCCTGAGTAACCATCTAGATAGCAGAAATATGAATGTTTGGCTAATCTTTCCAACATTTGGTCTATGAAGGGTAGCGGGAAGTGATCTTTGCGCGTAGCCTTGTTAAGCTTCCTATAATCAATACACATCCTACTTCCAGTCACGACTCTTTTTGTTATTGATTCGCCTTTTTCGTTTTTAACTACTGTGACTCCTCCTTTCTTTGGTACGACATGAACTGGGCTAACCCATTCACTATCGGAGATCGGATAGATGATTCCTGCATCAAGTAATTTCTTTACTTCATCTCTGACTACAGTGCTCAGGATGGGGTTTAGTCGTCTCTGATGCTCTCGAGAGGTTTTAGAGTCTTCCTCTATTGTAATTCGATGCATACAGATCGAAGGGCTTATACCTTTTAGATCGCTTATGTTATAGCCTAACGCGGTGGGGTACTTCTTTAGGACTTCTAATAACTTTTCGGTTTCTGGTTGTCCTAAGTCGGCGTTGACTATCACTGGTCTTTTTAGTTCATCGTCTAGAAATTCATATCTGAGGTTTTTGGGTAGAGTTTTAAGCTCTAAAGATGGGTTCTTCGGACCTGGCATATGGTTTGGTGTCAGTGCTAAGCTTTCGCTTAGGCTGTCGTCTTTATACGGTTTACGCCAATCATCGTCTTTAGAAATATCTGGTATTTGAATCTTTATTATTTCTGAATACGTGGTCTCTTCATTTTCAAGTTCTCTTATGCATTCGTCAATTTCGTCTACTAAATAGCAGGTATCGTCTATTGCTGGTGCTTGTAAGAACTTGGTGAGAATGAACTCTATATTTTCTTCTCCTACTTCGAATGTTAGCCTTCCCTTCTTCACGTCTATAATCGCTCCGGCTGTAGCTAGGAATGGTCTTCCTAGGATAATTGGGGTTACAGTGTCCTCCTTGATGTCTATGATTATGAAGTCGGTTGGAATGTAGAATTGTCCTATGCGTACTGGAACGTTCTCCAGTATTCCGACGGGGTATTTTACTGATCTGTCAGCTAATTGTACGAACATTTTGGTTGGTCTGAGGTCTCCCATATTCAGCTTTTTGCATATAGATAAGGGCATAACACTGATACTGGCTCCTAAATCGCATAGAGCTTTATCTATTACGAACTTTCCTATGACGCAGGGTATGGAGAAACTACCTGGGTCTTTTAATTTAGGAGGCATGCGGTTTTGAATAATAGCGTTACACTCTGCAGTAAGTGTAACTGTTTCGTTATCCTCGATTTTTCTCTTATTCGACAGGATCTCTTTGAGAAATTTGGCGTATGACGGCATTTGAGTTATCGCTTCTGTAAAAGGAATAGTAATATTCAACTGTTTAAGGAGCTCTACAAATTTCTTAAACTGTCCTGAAGTTTTAGAGTTTATTAGTCTTTGCGGATAAGGGATAGGTGGTTTATATGGCGCTGGAGGTGCTTGAGTTTTTTCACATGCGGTATCCTCCTTCTCGTTGTCTTCCTTCTTCTCTAACTCAGATTCTTCTTCTGCTTGTTCAGTTGGTTTTTGTTGCATGGCTGAGTTTTTGGTCCTCGGATCGATCGGTTCGTCCAATTATTTTCCACTTCTTAGTATCACAACATTTGCTTGACCTTTGGGATTCTGTTTGGGTTGTCCAGGAAATGTGCCAGCAGGTGCGGCAGCAGATGCTTGCTGTTGAGCCACTTGTGATATTTGAGTTTCTAACATTTTGTTGTGGGTGGCTAGAGCGTCTACTTTTCCTGTCAACTGTTTAATTTGCTCGCTAGTGTGTATGTTTTGATTCAGAAATTCTTTGTTCGTCTGAGCTTGAGTAGCTATGAACTTTTCCATCATCATTTCGAGGTTTGATTTCCTAGGTGCATTCTGAGCAGCTGGTTTTTGATATCCTTGCGGAGCAGTAGGCATTTGCAATGCATTTTCGCTTTTGTAAGAAAAGTTTGGATGATTTCGCCAACCTGGGTTGTATGTATTTGCGTAGGGATTTCCTTGAGCATAATTCACCTGGTCTGGCGGGATTCCGGCTAGCAATGGGCATTCGGGTGCATTATGAGTGGTACTTCCGCATAACTCGCAATTTGGAGTTACTGCAGCGACAGTTGCAGTGGGGTTAACGGTCAGACTATCGATCTTTTGTGCTAGAGCATCTACTTTAGCATTGAACTTTTCAAGGCTGCTGATTTCGTACATCCCACCTTTCGCTGAGGTTTTCTCATTTGGAGTGCGTTCACCTCCCCATTGGTAATGGTTTTGTGACATGTTTTCTATCAATTGATAGGCTTCATCGTATGGCTTATCCATAAGTGCACCGCCCGCGGCAGCGTCTATGGTTAATCTAGTATTGTATAGAAGCCCATTATAGAAAGTATGGATTGTCACCCAGTCTTCTAGACCGTGGTGAGGACATGTTCTCATCATATCTTTGAATCGTTCCCATGCTTCGTAAAGAGATTCAGTATCTTTCTGTCGAAATCCGTTGATTTGAGCTCTAAGCATAGCAGTTTTGCTTGGTGGAAAATATCTCGCTAAGAAGACGTTCTTCAATTGCTCCCACGTCGTAACGGAGTTGGATGGTAACGATTGTAACCATGTCCACGCTCTGTCTCTAAGAGAGAATGGGAAAAGACGAAGTCTTATCGCGTCTGGAGTTACTCCATTTGCTTTCACTGTGTCTGCGTATTGTACAAACTTCGTTAGATGTTCGTTCGGATCCTCAGTTGCGTTTCCTGAGAATTGGTTTTGTTGTACAGCCGACAGCAATGATGGTTTCAGCTCAAAATCATTTCGGGTAATAGCTGGGGCAGCAATTCTACTTCTGGGCTCCATCTGAGATGGTGTAGCGTATGCCTTCAGTGGTTTGTTCGGAGGTCCTTCAGCCATCGTTGGTTCTTTTTCGGATTTGGGAATGGGAGTGAGAGGATCAGGAATGTTATGTTTGAGTTGGTACTCAATGATTCGGCTTCTTAGATGTAAGAAGCGCTCTAGTTCTGCGACTGAAGGTTTCAAGATGTCGCTTTGTGGGCGATCACTTGGCATACAATCGACAGCACTAGTAAAGGAAAAATGAAAATTGTTTACCTTGTCTATACGGCGTAACAGAAGGTTACACTATTGACTAAACGGGTCCCCGGCAACGGCACCAAAAACTTGATCGCGACTTTCTATGTCTAATACAACTAACTGCAAGTGCACAGTCTATCGCGTAGTAATAAAAGATATCGATCCCACAGGGACTCGTAATCAAACTAGTGTTCTCGGGAGTTACTATGTTTAGCTAGGTAGAATATGTTTTAAGGGAATAAGGTTGTCACTAAAAGGGGAACTAAGATTACTGTTTGGATTTTAATTAATTAAATCGATACGTAGTAATTATGTTCTTCAGGGACTTGATAAGTGACTGGTGTATGAAATAGTTTTCACAGTTTATTTAAGCAGAAAATGGAGATTTGAAGACTCTCGTCTCACAATGGTTATTGACGCTAATCATAATCCTAAGGGCCTAACGTACACTTTCGTGTTCCGTTCGGGGTTAAAATTACTTTTTGGAAATCTCTAAGTTCTAATTCGTTTTAAAGTGCTTTCGCTGTTATTAAAACAAATGCCTAGTGTTTACTATCTGACCTTACCGCAGCTTTCGCTTGTTGGTTCGTATCTTAATTAATTTCCCACTTTCGTGGCAAAACTACTTTAAAATAAGTTCTCGCTTTCGCGACGAAGTTTATTTCGTAAATCAATTTTAAACACTTAGACCATAAGTTATTTTTGTGAAAAGAAAGTTTTCAAACAAGAGTTATCAAGTCCCATTCGAATTATTACTACATATCGATTACCTAAGTTTAGCTAGACATGGAATTTAGAAAAGCAAAACATAAATAATAATAATAAATAATAAATTGCATTATGATAAAATAGAAGTCGATCAAAATGAAAACCTGTAAATAATGCCAATTGGCCTTGGGCAGATCCTCCACAGATGTTGGAAGGATTCTGTCTTTAGTTCCAATTCGATCGTACAGTGCAGTAACAATTACAGAAGAGCAGAAATGGGAATGAGTAGAATGGAAAGGGAAATAAAGGAAAGGGATACAAATGAAACTGGAGAAATGGATACAAATAATAACTGAAAGTAAATTTGCTGGAAAGTAAATTTGGCAGCACTTCGTGGTATGAATGCCGCTCTCTTTTTGAAGTCCCCTGCTTCCCTTTTTATAGAGGTGGAATTCCAACGGTTACCTCTGAGGATGATGGACCTTGAGGCAGATAATTTAGGGAGTAGTGGACCATTTAATGGGAATTGGAACTGCTCTTTTGACGTGTAATCTGAGTGGGGCGTTTTTGCCTGCATGACGGTCGTCACAAGGTGTGACGGTCGTCACCCGTGTGACGGTCGTCATGCATCTGTGACGGTCGTCACATCAGCAAAAACTGTCTGCTGCGCTTTTCATTGTGTTTTCACTCCTTTTTCGTCCATATTTCATCTGGGATTGCTTCTTTTCTTCATGTTGCCTTGTTTAGACGTGATCGTTGAATACCTGCAAAAACATCAGACAAATACATGGAAATAACCCAAAATCGGATCGAAAACGGTTAGCTTTTAGTTGAATTATGCATGAAAATATCTATACGATTTCGTGTTATCACCTAGCTGTTACGAAATATCCCTCATGGGTCGCTAATATTGTGCCAGTGCCGAAGAAAGACGGTAAGGTGCGAATGTGTATAGACTACCGTGATTTGAACAAAGCGAGCCCGAAAGACGACTTTCCACTACCTCACATCGATGTGCTGGTTGATAACACTGCTCAGTTCTCTGTATTCTCCTTCATGGATGGCTTCTCGGGTTACAATCAGATCAAAATGGCGCCAGAAGACATGGAGAAGACTACCTTTATTACTCCCTGGGGAACATTTTGCTACAAAGTGATGCCCTTCGGATTGAAGAATGCTGGGGCAACATATCAACGTGCTATGACGACCCTCTTCCATGATATGATGCATAAAGAGATCGAGGTTTATGTTGATGATATGATTGCCAAATCCTAGACGGAGGACGAGCATTTGGTTAATCTGCTGAAACTGTTCAAGAGACTTAGGAAGTTCAGGTTGAGACTGAACCCTAACAAGTTCACTTTCGAGGTGAGATCGGGTAAGCTACTGGGGATTATCGTGAGCGAAAAAGGAATAGAGGTTGATCCTGCGAAAATAAAAGCAATACAAGAAATACCGACGCCTAAAACAGAAAAAGAAGTGCGTGGGTTTTTAGGGAGGTTGAACTATATCGCCCGGTTCATATCTCACCTAACTGCGACATGCGAGCCATTATTCAAGTTGTTGAAAAAGGATCAGGTTGTGACCTGGAATGAAAATTGTCAAAAGGCGTTCGACAAGATAAAAGAATACTTGCAGGAACCTCCTGTTTTGATACCCCCGGTGGCCGGGAGACCTTTGATTATGTATTTGACGGTTCTTGAGGAAAGTATGGGTTGTGTTCTCGGTCAACACGACGAGACCGGGCGTAAAGAGCATGCGATCTACTATTTGAGTAAGAAGTTTACTGACTGTGAGTCTTGATACTCGATGCTCGAGAAGACGTGTTGCGCGCTAGCCTGGGCCGCCAAACGTTTGAGGCAATACATGCTAAATCATACAACCCTGCTAATTTCAAAGATGGATCCAATCAAATACGTGTTTGAGAAGCAAGCACTCTCCGGAAGAATTTCCCGATGGCAGATGGTGTTAACCGAATATGATATTCAGTATGTCTCGCAAAAGACTATTAAAGGTAGCGTCCTGTCAGAGTACCTTGCGGAGCAGCCTGTTGAGGACTACCAATCGATGAGGTTTGATTTTCCTGACGAGGATATCATGTACCTGAAGATGAAAGATTGTGAAGAACCGTTGCCGGACGAAGGACCAGAGTTGGGTTCCAAATGGCAGTTGATATTTGTCGGAGCTGTAAATTCCTATGGTAGCGGAATAGGTGCAATTATTACTACTCCTCAGGGGTTGCACATCCCCTTTACTGCCCGATTGACCTTTCCCGTTACCAATAATGAGGCTGAATATGAGGCTTGCATCATGGGTCTCGAAGAAGCTATTGATTTGCGAATCAAGCATCTGGATGTATACGGAGACTCGGCTCTGGTAGTGAATCAGATTAAAGGAGAATGGGAGACACGTCAGCCCAATTTGATACCATACATGAATTATGCAAGGAGATTGTTGCCTTTCTTTGACAAGGTGGAATTGCATCATGTGCCGCAAGCAGAAAATCAAATGGCTGACGCCCTGGCGACATTGTCTTCAATGTATAAAGTTAACTTCTGGAACGAGGCTCCCCGGATTGTTATCTCTCGGCTTGATAGGCCTGCCTTCATATTTTCCATTGGTGAGGCTTCCGATGGCCAACCCTAGTACTTTGACATCCAGAACTTCCTGAGAACAAGGAGTATCCGGCTGGGGCATCCAGTCGAGATCAGAAGACTCTCAGGAGATTGGCTGGCAATTTCTATCTGAATCCTGACGGTGTCCTATACAAAAGAAACCACGACTTGGTGTTGCTACGTTGTGTAGATGAGAAAGAAGCAAAGTTGCTCATGGAAGAGATACATGAGGGTATGTTTGGTACACATGCCGGTGGGCATGCTATGACGAGAAAACTGTTGCGGGCAGGTTATTACTGGCTAACTATGGAAACAGACTGTTTCAAGTTTGCAAAGAGGTGTCATAAATGCCAAATTTATGCGGACAAGGTCCATGTACCCCCAAGTCCTCTGAATGTGATGTCATCACCGTGGCCCTTCTCGATGTGGGTAATTGATATGATTGGAAAGATCGAGCCTACGGCATCAAACGGACACCGGTTCATCTTGGTGGCAATTGATTACTTCACCAAATGGGTGAAGGCAGCGTCATATGCCAATGTCACCAAACAAGTGGTCGCCAGATTTATCAAGCGAGATATTATCTGCAGATATGGAATCCCTGAGCGGATTATCACCGACAACAGTTAGAATTTGAATAACAAGATGATGAAAGAGCTGTGCCAAAATTTTAAGATTGAGCATCACAACTCTTCTCCTTACCGACCCAAGATGAATGGCGTTGTCGAAGCGGCCAATAAGAACATAAAGAAAATTGTTCAGAAGATGGTTGTGACATATAAGGACTAGCACGAGATGCTACCTTTCGCATTGCACGGTTATCATACGACGGTACGCACATCAACCGGGGCAACCCCTTTTTCATTGGTATACAGAATGGAGGCAGCGTTACCGCTGGAGGTTGAGATTCCTTCCTTGAGGGTTTTACGAGATGTCCAACTTGACGAGGCAGAATGGGTTAAAGATAGACTGAATCAGCTCAGCTTAATGGATGAAAAGAGGCTAGCTTCTCTCGCATACGGTCGGCTGTATCAGAGCCGGATGAAGAAAGCTTATGATAAGAAGATATGTCCTCGAAGCTTTCATACGGGCGACCTTGTGCTAAAGAGGATTCTCCCGCCATAAACAGATCACAGGGGCAAATGGACCCCTAACTACGAAGGTCCATACGTTGTCAGAAAAGTCTTCTCTTGAGGAGCCTTGCTACTATCTACCATGGATGGTGAAGACTTTACATCGCCTGTGAATTCAGACGCAGTTAAAAAATATTTTGCTTGAAAGTGACCCGCTGGATAGTAAAAAGAGAGTCCAGGCAAAAATGGGGCATCCTGGCGAACCGGAAAAAATGAATAAAAGGTTCAGGCAAAAGTTAGGGATAAAATCGAAAAGATGTACACCCGCGAAGTCGAAAACCTGCATTGGGCGACTTCGGCAAAAAGGGTATCCCGGTGAATTGAAAACCCGCAAAGGGCGGTTCACGCAAAAGTTAGGGATTGAAAAAGAAAATGACTGCGGTCCGGATCTGATACAACATTGCTTAGTGGTTTGGGAGTACCTGAGGGTCCGTTTATCCAACACAATCTCTTCCGAAAGTTGAATACCGGGAAAGCGCCAGAGTCAGGCGAGTCATAGGAGGATCAGCTCATGATGTTTGTCTGCACCACGTTGCCGACATGTATACAAACATTGTTTTGTATGCTTTTGTGCATATATGTATGTGTGTGTGCGTAACTTCCTCTTTTCAGGAATTGCATCCGGTGTACAAAACTTTGCCTATTCAGAGGCCTGTTATTAATAAAACATGTTATTCAGTATTTGATGTTTGTGCTTTACTGTTTTGTATGTGGAAAACGCCAATGTTCTGATGAACTTGCATGTGCATAACTTTGCTGGCCCTTGCCAATAATTGCTAAAACTTCGAATTGACTAAAGTAATGTCACAGACACTAACCCGAATAGATTTGGTTGTATAGATTTGTCTTGTCTCGTTTGTGTTTTGCAGGGTTCTCGCCCTTGAAGCGGACAATCAGAAAATGGAGGCCCCAACCAGAGGCCCTGGAAGAAGGACGCGACCTTATTTCCCAGCAGGTCGCACCTCATCCCCCGAGGTTGAGATAATGTTATCCCTTACCGAAGGAAGGATTAGTTTCCCCAGAAGAGTATCCTCATGGAATTTGTCCACAGGATATTCCCCGCAAGACAAGATCAGTATCCCCTGCAAAGGTTATACTCCCCAGAGAGTCGAGTATGTGCGCGTTCAATCCCCAGCTGGGAGGATTTCCATGGCGCATAACCAAGATAGTAAGTTCAGAAGGATTATCCCCACCGAGGATGGTTTTCTTTCTCCCTACAGGTCGTCATGCCTTCGTCAGGATGATTATTCCCAGTAGAGTAGTAGTTCCGAGTTCGTAAACTGTACCCAGACAGTTGTCCCCTAGAAGGGTTGATTCTCTCCCGGTTGAGTTAATCTTCCCAGCAGGTGTTATTCTTTCCTCCCAGTGGAAATCGATGTGTAATATCTCCCCGGCAGAGTTGGTTGAATTTCTGGCATTTATTTTGCCAGAATACTTTGCGATACCCGTTCATCCCCAACAGGGGGTATTTGCCCTCAACAGCCGTGTTGAAACAAGCTTGTCAGAGCTTCCCCAGCAGCCTGAACCTGCATTTGCATTGGCATACATTATCATGTTTGCATATACCCAAAAAACGCGTAGCATTTCCATGCCGTATGGAGCATTACGCCATTTCGAAACATATGCATTTTGAAACATAAATCAGGTTGGTTAACCTTTTGTTTTCAAGTGTGTTTCTCAGCAGGAGTATGAAGTTACAGCTCAGATTTATTACCAGACGATCGAGGTCTCTCCGTGAGACATGTGATGATACAATTCTTGTTATCATTTCCCACAGACTTACTGGTTGAAGTTTCTCTTATCCGACCAGCGGAGTGTTTTTCTTCAAGTTTGTTGTCGAAGCAGCATGTCAGGGTTTCATGAATCAAGACTTCAGAAGTGGTCACTTGTTGTCAGAACGGGTGTCGGGCAGTTATTTTCAGAATATCCCCAGTGGAGTTAGCTACTACCAAGAGTAGGCAAGGAAGCTATATCCAAGATGTATTTTCCCGTATGAATCAGGCGGATGAACTTTCCTGTATGAACCAGGCAGATGTGTTATGTTTTCCCGTAAGAATCAGGCGGATGAACTTTCCTGTATGAACCAGGCAGATGTGTTATGTTTTCCCGTAAGAATCGGGCGGATGAACTTTCCTGTATGAACCAGGCAGATGTGTTATGTTTTCCCGTATGAATCAGGCGGATGAACTTTCCTGTATGAACCAGGCAGATGTGTTATGTTTTCCCATAAGAATCAGGCGGATGAACTTTCCTGTATGAACCAGGTAGGTGTGTTATGTTTTCTCGTAAGAATCAGGCGGATGAACCTTTTTCCTGCATGAATCAGGCAGATGACTTTTCCCGTATGAAGCAGGCGGATGAATTTTCAGGTACCTGCTGCACCCCAAAATTTGACCAACATTTCTTTACCTAGCTTATGTTTCATTTCATTCACATTAGCATTATCATTTGCATTTCATTGACATGTGTGCAGGAGATCAAAAGGTATGATTACCAATTAAGAGCTACACAAGACTATGAAGCTATCTAAGAAGCTTATCCAAGCGTTTAAGGGTTGATATCCTTGTCAGAGAAGTTAACAGATCCTCAGAAAGAGTGGTTGAAACCAAGAAGGTGTGTCTCCTAACTTGAGAGTTGTGGAAGTCATCAGATGATTCTGAAGCCATGAAGTTAGACTTGAGATCTTGAGAGAGCTCATGAGAAGTATTTGAGACTACTTTGAGGCCTAGACAGGTCATTGTGCAAGGTTAAGAAGACCCAGCCATGAGTGGTGCAACTAGGGTTTGACTGGGTCAACCCTAGGTCAACTGATGATTTGAAGGAGGTTGAGACCTAACTCAAAGGCCATGTGGTCATGGATTGATGCATTTAGATGCTGTAAGGATGATTCCAAGGTCAACTCATCATGATTGAAGATTTTGAGAAGTTTCAAGCCAGGGTTTCTAAGGCTTGACAGTGTAAAATCCCCTAGTTTGACCCCTATCTTCAAGGCAATGTAGCTCAAGATGTGATTGTCATATCATCTTGCCCCCAACATGAATGTTGTAGAGCATGATCTTAGCTTTAATTTTAGTGCTATAAGTCCTTTATAGGATTTGTAGAACTCAAGTTATGACTTTGACAAGTTACAGGTCATCTGAGGTATGTGAATTTGGGGGCTTGAAAGTTGTCCAACTTGCATGAAACTTTTGCCCTAGAAGGATGATTCATATGAACTTTTGGTCAACATGAATGTTTTTCCTTATCCTCTTAGATTTCTAGAGAGTACTAGAAGTCCTTGATAGGATTTGTAGAACTCAAGTTATGGCTTTGACAAGTCAAGGGCATTTTGGTCATTTGGAGATTATAGGTCATTTCAACCATAAGGCCATAACTCCTATTTCCAAGCTTCAAATGAGAAAATGTTCAACATAAAACTTGTTCAAAATGATGTTTTAAGGCTATTCAAGAGGTCATGAGATGTTATAATTGCTTGTAGCTCAAAGTTGCAAAAATGGCCTAAAATAAGGGTATAAGTTAAATGAACCAAAGTTGGAAATTGATATTTTTGATCTACACATCCAAACCAAGGCATGTAATATATCATTTTGACTCTAAAAATCATTTTAAGAACATTGGTTTAGCCACATTTTTGAATTGAAGTTCAATTTGTAGACTTGCTTTGAAAAGTAGTTACTTACATTATAAGTAACATGTGCAAAACTCAAATTCAAGGCATGATCAAGATCCCTTGCAAGCCAAACACTTCCAAAATGTCATGAGGGGAGAAATTGGAAAGAATTGAGAATGGTTTCAAGCTATTAACAGAAGTTATGCATACCATGGCATATCATGAGAATTCAAGTGAACTTCTCATGTCATGAGAGATTGATTTTCTCATTGGAAGGATCTAGAGGTTTCTAGATCATCCCTACACACTCTATATATGGAATAGAAGTGGTTCAGATCATTTTTTTGGGTGAGAATTGAGAGGAAAAAGAGAGAGTGAGATTTGAAACTTCCATTGTGCAACTGAATTTGGTTACTCCAATTGAGTTCATTTCAATCCATTCTCTTGATCCCAATAGCTTCCATTTGCATTGTTGAGTGATCCTAGAGTGAAAGCACAGAAAAAGAATCAAGGATTTGAGTGTTAGCATTTGGATTTTGCAACCTGCAACTCACCATCGGGTTTCAAGTTTCAGGAGGTTTCAACCAGTTCTATTGCATACAGAAGCAAGGAAATGATCCACTGGTCGTGTCTGGAAGGTTTGAGAGCTTGATTTGAAGATTTTGTGCATCTGTTCATCAAGAATTGACAGGTATGTAAACTTCTTCCTCCAGCATAAATTAGGTAGAATTAGCACGATTTGTTAGGTTAGAATGATCGTAGGTTAGTATGTGGAGCTTTCTGGTAGCATTTGGTGAGGTTTGGTGACAATTATTGGTGTGAACAAATTTTTGTTCTTGATCATATCTTGGTGGTTCTTGAGAGTTAACCCTAGCTAGATGGTGGAATCAACTCAGGATAACATGGTGATGATGTTAGACACTTTAATTTGGAGAATGGTGATGATTGGATCTTGGTCAGTTTCTGAGCTTTTGATCGTGTTTCGAGAATGGTGATGATTCAATAAGAATGATTGGCATGGTTAGAATCAGGGTGAAAATGGAGTGGATTAGGGTTTTAGAGTTTGATTTTTAGTGAAGATTTGATGGAGCCCGAGTTGGAAAGGATGAGTGTTCTTCACCCTGCATCCATGGCGTTTCTCCCTCCATTTTTGGTTCAAATGAAGAAGATGATTAGAATACCGTTGGATTAGCATGAAGACTTTGACTGAGCAATGTGTTCCACGGCCAGGATTGATTTGGATTCATGAGAGACTCTGAGTAAGTGAAACGATGCGTTTCACTTACTAGGTGGTGTTGGGCTTAAGTTAAAGTTGTTACTCACACCCCCTGATGGCCCAATTGCTTTAATGAACTGATTTTCATTACTATCTGCACCGCGCGCTTGGTTATTTTATTTTGATTTTCTTTATTTTTTTCATTTTATACATGGTTATTGATTAAATCATAGAAAATGGAAAAATGATCCAATTAACCCCATTCTTTTTGCATTAGATTCATGATAGGGTCTAGTATTTTTTAGATAAAAAATATTTTTATTTCATGCATTTTCTGATTTTATGGGAATTTTTACATTTTAATTGATATTAAAATAGTCATGTTTGATACTTGATTTTGTGGAATTTTGTGTGATCATGTGATGATGATTTTGATCTTGATTTTTTGTGTGTGGCTAGAATAGATATGCATGATCCCCATAGATTTTTCTCACATTTTTTTGATGAGCATAAGTGGTAGTTTAGGTTGAAACCTTTAGAAGCTCCATTTTTAGGGTTTATGGTTGATACCTTTGGATTTAGGACTTAATTTTAGGACTTAATAGATGATTTAGTCCCTGGTATTTTTATGAGGCTTTCTTAATTGAGTTAGGATCCCTTAGGAATTTTTGTAGAAGTTTATAAGATAGTTTACTATTTTTTCTTGATTTTAGTTTGAGTGCTAGTGTTAGATGATTCTGATGCCCTAACTCAACTAGATTAACATCTTTAGTTCCCTTAGATTAGGGTGTAGCTTTTCTTGTTCTTGGATGATGATGAAGGCAAGTTGAAGATGCATTGGATTGTTTGGAGAGGCTTGGATTTGAAGATCTTCCCTTCTTTTGGTGTAGTTTTGGTTAGGTTAAGATTAGGGTTTTGTAGGCAGAGCTTCTAGATAGTTCTCTTCCTTCATAAACATGGATGATGTTGATCACTTCCATTCTTCCATATGATGAAAGGTCCCTTTGTAAAGGCCTCATCCCTCCTTTGGTAGGATTTGTGGCTCTTTTCAAATTGGTAGAACCTTTGAGGGTCCCTTTCTCTGATGACAGGATGCTCAGTGGTGACCTTTGGTCTTCACTCTGCTACCAATCATCCAAACTTTGCTCTTGATAGATGAATCTTTCTCCCTTGCTAGAGAATGTAGTTCCCTGCTTGAAGAAGATTGAAGGTTGGAATTGATACTTCTATGTGATTGAAGATTACTCTGAGAAGCTGAAGCTTGTAGATGAAGAGGAGCTAGTTGATACTGGTAAAGCAAAGAGAGCTGAAGCAAGAAGAATAAGTTGACACTTGTGAAGAAGATCAAATTGAGATTAAGTGAATAGCTGAGGCTTGAAGAATAAGGGATAAGTTGACACTTATGTTGATACATTGAGAGCCTGAAGGAAGCAAGTTGACACTTGCAATTAGGAGTGAAGCCTGAAGGTGGAATGTACTGAAGAGCTGAGGCTTGAGGAAGAGAGAATAAGTTGATACTTATGTTGGATGTGTTAGAAGCTTGAAGAAGTAAGTTGACACTTCCCATTGAAGATGATAGCCTTGAAGGGTGGTTGAGGATTGTGGACTGAACTGCTGTCAGAAGATTGCTTTGCTGTAAAGCTGGGGAAGCTGTTGATTTGCTTTCTTGACTGTCTGTTTTCTTTCTGTGCAACTGTATTGATGTGACTTGTTTGATTTGCTTGATGCATTAGAATAAGTTCATATTTAGAGTGATTTAATCTAGGAGCATTATTGCACTAGAGGTTTAGTTGCTCCCTCTGCTTGTATTTTTACTGTATGGCTTTGCTTGCGGGTATTCGGTAGAGCCCTGCTCCCTTGCCTATGTGGCTTCTATTTTGCTTGATAGCATGTTATTTCTTCTGTATGATTACGGTTATTCATATCTAGCTTGAGGTTGAGATGAGCTTGTGGAGGCTGATGTCCCACACACATTTCCTCCCTCACTTGCATTGCATGCATTTTACAGTCGTTTACTGTTTACTGTTTAAGCTGATGCTTTATCTGTTTCTGTTTACCATTGACATGATCCCCTAGGAATCTCACTTCCTTTGATAAGGAAGTGATGATTAGAACTTTAGGTTGAAACCTATGCATGATAACTTCTAGGAGTTCCCTGTTTCAAACCTCAACCATAGGATGAATCCTTGGCATGACAACATTAGGACTTGATAGTATCCCCTTTAGTTGAGTCTGCTCTCTTCTCATCTCAAAACAAATCAAAATACAGTAATAAAGGTTAACTGACGTCGTACGTTACGAGCCTTAAGCTATCTGAGAAAGGATTGTTGGAGAGTTTCTTTTCAACAGTCTGGATGTTTAGTATGGCACCCTTTGGGTGACATGCGACACATTCACTCTCAGATCATAGTCTCTAGTGCGATACTAGTTGCAAACAATCATAAAAAACAGTTCTTTCATAAAAGACAGAAAACGAACTTCAAACCTTTTTTGCCCCGTGGGCCCATAATTCAAAGGAAGCTTTTCTGAAGAAAAGAGTGTCGTTAACTCCCAGTTCTACCGCAAATGGTAACGTCTAAGTCTCCAAGGGTCGAGCTGCGTACACCAAACTGCTGGAACTGTTTGTTAACCCTACTCGATAAAACAGATGAATCAGAATTCCCGTAATCCATATTATCCCGAACTACGTAAGCTCTGATCTCTCAAGCCTGTGGAGAGTACGTAGGCACAATACTGACGTATTGGCAAGCCACCTTCCCCGTAACCTGTAGTTAGTCGAACTACGTTGACTCTGATTTCTCATTCTCTGTTGGGAATACGTAGGCATAAAGCGCGATGCTTTGCCGAGTCATTTTCTTTTCTTTTCAGACCAGCCTTGATAGGTAGATAGATAAAACCAACTCGTCCAGTAAACACAACAAGCGTGGATCCCATCGAGTACGATGGACGTGAGGGGTGCTAATACCTTCCCCTTGCGTAACCGACTCCCGAACCCAGACAATGGTTGCGATGACCTTATCTTATACCTTTTCGTCAAGTTTTTCCGATCGTTTCCTTTCCCTCTCTGAGGGATAAATAACGAAAGGTGGCGACTCTTCTGTTTTGCCGGCACCTTATTTTTGCGGAAGCGACAGCTGGCGACTCTGCTGGGGACTTGATACTTTCCTGGGATCCAACGTCCCGTATGCGAGTCAGTTTGGGGATCCAACGTCCCCTGCTAGAGTCAATCCTAGCGCTTGTATGATTACTTGTTGGGTTGTGTTTATTTATCGCACTTTATTTCCCGCATTTTATTTTCAGTATGATATGATTATCTGTGCTGTTGTGGGAGGGGCATTCTGATGAGTGAGAAGCCAGACCCAGGCTTGAGTGTACCTAGCATTAGTTGTGGAAATTAGTTGGTGCGTGCTTGCTTTGCAGGCACTAGTGTCTCATGAAATCCACGCTCAGCCGAGGTTCTCCCAGTTGACTTCTTTTTCAACCCTTTGGGTTGAGGGGGTTGTTGGTTTGGAGGATTGTCGACTCTGGGGACCGATCATTTGGGATTCAGCCGAGTGAGGCCGCTTCAGGAGATGGTGATGCCACACCTTCTGGGTATCGTATCACCCCTCTTGAATGTCTGTGACGCTGATGACCGCATAGGATGCCGAACTTGTGTCAGTTTAGGTCCGTACCTGTGAGCAGGGTCGGGTTTGTTGCAGGAAACCTTAACCTTCAGACTACCTGGTTTTCTTGATAGTGAATCAGTTTTGTTGGTATCAGAGGATCTCATCAGTAGATGTGTATTTGTTCTTGACAGAGCAAGTTTATGATTGGGATCAGAGGATCTCATCAGCAGATGTATATGTGTTCTTGATAGAGCAGATTTATGGTCCTGTATCAGAGGTCCTTATTATCAGATGTGTGTTTGTTCTTGACAGAGCAGATTTGTGGTTCGATACCAGGGTTTTCTCCTTATCAGAGATAGTGGTTGTTCTTGATAGGGCAGCATTATAGTTTTGTTGATACAGAATCTTCACAGCGCAGTCGCCTTGATCTCCTGCTGCATGACTGCATTTTACATTGCTTTGCATACTCATTTGTATTTCATTAACGTGTGTCTGTGTTGCAGGTACCATTTCCCCCGATTCAGGATTTCTTGCCTTCTATTGTGTTATTATGGGTTCTCTGAGGAAGACCGTGGCTTACAAGCTCCCCACTCCTGATGTTGTTCAGCTGACTGGTTTGATTGCCTTAGCAGATGATTCTGTGAGAGAGGAATTCAGAAAGTCTTACGGTAAACTGCTCAGTTTGGTTCGTAAACCCTCTGCGTTTGAGTTGAATGGGTTGCACGCTCTGCTGCAGTTCTACGATCCTCTGTTGAAATGCTTCACTTTCCAGGATTTTGTTCTCGCACCCACGCTAGAGGAGTATATTGATTTGTTAGGTGTGCCTATCAAGAGTCAGATGCCCTTTGTTCATATGGATGCAAAGCCTAATCTGGCTAGTCTAGCTCCTTCACTTCATCTGGATGCCTCCGAATTGGTTTTGTCTAGTTGGAACAAGGTTCCCGGTTTCTCCTTGCAGTTCTTGGTGGGAAAAGCTCAGCAGTGCGCCAAAGACGGATGTTGGGTCGTGTTCAACGCCATTCTCGCTCTGTGCATATATGGTATCCTTCTATTCCCCAATATGCTTGACTTTGTAGACTTCAACGCCTTTCACATCTTTGCATCAGGGAATCCAGTCCCTACCTGGATAGGAGATGCCTACCATTCCATCCACTACAAAAACGAGAACAAAAGGGGTAAGAATGTCTTGTGTTGTGTGCCCTTGCTTTATAAATGGCTTGATAGTCATCTACCCAAGAGGGGTCCCTTTGCTTCGTCTTGTGCTGTGTGCCACAGCTGAGTGGTCTGAGCGTCTAATGAGTCTATCAGCGGAGGATATTGACTGGTTTGACAGAGGTAGGTTGGGCACTGAGATTATCTTCAGCTGCAGTGGGTTTTCGAACGTGCCTTTGATAGGCAGGAAGGGTTGTATAAACTATAATCCGTCTCTGCTGGTCCGACAGTTTTCTTATGCTTTGAGAGCTCCACCGAAGGATGAAGAGGTGCAGGATTCTCTGTACCTCACTGGTCTTCTAGAAGGGGATATGTTATCTAAGCTTCAGCGCGCTTGGAATAGTATCAGTAAGAGGGGAAAACCATTGCTGGGGAAAAGTAATAGCCAAGCCTACGCCCCATATGTGACTTGGATCAGAGCCAGAGCAGATGCTATAGGGATATCGTTTCCTCCTGCCAAGCCAGAGAGCCCTCCAGTGATCGAAGAGCCTACCACCGTGCCTATTCAGCAGCATAATCAGGTGTTAGCTGAACGAGATGAGCTGAAAAAGGCAAATGAAGAACTGGAGAAAGAATTGGCGCAACTCAGAAGCGAGAGAAGCGAAGTCGTTCATTCCATCAAGAGGCAAACAGAGCTGGTGAACCAGTTAGGGACAGATTTGACTAAGCAGATGGCTGAGCATGAGCGCATGGGTCGAGACTTCAAAGCTGTCAATGACGTACTGGCCACTAAGAAGAAGCACTTGGATGAAGCGTATCGGAGGATATCCAAGTTTAACCAACATTGGAAGGCCTCCCTAGCCAACAGGAAAGAGCGGGAGGACAAGCTGATGCAGCAGATCTCCAAGTTGAAAGCCCAAGTGAAGGCTAGTGAGGAGAGGTTTGATGAAGAAACCGCTCGCAGATATGCCGCCGAAGGCCAACTCAACAGGGCTCTTGCTAACCTGAAGGAGCACAAACTGACGTTTGAGTCCAAGAAGCGGAAGCTAGAAGATTGTTTCGGCGAAGGAGCATGGGAAGATTCGGTCGAAGGTCTTCAGTACACCATTGTGCAGAGGGAGTTACTCGTCAAAGGGTTGCTCACACGACCTGGTCATCCAGAAACGAAGGGGTTGTTAGAAGAGTTTCGCGCCCGTGGCCGTGCTTGACTATTTGTATTCCTTTTGTTTTGATCATTGTTGTATGCTGACCATCACCAGGCTTGTTGGTTGAGGTCATGCTATTGATTCTGCGTGTATCTAGTGACGCTGTGTACCGCCTTGATGGGCTTTCTTTATATATGAGATGTTATTTCCATGATTGGACTCAGACTTCTTACTATCAGCACTGGCACTTAGGCACTAGGATCGGGGGAAATCTCCCTAATGCACAGACACACGTTTGCATTTGCATGAAGCATTTGCATAACGAGCACTTTGTCGTTTTTCCTAACCCTCTTGTGTTTTCAGGTTGTTTCAGGTTGTTCCAGGATTGATCAAAGACCTATCCACCGCTATCCGACCAGAGCAAACCAAACCAGAATCATGAAGCAAGTGCAAACTGATGTTCAAGAACTCCACGAAAGAATGGACCGCTTCATGGAGCTCATGCAAGCGGTCGCCAATGGCCAGGATCAGCTCAGAACCTTGGTTCAGCCTCTGATTTCAAGGGTCGATAGCAATGGCGTACTCCATGGGGGGACCGTGCCTACCCCTCCACCTGTTGAAACTCCTCAGAATGGCATCCCCGTGACCGGGGGGAATGGCAGTGCCAACGGCAATGTGATAGCTAACATGGGACTCAACAGCAATACGAAGGGCGTCGGTAATAGGAATTTTGAAGCTAATGTCAATGTGGGACTGGGTAACGGCAATGCGGGTGTTGGAAATCTGTTCGGGCCTCAGCCGTGGTTAGAAGACCGTCAAAACGATGTGTTCTCTCAGAGAGGTGCTGAAGGGGAGCTGACTGCTGAAGCACGACTAAGGTTTAAGGCACTCGAGGACAAGATGAGGAACATCGAGAACCAGAACACCCTGGGTGTTGACATGTCCAAGTTGGGACTGATTGCTGATTTCAAGGTGCCTCCCAAGTTCAAGGTACCTGACTTTGAAAAGTACAAGGGCACCACTTGCCCTCGCGTCCATTTGAGATCATATTACAGGAAAATGTCCGCCCACTCTGAGGATGAGAAGTTGTTGATGCACTTCTTTCAGGACAGCCTGTCCAGGCCCTCCCTAGAATGGTACATGAGTCTGGAACCTACCAGTGTGCGCACGTGGAAGGAACTTGCTGAAGCATTTGTGCACCACTACCAATACAACAGCGACTTGGCTCCGAATCGAGTCCAATTGCAGAATCTATCACAGAGGAACAACGAAGGGTTCAAGGAATACGCCCAGCGGTGGCGTGAATTGGCAGCCAGGGTTCAGCCGCCGATGGTGGAACGTGAGCTTGTGCAAATGTTCGTAGCCACCCTCTCAGGGGTTTATTATGAGAAATTCGTCAGCGGTATGTCTAAAACCTTCTCAGATCTCATTATCACAGGTGAGCACATTGAAAATGGGATCAAACTGGGGAAAATTCAAGGTGATTCATCCTCAGCTGGAGGAGGCGGAAAGAAACCTTATGGTGGCAAAAGACGGGAAGGAGAAACGAGCACCGTGTCCAACGCTCGAAGGAAGGGTAAAGGCCCTCACCAACAGGTGGCCAGCATAACTATCCCGGCAGTTCAACAGCCACAGTAGCCGCAACAGCAGCCGCAGCAGCAACTGAATCAACAAGGGTACAGAAAGTATCAGAACAGGGCACCTCTGTCAAACCGTCACCTTGAGACACCACCCATGTCTTATGCTCAGAAATTACAGACTCTGCTCCAGCTACAGTTGATCCAGAAGAGAACCCTGGCTCCCTTGACAGGGGCACCTCCGCCAGGTTATGACGCGAATGCAACTTGTGAGTTTCACTCAGGGGAACCAGGCCACACAATAGAAAATTGCAAAGCCTTCAAGCACAAGGTGTAGGATATGGTGGATGCCAAGATCATCAACTTCTTAGATAATGTGTCGAACGTCACAAAGAACTATATGCCGAATCATAGGGGAGGTGGAGTAAATGCCATTATCGAAGACGAGAGTTTCGATTTGTTGACTGACGTCAGAGATCTGAAGACACCGCTTAGCTTCATTAAAGCTAAGCTGATGAAAAGAGGTTATTTCCCAGGCTGTGGGGAATTGTGTATGGGTTGTGCGACTTGTCCTGATGGATATGAATAGTTGATAGAAGGGATCCAAAGTCTGATGACCGAGGGAATCTTACAGTTTAGCCGAAGGGCCGAAAGCAGATCGGGAGAGGTAATGCTGAAGCAAGATGATATGGTTGCCACCATCACCATCCCTCGTCGGACGATAACTATTTCTGCACCCAGACCGCCCATGATTACCATCACCAAAGTTGGGCCGATACCCTTTGAAAGCACCAATGCTGTCCCGTGGCACTATGGGGCAGACGTCTACTGCAACGGACAGAAGTTAGAGCTGGAACCATCAGGGTCGTGTGTGGATAACCTGGCGAGCATTGGCGGAATCACTCGCAGCGGAAGAGTGTTCGCTCCACCTGAGATCGTGGCGGACAAAGCGGACAAAGTGGATGTAGCTGATAAAGGGAAGAGTAAAGTCGTTGAAGAGACCCCTCGGGGGGTAGAGAAAGACTTACTTGTTAAAGACGCCGAAGAGTTTATGAGGTTGATTAAAAAGAGTGACTACAAGATCGTGGATCATCTCCATCAAACACCCTAAAAAATCTCCATCCTGAACCTATTGCTGTGTTTTGAGGCACACCGCAACGCGCTGCTGAAGGTGTTGAATGTCGTGTACGTGCCACAGGAAATATCGGTAAACCAGTTGGAAGAGGTCGTAGCCCACGTGAATGCTGGAAATGGTTTAGGGTTCACTGACCTAGAGCTGACGCCAAAGGGAAGGAACCACAATAGCGCCCTGAACATCTCGATAGAGTGTAGGGGAACAATTATGTCGCACGTGTTGGTAGACACAGGGTCATCGCTCAATGTTCTTCCGAAGAAGGCATTAATGAAGTTAGATACTCGCGGAGTGATTTGCACACCCAGTGATCTGGTTGTGAAAGCGTTTGATGGCACCAAACGCCATGTTTTCGGGGAGGTGACCTTGCCAATCCAAGTCGGGCCGGAAACATTTGATGCGGTCTTTTACATTATGGACATCATGCCCGCCTACAGCTGTCTCTTAGGCCGGCCATGGATCCATTATGCGGGTGCCATAACCTCCACGTTGCACCAAAAGCTTAAGTATGCTGTCGGAGGTAGCATCGTGACTGTGTGTGGCGAGGAAGACATAATGGTGAGCCATTTGTCGTCCTTCAAGTATGTTGAGATGGATGGGGAAATCCACGAAACCCTATGTCAAGCGTTCGAAGTTGTCCAAGTCAAGAACGTAACTCCTGCAGTCACTGAGAAGCCAGAGATGACTCTCTCCTCCTTCAAGGAAGCCCGGGCCGTTGTCCAGGCCGGATCTACCCCAGGCTGGGGGCGAATTTTAGAGATACCTAACAAGCAAGACAAGTTCGGGTTGGGATATTCTCCTGCGGCTGAAGCCTCCTCTTCTAGCAGTGCGCCACGAGGTAAAGGGCCGATCCAGTTTACCAGCGGCGGGGTGATATTTGAAAGTGTCAACGCAGTGTCTGAAGACGGCAGAGACAGCGACTGCAACCTAGACTCTTGGATCCAGCCAAGCAAGCCAGGCGAGAGCCTCAACAACTGGTCCGTCAGGGATATCATCCAGATAACAAGCAAAGAGTAATGATTTACTTTTTTTTCCAATCATTGTACAACCCTATGTCCTACCCGGGGCATAGAGGTTTTATTGTCAGGGCCTTGTTTGATTATGTACATGCATTTTATCAATAAATCAAAAGGCGTTTTTCTTCGTATTCAAATATGGTGATCTCTGTTATTCCTGTTTTATATTTGTTTTGAAAAACAACAAAATGGCAATGGGGTTTGTGCTAACCTGCATATCCTTGTTTTAAGCTTAACCCTTGTTATTGCAGGATCCACATAGCAGATGACATCGACTCTGGACCTTCTACGACTCACTTCGACTTCGATTGCCCGATCTATCAAGTCGAAGAAGAGATTGATGAAGACGAAGACCTTCCCGAAGAGTTGGCCTGCTTGTTGAAACAAGAAGAGAAAGTTATTCTGCCTCATGAGGAAGAGATTGAGATCGTGAATCTGGGTTCTGAAGAACATGTCAGGAACGTCAGGATAGGGTCTGCATTGCAGAGTGATGTCAAGCAGAGATTGGTCGAGATGCTAAGAGAGTATAGTGACGTCTTTGCTTGGTCATACGAAGATATGCCCGGACTTGATACCGACATCGTGGTCCACCACTTGCCGCTGCAAGAAGATTGTCCTCCCGTCAAGCAGAAGCTTAGGAGGACACGACCAGATATGGCCGTTAAGATCAAAGAAGAAGTGCAGAAGCAGCTTGATGCTGGCTTCTTAGCGGTCACCACTTACCCTCCATGGGTCTCCAACATAGTGCCTGTACCGAAGAAGGACGGCAAGGTGCGAATGTGCGTCGATTATTGGGATTTGAATAGGGCGAGCTTTAAAGATGATTTCCCGCTGCCTCATATCGATGTGTTGGTCGACAATACAGCTCAGTTCTCCATATTTTTGTTCATGGATGGCTTCTCCGGTTACAACCAGATCAAGATGGCGCCGGAGGACATGGAGAAAACTACGTTTATCACGCCTTGGGGAACATTTTGCTACAAGGTAATGCCTTTCGGTCTAAAGAGCGCAAGGGCCACTTACCAACGAGCAATGGTTACTTTGTTTCATGACATGATTCATCATGAGATTGAAGTCTATGTTGATGACATGATTGCGAAGTCCCAAACGGAGGAGGGGCATCTGGTCAATTTGCTGAAGCTTTTTGAGAGGCTTAGGAAGTTCAGGTTGAGGCTGAATCCTAACAAGTGTACTTTCGGAGTACGGTCCGGAAAGCTACTGGGGTTTATCGTGAGTGAAAGAGGAATTGAGGTCGATCCTGCGAAAATAAAAGCAATACAAGAGATGCCAGCGCCAAAAACAGAAAAAGAAGTTCGTGGTTTCCTGGGCAGGATAAACTACATTGCCAGGTTTATTTCTCAGCTCACGGCCACGTGTGAACCGATGTTCAAACTACTGAAAAAAGATCAGGCGACTGTCTGGAACGAGGATTGCCAGAAGGCATTTGATAAGATAAAACAGTATCTACAGGAACCTCCGATCTTGATACCCCCAGTGGCCGGACGGCCTTTAATCATGTACTTGACAGTTCTTGAGAATAGTATGGGGTGTGTTCTCGGTCAGCATGACGAGACGGGCAGAAAGGAGCATGCCATTTACTATTTGAGTAAAAAGTTCACAGACTGTGAATCTCGTTACTCGATGCTGGAGAAGACGTGTTGTGCACTAGCCTGGGCTGCCGAACGTTTACGACAGTACATGCTCAATCACACCACCATGCTAATTCCGAAGATGGATCCGATCAAGTACGTCTTCGAGAAGCAAGCGCTTTCGGGCAGGATTGCCAGATGGCAAATGGTGTTGACGGAATATGACATTCAGTACGTGTCCCAGAAGGCCATCAAGGGAAGCGTATTGTCTGAGTACCTTGCCAAACAGCCGATCGAAGATTATCAGCCGATGAAATTTGAATTCCCTGATGAGGATATCATGTTTCTCAAAGCGAAAGATTGCGATGAACCGTTGCCCGACGAGGGTCCAGATAGGAAATCCCAGTGGAAATTGATATTTGACGGGGCAGTTAATTCTTACGGAAGTGGCATAGGGGCGATCATCACGACTCCCCATGGATCCCACATCCCGTTTACTGCGAGACTGACGTTTCCGGTCACCAATAATGAAGCGGAGTACGAAGCATGCATCATGGGTCTAGAAGAAGCAATTGATTTGAGAATCAAGAACCTAGATGTATATGGTGACTCGGCACTTGTGATTAACCAGATCAAAGGGGAGTGGGAGACTCGTCAATCGAATTTGGTGCCGTACATGAACTATGCCAGAAGGCTACTTCCGTTCTTTGATCGAGTGGAACTCCATCATGTGCCCAGAGCTGAAAATCAGATGGTTGATGCCTTAGCCACGTTGGCTTCGATGTATAAAGTCAATTTTTGGAATGAAGCTCCAAGAATTGTCCTTTCTCGTCTTGATAGACCTGCATTCGTCTTTGCGATCGAAGAAGCCTCCGATGGCAAGCCATGGTTCCATGATATCCAGACTTTCCTTATGACTAAGGAGTATCCTGCGGGAGCGTCAACCCAGGATAAGAAGACTCTGAGGAGGCTTTCTGGAAATTTTTATCTCAATCCTGATGGAGTTTTGTATAAAAGAAACCATGATCTCGTGCTACTCAGATGTGTAGATGAGAAAGAAGCGAGTATGCTCATGAAAGAAGTCCATGAAGGCACATTTGGTACGCACGCCGGCGGGCATGCTATGACGAGAAAGATCCTGAGAGCAGGATACTACTGGCTGACGATGGAGTCGGATTGCTTTAAATTCGCGAAGAGATGTCATAAATGCCAGATTTATGCTGATAAAGTTCATGTGCCGCCGTGCCCATTAAATGTCATGTCCTCCCCGTGGCCGTTCTCCATGTGGGGCATCGACATGATAGGCAAGATCGAGCCCACTGCATATAATGGTCATCACTTCATTCTAGTAGCTATCGACTACTTCACCAAGTGGGTGGAGGCAGCCTCATATGCTAATGTGACCAAGCAGGTGGTGGCTAAATTCATAAAGAGGGACATCATCTATCGTTACGGAATTCCCCGAGCGGATCATTACTGATAATGGTTCGAATCTGAATAACAAGATGATGAAGGAGCTGTGCCAGAGTTTCAAGATTGAACACCACAACTCGTCTCCTTACCGGCCGAAGATGAATGGCGCCGTTGAAGCGGCCAATAAGAACATAAAGAAGATTGTGCAGAAGATGGTTGTGACCTACAAGGATTGGCACGAGATGCTGTCGTTTGCATTGCACGGTTATCGTACGACAGTACGTACATCAACCGGGGCAACTCCTTTCTCACTAGTGTACGGTATGGAGGTTGTCCTACCGTTGGAAGTTGAGATTCCTTCTTTACGAGTTTTGGTTGACGTGAAACTCGATGAGGCAGAATGGATTAAGAACCGACTAAACCAACTCAGCCTGATGGACGAGAAGAGGTTAACGTCGATTGCATATGGTCGTCTGTACCAAAGCCGAATGAAGAAAGCTTATGATAAGAACGTGCGTCCTAGAAGCTTTCAGACGAGTGATCTCGTCCTGAAGAAGATTCTTCCTCCACACTCCGATCACCGGGGCAAGTGGACTCCCAACTACGAAGGTCCGTACGTCGTCAGCAAGGTCTTCTTGGGAGGAGCTTTGTTGTTATCCACGATGGATGGCGAAGATTTTGCATCCCCGGTGAACACGGACGCAGTTAAAAAATACTTTCTTAGAAAATGACCCGCTGGAAAGAAAAAGAATATCCAGGCAAAAATGGGGCATCCCGGCGAACCAGAAAAAAGGAAAAAGGTTCGGGCAAAAATGAGGGATATAAAAGAAAAGAATGTACACCCGCAAGGTCGAAAACCCGGAAGGGCGACTTTGGCAAAAAAGGGTATCCTGGTGAATCGAAAACCCGAAAGGGCGATTTAGGCAAATGTTAGGGATTTGAAAAAAGCAAATGACTGCGTTCCGCGTGTGGACTGTATTTGTTTAGTGGTTTGGAAGACCTAAGGGCCGTTTATCTGAATCAATCTCTTCTGAAGCTGAAGCGTCGGAGAAGTATCGAAGTCGAGTGGGTCATAGAGGGATCAACTCATGGTGTTCGTCTACGCCTCATTGCTGAAATTTGTGTATATACTGATGCATATTTATGTTTTATTTTGCGCGGCTTCCTCATTCCAGGAGCTTGCATCTGTTGTAAAACACTTTTGCCCATTCAGGGGTTCGTTATCAATAAAATGTATACTATTCAGCAATTCTGTCTGTTTAGCATTTATATGTTTTGTTTGCGGAAAAGAACGCCGATGTTTTTGATAAAATGTGCATACATAAACTTACTAGCCTAGGCCACTGATTGTTGAAAAAATGAATTACTTGAGCATTGTCACAAGATGATAACCTTGATAGGTCCCTTTGAGAAGGGTATCTTGTCTGTTTGTTTATGTTGTTACAGGTATAGCATATTCCGGGCAGTACGCCGTATGCGTCCCCAGGCCGGATGATTCCTTCTTCTCCAGCAAAGTTCAGCAGCCTCTCCCCACAGAGTCTGAACGTGAGATCGTAAAACATTGATATGTATCCCCAAGCAGAGAAGATACTCTCCCCAACCCGATGTATCCTGAAGGATCGTCGTCTCCCCAGCTGAGTCATATACTGAAGTGTGCAACACTCGATAGTTCAGACTGAAGTCTCCAGCAGAACTGAAATTCCCCACAGAGTCGTACTCTCCCCAGCAAGCAGGACGATTCCTTCTTCCCCAGCCGAGTATGCAGGTCCCCAAGAGAGCCGAGTCCTTGGAGAGCGTTCGGGCCATGATTGGTTTTCCCCCAGTAGAATGTTGAATAGCTGATGCTGTATTTCCCCACCGGAGCCATTATCTCCAAGAAAATTTTGCCGCGAAGGCTGCGCAGTTTATTTCTGCGATTGATATCGTTTTCCTTAGCAGTTTCTGGGTCGTATACCTAGCTGAGCAAGTCCAAGTTCTCGAAGAACCTCGTTCCCCTGCAGCAGTCGATTGAAGTTCGTTTCCCCAGACGGAGAAATTGAGATTGGTGTGACTTCTTCTCCTCGGCAGGATGATTCCTCCTCTCCACCAGAGTGGTTCCTTATCCTTGACAGGAGGATTCTCCCTTCAGCATTTATTTTGCTGATGGGGTCATAGCATTTTTCATGATTGCATTGCATTTATCCCAAAAAACGCGTAGCATTTCCACCGTGTGGAGCATTGCGCCATTGCCAAAGCATACGCGTATGAAACATGAGCTAGGTCGTTACTGTGCTTGTTTTGCAGGTGTTCCTCCGCAGAGTCGCTTGCTCAAGATGATTCTTGCACCCCCCAGCGAAAGCCGTTTGCCCAAGATGATTTTTGAATTCTCCAGCGAAGGCGCTCGTTTAAGATGATTCTTAAAATCCCCAGTGAAGTCGCAAGAGTTGGTTGCTCGAGTTGACGCTTAGAGTCCCCGGCAGAGTGTTTGCTCAGGATGATTCCTGAAATCTCCAGCAGAGTTATCGGTTCAGGATGATTCTTGAAGTCCCCACGGAGTTATTTGTTCAAGATGATTCTTGATTTCCTCAGCAGAGAGGATTCACCCAGAATGATTGCTGGATCCCCGAAGCAGAGTTACTTGATAGTTCTCCAGAATCCCCAGCGGAGATGTGTCATCCCCAAAAGGTTTCCGAACAACGAAGTTGAAACTTCCCTTGAAGACTTGATGATTGAAGTCCAACCGTATTGACGAAGCAGTTCTCTCAGCTGATGCGGAGTGCCTGACGGCAAAAGATTGTATGTCCTTATGTGGTTCATGATTGACCAAGAATTCTATTCCCGACTTACTGATGAAGTCCGGCTGACGCCCGAAAATTTCCTTGAATGCCCGATGGCATGATTAACTTGATTGTTGACCTGATGAGTCCCGAGGAATCCTGAGGCCTGACGGCATGATCAACCATTTATTACCGGTTACCGTGTGACCAAATTCCCCAGCTAGTTGCCGTGCAGCTATTATTTCAGTCTCCGAAGATTTGTCCCCATCAGAGTACCGTGTACTTGGGCAGTTGACAAATTTCTGGGTTTGTTGGTATTCAACCGTCTCGTACCTTGATTGTTTGAGAGTCGTTCTCTTCTCACCCAGTCAGGTCCAAGCCGTTTGAATAGGGGTATCTGTTGCACCCCAAAATTTGACCAACTTTTCTTTACCTAGCTTATGTTTCATTTCATTCACATTAGCATTATCATTTGCATTTCATTGACATGTGTGCAAGAGATCAAGAGGTATGATTACCAATTAAGAGCTACACAATACTATGAATCTAGCTAAGAAGCTTATCCAAGCGGTTAAGGGTTGATATCCTTGTCAGAGAAGTTAAAAGATCCTCAGAAAGAGTGGTTGAAACCAAGACGGTGTGTCTCCTAACTTGAGAGTTGTGGAAGTCATCAGATGATTCTGAAGCCATAAAGTTAGACTTGAGATCTTGAGAGAGCTCATGAGAATTGTTTGAGACCACTTTGAGGCCTAGACAGGTCATTGTGCAAGGTTAAGAAGACCCAGCCATGAGTGGTGCAACTAGGGTTTGACTGGGTCAACCCTAGGTCAACTGATGATTTGAAGGAGGTTGAGACCTAACTCAAAGGCCATGTGGTCATGGATTGATGCATTGAGATGCTGTAAGGATGATTCCAAGGTCAACTCATCATGATTGAAGAGTTTGAGAAGTTTCAAGCCAGGGTTTCTAAGGCTTGACAGTGTAAAATCCCCTAGTTTGACCCCTATCTTCAAGGCAATGTAGCTCAAGATGTGATTGTTATCTCATCTTGCCCCCAACATGAATGTTGTAGAGCATGATCTTAGCTTTAATTTTAGTGCTAGAAGTCCTTGATAGGATTTGTAGAACTCAAGTTATGACTTTGACAAGTTACAGGTCATCTGAGGTATGTGAATTTGGGGGCTTGAAAGTTGTCCAACTTGCATGAAACGTTTTCCCTAGAAGGATGATTCCTATGAACTTTTGGTCAACATGAATGTTGTTCCTTATCCTCTTAGCTTTCTAGAGAGTACTAGAAGTCTTTGATAGGATTTGTAGAACTCAAGTTATGGCTTTGACAAGTCAAGGGCATTTTGGTCATTTGGAGATTATAGGTCATTTCAACCATAAGGCCATAACTCCTATTTCCAAGCTTCAAATGAGAAAATGTTCAACATCAAACTTGTTCAAAATAATGTTTTAAGGCTATTCAAGAGGTCATGAGATGTTAGAATTGCTTGTAGCTCAAAGTTGCAAAAATGGCCTAAAATAAGGGTATAAGTTAAATGAACCAAAGTTGGAAATTGATATTTTTGATCTACACATCCAAACCAAGGCATGTAATATATCATTTTGACTCTAAAAATCATTTTAAGAACATTGGTTTATCCACATTTTTGAATTGAAGTTCAATTTGTGGACTTGCTTTGAAAAGTAGTTACTTAAATTATAAGTAACATGTGCAAAACTCAAATTCAAGGCATGATCAAGATCCCTTGCAAGCCAAACACTTCCAAAATGTCATGAGGGGAGAAATTGGAAAGAATAGAGAATGGTTTCAAGATGTTAACAGAAGTTGTGCATACCATGGCATATCATGAGAATTCAAGTGAACTTCTCATGTCATGAGAGATTGATTTTCTCATTGGAAGGATCTAGAGGTTTCTAGATCATCCCTACACACTCTATATATGGAATAGAAGTGGTTCAGATCATTTTTTTTGGTGAGAATTGAGAGGAAAAAGAGAGAGTGAGATTTGAAACTTCCATTGTGCAACTGAATTCGGTTACTCCAATTGAGTTCATTTCAATCCATTCTCTTGATCCCAATAGCTTCCATTTGCATTGTTGAGTGATCCCAGAGTGAAAGCACAGCAAAAGCATCAAGGATTTGAGTGTTAGCATTTGGATTTTTCAACCTGCAACTAACCACCGGGTTTCAAGTTTCAGGAGGTTTCAACCAGTTCTATTGCATACAGAAGCAAGGAAATGATCCACTGATCGTGTCTGGAAGGTTTGAGAGCTTGATTTGAAGATTTTGTGCATCTGTTCATCAAGAATTGGCAGGTATGTAAACTTCTTCCTCCAGCATAAATTAGGTAGAATTAGCACGATTTGTTAGGTTAGAATGATCGTAGGTTAGTATGTGGAGCTTTCTGGTAGCATTTGGTGAGGTTTGGTGACAATTATTGGAGTGACCAAATTTCTGTTCTTGATCATATCTTGGTGGTTCTTGAGAGTTAACCCTAGCTAGATGGTGGAATCAACTCAGGATAACATGGTGATGATGTTAGACACTTTAATTTGGAGAATGGTGATGATTGGATCTTGGTCAGTTTCTGAGCTTTTGATCGTGTTTTGAGAATGGTGATGATTCAATAAGAATGATTGGCATGGTTAGAATCAGGGTGAAAAATGGAGTGGATTAGGGTTTTAGAGTTTGATTTTTAGTGAAGATTTGAAGGAGCCCGAGTTGGAGAGGATGAGTGTTCTTCACCCTGCATCCATGGCGTTTCTCCCTCCATTTTTGGTTCAAATGAAGAAGATGATTAGAATACCGTTGGATTAGCATGAAGACTTTGACTGAGCAATGTGTTCCACGACCAGGATTGATTTGGATTCATGAGAGAGTCTGAGTAAGTGAAACGATGCGTTTCACTTACTAGGTGGTGTTGGGCTTAAGTTAAAGTTGTTACTCACACCCCCCTGATGGCCCAATTGCTTTAATGAACTGATTTTCATTACTATCTGCACCGCGCGCTTGGTTATTTTATTTTGATTTTCTTTATTTTTTTCATTTTATACATGGTTATTGATTAAATCATAGAAAATGGAAAAATGATCCAATTAACCCCATTATTTTTGCATTAGATTCATGATAAGGTCTAGTATTTTTTAGATAAAAAATATTTTTATTTCATGCATTTTCTGATTTTATGGGAATTTTTACATTTTAATTGATATTAAAAGAGTCATGTTTGATACTTGATTTTGTGGAATTTTTTTTGATCATGTGATGATGATTTTGATCTTGATTTTTTGTGTGTGGCTAGCATAGATATGCATGATCCCCATAGATTTTTCTCACATTTTTGTGATGAGCATAAGTGGTAGTTTAGGTTAAAACCTTTAGAAGCTCCATTTTTAGGGTTTATGGTTGATACCTTTGGATTTAGGACTTAATTTTAGGACTTAATAGATGATTTAGTCCCTGGTTTTTGTATGAGGCATTCTTAATTGAGTTAGGATCCCTTAGGAAGTTTTGTAGAAGTTTATAAGATATTTTACTATTTTTGCTTGATTTTAGTTTGAGTGCTAGTTTTAGATGATTCTGATGCACTAACTCAACTAGATTAACATCTTTAGTTCCCTTAGATTAGGGTGTTGCTTTGCTTGTTCTCGGATGATGATGAGGGAAAGTTGAAGATGCATTGGATTGTTTGGAGAGGCTTGGATTTGAAGATCTTCCCTTCTTTTGGTGTAGTTTTGGTTAGGTTAAGATTAGGGTTTTGTAGGCAGAGCTTCTAGATAGTTCTCTTCCTTCATAAACATGGATGATGTTGATCACTTCCATTCTTCCCTGTGATGAAAGGTCCCTTTGTAAAGGCCTCATCCCTCCTTTGGTAGGATGTGTGGCTCTTTGCAAATTGGTAGAACCTTTGAGGGTCCCTTTCTCTGATGACAGGATGCTCAGTGGTGACCTTTGGTCTTCACTCTGCTACCAATCATCCAAACTTTGCTCTTGATAGATGAATCTTTCTCCCTTGCTAGAGAATGGAGTTCCCTGCTTGAAGAAGATTGAAGGTTGGAATTGATACTTCTATGTGATTGAAGATTACTCTGAGAAGCTGAAGCTTGTAGATGAAGAGGAGCTAGTTGATACTGGTAAACCAAAGAGAGCTGAAGCAAGAAGAACAAGTTGACACTTGTGAAGAATATCAAATTGAGATTAAGTGAAGAGCTGAGGCTTGAAGAATAAGGGATAAGTTGAAACTTATGTTGATACATTGAGAGCCTGAAGGAAGCAAGTTGACACTTGCAATTAGGAGTGAAGCCTGAAGGTGGAATGTACTGAAGAGCTGAGGCTTGAGGAAGAGAGAATAAGTTGATACTTATGTTGGATATGTTAGAAGCTTGAAGAATTAATTTGACACTTGCCATTGAAGATGATAGCCTTGAAGGGTGGTTGAAGACTGTGTACTGAACTGCTGTCAGAAGATTGCTTTGCTGTAAAGCTGGGGAAGCTGTTGATTTGCTTTCTTGACTGTCTGTTTTCTTTCTGTGCAACTGTATTGATGTGACTTGTTTGATTTGCTTGATGCATTAGAATAAGTTCATATTTAGAGTGATTTAAGCTAGGAGCATGATTGCACTAGAGGTTTAGTTGCTCCCTCTGCTTGTATTTTTACTGTATGGCTTTGCTTGCGGGTATTCGGTAGAGCCCTGCTCCCTTGCCTATGTGGCTTCTATTTTGCTTGATAGCATGTTATTTCTTCTGTATGATTATGGTTATTCATATCTGGCTTGAGGTTGAGATGAGCTTGTGGAGGCTGATGTCCCACACACATTTCCTCCCTCACTTGCATTGCATGCATTTTACAGTCGTTTACTGTTGACTGTTTAAGCTGATGCTTTATCTGTTTCTGTTTACCATTGACATGATCCCCTAGGAATCTCACTTCCTTTGATAAGGAAGTGATGATTAGAACTTTAGGTTGAAACCTATGCATGATAACTTCTAGGAGTTCCCTGTTTCAAACCTCAACCATAGGATGAATCCTTGGCATGACAACATTAGGACTTGATAGTATCCCCTTTAGTTGAGCCTGCTCTCTTCTCATCTCAAAACAAATCAAAATACAGTAATAAAGGTTAACTGACGTCGTACGTTACGAGCCTTAAGCTATATGAGAAAGGATTTGTTGTAGAGTTTCTTTTCAACAGTCAGGATGTTTAGTATGGCACCCTTTGGGTGACATGCGACACATTCACTCTCAGATCATAGTCTCTAGTGCGATACTAGTTGCAAACAATCATAAAAAATAGTTCTTTCGTAAAAGATAGAAAACGAACTTCAAACCTTTTTTGCCCCGTGGGCCCATAATTCAAAGGAAGCTTTTCTGAAGAAAAGAGTGTCGTTAACTCCCAGTTCTACCGCAAACGGTAACGCCTAAGTCTCCAAGGGTCGAGCTGCATACACCAAACTGCTGGAACTGTTTGTTAACCCTACTCGATAAAACAGATGAATCTGAATTCCCGTAATCCGTATTATCCCGAACTACGTAAGCTCTGATCTCTCAAGCCTGTTGAGAGTACGTAGGCACAATACTGACGTATTGGCGAGCCACCTTCCCCATAACCCGTAGTTAGTCGAACTACGTTGACTCTGATTTCTCATTCTCTGATGGGAATACGTAGGCATAAAGCGCGATGCTTTGCCGAGTCATTTTCTTTTCTTTTCAGACCAGCCTTGATAGGTAGATAGATAAAACCAACTCGTCCAGTAAACACAACAAGCATGGATCCCATCGAGTACGATGGACGTGAGGGGTGCTAATACCTTCCCCTAGCGTAACTGACTCCCGAACCCAGACAATGGTTGCGATGACCTTGTCTCATACCTTTTCGTCAGGTTTTTCCGATCGTTTCCTTTCCCGCTCTGAGGGATAAATAATGAAAGGTGGCGACTCTTCTGTTTTGCCGGCACCTTATTTTCGCGGAAGCGACAGTACCCAGATAGATAATTCTCCCGTGATAGACAGAGTATGTGAGTTGTGTTCCGATATTTGACAAAAGTATTTTCCCCAAGGAAGTCGTCGTGATTTCCTCGTGTTACTATCCCCAGTAGAGCCCTCCTCAAGGTCGTTTGTGGGTTGGGACCAACAGAGGTAGCTACTGTAGGGGTAGGCAGAGAAACAGTATTCAGACAATCTTCCCGTATGAAGCAGGCGGATGGAGTTTCCTGTAATCAGGCAGATGACTTTTCCCGTATGAAGCGGGCGGATGGAGTTTCTTGTAATCAGGCAGATGATTTTTCCCGTATGAAGCGGGCGGATGGAGTTTCCTGTAATCAGGCAGATGACTTTTCCTGTATGAAATGGACGGGTGGGGTTTCTTGTGTATATGCAGATGATTTGCCTGTAGGGATCGGCAGAGGAGTCCCTTGTGACGGAAATGTTTCCTCAGCGAAGTCGTCGGGATTTTTCTGTGGTAACAGAATGTAGCGTCCTAACGTGGACAAAGTTCTATTCCTGCGATGATAGAATATTTTTTTGGGCTGATGAAAATAATCCCCATCACGGTCGCTAATTGATCAGTTTGTTGCCATAACAACCGGATTCAGTCAGCAGATGTTGTTTTCCAAGCAGTTTGTGCAGTTTATTTCTGCGGTTGGCAAATTTCCGGGTTCTTGGTATTCAACCGTCTCGTACCTCGATTGTTTGAAGGTCGTTATCTCTTCACCCAGTTGGGTCCAAGCCGTTTGAATAGGGGCAGCTGTTGCACCCTAAAATTTGCTCAACCTATTTCACCTGATTTATGTTTTAATTGCATTGTCATTTGCATAGTAAATCATGTACATAATCTAGTCATTTGCATAGCATAGCATAGAAAGGCATCCAACAAGGGATCAAGTGCCATCCTTATCTAAAGAAGCACATCAAGGGTTTTTATTCAAGCTTAAGACCATCCAAGTCATCAAGAAATGTTTGAAGCTTTGAGAAGTTTGAGGGTCAACCAGTGGACTTCTCTCCTAATTTGAGGTGTATTGAGGGTCATCAATGGAGGTATGAGCTATGAATTGAGGGTATGGAATGTGTACAAAGCTTATGAAATGCCTAGAGGGTCTATTGAAGATGATACAAGTCATTGATTCAAGTACAAAAGCCACAGTTGAAGTGCAGTCAACTAGGGTTTCATCTGGGTCAACCCTAGGTCAACCTTAGGTCAACTGAGTGATTGAAGAGCATCAAGGCTTAATTGGAGGTTGTGGGATTCATGAATTGATATGTTTATACATGTATGATGTTTTGCCAAGGATAAATCAAAGAGAATCAAGAGTAGGAGGAGTTGCCAAATTAGGGTTTCAGTGTAAAATCCCCTAATTTAGGCCTAACTTCCAAGCCAGATAAGTCAAAATTAAAGTTTCAAATGGATTCTTGGCCAACATGAAACTTGTAGAGCTTCTCAATAGCTTTAATTTGAGTACTATAAGTCTTCAAGGAGATTTTTGGAACTCAAGTTATGGTTCTTGCAAGTTATGGGTCATCAGAGGACACTGAAATTTATCTGTGAAGGTCACTTGACTTCCAAGAAACTTTTGCCCATCAAGGAGTTTTCAAATGGATCCTTGGCCAACATAAGAATTGTAGGGCTTGACCTTAGCTTTAATTTGAGTACTAGAAGTCTTTAAGGAGATTTTTAGAACTCAAGTTATGGTCTTGGCAATCCAGGGGTATTTTGGGAAAGTTGAATTATAGGTCATTTTCCAACATAGGTCAAAATCTCTATCTTCCACTCCTCAAATGAAAAAAGGTTCAACATGAGATGTGCTTAAAATGATGTTTTTGGGCTAGGTAAGAAGTCATGAGAGCTTGGAATGGCTTGTATCACAAAAGTGCAAAAATGGCCTAAAATAAGGATGGATTTTAAATGAACCAAAGAGGAAAATTGAGCTTTTTGAGCCATGGGTCCAAACCAAGCCATATGACATACCAAATTGATTGGAAAACACATTTTTAAAACAATGACATTTCCACATTTTTGATTTGAGGGATAATTCCATGACCTCCTTTGTAAAGTGGTTACTTATATTATAGGTCACATATGCAAAACCACTTTTTAGAGCATGACCAAGGCCTTAACCCTTGCTAATCCCTTCAATATGTCATCTAAGGAGAAATTGGATCAGAATGAGGTGCAAATACAAGCTTAGAACTCAGCTTCCATGTATGAACTTCTCATGACATTTTCAAATGCAAGAGATATTGAACTTCTCATTGGATCAATCCAGAAGTTTCTAGATCATTCATACACCTTCTATATAAGTATTAGAAGAGGTTCAAGGTATTGGTTGGGGCAGATTGAGATAGATTGGAGATATTGAGTTTTGAGATTTCATCTTGCAAATCCAAATCGGTTACACAAATTGGAGAGGTTTCAATCCATTCTTTTGCACTCAGAAGCTCTACTTTGAGTTGGAGATTGATTCCAGATAGATTGCTGATCAAGATTGTGGAAGAATCGTGAGATAGCACTTTGAACTCATCTCTTGCAAGTCAAAATCGAATTTGGCAATTCAAGAAGATTCAACCCTAATTGATGCATACAGAAGCTTGGTAATTGATCATAGAAGGTATCTGGAAGATCTTGGAGCTTGATTTGAAGATTTGCTTGCTCTGTTCATCCAAGATTTGCAGGTATGTAAAGTTCATTCTATGGCTCGATTCATGTGGATTCCTTAGGTTTTAGATGGTGATATTCATTGTAGAACATGGCTAGGTGGATTCTGGTAACAATTGGCACGATTTAGAGACAAAATTAGGTTGAACACCATTTCTGTTCAGGGATATATCTTGATGATTCTTGAGGTTTAAACCTAGTTAGATAGTGGATTTTACTCAGGGTGAAGTGGTGATGAATCTAGGCTATTCAATTTTGAGTTTGGTGATAATTTTTGTTTGAGCAATTTCTGAACATGCATTCCTGTTTTGAGAAGGAGAAGGTTTCAACACAATTGTAGGATACGGTTGAGTTCCTTGTGGAAAAACAATTTGAATGATGTATTTAGGTTAGGGTTTTGGTGAGGATTAAGAAAGTTGAGGTTTGGAGAAGATGATGGTGGAGCTATGTTCGTCCATGGTGTTTTTCCCTCCCAACATTCAAAAGGTTGAAGAAGGTATGGTAACCCTAGGATCATAAGAGGACTTTTGACCAAATAATTAACCGACGGCCAGGATTGATGGAAGGATTATGAAGGATTCTGAGAGGAGGGTGAAACGCACCGTTTCACTTAATGAATTGTAGTGGGCTTAAGTCATTCGTTACTAACCACACCCCAGCTTGGAGGCCCAATGGAAAACACACAGGATTTAGTTGTTATTCATACCGAGAATTTTCTATTTTCTTGCTATTTATCAATTAATTTCTGAACTGATGATGGGCCTAGTACGCACTTCCTAATCACACCCCCCTATGGGCCCATCTCTGATATTGAACTGACATCAATTGCTATTTGACACGCCTGTTTGTCAATTTTCTTTAATTTCTTTTATTTTCATGGTTTTGACATAGTTAATAAAAAAATTCATAACTAATGGAAAAATAAACATTTTTGGATGGGAATTTTTTCCCTGTTTTCCTTAAGATCTCTAGGATTTAATAAAACAATAAAAACATTAATTCAATAATTTTTCATTTTATGGCATATTTTACATTTTTATTGCTTTTATTTTGCATTTATTTGATACTCCCACTTTCTGATTTTTGTATGAGCATTTCATTTTGAGTTTTAAGGTGATTCTTTTTGCTCTAGTTAGAGTAGAGACACATGCTCCCTTAGTGAGTTTTCTAATTTTTTTCATGATGAAATTTAGGTTAGTTTTGAATAATGAACTTTAGGGTGCTAGGATTAGGGTTTTACAAGACTTTGGTGTAGTTTAGGGCATAGTTTGGAGACTTAGGGTTTGATTTAGGCCTTGGGGTTTATGTGGGGTATAGGGTATATAGCTAGGTTCCATTAGAGATTAATCTAGGATTTTAGGATGAGTATTACTATTTTATTTAATTTTTTCAACTTGTATGATGTTTGTGTGGTTCCCCCTTGGGCATTTGGCTTGTTTGCTTGGTTTGGGCTATTCTAATTGGGCTTGGGGCTTAAGTTTTGCTTATTGGAGCTCATGAAGACATTGAAGATGATTGGAGACAAAGGATGGAGCTTGGAGCATGAAGATTCTTATCCTTGAAGGTTGCTTTTGAAGACTTAAGAGATAGGAGATATAGGGAGAGCTTTAGATTAGACTGATTTCTTCTTTCAAACACAGAGAGCTTCTTGTGCCTCTATTCTATCCCATGACACAAGGTCCCCCAAAGAAGTTCCATCTCTCCTTAGGAGGGATGTAGAGCATGCTTTGGTTGGGTAGAACCTTGAGGATATCTTTCACTTGTTATGTTAAGATCTTAGTGATTTCCTTGGGTTGTCACTAAGCCTCTTAACATCTTAACTTCATCTATTAGTTGATTCTTTTCTGGGGGGTTTGCATTGAAGATGGGGACCTATTGAGGGTAAAGTTCATTGAAGATTGGTGAAGAGGAGGCTTGTGCCTGTCAAAGAGAGTTATTTGTTGAAGTTAGAGTCCTGCTGCTGTTTGAAGCTGTTTATTTGTCGGGGTTCAGTGCTTGCCAGAGCTTGGAGATTTGTGGAGACAGGAGCTTATCTAAAGCTTGGGTATCATTGAAGAGTGAAGATGGGATCTTGCTGGAAGTTGTTACTGTCAACCTTTTTTGCTGTTAATCAACTGTAGCTGTTAGAGCTGTTGCTGTTTGAGCTGTAGCTGTAGGAGCTGATGTTGCTGTCAGAGCTGGTGTTGGGTTTTATTTTTTTCCTGTATTGATTGTTGGCTTGTTCAGCTTGCCCCTTAGGTTTGAAGTGAAGTTGTTTCCCTTTGCCTATTGTTTTCCCAAGTTCGAGGTTGAGTGGGACTCCCTTTCCTCGCTTGTATTGCTGCATCTCATGCATTTTACTGTTTGCTGTATATATCTATTTCTTTTGCTGTTTATCCTCTAGGATCTCTGATTTCCTCTGTGTAGGAGGAAATTATGACAGACATTAGGTGTTAACCCATGCATGATCACATTAGGGTAGTTTTGCTTCCCCTTTTTTAACCCTAGGTTTTTAGAGTGTCGTTTCTCTTCTCATCTCGAAACAATCAAAAACACAATAATCTTTCAAACATCAATAAAAAACAGTTCTTGCATAAAAGACTGGAAACCAATCAAAACGTCATTTTTGTCCGCTTGGACCCGTAATCAGGAGAAAACCTTTTTCAGAAGGATAAAAGATAAGCAGACAGACTTGTTTCGTACGTGGCCCGAACTACGTTTGCTCTGATATTTCATGCTGTATGAAAGTACGTAGGCATAGGATGCCGTATCCTAGCGAGCAACCTTCCCCTCCTTTCCCGTAGGTAGGCGAACTACGTTGACTCTGATTTCTCGTTCCAGACGGGAATACGTAGGCATAAAGTGTGATACTTTGCCGAGTCATTTTCTTTTCTTTTAACCTCAGACCTGTAGAGTAGATACAATAACACACCCTTAGCTAGAAAACAAGCGTGGATCCCGTCGAGTACGACGGACGCGAGGGGTGCTAATACCTTCCCCTTGTGTAACTGACTCCCGAGTCCAGGATTTGGTTACGACAACCATTCCTTTCCCGTCTTTGCGTTAGGTTTACTTCGAGCGTTTCATTTCCCTCGTTTGGGATAAATAACGCACGGTGGCGACTCTTCTGTCATAGCCGGCGCCAATCTTCGCAGTAGCAACACCGAGGACGAAACTTTTCTCCAATTTGATGAAAATATTAAGTAACAAATCTTTGTCGTTCATTTATAAAGTAGTAATGGTCAAAATATTGTCAACTCGTCAATCCATATGAAACATCAGTGATCAGTGTGAAATCATCATCAACCAAATAGAACGTGAATCCCACATTGATCTGTATTAGATGTAAAGTGCTGATATGCAAACTTAACATAACGAAAATAGTGATAATGAAAGCAAGTGCATGAAATACAACACCATTCTCTGGTTGGACCGCAAAAGCATAAAAATATTTTAAGGTTGATTCCTTAATGCAATCTATTCTCTTATAATTACTTTTAAAAAATGTTTAACGTTAGTAAGGAAAGTATGGATGTAACTTAGCAATGTTAGTTGTTGTTGTTGTGTCAAGTAAAATGTTTAATATTGTTGTTTAAATTTGATGTTTAATGATTCTGTTGATTTTTTTATAATTTTTTAATTGTTGTTGTTGTTGTTGTTCACATTTCATGTTTAACAATTCTATTGATCGTGTTGTTGTTGTTGTTAAAATTTAATGTTAGCGATTCAATTGATTTTGTTGTTATTGATGTTGTTGTTGATGTTGTTGACGATGACGATAATGATGATGGGGGGGAGAAAAATTTAAAATTTGTCATCAAATTTGATGCTTTGTAGATTCAAACGAAAAAATACGTTAAAACAAAAATTATATAAACAGGTATTTCACCTGAGATATTAATTTCAATTGACAAGAAAAGTGATGTGCTTTTCTGTTTTGACAAACCAAAAAATGTTGTTGTTGAGAATAAAATTCATTACCAGTTTCACTTTTTCCATCGGTTGGTAGTTCACTCGAGATAAAAAGTGGCGCATATTTCAATGAAACACTTATTTACCTCGCCCTAAAAACCGAGGTAAAATCCATTTTGTAACCGAGATAAAATAATTTATTCATAGCAATGATCTTAGATATTCTTTGTAAAATATGAAGAATATAACTTCTTAAAGCTTAATTAATAAAGCTCTATATAGTCATGAAAGACTTGATAATTCACCGATGGAAGTACATTAGTAATTTCTTGAATATATTTAATATGATGAACTGCAACTCACCAAGTACTGTTGTGTAAGAAAATTCAAAATTAAGAAAATATCAAGTTTACAAAGTTGCTGATAGCATTTTATACAAGAAAATGGTGAGGTTCTTGAAACGTACTTGCAATTTCAGACCTGATACATGTCATTTGGCTAACCACTAAATATTTTATGGGCACAATATACAACACCATAATATTTCTTAAACCTAATGGTTTAAGAGAAAATCTATCTAATTTTTGTGACTCGAATTGACATGGAGAAAAATGGAAAAAACAAGCAAAATGGAATGTGTGTTTAATTTGATCAAGTTTTCTATTTTATGTTGATCTAAGAAGAAAATAATGATGACTCTATTTATTTATTTTTGAAGTTAATTATATCTCAACTAGCAATACAATTTGTCAAGGAATGTGGTTGTAATCTCTATTGATTGAGATGAAGATTACTGTGAGATGTTGGATCGAACTCTAGTATGGTCGAAGGATAGCTTCTAGTTCGACAGGTATTAAGCATGAGGTCAAAGTTTATTCGCATGCTGCTGTCGAAGATAATGCGTGTTGTAGTCGAAGTTTATTCTAACATGCATTAGTCAATATTGCTAGGTTGTTAGCACATTGGATTGGGCCTTGCTTGTACCCTAAGTTAGCTTGTAATGGATAATTGTTAAAAAACCCATTAGGTTAGTGTGTTATTTTTCTTATAAATAGGATGCTAGTTTCTCAATCTTGGCATAAGGAAAAGTAGGAAGATAAAATCCTAATTTCAAGAGAGAGAGAGAGAGAGAGAGAGAGAGAGAGAGAGAGAGAGAGAGAGAGAGAGAGAGAGAGAGAGAGAGAGAGAGAGAGAGAGAGAGAGAGAGAGAGAGAGAGAGAGATGTTATTTGTTATTCTTGTATACATGTAATCTTGTTCTAAGAGAAAGGAAAGAATAGCAGTTTAATAACTAATCCTTGTTGTTTTACCTTATTATCTTTGTTAACCCTAACCCTTGTGTGTTTCTTGATCATTAAGAAACCGTTTATACTTTGTTTAAAGGTATATGATTCACAAAAAATTGGTGCGGTGAGCATGGAGAAGATTCATTCAACAAAGTATGAGATCGAAAAGTTCACCGGAGTGAACGACTTTGGTCTGTGGCGCTTGAAGATGAAAGCCCTACTAGTTCAGCAGGGTTGTTTGGAAGCGTTGAAGGGAGAGGCAGCCATGGACTTTGCATTAACGACAAAAGAAAAGACGGTCATGATTGAGAAAGCCCACAATGCAATATTGTTGAGCCTTGGTGATAAGGTTCTTCGACAGGTATCAAAGGAGACTACATGATCGGGATTATGGGTGAAACTTGAAAGTTTGTACATGACATCGACTCTACCTGAAGCAAGCTTTATATTCATTCAAGATGAGTGAAGACAAAGTGTTGGCTGAGAAGTTGGATATATTCAACAAGCTGATTCTTGATCTTGAAAATATTGATGTGAAGATCGATGATGAAGATCAAGCACTGTTGCTGCTGTGTGATTTACCCAGAACTCATGCTCACTTCAAAGAAACTCTCTTGTATGGAAGGGAGTCCTTGACATTTGAAGAATTTCAATCAGCCTTGTATTCTAAGGACTTGAAAGAACGAAAAGAGCATAAACCTTCGACGGTGGGCGAAGGTCTGGCCGTTAAGGGAAAATTCTTGCGAAAGGATGGTAAGTTCGACAAGAAGAAAGGTAAAAGTCAACAGAAATATTATAGTGGCGAAACATCCGGTATTCGATGTTATCAATGTAAGAATGAGGGTCGCATAAGAAAGGTGTGCCCTGAACGCCTGAAAGATCATGGAGGTAATGTCAACACAACCATTGTTCAAGATGACTTCGACTCGTCTGATGTTCTTGGGGTTTCAAGTGGCGACTCGAGAAAAAACTGGATTATGGATTCAGGTTGCACTTGGCACATGACTCCAAATAGAGAATTGTTTGAGGAGCTATGTGATCAAGATGGTGGATCTGTGCTGCTGGGAAATAACAAATCTTGCAAAATTGCAGATATTGGATCTGTGAGATTCAAGCTCCGTGATGAGTCAATAAGGTTATTGACTGAAATTAGGTTTGTACCTTACTTTAAGAGAAATTTGATTTCTCTTTGTGAATTCGACAGAAAGAGATACGTTTTTCAAGGAGAGAAAAGTATCCTAAGAGTTATAAAGGGGTCGAAGGAAGTCTTGAGAGGCGTGAAGAAACAAGGCTTATATACCCTTGAGGTTGAGGTTTTAAGTGGTTAGACAAATTTTATATCCATGAAACCTATTTTTAAGATAGAATTATGGCACATGAGATTGAGCCATGTCAGCGAAAGAGGTTTGGTCGAATTAGGGAAGTAGAACCTGCTAAGAGGTGACAAAGTCGAAAAGTTGGAGTTTTGTGAATCGTGTGTATTTGGTAAATCCTGTAGGGCGAAGTTTGAAAAAGGCAAGCAAAGAACACATGGATCCCTGTATTACATTCATGCTGATCTTTGCGGGCCTGCAAGGAATCCTTCACACTCAGGTGCAAGGTATTTTCTATCTATCATTGATGACTATTCCAGAAAGCTACGGGTATTCATTCAGAAGACGAAGGATAAAACTTTTGATAATTTCAAAGTTGAAAGATTCTGGTCGAAACTCAAATTGGAATAAAGGTTAAGAGGTTGAGAACCGACAATGGCCTTGAACTCTGCAACAAAGTGTTCGACAGTTACTGTGTTGAGTCTAGGATTGCAAGGCATAAGACTATAGTAGGTACTCCTTGTTGCACCCCAAATTTTGACCCCTTAGATCCTCATCATCATTTTAGGATCATATTCATTTGATTGACTAACCTTAACCCATTGCAAGTCTATCTTTGTCAAGATGCAGATGAATTAGGGTTCCATACCGTCAAAATCAAGGCTTCGATGGTTTGATCAATCAATGTTTTGGGTTGATTCAACTATAAAAAAGATCAAGTATACTACATTGGGTCAAGTATGAATTCAACTTGAGGTGGTCACCCGGGAATTGAGAACAGTGCAGTTCAAGATACCCGATTAGGGTTTTCGATCAGGAAAAGTCAACTGTAGTTTGAATTTTGATTTAAAAGGTGTTTCAATGATGGGATCAAGGTCCATTAAGTTCCTATGTCTTACTGAAGTCTATCCAAAGAGTTTCAAGTCCTCAGAATACCCGGATCACCAACAGTCGACTCGGTAGTCACCGATTGATCGAACGGTTGACAAAAAAGTCAACTCTTCAACAACAAGGAGTTTGACTTCAAGATGTGAATCAAAAATGTTCCTTATGTCATATTACACCTTCCCATAAAATTTCATGACCATTGGATCAAGGGTTAAGAAGTAATTGCAAAAATCGGGAATTAGGGTTTCGAAAGGGGCAAGACCATAACTCCTCAACCACACATCCAAATGAAGTGGTTCAAAGCTCATTGAAAAGCTCTTGACAAATACTACAAAAGCCTCAAAGCGGTCCATGATAAAAAATGCATAGATTTGGAGTTATGACAAAATTCATTTCAAGAAGGGAAATAACTTAGAAAAATTCTAAGTTATTTAGCCTTTTTAAGTGATTTTTTCAGCAACTTGGAAGGGTTTTTCAACCTAGTTCCATCTAGAATTTGGAAATCTAAAAAGCATGAAAGTTATAGAGCTGCTTGAGGGATTTCTAAATTGTTGTAGAACTCCTCAATAGCATGTGTGAGCAGAAAGTTATGAACCATGGAAGTTAGGGCTGCCAACACTTGAAACCACTATGTCAATACTTCTCAAAATTCAGATTTCCATAACTTGAGCTATCCTTGACCCTCGGATCATGATCCAATCTGATAATTAGATGTGTGGATGAATGAAAATGCAGAGAAGTGAGAGATGTGAAGAGAGAGAGGCAAGTTGCAAGCATTTTGTAATAAAATAATCAAATGTGTAAGAGGAAAGAGAAACATTTCCTCCAAGGACTATTGCAGCTGCTCACTCTACACCCTAAGCTCACCTCAGTCACTTCATGTCCACCATTCCACTTGATTTTCTGACCTTCCTTGAGCCATGGAACTGATATGAAGAGATCTTGGCAAGATTCACTTCAAAACTTCATAAACTCCCTCCAAAAGTGGTAAAATCCAAATTTGCCCTCACCCTTGCTTTCACTATAAATAGAGGCACTCTCATTGATGTTGAACAGACCAGAGCACTCTTAAAAACCAAGAGAAACAATAGCTCTCAACTCTCTTTCATTTCCTCAAAAACCTCATTTTTCAAAAACTTCCATTTTCACTAAAAAGCTGTCTTGAGCAAAACTCTGCTCAAACTCAGTTCTACTATTTCCAAGCCACTCTAAACCATCTACACAATCCATAAACATTGTGTAGAAGGTGTCCATACACTCAAACCACCCAAAACCATCATTTTCCTAAAAGTCAACCTTCACACCTTAGTATATTGACTTTCTTGCACTTTGGAAGCCAAATTCTTACTTGAGGCATTTCCCACCATTCCAACACTCCCAACACCTCATATATATCATACCTCAACTGTCCAAAATCTAAAAAACCAGCTGGGAGGTACACAACTCCAACTTCCTTGAAAGATAGCTTGTTACTTCAAGAGGAAGAAAGCTCTAAATCCTTGCCAAAGAAGAAGATCTCTGGGTTTCTCAACTTGTTAGCTTGCTCAAGACTTGTCTACAAGGGGTATGTGATGCTCAACCACTTTTTTATTCATTCATTATCATGTTTACAACTTTGAAGTTGCTTGTTGTGGAAACCTTAAATCTCAAACCTGGGGGCGGGTAGTTCTCAATTAACTTGAAGATATATGCATACAAGACACTTTAAAAGTGGTGCATTCAGGTTTTCCTTCGTACACAACAAGAAAGTGTCGAAGATGCTTTTCAGCATAAAAGACGATGATGGTTCACCATAGCCATTAAACTAGGTGGTCACCTCCTTTCTCAAAAGAAAAAAGGGAAAAGTGAAAAAAGAAAAAAAAACCCGCTAAGTCAAAACCTATGAAGGAGACTTAGGTAAAAATGGGGCATCCTGTTGACTGTATATTCGAACAAAACAGTTCAGACAAAAGTCAGGGATAACAAAAGAGGGGAATGCTGTAAGAGTTATCACTCTTAAAAATCCTCAAATAGCAAAAGTTATCAAATGATGTAAGGGAGTCGTGACTACCCTAGGTTTGTAAGCCATTACCAACTATCATCAGTTCAATTCTTAAGTCTGTAAGAACCTGAATGTAGTTTGGGTTAACTGAGCGTAGGATTGGAGTTCATCATGGAGAGTGGGTAGGACAAATAAATTTAGGCCTTTATCCTTTGTTTCATGAACCATGAACCAAGCCACGTTACAACCCTTAAAAGACCTAATTGAGGTAAGGTTGTTTTGAAAGCGTATTACAGCAAGTTTAGATAACCTGAATCCTAATGATCTTTGATGTTTGTGTGTGTTAATCACTTTATCCATCATTTGTAAAATGATTGGATCACTTTCACTTTGATCACTTGATCACTCCGCTGTGTGTGTTTCATCAAAAATTGTTTTCAAAAGATTGCATGAGTTTTACATTGAAAATTTCCAATTTTTAATGAACAACAGTGCGTGCAAAACAATCCAATACCAAAGGAATCCCAACAAGCGTTGTCAGCTAGGGAGTTTAACTTGATAAAGGAAGCTCAGCCCGGGGCAACCAATTTGAAGTATTTGTTAATCATTTGTCATAATGTTCAGCTAATTAGAGCCGACCAGGTCAAAATCAGAAGAAGCTCCCGATGAACAGCTTAGTCTGGGGCAAATCTTTTGCAGTTGCCAGCTAGCAGGGGCAAGTTTGTTCCTTAGTTGTTACTTCCAAAGCCTGAAGACTTTGTTGTGCAAGCACCGTTAAACTGGGGCAATCACGTCGAGATTTGTAAATCTCTCTCTATAAGAGTTTGAAGACATTGAAGCATCTTTATGCTAGTTCTCTCGATGGTTTCTTCCCACAGACTATGTAATCTGGGGCAGAAAGGTTAAAGACTGTTTGTCGCAAGAGTCGTTGCTCACTGAAAGAGGATTGTTATACTATCAATGGGGCAGAAAGATTTTGGTCTCATGATACCCTTTTAAAGCTCTCCGATTAAGTTGTTACTTCGGTTGATCTTGGAACTTCCCTTAGTGATTTTCCTTCAAACAAAGAATTCAAACTCATGATGGCAATCCAAGTGAAGTCGTGATGTTGTGTCCTAAAGAAGATTACTCTCTCCCAAAGAAGGTGGTAACCTTAAAGTGGATTTGTTGTTCTTCATGATCATCCCTTTGTTGTCCAATATTGGTAAAGTTTGGTTGGGTCTCCGTGTCGAGATGCTTATTTCATCTCCTACTTTGTTTTGTCTGTTTTGTCAGCATAAACATAAGTGTGGCATAAAGCATATGCATAGCATCCGTGCATTTTTTCTATCTTTGGTTGTTACCTGTTCCTGTTTCACTTTGGTTCCCCCTCTCAGTGATTGGGTATGTTGTCTCTCTCTAATAGAGTTGTCAGCCCTTAAGCATAAAACGTCCATCCTTTATCAATTCCGCACAGAGTTTAATCCTTGTGGATGATGGTTGCTTCAGTTATCTTTTTCCATGACTGGATAAGGTGAGTCACCATTTGAGTTCATTTCTCAATGGTCGGAGTACTGTTGGATAGTTTCTTTCTAGCTATATTCTAGATTGAACTTCGGTCCTTGTCGGTCGCCGAACCTACCCGGACGTGCATTTATTTTGCACTATCTATCAAGAAGAACACCTTACATTGCAATGCAGATAAGTGGCAATCTCTGTAGAGAAGCTTATTCGTCTTCAGCGATAAATGGCAGTCTCTTCGGAGAATTTTAATCGTCCTCAGCAGGTGAGTGGCAGTCTCTTGGGAGAAGCCTAACCTTCATCAACGATAAATGGCAATCTCTTAGGAGAAGTTTAATCGTCATCAGCAATTAGTGACAATCTCTGTAGAGAAGCTTATTCGTCTTCAACAATAAGTGGCAGTCTCATTTGAGAAGCTTATATTAAGGACGTTAACGCACAGTTGTGACCAGCATTGTTTGAAAATCTAGTGGATACTGGTATAAGTAATTTGGTGGTGACCCATCATATTTCAATTAAGGCCCGTTGGTAATTGACATTATGAGAATCCATGGACAACAAATACTAAAAATTTGGTTGTGTACCTTTGGAGATAGATGTTTGTTGCCATCCCAAGCTCAGGTTGTGTACCTTTGGAGATGTGTTGTTTGATCCCAAGCACAGGTTTTGTACCTTTGGAAGATTGTTTATTGTCATCCCAAGCACATGTTGTGTACCTTTGGAGATGTATACTTTGAATCCCGAGTTCAGAAATTCCCAGAGACTAAAGTGGTTGCATTTGCATGAAGTGTTCTATATCCTAATGTTTTGAGGATATTAGTTTTTGATCCTAAGGTTTTGAGGGTCTTCGTCCAATCCTAATGTGTTGAGGGTGGTGTCTCTTCTATATCCTAATGTATTGAGGATGTTCAGCTTTCGTTCCTAATGTTTTGAGAGCCTGGGTACAATCCTAACGTGTTGAGGGTTGTGTCTCTACTGTATCCTAACGCTTTGAGGATTTTAGCTTTTGTTCCTAAAGTATTAAGGGATATATTTATGCTTCCTGTTTGCAGACCTGGTCGTCACCAAACTCTTTGAAAATCCAGTTCTTTCTAAATCCAATGGTTACTGGCATTGCTCGAAAATTAATTGTTATTAGTCTGTTGTTATCAATTCCCCCAGTTGAAGTCCTGTGTTTTATCAATATTGTTTGGAAATTCCCAAATGAAATTGGAACTTCGAATTGGTTGTCACCATATCCCCGGGAAGTCTAGTGGTATTTAGCACTTTTTAGAAACCGAACTTTGGATTGATCATCACCATCCTCCCCAGTAAGTATAGTTGAGGCTAACACCACTTGAAATTGTTTGTTGTTCTGGTCGTCACCGGTTTCTCCATTTGAAGCTTTTCCCAGTCGGGTCTCGGATAACTAGTGGATACTAGCTTCCCCAACGTGTCCGGTCTTGTTTCTAACCTTTTCCTGAAGATCCCGTTTGAACTCTTTGTTATAGGAAATTTCTCACCTGGTTATCCCCAGTGAGGTTCGTGTCTTCGTTCCGTCATTTCCCGGGTGAAGTTTTGCTTCCCCAGTGGATTTGTTCCCCAGCAAAGTTTTCCCCAGTGGGTTTCTCCCCCAGTGTGGTTTACGCTTCCTTTCTTTCGTTTCCCCAATGAAGAATTGTCATCTTCCACGGTGGGCTTCCTCATCTGGTTATCCCCAGCGAGGTTCGTATCTCCTTTCCCCAATGAAGATGTGTCTTCCCTGGTGGAATTTGTGTCCCCTGTGTGAAGGATTTCCTTGAACAAGCATCTTTAGTCATGTTTGAACTATCTTGCTTACTTCGCTTGGAATCTTTCCCCAGTGTGTTGGGTCCCCGTGTGTCTGTATCTGTCTTGCATTCAAGCATCATAAAGCATCATTTAGATTTATGGCATATTCACAATTGTCCTTTTGCATACAATCGGATCTAAGGGACAAAATTTCTGGTTTGCTATATTTAAATACCTTTCACTGCGATTCTATGAGGATTGTCATCTCTCATTACCATCTAGTGAAGATATTTAAATAGGGGCATCTGTTGCACCCCAAATTTTGACCCCTTATATCCTCATCATCATTTTAGGATCATATTCATTTGATTAACTAACCTTAACCCATTGCAAGTCTATCTTTGTCAAGATGCAGATAAATCAGGGTTTCATACCGTCAAAATCAAGGCTTCATTGGTTTGATCAATCAATGTTTTGGGTTGATTCAACTATAAAAAAGATCAAGTATACTACATTGGGTCAAGTATGAATTCAATTTGAGGTGGTCACCCAGGAATTGAGAACAGTGCAGTTCAAGATACCCGATCAGGGTTTTCGATCAGGAAAAGTCAACTATAGTTTGACTTTTGATTTAAAAGGTGTTTTAATGATAGGATCAAGGTCCATTAAGTTCCTATGTCTTAGTAAAGTCTATCCAAAGAGTTTCAAGTCCTCAGAATACCCGGATCACCAACAGTCGACTCGGTAGTCACCGATTGATCGAACGGTTGACCGAAAAGTCAACTATTCAACAACAAGGAATTTGAATTCAAGATGTGGTTCAAAAATGTTCCTTATGTCATATTACACCTTCCCATAAAATTTCATGACCATTGGATCAAGGGTTAAGAAGTAATTGCAAAAATCGGGAATTAGGGTTTCGAAAGGGGCAAGACCATAACTCCTCAACCACACATCTAAATGAAGTGGTTAAAAGCTCATTGGAAAGCTCTTGACAAATCCTACAAAAGCCTCAAAGAGGTCCATGATCAAAAAATGCATAGATTTGGAGTTATGACAAAATTCATTTCAAGAAGGGAAATAACTTAGAAAAATTCTAAGTTATTTAGCCTTTTTAAGTGATTTTTTCAGCAACTTGGAAGGGTTTTTCAACCTAGTTCCATCTAGAATTTGGAAATCTCAAAAACATGAAAGTTATAGAGCTACTTGAGGGCTTTCTAAATTGTGGTAGAACTCCTCAATAGCATGTGTGAGCAGAAAGGTATGAACCATGGAAGTTAGGGCTGCCAACACTTGAAACCACTATGTCAATACTTCTCAAAATTCAAATTTCCACAACTTGAGCTATCCTTGACCCTCGGATCATGATCCAATCTGATAATTAGATGTGTGGATGAATGAAAATGCAGAGAAGTGAGATATGTGAAGAGAGAGAGGCAAGTTGCCAGCATTTTGTAATAAAATAATCAAATGTGTAAGAGGAAAGAGAAACTTTTCCTCCAAGGACTGTTGCAGCTGCTCACTCTACACCCTAAGCTCACCTCAGTCACTTCATGTCCACCATTCCACTTGATTTTCTGACCATCCTTGAGCCATGGAACTGATATGAAGAGATCTTGGCAAGATTCACTTCAAAACTTCATAAACTCCCTCCAAAAGTGGTAAAATCCAAATCTGCCCTCACCCTTGCTTTCACTATAAATAGAGGCACTCTCATTGATGTTGAATAGACCAGAGCACTTTTAAAAACCAAGAGAAATAATAGCTCTTAACTCTCTTTCATTTCCTCAAAAACCTCATTTTTCAAAAACTTCCATTTTCACTAAAAAGCTGTCTTGAGCAAAACTCTGCTCAAACTCAGTTCTACCATTTCCAAGCCACTCAAAACCATCTACACAATCCATAAACATTATGTAGAAGGTGTCCATACACTCAAACCACCCAAAACCATCATTTTACTAAAAGTCAACCTTCACACCTTAGTATATTGACTTTCTTGCACTTTGAAAGCCAAATTCTTACTTGAGGCATTTCCCACCATTCCAACACTCCCAACACCTTGTGTATATCATACCTCAACTATCCAAACTCTAAAACACCAGTTGGGAGGTACACAACTCCAACTGTCTTGAAAGTTAGCTTGTTACTTCAAGAGGAAGAAAGCTCTAAATCCTTGCCAAAGAAGAAGATCTTTGGGTTTTTCAGCTTGTTAGCTTGCTCAAGACTTGTCTACAAAAGGTATGTGATGCTCAACCACTTTTTTATTCATTCATTATCATGTTTACAACTTTGAAGTTGCTTGTTGTGGAAATATAGTCTTTGTTGTCCCATATTAGTTCTTTGTCAAGAATTTAGGTTTTGTAGATGTGGTATTTGCTTTTGTTAAAGTATTTTTATCCATAAATGATGTATTAATGATGTGTTGTCAAGAATAAGCTTTGCATTTTATTCCAACTGTTTTTTAGAAACCTGTCCACAAAGGTAGTTTTGGAGGTTTTAACATGAATTGGTGAAGTACTGGTACAAATCTGTCATCTTTTGTTTGCTCAATATGTCTGAATAACTTGCTAGCGATTTCTTGAAGTCTCCCTGCCAATAGATCATGTGTGAATCTAGAGGGGATTTTATTTCACAGATATGATGCTTGCTTTAGTTGCCATACCAGTTTCATGCATATTGTGCCTGCCTATGTTGCATTACCTTGCTTAGCCATATGTTAACTTGATTTTAGTTTGCACACCATGATTGCTTGCTGAGTGGTAACTCATGATAATTTAATATGTATTTGCTGGTGATGTTGTTATGTCAAAAGCTACATTTGTGCAGTTTAACTTGCTCTTATGCCCATGGTAATTAGGTTTGTTGTCATAAGATTGTGACTTTTCACTTGAAATAGATAGTAAGTTGTTTTTTTAGACATTGTCATGTTGGAAGCCTACATCTAATGCTGCTAAAAAACTGTTTGTGATTTCAAGTCTGTCAAACTATGATGCTTGTATTGGGCTTATCTTAAAATGAACTGTGACATTGCTATGTCCCTAAACTTGTTTGCACCTGTCCTGTATTCTTCTTGCAACTTGATGCTCTGTCTTCATTTCCCTACTTGTTTAAAACCACATGGTATGCAGTTTACAATTTTATTCCAGCACAATTCCATTCAGCATAACAGCTTTACATTCCCATTTTGATTGCTATCACTGTGCCAGATTTTGATTTGAAGGGTTTGTGTCTATTTTTTGGGCATAAAACTAACTGTTGTTATACATGAGATGTGTGTGTGTCATTGGTTTAACATGAAACCTCACCATTTGAAACCACACCTGCTGCATCATCAATTTTCCAAACAGCTTTCTTGCATCTCATACAAGCATATAACAATTTCTGTTTTAAGTGCATTGTGCTTGAATTTTGAGCTTCATCCCATCTGTTACCATACATGAGATGTGTGTACATCATTGTTTGACCTGAAACTCATCTTTCTAATTTATGCTTGCTGCATCCCTAGTTGATTCCAAGACAATTTTGCTTTTTTTTACCATTAACATGTCAAGTTTCAATTTGGTTTACATAGGCCTGATTCCTCAACACAAACTCATCCATTTTCATATTTTTAAGGTGTGCATATTGTTGGTTTGATATATTCTTACATGTTTCTCCATTTTACTTCCAATTGCACTTTCACACCAAAATCTGCCATGAATGTGTCAAGATCTTTTCTGCTTGCAATGTGTTTGTTTTTCTGAGTTGAAGCTCCTCCATTGTCATATGTATGATGTGTATATACTTTGAATTAACATGAAACCCCCTACTTCCACTTGACCAGTTTATACCAAATTTTGCTGCCAAACTGTTTTGAGACCAGCTGCACACACTTCACTTTTTTTTGTTGAATTTTTTTAGGTCAGCTCATCTAGTATTAGACCTCTAATAGTATTTAGGATTTGTGTGTGCATGAATCAACATCTTTGTGTATGCCTTATTTCTCTGTCATGACAGTCGGCTACCATGTATGGTACAAATTGCAATTGGATAGCCATTTTCTTGTTATGTGCATTTCATGATCATCTTAAGTGCTAGACTCATTCACACTTATATTTGAGGCTTGTGTGTGATATCCTTTGAACCTCATTTTGTTCCAATCCAGTTTTGGTTTCAATATTGCAATTTTATGTGTTAAATGAACAGCTGACTTGTGAATTCCATTTCTATGATGTTTGTGGATAATTTTGCGGTGTAAACACATTTAATATCATGATTTAAGCTTGTGTGTGAGGCCATTTCCATCTGTTTATGCTTATCCCTGGATTTAGCCTCTAACTTGCATTTTTCTTCAAATTTCATTTTACCACACATGACAACTGTGTTTTTGTGATTGAGTTTGACATTGTGTTTGTTATATGTGTGTTCCTCATTGCATTTCAAGTATGTTGGTGGATGCCTCATGATGTTCTTGTTTTGATTGATCAAGTTTTGATGTATACATACATGTTGGCTTGTTGCTCTAGTTTTCCATTTGCTGTCAAATCTGCACCTTCCTTCTGCCAGAGTATTGTTTTTAGTTTGTAAACTTTGAGAACATCATCATTAACATGATTAGAATTGTTAGGCCATGTGTGCATGATCACATCTTCCATATGTTATGACATCCTGCTTGATTTTTCATGTTATCTTTGCAATTCATATACCATTTCCTATTCTATTGAGTTGTGTTTGAGCCCTAAGTGTTTGGTACCTCTGTTATGATGTATATGACTTATGTGCAATGCCCTTTGATGTATATGAACTCAGATTTGATGTGTTTTTTTCAAAATGCAACTCACTTGATCATCTTGCATCTTCCATCGTGTTTTTTGTTAGAGACATTATTTCAAAATTTTATGGACACCATCTTAATCCTTGTTAAAAAACAGTCAGGTTTGACTAAAATTTCACAAAAAATGATTGAGTTTTGATCATGTTTGAATCCTTCACGTTTTTGGTTTGAATGGCTTGCATTTTGCCCAGATTATCCACCATACTTAGCCTTATGTATTTATGGGGGTGGCTTTATACTTGGATGTATAGCCACCCCAGTGGTAATCAACTTGCGCGCATATTACCTTTCACTTGCCAATCCTGAGTTCGATCCTTGGGATCAACTCTTTTTGGCATTTTATTTTCATTTGACAAGTCTAATGATTTTCTTCTTCTCCTGCCATTTCCTCATGCACACGCGCCTTGTGTCTTGGTGGATGTTTGTTGTGTTGGTAAACACAAGGGCATGTGTTCAATCCCCACCCATTCCACATTTTTGTGTGTTTGTTTATTTTATTGTCATAAAATCGATCAAACTTCAAATATTCATAACTTATTCATCGTTCATTATTTTCAACCCGTTCTTTTTGCAACTTTTTCATTGTGATGTCTAGTTGTATTAAATGGATTGTAATCTCATAGTTGCTTGTTTTTACAATGCTTTTTGCCTGCTTGTTAGTAGATTCATCCTTAGGTCATTACCTTACGTCTCGATTAAAATTCCCTTCATACCATGCTTATTTTATCTTGTGAGATTTATTGATATTGGATTTCTTTATGTTTGTTAACATGTTGAGATTCCATTTCTTGTCGGTTGATACCATGAATTGTTGTTTTATTCCTAAAGTCTTGAATTTAACCGTTGTGATTAGTCCTTGCGTATTTGATTGTCATTAATGCCTAAATGTTGTTACATTTGATACACTTTGAATTTATAACATGATCATTTTTAAGTTGTGACTTATTTGTATAACTGTTGTTTTCATATTTACAAATATGTCTCTGAGGTTTGTTACCTTCATCTTTGTTAAGATATGTGACTCTTGGTTATAACCATTAGTATTATTTGATCATTGCTTATTATAATATGCATGCTTGCTTGGTTGTAACCATATTCCTTATTCTTCTCACTTATATGTTGATTGCTTTGTTAAGTCTTTCTTCCCCAAGTGATGGAACTTTTTAGTTCTCATCCAAGTTGTCTCTTCCTCTCCTTCCAAAGGAAAAGTCTCTCTATTGACCCTTGGGTCATAGATAGCTCATTACATCATAGGTCTGGATAGAACCTTTCTCCTCTATTTGGTCTGGATAGAACCAATAGGATTTACATCATAGGTCTAGATATAACCTTTCTCCCATATTTAGTCTGGATAGAACCAATAGGATTTACATCATAGGTCTGGATAGAACCTTTCTCCCCTATTTGGTCTAGATAGAACCAATAGGATACCCCCATAGGTCTGGATAGAACCTTTCTCCCCTATTTGGTCTGGATAGAACCAACAGGATATAACTCATAGGTCTGGATAGAACCTTCCCCCTATTTGGTCTGGATAGAACCAATAGGATATAACTCATACGTCTGGATAGAACCTTATCTCCCTTTTGGTCTAGATAGAACCAATAGGATATAACCTCGTAGGTCTGGATAGAACCTTCCCCCCTTTTGGTCTGGATAGAACCATTAGGATTTAATCATAGGTCTGGATAGAACCTTTTCCTCCTTTTGGTCTGGATAGAACCAATAAGGTATAACCTCATAGGTCTGGATAGAACCTTCTCTCCCTTTTGGTCTGGATAGAACCAATAGGATATAACATCATAGGTATGGATAAAACCTTCTTCCCTCTTTTGGTCTAGAGAGAACCAATAGATCCTTATTCTGTAGTTCGTGCCCGAACTACGGCCGCTCTGATTTCTCATTGGACAATGAGAATACGTAGGCACAAGATGCGATATCTTGATAAGTAACCTTCCCCCTTCTCCCACCTTTTGGTCTGGATAGAACCAATTGGTCTTACAACGTAGAACTTTAGGATAGAGTTTGGTTAACTCTATGTAAGAATCATGGATATGATTACTTACTTCCCTTTCTTGAGAGTTCAACATAGATCTAGAGAGTTTCGTTAAACTCTGCACTAGCATGGATATGTTTGTTCCCCTTTGAACCTTGATCATAATCAAGTGTTCTTCATCCCTAGTGAGGTGAACTACGATTGCTCTGATTCTATCCTAGTTAGGATACGTAGGCAGAGGACGCGATGTCTTTGCGAGCAAACTTAGAAACTATCTTTAGGTCTCAACCTACACCCTTTACCCAATCTCAAACCTTAGCAAACATTTACCAACTTAGCATGCAAGCAAACAAAAGGTTCCTATAGAGTACTACAGATGTTTAGGATGTGAAATACCTACCCTAGGCATAACCAACCCCCGATCCCCGAATCTCTTAGCGTTGTTGTTACATCGCGAAAAGGGTTTTTCTTTCTTTAGACCTTTCCTTTGGATAAATTAAAGTCCAGTTGTGAATTTAAGAATTAAAGATTCAAGTTAATCAATAGCTTGGTATCACGATTCTCACTGCAACAGAAATGGCGGCTTCACTGGGGAGAACTTTTACTTAACTTGAGGGTTTAGCCTATTTTGTTTGATTGCATGCTATATTTGTGAATATTTGATTAACATGTGTATTTGTCAATATATTTGTATGTTGGATATTGGGTGCTTTGAGTGGTGAGACGGTCCTATACCCGAACTTGAGTGCACTTATGATAGGATGGTGGTATATTCAAGAAGGCTTATAGGGAGTTGATTCCCGACCAAGCTAACTTGAGAAACTACCGCTCAGTGTAGGCCCTCTTGAAAGTTTAGTATTGTTGATCGAGAATTCGTGAAAACAATGCTACTTTCGACGAAGGAGCCCGTGACACTGTGGAGTTTTAGATTACATTTTACCCCACTTTGGCCTTATTAGGACGTAGTGCGATGGCTATAAGGAAGTATTTCCCGAAGTAGTTGATACGCGATACTACACTCGGGCAAGACTCTCTTGAGAATGTTATCGATTACCGAGTGATTTGGAATATTGATAATATCCGAAAGATGGGTTGTTGACCCTGGGAACTTTATTAAGAACCCGTTCGGCAGGTACAAATTAACCCATAGTACAAATCCTTGGGGATGGGTAGACCTTTGACTCCTTGCTTTGATCTTGAGCCTAGGAGGTCTTTGTGTATGCATTGTATTTGTGAATACTTACCATCATGTTATGTGTGCATCATCCCATCATATCACCATAAGCATGTCATGTCGCAACTAGTTTTGTAAAACTCAGTCGATCTCTGGTATTTTTTGTAACTTTTCCAACGATTGATGAAATGAGGGTTTTGACCCAGTCAATCTTCTGGGTTTTGTAAAACCAGTTTGCTTTTGCATTGCATTTGCATTATGCATTTGCATTTCTCAGCCTTGTGTCGCTTTTGATCAGAGATAGAGAAGATAGATACCTAGCACATATCCGAGACAAATTGCAACAATGGAGGAACTTTTGAAAGCTCAGGAAATGCTGAAAGAGGACATCAGAATTCTAAAGTGTCATATGAATTGGGTTCTAGAGACATTACGGAATATGATGAAAAAGGAAGGTCACCTTGACCATGTGATGTCTAGAGAAACTAGGGATGCATTATCTCTGATGATTCCTCCAACTCAAGGACATTCTCGGTATCAACCACCAGATAACCGTCAATCGCGTCAGCACGCCCAACAAAGACCCAGGAAACCAGAAAGTCTGTTTCCAATGTCACACAATCCGTAATTGCCAGACTTGATCCAAGGCGTATTGATAATACCAAAGGAGCCGAAACCAGTAATTCCTCCTTACCCTCTGAACTGTGGTACCAACGCTAAAAGGGACTATCATACTGGGGCACTAGGGTGTTTAACTGAAGTCTCTCACCGGTCGATGTTTGTTCCTCCTCAAGGTTCTCAAAGCCGGAGATTGAACAAGAAAAATCATGTCAGGAAAGATAAGACTTGCGTTAAATCAACTTCAGTACCGTTAAGTAAACTTTAACCGCTATTGATTCAGAATTCACTAGTGACTCCACGATTATCCAATCCTGTGCCAGGACCATGGCATAATGCAAACCTGACTTGTCAATTTCACAAAGGAGCCGAAGGACACAACTTGGATGCATGTATAGCATTAGGTTATCTTGTGCAATAGCTGATCATTGACAAACACTTGGTCCTCGAGGAAGACCACCCAGAAGTAGAATGTGGATATCATACTGGGACAACAGGGAACCTAGTTGAAGAGTGTGAAGGTTTTAAACTGATACTGCAAGAGTTGCTGAAACCTCAGGAGGATAAATCAAATGACAGTGTGTTAGGGACCAATTGATACTAATTTTTATATATTTTTATCGGTCCCTTTTACCAATTTCTTATTAAAATCACACAATTTTTATCACAATTTTTGTAAACATTTAATTTAAGTTATTTTATTTTGTTCGATTAGATATTTCACTTTTTCTCTAGTTTTTGTAGAATGTATGTTAAGAAAAGAATGATCTCCAGAGAAACTCTTGAGGATAAAAGCTTGGAAAAGGAATTGATGAGAAAACACAAACAAAACAAAGCAATTTTGTTTTTGACTGTTCGCGCCACGAACTGGGTGAAATCAGGCACATGCAAAGTTGGTGACACATGTCATGTCTTGGGAGAAAAACCACTTTTTGTAGGGTGGCGCCCCATAGCTTATTTATGACACTTTTCCCTTGCATGTAAGACATAATCATTCCACCTTTTAGTCTTAGAATCTCTTAGGTTTGTAGAATATCTTAGATAGATTTTGGAAGAGATTTTTCTTGTTCTTGGAGAGTTTTGGCATGCAAGAAGAAATTCTTGAAGAATTTTCCATGGAATCAATGAAGATGATGAGTAGCTAAACTTCTTTCTTGTCAAGCTTGAGGTAGTATCTATCCTATGTTGTTTATGTAACATTACTATCATTGCATGTAAGAAACTACATTTGATATAAGGAATTATATTTTCTCTTTACATTGAAAATTCAGAATTAAATTATTGTTGAGAAAGATAGTTTGATTCTTGACCTAAGATATTTTTCCAAGTAGATAATAAATTGTAGAGATAGATTTATTCACTAATTTTCTATTGTGTTAAACATTCAAGATTATTATATCAATAGTTAGATGGAGAGATCGTCTAAGGATTTATATAGTAACTGTCGCTACTGCGAAAATCGGTGCCGGCTGACAGAAGAGTCGCCACCATGCGTTATTTATCCCAACGGAGGGAAAGGAAACGCTCGAAGTAAACCTTGCAAAAAAACGGGAAAGGTATGGTCATCGCAACCAAAACCTGGATTCGGGAGTCGGTTACGCAAGGGGAAGGTATTAGCACCCCTCACGTCCGTCGTACTCGACGGGATCCACGCTTGCTTGGGTTGTCTACAGGATGCAAAAACAATCTATCTACGGCTGCTAAATCTAAACGGAAGGGAATTGACTCGATAGAGTGTCGCACTCTATGCCTACGTATTCTCAAGAGAGAAAGTCAGAGTCAACGTAGTTCGGGACTACGGGGAAATTGGCTCGCCAAGACGTCACGTCTTGTGCCTACGTACTTCCACACTGCGTGGAAGATCAGAGCTTACGTAGTTCAGGCTAACTACGGCTAAATAGGGTATTCTCACACAGCAGTGAGAAATTAATCTGGTTTTAAAGGTACGGGAACCTATGGAAAAAACTATGGTCTGGTCTCAAATGCACAAGGGCAAGAGAAAAGGGATAACATCAGTCGTCAGCGGGAAAGTCTCGATCGCACAGCAGCGAGAGAACAAAAGGTTAGTTGTTAGTGTGCTCGCTAGGATATCGCATCCTATGCCTACATATTCTCGTCGGGTACGAGAAATCAGAGCAGCTGTAGTTCGGCTACTTTCGGGACCACAGCTCAAATCTCGTTTTATTAACATTCTGAAAAATGGTTACATTGGTTGAATAATGAAAATAAACCCCTAGGAAATACTAGCCTATCCATCTACCATGGAAAATCAAATGGAAAATAGTCCCCTAACAAGTGGACTTCCAAAAATTATCTATAAAAAGTGTAAAAAGTCCCCTAACAAATGGACTTCTAAACTACCTCTAAAAAGGTGTAAAAGAACTCTATGAAAAAAAACACTCTAAAAAATATTACATCTACACTAATAATATTTCTCTATTTTTTTCTCTATTCTTTTTCAACTATTTTCTTCTTTTTTCATTTCTTTTCTTTTTTCTATTTCAAAATATTTTTCAAGTATTTTCTCACATATGCTTTTATCAATATTTCTTTTATTATTTTTCTTTTATTTTATTAATATTCTTTTTTTTTATTCTTTTTCACTATTTCTTTCAATATTTCTTTTTTTCCAAAATATTTTCTCTTCTTTTTCAATATTCTTTTTATGGTATTTCTTTTTGAATAATATTTTTTTCATGTATTTTTTCTTTTCTTTCCATATAAAAAAAACTAATGGAACTAATATAAAAGAAAACAATAAAAAGAGAAAATACAAAGGGGGGGGGGGGGGGGGGACAACTATTACAAGGGAGTACAACAGAAAAAACAATGGGCCCAGCCCAGAAAAAATAAACCAACACACAGCTGGGGAGGGGTGCAGTAATTGAAATGAGGGGTTAAGCCAGGAAAAATTCGTTGGGCTTGAGGCCCAATGCCAACCCAGCTTCATCCTCTCACACTCTCAACCCTAATCTTCTCCCTAATCACTGCTCATTGTGCCTTGCGCCGTTTCCTTCTCTTGTCTCTCCTCTCGATCTCACAAATCTTTCTACCATCATTCAATCTCCCTTTCTGTAATCTCAACCTCACCCGCTCCATCATCATGTTGCCAACACCACAAACGAAAGGAACCTATCAACGAACCTAAACTGATACATTGCGATGATTATTGGAGATTGTCGAAGATCAAAGACGAACGTCTTCATCGTCTTTGAAGAGCGTCTGGAGATTGGAGTGCATGCTCTTGATCTGGGTTTGAATGAAGTTGCTCGTTGAGGATTCTGAGGATGAACGAGAAAGTTGTTGAAGCAACTCTTTGAAGTGGTTCTTGAGGTTTTTGGAGATTCGCTGAGGAATGTTCATGAGGGCGTCGGAGGAAGGATCTTGACGAAGATCTCTTGCAGACACTGACATTGATTTACGGTTTCATGAGGAATATTTTGGAGTTCATCTGGAAATGGTTGAAGGTTTGCTGGAAAATCTTCATGAACAGATGAACAAGAGGATGTTCATGATGAAGGTTGGACGAAGTTCTTGGTAAGGATCTCTGGAAACGGCCTGATGATCGTGTGATGATTCTTGCTAAACGATGATGATTTTCTGGGAAAGATTGATGAGCGGTTGAATCTGGAAAATGCAAGAACGGACGATGAAGATGATGACGGAGATTGAACTTCTAGATAAATCCTGATGATGATGTTTGATGATCAGTGAGGAAGAAGATGATTAGAGGATGATGATTGTGGATCGGAGAAATTGGAGGAAGATTGAAGAATTCTGGGTTTTTGGTGTCTCCGGCGGAATTGACGGTGGCCGGAAGTAGTTGTAGGGTCAGTTGTGGTGGCCTGAAGTTGTTGGGGCGGTGGTTGCATGGCCGCCGGCCATGCATCCGGTGAGGTTCATTGAGGGACAAGTGGAAAGGGATAGGGATTGCATGAACTACACGTGTGTGAGGGGAATGAGATAGTGGGTTATGAGCTGTCACGCATGCAGCAAAAATGGGTGGGGCCTCCTTTGATTACACGTGGCTGAACTGAATTTATAGGACATGGAATTGGACTCTGCCGAACTGGGCCTCCACACATACCTGCGCCCAATACGAAAATGATTAAAAAAAAACCCAAAATTCTGAATTGAAATGGATTAAAATGGATTGGATTAAGACTAAACTGAATTAAATGCTAAACATGATTAGTATGAATTAAAAGGCTAATGACTAATTAATTGCTAATGCTAATTAAGACTAATTAATCTAATATTAAATCTACAAAACAAGTTGTATTAATACCTATTAAAAGAAAAATATTCTAGTATTCTAAACTATCTATTTAATACCCCAAATACAACTATTAATATCTATAAAACTAATATTAATAAAACTAAACTATTATGTTCTAAAAAAAAAGATTCTATTAATTTCTATAAAGAGATTTACAAAATTAAAATCTATCTCCTATTTAAATTCTATTAAATGCCAATAATATCTAAAAACATATTAAAGCTACTAAAATCTAATATCCTAGAAAGGAAATCTATTATTAATAAAAGAAAAATCTATATTATTCTATTAAGAAAATGATAAAAAAATCTATTTAAATTCTGAAAAAATTGCTAATAAATTCTAGAAAATTCCTAATAATCCCAGAGGGAACAAAAATAGCACAGAACGACAAATAAAACCACGAGAGCGCACCGGGACAACCGGTAAAAATCAATAGACACCGAAATATCCCTAAAAACAACAGCACGAGCTGAAAACAACGGGAATAGCACGACTTCCCAAAAAAACGATTCTGCCTATCTAAACTGATTAAAAACACCTGAGACGCGAGACGAGGGCTGTGATCCCGATAAAATCAGAACAACTGAAAAATGCATTGTATGCGATATGCGGATGCGAGTGCGGTCATGCATCGAAACATGAACCAAATGCAGGACCCGGTTGGTCAAATTTTAGGGTGCAACAGCTGCCCCTATTCAAGCGGCTTCGACCTGAATGGGTGAAGAGCGCTCAGCCTTCGAACATTCAAGGTAGATGACGGTTGAATACCAATGAAACCCTGAAATTTGCCAACCGTGGGAATATACTGCAAAGCTGCTTGAGGAATAGTCTCCAATGAACTGAAGTTTGGTTGTCACGGCAACAACTGGTCAATTATCTGATAAATTTTTCTTCTCCTTGTCACCATCAATCACCTGTGCGACGCCACAAGTATTGGAACAATGCTTCGGGAAGCAAACAACTTGATTCCCATCTCTCTTATGGGATCAAATCCTGTCATCTCACAGTTCACAACGAACTGGAGGACAAATCTCCTGGGGAACTTCTGAATCGACTGCCAGACACCTATTCTGTCAACAGGCCGCAACTTCAGAAACCTGATACATGCCAATCTTTTTTCCAGTGCCGACGTAACAACCAAATGAAGAATCACTCCGCTGGGGAAGAAGAGAAGCTGAACCAAACAAATCTGCGGGGGAACATACTCGAAATCCAATGAGGTAACCAACCTGGCCCATGCTTTGAAATGCGTATGCCTGAGAATGATGCAATGTCCTATATGGCATGTAAATGCTATGCGTTCTGTTTGAAAATGCGGTGCCCAGACGGCATGGAAATGCTATATGTTTGTATAAATGCTATGACGCTATATGCAAATGCTAATGCAGGCTCGAGCTGCCAGAGAACACCAGGTCTGAAAACCGCTTGGCAAAATAAATGCCGAAGGTAGACGCCAACTCCACTGAAGGTAACCTGATATCACAGAATCATCTCAGCAAAATAAAGGCTGGAAAAGGGAAACCAAATCCGCTGGGAATAACCGTCCTGCTGGAGAAATGGAAAAGCAACCCTGCTTGGGGAGAAAGAAAAAACAACTCTGCTTGGGGATGCTCTCTTCAAACCATTGGCAACTGATTGTGCTCTGCGAGGATTGACCCAAACTGGGGTTGATTGCTGTCATACCCCAAATTTGTCCTACCTTTTTCAAAATTTTAATTTTCCCGACTTTGTTTTTAATTTACATCGCTTGTACAGCGTAGCGTATTTTTCAACAAAAATAAGCGTTTTCACTTTTTAGCCCAACAAGAGCGTGCCACGTGACAATTGTTTTTGTATATATTTATTTCATAATTTCTTTTTTATGATATGTAATATATTTCTAAATATTAATTAATTAGATTAGAATAGATTTAAATTAGAATTTAATTATAACTTAGAATTTTAATTTAGAAAAAAATAGATTTAACAAAAAATAGAATTAAAATTTTAATTTTTATTAGAAATTAGAATTAAAATTGTTAGAATATAGTTAAAAAGTTAATTAAAAATAGATTTGTTAATTAATTAAAAAAAAAACAGAAAAATTAAAAGAAAAATAAAAGAATTGAAAATGAGAGACACGGTAGAGATATTTTGAGAATTAGGGTATAGTTTGCTATAAATTGGAAGACGCTACTGTTCATTCTCTTCCCCAATTCCATCCAAAAACCCTAGCCGCAATAACTTCTCTTGTCCCTTTCACTGAAAACCCTAGCTGTCAACTCATCTCTTTCCTCTTCTTCTCACACCACGAGAAACCCTTCTTCTGTTCCCTCAAATCCACTGCCCTCATAATAACCCACTCTCTATTGAAACCTAACTTCCATTAAAGCTTCAACACACTTCTCAAACATCACCGCATCACCAGAGCAACTGCAACAACCACAGACTCACCATCAAATTTCTCATCACCACGACTTCGTCCATTTGAACCAGCCGCTGCGAAGTCTCCAACAAACCATCCACAGCAGCCTTTTGCGTCGGGCTTTCGAGCTTCAACGGTGACGAGTGTTCTGCATCCCTCAGTTCTGTTGCAAACAACGTTCAAGCGGTCCCTTTCTGATTTTGACAAGCCGCCTATTTCGTCAAATACTGCAACAATCTTTGGTTTGCCTTCGTTTCGATTACGGCAAACCGAAGTACTACAGATCTGCACCACTGCAAGTTTGGTTTTCCACTCAGCGTTTACATAACTATATCTCATTTTAGTTGTTGCTTGCGATCCGATTTCGTGCAAGTGTTATTGTTCCTCGCCGGGACGTTGTTGCAGGTATGAGTAATTTTCATGTGTCCTGGAACTAGAGGATTGATTTTTTCTCCTATGCATTTTGTTTTATAAAATAATAGTTGGAAGCTTAGAATTATACTGCATTTTCTCCTTTACAGATTGAGATTACATAGTTCTCATATGGCTTTTATTCTTCTGTGCTTAGTATACTACATATTAATATAAATGGTTTATGTTCAAAAATTTTAATAAATATTTATACTAATTTATAGTTTGTGCTTAGAGTATTTTTTTATATTTTTTATTATTGAATATTAATGTAGGTTGTTTGTGTTCATAATTTCTTTTAATAAATGTTGATACCTATAGATAGTTGGTGTTTAATTTCCTTTTAATGATACATACTGGGAGTTTTCGGATGAGTTCATGGTTATTATATTCATATTCTATTGTTTTTTAATCTCTCATATAATGTTCTTGGAAGAGTTGTATTGTATATGATAATCACTCTCACCTTTTATTCAGTAGGATCTTACTATTCATTTTATGTAATGTGAAATCTTAGTTTGGCCTTAGGGAATAATTTGTTCCATACTATCATGGCATTTGTTTATGGGTTCTAATTCTTATATTTGCTTTTAAAAAAAGAGAATAAAATAAAATCTTAAAAAAACTTGTTTTGATATTACATGGTGTTATACTTAATATTTCTCAAAATTATCTTATTATTATATTACTATATAATATTAATAGAATTTAGTTAAGTTTAGACTCATTGTTTTGTATAAATTTATTTAATAATTTTTATGTTAGTGACCATTGTGGTGTATTGATATTGGTTTGTACATGTCTTTATTTCATTACATTTTAGATTAGATCTAATTTTCGGACTAGACTTTTGATATGTTGTTATGCCACTTAAATTTCTAAACATTAATTTGATATTTTGTTGCGTTATGACTTCGGTGTATGATATTCTCAATGTTGTCATTACAAAAAAATCGGCTTTAGAGTACATTGTGACAAACTCGATTCGATCTATTTTATGTATTCATTTTTGTGTCATTTCATCCCCATTTGAACAAATGTACTCCAATTCCCACAAAATGTAATAATTTTTATCGCTTTAATGCTTCAAAACCCTTTTAAAAAAATAAAATTCTCGATTTATCGAGCCGTTTTCTACCCTTGTAAGTCGAGAGCTTTTAAAGCCTCGCCATCGACCTTCGATCACCATACACAACATTTTAAAGCTTAATCCTGGGCTTCCTTACAGTGATACCTATTTGATCAACTACTTCTAGTTGGTCACTTAGAAGACTAGCCCACTTTGCTAGTACACACGCTTAAAGTTCAATTTCAAACTTTGACTCAGTTCGAATACTTTTTCAAAGCGAATTAAATCTTTGAAATCTAGCATTTCTTGGATTTTTGGATGATCATTAGCGAGGTGTACACCTTAAATAATGTATTATTCAACTTTTCGTTTTAGTACACTATTTTGAACAAAGAAATATCATAGGAATCTAGCATTCTGTGTGATATTTCTGTCGTTCCTTCAAACATTCTCCAAATGAAAAAGGTGTCGTCGAGATCTAGCATTTCGTTAATGCCCCAATTAATTGGTTGTGAGGCCTACGTCTCATTTATCAAATAATTATCATTTCTCTCATTTTTCAAATCCAATCTCACGTCCTCACATCCCGTACCTCAAATTATTTTCATACCTCATCTCACACTTCAAATCTTTTTCAAACATTTTCTTGATCAAACTTCGAAAGAGGAAGGTTCTTGGAGTCTAGCATTCCTTGAATTTTCGAGTGAATAATTCTCGAAGCACGCCCTTTGAGTTATTATTCATTCAATCTTTCGACCCTTTTAAATATTTTCTTTCCGATTCAAACTTCGAAAGAAGGAGATTCTTGGAGTCTAGCATTCCTTGAATTTTCGAGTGAATAGCTCTCGAGGCACGCCCTTTGGGTTGTTGTTCACTCAACCTTTCGACTCTTTCAAACTCAATCATTCTCAATATTCTCCTGAGTCGATTGCTCGTCCGCATTCGCAACCCACACTTCACACACATTCACGATTCCTCGTAGTCTCGATATTAGGAGCACCCTCAGGGACTAATATCGTTTCTCACAACCTTAACCCTTGACACGTCGTCGAGCCGGTTCCATCTTCTATCAAATCTTCGACACGTCGTCGAGCTACTTCCAACCAACTTCCTTTGGCCTCGCATGCCATTCTTCGATTCGATCCTTTCACAAGGCTTTTTTTAAAAAAAACTTACGAAAGAGGGATATTCTTAGAGTCCAGCATTCTTTGAATATTCGAACGAGTAACTCTTGGGCTCGCCCCCGAGTTGTTATTAGTTCATTCTTTCGATTTCAAAATATCCAACTCATTCAACTCAATTTCCGAAAGAACTGAGTTCTGGGGATCTCGCATTCCTTGAATTCTTGAATGACAAGCTCTTGAGGCACGCCCTTAGGTTGTTTGTCAGTCACTCTTTCGTCTTTTTTCTCAAACTTCCAACCCATTCTACCTCATCTTTTCGTGGTTGTTACCACGAACTACGACTGCTCTGATTCTTTATTCATTCTTGAATATAAGATACGTAGGCACAAGATTGCGATGATCTTGGCGAGCACACTTCTACCCATCTTCCGTTTCCCCCCATCCTTTCCCGTAGTCGAACTACGACGCTCTGATTTCTCATTCTCGTCCGAATGAGCATACGTAGGCACAAGGGCCCCAATCCTTGGCGAGCACCCTATCTTCTAACCACCCATCTCTCCTTAGAATCTTTAACCCTTATCCTACCAATTCTACCTTTAACAACGAGAAGAAACCAGTAAACCTAAACAACACTCCCCACAATTACCTTAAGAGGTTCCCGTCAAGTACGACGGACGTGAGGGGTGCTAATACCTTCCCCTCACGTAACCGACTCCCGAACCCGGAACTTGGTTGCGATAGCCCTGTTCCTATCCCTTTCGTTTTAAGAGGTTTTCTCGATATTTTCCTCTCCCGTTTATTCGGGAAAAATAAAGTTCGGTGGCGACTCTGTCGAACCGCATGTCCGCGCCTTTCGCGCGAGGGTCGTATTTTCGAATGTGATTTTTCGAGGTGCGACAGGTGGCGACTCTGCTGGGGACGCATTGCTCCATGCAAAGAGAGAGTCGAGCCTATCTTTTGGTTTGTGAGGAGTGTTTGTTTTTTATTTGTTTTCTTTTTTGTTCTTGTTCTCTTATAGATTTTATTTGTGCTTTGTCGCCTGTTGGTTACTGGGATGACATCATGAGTAAAGCTCTACACCCGAGCTTTGGTAAAAGCAGAGAGAACACATAGTTTAGAATTGGTAGTCGAGTAGTGTTAGTCTCCAAGGACTCGCTCCTTGTGGGCCTAGCATGAAAGCTCCTCCAGAGGAGACCTATTCGTAGATCTTGTTGTAACGCAGCTAGCCTGTCGCACGACTTGATTAATGAAGGGTCCGTGATTCTGGGAACCTTTTGTTAGCACCAGTTCCGATATTGGTGGTCGTGTAGTGTTAGTCTCCAAGGACTCGCTCCTTGTGTGCCTAGCACGAGGACCCCGCTCAGGAGAGACCTTATCGTCATTATCGTCGTAATGCAGCCAGCCTGTTGCGTGACGCTAATACGACTAGTGTCTGTGATCCTGGGAACCAAACATAGAAACCATCCCGTGAGTGGGATTATGGGTAGAATGTTTAGACCTTCCCGTATAGGTTGTACCTGTCAGTTTTCTTTGAGCAGGAATTATGGTTACTTATCTGTTACGGTTACCAGCTTCAGGAGTCGTTGGAGTTGTGATCCTGTGATCCTGGATCTTGTATCTTGCATTGCATCTTGCATATCATTTGCATTGCATTTCATATGCTATGCATTTTTGCATTTCCAGTCCTTCAACGGAATCTTATGTCTCTGTTCCTTCTTCTCCAGTAAATCAAGCTGATTCCTCGACATCAATATGCAACTAGAGCCAATACCAGACGAATGATGGAGCAGATTCAACAGGAGCAAGTCGCCTTCAGGGAAGAATTGGATTCCATGAAAGGAAAGATCGACCAGATCCTCGAAGCCATCCTCACAGCCAGGAGAGAGGAAGAACAGCGTGAAGCCGCCGCTGTTGTCAATGGACAAGGGTCTACTGCCATCCCTTTGGTCCCAATTCCGAATTCTCAGGGGATTCCGCTGAACTTCAACAACGCAGTCGAGGGAAACACTTCTCAGCCAATCCCAGCGCCTGGAGTTACCGGTGGAGTTATCCCGCACGCCTAGCCTACTGCTGTGCAGATCCCAGCTCCCCATATCGAAGATACTCTGATGGATCAATATGACGATGTTCAGAACTATCATGCTGCTATTCTCATCGCCAGTCCTGTTGCTGCTCAGGATTCAGAAGCCATGAAGATGTGCCGAGATCTAGCCGAGAAACTCCGCGCCATGGAAGGGCACAATTCAAATTCTTTCAGTGCTTTGGAATTATGCTTGGTGCCTGATGTTGTCATTCCTCCCAAGTTCAAGGTGCCCGAATTTTCAAAGTACAAGGGTCTCAGCTGCCCAAATATTCATCTGAAGATGTACTGTCGCAAGATGGCTGCCTATGCCAGAGACGAGAAGCTCATGATCCATTGCTTCCAGGACAGCTTGTCTGGGGCATCACTTGAATGGTATATGCAGCTGGAGCGTAATAGTGTGCGCACTTGGGCCGAGCTAGCTGATGCATTTGTCAAACAGTACAAGTACAACACTGACCTTGCTCCAAATCGTACTCAGCTTCAGAGTATGACTCAGAAGGACAATGAATCCTTCAAGGAGTACGCGCAACGATGGAGAGAGCTAGCCGCAAGGGTGCATCCACCTCTTGTTGACCGTGAGTTGATTGACATATTCATGGGTACTTTGCAAGGCCAGTACTACGAAAAGTTGATCGGTAGTGTCTCCGCTGGATTCTCTGACTTGGTGATCGTCGGTGAGAGAATTGAAGAAGGGCTGAAAAGTGGAAAGATCCCAGGAGGTTCTAACAGCCAGGCTAATGCCAAGAGGCCTTTCAATGGATACAAGAAGAAGGAGGGCGAAACAAATGCCATCTTTGTGCAGAAAGGGCAAGCTTCTCAACAAGCTCCTCCTATGCCTTATCAAGTTCCCTACTATCAGTATCCATATGTTGCTGCTGCGCAATATGCTCCAATGCCTTATCAGCCAGTTGTTCACGCAGCGCAAGCTCAGATGCCACGGCAACAGGCTCCTCAACAACAAGCCTACAACCAGCAAGGATATCAATATCCTCCTCAGCAACAGCAGATGCAAGCAACTCAGCAACGACAAGGTGCTCGCCCACAGCGTCCGCAGAGAACATGGAGACCAGATAGAGTCTTTGATCGTCTACCAATGCCATATGCCAAAATCTTTGCTCAGTTGATGGAGAAGAAAGCTATCGTTCCGAGAGATTTAGCTCCTCCAACTATCATTCCTGCCGATTACGATGCAAGTGCTCATTGTGAGTTTCATAAGGGCGCTCCAGGTCACACCATTGAGGATTGCAGGGCTTTCAAGCACATAATTCAAGACATGATCGACCGGGATGCCATCAACTTCAATGGGAAGTCTCCAAACATCATCAACAATCCGATGCCACCAGTCAACTAGTGCCAACAATCACTCCCAGTCAAGTTCATTCTCCGAAGAAGGCAGTCATGTTGCCATTTCATTATTCGCAGCTTCTTATGTTTTGTCTTTGTTTTATTTAAGTATTGTATGCTTTGAACAATTGCCATTCGTATTTGGTTTTCATTAATGTATCGTCTATGCATGTTTTGAATTAGTTATGTCGTATTCACTCATTTTTCGCTTATCACTGACACATCTCTTTACTCCACTCTATTCACTGTTGTTTAGCATGATTTGAGGGAGGATGATGAAAACGAGATACCCATAATTGCAAACTGTATGCTTTCAGACAGAATCTCGTCAATGATGTACAGGCATTGCTTCGATCCCCCAAACACTGGAGATATAAGGAGTTAATCCCTAATAAACCACTTCGAGCCTTGGAGTAGCAGTTTCCTTCGGATATTCAAACCTTTACACTCAACCTGGGGCAGGGTAGTGTTCGGTTAATCCAATTCCACACTCGAGTCAACAAGCAAAATCCAGAAGACGGTTGTTCATCAATGACCCATGCTATGGCAGTCACAACAAAATCAAGAAAAAATTAAAAGCCTGCTAAGTCAGACACCTTAGAGGGGACTTAGGCAAAATCAAGGCAATCCCGATGGATCTGACAAACGAAGTCAATCCATGCAAAAGTTAGGGATCAAAACAAAATCAAAAGAGGACCCCGAAACCCTCAACAAAAAATAAAATAAGATTTAGTGGCCACCCAAGTCAAAAGGGACACTGGCATCCATCAAAAAACCAAAATGAGGTGACTGCCGCGTCGAGCAAACCTTGAAACATCAAGTTTATACCGTCAAGACAAGTGTAGGATTAACTGAGCGTAGGACTGGAGATCATTAAGAAGAAGGGGTGGGTATAAATCATACTTTGAGCCTAATAACCTTGTTTCATAACCGTGAACCAGACCACGTTACAACCCTCGAAAGACCTAATTGAGGCGAGGTTTATTCTGAAAGCATATTATCGCAAGGTTGCGTAACCTGACTCCTCACATGATTGTTAGTCATTAACCTTGGTGTCACTATGCTTGCAACATCTTTTCGCACCAATCAAACATCATAACGTCTGGCCTAGCAGTCCATTCGTTTCACTACCACGACACTTCAATAAAACGATACTTTTTTCAAAATCTTGCATCAAACTTTGCATTAATATTACCATTTATGAATGTACAATTTTAACTGCAAAACAGTGCTAGGTATCCAAAAATATTTCAGCAAAGGGCAATCAAGGAAGAGCTTGACTTTCAGTGGCGTACACGTGGCAAGATAATTTCAGAACCCACGGGCTGGGGCAAAGCATTCAACAGCACGAGCAGGGGCAAGTCATCCGAGTTCAACTTCCATATGTCAGAACTGGTTAATCTGGGGCAGACCATAGCAAGTTCAGACTGGGGCAAGACCATGTCGTCCTGACCAACAAGCAGGGTTGCAACCTTCTCTGAAGGAAATTGACAACGAATCACCAAGTACCCATACTTAAGGCATCCAGAGCATCATCTTTTGCTCCGATCATGACGACTTCAACAAACTGCGTGTCGAGGAAGTCAATCCCTCCCACCACCCGAAGTCCAATCCGCATTGGCAACTACCAGAGGCCACCACGCTGGCATTTCCGCTCACATTACCCGTCTGCATCATATGCATCATACGCATTGCATTCTCTATCATAAGCATCTTGCATCATATGCATACTCCAATCATACCACGTTTCCCCAGCTCTTGCATCTCCGCTCGTCAGCATTTGCATTTGCACGTCCACTCATATAGAATATCATTTATCATCCAACATTCATATATGCAAGTCAAGGTCCAGGATTAATCTCGAAGATTTCCAAGACCGTCGACCGCCCAGTCAGGGGCATCTTCCGCAAGATGGTGGGTTTACCCCACGATTTTCAAAAGCTTCAAAGTAATTATCAACCCAGTCAGGGGCAATCTTCTGCAATTGTGGGTCTCTCCCACCAAAATTCGAAGTTATTCAAAGCAAGATTCAGCCCAGTCAGGGGCATCTTCTTCAATACCATGGGCGTCTCCCGTGACGAATTTCAACCTCGTGGTTAATCAGATATGCAAATCGACATTCAGCCCAGTCAGGGGCATACCATTCAAGACCGTGGGCTTTCCCCACAAAGTTGTTCAACCTTTTACTGGGCAAATCCAAGAAGTTCAGTGCAAGATCCGACCCAAACAGGGGCATCTTCAGCAAGACCGTGAGCGTCCCTCATGAAGTTGTTCAACCTTTTGTTGAGCAAGACAAGACATCAAGACAAATTCAGCCCAGTCAGGGGCATCCTCTTCAGAATTCATGGGCGTAACCATGAAATCATTTCAGCAAATTATGATTTCCAAGCAAAGACGGTGGGCGTACACCGTTGACTCATTTCAAATTCAATTTTCCTCTTGGGGGTTCCCCAGTGAGTTGTACCCAGCGAGCGTGACCGTTGTCAATTGCCTTATTATCATCCTTTTGGTGATAGTCGAACTTCGTCAGTTCAACCTAGCCTGCATCCTTTTGGTGTTGGTAAACTTCAAATCTGTGTTGTCCTATCATCCTTTTGGTGATAGCGACTTGTGCGTTGCGTTCTCGCTCTACCATCCTTTTGGTGGTAGGTCTGGTATTTCATCGATATCAGATTGTGCGATATTTCTTTTATGTTTTTGCTCTACCATCCTTTTGGTGGTAGGTCTGGCATTTCGTCGATGTCAGATTGTGCGATAGTTTTCTCCGTGTTTCGCTCCGTCATCCTTTTGGTGGGGGGTCTATCATGGTCATTAATGATAGATTGTGCGATTTGTTTCGTGTTTCGCTCCGTCATCCTTTTGGTGGGGGGTCTATCATAGTCATTAATGATAGATTGTGCGATATTGTTTGGCGTGTGTTTCGCTCCGTCATCCTTTTGGTGGGGGGTCTATCATGGTCATTAATGATAGATTGTGCGATATTGTTTGGCGTGTGTTTCGCTCCGTCATCCTTTTGGTGAGGGTCTATCATGGTCATTAATGATAGATTGTGCGATTTGTTTTATGTTTCGCTCCGTCATCCTTTTGGTGGGGGGTTTATCATGGTCATTAATGATAGGTTGTGCGATTTGTTTTATGTTTCGCTCCGTCATCCTTTTGGTGGGGGGTTTATCATGGTCATTAATGACAGATTGTGCGATTTGTGTTGTGTTTCGCTCCGTCATCCTTTTGGTGGGGGGTCTATCATGGTCATTAATGATAGATTGTGCGATTTGTTTTGTGTTTCGCTCCGTCATCCTTTTGGTGGGGGGTCTATCATGGTCATTAATGATAGATTGTGCGATTTGTTTTATGTTTCGCTCCGTCATCCTTTTGGTGGGGGGTTTATCATGGTCATTAATGATAGGTTGTGCGATTTGTGTTGTGTTTCGCTCCGTCATCCTTTTGGTGGGGGGTCTATCATGGTCATTAATGATAGATTGTGCGATTTGTTTTATGTTTCGCTCCGTCATCCTTTTGGTGGGGGGTTTATCATGGTCATTAATGATAGATTGTGCGATTTGTTTTGTTTTTCGCTCCGTCATCCTTTTGGTGGGGGGTCTATCATGGTCATTAATGATAGATTACACGATATTTTGTTTGTGTTTACCCTACCATCCTTTTGAGGTAGTGGTTGGTGTGTGCCCTATCATCCTTTTGGTGGTGGTGGCCGTGTGTGTTTTATTCCATCATCCTTTTGGTGATGACGACCTTTTGCCTATCATGTACAGTTTACTCAGAGGTTTACATTTATCGGCATTTTCAACTCTCTAGCATCTCACTTTCATTCGGACAAATTCAGGGTCTTTTTATATCTAATAGACTTCTACCTCAGGGATGTGAACGCCAATGCAACTGTTCATTCTCTCAGGTTTAAGGCAATTAGATAGGGGCATCTGTCATACCCCAAATTTGTCCTACCTTTTTCAAAATTTTAATTTTCCCGACTTTGTTTTTAATTTACATCGCTTGTACAGCGTAGCGTATTTTTCAACAAAAATAAGCGTTTTCACTTTTTAGCCCAACAAGAGCGTGCCACGTGACAATTGTTTTTGTATATATTTATTTCATAATTTCTTTTTTATGATATGTAATATATTTCTAAATATTAATTAATTAGATTAGAATAGATTTAAATTAGAATTTAATTATAACTTAGAATTTTAATTTAGAAAAAAATAGATTTAACAAAAAATAGAATTAAAATTTTAATTTTTATTAGAAATTAGAATTAAAATTGTTAGAATATAGTTAAAAAGTTAATTAAAAATAGATTTGTTAATTAATTAAAAAAAACAGAAAAATTAAAAGAAAAATAAAAGAATTGAAAATGAGAGACACGGTAGAGATATTTTGAGAATTAGGGTATAGTTTGCTATAAATTGGAAGACGCTACTGTTCATTCTCTTCCCCAATTCCATCCAAAAACCCTAGCCGCAATAACTTCTCTTGTCCCTTTCACTGAAAACCCTAGCTGTCAACTCATCTCTTTCCTCTTCTTCTCACACCACGAGAAACCCTTCTTCTGTTCCCTCAAATCCACTGCCCTCATAATAACCCACTCTCTATTGAAACCTAACTTCCATTAAAGCTTCAACACACTTCTCAAACATCACCGCACCACCAGAGCAACTGCAACAACCACAGACTCACCATCAAATTTCTCATCACCACGACTTCGTCCATTTGAACCAGCCGCTGCGAAGTCTCCAACAAACCATCCACAGCAGCCTTTTGCGTCGGGCTTTCGAGCTTCAACGGTGACGAGTGTTCTGCATCCCTCAGTTCTGTTGCAAACAACGTTCAAGCGGTCCCTTTCTGATTTTGACAAGCCGCCTATTTCGTCAAATACTGCAACAATCTTTGGTTTGCCTTCGTTTCGATTACGGCAAACCGAAGTACTACAGATCTGCACCACTGCAAGTTTGGTTTTCCACTCAGCGTTTACATAACTATATCTCATTTTAGTTGTTGCTTGCGATCCGATTTCGTGCAAGTGTTATTGTTCCTCGCCGGGACGTTGTTGCAGGTATGAGTAATTTTCATGTGTCCTGGAACTAGAGGATTGATTTTTTCTCCTATGCATTTTGTTTTATAAAATAATAGTTGGAAGCTTAGAATTATACTGCATTTTCTCCTTTACAGATTGAGATTACATAGTTCTCATATGGCTTTTATTCTTCTGTGCTTAGTATACTACATATTAATATAAATGGTTTATGTTCAAAAATTTTAATAAATATTTATACTAATTTATAGTTTGTGCTTAGAGTATTTTTTTATATTTTTTATTATTGAATATTAATGTAGGTTGTTTGTGTTCATAATTTCTTTTAATAAATGTTGATACCTATAGATAGTTGGTGTTTAATTTCCTTTTAATGATACATACTGGGAGTTTTCGGATGAGTTCATGGTTATTATATTCATATTCTATTGTTTTTTAATCTCTCATATAATGTTCTTGGAAGAGTTGTATTGTATATGATAATCACTCTCACCTTTTATTCAGTAGGATCTTACTATTCATTTTATGTAATGTGAAATCTTAGTTTGGCCTTAGGGAATAATTTGTTCCATACTATCATGGCATTTGTTTATGGGTTCTAATTCTTATATTTGCTTTTAAAAAAAGAGAATAAAATAAAATCTTAAAAAAACTTGTTTTGATATTACATGGTGTTATACTTAATATTTCTCAAAATTATCTTATTATTATATTACTATATAATATTAATAGAATTTAGTTAAGTTTAGACTCATTGTTTTGTATAAATTTATTTAATAATTTTTATGTTAGTGACCATTGTGGTGTATTGATATTGGTTTGTACATGTCTTTATTTCATTACATTTTAGATTAGATCTAATTTTCGGACTAGACTTTTGATATGTTGTTATGCCACTTAAATTTCTAAACATTAATTTGATATTTTGCTGCGTTATGACTTCGGTGTATGATATTCTCAATGTTGTCATTACAAAAAAATCGGCTTTAGAGTACATTGTGACAAACTCGATTCGATCTATTTTATGTATTCATTTTTGTGTCATTTCATCCCCATTTGAACAAATGTACTCCAATTCCCACAAAATGTAATAATTTTTATCGCTTTAATGCTTCAAAACCCTTTTAAAAAAATAAAATTCTCGATTTATCGAGCCGTTTTCTACCCTTGTAAGTCGAGAGCTTTTAAAGCCTCGCCATCGACCTTCGATCACCATACACAACATTTTAAAGCTTAATCCTGGGCTTCCTTACAGTGATACCTATTTGATCAACTACTTCTAGTTGGTCACTTAGAAGACTAGCCCACTTTGCTAGTACACACGCTTAAAGTTCAATTTCAAACTTTGACTCAGTTCGAATACTTTTTCAAAGCGAATTAAATCTTTGAAATCTAGCATTTCTTGGATTTTTGGATGATCATTAGCGAGGTGTACACCTTAAATAATGTATTATTCAACTTTTCGTTTTAGTACACTATTTTGAACAAAGAAATATCATAGGAATCTAGCATTCTGTGTGATATTTCTGTCGTTCCTTCAAACATTCTCCAAATGAAAAAGGTGTCGTCGAGATCTAGCATTTCGATAATGCCCCAATTAATTGGTTGTGAGGCCTACGTCTCATTTATCAAATAATTGTCATTTCTCTCATTTTTCAAATCCAATCTCACGTCCTCACATCCCGTACCTCAAATTATTTTCATACCTCATCTCACACTTCAAATCTTTTTCAAACATTTTCTTGATCAAACTTCGAAAGAGGAAGGTTCTTGGAGTCTAGCATTCCTTGAATTTTCGAGTGAATAATTCTCGAAGCACGCCCTTTGAGTTATTATTCATTCAATCTTTCGACCCTTTTAAATATTTTCTTTCCGATTCAAACTTCGAAAGAAGGAGATTCTTGGAGTCTAGCATTCCTTGAATTTTCGAGTGAATAGCTCTCGAGGCACGCCCTTTGGGTTGTTGTTCACTCAACCTTTCGACTCTTTCAAACTTAATCATTCTCAATATTCTCCTGAGTCGATTGCTCGTCCGCATTCGCAACCCACACTTCACACACATTCACGATTCCTCGTAGTCTCGATATTAGGAGCACCCTCAGGGACTAATATCGTTTCTCACAACCTTAACCCTTGACACGTCGTCGAGCCGGTTCCATCTTCTATCAAATCTTCGACACGTCGTCGAGCTACTTCCAACCAACTTCCTTTGGCCTCGCATGCCATTCTTCGATTCGATCCTTTCACAAGGCTTTTTTTTAAAAAAACTTACGAAAGAGGGATATTCTTAGAGTCCAGCATTCTTTGAATATTCGAACGAGTAACTCTTGGGCTCGCCCCCGAGTTGTTATTAGTTCATTCTTTCGATTTCAAAATATCCAACTCATTCAACTCAATTTCCGAAAGAACTGAGTTCTGGGGATTGATGGGCTAAAGACGTGTCTACTTATGCGTCTAGCGGTATCTTACTGCAAGTGCACAGCCTATCGAAGTAATATAAAAGATTGTCGAACCCACAGAGACCAATGTCAATCTACCGTTATCTATTGTTACGGCGTAAAGCTAAGGCGAATGGTTGTCACGATTTTTGTTGGTTTCTAAGACTATTAAAGGCGGAATTAAATTTAAGTTTTAATAAAATAATATTAAGGCGGTCGGTATGTAATTATACTAACTTAGGTGGGTCAATCTAACCTAGGCTTATAAAGGTGTTCACTTAATCTATTCGGTAGAGATTACCAGTTTAAATACCCTCAACTCACACTCTCGTGGTCTTATATCAGATCTTATCCCCAAAGCCCTATGCCTGCTCTCGCTAGCCCATAAGTGTTTAGAGATAATTTTTGGAAACTAAATAATTCTAATTTATCTTAAAGCGCTCTCGCTGTATTTAATTTAAATGCCTAACTTTAGCTATCTGGTTAAAATCTCACACTCTCGTGGTCTTGACCCAACCTAATACTCTTTTCTTACTCTCGTAACGAAAAGGTCTATTTCAATTAAAAAGTATCAGCCAGAATATTAAGTGATTAATTATTTTTAGCCTATGGTTATATTTCACCAGTTAAGTTTGTTATAACTACATACCGCCCTAAGGTTTTTAGCTACTCATCGATGTTGAACCAGACAGAGACAGGGAATTTAATAATAATGTACTCATGGCAGAAAAATAAATAGACATTATAAATAAATCAAATTGCAATATAATAAAAACCTGGTTAACAGATAATTGAGCAGACCCTTCTTCCACAGACCGGAAAGCTCGGAGTAGGCGGAAATTAAAATTAAACGAGTGCTGAAGGTTGGAAACAAATAGATGTATAACAATCCCCTAATGTTGGAAATTGTTATACGGTTGGTTTGGATACAAATAAAACGAGACAGAAAATAAAATAATGCTGGAATGGAAATACTGGTTCGTAAGAGTAGTCCTCCACAATGTCGGCAGGATTCTACTTTGGCCAATTGGCCAAATAAAATTGCAGAAATAAATACAAAGCTCTGAACTAAAGGGAAAAATGGAAAAGAAATAAAAACAATAAAAATGGGGAAAATGGCTTTAATGGGAATTTTGGCAGCGCTTCGATACGTCGAAGGCCTCCCCCTAAAACTCTGAATCTAAGGCCTATTTATAGGAAATAATTCATTCTTCAACTTCCAGAGATCATGTGTGAATTATGGAGGAAGTGGGAGTAACTTCCAGTAGTGGGCAATGAGTGGAGAAAAAGTAGGAGAAAAAGGAGGAAAGTGCTCGTGGCCACTTCTGTCTTGAACGAACTTCTGTTATTTGATGCATGACGGTCGTGACATGGCCGTGACGATCGTGAAGGCTGTGACGGTCGTGACGTGGCCGTGACGATCGTGAAGGCTGTGACGGTCGTGACATGGCCGTGACGACCGTGACAGTCACAAATTCTGTTTTCTGCTATTTTCTGTATTTTTCTTCTCTTTTTCTTTCTTTAGTTCAAATTCTCCCCAATCTGCAAAACAAAGTAAATTAATCATATAATAGAACATAAATCAAGATAAATTAATAAAAGTCACAAATAAATGCATGCAAATCAAGCCAAATAAACGATATGATTTCGCGTTATCAAACATCCCCACACTTAAACCATTGCTTGTCCTCAAGCAATTGACCAACACAGTAAAAAGAAATAAGCATAGTTCGAAACAAAGTCACGACGAAACTCTAATCATACGTGGCTGCTAGGCTAATGTTAGATCGATAGGTACTAAATATTAATACCAAGGATATCATAACGACACAATTTCAAAAACTCCCTACTTATGCAAACCAATCGGAATCATGTCATTATAACTCAACCTATAACTCATGCTCTCTTTCACCCCATTTCATTATAGTGCAATCACATTAAGCCCGTTATCCATACACATTCATGGCAAGTAGACCTGTTAGTGACTACGATCTCATTATTATTTCATTTTTTTCTGCAAATATGCTTAAGCATCAATTGAACTTAAAGAGTTAGTACCGTTAGGCTAAGTGCTCGGGTGAGGAGCACCTAACTTAGAAGGAACATGTCTTTTTCTTCATAATATTTTTTTTCTTTTCTTTCTTAGTTTCTCATTTTAACCTAGAGATCGTACACTTATTTGCATCGGTCTCTTACTTAGTGTGTTTAGGATGGTGCTGACTGCTTAAATAAACTACTTAGGGATTACTACAAGAACCTGGAGTTTTAAGGTCTCGGCATAATGGGTACTCAAATTTATTTTGCATATTTAGGGGGTTAAGGTTGTCAGGACGATATCAATTTTATCAAAACTTTCCCGAGTTTTTCTAACATAGCCTAAACAGCCTATATACTTTCAGAGTACCATGTCATGAATCAAAAAGTTTTTGTTGGAGGTTGAAATTTTGAAATTTTGAAATTTTGGGGAAGTTTGAATAACAGGCGAAAACCACTCATAAAGACTCGACAGCACATGTAAAGATTTTGACATAGCATTAAAAATAGATAAAAACAATAAATCAAACTAAAAGGCAATAAAATGAAAGCGATAGAGTTCCTCCCCCACACTTAAACCAAACATTGTCCTCAATGTTTCAGTAAAAGGTGGAAAAGGAAAGATAGAACCTGTATGAATGCTACTGCTCTTGCTATCCTTGTCTTTGTTGATCACTTCTACTTCGGTGGCGGGCATTTTGAGATACTTTGTTTGTGTAATTCTCGAACCAGCTCATCATGTTGCTCGCGTCAAGAGGAAGTACTCATCATCAGTGTTCCCACCAGCAGCGACACTCGTAGGAATGTCCGTGGGCATAGCTCATCTTCTCAGATCGTCATCTAGAGAGTTTTCGCTTAGATATAACTAAGGAGTAACAAGCGATACATTTCTTTATTTTCTGCAAATTTAAACAAACAAATTAAAATAAAGACCTTGTGGGTTGCCTCCCACACAGCGCTTTGTTTAGCGTCGATAGCTCGACGGCTAAGGAGTGCAAGTACTCATGGTGGTTCTTTCGAGAATGGTTCCTCGATCGAACTTTGAATAGTCTTCGGTTTCCATGGCCACTTATCAAGCCATCTCTCATATCCCTCACCTTTTCGTTTCTTTCTTCTGTAGGGTGGTTTCTTGTTTTGAACGCGTGGTGGTGGTTCTGGATCTATTCTGCGTATCAGCTTTTCAAATTTGGGGTTTGTTATTTCATTCACCACCTCAAAAGTTAATCGTACCCTTTTAACAGTAATAATGACCCTAGTTTCACGGTCCTCGAATTTTCTTTTTCTATGAAGGGCCTTAGACAAAGGTGCATTGGTGTGTATATTTTTCAATACCTCCACATATGTTTTGGATTGGGAGTCTACCTTAACTTCTGCAAACCTTTGTGGGAAAGGAATAGGTGGGGTATAGGGAGGAGGAGCAACGATACGTGCTTCCTTCTCTACCTCTTCGACAACCTCCCTTTCGGTTGGTGTCGATGGATTTTTCTCAATATGTATGCTTTTCTCACCAAAAATTTCCTCAGACTCATGATTACTCTCTCTAGGATTTTCTATTCGTTCTTCATTAACGGTTGTTACAACATTCACATGTCCTTCTGGGAAGGGTGCTAGAGGTGTTTGTCTAAGCAGGGAGGTTTGAGTCTCCAAAGTCTCGATGTGAGTTGCGAGGGAATCGACAATAACGTTCAACTGCCTAAGGTCTTCATTAATTTGGAGATGTTGTCTTCTAAAATCTTCGTTTTGGAGAGTTTGTGTCTCCACAAAGCGCTCCATCATAAATTCTATCCTAGCGTGAGTAGACGTCTCATTGAATTCTTCTAGTAGTAGTTCGAGGTTGGATGTATCAAAATCTTGCGTTTCCTCAAAACATTGGGAGTCGTCATCATAGAGGGAATTTGGGTGAGAGTGCGTAGTATTGAAATCTTCTAATAATATTTCGAGGTCGGATTTAAGCGGAATTTGTGGTTCCTCGAAATATTGGGGGTGGTAGTTATAATATGGAGGGTGGTAATTATAAGGGAAATATGGGTTATACATAATGATTTAGATAAGAGTGCCTTAGTCTATACTATGCAACAACGGAATCACAATATTGACTTTTGGTCCCCGGCAACGGCGCCAAAAACTTGATGGGCTAAAGACGTGTCTACTTATGCGTCTAGCGGTATCTTACTGCAAGTGCACAGCCTATCGAAGTAATATAAAAGATTGTCGAACCCACAGAGACCAATGTCAATCTACCGTTATCTATTGTTACGGCGTAAAGCTAAGGCGAATGGTTGTCACGATTTTTGTTGGTTTCTAAGACTATTAAAGGCGGAATTAAATTTAAGTTTTAATAAAATAATATTAAGGCGGTCGGTATGTAATTATACTAACTTAGGTGGGTCAATCTAACCTAGGCTTATAAAGGTGTTCACTTAATCTATTCGGTAGAGATTACCAGTTTAAATACCCTCAACTCACACTCTCGTGGTCTTATATCAGATCTTATCCCCAAAGCCCTATGCCTGCTCTCGCTAGCCCATAAGTGTTTAGAGATAATTTTTGGAAACTAAATAATTCTAATTTATCTTAAAGCGCTCTCGCTGTATTTAATTTAAATGCCTAACTTTAGCTATCTGGTTAAAATCTCACACTCTCGTGGTCTTGACCCAACCTAATACTCTTTTCTTACTCTCGTAACGAAAAGGTCTATTTCAATTAAAAAGTATCAGCCAGAATATTAAGTGATTAATTATTTTTAGCCTATGGTTATATTTCACCAGTTAAGTTTGTTATAACTACATACCGCCCTAAGGTTTTTAGCTACTCATCGATGTTGAACCAGACAGAGACAGGGAATTTAATAATAATGTACTCATGGCAGAAAAATAAATAGACATTATAAATAAATCAAATTGCAATATAATAAAAACCTGGTTAACAGATAATTGAGCAGACCCTTCTTCCACAGACCGGAAAGCTCGGAGTAGGCGGAAATTAAAATTAAACGAGTGCTGAAGGTTGGAAACAAATAGATGTATAACAATCCCCTAATGTTGGAAATTGTTATACGGTTGGTTTGGATACAAATAAAACGAGACAGAAAATAAAATAATGCTGGAATGGAAATACTGGTTCGTAAGAGTAGTCCTCCACAATGTCGGCAGGATTCTACTTTGGCCAATTGGCCAAATAAAATTGCAGAAATAAATACAAAGCTCTGAACTAAAGGGAAAAATGGAAAAGAAATAAAAACAATAAAAATGGGAAAAATGGCTTTAATGGGAATTTTGGCAGCGCTTCGATACGTCGAAGGCCTCCCCCTAAAACTCTGAATCTAAGGCCTATTTATAGGAAATAATTCATTCTTCAACTTCCAGAGATCATGTGTGAATTATGGAGGAAGTGGGAGTAACTTCCAGTAGTGGGCAATGAGTGGAGAAAAAGTAGGAGAAAAAGGAGGAAAGTGCTCGTGGCCACTTCTGTCTTGAACGAACTTCTGTTATTTGATGCATGACGGTCGTGACATGGCCGTGACGATCGTGAAGGCTGTGACGGTCGTGACGTGGCCGTGACGATCGTGAAGGCTGTGACGGTCGTGACATGGCCGTGACGACCGTGACAGTCACAAATTCTGTTTTCTGCTATTTTCTGTATTTTTCTTCTCTTTTTCTTTCTTTAGTTCAAATTCTCCCCAATCTGCAAAACAAAGTAAATTAATCATATAATAGAACATAAATCAAGATAAATTAATAAAAGTCACAAATAAATGCATGCAAATCAAGCCAAATAAACGATATGATTTCGCGTTATCAGGGATCTCGCATTCCTTGAATTCTTGAATGACAAGCTCTTGAGGCACGCCCTTAGGTTGTTTGTCAGTCACTCTTTCGTCTTTTTTCTCAAACTTCCAACCCATTCTACCTCATCTTTTCGTGGTTGTTACCACGAACTACGACTGCTCTGATTCTTTATTCATTCTTGAATATAAGATACGTAGGCACAAGATTGCGATGATCTTGGCGAGCACACTTCTACCCATCTTCCGTTTCCCCCCATCCTTTCCCGTAGTCGAACTACGACGCTCTGATTTCTCATTCTCGTCCGAATGAGCATACGTAGGCACAAGGGCCCCAATCCTTGGCGAGCACCCTATCTTCTAACCACCCATCTCTCCTTAGAATCTTTAACCCTTATCCTACCAATTCTACCTTTAACAACGAGAAGAAACCAGTAAACCTAAACAACACTCCCCACAATTACCTTAAGAGGTTCCCGTTGAGTACGACGGACGTGAGGGGTGCTAATACCTTCCCCTCACGTAACCGACTCCCGAACCCGGAACTTGGTTGTGATAGCCCTGTTCCTATCCCTTTCGTTTTAAGAGGTTTTCTCGATATTTTCCTCTCCCGTTTATTCGGGAAAAATAAAGTTCGGTGGCGACTCTGTCGAACCGCATGTCCGCGCCTTTCGCGCGAGGGTCGTATTTTCGAATGTGATTTTTCGAGGTGCGACAGGTGGCGACTCTGCTGGGGACGCATTGCTCCATGCAAAGAGAGAGTCGAGCCTATCTTTTGGTTTGTGAGGAGTGTTTGTTTTTTATTTGTTTTCTTTTTTGTTCTTGTTCTCTTATAGATTTTATTTGTGCTTTGTCGCCTGTTGGTTACTGGGATGACATCATGAGTAAAGCTCTACACCCGAGCTTTGGTAAAAGCAGAGAGAACACATAGTTTAGAATTGGTAGTCGAGTAGTGTTAGTCTCCAAGGACTCGCTCCTTGTGGGCCTAGCATGAAAGCTCCTCCAGAGGAGACCTATTCGTAGATCTTGTTGTAACGCAGCTAGCCTGTCGCACGACTTGATTAATGAAGGGTCCGTGATTCTGGGAACCTTTTGTTAGCACCAGTTCCGATATTGGTGGTCGTGTAGTGTTAGTCTCCAAGGACTCGCTCCTTGTGTGCCTAGCACGAGGACCCCGCTCAGGAGAGACCTTATCGTCATTATCGTCGTAATGCAGCCAGCCTGTTGCGTGACGCTAATACGACTAGTGTCTGTGATCCTGGGAACCAAACATAGAAACCATCCCGTGAGTGGGATTATGGGTAGAATGTTTAGACCTTCCCGTATAGGTTGTACCTGTCAGTTTTCTTTGAGCAGGAATTATGGTTACTTATCTGTTACGGTTACCAGCTTCAGGAGTCGTTGGAGTTGTGATCCTGTGATCCTGGATCTTGTATCTTGCATTGCATCTTGCATATCATTTGCATTGCATTTCATATGCTATGCATTTTTGCATTTCCAGTCCTTCAACGGAATCTTATGTCTCTGTTCCTTCTTCTCCAGTAAATCAAGCTGATTCCTCGACATCAATATGCAACTAGAGCCAATACCAGACGAATGATGGAGCAGATTCAACAGGAGCAAGTCGCCTTCAGGGAAGAATTGGATTCCATGAAAGGAAAGATCGACCAGATCCTCGAAGCCATCCTCACAGCCAGGAGAGAGGAAGAACAGCGTGAAGCCGCCGCTGTTGTCAATGGACAAGGGTCTACTGCCATCCCTTTGGTCCCAATTCCGAATTCTCAGGGGATTCCGCTGAACTTCAACAACGCAGTCGAGGGAAACACTTCTCAGCCAATCCCAGCGCCTGGAGTTACCGGTGGAGTTATCCCGCACGCCTAGCCTACTGCTGTGCAGATCCCAGCTCCCCATATCGAAGATACTCTGATGGATCAATATGACGATGTTCAGAACTATCATGCTGCTATTCTCATCGCCAGTCCTGTTGCTGCTCAGGATTCAGAAGCCATGAAGATGTGCCGAGATCTAGCCGAGAAACTCCGCGCCATGGAAGGGCACAATTCAAATTCTTTCAGTGCTTTGGAATTATGCTTGGTGCCTGATGTTGTCATTCCTCCCAAGTTCAAGGTGCCCGAATTTTCAAAGTACAAGGGTCTCAGCTGCCCAAATATTCATCTGAAGATGTACTGTCGCAAGATGGCTGCCTATGCCAGAGACGAGAAGCTCATGATCCATTGCTTCCAGGACAGCTTGTCTGGGGCATCACTTGAATGGTATATGCAGCTGGAGCGTAATAGTGTGCGCACTTGGGCCGAGCTAGCTGATGCATTTGTCAAACAGTACAAGTACAACACTGACCTTGCTCCAAATCGTACTCAGCTTCAGAGTATGACTCAGAAGGACAATGAATCCTTCAAGGAGTACGCGCAACGATGGAGAGAGCTAGCCGCAAGGGTGCATCCACCTCTTGTTGACCGTGAGTTGATTGACATATTCATGGGTACTTTGCAAGGCCAGTACTACGAAAAGTTGATCGGTAGTGTCTCCGCTGGATTCTCTGACTTGGTGATCGTCGGTGAGAGAATTGAAGAAGGGCTGAAAAGTGGAAAGATCCCAGGAGGTTCTAACAGCCAGGCTAATGCCAAGAGGCCTTTCAATGGATACAAGAAGAAGGAGGGCGAAACAAATGCCATCTTTGTGCAGAAAGGGCAAGCTTCTCAACAAGCTCCTCCTATGCCTTATCAAGTTCCCTACTATCAGTATCCATATGTTGCTGCTGCGCAATATGCTCCAATGCCTTATCAGCCAGTTGTTCACGCAGCGCAAGCTCAGATGCCACGGCAACAGGCTCCTCAACAACAAGCCTACAACCAGCAAGGATATCAATATCCTCCTCAGCAACAGCAGATGCAAGCAACTCAGCAACGACAAGGTGCTCGCCCACAGCGTCCGCAGAGAACATGGAGACCAGATAGAGTCTTTGATCGTCTACCAATGCCATATGCCAAAATCTTTGCTCAGTTGATGGAGAAGAAAGCTATCGTTCCGAGAGATTTAGCTCCTCCAACTATCATTCCTGCCGATTACGATGCAAGTGCTCATTGTGAGTTTCATAAGGGCGCTCCAGGTCACACCATTGAGGATTGCAGGGCTTTCAAGCACATAATTCAAGACATGATCGACCGGGATGCCATCAACTTCAATGGGAAGTCTCCAAACATCATCAACAATCCGATGCCACCAGTCAACTAGTGCCAACAATCACTCCCAGTCAAGTTCATTCTCCGAAGAAGGCAGTCATGTTGCCATTTCATTATTCGCAGCTTCTTATGTTTTGTCTTTGTTTTATTTAAGTATTGTATGCTTTGAACAATTGCCATTCGTATTTGGTTTTCATTAATGTATCGTCTATGCATGTTTTGAATTAGTTATGTCGTATTCACTCATTTTTCGCTTATCACTGACACATCTCTTTACTCCACTCTATTCACTGTTGTTTAGCATGATTTGAGGGAGGATGATGAAAACGAGATACCCATAATTGCAAACTGTATGCTTTCAGACAGAATCTCGTCAATGATGTACAGGCATTGCTTCGATCCCCCAAACACTGGAGATATAAGGAGTTAATCCCTAATAAACCACTTCGAGCCTTGGAGTAGCAGTTTCCTTCGGATATTCAAACCTTTACACTCAACCTGGGGCAGGGTAGTGTTCGGTTAATCCAATTCCACACTCGAGTCAACAAGCAAAATCCAGAAGACGGTTGTTCATCAATGACCCATGCTATGGCAGTCACAACAAAATCAAGAAAAAATCAAAAGCCTGCTAAGTCAGACACCTTAGAGGGGACTTAGGCAAAATCAAGGCAATCCCGATGGATCTGACAAACGAAGTCAATCCATGCAAAAGTTAGGGATCAAAACAAAATCAAAAGAGGACCCCGAAACCCTCAACAAAAAATAAAATAAGATTTAGTGGCCACCCAAGTCAAAAGGGACACTGGCATCCATCAAAAAACCAAAATGAGGTGACTGCCGCGTCGAGCAAACCTTGAAACATCAAGTTTATATCGTCAAGACAAGTGTAGGATTAACTGAGCGTAGGACTGGAGATCATTAAGAAGAAGGGGTGGGTATAAATCATACTTTGAGCCTAATAACCTTGTTTCATAACCGTGAACCAGACCACGTTACAACCCTCGAAAGACCTAATTGAGGCGAGGTTTATTCTGAAAGCATATTATCGCAAGGTTGCGTAACCTGACTCCTCACATGATTGTTAGTCATTAACCTTGGTGTCACTATGCTTGCAACATCTTTTCGCACCAATCAAACATCATAACGTCTGGCCTAGCAGTCCATTCGTTTCACTACCACGACACTTCAATAAAACGATACTTTTTTCAAAATCTTGCATCAAACTTTGCATTAATATTACCATTTATGAATGTACAATTTTAACTGCAAAACAGTGCTAGGTATCCAAAAATATTTCAGCAAAGGGCAATCAAGGAAGAGCTTGACTTTCAGTGGCGTACACGTGGCAAGATAATTTCAGAACCCACGGGCTGGGGCAAAGCATTCAACAGCACGAGCAGGGGCAAGTCATCCGAGTTCAACTTCCATATGTCAGAACTGGTTAATCTGGGGCAGACCATAGCAAGTTCAGACTGGGGCAAGACCATGTCGTCCTGACCAACAAGCAGGGTTGCAACCTTCTCTGAAGGAAATTGACAACGAATCACCAAGTACCCATACTTAAGGCATCCAGAGCATCATCTTTTGCTCCGATCATGACGACTTCAACAAACTGCGTGTCGAGGAAGTCAATCCCTCCCACCACCCGAAGTCCAATCCGCATTGGCAACTACCAGAGGCCACCACGCTGGCATTTCCGCTCACATTACCCGTCTGCATCATATGCATCATACGCATTGCATTCTCTATCATAAGCATCTTGCATCATATGCATACTCCAATCATACCACGTTTCCCCAGCTCTTGCATCTCCGCTCGTCAGCATTTGCATTTGCACGTCCACTCATATAGAATATCATTTATCATCCAACATTCATATATGCAAGTCAAGGTCCAGGATTAATCTCGAAGATTTCCAAGACCGTCGACCGCCCAGTCAGGGGCATCTTCCGCAAGATGGTGGGTTTACCCCACGATTTTCAAAAGCTTCAAAGTAATTATCAACCCAGTCAGGGGCAATCTTCTGCAATTGTGGGTCTCTCCCACCAAAATTCGAAGTTATTCAAAGCAAGATTCAGCCCAGTCAGGGGCATCTTCTTCAATACCATGGGCGTCTCCCGTGACGAATTTCAACCTCGTGGTTAATCAGATATGCAAATCGACATTCAGCCTAGTCAGGGGCATACCATTCAAGACCGTGGGCTTTCCCCACAAAGTTGTTCAACCTTTTACTGGGCAAATCCAAGAAGTTTAGTGCAAGATCCGACCCAAACAGGGGCATCTTCAGCAAGACCGTGAGCGTCCCTCATGAAGTTGTTCAACCTTTTGTTGAGCAAGACAAGACATCAAGACAAATTCAGCCCAGTCAGGGGCATCCTCTTCAGAATTCATGGGCGTAACCATGAAATCATTTCAGCAAATTATGATTTCCAAGCAAAGACGGTGGGCGTACACCGTTGACTCATTTCAAATTCAATTTTCCTCTTGGGGGTTCCCCAGTGAGTTGTACCCAGCGAGCGTGACCGTTGTCAATTGCCTTATTATCATCCTTTTGGTGATAGTCGAACTTCGTCAGTTCAACCTAGCCTGCATCCTTTTGGTGTTGGTAAAATTCAAATCTGTGTTGTCCTATCATCCTTTTGGTGATAGCGACTTGTGCGTTGCGTTCTCGCTCTACCATCCTTTTGGTGGTAGGTCTGGTATTTCATCGATATCAGATTGTGCGATATTTCTTTTATGTTTTCGCTCTACCATCCTTTTGGTGGTAGGTCTGGCATTTCGTCGATGTCAGATTGTGCGATAGTTTTCTCCGTGTTTCGCTCCGTCATCCTTTTGGTGGGGGGTCTATCATGGTCATTAATGATAGATTGTGCGATTTGTTTCATGTTTCGCTCCGTCATCCTTTTGGTGGGGGGTCTATCATAGTCATTAATGATAGATTGTGCGATATTGTTTGGCGTGTGTTTCGCTCCGTCATCCTTTTGGTGGGGGGTCTATCATGGTCATTAATGATAGATTGTGCGATATTGTTTGGCGTGTGTTTCGCTCCGTCATCCTTGTGGTGAGGGTCTATCATGGTCATTAATGATAGATTGTGCGTTTTGTTTTATGTTTCGCTCCGTCATCCTTTTGGTGGGGGGTTTATCATGGTCATTAATGATAGGTTGTGCGATTTGTTTTATGTTTCGCTCCGTCATCCTTTTGGTGGGGGGTTTATCATGGTCATTAATGACAGATTGTGCGATTTGTGTTGTGTTTCGCTCCGTCATCCTTTTGGTGGGGGGTCTATCATGGTCATTAATGATAGATTGTGCGATTTGTTTTGTGTTTCGCTCCGTCATCCTTTTGGTGGGGGGTCTATCATGGTCATTAATGATAGATTGTGCGATTTGTTTTATGTTTCGCTCCGTCATCCTTTTGGTGGGGGGTTTATCATGGTCATTAATGATAGGTTGTGCGATTTGTGTTGTATTTCGCTCCGTCATCCTTTTGGTGGGGGGTCTATCATGGTCATTAATGATAGATTGTGCGATTTGTTTTATGTTTCGCTCCGTCATCCTTTTGGTGGGGGGTTTATCATGGTCATTAATGATAGATTGTGCGATTTGTTTTGTGTTTCGCTCCGTCATCCTTTTGGTGGGGGGTCTATCATGGTCATTAATGATAGATTACACGATATTTTGTTTGTGTTTACCCTACCATCCTTTTGAGGGTAGTGGTTGGTGTGTGCCCTATCATCCTTTTGGTGGTGGTGGCCGTGTGTGTTTTATTCCATCATCCTTTTGGTGATGACGACCTTTTGCCTATCATGTACAGTTTACTCAGAGGTTTACATTTATCGGCATTTTCAACTCTCTAGCATCTCACTTTCATTCGGACAAATTCAGGGTCTTTTTATATCTAATAGACTTCTACCTCAGGGATGTGAACGCCAATGCAGCTGTTCATTCTCTCAGGTTTAAGGCAATTAGATAGGGGCATCTGTCATACCCCAAATTTGTCCTACCTTTTTCAAAATTTTAATTTTCCCGACTTTGTTTTTAATTTACATCGCTTGTACAGCGTAGCGTATTTTTCAACAAAAATAAGCGTTTTCACTTTTTAGCCCAACAAGAGCGTGCCACGTGACAATTGTTTTTGTATATATTTATTTCATAATTTCTTTTTTATGATATGTAATATATTTCTAAATATTAATTAATTAGATTAGAATAGATTTAAATTAGAATTTAATTATAACTTAGAATTTTAATTTAGAAAAAAATAGATTTAACAAAAAATAGAATTAAAATTTTAATTTTTATTAGAAATTAGAATTAAAATTGTTAGAATATAGTTAAAAAGTTAATTAAAAATAGATTTGTTAATTAATTAAAAAAAAAACAGAAAAATTAAAAGAAAAATAAAAGAATTGAAAATGAGAGACACGGTAGAGATATTTTGAGAATTAGGGTATAGTTTGCTATAAATTGGAAGACGCTACTGTTCATTCTCTTCCCCAATTCCATCCAAAAACCCTAGCCGCAATAACTTCTCTTGTCCCTTTCACTGAAAACCCTAGCTGTCAACTCATCTCTTTCCTCTTCTTCTCACACCACGAGAAACCCTTCTTCTGTTCCCTCAAATCCACTGCCCTCATAATAACCCACTCTCTATTGAAACCTAACTTCCATTAAAGCTTCAACACACTTCTCAAACATCACCGCACCACCAGAGCAACTGCAACAACCACAGACTCACCATCAAATTTCTCATCACCACGACTTCGTCCATTTGAACCAGCCGCTGCGAAGTCTCCAACAAACCATCCACAGCAGCCTTTTGCGTCGGGCTTTCGAGCTTCAACGGTGACGAGTGTTCTGCATCCCTCAGTTCTGTTGCAAACAACGTTCAAGCGGTCCCTTTCTGATTTTGACAAGCCGCCTATTTCGTCAAATACTGCAACAATCTTTGGTTTGCCTTCGTTTCGATTACGGCAAATCGAAGTACTACAGATCTGCACCACTGCAAGTTTGGTTTTCCACTCAGCGTTTACATAACTATATCTCATTTTAGTTGTTGCTTGCGATCCGATTTCGTGCAAGTGTTATTGTTCCTCGCCGGGACGTTGTTGCAGGTATGAGTAATTTTCATGTGTCCTGGAACTAGAGGATTGATTTTTTCTCCTATGCATTTTGTTTTATAAAATAATAGTTGGAAGCTTAGAATTATACTGCATTTTCTCCTTTACAGATTGAGATTACATAGTTCTCATATGGCTTTTATTCTTCTGTGCTTAGTATACTACATATTAATATAAATGGTTTATGTTCAAAAATTTTAATAAATATTTATACTAATTTATAGTTTGTGCTTAGAGTATTTTTTTATATTTTTTATTATTGAATATTAATGTAGGTTGTTTGTGTTCATAATTTCTTTTAATAAATGTTGATACCTATAGATAGTTGGTGTTTAATTTCCTTTTAATGATACATACTGGGAGTTTTCGGATGAGTTCATGGTTATTATATTCATATTCTATTGTTTTTTAATCTCTCATATAATGTTCTTGGAAGAGTTGTATTGTATATGATAATCACTCTCACCTTTTATTCTGTAGGATCTTACTATTCATTTTATGTAATGTGAAATCTTAGTTTGGCCTTAGGGAATAATTTGTTCCATACTATCATGGCATTTGTTTATGGGTTCTAATTCTTATATTTGCTTTTAAAAAAAGAGAATAAAATAAAATCTTAAAAAAACTTGTTTTGATATTACATGGTGTTATACTTAATATTTCTCAAAATTATCTTATTATTATATTACTATATAATATTAATAGAATTTAGTTAAGTTTAGACTCATTGTTTTGTATAAATTTATTTAATAATTTTTATGTTAGTGACCATTGTGGTGTATTGATATTGGTTTGTACATGTCTTTATTTCATTACATTTTAGATTAGATCTAATTTTCGGACTAGACTTTTGATATGTTGTTATGCCACTTAAATTTCTAAACATTAATTTGATATTTTGTTGCGTTATGACTTCGGTGTATGATATTCTCAATGTTGTCATTACAAAAAAATCGGCTTTAGAGTACATTGTGACAAACTCGATTCGATCTATTTTATGTATTCATTTTTGTGTCATTTCATCCCCATTTGAACAAATGTACTCCAATTCCCACAAAATGTAATAATTTTTATCGCTTTAATGCTTCAAAACCCTTTTAAAAAAATAAAATTCTCGATTTATCGAGCCGTTTTCTACCCTTGTAAGTCGAGAGCTTTTAAAGCCTCGCCATCGACCTTCGATCACCATACACAACATTTTAAAGCTTAATCCTGGGCTTCCTTACAGTGATACCTATTTGATCAACTACTTCTAGTTGGTCACTTAGAAGACTAGCCCACTTTGCTAGTACACACGCTTAAAGTTCAATTTCAAACTTTGACTCAGTTCGAATACTTTTTCAAAGCGAATTAAATCTTTGAAATCTAGCATTTCTTGGATTTTTGGATGATCATTAGCGAGGTGTACACCTTAAATAATGTATTATTCAACTTTTCGTTTTAGTACACTATTTTGAACAAAGAAATATCATAGGAATCTAGCATTCTGTGTGATATTTCTGTCGTTCCTTCAAACATTCTCCAAATGAAAAAGGTGTCGTCGAGATCTAGCATTTCGATAATGCCCCAATTAATTGGTTGTGAGGCCTACGTCTCATTTATCAAATAATTGTCATTTCTCTCATTTTTCAAATCCAATCTCACGTCCTCACATCCCGTACCTCAAATTATTTTCATACCTCATCTCACACTTCAAATCTTTTTCAAACATTTTCTTGATCAAACTTCGAAAGAGGAAGGTTCTTGGAGTCTAGCATTCCTTGAATTTTCGAGTGAATAATTCTCGAAGCACGCCCTTTGAGTTATTATTCATTCAATCTTTCGACCCTTTTAAATATTTTCTTTCCGATTCAAACTTCGAAAGAAGGAGATTCTTGGAGTCTAGCATTCCTTGAATTTTCGAGTGAATAGCTCTCGAGGCACGCCCTTTGGGTTGTTGTTCACTCAACCTTTCGACTCTTTCAAACTCAATCATTCTCAATATTCTCCTGAGTCGATTGCTCGTCCGCATTCGCAACCCACACTTCACACACATTCACGATTCCTCGTAGTCTCGATATTAGGAGCACCCTCAGGGACTAATATCGTTTCTCACAACCTTAACCCTTGACACGTCGTCGAGCCGGTTCCATCTTCTATCAAATCTTCGACACGTCGTCGAGCTACTTCCAACCAACTTCCTTTGGCCTCGCATGCCATTCTTCGATTCGATCCTTTCACAAGGCTTTTTTTTAAAAAAACTTACGAAAGAGGGATATTCTTAGAGTCCAGCATTCTTTGAATATTCGAACGAGTAACTCTTGGGCTCGCCCCCGAGTTGTTATTAGTTCATTCTTTCGATTTCAAAATATCCAACTCATTCAACTCAATTTCCGAAAGAACTGAGTTCTGGGGATCTCGCATTCCTTGAATTCTTGAATGACAAGCTCTTGAGGCACGCCCTTAGGTTGTTTGTCAGTCACTCTTTCGTCTTTTTTCTCAAACTTCCAACCCATTCTACCTCATCTTTTCGTGGTTGTTACCACGAACTACGACTGCTCTGATTCTTTATTCATTCTTGAATATAAGATACGTAGGCACAAGATTGCGATGATCTTGGCGAGCACACTTCTACCCATCTTCCGTTTCCCCCCATCCTTTCCCGTAGTCGAACTACGACGCTCTGATTTCTCATTCTCGTCCGAATGAGCATACGTAGGCACAAGGGCCCCAATCCTTGGCGAGCACCCTATCTTCTAACCACCCATCTCTCCTTAGAATCTTTAACCCTTATCCTACCAATTCTACCTTTAACAACGAGAAGAAACCAGTAAACCTAAACAACACTCCCCACAATTACCTTAAGAGGTTCCCGTCGAGTACGACGGACGTGAGGGGTGCTAATACCTTCCCCTCACGTAACCGACTCCCGAACCCGGAACTTGGTTGCGACAGCCCTGTTCCTATCCCTTTCGTTTTAAGAGGTTTTCTCGATATTTTCCTCTCCCGTTTATTCGGGAAAAATAAAGTTCGGTGGCGACTCTGTCGAACCGCATGTCCGCGCCTTTCGCGCGAGGGTCGTATTTTCGAATGTGATTTTTCGAGGTGCGACAATTGCGTGCAGCACACTGCTGGAAATGCCCCTACTATCAAGGATACCAATCTTAATCCGCTGAGGATACTCCTGATCCTACTCTGATACGGGATAACAATACAATCTCAACTCTTCTGGGGATAATACACAACTTTCATCTGTTGAAGAGTAGCAATTCTGATTTAACAACATCCACAAGGAATTCAAACCTTAATCGGAGCACTGGTATCCGTCGAGCTTCGTATCGGGGAACATGACGACATGCGAGTCATTGGGCATTACTGTGTCAGATACCTTTAGGTTTTTGTTTTTCTTGTTTAGGATAAACATGGACTATGTACATAGTGGAAGATATGGAAAATACTAGACGAGAACTAGCATTCAAAGGTAGACTACCAGGCGAGAACTGATAGGGAAATAGATTAGGAAAATTGAACGAAAATTGATTTGGCAATGACATGTACCAGGCGAGAACTGATACAACACTTGAAGAAACGGTGACCCAAACGAGAACTGGTTACAATAAACTACACCAGACAGGAACTGATGCTTACAATAAACTACACCAGACGGGAACTGATGCTTACGGAAGGGTGGGCCAGACGAGAACTGGTTACCGGTTTTCCAGGCAAGAACTGGACTTTAGAAACAACTGGTTACTGACACGCAACAGGTTTAGACTGCAGGTCAATGATCCAACGACAGCAAGGCCTTTTCGGAATGTTAAGGTTCAGGTTTTTGACAAGGGTATTGACATGATTCCCCGATACTCAACTCCGGCTGGGGATAAACAAACTGGCTTGAATAACTTGCCCCGGTACAATTCAACTTGCCCCAATATAACTCTTGGGAATACTTGCTCTGAACAGCTTGCTACGAGACGACCTCGAGATTACTTGCCCCGGTATCTATACGACAAAAAGGATTCAACCTCAATCACACAATTGTCAACCCAGTTGGTCTTCACTGTCTCTGAAGTGACTTTTCCCTTGAAGGAGCGCCTAAGCGACTTAACCTGATCTGATTATTCACCTGAAGTCTCTGTTTTCAGATCTCAACATTCTGTATAATTGCCCCTGATTGGCTCTCGAGAAGACTCACTTCTGATCAACTGCTTCTCAAAAAAACTGCCCCATAATCAACTGATGCTTCGGGACTTGTCCTCAGACTAACTGATTCCGAACTCACTGGAAGTCAATGCCCCTGATTCACAAGGCTTCACAACATACACCATCCTGGTTCAGACTGCTGAATTATCCAGTCCTGCTTGACGATTCCCTGCTGGAATTTCTTTCATGCCAACTACTAACCTGCAATTAAAATTGTCTATTCACGAATGGTAATCTTAATGCAGTGGTTATGCAGATTTTGAAAATTTTGTGCTGTCACTCATTTACATGCTATGATTGTGTGACGAATGAACCAAAGTTCAAACGTAGTGCTTACGTGGTCAGTGAAAAACACAACAAGGATGTGACTAGCAAGTCAAGAAGGAGTCAGTTTACTCAACCTTATCGTAATGCGCTTTCAGAATAACCCTACCTCAATTAGGTCTTTTAAGGGTTGTATCGTGGTCGGGTTCACGGTTCGTGGAACAAAGGATATTTGGCTCAAATTTTGATTTGTACCCACCCCTTCTACGTGATGATCTCCGATCCTAAGGTTCAGCTAACTTGGCACAAGCGCTCGCCTCTTCGAGAGGTATGTTGAATGGTAAGAACCACAGTTAAGGAATCCACAAGGTTTTTCGGAGTGATAGTTACTCCTGCTCGTTTTCGGTGTCTGTGTACACGACTTTGTGACTCGCTGGGGAAATTTTTTTTTTCTATCCCTTCTTTTCATTCTTTTGATTCCCTAATTTTTTCCTGGACTGACTCGTTTTGAGTTCTTTTCGTTTTTTCGTTTTCTTTTGAAGTCCAGCGGGATGCCCTGATTTTTGCCTAAGTATTAGCCTTCCAGCTTTTTCTTTTTTTTCACCTAGCGGGCTTTCTTCTTTCTTTTGGAACAAAGTCGTGTGACACTGGTTGTCTTGAATGCTCCGAAAGGATTATAACTGTCTCACTCCTGATTGGTGAGGTTTAGCCGCTTGAAAGGTATAAACTGTTTGGTCCTTGAAAGACAACACTCCTCTGTAAGACTTGAATGCTCGGTCAAGCTAACTGACAACTACCCTGCCCCGGGTTAAGATGTGAGGGTTAAAAAGAGTCCGAAAAACTTCTACTTCTTGGCTCGAAGTGGTTAACAAGGGACTAACTCCTTATATCTCCAGTGTTTGGGGGATTTGAAACAATGCCTTGTACGTCATCGGCAAGGTTTTATCTGAAAGCATACGATCATCGGTTATGAGTTTATTTTCGTCATCCTCCCTCCAATCTTTGCCAGTCACAGTGATAAAGTGGAGTGAATAAAATGCAAGTGTCAGTGCAATGCAGTAAATGAGCGACAGCGACATGATTAGTTCAGAAAAATGCATAGTCACTTTATTAATATCACCATTCGAAACAAACAACGTTTAAAAGCAAATAGTAACTAACAGAAAAGAAACTACAAATGCAAATGGTAAAAAAGTCTGAGGACTGCCAATGCTGAGGGCGCCTGCCTGTCTGGACCACTGGCTTTTGCTGGGGAATACTTTCCGAGTCTACGAGCCTAGACAGCTGAGCGGTTGGTATGAACAAACAGAAGTCTTTCTCGAAAGGAAATGAGATCTTGATCGATCAACTGCTGTACCTTTGCCTAAAACGCTATACAATCTTCAGTTGAATGCCCTGGAGATACGCCATGGTAACCACACTGAACTTGGGGATTATACCCAGGAGGGTAAGGTTCTGGCACGGGCTTGAGAGCTTTAGGTTCCACCAAAGAACTCTGGACCAACTGTGGTAAAATCTGACTGTACGGCACAGGAACTGGATGAGAAGGACCATTCCTTCGTTCCAAATTGCTACGAGGTCTGTTCTGATCCTGACGCTGATTCTGATAACCTCGACCACGAGTTCGCTGATTTGCAAGGGAAGCGACATAAGATTCCTGATATGGTGCCCCAGGCACAGTTATCTGTCCAGCATAACAGGGCACAGAAGATACTGATCCAACAGATTTCACTGATTCACCTCGAGGATACCCAACATCTGGCATGACTGCATTGATCACAACTCCTTCTTCATTTTGATAGTCGCAAAGAGATTCAGTTTCACTAGCCTGACCGCTTGAATCAATCTGAATTTTCCCAATCTTTATAGCATTCTCAATACGTTCTCCAACTCCCACTAATTCGGAGAAGTTCAGCGATACTCCAAGCAATCTCTCAAAGTACGGGCTTTGCAATGAGTCTACGAACATGCCTGCTAACTCTCGGTCAGGGATCGGTGGTTCCACTCTTGAAGCAAAATCTCTCCATCTCCGGGCATACTTTTTGAAAGGTTCATTGATCCCCATAGACAAAGATTGCAACTCCATGCGAAAGGGAGCTACGTTCATATTGTAATCGTACCGCTTCAGGAAAGCTCTGGCTAAATCCACCCATGATCGAATCTGATCCTTCTCTAGCTGCATATACCAACGTAGAGATGCCCCAATCAAGCTGTCCTGAAAACAGTAAATCATCAACTTGTCGTCTCGCACAAACGAAGTCATCTTTCTGCAGAACATCACCAAATGTAGCCTCGGACAGCTATCTCCTTTATACTTTTCAAACTTCGGCGCTCTGAATTTAGGAGGCAACACTAGGTCAGAAACCAAGCACATATCTGAAGCATTGAGACCAACATCGTTCTGAACTTCCAGGGCTTTGACTTGTTCCTCCAATGCGTGCAACCTCTGAGCTTGAGCTAATGGATTATTAGTCCTCACTATCGGAACTTCTCTTCGGGAGATCAAACCAGCAGGAATAACATTCTGATAATTCGCGGCATCAGAAGAAGAACGTTCACTTGGGATGACGAACTGTTGGTGCAAATCTTGGCCTCTAACAGAAGTCTGCACAAGCTGAGCTGCAGTAAGGTTATTCACTTGCGGAGAGCCTTCGTCTGACTTGGAATCATACAAAGGATTGGACGTCACAGTGAACCCTGACAAGGCGTTAGGAGACTGGAAATTGCCTTTAGACATAGCTATCAATTACCTTCAACTGACGGCACTGCTTGACTCTGCTTGATCTGTTTCAACCCCTTGGTCGTCTTCTATCAATCCACAATGCCTTGAACAATCCCCGGATAATCACCTTCTGAAATCAAACAACGGCTGGATAAGAGCTCGGGCCAGCTGGAGAAATGCTATGCAATATGATGCAAAGATGCTTATGCAAATGCAATGCAAGAGGCAGCAAACATGGGATCACAGCCCCCACACAAACTGAGTACCGTTGTACTGCTGACGGAGTACGTTCTCTCTAAAAGAGAACGCCAGGATAGCTGGTAGTCTGGAAGTCAAGGTTTCGCAAAAAGAAAAACCCCCCCACTCACGGGTATGTACCTAAGATACGGCATCCTATGCGGTAGTCAGCGTCACAGACTTTCATGAGGAATGATACGATTCCCAGAAGGAGTGGCATCGTCATCTCATGAAGAGGCCTCACTTAGCTGACTTCCAATTGATCGGTCCCCAGAGTCGACAATCCTCGCGTCTGGACTCCCCTATGATCCTCGGGACCTTAGAGAAGCACCTCGGAGAGAACCTCGTCTGAGCGCAGATTTTCGTAGGGAACTGTGCCTGCCCAGCAGACAGGTTCGACTACTACTTCTCCGCAACTATGTCTAGGTGCATCTCAAAAAAAAGAAGCCTAGGTCCGGCTATCACTCAAAATATCACCCTCCCCAGCACAACGGCAACAGATAAAAGCGATACATAAATAAACACCCAAAAGACAAGCAAACAAGCGCTAGGATTGACTCTCTTAGGGGACGTTGGATCCCACATGCATGGGGAACTATCGCAGTCCCCAGCAGAGTCGCCAGCTGCTGGGGATTGCCCCAAACAGCTAGGAAAAAACCTAAGGCAAGAATCGTATAGGGAACTATCGCATTCCCCAGCAGAGTCGCCAGCTGTCGCTACTGCGAAAATCGGCGTCGGATGACAGAAGAGTCGCCACCGTGCGTTATTTATCCCAACGGAGGGAAAGGAAACGCTCGAAGTAAACCTCGCAAAAAAATGAGAAAGGTATGGTCATCGCAACCAAAACCTGGATTCGGGAGTCAGTTACGCAAGGGGAAGGTATTAGCACCCCTCACGTCCGTCGTACTCGACGGGATCCACGCTTGCTTGGGTTGTCTACAGGATGCAAAAACAATCTATCTACGGCTGCTAAATCTAAACGGAAGGGAATTGACTCGATAGAGCGTCGCACTCTATGCCTACGTATTCTCAAGAGAGAAAGTCAGAGTCAACGTAGTTCGGGACTACGGGGAAATTGGCTCGCCAAGACGTCGCGTCTTGTGCCTACGTACTTCCACACTGCGTGGAAGATCAGAGCTTACGTAGTTCAGGCTAACTACGGCTAAACAGGGTATTCTCACACAGCAGTGAGAAATTAATCTGGTTTTAAAGGTACGGGAACCTATGGAAAAAACTATGGTCTGGTCTCAAATGCACAAGGGCAAGAGAAAAAGGATAACATCAGTCGTCAGCGGGAAAGTCTCGATCGCACAGCAGCGAGAGAACAAAAGGTTAGTTGTTAGTGTGCTCGCTAGGATATCGCATCCTATGCCTACATATTCTCGTCGGGTACGAGAAATCAGAGCAGCTGTAGTTCGGCTACTTTCGGGACCACAGCTCAAATCTCGTTTTATTAACATTCTGAAAAATGGTTACATTGGTTGAATAATGAAAATAAACCCCTAGGAAATACTAGCCTATCCATCTACCATGGAAAATCAAATGGAAAATAGTCCCCTAACAAGTGGACTTCCAAAAATTATCTCTAAAAAGTGTAAAAAGTCCCCTAACAAATGGACTTCTAAACTACCTCTAAAAAGGTGTAAAAGAACTCTATGAAAAAAATACACTCTAAAAAATATTACATCTACACTAATAATATTTCTCTATTTTTTTCTCTATTCTTTTTCAACTATTTTCTTCTTTTTTCATTTCTTTTCTTTTTTCTATTTCAAAATATTTTTCAAGTATTTTCTCACATATGCTTTTTTCAATATTTCTTTTATTATTTTTCTTTTATTTTATTAATATTCTTTTTTTTTTATTTTTTTTCACTATTTCTTTCAATATTTCTTTTTTTCCAAAATATTTTCTCTTCTTTTTTCTATTCTTTTTCAATATTCTTTTTATGGTATTTCTTTTTCAATAATGTTTTTTTCATGTATTTTTTCTTTTCTTTCCATATAAAAAAAACTAATGGAACTAATATAAAAGAAAACAATAAAAAGAGAAAATACAAAGGGGGGGGGGGACAACTATTACAAGGGAGTACAACAGAAAAAACAATGGGCCCAGCCCAGAAAAAATAAACCAACACACAGCTGGGGAGGGGTGCAGTAATTGAAATGAGGGGTTAAGCCAGGAAAAATTCGTTGGGCTTGAGGCCCAATGCCAACCCAGCTTCATCCTCTCACACTCTCAACCCTAATCTTCTCCCTAATCACTGCTCATTGTGCCTTGCGCCGTTTCCTTCTCTTGTCTCTCCTCTCGATCTCACAAATCTTTCTACCATCATTCAATCTCCCTTTCTGTAATCTCAACCTCACCCGCTCCATCATCATGTTGCCAACACCACAAACGAAAGGAACCTATCAACGAACCTAAACTGATACATTGCGATGATTATTGGAGATTGTCGAAGATCAAAGACGAACGTCTTCATCGTCTTTGAAGAGCGTCTGGAGATTGGAGTGCATGCTCTTGATCTGGGTTTGAATGAAGTTGCTCGTTGAGGATTCTGAGGATGAACGAGAAAGTTGTTGAAGCAACTCTTTGAAGTGGTTCTTGAGGTTTTTGGAGATTCGCTGAGGAATGTTCATGAGGGCGTCGGAGGAAGGATCTTGACGAAGATCTCTTGCAGACACTGACATTGATTTACGGTTTCATGAGGAATATTTTGGAGTTCATCTGGAAATGGTTGAAGGTTTGCTGGAAAATCTTCATGAACAGATGAACAAGAGGATGTTCATGATGAAGGTTGGACGAAGTTCTTGGTAAGGATCTCTGGAAACGGCCTGATGATCGTGTGATGATTCTTGCTAAACGATGATGATTTTCTGGGAAAGATTGATGAGCGGTTGAATCTGGAAAATGCAAGAACGGACGATGAAGATGATGACGGAGATTGAACTTCTAGATAAATCCTGATGATGATGTTTGATGATCAGTGAGGAAGAAGATGATTAGAGGATGATGATTGTGGATCGGAGAAATTGGAGGAAGATTGAAGAATTCTGGGTTTTTGGTGTCTCCGGCGGAATTGACGGTGGCCGGAAGTAGTTGTAGGGTCAGTTGCGGTGGCCTGAAGTTGTTGGGGCGGTGGTTGCATGGCCGCCGGCCATGCAACCGGTGAGGTTCGTTGAGGGACAAGTGGCAAGGGATAGGGATTGCATGAACTACACGTGTGTGAGGGGAATGAGATAGTGGGTTGTGAGCTGTCACGCATGCAGCAAAAATGGGTGGGGCCTCCTTTGATTACACGTGGCTGAACTGAATTTATAGGACATGGAATTGGACTCTGCAGAACTGGGCCTCCACACATACCTGCGCCCAATACGAAAATGATTAAAAAAAAACCCAAAATTCTGAATTGAAATGGATTAAAATGGATTGGATTAAGACTAAACTGAATTAAATGCTAAACATTATTAGTATGAATTAAAAGGCTAATGACTAATTAATTGCTAATGCTAATTAAGACTAATTAATCTAATATTAAATCTACAAAACAAACTGTATTAATACCTATTAAAAGAAAAATATTCTAGTATTCTAAACTATCTATTTAATACCCCAAATACAACTATTAATATCTATAAAACTAATATTAATAAAACTAAACTATTATGTTCTAAAAAAAAGATTCTATTAATTTCTATAAAGAGATTTACAAAATTAAAATCTATCTCTTATTTAAATTCTATTAAATGCCAATAATATCTAAAAACATATTAAAGCTACTAAAATCTAATATCCTAGAAAGGAAATCTATTATTAATAAAAGAAAAATCTATATTATTCTATTAAGAAAATGATAAAAAATCTATTTAAATTCTGAAAAAATTGCTAATAAATTCTAGAAAATTACTAATAATCCCAGAGGGAACAAAAATAGCACAGAACGATAAATAAAACCACGAGAGCGCACCGGGACAACCGGTAAAAATCAATAGACACCGAAATATCCCTAAAAACAACAGCACGAGCTGAAAACAACGGGAATAGCACGACTTCCCAAAAAAACGATTCTGCCTATCTAAACTGATTAAAAACACCTGAGACGCGAGACGAGGGCTGTGATCCCGATAAAATCAGAACAACTGAAAAATGCACTGTATGCGATATGCGGATGCAAGTGCGGTCATGCATCGAAACATGAACCAAATGCAGGACCCGGTTGGTCAAATTTTAGGGTGCAACAGTAACCATCACAATTTTATTTAGACATAAATATTATTGAGAGGACACTTGAATTTTATCATTGGAGTTTGAATGCATGCATGTGGTATTAAGAACATATAAAGAACAAAGATAGTGAAACTCAATCTTGACAAGGCTTCTAAACTTTATTCTAAAACCATTTTTATTATCCCAATTTTCTTATAAGTAAAAAGAATACTTTAGTCATAAACAAACAATTTGAATACCTTTTGAACTTACAACAATCGAAATTATAGAACGGCGGTAATAACACCAATCTCTGTGGATAGGATATTAAAAAGATTTGCCGGAAATATACATTTCAACACAGTGCTGCAATTCCTAAATCCAAAGGCAAAGGACCCGTGAGACCCCTCATAATTCTATATCACAAGGAGCAAGTGGTGGTTGAAGGTGTTTCCCCACATAGGCCTGAAATTTGAAATTTGTCTTATCAATTTTAATTGCCTAAGGCTGGCAGCTGTAGACTGTTTCAGCAATTTTTTGTGTTTTCTTTGCATTTGAATTGCTTGTAAGCTATTGTTTATTTTGAATCGGCAAGATTAATGAAATGTTTGTGCATCTTTTGATTAAGTTCATTCGTTTCACTCTTTCTCTTTCCTTTTATTGTAATGAGATGACGAAAAATGCAAAAATTTCTTTTCTTTATTAAACTGTTGTTTAAAGCAAAGATTGGGGAGGATAATGAAAATCATATCCGTAACTGCTGTTGATATGCTTTCAATTTAACTTTGCCGATGATGTAAGGCATTGTTTCAATCCCTAAACACTGGAGAAATAAGGAAGATAATCTCTCGTTAACCCCTTCGAGCCTAGAAGTAGGAGTTTTCTTTCTTTACAAAAACAGAAACCTTAAATCTCAAACCTGGGGGCGGGTAGTTCTCAGTTAACTTGAAGATATATGCATACAAGACACTATAAATGTGGTGCATTCAGGCTTTCCTTCGTACACAACAAGAAAGTGTCGAAGATACTTTTCAGCATAAAAGACGGTGATGGTTCACCATAGCCATTAAACTAGGTGGTCACCTCCTTTCTCAAAAGAAAAAAGGGAAAAGTGAAAAAAGAAAAAAAAAAGCCCGCTAATTCAAAACCTATGAAGGAGACTTAGGCAAAAATGGGGCATCCTGTTGACTGTATATTCGAACAAAACAGTTCAGACAAAAGTCAGGGATAACAAAAGAGGGGAATACTGTAAGAGTTATCACTCTTAAAAATCCTCAAATAGAAAAAGCTATCAAATGATGTAAGGGAGTCGTGACTACCCTAGGTTTGTAAGCCATTACCAACTATCATCAGTTCAATTCTTAAGTCTGTAAGAACCTGAATGTAGTTTGGGTTAACTGAGCGTAGGATTGGAGTTCATCATGGAGATTGGGTGGGACAAATAACTTTGAGCCTTTATCCTTTGTTTCAGGAACCATGAACCAAGCCACGTTACAACCCTTAAAAAACCTAATTGAGGTAAGGTTGTTTTGAAAGCGTATTACAACAAGTTTGGATAATCTGACTCCTAATGATCTTTGATGTTTGTGTGTGTTAATCACTTTATCCATCATTTGTAAAATGATTGGATCACTTTCACTTTGATCACTTGATCACTCCGCTGTGTGTGTTTCATCATAAATTGTTTTCAAAAGATTGCATGAGTTTTACATTGAAAATTGCCAATTTTTAATGAACAACAATGCGTGCAAAACAATCCAATATCAAAGGAATCCCAACAAGCGTTGTCAGCTAGGGAATTTGACTTGATAAAGGAAGCTCAGCCTGGGGCAACCAATTTGAAGAATTTGTTAATCATTTGTCATAATGTTCAGCTAATCAAAGCCGACCAGGTCAAAATCAGAAGAAGCTCCCGATGAACAGCTTAGTCTGGGGCAAATCTTTTGCAGTTGCCAGCTAGCAGGGGCAAGTTTGTTTCATAGTCGTTACTTCCACAGTCTGAAGAGTTTGTTGTGCAAGCACCGTTAAACTGGGGCAATCACGTCTAGATTTGTAAATCTCTCTCTATAAGAGTTTGAAGACATTGAAGCATCTTTATGCTAGTTCTCTCGATGGTTTCTTCCCACAGACCATGTAATCTGGGGCAGAAAGGTTAAAGACTGTTTGTCGCAAAAGCCGTTGCTCACTGAAAGAGGATTGTTATACTATCAATGGGGCAGAAAGATTTTGGTCTCATGATACCCTTTGTCAGCTCTCCAATTAAGTTGTTACTTCGGTTGATCTTGGAACTTCCCTTGGTGATTTTCCTTCAAACAAAGAATTCAAACTCATGATGGAAATCCAAGTGAAGTCGTGATGTTGTGTCCTAAAGAAGATTACTCTTTCCCAAAGAAGGTGGTAACCTTAAAGTGGATTTGTTGTTCTTCATGATCATCCCTTTGATGTCCAATCTTGGTAAAGTTTGGTTGGGTCTCCGTGTCGAGATGCTTATTTCATCTCCTGTTTTGTTTTGTCTGTTTTGTCAGCATAAACATAAGCGTGGCATAAAGCATATGCATAGCATCCGTGCATTTTTGCTATCTCTGGTTGTTACCTGTTCCTGTTTCACTTTGGTTCCCCCCTCAGTGATTGGGTGTGTTGTCTCTCTCTAATAGAGTTGTCAGCCCTTAAGCATAAAACGTCCATCCTTTATCAATTCCGCACAGAGTTTAATCCTCGTGGATGATGGTTGCTTCAGTTATCTTTTTCCATGATTGGATAAGGTGAGTCACCATTCGAGTTCATTTCTCAATGGTCGGAGTCTTGTTTGACAGTTTCTTTCTAGCTATATTCTAGATTGAACTTCGGTCCTTGTCGGTCGCCGAACCTACCCAGACGTGCATTTATTTTGCACTATCTATCAAGAAGAACACCTTACATTGCAATGCAGATAAGTGGCAATCTCTGTAGAGAAGCTTATTCGTCTTCAGCGATAAAAGGCAGTCTCTTCGGAGAAGTTTAATCGTCCTCAGCAGGTGAGTAGCAGTCTCTTGGGAGAAGCCTAACCTTCATCAACGATAAATGGCAGTCTCTTCGGAGAAGTTTAATCGTCATCAGCAATAAGTGACAATCTCTGTAGAGAAGCTTATTCGTCTTCAACAATAAGTGGCAGTCTCATTTGAGAAGCTTATATTAAGGACGTTAACGCACAGTTGTGACCAGCATTGTTTGAAAATCTAGTGGATACTGGTATAAGTAATTTGGTGGTGACCCATCATATTTCAATTAAGGTCCGTTGGTAATTGACATTATGAGAATCCATGGACAACAAATACTAAAAATTTGGTTGTGTACCTTTGGAGATAGATGTTTGTTGCCATCCCAAGCCCAGGTTGTGTACCTTTGGAGATGTATTGTTTGATCCCAAGCACAGGTTTTGTACCTTTGGAAGATTATTTGTTGTCATCCCAAGCACAGGTTGTGTACCTTTGGAGATGTAAACTTTGAATCCCGAGTTCAAAAATTCCCAGAGACTAAAGTGGTTTCATTTTCATGAAGTGTTCTATATCCTAATGTTTTGAGGATATTAGTTTTTGATCCTAAGGTTTTGAGGGTCTTCGTCCAATCTTAATGTGTTGAGGGTGGTGTCTCTTCTATATCCTAATGTATTGAGGATGTTCAGCTTTTGTTCCTAATGTTTTGAGAGCTTGGGTACAATCCTAATGTGTTGAGGGTTGTGTCTCTGCTGTATCCTAACGCTTTGAGGATTTTAGCTTTTGTTCCTAAAGTATTGAGGGATATATTTATGCTTCCTGTTTGCAGACCTGGTCGTCACCAAACTCTTTGAAAATCCAGTTCTTTCTAAATCTAGTGGTTATTGGCATTGCTCGAAAACTAATCGTTATTGGTCGGTTGTTACCAATTCCCCCAGTTGAAGTCCTGTGTTTTATCAATGTTGTTTGGAAATTCCCAATTGAAATTGGAACTTCGATTTGGTTGTCACCATAACCCCGGGAAGTCTAGTAGTATTTAGAACTTTTTAGAAACCGAACTTTGGATTGGTCATCACCATCCTCCCCAGTAAGTATAGTTGAGGCTAACACCACTTGAAATTGTTTATTGTTCTCGTCGTCACTGGTTTCTCCATTTGAAGCTTTTCCCAGTCGGGTCTCGGATAACTAGTGGATACTAGCTTCCCCAGCGTGTCTGGTCTTGTTTCTAACCTTTTCCTGAAGATCCCGTTTGAACTTTTCGTTATAGGAAATTTCTTACCTGGTTATCCCCAGTGAGGTTCGTGTCTTCGTTCCGTCATTTCCCCGGTGAAGTTTGGATTCCCCAGTTGATTTGTTCCCCAGCAAAGTTTTCCCCAATGTGGTTTACGCTTCCTTTCTTTTGTTTCCCCAATGAAGAATTGTCATCTTCCCCGGTGGGCTTCCTCATCTGGTTATCCCCAGCGAGCTTCGTATCTCCTTTCCCCAATGAAGATGTGTCTTCCCTGGTGGAATTTGTGTCCCCTGTGTGAAGAATTTCCTTGAACAAGCATCTTTAGTCATGTTTGAACTATCTTGCTTACTTTGCTTGGAATCTTTCCCCAGTGTGTTGGGTCCCCGTGAGTGGTCACTCGTTGTATTGCCATTCTTTTATCTTTATCATGTGTCTGCATCTGTCTTGCATTCAAGCATCATAAAGCATCATTTAGATTCATGGCATATTCACATTTTTCCTTTTGCATACAAGCGGATCTAAGGGACAAAATTTTTTGTTTGCTATATTTAAATACCTTTCACTGCGATTCTATGAGGATTGTCATCTCTCATTACCATCTAGTGAAGATATTTAAATAGGGGCATCTGTTGCACCCTAAATTTTGACCCCTTAGATCCTCATCATCATTTTAGGATCATATTCATTTGATTAACTAACCTTAACCCATTGCAAGTCTATCTTTGTCAAGATGCAGATGAATCAGGGTTCCATACCGTCAAAATCAAGGCTTCGATGGTTTGATCAATCAATGTTTTGGGTTGATTCAACTATAAAATAGATCAAGGATACTACATTGGGTCAAGTATGAATTCAATTTTAGGCGTTCACCCGGGAATTGAGAACAGTGCAGTTCAAGATACCCGATTAGGGTTTTCGATCAGGAAAAGTCAACTGTAGTTTGACTTTTGATTTAAAAGGTGTTTCATAGATGGGATCAAGGTCCATTAAGTTCCTATGTCTTAGTGAAGTCTATCCAAATAGTTTCAAGTCCTCAGAATACCCGGATCACCAACAGTCGACTCGGCAGTCACCGATTGATCGAACGGTTGACCGAAAAGTCAATTCTTCAACAACAAGGAATTTGACTTCAAGATGTGAATCAAAAATGTTCCTTATGTCATATTACACCTTCCCATAAAATTTCATGACCATTGGATCAAGGGTTAAGAAGTAATTGCAAAAATTGGGAATTAGGGTTTCGAAAGGGGCAAGACCATAACTCCTCAACCACGCATCCAAATGAAGTGGTTCAAAGCTCATTGGAAAGCTCTTGACAAATCCTACAAAAGTCTCAAAGTGGTCCATGATCAAAAAATGCATATATTTGGAGTTATGACAAAATTCATTTCAAGAAGGGAAATAACTTAGAAAAATTCTAAGTTATTTAGCCTTTTTAAGTGATTTTTTCAACAACTTGGAAGGGTTTTTAAACCTAGTTCCATCTAGAATTTGGAAATCTCAAAATCATGAAAGTTATAGAGCTACTTGAGGGCTTTCTAAATTGTGGTAGAACTCCTAAATAGCATGTGTGAGCAGAAAGTTATGAACCATGGAAGTTAGGGCTGCCAACACTTGAAACCACTATGTCAATACTTCTCAAAATTCAGATTTCCACAACTTGAGCTATCCTTGACCCTCGAATCATGATACAATCTGATAATTAGATGTGTGGATGAATGAAAATGCATAGAAGTGAGAGATGTGAAGAGAGAGAGAGAGAGAGAGAGAGAGAGAGAGAGAGAGAGAGAGAGAGAGAGAGAGAGAGAGAGAGAGAGAGAGAGAGAGAGAGAGAGAGAGAGAGAGAGAGAGAGAGAGGCAAGTTGCAAGCATTTTGTAATAAAATAATCAAATGTGTAAGAGGAAAGAGAAACTTTTCCTCCAAGGACTGTTGCAGCTGCTCACTCTACATCCTAAGCTCACCTCAGTCACTTTATGTCCACCATTCCACTTGATTTTCTGACCTTCCTTGAGCCATGGAACTGATATGAAGAGATCTTGGCAAGATTCAATTCAAAGCTTCATAAACTCCCCCCAAAAGTGGTAAAATCCAAATTTTCCCTCACCCTTGCTTTCACTATAAATAGAGGCACTCTCATTGATGTTGAACAGACCAGAGCACTCTTAAAAACCAAGTGAAACAATAGCTCTCAACTCTCTTTCATTTCCTCAAAAACCTCATTTTTCAAAAACTTCCATTTTCACTAAAAAGATGTCTTGAGCAAAACTCTGCTCAAACTCAGTTCTACCATTTCCAAGCCACTCAAAACTATCTACACAATACATAAACATTGTGTAGAAGGTTTCCATACACTCAAACCACCCAAAACCATCATTTTCCTAAAAGTTAACCTTCACACCTTAGTATATTGACTTTCTTGCACTTTGGAAGCCAAATTCTTACTTGAGGCATTTCCCACCATTCCAACACTCCCAACACCTCATATATATCATACCTCAACTGTCCAAACTCTAAAAAATCAGCTGGGAGGTACACAACTCCAACTGTCTTGAAAGATAGCTTGTTACTTCAAGAGGAAGAAAGCTCTAAATCCTTGCCAAAGAAGAAGATCTCTGGGTTTCTCAGCTTGTTAGCTTGCTCAAGACTTGTCTACAAGAGGTATGTGATGCTCAACCACTTTTTTATTCATTCATTATCATGTTTACAGCTTTGAAGTTGCTTGTTGTGGAAATATAATCATTGTTGTCCCATACTAGTTCTTTGTCAAGAATTTAGGTTTTGTAGATGTGGTATTTGCTTTTGTTAAAGTATTTTTATCCATAAATGATGTATTAATGATATGCTGTCAAGAATAAGCTTTGCATTTTATTCCAACTGTTTTTTAGAAACTTGTCCACAAAGGTAGTTTTGGAGGTTTTAACATGAATTGGTGAAGTACTGGTACAAATCTGTCAGCTTTTGTTTGCTCATTATGTCTGAATAACTTGCTAGTGATTTCTTGAAGTCTCCATGCCCGTAGATCATGTGTGAATCTAGAGGGGCTTTTATTTCACAGCTATGATGCTTGCTTTAGTTGCCATACCAGTTTCATGCATATTGTGTCTGCCTGTGTTGCATCAACTTGCTTAGCCATCTGTTAACATGATTTTAGTTTGCACACCATGATTGCTTGCTGAGTGGTAACTCATGATAATGTAATCTGTATTTGTTGGTGATGTTGTTATGTCAAAAGCTACATTTGTGCAGTTGAACTTGCTCTTATGCCCATGGTAATTAGGTTTGTTGTCATAAGATTGTGACTTTTCACTTGAAATAGATAGTAAGTTGTTTTGTTAGACATTGTCATGTTGGAAGCCTACATCTAATGCTGCTAAAAAAACTGTTTGTGATTTCAAGTCTGTCAAACTATGATGCTTGTATTGGGATTATCTTAAAATGAATTGTGACATTTCTATGTCCCTAAACTTGTTTGCACCTGTCCTGTCTTTTTCTTGCAACCTGATGCTCTGTCTTCATTTCCCTACTTGTTTAAAACCACATGGTATGCAGTTTACAATTTTATTCCAGCACAATTCCATTCAGCATAGCAGCTTTACATTCCCATTTTGATTGCTATCACTGTGCCAGATTTTGATTTGAAGGGTTTGTGTGTATTTTTTGGGCATAAAACTAACTGTTGTTATACATGAGATGTGTGTGTGTATCATTGGTTTAACATGAAACCTCACCATTTGAAACCACACCTGCTGCATCATCAATTTTCCAAACAGCTTTCTTGCATCTCATACAAGCATATAACAATTTCTGTTTTAAGTGCATTGTGCTTGAATTTTGAGATTCATCCCATCTGTTACCATACATGAGATGTGTGTACATCATTGTTTGACCTGAAACTCATCTTTCTGATTTATGCTTGCTGCATCCCTAGTTGATTCCAAGACAATTTTGCTTTTTTTTTTACCATTAATATGTCAAGTTTCAATTCTGTTTACATAGGCCTGATTCCTCAACACAAACTCATCCATTTTCATATTTTTAAGGTGTGCATATTGTTGGTTTGATCTATTCTTACCTGTTTCTCTATTTTACTTCCAATTGCACTTTCACACAAAAATCTGCCATGAATGTGTCAAGATCTTTTCTGCTTGCAATGTGTTTGTTTTTCTGAGTTGAAGCTCCTCCATTGTCATATGTATGATGTGTATATACTTTGAATTAACATGAAACCCCCTACTTCCACTTGACCAGTTTATACCAAATTCTGCTGCCAAACTGTTTTGAAACCAGCTGCACACACTTCACTTTTTTTCTGTTGAATTGTTTTAGGTCAGCTTATCTAGTATTAGACCTCTAATAGTATTTAGGATTTGTGTGTGCATGAATCAACAGTTTTGTGTATGCCTTATTTTTCTGTCATGACAGCCTGCTACCATGTATGGTACAAAATTGCAATTGGATAGCCATTTTCTTGTTATGTGCATTTCATGATCATCTTAAGTGCTAGACTCATTCACACTTATATTTGAGGCTTGTGTGTGATATCCTTTGAACCTCATTCTGTTCCAATCCAGTTTTGGTTTCAATATTGCAATTTTATGTGTTAAATGAGCAGCTGACTTGTTAATTCCATTTCTATGATGTTTGTGGATAATTTTGAGGTGTAAACACATTTAATATCATGATTTAAGCTTGTGTGTGAGTCCATTTCCATCTGTTTATGCTTATCCCTGGATTTAGCCTCTAACTTGTATTTTTCTTCAAATTTCATTTTACCACACATGACAGTTGTGTTTTTGTGATTGAGTTTGACATTGTGTTTGTTATATGTGTGTTCCTCATTGCATTTCAAGTATGTTGGTGGATTCCTCATGATGTTTTTGTTTTGATTGATCAAGTTTTGATGTATACATCCATGTTGGCTTGTTGCTCTAGTTTTTCATTTGCTGTCAAATCTGCACCTTGCTTCTTCCTTTTGCCAGAGTATTGTTTTTGGTTTGTAAACTTTGAGAACATCATCATTAACATGATTAGAACTGTTAGGCCATATGTGCATGATCACATCTTCCATCTGTTATGACATCCTGCTTGATTTTTCATGTTATCTTTGCAATTCATATACTATTTCCTATTCTATTGAGTTGTGTTTGAGCCCTAAGTGTTTGGTACCTCTGTTATGATGTATATGACTTATGTCCAATGCCCTTTGATGTATATGAACTCAGATTTGATGTGTTGTTTTCAAAATGAAACTCACTTGATCATCTTGCATCTTCCATCGTGTTTTTTGTTAGAGACATTATTTCAAAATTTTATGGACACCATCTTAATCCTTGTTAAAAAACAGTCAGGTTTGACTAAAATTTCACAAAAAATGATTAAGTTTTGATCATGTTTGAATCCTTCACGTTTTTGGTTTGAATGGCTTGCATTTTGCCCAAATTATCCACCATACTTAGCCTTATGTATTTATGGGGGTGGCTTTATACTTGGATGTATAGCCACCCCAGTGGTAATCAACTTATATTACCTTTCACTTGCCAATCCTGAGTTCGATCCTTGGGATCAACTCTTTTTGGCATTTTATTTTCATATGACAAGTCTAATGATTTTCTTCTTCTCCTACCATTTCCTCATGCGCACGCGCCTTGTGTCTTGGTGGATGTTTGTTGTGTTGGTAAACACAAGGGCATGGGTTCAATCCCCATCCATGCCACTTTTTTGTGTGTTTGTTTATTTTATTGTCATAAAATCGATTAAACTTCAAATATTCATAACTTATTCATCGTTCATTATTTTCAACCCGTTCTTTTTGCAACTTTTTCATTGTGATGTCTAGTTGTATTAAATGGATTGTAATCTCATAGTTGCTTGTTTTTACAATGCTTTTTTGCCTGCTTGTTAGTATATTCATCCTTAGGTCATTACCTTACGTCTCGATTAAAATTCCCTTCATACCATGCTTATTTTATCTTGTGAGATTTGCTGATATTGGATTTCTTTATGTTTGTTAACATGTTGAGATTTTATTTCTTTCCGATTGATACCATGAATTGTTGTTATATTCCTAAAGTATTGAATTTAACCGTTGTGTTTAGTCCTTGCGTATTTGATTGTCATCAATGCCTAAATGTTGTTACATTTGATACACTTTGAATTTATAACATGATCATTTTTAAGTTGTGACTTATTTGTATGTTTGTTGTTTTCATATTTGTAAATATGTCTCTGAGGTTTGTTACCTTCATCTTTGTTAAGATATGTGATTCTTGGTTATAACCATTAGTATTATTTGATCTTTTCTTATTATAATATGCATGCTTGCTTGGTTGTAACCATATTCATTATTCTTCTCGCTTATATGTTGATTGCTTTGTTAAGTCTTTCTTCCCCAAGTGATGAAACTTTTTAGTTCTCATCCAAGTTGTCTCTTCCTCTCCTTCCAAAGGAAAAGTCTCTCTATTGACCCTTGGGTCATAGATAGCTCATTACATCATAGGTCTGGATAGAACCTTTCTCCCCTATCTGGTCTGGATAGAACCAATAGGATTTACATCATAAGTCAGGATAGAACCTTTCTCCCCTATTTGGTCTGGATAGAACCAATAGGATTTACATCATAGGTCTGGATAGAACCTTCTCTCCCTTTTGGTCTGGATAGAACCAATAGGATTTACATTAGAGGTCTGGATAGAACCTTTCTCCCCTATTTGGTCTGAATAGAACCAATAGGATTTACATCATAGGTCTGGATAAAACCTTTCTCCCCTATTTGGTCTGGATAGAACCAATAGGATACCCTCATAGGTCTGGATAGAACCTTTCTCCCCTATTTGGTCTGGATAGAACCTTTCTCCATTATTTGGTCTGGATAGAACCAACAAGATATAACTCATATGTCTGGATAGAACCTTCCCCCTATTTGGTCTGGATAGAACCAATAGGATATAACTCATAGGTCTGGATAAAACCTTCTCTCCATTTTGGTCTGGATAGAACCAATAGGATATAACCTCGTAGGTCTGGATAAAACCTTCCCCCCTTTTGGTCTGGATAGAACCATTAGGATTTAATCATAGGTCTGGATAGAACCTTTTCCCCCTTTTGGTCTGGATAGAACCAATAGGGTATAACCGCGTAGGTCTGGATAAAACCTTCCCCCCTTTTGGTATGGATAGAACCAATAGGATATAACATCATAGGTCTGGATAGACCCTTCTTCCCTCTTTTGGTCTAGAGAGAACCAATAGATCCTTATTCTGTAGTTCGTGCCCGAACTACGGCTGCTCTGATTTCTCATTGGACAATGAGAATACGTAGGCAGAAGATGCGATATCTTGACGAGCAACCTTCCCCCTTCTCCCACCTTTTGGTCTGGATAGAACCAATTGGTCTTACAACATAGAACTTTAGGATAGAGTTTGGTTAACTCTATGTAAGAATCATGGATATGATTACTTACTTCCCTTTCTTGAGAGTTCAACATAGATCTAGAGAGTTTCGTTAAACTCTGCACAAGTATGGATATGTTTGTTCCCCTTTGAACCTTGATCATAATCAAGTGTTCTTCATCCCTAGTAAGGTGAACTACGATTGCTCTGATTCTATCCTAGTTAGGATACGTAGGCAGAGGACGCGATGTCTTTGCGAGCAAACTTAGAAACTATCTTTAGGTCTCAACCTACACCCTTTACCCAATCCCAAACCTTAGCAAACATTTACCAACATAGCATGCAAGCAAACAAAAGGTTCCTGTAGAGTACTACAGATGTTTAGGATGTGAAATACCTACCCTAGGCATAACCAACCCCCGATCCCCTAATCTCTTAGCATTGTTGTTACATCGCGAAAAGGTTTTTTTTTTCTTTAGACCTTTCCTTTGGATAAATTAAAGTCCGGTTGTGAATTTAAGAATTAAAGATTCAAGTTAATCAATAGTTTGGTATCATGATTCTCACCACAACACTCCTCAACAAAATGGCTTAGCTGAGAAATTCAATCGAATAATCGTTGAAAGGGTTAGATGCATGTTGGTTAGTGCTGGATTGAAAAAGGTGTTTTGGGCGAAAGTTATTTCGACAACAGCTTACCTGATAAATAGACGTCCCTCGACTGCCTTAGGAATGAAGACACCTAAAGAAGTTTGGTTGGGACATCCACCTAGTCTCAACAAACTGAGAATATTTGGATGTGTGGCCTATGCTCATATTAGGCAAGACAAGGTCGGACCTAGAGCTCTGAAATGCATGTTCATAGGATACCTTGAAGGAGTCAAAGCTTATAGGCTATGGTGCCTAGAGCTAGGTCACAGGAGGTGTATCACTAGTCAAGATGTAATTTTCAATGAAGCAGAGATGGCTTTCAAGAAAACTGATGATGCTGATGAAGAGCTGGAACAAGGAGAGATTCCTGTTGAGGTAGAGCATGTTGATGCTGAACTGCGTACCCCAGATGAAGTCGAAGAAGATGCAGAAGATGTTGTCAAATATGAGAAGACTGATAATGACTACCTGCTAGCAAGAGACAAGTCGAGGAGAGTCATCAAGCCACCTTATATACTTGGGTATGCATATCTTATAGCTTATGCCTTAATCTCTGCAAGTGAGGTTCTAGACGAAGAACCTAGAGACTAAAGGAAGTTATGAGGAGTTGAAATAAGATTGAATGGCTGAAGGCCATGGATGATGAGATGAAATCCTTCATGATAACAACACTTAGAAATGATCAAGAAACCTGCTGGAGCCAAGTTAGTCAGGTGTAAATGGATTTTCAAAGTTAAGGAAGGAATCGAATGAGTGGCGTCAAAGAGATACAAGGCAAGATTGGTTGCTAAGGGGTTCATTCAGAAAGAAAGTGTTGACTTCAATGATGTCTTCTCTCCTGTTGTGAAGCACAGATCCATTCGAATGTTGCTTGCCACGGTGGCACAATTCGACCTTGAACTGAAACAGATGGATGTGAAGATTGCGTTCTTGTATGGTGATTTATATGAAACAATCCTAATGAGGCAACCTGAAGGGTATGTTGAAAAAGGGAAGGAAGATTATGTGTGCAAGCTGAATAGATCCTTATATGGACTGAAATAATCTCATTGACAGTGGAATAAGAGATTCGACAAGTTCATGGCACACATAAGTTTCATCAGAAGTCAGTTCAACCACTGTGTTTACTTCAGATTTTGACCGGGTAATTCATTTGTTATTTTGTTGCTCTATGTGGATGATATTCTACTAGCAAGCAACAATGTCAAAGAGGTAATGAGCAGGAAGGCTGAACTCAATAATGAGTTCGACATGAAGGATCTGGGAGTTGCGTCCAGAATTCTTTGGATTGACATCCGAAGAGATAGAAAGTAGTCGAAATTATGCTTATCTCAAGAGGCATACCTACAGAAGGTTCTCAAAAAGTTTAGTATGTTGAATTCAAAGCCTGTGTGACTCCGACAAATCCTCAATTCAAGCTGAGTATAGATCAGTGTCCCAACACTGATGTTGAAAGAACTTATATGAATAGCATTCCATATGCTAACGTAGTAGGTTCTTTGATGTATGTTATGGTTTGTACTATATCTGACATAGCATATGCAGTATGTCTTGTAAGCAGGTACATGGCAAATCCTGGAAAGGCTCACTGTCAAACACTGAAGTGGATTTAAAGGTATGTAAATGGGTCTCTGATTATGTCGACTCTGATTATGCAGGTTGTACGGATTCCAGAAAATCTATTTTTGGATATGTGTTCATTATGTTTGGGACAACAATCAGTTGGAAAGCAACACTTCAGAAGGTCGTTGCCTTATCAACCGCTGAAGCAGAATATATTTCCCTAACTGAAACTGTGAAGGAAGCATTGTGGCTTGAAGGTTTTGCAAAGGAACTGAAACTTTAAGGTTGAGTTATCACTGTTAAATGTGATAGTCAAAGTGCAATACACCTGTCAAAGAATTCAACCTATCATGATCGAACCAAGCATATTGATGTGAGGTTGCATTTTGTCAAAGGGGTAATCGAGCATGGAGAAGTCCAAGTGCTAAAGGTTTTGACAAATCATAATGCTGCTGATATGATCACCAAGACGTTGTCCTGTTGCAAGTTTTTCCATTGTATGCAGTTGATAAAGCTGCATGAAGAAAGCTAGTTTCTTGATGTTATAGAGTTAGATCTAAGGTGGAGATTTGTGAGATGTTGGATCAAACTCTAGTATGGTCGAATGATAGCTTCAAGTTTGACAGGTATTAAGCATGAGGTCGAAGTCTGTTCGCATGCTGCTGTCGAAGATAATGCGTGTTGTAGTCGAAGTTTGTTCTAACATGCATTAGTCAATATTACTAGGTTGTTAGCATATTGGATTGAGTCTTGCTTGTAAGCCCAAGTGTTTAAGTTAGCTTGTAATGGGTAATTGTTAAAAAGCCCATTAGGTTAGTGTGTTATTTTTCTATAAATAGGATGACAATTTCTCAATCTTGACATAAGGAAAAATAGGAAGATAAAATCCTAATTTCAAGAGAGAGAGGTTATTTGTTATTCTTGTATACTTGTAATCTTGTTCTAAGATAAAGAAAAGAATAGCAGTTTAATAACCAATCATTGTTGTTACTTGTTGTTACTTGTTGTTTTATCTTGTTATCTTTGTTTGTTAATCCTAACTCTTGTGTGTTTTTTGATCATTAAGAAATTGTTTATACTTTGTTTAAAGGTATCTGATTTACAATAATAATTAAAGAGAAAGAAAAGAGACTAATAGTTGACAACAAATAAGAAATTAGCTTGCAAATAATTCCATGACTCTTGGAAGGAGAAAATAAGTGAAACTATATTTAATATTAACATACTACATAAAAGAAGATTTGCTCACATATGTTCTAACTAAGCCACTCAAAATTGAAAATTTAAAGAAATGAGAAATATGATAAATGTAATTGTTGTAGAGAGTTTGAAAATTAGAGGAAATATCGAAGTGTAATTCAATATTTAAATTACTTTTTTTACAAGTAATTGACTTGCTAAATTGATAAGATTGTTGGGTGTTGTTATTATCTAAAAGCTTAACTAATTTTATATAAATCATCAACATTGATCCATTAATGAATGTACACTAGAACATGTTCTATAAAGAACATGAATGTGAAATGCAATATACACAAATAAAGTTCTAAGATCATTTTTTCAAATCTAAATAATCAAAGGAGTTAGATTTATGTTGCATTTGGTGCTCTTCAACAAATAAATATTAACTTTTGGACTATTATGTGTGAATTGTGGAAACTTCTAAAAGTATTTCAAAAGTTTGAACTATATTGTATTTTAAGTGATCATGATGATTTACAAAAGCAAAAATGAACGTGTCTCTACTAGGCGTGCGCAAGATGGACCATTTTTTTGGAAGGGTTTATTTCTGTGTTTGTGACCCCTCACAAGTCACAATTTAGGGACCTCTGATTCTCATAGTAACATGCATGAGTTATTCAGACGATTGTTCGAATATATATAAGCCAACTAAACCAATCAATGATATCAAGTACTACTACTGTACATATATAATGCCAACACGTTGCTAATAATAAGGTTTGGCAATATTTGTCACTTTAGGACCACTATTTGTCCTTTTTATTCTCTTCTCACCTTCAACTTCAACATCTTACAAAACTAATTTACACAGCATCAGATTCTTCAAACTCAAATATACATCATATATATATATATATATATATATATATATATATATATATATATATATATATATATATATATATATATATATATATATATATATATATATATATATATATATATATATATATATATATATATATATATATATATATATATATATATATATATATTCTAATTTACCAGAAATTATCAATATTTATAAACAAATTAGTAATTTATTAACTAATTCTTAGTTTGAAGAAATGATTCACAGGTATCTGTTTCTAAAAAGAAAGAGTTTTGAGATGATTTTTTTTAGTCAATTTAGTAGTTCATCATATTTTCAATAAATATTATATTGAATATTTTATTAATTTAATAAATATGACTCATGTAATTAAAATTGTTGCTTTAAATAAAAGATGATTTAATGTGATTATTAAAAGTGTTGCTTTAAATAAAAGAGGATTCAATGGAAAATTAGTTACAAGTCTCAACGACTTATACTTAGATAGTTACAACAATATTAATTAACAATTTGACACTTAACTTGAAGTATAAGCAGCCTATTTCTAACTAACTTAAACAATAGTTCATAATATTTCTTCTCAAGTTAAGAGATATATGTTGCAAATTCTCAACTTGTCAATGAAGTAATGAAACAAATTTTTAGGTACAGGTTTAGGTAAGAAATTTGTAAGAGATTTCCAAAATATTATATGAAAGTACTTATGAAATGTGTATATATATTGTTGCTTAAAATATTAACAATTAAACAATATGGCTGAGTGGTTTATTGAATTCATTTTGGAATAAATTTTTAATATTAACGATAACAAAATGGAATTAAAAAACGAAAGGTTGCAAGGATCAAACATGCAACCTTCCAATGAAATGTTAGAGCCCTTGCCAACTGAACGATTATGTCTGCCTAATATTTTATATCAAAATTAATTAATATAAATGTTATTTTTTAGGTGCAGATTTCTCTTTTCTATAAGTTATCTCTCTTCACTGAATGACATAAATTTAACTATAAATAAGTGATATTTAGAAAACAAAAAGGAGACACAAAAATAGAAATATTCACATCTATTTTTCATCATTTCAATTATTCTAAAATCATATTTTACTTCATTAATGCATGAGTGAAGTATATGAAACAATTTTTTGTAAACTATTATCAAAATATACGTTTAGTGTTTTTTTTTTTCAATTCACATTAAGATATTCAAAGTATCCTGAAGGAAATTCACCGTTAATTCTTATTGTATCCAATATATAATAATTGGTACAGGAGAATTAAATCTAAAGGTTAGTGTGAAATTCACACGCTTTGAATTTTTAAGTGCAATCTTCACCAACACCTTATTTGTTCAAGTGCTGCTACATTTTTTCAACAACCACAATATCCAACAATCTTTAGGTTCAAATTTTTACTTATCAATGGCAGCACCACTCATTAAAATGACATCCAACTTTGTTAAATTGAAAAAGTTTGATGGAGGCAACTTTGTTCGTTGGCAGAAAAAGATGAAGTTTCTACTTACAACAATGAAAGTGGTGTATGTTCTGAATACTGCAAGACCATTAGAGAGGGAAGAAGAAACCATTGCTGAAACGAGAGAAAGACATAAATGGGATAATGATGATTATGTTTGCATGAGCCATATTCTCAATGGTATGTCAGACTATTTATTAGATATCTATCAAAGTGGTAATTCTACAAAGAAACTGTAGGAAAAACTAGAATCAAGAAACATGCAAGAAGACGCTACAAGTAAGAAGTTTCTTGTTTCTCATTTCAATAATTATAAAATGGTAGACAATAAGTCTGCAATGGAATAAATGTATGAAATCGAACGTATTCTCAATAACTACAAATAACATGATATGCATATGGATGAAACAATAATTGTATCTTTCATAATAGATAAACTTCCTACATCATGGAAAGACTTAAAAAAATCTTTGAAACATAAGAAAGAGGACATATCTCTTGAGAAATTGGATAATCATATTTGTTTAGAAGAAGACTATCGTAAACAAGATGATACTAAAAATTAAATTGCTCAAAAGAAGGTACATGTAATTGAGGAAGGAAATTCAAGTAAGACTTCCAAGAAAAGAAAACGAGATTTTGGAAAATATTATGAAAATTATAATGTTAATAGCAATAATAACAATAAAAAGAAAAATAAAGGAAATTGCTTTCATTGTGGAAAATCAGGACACTTTAAAAATAAGTGCATGTTCTTGAAAAGAGAGAACAAAAACAAGAATTCAAGTGCAACAAAAGACAATCTTGTTGTTGTCATTTCTAAAATCAACATGATAGAAGATGCCGATTCTTGGTGGATAGACTCTGGTGCTACCCATCATGTGTACAAAAGTAAAAAATTATTCAAGACCATCAACGAAGAAAATGGTAAAGTTTTGTACATGGGAATGCCTCTACTGTTTAAGTCAAAGGAAAAGGATCAATGGAGATTGAAATCACTTCTGGAAAAAATACTCACTCTTCAAGATGTTCTTTATGTTCCGGAAGTTAGAAAGAACTTGATTTCTATACATTTACTTAATAAGTATGGTTTCAAATCTGTATTTGAGGGAGATAAATTTATTATATCCAAAAGGGGTATGTTTGTAGGGAAGAGTTATTTTTGTGAGAACATGTTCATGTGTAATGTTGTTAATAATAATAATGTGATTTTTACTTATATTGTTGAGTCTTATGATTTATGGCATATGCGACTAGGACATGTTAACTTTAGAAAATTAAATGATATGATAAAATCAAATTTAATTCCGACTCTTGACAAAAATTCAAATTCATGTACTACTTGCATGTTAACTAAAATCACAAGAAAACCTTTTAAAGGAATTGAAAGAAGTTCTAAGGTGTTAGATTTAATTCATTTTGATGTTTGTGATTTACATGGTTGGCCTACCATTGGTGGTAAAAGTACATTGTCACTTTCATTGATGATTGTACTAGATTTTGCTATGTTTATTTAATGCATTCTAAGGATGAAGTCTTAGACAAATTTAAAATATTTAAAGCATAAGTAGAACTTCAACATGAGACTTTCATTAAGTGTTTTAGAAGTGATAGGGGATGGGAGTTCTATCATCCTAATTATTTTGAGTCCACTGGTATTATGCGTCAAACAACTGCACCATATTCTCCATAACAAAATGGGATAGCAGAAAGGAAAAATGTCGGGTTGGAAGAAATGGTAAATGTCATTTTATCCTATTCTGATTTATCTAAAGGATATTGGGGTGAATTCATGCTAACTGTATGTTATATTTTGAATAGAGTTCCTAATAAAAGCAACAAGATAACCCCATATGAACTCTTGAAGAAAATAAAACCCAATATTAATTATTTAAAAGTTTGGGGTTGTATAGCAATTGTAAAGGTGCCTGAACAAAAAAAATAGAAATTAGGAGAAAGAAGAATTGAATGTGTATTTTTGGGATATGTTGAAAATGAAAAAGCATATAGATTTATGGTTATTGAATCCAATGACTCATATCCTATTAATATTGTGATTGAGTCAATAGATGCAATTTTTCAAGAAAGTAGATTTACCTCAATTCAAAATCCCAAAGACAATGTTCATTATGATGTTCAAAGTTTAGAAAGTAAAGTATCTAATAATGATATGTTGGCATGTTCAAAACTTAGAAGAAGTAAAAGAATTCGAAAAGTGAAAAACTATGGATCAGACTTCTTCATGTTCCTTTGTAGAAGGAAATAATGATTTGATCAATCGTTATGGACTAATTTTCTATAACCTAGAGAATGAACTAGAAATATTTGAAGAGGAAATAAAATCTCAAGATTCTGCCTTTTGGAAAGAAGCTATCCAAGAAGAAATGGACCCAATTACGGATAGTAAAACCTAACTAGTAAATCTCCCACCAGGATCAAAACCAGTAGGTTGTAAATGGATCTTTAAACGAAAAAGGAAATTCGATGGTACCATTGAAAAATTCAAAGCTAGACTTGTCGCTAAAGGGTATACACAAAAAGAAGGTATTAATTACTTTGATACGTATGCACCTGTTGCTAGAATTACATTAATTAGAGTGCTTTTGACACTTGCTTCAATCTATAAGATTTTAATCCATCAAATGGATGTTAAATCTGCTTTTTATAAATGGAGAGTTAGATGAAGAGGTGTATATCAAACAACTGGAAGGATTTGTCATCAAAGACAAGAACATAAAGTTTGTAAATTAACCAAGTCTTTATATGGTTTAAAACAAACACTCAAACAATGACACCAAAAATTTGACCATGTTTTGTTAACCAATGGTTACAAAATAAATGAACCTGACAAATGTATTTATAGTAAATTTAGTAATGGAAAAGGTGTCATGATTTTTTTATATGTGGATGATATGTTAATCTTTGATACTAATTTAAATGAGGTAGAAAAGACTAAAAGTTTCTTATCCAAAAATTTTGATATGAAAGACTTAGGTGAAGCATATGTGATATTAGGAATTAAAATCATAAGAGGTGATAAAAATATTGGTTTATCCCAATCTCACTACATCAAAAAGGTGCTTAATAAATTTGATCACTTCAATTGTAAACCAGTTTCTACCCCATTTGATCAAAATGTTAATTTACAGCCACATAAAGGGTGTCCAGTGACACAACTTGAATATTCAAAGGTAATCAGATGCTTGATGTACGGTATCACTTGTACCAGGCCTGATATTGCATATGTTGTTGGTAGGTTAAGTTGGTATACAAGTAATCCAAGTAAAGACCATTGGTATGCTGTTAATAGAGTATTAAAATACTTGAAAAGGAAAATTAACTATAGTTTAACTTATACTGGATATCCTTCAATTTTAGAGGGATATAAAGATGTCAGTTGGATAACATATGTTGAAGATCATGCCTTTACTAGTGGATGGATCTTCAACCTTGGTGGAGGTGCAGTTTCTTGGGGTTCTAAGAAACAGACTTGCATTGCCAACTCCACCATGGCTGCAGAATTTATTGTTCTAGTTGGTGGGAGTAAAGAGGTTGAATGACTAAGAAATTTATTGCATGAGATACCTATTTGGCCAAAGCCAACGACACCTGTATCCATACATTGTGATAGTCAGTCCACACTATCAATAGCATATAGCCAATTATATAATGAAAAATCTAGATATATTGGTATAAGACATAGTTATGTGAAGGATTTAATTTCAAAGGATTTAATTTTGTAAGAACATAAAATAATCTTGTAGATCCTTTGACAAAAGGTCTGACAAAAGAAATGGTGTTGAAGACATCATTGGGGATGAGTCTAAAGCCCATATCTAATTGATCACCAATAGTGGAAATTTAACTCACACTTAGTTAAAATTAAGTCTTGAGTTCAATGGTAAAAGTACACTATTAGAGTAATTTCAAATGCTTGATTATAAAGACATATCAAAGAGCAAAAGTACTCGAGGACCATAAGTAAAAGATGGAAGGTTGAATTTTAATCTTAATGGAGATATAGAAAAATTTGTTGAAATGCATAATTATGGATGCATTTTTGATATAGTCTACCTATACGAGAATGAAGTGAGGCCACTTCATATAGTTAAAGGGCTTTACTCTTAAATTCTTGTGAAAAGGGTATGTGACGCAAGACCATATTAAATGTGTTAATTTCTATAATTCTCTTAATAGTACTGAAATTTCATGTGTGAATTATGCACGCTTGTTCTAATGAATAATTGGTTCAAAGCATGTCTACCAATCTATTCTAGGATGAATAATAACGTAATTTACTAAATAATGGTTCAAATCGTAAGATGTCATTATTGGAAACCATGATATTTCCAAAATTTTGAGATTTAATTATATTTTTTAAATGGTGGGGATTTTAAGAGATTTCCAAAATATTATATGGAAGTACTTATGAAATGTGTATATATATTGTTACTGAAAATATTATAAGGATCAAACACACAACCTTCCAATGAAATGCTAGGGCCCTAGCCAACTGAACTATTTGTCTGCCTAATATTTTAATCAACGTTAATTAATATAAACGTTACTTTCCAGGTGCAAATTTCCTTTTTCTATAAGTTGTATCTCTTCACCAAATGACACAAACTTAACTATAAATAAGTAATACTTGGAAAACAAAAAGGAGACACGAAAATACAAATATTCACATCTATTTTTCACCATTTCAATTATTCTAAAATCACATTTTACTTCATTAATGCATGAGTGAAGTATAGGAAGCAATTTTCTATAAACTATTATCAAAAGATAAGCTTATTGTGTTTGTGCAATTTAAATTAAGCTATTCAAAGTATCTTGAAGGGAATTCGCCATTAATCCTTATTGCATTTAATATATAATAATTGATATGGGCAAATTGAACCTAAAGGTTAGTGTAAAATGCCTTTAGGAGTTGTTTTAGCCATAACAACTCAGATGTGACGATACTAAAGATATGCACTCAGCTTCTACTAATGACCTTAAGATTGTTGCCTGCTTCTTTGACTTTTAAGAAGCCATGGATTCTCCAATGAAAATATAAAATAATATGGTAGATTTTCTTGTTTTGATGCAACTTCCTCACTCTGCATCAAAATATGTATAAGTATGTAGAGAAGGATTTGATGCAAACATTATTCATTGACTTGGTGTGCCTTTTAGGTACTGCAGAACGTGATTGATCCTATTTAGATGTTGTTTTCTTGGTTTAGACATGTATTGACTAAGTTTGTTTACAACATAAGAAATTATGCATCTAGAGATATTTAGATAAAGTAATCTACCAATGATTCTCTTGTACTAAGATACATCTTCAAGCAAGGGACATTCTTCATCATTGAAACTCGCACTAGGGTCCATAGGTAGGGAAAGTGTTTTAGCATTTATGAAACCAATGTCCATAGTAAGTTGTATTATATATTTTCTCTAACATAGGTGAATTCCTTTGCTTGAATGTGCTATTTCCAATCTAAGAAAGTATTTGAGACCACCTAGGAAATTCAATTTGAACTGGCTTTGGAGAAGATTTTAAGTGTCTTGAACTAGTTTTGAGTAAAGACTTGTAAGTGAAATGTTATCTACATAAACCAAAAGGACATCTAGAGATTCACATGTTCCCTTTGTAAATAGTGTGTGACCAGCTGATGATTGTGAGAAGCAATATCCATAATTTTGGAGGAAAACTTATCATACCATTGCCTTAAAGCTTGACTTAAACCATAAAGTGATTTATTGAGTTTGCACACCATGTCCCCTCTCACTTAGATAAACAGATGGTAGATAAATGCATATTTACTCAACTAAATCACCATTTAAGAAGACATTGTTTATGTCTAGCTAAGCATGTTTCCATTTGTGAGTAGCAACTAAACTAAGTATAACTCTAACAGACGCGAGCTTTGCCAATGGTGAGAATGTGTCTATGAAATCAAGGTCAGGTTGTTAAGTGTACCATTTGGCAACCAATCTAGCATTTCATTTATTCAATGGACCATCGTTATTAAAATTTGTTTTGTATAACCATATACATCCAATAGACTTCTTTCCATGAGGTTGAGGTTTTATTGTTTAAGTGTTGTTTGCTTTTAGATAAGCCATCTCTGCACTCATAACTTGGCACCATTCATGGAGTTTTGTTGCCTGATGATAAAACTAAGGCTCATATACTGAGGAAACATACATGCCAAAGTCTTTGTATAGAGCAGACAAAATTTCATATGATAGTGAGTCTGTGAGAGGGTAAGACGCGTCAAAAAAATCTCTTAAGCTAGTTAGAGTTTTATGAGTTCTACTAGACCTTCTGAGAACAAGCACAGTTGGATCAATGTGTACATCAGATTTGTGTTATGCACATGTGCTGTAAGGTTTGGGTTGTCATGTTGAGGAATATTCATGTCTGGTACTTAGTCATCAGAGTCATGAGAAGAATAATCGCAAATACGATTTGGTAAGACTATCTGATGAAAAGGATCATCATGACTGTTGATATCAAATATTGAATGAAATGAGAAAGTGTCTTCATGAAAGACAATGTCTCTAGAAATGTGAAAGCTTTTGGACACTAGGTCATACACTTTGAAGCCTTTGTAACCAACAGGTTATCCAAGATATACATAAGGAATGACTATAGGTAAAAATTTGTTTCTATGTTGTGGAATATTAAAAATGTAAAATAGACATCCAAACACTTTGAACTAAGAGTATGCAGGTAGTTTGTGATAAAGAAGTTCAAAAGATTACTTACTTTTTAAGACTAATGATGAAGCTCTATTGGTGATGAAGGTAGTTGTTGCTATACTGACCCCTAAATTTTGACTGGTAACTTGGCATGAAACGTTAATGATCTAATTACATTTTGTAAGTGTTGATGTTTTCTTTCCACAACTGAGTTTTGCTCAGTACTGTAGGGGCAAGAATATCGATGAATGGTGCCTTGCTCTAGAAGAAACTGAGTCATGTGGAGTTCCATTGCATTATTTGTTCTCATACCTTTGATCATCTTACCAATTTAAGTCTTTACAAGTTTAAAAAATTGTTGTATCTTAAAAGGAACATCTAATTTATTAGCTAGCAAATAAATCCATCTAAAACAACTGAAATCATCAACAATAGTTAGAAAGTAATAATTTCCATCATAGATAAATTTTCCATAAAGACCCCATATATCACAATGTATATATAATATCAAATATGTTGACAGAGAAATGATTAACAGGTTGAAATGGAGGTCTATTCATTTTATCATGAGGAAAAATAATGCACTTATTTAAATTAAAATCATAAGATACATTTATTGGAATTTTTATGCTAACAATTCTTAACATAGAATCAAACAAATGTCATAATCTATGGTGCCACAGTTTCGCATTATTAATAGAAGAGACTGCATTACAAGAACTAAGTAAGCTAGATTAAGACTCGATGCTTGTCTAGAAATGAGATTACCCTTGCCAATTATAGATATATAAAAGAAGAGGGAAGAGAGGCGAGAAGAATTTGAATAAAAAAAATCAAGATTCGGACAAGAATCATTATTATGAATTCGAGTATGTTAGAAATTAGAGTACTCTGAAAATCATAATATCAAGATCTTAAATATAAAAATTTCTAACACTTCATTGTATCTAATTAAACCAAATCCAGCTTATGTTTGATAATATAGTGGTTGCTACCATACGACTAGAGTATTTTGGGTTAATAGATATTTTACCCTTTCTATATGAACAAACTTTGAAAATTTCCCATGTAAAAAAAATAGATTTCATCCTTAATTTTTAAAATTCACTCCTTTTAGTTTTTTATTAAACAAAATCTACAGAATATATAACATGCTGTAATATTTAATCATTTCTTAATTGTGAATTAAAATACGTGGCGTTTAGCCATAGTAAAAATGTAAATTTGTTTAATTAACAAAATCATCCTATAACAAATTCACTAATGACTTAAGAGTAATTAATTTAAGCCCTAATTTTTATATATGATCATCAATTTCTCTTTTTGCATTCATCTTTTTTCCCTCTCTTTCTGCCACTAGAACCCACAAAGCTTTTTTCTCTTCTCTATTCAATTTTCGTGTAATATGCGTTTAAATAGAAAAATCACTCTTAAACTTATACATGATTTTTATGAAATTGTTTGTTTGAAAGTCTAGTGACCCGTTAAATTGTTTATAAATTTGATTGGACTCTAATTAAACTAGATGTAATATTTGGAGTATCTTTGTACTACGTAATCTCTAATAACTATTTTATTTATATAGAAACTAATTAAAAGTTCTAGTTTAATAGTGGTATAGACTTACTTACCATTATCACTTATAATACGTGGAGCCCATGAACTTTCCCATAAAGACTTTGAATAAACAACACTTGAAGTAAGGTTTAATTTGTGATGTGACAAATGAGTAACATGAAAAAATGATGAAGCCTGATATTTGGACAAGGAATCGCTTGAAAACTATGAGACACACGCAATTGTAGGAAATAATGAAATAAAGGTAGACAAATATACACTATAAACATGTTACATAGCTAAGTGAAAAGAAAAGGTTTGAAACACAGGGTGCCCTTTCGAATTATTCCAAGAAGTGACTATAGATGATTAACTGTGCACAACCAAATCAGGTAATCAATAATTCAACACTTAAGGATAAAGGCTAGCATGAAAGGTGTATACCAAACCGTACATGTTCCTCTTGCAATTTTGCATGTGGCCAAACTTGTACTATTTGAGACCCATTTTGGGTGTGATGGGAACTAATTTTACTCTGCAAAGATTCTCTAAGTGAAAGGAAAGAAGATAAAAAGTTACTTAGTTTCATTTTTTTTTACATAAATATTGATCACTGTAAAATTTTCAATAATACCAGCACAATTGAAGCTCTTAATCTAGTAAAAAAGTTCTATTAACTCACGTATACGTGGATCTTCATTATAGAATACTAGCGTTCAGACGGGCACTCGCGTGTCTGTTTATCTGCTTTTTTAATGTGCATAAAAATATAAGCGATATTTTTTGTTAAAATAATTTTTTTAAAAAAATAAAATATGTAGAAGTTAATAATAATAAGTTATGTGGAAGTTAATAATAATAAGTTATCTGGAAGTAAATAATAGTAAGTTATTAACTAAATTACACAATAAAATAAGGGTAAAAATAGTAGAAAAATAGGCCACACTAAAATAAAATATTCCCTTTCTATATTGTTTATATAATACAAAAGCACAACATACCTTTCCATTTTAAAATGTTCATCTAGATCTGACGATCTTTCACATTCACCACAAATCAACTAGAAATGACTGTAACTGTCTCTCATATTTAAGGGTGACTTTAAATCACATTCACATATTCACTCATTCCTACTTGTAAATATTTTATCTCTTATAAATACTGATTTGATTGTGAAAATGCAAATTTTAAGCGCATCATTTTTTTTATCACCGAAGAGGTCAATCATAATACCGAAAACCCTTAAATAATGGTCATCTTCACCTTTCCATTCATTTTATGTTCAAGTAAGAAATAAAGAATTTATTAGAGTTGAAGGAATTTTAAGAAATTGTTTTGGCTGACCACACCATAACGAATACAATGTATTGTCCGTTTTAAACATAAAAACCATTGTCATTTAAAAAATGTGTTTTGTTAAATTGAAATTTGTGAATATTATATATAAACTACTCTTAATCTTATTTTTCATATGTGAGATTGTTTTGCTCTTCCCAAAACACAAATTATTGCTGACAAATATTTATGTCGACAAGAAAAGTTGTACTCATGTAACTTATTTTTAAAAATTGACTATATTAAAGTTTAGATGAATTAAGTTCAAAAACTCATCGGGATCAACACAAGTTTCTAAGTTCAAAGAAGGGTACCTATAGATTTTCTACTAAGTAAGTTTATAAGTTGACACTAAATATTGAACCTACATTTCAGTGGGACCCACAAAACCAAGATGCATATGTTTTTTTTTTTTGAGAACTTAGGGTACCATTAATTGTGGTCCACATAGTCACCATCAATTTCCGGGTAAAAGAGTGACACCCACTTACAGAACAATTTCGTGCAATGAATATCTCAAATATATTCCTTGCAGGATTCAGAAACAGCAATGTTATATTCCTCTTTGTGATGTCCATGTGCAATTATAGTGCACTATGTGCCATGTCGATGTACTTTGATGTGTAGTGTGTGTGTGAATTTTGATGTTGGTTATTTGGAACATTTGAAGCTTAGTAGATGTTGATATAAAAAAGACCAAGAAATTAAACTAAGCCCAATTAAGGCCCATTGTAGGTTTTTACTTTACGAGAAAAGTTCTTGATATGAGTTCTATTACAAGAATATATTTTTTCTAGCAAATATCACAGATGATTTTTTAACCCCCACAACATTCCAACGATTTTTTTTTATATTATCAATGATTTTCTTCTCCTAAACGTTAAAATAAAATAAAATGATAATCCATTTGCAACATGTTTTAATGGAGTTTTTGGAAATTCTTTGAATAACTCAACTTTTTTTTGGAAGTTTTTTGTTGCCTATATACATCATATTAAAAAAGTAAAAATCAGAAGTGTTACATAAGTAAAAAGCCGCTGGTAGCGTCTTCAAGAATTTATCTTGAAGAGTTTAGGGTTAATGTATGTTGATAATGTAAAAAAATATTTAAAATAAAATGTGTTGGTAGCATTAATAAAAAGAAAAAATAAATAAAATTTATGAACTTTCAAGCGACTACTAGTTAAAGTATATAAAATTTTATATCCATGAAAGAATTCATGCCAAAGCTTATATTCCTGTGTCAAATAGGTTTTATTTTAGGGAGAAATATTCACGAGAATATCATCTTTGCTAGAGAAGTTATTCATAGTACAAATAGAATGAAGAGCAAGAGAGACAATTTTACAGTTAAAGTTGATTTATCTAAAGCATACGACAAGATTAGTTGAAAATTTATATGGTGAATACTAACTGAGTTTAAGTTTCTAAAAAATTTGATCATCATCATGCATGCAGTTATAAGTGTTGAGTCCAATGTTAATGCAATGATGCTAGAAGTGATTTCTTCCACCCTTAACGTGGTATGGGTAATGGGATCCCATCTCCCCATATCTTTGTCTTATGCATGGAAAAACTTTCACAGCTTATCATGTAGGTTGCTAATGGAGGAATATGATCTTTTTATCGTATGGGAAGACAATGAATTATGATATCGCATTTGATGTTTGTTGATGATCTCTAGCTCTTTGGTGAAGCTACGGTGAACCAGGTGAACTGTGTCTTGTAAGCTCTTCAAGTTTTGTGCATAATATCACAGCAGGAGGTTAGTTACGAAAAAACAAAAGGACACAAAGATCAATGTTCCTGTACAATCAGATGATGTAGTCGATGAAGAGGGTGAGCTGGTACATTATGCTTTCTACGCAGATGTCGAACCAGTCAATGCAGCTAAGGCATTGAAAGATTCGAAGTGGATGAAAGCAATGATTGAAGAGTTGGAGTCCATCGAAGTCAATGATACCTCGTCACTTGTTGAATTGCCGTAAGGCAAGAAGGCAATTGATGTGAAGTGGGTTTACAACGTGAAGGTAAATCCTAAAGGAGAAGTAAATCGACACAAGGCGAGACTTGTGGCGAAAGGATTTCTTCAGAAGGAAGGAATCGACTTCGATGAAGTATTCGCACCTGTTGCTAGAATCGAAACAATCAGGTTGGTTGTTGGTCTAGCAAATATGAACAACTGGCACACATGTCAGATGGACGTGAAGTGTGCATTCCTTAATGGCCCCTTAGACGAAGAAGTTTATGTTGCACAACCAGCTGGGTTTGTGAAACAAGGCGAAGAAATCACAGGGAAGAATCATGGAGCAATTACCATGAACATAGACAACATGTCAGCTATCAACTTGGCGAAGAATCCAATAGCTCATGGTCGAAGCAAGCACATCGAAATGAGGTTCCATTATCTCCGAGAGCGGGTAGCAGAAGGGAAGATGAAGTTGGAACACTGCAGAACTGAGAATCAGATTGCAGATATCATGACGAAGGGAGTGCAGGTCGAAGCCTTCAGAAGACTAAGGGCCATGATGAATGTAGACAGTTTAGACACAATGAATTAGGTGGTGTGTTAAATATAATTCATTGTGATTTGATATGATTAGATTTGATATCATATGATTAGATTCGATATCATATGATTAATTTGATATGATATGATTAGATATCATATGATTAGATTTGATATCATATGATTAGATTTGATTTAGAATATTTTGGGTCTTTTATGTTTTGGGCTAGTGTAAACCTAAAACTATAAATAGGGTGCCTTGCTTTGTATTCTACATCACAACATAACAGATTTCACAGTTGCAGTTAGCAAGTGAAAGTTCAAAAAGAAATCTCACAGTTGTGGGTAACACATTCTCTCCAAATACTTCTTCTCTCATTCTTCTCTTTCTTGTTTGTTATTCTTCTTCTCTTTTGTTGTTCTTGATAATGACTTGTTATTACCATCATTATCATATTGTGGGTTTGTTCATCAATCTTGAGATCAAGATTGAAGGGAATTCTTTATAGGGTGTGAGGTGAATTTCCAACATCTGGTATCTAGAGCTCCGGTTGAAAGAGATTCAAGGAAGGAAGATAGTGATGGCGATGAACTATCCGAACGGAAATTTTCCGGCGACCCTGCCAATTCTCAAGAAAGACAATTATGAGAATTGGTGCAAGCAGGTTAAAGTGATTTTCTGTTATCAAGATCTTTGGGATCTTGTGAAGGACGGAGTGACACCGCTTGTGGAGAATGCAACGGAGGCGGAAAAGGCTGCACACAAAGAATTGAAGAAGAAGGATTATAAAGCACTCTTTATAATTCATCAGTGTGTTGATCCTGATAACTTTGAAAAGGTTAGTGATGTTGATTCAGTAAAAGAAGCATGGGAGATTCTTGAAAAGTCGTTTGGAGGTGCAGATAAGGTGAAAGAGGTGAGGTTACAAACTCACAAGAGAACCTATGAGTTGCTTCAGATGGAAGACAACGAAAGCATTAAAGATTTCTTCACCAGAGTTACAAAGTTGGTGAATCAAATCAAAGTATGTGGAGAAGCGCTGATGACAAAAGCATTTGTCTCAAAGATTTTGAGATCGTTGGCTCCAAAGTTCGACCACGTGGTAGTTGCCATAGAAGAGTCGAAAGATCTGTCAGTGTTGACGAAGGAAGAGCTTCAAGGGACTCTTGAGTCTCATGAACAGAGGATGGCTGAGAGAGCTGCAGGAAAGTCGAAAGATATGGCTTTGCAGGCACAGACGAAAAAGGAGAGAAAAGGCAAAGGTAGCTGGAATGGCAACAAAGGAGGAAACCAGTCGAATCAAAAGAAACCTTGGAACCAAGGCAACCAAAGAGGTGGTGCTGCAGGAAGAGGTGGTGGTCGAAAGACAGACAAAATCCATATTCAATGTTTCAATTGCCAGAAGTATGGTCATTATGCTAGTGATTGTCCAGAAAGGAAGAGAAATCAAGAGACTGATGCAAAGCTGGCGAAACATGAAGAAGAAGAAACGTTGCTAATGGTTACAACAAAAGATGAAGAAAGATTCCAAGATCAGTGGTACTTGGACTCAGGATGCTCATCACACATGACTGGAAGGAAAGATTGGTTTGTCAACATGAAGCCCTCGTCGAAGAACACAGTGAAGTTTGCAAATGACAACACTCTAGCAGCTGAAGGTGTTGGTGATGTTCTGATTATGAGGAAAGATGGCAAAAGGTTAACAATTTCCAATGTGTTGTACATACCAGGCATGAAGAGTAACTTGCTCAGTATAGGGCAGATTGTCGAAAAGAACTACAAGGTAGTTGTCGAAGACAAGATGAGGAGAGTTCTTGATGCAGGTGGTAGATTAATCTTGAAGGCTCCAATGTCTCAGAATAGGACCTTCAAGATTGGACTCAATGTGATGGAGCATAAGTGTCTAGCAACTGCAGCCAGCATAGATGAGTGGTTATGGCATTTTCGACTAGGTCATCTCAACTTTCATGACATCAAAGAACTGAAGAAAAGAAATATGGTTTCAGGATTACTAGAAATCAACATTCCAAGTGAAGTCTGTGAGGAGTGTGTTCAGTCGAAACAACACAAGAATAGCTTCAGCAAGGATGCAGGAAGGAAGTCGAAGGCAATACTTGAAGTCATATACTCTGATGTATGTGGTCCAATCCAGGTGGATTCGATTGATGGCAATAGATACTTTGTCACGTTTATAGATGATTACAGTCGAAAGTTGTGGACTTACCTCATCAAGAAGAAAAGTGATGTGATTGAGGTATTTTCCAGATTCAAGTCCATGGTCGAAAGACAGAGTGGCCAAAAGCTGAAAATTCTGAGGACTGATGGTGGTGGAGAGTATGTGTCGAAAGAGTTTGATACACTATGTGTAAAAGAAGGGATTCTGCATGAGGTGGTGCCACCTTACACTCCACAGCAAAATGGGATTGCAGAACGCAAGAACAGAACTATCATGAATATGGTGAGAAGTGTGTTGAATGGAAAGCATCTACCTAAAGAATTATGGGGAGAAGCAGTTTCGACAGCAACATATATATTGAACAGATGTCCGACGAAGAAGCTTGAAGGAATCACACCAGAAGAATGTTGGTCTGGTGTCAAGCCTAGTCTCAGTCACTTGAAAGTGTTTGGATCTATAGCACATAGACATGTGCCAGATCAGTTGAGAAGGAAGCTTGATGATAAGTCGAATAAGATGATCTTGATAGGATATCATTCGACAGGAGGTTACAAGCTATTCGACCCAGTGAATAAGCAAGTAGTGATCAGCAGGGACGTGATCATAGATGAGCTTAAAGAATGGGATTGGACCGAGAGTGCCAAGAAGGATTCAGTGAGAATATCTTGTGAAAAACCAGCCACTGAATTCGAAATAGAAGTTCGACAGGAACCAATTGCAGATGAAGTAGGTTCAAGCAGACCTCGACGAACAAGACACATGCCTGCAAGGTTGCAAGAATGTGTAATCACATCAGATGATGTAGTCGATGAAGAGGGTGAGCTGGTACATTATGCTTTCTACGCAGATGTCGAACCAGTCAATGCAGCTAAGGCATTGAAAGATTCGAAGTGGATGAAAGCAATGATTGAAGAGTTGGAGTCCATCGAAGTCAATGATACCTGGTCACTTGTTGAATTGCCGCAAGGAAAGAAGGCAATTGATGTGAAGTGGGTTTACAAGGTGAAGGTAAATCCTAAAGGAGAAGTAAATCGACACAAGGCGAGACTTGTGGCGAAAGGATTTCTTCAGAAGGAAGGAATCGACTTCGATGAAGTATTCGCACCTGTTGCTAGAATCGAAACAATCAGGTTGGTTGTTGGTCTAGCAAATATGAACAACTGGCATACATGTCAGATGGACGTGAAGTGTGCATTCCTTAATGGCCCCTTAGACGAAGAAGTTTATGTTGCACAACCAGCTGGGTTTGTGAAACAAGGCAAAGAAATCACAGGGAAAAATCATGGAGCAATTACCATGAAGATAGACAACATGTCAGCTATCAACTTGGCGAAGAATCCAATAGCTCATGGTCGAAGCAAGCACATCGAAATGAGGTTCCATTATCTCCGAGAGCGGGTAGCAGAAGGGAAGATGAAGTTGGAACACTGCAGAACTGAGAATCAGATTGCAGATATCATGACGAAGGGAGTGCAGGTCGAAGCCTTCAGAAGACTAAGGGCCATGATGAATGTAGACAGTTTAGACACAATGAATTAGGTGGTGTGTTAAATATAATTCATTGTGATTTGATATGATTAGATTTGATATCATATGATTAGATTTGATATCATATGATTAATTTGATATGATATGATTAGATATCATATGATTAGATTTGATATCATATGATTAGATTTGATTTAGAATATTTTGGGCCTTTTATGTTTTGGGCTAGTGTAAACCTAAAACTATAAATAGGGTGTCTTGCTTTGTATTCTACATCACAACAGAACAGATTTCACAGTTGCAGTTAGCAAGTGAAAGTTCAATAAGAAATCCCACAGTTGTGGGTAACACATTCTCTCCAAATACTTCTTCTCTCATTCTTCTCTTTCTTGTTTGTTATTCTTCTTATCTTTTGTTGTTCTTGATAATGACTTGTTATTACCATCATTATCATATTGTGGGTTTGTTCATCAATCTTGAGATCAAGATTGAAGGGAATTCTTCATAGGGTGTGAGGTGAATTTCCAACATCTGGTATCTAGAGCTCCGGTTGAAAGAGATTCAAGGAAGGAAGATAGTGATGGCGATGAACTATCCGAACGGCAATTTTCCGGCGACCCTGCCAATTCTCAAGAAAGACAATTATGAGAATTGGTGCAAGCAGGTTAAAGTGATTTTCTGTTATCAAGATCTTTGGGATCTTGTGAAGGACGGAGTGACACCGCTTGTGGAGAATGCAACGGAGGCGGAAAAGGCTGCGCACAAAGAATTGAAGAAGAAGGATTATAAAGCACTCTTTATAATTCATCAGTGTGTTGATCCTGATAACTTTGAAAAGGTTAGTGATGTTGATTCAGTAAAAGAAGCATGGGAGATTCTTGAAAAGTCGTTTGGAGGTGCAGAGAAGGTGAAAGAGGTGAGGTTTAAAACTCACAAGAGAACCTATGAGTTGCTTCAGATGGAAGACAACGAAAGCATTACAGATTTCTTCACCAGAGTTACAAAGTTGGTGAATCAAATCAAAGTGTGTGGAGAAGTGCTGACGACGAAAGCAGTTGTCTCAAAGATTTTGAGATCGTTGGCTCCAAAGTTCGACCACGTGGTAGTTGCCATAGAAGAGTCGAAAGATCTGTCATTGTTGAAGAAGGAAGAGCTTCAAGGGACTCTTGAGTCTCATGAATAGAGGATGGCTGAGAGAGATGCAGGAAAGTCGAAAGATATGGCTTTGCAGGCACAGACGGAAAAGGAGAGAAAAGGCAAAGGTAGCTGGAATGGCAACAAAGGAGGAAACCAGTCGAATCAAAAGAAACCTTGGAACCAAGGCAACCAAAGAGGTGGTGCTGCAGGAAGAGGTGGTGGTCGAAAGACAGACAAAAGCCATATTCAATGTTTCAATTGCCAGAAGTATGGTCATTATGCTAGTGATTGTCCAGAAAGGAAGAGAAATCAAGAGACTGATGCAAAGCTGGCGAAACATGAAGAATAAGAAACGTTGTTAATGGTTACAACAAAAGATGAAGAAAGATTCCAAGATCAGTGGTACTTGGACTCAGGATGCTCATCACACATGACTGGAAGGAAAGATTGGTTTGTCAACATGAAGCCCTCGTCGAAGAACATAGTGAAGTTTACAAATGACAACACTCTAGCAGCTGAAGGTGTTGGTGATGTTCTGATTATGAGAAAAGATGGCAAAAGGTTAACAATTTCCAATGTGTTGTACATACCAGGCATGAAGAGTAACTTGCTCAGTATAGGGCAGCTTGTCGAAAAGAACTACAAGGTAGTTGTCGAAGACAAGATGATGAGAGTTCTTGACGCAGGTGGTAGATTAATCTTGAAGGCTCCAATGTCTCAGAATAGGACCTTCAAGATTGGACTCAATGTGATGGAGCATAAGTGTCTAGCAACTGCAGCCAGCATAGATGAGTGGTTATGGCATTTTCGACTAGGTCATCTCAACTTTAATGACATCAAAGAACTGAAGAAAAGAAATATGGTTTCAGGATTACCAGAAATCAACATTCCAAGTGAAGTCTGTGAGGAGTGTGTTCAGTCGAAACAACACAAGAATAGCTTCAGCAAGGATGCAGGAAGGAAGTCGAAGGCAATACTTGAAGTCATATACTCTGATGTATGTGGTCCAATCCAGGTGGATTCGATTGGTGGCAATAGATACTTTGTCACGTTTATAGATGATTACAGTCAAAAGTTGTGGACTTACCTCATCAAGAAGAAAAGTGATGTGATTGAGGTATTTTCCAGATTCAAGTCCATGGTCGAAAGACAGAGTGGCCAAAAGCTGAAGATTTTGAGGACTGATGGTGGTGGAGAGTATGTGTCGAAAGAGTTTGATACACTATGTGTAAAAGAAGGGATTCTGCATGAGGTGGTGCCACCTTACACTCCACAGCAAAATGGGATTGCAGAACGCAAGAACAAAACTATCATGAATATGGTGAGAAGTATGTTGAATGGAAAGCATCTACCTAAAGAATTATGGGGAGAAGCAGTTTCGACAGCAACATATATATTGAACAGATGTCCGACGAAGAAGCTTGAAGGAATCACACCAGAAGAATGTTGGTCTGGTGTCAAGCCTAGTCTCAGTCACTTGAAAGTGTTTGGATCTATAGCACATAGACATGTGCCAGATCAGTTGAGAAGGAAGCTTGATGATAAGTCGAATAAGATGATCTTGATAGGATATCATTCGACAGGAGGTTACAAGCTATTCGACCCAGTGAATAAGCAAGTAGTAATCAGCAGGGACGTGATCATAGATGAGCTTAAAGAATGGGATTGGACCGAGAATGCCAAGAAGGATTCAGTGAGAATATCTTGTGAAAAACCAGCCACTGAATTCGAAATAGAAGTTCGACAGCAACCAATTGCAGATGAAGCAGGTTCAAGCAGACCTCGACGAACAAGACACATGCCTGCAAGGTTGCAAGAATGTGTAATCACATCAGATGATGTAGTCGATGAAGAGGGTGAGCTGGTACATTATGCTTTCTACGCAGATGTCGAACCAGTCAATGCAGCTAAGGCATTGAAAGATTCGAAGTGGATGAAAGCAATGATTGAAGAGTTGGAGTCCATCGAAGTCAATGATACCTGGTCACTTGCTGAATTGCCGCAAGGAAAGAAGGCAATTGATGTGAAGTGGGTTTTCAAGGTGAAGGTAAATCCTAAAGGAGAAGTAAATCGACACAAGGCGAGACTTGTGGCGAAAGGATTTCTTCAGAAGGAAGGAATCGACTTCGATGAAGTATTTGCACCTGTTGCTAGAATCGAAACAATCAGGTTGGTTGTTGGTCTAGCAAATATGAACAACTGGCATACATGTCAGATGGACGTGAAGTGTGCATTCCTTAATGGCCCCTTAGACGAAGAAGTTTATGTTGCACAACCAGCTGGGTTTGTGAAACAAGGCAAAGAAATCACAGGGAAGAATCATGGAGCAATTTCCATGAAGATAGACAACATGTCAGCTATCAACTTGGCGAAGAATCCAATAGCTCATGGTCGAAGCAAGCACATCGAAATGAGGTTCCATTATCTCTGAGAGCGGGTAGCAGAAGGGAAGATGAAGTTGGAACACTGCAGAACTGAGAATCAGATTACAGATATCATGACGAACGGAGTGCAGGTTGAAGCCTTCAGAAGACTAAGGGCCATGATGAATGTAGACAGTTTAGACACAATGAATTAGGTGGTGTGTTAAATATAATTCATTGTGATTTGATATGATTAGATTTGATATCATATGATTAGATTTGATATCATATGATTAATTTGATATGATATGATTAAATATCATATGATTAGATTTGATAACATATGATTAGATTTGATTTAGAATATTTTGGGCCTTTTATGTTTTGGGCTAGTGTAAACCTAAAACTATAAATAGGGTGCCTTGCTTTGTATTCTCCATCACAACAGAATAGATTTCACAGTTGCAGTTAGCAAGTGAAAGTTCAATAAGAAATCCCACAGTTGTGGGTAACACATTCTCTCCAAATACTTCTTCTCTCATTTTTCTCTTTCTTGTTTGTTATTCTTCTTCTCTTTTGTTGTTCTTGATAATGACTTGTTATTACGATCATTATCATATTGTGGGTTTGTTCATCAATCTTGAGATCAAGATTGAAGGGAATTCTTCATAGGGTGTGAGGTGAATTTCCAACATCTGGTATCTAGAGCTCCGGTTGAAAGAGATTCAAGGAAGGAAGATAGTGATGGCGATGAACTATCCGAACGACAATTTTCCAGCGACCCTGCCAATTCTCAAGAAAGACAATTATGAGAATTGGTGCAAGCAGGTTAAAGTGATTTTCTGTTATCAAGATCTTTGGGATCTTGTGAAGGACGGAGTGACACCGCTTGTGGAGAATGCAACGGAGGCGGAAAAGGCTGCGCACAAAGAATTGAAGAAGAAGGATTATAAAGCACTCTTTATAATTCATCAGTGTGTTGATCCTGATAACTTTGAAAAGGTTAGTGATGTTGATTCAGTAAAAGAAGCATGGGAGATTCTTGAAAAGTCGTTTGGAGGTGCAGAGAAGGTGAAAGAGGTGAGGTTACAAACTCACAAGAGAACCTATGAGTTGCTTCAGATGGAAGACAACGAAAGCATTACAGATTTCTTCACCAGAGTTACAAAGTTGGTGAATCAAATCAAAGTATGTGGAGAAGCGCTGACGACGAAAGCAGTTGTCTCAAAGATTTTGAGATCGTTGGCTCCAAAGTTCGACCGCGTGGTAGTTGCCATAGAAGAGTCGAAAGATCTGTCAGTGTTGACGAAGGAAGAGCTTCAAGGGACTCTTGAGTCTCATGAACAGAGGATGGCTGAGAGAGCTGCAGGAAAGTCGAAAGATATGGCTTTGCAGGCACAGATGGAAAAGGAGAGAAAAGGCAAAGGTAGCTGGAATGGCAACAAAGGAGGAAACCAGTCGAATCAAAAGAAACCTTGGAACCAAGGCAACCAAAGAGGTGGTGCTGCAGGAAGAGGTGGTGGTCAAAAGACAGACAAAAGCCATATTCAATGTTTCAATTTCCAGAAGTATGGTCATTATGCTAGTGATTGTCCAGAAAGGAAGAGAAATCAAGAGACTGATGCAAAGCTGGCGAAACATGAAGAAGAAGAAATGTTGCTAATGGTTACAACAAAAGATGAAGAAAGATTCCAAGATCAGTGGTACTTGGACTCAGGATGCTCATCACACATGACTGGAAGGAAAGATTGGTTTGTCAACATGAAGCCCTCGTCGAAGAACATAGTGAAGTTTGCAAATGACAACACTCTAGCAGCTGAAGGTGTTGGCGATGTTTTGATTATGAGAAAAGATGGCAAAAGGTTAACAATTTCCAATGTGTTGTACATACCAGGCATGAAGAGTAACTTGCTCAGTATAGGGCAGCTTGTCGAAAAGAACTACAAGGTAGTTGTCGAAGACAAGATGATGAGAGTTCTTGACGCAGGTGGTAGATTAATCTTGAAGGATCCAATGTCTCAGAATAGGACCTTCAAGATTGGACTCAATGTGATGGAGCATAAGTGTCTAGCAACTGCAGCCAGCATAGATGAGTGGTTATGGCATTTTCGACTAGGTCATCTCAACTTTAATGACATCGGAGAACTGAAGAAAAGAAATATGGTTTCAGGATTACCAGAAATTAACATTCCAAGTGAAGTCTGTGAGGAGTGTGTTCAGTCGAAACAACACAAGAATAGCTTCAGCAAGGATGCAGGAAGGAAGTCGAAGGCAATACTTGAAGTCATATACTCTGATGTATGTGGTATAATCCAGGTGGATTCGATTGGTGGCAATAGATACTTTGTCACGTTTATAGATGATTACAGTCGAAAGTTGTGGACTTACCTCATCAAGAAGAAAAGTGATGTGATTGAGGTATTTTCCAGATTCAAGTCCATGGTCGAAAGACAGAGTGGCCAAAAGCTGAAGATTTTGAGGACTGATGGTGGTGGAGAGTATGTGTCGAAAGAGTTTGATACACTATGTGTAAAAGAAGGGATTCTGCATGAGGTGGTGCCACCTTACACTCCACAGCAAAATGGGATTGCAGAACGCAAGAACAAAACTATCATGAATATGGTGAGAAGTATGTTGAATGGAAAGCATCTACCTAAAGAATTATGGGGAGAAGCAGTTTCGACAGCAACATATATATTGAACAGATGTCCGACGAAGAAGCTTGAAGGAATCACACCAGAAGAATGTTGGTCTGGTGTCAAGCCTAGTCTCAGTCACTTGAAAGTGTTTGGATCTATAGCACATAGACATGTGCCAGATCAGTTGAGAAGGAAGCTTGATGATATGTCGAATAAGATGATCTTGATAGGATATCATTCGACAGGAGGTTACAAGCTATTCGACCCAGTGAATAAGCAAGTAGTGATCAGCAGGGACGTGATCCTAGATGAGCTTAAAGAATGGGATTGGACCGAGAATGCCAAGAAGGATTCAGTGAGAATATCTTGTGAAAAACCAGCCACTGAATTCGAAATAGAAGTTCGACAGGAACCAATTGCAGATGAAGCAGGTTCAAGCAGACCTCGACGAACAAGACACATGCCTGCAAGGTTGCAAGAATGTGTAATCACATCAGATGATGTAGCCGATGAAGAGGGTGAGCTGGTACATTATGCTTTCTACGCAGATGTCGAACCAGTCAATGCAGCTAAGGCATTGAAAGATTCGAAGTGGATGAAAGCAATGATTGAAGAGTTGGAGTCCATCGAAGTCAATGATACCTGGTCACTTGTTGAATTGCCGCAAGGCAAGAAGGCAATTGATGTGAAGTGGGTTTACAAGGTGAAGGTAAATCCTAAAGGAGAAGTAAATCGACACAAGGCGAGACTTGTGGCGAAAGGATTTCTTCAGAAGGAAGGAATCGACTTCGATGAAGTATTCGCACCTGTTGCTAGAATCGAAACAATCAGGTTGGTTGTTGGTCTAGCAAATATGAACAACTGGCATACATGTCAGATGGACATGAAGTGTGCATTCCTTAATGGCCCCTTAGACGAAGAAGTTTATGTTGCACAACCAGTTGGGTTTGTGAAACAAGGCAAAGAAATCACAGGGAAGAATCATGGAGCAATTACCATGAAGATAGACAACATGTCAGCTATCAACTTGGCGAAGAATCCAATAGCTCATGGTCGAAGCAAGCACATCGAAATGAGGTTCCATTATCTCCGAGAGCGGGTAGCAGAAGGGAAGATGAAGTTGGAACACTGCAGAACTGAGAATCAGATTGCAGATATCATGACGAAGGGAGTGCAGGTCGAAGCCTTCAGAAGACTAAGGGCCATGATGAATTTAGACAATTTAGACACAATGAATTAGGTGGTGTGTTAAATATAATTCATTGTGATTTGATATGATTAGATTTGATATCATATGATTAGATTTGATATCATATGATTAATTTGATATGATATGATTAGATATCATATGATTAGATTTGATATCATATGATTAGATTTGATTTAGAATATTTTGGGCCTTTTATGTTTTAGGCTAGTGTAAACCTAAAACTATAAATAGGGTGCCTTGCTTTGTATTCTACATCACAACAGAACAGATTTCACAGTTGCAGTTAGCAAGTGAAAGTTCAATAAGAAATCCCACAGTTGTGGGTAACACATTCTCTCCAAATACTTCTTCTTTCATTCTTCTCTTTCTTGTTTGTTATTCTTCTTCTCTTTTGTTGTTCTTGATAATGACTTGTTATTACCATCATTATCATATTGTGGGTTTGTTCATCAATCTTGAGATCAAGATTGAAGGGAATTCTTCATAGGGTGTGAGGTGAATTTCCAACATCTGGTATCTAGAGCTCCGGTTGAAAGAGATTCAAGGAAGGAAGATAGTGATGGCGATGAACTATCCGAACGACAATTTTCCGGCGACCCTGCCAATTCTCAAGAAAGACAATTATGAGAATTGGTGCAAGCAGGTTAAAGTGATTTTCTGTTATCAAGATCTTTGGGATCTTGTGAAGGACGGAGTGACACCGCTTGTGGAGAATGCAACAGAGGCGAAAAAGGCTGCGCACAAAGAATTGAAGAAGAAGGATTTTAAAACACTCTTTATAATTCATCAGTGTGTTGATCCTGATAACATTGAAAAGGTTAGTGATGTTGATTCAGTAAAAGAAGCATGGGAGATTCTTGAAAAGTCGTTTGGAGGTGCAGAGAAGGTGAAAGAGGTGAGGTTACAAACTCACAAGAGAACCTATAAGTTGCTTCAGATGGAACACAACGAAAGCATTGCAGATTTCTTCACCAGAGTTACAAAGTTGGTGAATCAAATCAAAGTATGTGGAGAAGCACTGACGACGAAAGCGGTTGTCTAAAAGATTTTGAGATCGTTGGCTCCAAAGTTCGACCACGTGGTAGTTGCCATAGAAGAGTCGAAAGATCTGTCAGTGTTGACAAAGGAAGAGCTTCAAGGGACTCTTGAGTCTCATGAACAGAGGATGGCTGAGTGAGCTGCAGGAAATTCAAAAGATATGGCTTTGCAGGCACAGACGGCAAAGGAGAGAAAAGGCAAAGGTAGCTGGAATGGCAACAAATGAGGAAACCAGTCGAATCAAAAGAAACCTTGGAACCAAGGCAACCAAAGAGGTGGTGCTGCAGGAAGAGGTGGTGGTCAAAAGACAGACAAAAGCCATATTCAATGTTTTAATTGCCAGAAGTATGGTCATTATGCTAGTGATTATCCAGAAAGGAAGAGAAATCAAGAGACTGATGCAAAGCTGGCGAAACATGAAGAAGAAGAAACGTTGCTAATGGTTACAACAAAAGATGAAGAAAGATTCCAAGATCAGTGGTACTTGGACTCAGGATGCTCATCACACATGACTGGAAGGAAAAATGTGTTTGTCAACATGAAGCCCTCGTCGAAGAACACAGTGAAGTTTGCAAATGACAACACTCTAGCAGCTGAAGGTGTTGGTGATGTTCTGATTATGAGGAAAGATGGCAAAAGGTTAACAATTTCCAATGTGTTGTACATACCAGGCATGAAGAGTAACTTGCTCAGTATAGGGCAGCTTGTTGAAAAGAACTACAAGGTAGTTGTCGAAGACAAGATGATGAGAGTTCTTGACGCAGGTGGTAGATTAATCTTGAAGGCTCCAATGTCTCAGAATAAGACCTTTAAGATTGGACTCAATGTGATGGAGCATAAGTGTCTAGCAACTGCAGCCAGCATAGATGAGTGGTTATGGCATTTTCGACTAGGTCATCTCAACTTTAATGACATCAGAGAACTGAAGAAAAGAAATATGGTTTCAGGATTACCAGAAATCAACATTCCAAGTGAAGTCCGTGAGGAGGGTGTTCAGTCGAAACAACACAAGAATAGCTTCAGCAAGGATGCAGGAAGGAAGTCGAAGGCAATACTTGAAGTCATATACTCTGATGTATGTGGTCCAATCCAGGTGGATTCGATTGGTGGAAATAGATACTTTGTCACGTTTATAGATGATTACAGTCGAAAGTTTTGGACTTACCTCATCAAGAAGAAAAGTGATGTGATTGAGGTATTTTCCAGATTCAAGTCCATGGTCGAAAGACAGAGTGGCCAAAAGCTGAAAATTCTGAGGACTGATGGTGGTGGAGAGTTGTTATACCCCAAATTTTGACCCCTTAGATTCTCATTATCATTTAAGAAGCATGATCATGAATTATCTATCCCTGAATCAGTACAAGTTCATTATTGTCAAGTTACAGATGAATCAGGGTTTTCGCACCGACAAATTCAAAAACAACCAAGGAATGATCAACCAATGATTTGGGCCAATTCAATCATGGAATGAAATCAAAGATAATATCAAAGTCAAATGAGAAGTCAATTTGAAGAAATCAGTTCAGAATCAAAGACAGTGCAGTCAGGAGGTCCCGATTAGGGTTTTTAACTAGTAAAAAGTCAACTGTGGTTGACTTTGATGTTGGAAGGTGTTGTAATGGTGGGATTGAGGTCCATGAAGTTCATATAGACTATTAAAGACTATTCAAGAAGTATCAAAGTCTCAGGACAATCGTGCACTACACATATCCATCAAATGCCAGGAAGATACTTTGGCACGAGTACTGGTCGACACAGGATCCTCGTTAAACGTGTTACCCGCAAGATCACTGTCCAGATTAGCCTATGCCGGGGCAGAGATGAAACCAACCTCATTAATTGTAAAAGCTTTTGATGGTTCGAGGAGAACGGTCATCGAAGAAGTAGAATTACCAATTTTGGTGGGACCCCATGAATTTAACATTGTATTTCAGGTGATGGACATAAATCCAGCTTATAGCTGCCTACTGGGACGTCCCTGGATCCATGAAGCAGGGGCAGTAACTTCTACCCTGCACCAAAGAATGAAGTTTGTGGTAAATGATAAGCTAGTAATTGTTCATGGTGAAGAGGAATTAATGGTCAGTAATCTTTCGTCGTTCCGGTACATTGAAGCAGAAGAGGACGCGCTAGGGACGTCATTCCAAGCACTAGAAATAGCAAACGCAGTGATGATAGAGGAGACGGTGGCAAAAAGTGGTCCAACTTTCGCATCTGCTCAAAGCGCCAAAGCTACGCTGGAAGAAGGCACTCCCGCGGGATGGGGAGAAGTCATTGAGGTAAACCCGAAGATGAACCGCCAGGGGTTGGGTTACAAACCAACTCAAGATGAAAAACCGATACATGACAACAGTCGGCCAAAGGCTATTCAAGAAGTATTCGTCAGTGGCGGTTTTCAAATCAACACCGTGGAAGGAATTCTTGAAAGTGAAGACATAGGACAACTAGTGTATCATGACGAAGCTACTCTGAACAACTGGGAGGCTATCAAAGTTCTTGTAGTTTTTCCCGAGTTAAAGTAATTTGTTGTTTTCTTTCTTTGTTATTTTAAAATCTCCATAGCCATGCCCAAGGCTATAGGAATGTTTTGTAAGGGCCCCATGCTTTCAAAGAAATATCAATGAGAATGGACTATTTTGTTAAATTCTTCGTTTTTTTTACCGTCTTTTTGCTTTTACTTTGAAAGAAAATGGCAATACAAAAAACCAAAACCAAAACAATTTTCTTTTTCTCTGTATGTGTTGCATTTGTTGTTGTGTGTTTTGATAAAGTAAACCCTTCAAACATGCAGTGATGACCATAACCCCATTGAATCCTGTAACCTCGCATTCCCTCCAGACGTAGATTCCCCAATATACCAAGCCGAAGACGAGGATGGAAATTTTGAAATCCCTGAGGAACTGGTAAGATGGGTACAGTCTGAGTACACCGAGTTCCAGCCGCACAAGGAACATTTGGAGGTCATTAATCTTGGCACAGAAGGAGACAGAAAAGAAGTCAAAATTGGGGCAGCCCTAGGGGCAGAAGTAAAACATCAGTTAAAGGAACTCTTAAGAGAATACGTAGATGTGTTTGCTTGGTCTTATCAGGATATGCCAGGTTTGGATACAGACATAGTGGTTCACAAGTTACCACTCCGACCTGAAAGCCCGCCGGTTAAACAGAAACTCAGAAGAACCAGACCCGACATGGCTCTCAAAATCAGAGATGAGGTAAAAAAGCAGATTGATGCAGGCTTCCTTGCAGTGGCCAAGTATCCAGAATGGGTAGCCAACATTGTTCCTGTACCAAAGAAAGATGGAAAGGTAAGGATGTGTGTGGATTATCGAGATTTAAACAAAGCCAGTCCAAAAGACGACTTCCCTTTACCACTATTGATACTTTGGTAGATAATACAACTCGGTTTGCAGTGTTTTCCTTTATGGACGGTTTCTCTGGTTACAATCAAATCAAAATGGATCCTGACGACATGGAAAAAACAACCTTCATCACTCCATGGGGCACCTATTGTTATAAGGTTATGCCATTCGGTCTAAAGAATGCAGGCGCAACTTATCAAAGAGCTATGGTGGCTTTGTTCCACGACATGATGCACAAAGAAATAGAAGTATATGTGGATGACATGATCGCCAAGTCTCAAAACGAAGAAGACCGTCTAGAACATTTGTTGAAGTTATTCAAAAGACTCCGGAAATATCAGTTGAGATTGAATCCCGCAAAGTGCACTTTTGGAGTCAGATCAGGAAAATTACTCGGTTTTATTGTCAACCACAAGGGGATTGAAGTGGATCCAGACAAAGTCCGTGCCATCCAAGACATGCCAGCTCCGCAGACCGAAAATCAGGTCATAAGTTTTCTTGGAAGGTTAAATTAAATATCCAGGTTCATTTCCAATATGACCCCTACCTGTGAATCGATCTTCAAGTTGTTACGAAAGGATCAAACAGTTGTATGGAATTCTGATTGTCAAACAGCGTTCGATAAAATCAAAGGTTATCTCCAAGAACCTCCAATTTTGATACCACCTGTTCCGGGAAAGCCTCTCTTTATGTATTTGACAGTACTTGAAAACTCAATGGGTTGCATTCTGGGCCAGCAAGACGAATCCGGACGAAAGGAGCATGCCATTTATTATCTGAGCAAGAAGTTTACTGATTGTGAAAGCAGATACTCACTCCTAGAAAAGACTTGTTGTGCTTTAGCATGGGCCGCTAAGCGTTTGAGGCAGTATATGATTTGTCACACCACTTTATTGATCTCGAAAATGGATCCAATAAAGTAGATCTTTGAGAAACCTGCACAAACCGAAAGACTCGCCCGGTGGCATATGCTACTATCAGAATATGATATTCAATATGTGGCTCAGAAATCTATCAAGGGCAGTGTGTTATCAGAATATCTCGCAGATCAACCTGTCGAAGATTATGAACCTCTGAAGTTTGATTTTCCGGATGAAGATATCATGTTAGTAAAAGATTGTGAAGAAACAAGTTCTGACAAAGGTTAACAGACAGATGTTTGGTGGAAGATGATGTTCGACGGTTCCTCTAATTATAGCGGACATGGCGTAGGTGCTGTCTTAATGAATCCTGAAGGTGGTTACACTCCGTTTACAGCCAGACTCGACTTTGATTGTACAAACAACATTGCTGAATACGAAGCATGTATCCTTGGTCTCGAAGCAGCCATTGATCTCTAAATCAAAAATCTCAAAGTCAGTGGAGACTCAGCTTTGGTTATCTACCAAGTCACGGGTGAATGGGGGACAAGACATGAAAACCTGATCCCTTACAGAGCTTATATCGTTGAAACAATAAAGTATTTTGATGAAATCACCTTTAAACATGTTCCAAGAGCAGAGAATCACATTGCCGACGCCTTAGCCATGCTGGCCTCGATGTGGAAAACTAGAGATGTCAATGATGGCACACTTATCAAAATTGAATGCAAGACAGAGCCTGATTACTGTCAAATGATCGAAGAAGAAACCGATGGCAAACCCTGGTATCATGATATAAAGAATTATCTGTTGAAACAAGAATATCCCGCAGATGCTACAACACTTGACAAGAAAACACTGAGACGATTAGCATCCAAATTCTTCCTCAGCAATGGTGTACTTTACAAAAGAAACCATGATATGGTCTTACTCAGATGTGTTGACAAAAGAGAAGCGGACTTGTTAATGAAAGATGTTCATGAAGGAATGTTTGGTACTCACGCCAACGGATACGCCATGTCCAAAAAGATCTTGAGAGCTGGTTATTATTGGTTAACTTTAGAAACCGACTGCATTCAGTACGCCAGAAAATGTCACAAATGTCAGATCTACGCGGACAAAATGCATGTGCCTCCAACACTGTTGAATGTACTGTCGTCACCATGGCCTTTCTCTATGTGGGGGATTGACATGATTGGGGCAATTGAGCCAAAAGCTTCAAATGGACACCGTTTCATTCTGGTTGCCATCGACTATTTCACAAAATGGGTTGAAGCTGCATCCTACACCAATGTTACACGTCAAGTGGTGGCTCGTTTCATTAAAAAGGAGATCATCTGTCGTTACGGGATCCCAAGCAGAATTATAACAGACAACGGTACCAATCTGAACAACAAAGTCATGAGAGAATTATGTGATGATTTCAAAATCGAACACCACAACTCTTCCCCTTACCGTCCAAAGATGAATGGAGCTGTGGAAGCTGCAAATAAAAACATCAAGAAGATCTTGCAGAAAATGGTTAAAACTTACAAAGATTGGCATGAAATGCTGCCATTTGCCCTGCACGGATACAGAACCTCCGTCCGCACTTCCACAGGGGCAACTCCCTTTTCTCTGGTATATGGAATGGACGCAGTTCTTCTCATCGAGGTCGAGATACCATCCCTCAGAGTCATCATGGAAACCAAGTTAGAAGAGGCAGAATGGATTAAAGAAAGATTTGATCAGCTGAATCTCATCGATGAAAAGTGCATGTCTGCGATGTGTCACGACCAGTTGTATCAAAAAAGAATCAAGAGGGCGTTCGATAAAAAGATCTGTATCAGAGAGTTCCGCGAAGGAGAACTTGTGCTCAAGAAGATCTTACCAGTTCACAAAGACGCAAGAGGGAAGTGGATGCCTAATTACGATGGCCCCTTTATTGTGAAGACAGTATTCTCCGGAGGTTCGCTGATCCTTACTACCATGGACGGAGAACAACTCACACACCCGATAAACTCTGACGCAGTTCGGAAATATTACGCCTAAAAAAGTACCCGATAAACTGGAAAATCCAAAAGAACGGTTTATGCAAAAGTTAGGGTAAAAAAAGAAAAAAGAGAAAAAAAGAAAAAAGAGAAAAGAAATAAAAAAGCTCGCTAAGTTGAAAACCCGAAAGGGCGGCTTAGGCAAAAATGAGTGTCCCGGTGGATTGAAAACCCGAAAGGGCGATCCAGGCAAAAATTAGGGACAAAGGCGTTTCGCTGCATCAGACGAAGTCATCAACACTGCAGACTCAACAAAGATTCATCTCAACAGCTCTCGTCAGAAGCAAGGATCTTGGAGAATTCTAGTCTTTAGGGATAGTTAGGTCACAGGATTCAATGTAACCTTATCCATTTTTGCCATTTTACTTGTAAAAATTTCCATGGAATATTGTCATTGGCAAGATTTCATCCTTTAAATAAAATCAGCCTTTTGAGCCTTTCTTTCTTGTGCAAATTATCAGTTCCTTATTTTCTTTGTTATGCAAAATACCGTTCGTTAGTCAACGATTGTTTTTTAAAGCATTAAAGTCCAAATTTTTGACAAATAACTTGGAAAGATTTTACAAAATGTTTTAACTTGTGGAAAGACTCGAGGAAAATCATACTTCCCCGAAACTTCAGGGTAGCAGGAGTCTTGATGCACAATCAGAATTTACATTCCCCAATGAAATGCTAGCAAGTTGAGCGACGAAGAGTCCTTTGGCCATGTATGGTTACCAAGATTGAAGATTATCCCTCAGGATTTCTTGTGATAATATGAAGGTTCTTTCCCCAGCAAAGTATTTCTGAACATCTGTTTGAATTCACCTCAGCACAATCTACCTACAGGCTCTATTCCCTAGTAGGTCTTCGGGTTTATTTCCCAAGTCTACGTACACCCCTCATCATGGGATCAATGTGATTCGTTTGTTCCCCGATTCGGTGACATCTATCAATCCCCGCGAAGTCTAAGTTAACTCGCTTCATTTCCAAGTATAAGTCCAGTCGTAACTGGCATTTTGTTCAAACCAATTGTCGCTGGTATTCATTTGGTCGTCACCATCCATGTCCTTTTAAAGCCCAGTCGTCACTGGCATTGTCTAAATCCAATCGTCATTGGTATCTCGTTAGTCGTCACTAACAAATCCACGTATAAGTCCAGTCGTCACTGGCACTAAATAAAAGACCAATTGTCATTGGCGCCTCTTGGTTTGGTCGTTACCAACCTTTCCCCGTGAAATCCAGTCGTCACTGGTACTGTTCCAATTGTTATCTTATTAGTTGTTGCTAACTCTCCCTATGAAGTCCAGTCGTCACTGCCACTGCCTACAACCAATCGTCATTGGTATCTTGTTGTTTGTCACCAATTATCATTGGTATTCCACGGCATGGTCGTCGCCATCTTCATTAAAATCCAGTCGTAACTGGCATTGTTTAAAACCAATCGTTATTGGTACCCTGATTTGGTCGTCACCAATCACCATTAAAAGACCAGTTGTCACTGGCATTACTTGGAATTCTGATCGTTACCAATTTCCCCAAGACGTTTCCTGATTACCAGCACTGTGTGAACTAGTTGCAGAAGCTGAGGATATATCCCTAGTGATCCATGTTCCCAATCAAGTCTCGGAGATCTAGTCGTCGTTAGTGTCCTCCGTGTGTGTTTAGTCTTGTTTCTAGTCCATTCCTGAAGATCCCGTTTGAACTCTTCGCTATAGGAAGTTCCTCATCTGATCATCCCCAGTGAGGTTGTATCCAGTCTTTCGCTTCCCCGGTGAATCCTGCTTCTCTTTTCCCGATGGAATTAATTTTCCATTTCCCTAGTAAAAGTATATCCTTTTCCCCCAGTGGAAGCCAATTCTTCTCCCCGGTGGAGTACCTCTGTTCCAATAAGATTGTCATCTTTATTGGATTGGTCTCTTCCCCATGTGAAGTTTCCCTGCTTACGCTATCAGTCATGTCTGAACTGTTAATTTAGTTTTTCAGTACGAGTCCCCAGTGTCGAGTCCTTGTATTTGTCATTGTTTGTTTTACTGTTTCTTTTATTTATTATCTTTGCGTCTGTGTTGTTTGCATTCAAGCATCATAAAGCATCATTTAGAGTTCATGGCATATCATAACTTGTCCTTTAGCATGGCATCGGATCTAAGGGACAAAATTCTCGGTTTCTATATTTAAATACCTTTCACTGCGATTCTACGAGGATTGTCATCTCTCAGTTCCATCTAGTGAAGATATTTAAATAGGGGCAACTGTTGTACCCCAAATTTTGACCCCTTAGATTCTCATTATCATTTAAGAAGCATGATCATGAATTATCTAACCCTGAATCAGTACAAGTTCATTATTGTCAAGTTACAGATGAATCAAGGTTTTCGCACCGACAAATTCAAAAACAACCAAGTAATGATAGACCAATGATTTGGGACAATTCAATCATGGAATGAAATCAAAGATAATATCAAAGTCAAATGATAAGTCAATTTGAAGAAATCAGTTCAGAATCAAAGACAATGCAGTCAGGAGGCCCCGATTAGGGTTTTTAACTAGTAAAAAGTCAACTGTGGTTTGACTTTGATGTTGGAAGTTGTTGTAATGGTGGGATTGAGGTCCATGAAGTTCATATAGACTATTAAAGACTATTCAAGAAGTATCAAAGTCTCAGGATGTCCAGAATGTCAACAGGCGACTCAATCGGCACCGATCGATCGTACGGTTGACCGAAACGTCAACTCCTCAAATTTTGAGAATTGGAATCCAAGTTGTGAATAAAAGTTGTTCCTTATGTCATAATGTAGTTGCATATCAATTTTCATGATCATTGGATCAAGGATGAGAGAGTAATCGAGAAATCGGGAAATTAGGGTTTTGAAAAGGGCTAAACCATAACTCCTTAACCACACATCCAATTGAGTTGGTTCAAAGCTCATTTGGAAGCTCTTGACAAGTCCTACAAAAGTCCCATACTAGTCCATAACCAGAAAATGCATACTTTTTGAGATAGAAGCAAAAACATTCCTAGAAGGGGAAAATAACTTAGAAAAATTCTAAGTTATTTTCACCTTAAAAGCTTGTATGCAGCCAACTTTGAGAGAATTTTTCACCTAGTTCCAATTGGAGTTTGATTCCTTGACAAACATGAATGTTGTAGAGCTACATGAGGGCTTTCTAAATTGTACTAGAACATCTCAAGAGGAGTTATGAGCAAAAATTTACATGTATTCAATGTTAAGGGTTTCACACTTTAGTCCCACATTGGCTGAATTTTCAAGATTGATTTCTTTCACCAATTTTGCCAAATATTCTTGATCCAACTTGTTGTATCTGATGTATGAGATGTATGTAGCATGAAGCAAAAGAGAATTATGCAGAGTAGCCCAAAATCAAAGCTTGAAGTCCATTGCCTTGCAAGTGGGGCAAGTTGCGAAATTGAACTTCACCAAGCATGAGGTGGAAAGGTAAAGCTGTACCAGCCCCTTCCCTATGGTTTCTAGGCTGCAAATCACATCAGAAAATCATTAAGGAGCTTTGAAAAAATGGTCTTGTAGCAGAACAAGTGGAAAACCCTTCAAGGGAGGTTTGTTTCAAAAAATCTTAAAGCTTGCTTCATGGTGAAGAAAGGTCTCTAGCAAGCACCTCAATCCATTTCTCTATAAAAGGAGGACTCATTCACCTCATTCCACACACAATTCATCTGATAGAAACCATAGAGAATCTCTGTTATCCCAATTTCCACATCTTGCACCAAATCTCCAAAATCGCAAGATTCATGAAAACACCAAAAATGGTCATGAAGTGAAATTTTCTCAAAATCATTTCTACCCTTTCTAACACTCCAACAACCATCCACACACCTTCTAAATAACACATAGAAGGTGTACAATCCATAAAACCACCAAAAACCTCAAGAAATCAAAAAGTCATTTTCCTACCTAGCTTACTTTGACCAAAAGCTACAAAAACCACCAAAGTGAGTTCTAAACCTTTCCTTGAGGTTGTGATCACTTAGACACCTCACATACAACATATCTCAGCTGTCAAGACCCTTAGCAACCATTGGAGATTCATAATTCTCATTTTGGCATCATAAGTGTTTTGTTTCTTAAGTGTGAAGCAAGGTGCAAAAAGGCAAAAAGTGGAATAAAGATCTCTGGTCTTCTCAACTTATTTGGATTTCTCAAAAGGATCATCAACAGGTATGTAACCAATTCTCATTAACCCTTGCCTCATTCTTTATGTATTTGCCTTGTTGGACATTATGGTGTGTTTTGAACTTATGAACAATTTGTGAATTTTCATGATATTTGGTATGTGATAAATGTGTGGTTCATTGCAAGTGTTAACATAAGGTTTGTTCATGTTGAAATCTGATTATGATGAGTTGGAAATTGTTAGCATACCGTCAAAGCAGTTTTTTGAAAGTTGTTGAATTTGCTGTCATAACATAAGTTGGTTTGGATTTGGTGCTGTATGTTTTGATTCATCTTGGGTGAAATTCTTGGATCTATTGAAATGATCATTGATGCTTGATGTGTATGCTATGTTTTGATCCATTATGTCTTGCTCATACCTTGTTCAAACCAACATTTGGCTCAATGTGGTAATGCTGCCCTGCCATAAATTCAAAAACCTGATGCTAATGTTTCTTTGTTTGTCCTGCTGTAACTTATTTTGTTCATGACACTATGTTTGCAATTCATGAGAAAAACATGTTTGATCTTCAAAGAAAATAGCAGGTTTTGTTTCACAACTTTTATTTGAGAGAGGTTTGGATTAATCATTGAACATTCATACTGTTGTTTGAACTTGCTTTAATGGGATAACTCAGTTTGCTGCTAGTAGAGCAGTTGTTAACATAACCAATTTGATCATTCTGTTCTGGCTGATCTGTAATAAGCAAACCTGCTTCTATTGTGAGTAACAGCATCATGGCATTCATGACAAACCTGTGTTAGGACTCTCAAATGATCATAAGTATTTGCATCCATATTTTGTCTTATATTGATATGAACTTTGGATATGCTAGCTGCTGTTGACAAGTTTACATCCTTTTGTCATCTCATATCATGCTTGACATATATTTGTATCATCATTCTGAACTGAATCACTCACACCATCATCCTGCACAAACTGATTCTTTACACCAAAATCTCATGTTGAGCATGTCACATTTACCATTTAAAGTATGTTAGCACAACTGTTTTTCATGTATCAAATCATTTTTGCAAATTTCACAAGTCACACAACTTGCCAATACTTGTACAAACTGGATTTTACACCAAGAACAACACTTGGACATCTCATAATTGTCATCTGAAATGTGTTAGTATAATTATTTTGACCTCAAAAATGTTGCATCAATACTCATGTTTTCAAATCACTCTTCAAAAATCACCTTCAAGCCACACTTGCCACTTTTGGCACCTACTTGCTTTTTCACTAAAACCAATCCACATACACCTCATATTGCTCAATTATAACATGTTGGAACACTTGTTTAATTTAGAAACACACTGCACCCTAAGTCCACTCCCAAGATGCTTTTTGCTTTCACATGCTTGCACATCACATACCAGATTTTAAATTGATGATTTTCGTGGCAATCTTGGTGTTACAACAGTTTAATATGATCATGTGTGACATGTTTGAATGAACCAAACTACTGAAAACCTCATGAGTACCAACTTGTACCATCACATGTACATAACACACATAAAGATGCACTTTGGATGCCATACTTCCACACACCTGTTCCAGCTTGATTTTTTTCACACACACACACTCAATATCATGTACTAAAGGTGTTTGGAAGGTTGTTATGATCAATGGTCACCTTGGACTTAAAATCCCTACTGTCATGCATTGTTGTTTTTTTGATTATTTGCAACTTGAGTATGACTTCCCATAATCAGTAAGTTCTGGCCATGGAAGTGTTTGTATTTGCTTAAATATCATTTAGCTGATGTGTATGTGAGTTTAGTTGGAGTTAAGAGTGATTGTATTAAGCTGTTCAAACCAATTTGCATTTTCAAGCACAAAACAAGAACCCTATCGATTTTTCCAGTAGAAAAACAATTTTCAAAAACTACCACCACCATCTTAATCCTCATGATTTTCTACCCCAAAAGCATATAAAGTTTGTGGAAATTTTGCAAATCCATGAAAACATTGTTTTTGCCCAGCCATGAAACCAAACTTACTCTATATATTATTCATTTCACATTGGTTATTGGATGTATGGCCGCCTCATCGGTTGAAACTTGCGCGCGTATTGTACTTGGCATGGGTTTGATCCCTTGTGATAACCCTTGTTGCCACTTTTTCTCATTTTTCACATGAAACTTCAAAAAATCATAACTCTCTCATTTTTTATCATTTTGCACCCATTCTTTTTTCATTGTGTTTGTTTTAATGTTTACTTTCATGTAATAATTTTATTTTCCAAGTTTGATTAATTTTTCACCATGTTTGACTATGTGCAACTTGTCGTATTGACAGTACTAACCCTAGCTGTTGCAGATGAAAGTTTAAAGGGTTCCGCTTGTTTTTCTTTGTGAAAATTGATTGTTCTAATGCCTATACATGTTGGTTAACATGCTAGGATTTTTACTTTGAATTATTATCATGCTCAGTTCATCTGTTTGTTAACTGTACTCCAGGTGCGATCTGTCATCACAGTTGTCGTACTAATCATCTGCTTTTCATCCTTAATCTTTTTCATTGGTTGTCACCATGAATGATTTTGTTTAGATTTTATCCCCAAGTGATGAAGCTTGTTAGCTTTCATCCAGTTACCGATCATCTGTCCCTCCAAAGGAAGGTCTGTCCACTCGACTGTCAATGTCTTGGACCAAAATCTCTGCTATCCTTTGACTTTGTTAAGTCACCTTAACCCTAGTTTAGAAACCCTTAGACTTTGCTTGAAGTCTAAGAAACCCACCCATACTAGGAGCGTTCTTCAACTAGAACCCTAGGAAAGAGTTCGTCAACTCTGTGTAAGAATCATCGTCATGACTTCTTACTTCCCCTTCAACTTAGCTTAGGGAGTTTTGTCAAACTCCACACAAACATTGTCATGTTTGTTCCCCTTTTGAACCTTGATCATCATCAAGTGTTCTTTTCCCTTGTGAGGTGAAATACGATTGCTCTGATTCTATCCTAGTCAGGATACGTAGGCAGAAGGTGCGATGCCTTTGCGAGCAAACTTAGGAAACCACTTAGGACCTTGTTTATTTTTATCTTATCCCTTAACCATAGCACAATTCACAAACTTAGCAATTAATTAAACAAAAGGTTCCTGTAGAGTACTACAGATATTTAGGGTGCTAATACCTTCCCTAGATATAACCAAACCCCGAATCCCTGAATCTCTTAAGCGTTGTCGTTACATCGCGCAAAAGGTTCTTTCTTTCTTTAGACCTATCCTTTGGATAAATTAAAGTCCGGTTGTAAAAAGAAATATGGTTCAAGTTAATTAATAGCTTGATATCAAATTTTCACCGCAACAGAAATGGCGACTTCACTGGGGAGATTGCTTTTGCTTTTATTTTGAGGGTTCAACCTATTTTGTTTTAACTAATTGCTATATGTGAATACTTGTATATATTTGTGCTCTGTTGGTTTGGGAAACTTGAAATGGTGAGACAACACTACATCCGTGCTCGAGCGTACTTATGATAGGAAGGTGATATATTCAAGAAGGCTTATAGGGAGTAGATTCCCGACCAAGCTGACTTGAGAAAATCACCGCTCAGTGGAGGCCCTTTTGAGAGCTAGTCTTGTTGATCGAGTATTCGTGAAAACAATGCTACTTTCTACATAGGTGCCCATGACACTGAGGACCTTTAGATACCTTTTCCCCCACTATGGCTTTATTAGGATGTAGTGCGGTGACTATAAGGAAGTAATTCCAAAGTAGTTGATACGCGATACTACACTTGGACGAGGCTCTCTTGAGAATATTATCAACCACCAAGTATTTGGGAAATTGATAATATCCGAAAGATGGGTCGAGGACTCCAGGAACTCTTTTAGAACCTTGTTCTGCAGTTGTGGGAACCTTAATACATACCTTTGGGGAGGGTAGACCTTGACTCCTTGCTCATATTCTCCAAACCAAAAACCTTGTCTGTTTACTTGTGTAAATCTGTGAATATGTGATTACCTGTGTTTGTGCATTCATGCATCCATAAACATCATGTCATAAAAGTTTTATGGAACTCAGAGTCGTTTATTTATAAAATATTAGGAACATCATGGACAATGGAAAAAAGAAAACTATAAAGTACACTTACAAAAGCCCTAATGTAGATGAGATTGAAAGGTTGAGCACTCTGATCACAGATGTAGAAGGATTCAAAAGCAGGTACGGGAATTTGTTGTCTCTACTGAAGACGAGGAAGAGAATGGATTTGGGACTCCTTTCCACATTACTCCAGTTTTATGACCCACTTTATCACTGCTTTACATTTCCTGACTATCAGTTAGTGCCGACACTTGAAGAGTATTCTGTTAGACTAAGGCACGGATCTAGAAGGGGGGGTTGAATAGATCCCTTTTAAAAATTTGAGTGGCGCTACCAATAAAATTGGTTTTCAAAATTGTTTTCAAATGCGGAAGCGGCCTTGGAAAATATAGTCTAAAACGAACAACTATTGGAGAGCCGGATATGCGTCAAGCAGATGAATTTAAGACGATAACGGATAGTAAATCACTACACACTTTTATGCAAAACTCAGATGTGATTCACTCGTACTATTTCCTTATTCCAATGATCAAAAATTACACCAAAACTAGCAGCAAAATTAAGGCAATTTTAGTTCAGCACTTTTGTCGAACAGTTGGTGTGCACAAATACCTTAAATGATATTTGTGTTGAATGAGTGATTGAAAAAGCCTTAGTACAGTATTTCTATTGTACTTAGTAGTTAAAAAACAGTGTTTCACCAACTCACTCAATCAATACTACAATTTGACAAAATCACTTATTCTAGAATCACTTAATTTTTAAGCTGTAATTGAAAATGCAGAAAATAAAGGAACACAAGATTTGATGAGGCAGTTCCCCCAGTCGTCCTCGCGTTGGGGTACGTCTGCCCTCAATTCTACAATGAGAATTGAGATATGTATTGAATAGATATCACCTGTTTGGTAGAACAGTTATACACAAGAATCGATAGACAATTGATACAAACAATCTTAATGTTGCTGATAATTTCTACCACTTCTTGCCCCTTGATTCAAGATGAATCAAGTCCTCCAATTTGATGTGAATGACCTCCGATTGCAGCCACCTTATTGACAACTCTTCCGTTGATCAAACCTTCGGCACGGCTGATCTTAGACACACCCAAATTGAACCCGGAACGTCTTCAACCTTTCAACGCCCTAGCTACTAGATTGATCAACCTTCCGCTAATCAATCACCTTCGCACTCGCTTGATTGTTGAACCGACGATTCCGTAACAAAAGCCTTCAAAACCTGTAGTCTTGATAGGTAAAACCTCAAAGGTTTTCTCCCAAGAAACACCTGCACCAGCTTCCACTCGAACCGGATCTTCAATCACGCGTTCGAACCTTATCCCCGTCAAGCAAACCACAAACCGCAGCAAAAAAATTGATTATCTGTAATTTGAGGATTTGTGAGTTGATTGAACGATGAAGATGAAGAACACTGATGCACCTCTTTCACGTTTCTTGACCTGAACACTTTCTCACAATGCTTTCAAAAATGTTCTATGTTAAAATTGAAAAGACAGCTATTTATAGTAATATACAAAACAGACAGTAGACAGATCAAAGAAACATAGCAGAATTTCTGTTTCTGCGCGCGAACGGTCGACCATAGGGTCGGCGTGCGCTGAGCCGTGTGACACTCAAACTGTCATGCGCCGAGTCAGCGGTCGACGCATGATCTTCATGCGCTGAGCCGTCTGATTCTTAAACCTGCATGCGCCAAGTCAGCGGTCGACGCATGGTTCCATGCGCTGACCCGTGTGAACTGAATGAAACTGTGTGCTGACGGTATGGTCGGCTCATGGTTCAAAAATCTGCAAAAACATAAATTTCTACAGCTTTTTGTGCATTACGTCATTGTAAAAATTGAATCATAAGTAGCGTGAATGATTTAAACGAAAGAAGGATATCTCTTAGCAAGTTGTCATCATCAAAAACCAGAGGCACGCTTGTGTTGGTAGATACTTTGCCTTCACATTCTCCCCCTTTTTGATGATGGCAACCTACTGTTACGCAACACGTGATAGGTATAGGTATGCTCCCCCTTTCTTTTACAATTATAGCGGTCGTAATCATCGTCTATCTACTGCTCGGTTCTCCCCCTTTGACAACATCAAAAAGAGGTAAACTCGTGACACAATAACAACACATTGAATCATGCATAAATGAGATACCAACAGATGAGAAGTAAACAACAGTTATACATACGATGGAGATAACAGTTAATAGATTACAGAACCACAAAAATGTCATGATAGCAACATAGAAGTAAGCAACAATCATAGTGAGTTTGGGCAGAAAAGCAAAACACAACAAACAAAATGAATGCAAGCCAAAACAGGAAACAACAAATGACATATGAGCGCATGCTAATAGCCCCGTCCACGTCCGCGACCACGACCACGCCTGTCATAGTAATGAGGATGGCGTTGGGGATGAGCTAGATCAGTAAATTCTTCTGTGATGTTATTCAAAAAGTCAAGACTGTCGACAATGGCGCGCTCTTCAGCTTGATGACAGTGAGTTAGAGTCTCGAATCGAGCGTCCAGCTGAGTCGACATTCCACTGATCCGTTCATTTTGGTTATGCAGTTCAGAACGAATTTGTGCCATTCTTTCATTTTGATCCCTCATGAATTTTTGCTGTTGTTCCTGCATATTGGTCATAAAATTTCGCTGTTCCAACTGCATCGACTGCATCATTTCTAAAATCTCCGAATTGTTTGACGGTTGTTGAGGAGAAGGTGGGTCTGCAGTGCTTGGTTGATACGGCTGATAGAATTTGCCAAGGGTGGTCCACCCGGTGTATTGCCATTCACCCCAGCCTTGGTTATTCTCCTCATCCTCATTTTCCTGTTGGTTTGAGTAGGCAGACCAGTTATTGTGTTGATTGTCATCTTGATATGTTTGTTGATAGTTTTCAGAAGGCACGTATGGTTGATGACCTTCATTAATATCGTGGTCCAGCTGAGTCTCATCAGCGGTTTCTTGTGCCTCTCCTGCATTGTCACCTTGATTGTCTTCATCTTCACTTGAGCTTCCTTCTGCTTCTTCATCTTCTCCACCCTCTGACTCATCAGCACTTTCTTCACTCGAGGAGGCAGCTGCAGCCATGGTTGAGCGCCGATAAAATCTGTACTTTTTGAGCGACTGATCCCACACATATCCCATCATAGCAAAGACCTTTGAACTGAACTCTTTATCGGAAGAAATTGGAGTATACGGAAAAGACGGGTAATTGATACCTGCAGAGTTTAAAGCTTCCTGAATGAATGAGCCATAGGCGAGCGCGGTGCCTCGCTTGGAGTCTCTTAGTTCATACATCCGGCTTGTAATATAGTACGGCCAGTTAATTTTAATGCCGTGACCTAGTATATGAATGAGATGCACTTCAGCTTGTTCGACTCTTGACAAACCACCTTGTTTAGGCCGCAGAATGCAACAAACAGCAGATTTTTGTATTTTACCATATTCAGAGGTACATGCTATGCAAAAATGATGTCATGACATATAAGAAAAAAAATACCTATATACATATGCAGTAGATGTCATACAAATTTAGCGTAGTATAAGCGATATGATTTGAGATCAACAGGATTATCAAACAAAGAGAGAGAGAAAGAACAATATCACCTTGATGCCTGATTTGCTTGATACACAACATACTTATACTTACACGAATATCAAATTGTTAGAAGTACAACAGCATGATTATTTGAATGAAATAAGATAACATCAGCAAATATTATTCCCGTTCCGAAATGTCGAGGATGCCAAGTTCTCGGCGGATATGAAAGAAAGATTCCGTTGCTAGCGGCTTTGTGAAAATGTCCGCTAGTTGGTTTTTAGTGTCAACGTGTTCAAATACAACATCACCTTTCTCAACATGGTCCCTAAGAAAATGGTGTCGAATTTCTATATGTTTAGTGCGAGAGTGTAATACGGGATTTTTGGTAAGGTTAATAGCGCTAGTGTTGTCACATAGGATAGGAATACGTTCAAGTTTAAGATTGAAATCTAGTAGTTGTTGCTTAATCCACAGAATTTGAGCACAACAACTACCAGCGGCAACGTATTCCGCCTCGGCCGTTGATAAAGCAACTGAAACTTGTTTCTTGCTATGCCAACTAACCAAGGAGTTTGAAAACAAATGACATGTACCACTAGTGCTTTTCCTATCCGATTTGCACCCGGCAAAGTCGGAATCGGAGTAACCTACCAACGAGCAATCACTACCCTTAGAATACCACAATCCATACTTCGGGGTACCTGACAGGTATCGAAGAATTCGTTTAACAGCTTTTAGGTGGGATTCTTTGGGACATGATTGGTATCGTGCACACATGCACACACTAAACATAATATCAGGACGTGACGCAGTAAGATAGAGAAGTGAACCAATCATACCTCTATATCGTTTTACCTCTACGTCCTTGCCATTTTCATCTTTATCCAAATTTACGCATGTAGGCATTGGGGTGTCTATGGCCTTGGATTTTGCCATGTCAAATCTCTTGATCAAGTCCAAACAATATTTTGTTTGGCTCACGAATGTCCCTTCTTGGAGTTGTTTAATTTGCAGGCCGAGGAAGTATGTGAGCTCCCCCATCATACTCATCTCGAATTCGCCCTGCATGAGGTCAGAAAACTCTCTCACGAGATTCATGTTAGTGGATCCAAATATAATATCGTCAACATAGATTTGCACCAAAATCAAGTGCTTTCCTTGACGTTTAATGAAGAGTGTAGTGTCAACCTTTCCTCGTGAGTACCCCTGATTAAGTAAAAACTTACTTAGTCGCTCATACCAAGCTCTAGGAGCTTGTTTGAGACCATATAAAGCTCTTTTTAACTTGTAAACATGTTCAGGGTATTCATGAGATTCAAAACCGGGAGGTTGAGACACATATACTTCTTCATTTATGTGACCGTTAAGGAACGCACTTTTAACATCCATTTGAAATAACTTAAAATCCTTTGCACATGCAAAGGCGAGTAAAAGGCGTATAGCCTCGAGTCGGGCAACCGGCGCATAAGTTTCCTCATAGTCGATGCCTTCCTCTTGGTTATACCCTTGAGCGACCAATCTCGCTTTATTACGGGTTATTACCCCGTTTTCGTCCAACTTGTTCCTAAACACCCATCGGGTGCCGATTACTCGATGGCCTCGCGGAGGAGGGACAAGGTCCCATACCTCGTTTCTTTTAAACTGATTTAGTTCCTCTTGCATCGATAAAAACCAGTGCTCATCGAGTAGGGCCTCTTTGGGGTTTTTAGGCTCTATTTGTGAAACGAAAGCGAAGTGATAACAAAAGTTACTTAGCTTAGATCGAGTGGTGACTCCCTTTGTGATGTCTCCGAGAATATTGTCAATTGGATGATCTTTACACGACTTCCAAGCTTGAGGGAGATCATCGTTTGTAGGCGGATGAGCTTCCTCAGTTACCTCATGGTGTGCATCCTTATCCTCCTCAATTTTGACTCTATCGGGTTGATCAATCCCCGTTTCGCCACCTTTGAGTATGTCTTCTGTGGATGTACCTGCACCATGAACAACACTATCCTTTCCGACATTTCTCGGATAGGACTCATCAAACGTAACGTGCACAGACTCTTCAACAGCTAGTAATCTTTTATTATAAATCCTATATGCTTTACTTGATTGCGAGTACCCTAGAAAAATGCCTTCATCGGCTTTTGAATCAAACTTGCCCAAGTTTTCCTTTCCATTGTTTAATACAAAGCACTTGCATCCAAAAACATGAAGGTGAGAAACATTAGGCTTTCGCCCTTTTAAAAGTTCATATGGAGTTTTGTTTAGAATGGGGCGGATGAGTACCCTATTCAAAACATAACATGCCGTACTAATGGCGTCGGCCCAAAAGTATTTTGGTAAACCACTATCATTAATCATTGTTCTTCCCAATTCTTCTAAAATTCTGTTTTTACGCTCCACAACCCCATTTTGTTGAGGAGTTCGTGGAGCCGAGAAGTTATGATCGATGCCATGGTTACCGCAATATTCTTCAAATAAATGATTTTCAAATTCACCTCCGTGGTCACTTCTTATTGACACAATGTTTGTATTTAACTTATTTTGGGAGAGCTTGGCAAATCTCTCAAAAGCGGCAAACGTGTCACTTTTACTCACTAAGAAGATGGTCCAACAGAACCTAGAAAAGTCGTCCACTATTACGAATCCGTAATAGTTTCCTCCTAGACTTTTGATCCTAGACGGCCCAAACAAGTCCATATGAAGTAGTTCAAGAGGTCTCGTTGTTGAAATAATCTTTTTGGATTTAAAGGAGATCCTCGTTTGTTTTCCTTTTTGACAAGCATCACAAAGGTGATCCTTGGTGAACTTAATTTTGGGAAGTCCTAGTACTAGATCTTTTGAGACAATCTTATTGAGTAAGTCAAAGTTGACATGCGCTAAGCGCCTATGCCATAGCCATGAGTCTTCACTCATAGATATGAGACATTGATCGCTTGTTGGGGATACCACATTCAAGTCAAGCATATACACATTGTTTACTCTAAAACCAATAAACACATTCTTCTTATCACTTTCATGCACAATTTTGCAGCAATCTTTTGAAAAGGAAACATTGTAACCTTTGTCGCATAATTGGCTAATGCTAAGGAGATTATGTTTAAGGTTTTCGACAAGCAACACATCGGAAATTGTAGTAGAGGAGGGATTACCTATACTACCTTTACCTAGTATCGCTCCGCGGTTGTTATCACCGTATGTTACATACCCTTTCTTCTTAGCCACGAAGTCTATGAATAAGGATATGTCTCCAGACATGTGCCTTGAGCACCCACTATCAAGAACCCATCTTCTCTCGGTGGACTCGACACATTTCACCTGTTTCTTTTTCTTTTTCTGATTTGCGGAGAGACATAGATTCACGGACTCTTCTTCATCACTAGAGCTTTCATTAGAGGAGGAAGAATCACTGTCGCTTTCCCACGCGATGTACGCCCTCCTAGGCTTTGATGCTCTCTTATGTGACTTCGATTGTTCCTTTTCTTTTCCCTTGTTGTTCATTGGACAGTCCGGTTTGTAGTGACCGGGCTTTCCACATTTATAGCACGTTCCTCTAGTCTTTTTGCCTTTTTGATTGTCATCTTTGGAGAACCTTGATTGCCTTCGGAAATTTACCAGGTTCTTCTCCGAATGTTGGATGCCGTTCTTTCTCACGTACCGGTTATACCGTTTAACGAACAGCCCCATGTCCTCATTTATGTCTTCTTCTTCGTCGTCGCTTGAAGAATAATCACTTTGCTCTTTTGCTTTAGACTTCGAGGAAGAAGCCTTAAGAGCTATGGACTTCTTTTCACTCATCTTTACTTTGTCCTTCTTTTCTTTCCTTTCATGTTGGTCAAGACTCAAGAGTACCTGTTCATGCTCTTGTAGTTTGCCAAACAATGTAGTCAGGTCTAATACCGTAAGATCATTTGCCTCTTTGATGGCGGTCACTTTCGGCTGCCATTCCCTGCTAAGACATCTCAAAACTTTATTAGTAGCAAGATCATTGGAAATAGGTCTTCCTAGTGAATGTAATCTGTTTATGAGATGAGTAAATCTCTTTTGCATGTCAGCAATGGTTTCCCCTTGCTCCATGAAAAAGAGATCAAACTCTTGTATAAGAGTGTTGATTCGAGCCAACTTAACATCGTTTGTCCCCTCATGGGCAATTTGTAGTGCATCCCACATAGTCTTAGCCGTAGGGCAATGGGATACACGGTAGTATTCATCTACACCTAATGAGGAGATTAGAATGTTCTTAGCTTTCCAATCGTAATTATACTTTCGCTCATCGTCGTCGGTCCATTGTGCTTCGGGCTTTGGCACAACTTCGTTATTCTCATTTGTCATGGTTATTTCAATCGGACCATTGAGAATAACGTTCCATATCTTTCTATCTATGGAATTAATGTGCACCCGCATACAGTCTTTCCAATAGCTATAATTTTCACCGTTAAAAACGGGAGCTCTATTGTACGCCCCTTTTGGTTCGTTAGCCATTATTCTATCAATGTTGTATTTGAAGCACCGGAGAACCGGAGCTCGTGATACCACTTGTTAGACTAAGGCACGGATCTAGAAGGGGGGGTTGAATAGATCCCTTTTAAAAATTTGAGTGGCGCTACCAATAAAATTGGTTTTCAAAATTGTTTTCAAATGCGGAAGCGGCCTTGGAAAATATAGTCTAAAACGAACAACTATTGGAGAGCCGGATATGCGTCAAGCAGATGAATTTAAGACGATAACGGATAGTAAATCACTACACACTTTTATGCAAAACTCAGATGTGATTCACTCGTACTATTTCCTTATTCCAATGATCAAAAATTACACCAAAACTAGCAGCAAAATTAAGGCAATTTTAGTTCAGCACTTTTGTCGAACAGTTGGTGTGCACAAATACCTTAAATGATATTTGTGTTGAATGAGTGATTGAAAAAGCCTTAGTACAGTATTTCTATTGTACTTAGTAGTTAAAAAACAGTGTTTCACCAACTCACTCAATCAATACTACAATTTGACAAAATCACTTATTCTAGAATCACTTAATTTTTAAGCTGTAATTGAAAATGCAGAAAATAAAGGAACACAAGATTTGATGAGGCAGTTCCCCCAGTCGTCCTCGCGTTGGGGTACGTCTGCCCTCAATTCTACAATGAGAATTGAGATATGTATTGAATAGATATCACCTGTTTGGTAGAACAGTTATACACAAGAATCGATAGACAATTGATACAAACAATCTTAATGTTGCTGATAATTTCTACCACTTCTTGCCCCTTGATTCAAGATGAATCAAGTCCTCCAATTTGATGTGAATGACCTCCGATTGCAGCCACCTTATTGACAACTCTTCCGTTGATCAAACCTTCGGCACGGCTGATCTTAGACACACCCAAATTGAACCCGGAACGTCTTCAACCTTTCAACGCCCTAGCTACTAGATTGATCAACCTTCCGCTAATCAATCACCTTCGCACTCGCTTGATTGTTGAACCGACGATTCCGTAACAAAAGCCTTCAAAACCTGTAGTCTTGATAGGTAAAACCTCAAAGGTTTTCTCCCAAGAAACACCTGCACCAGCTTCCACTCGAACCGGATCTTCAATCACGCGTTCGAACCTTATCCCCGTCAAGCAAACCACAAACCGCAGCAAAAAAATTGATTATCTGTAATTTGAGGATTTGTGAGTTGATTGAACGATGAAGATGAAGAACACTGATGCACCTCTTTCACGTTTCTTGACCTGAACACTTTCTCACAATGCTTTCAAAAATGTTCTATGTTAAAATTGAAAAGACAGCTATTTATAGTAATATACAAAACAGACAGTAGACAGATCAAAGAAACATAGCAGAATTTCTGTTTCTGCGCGCGAACGGTCGACCATAGGGTCGGCGTGCGCTGAGCCGTGTGACACTCAAACTGTCATGCGCCGAGTCAGCGGTCGACGCATGATCTTCATGCGCTGAGCCGTCTGATTCTTAAACCTGCATGCGCCAAGTCAGCGGTCGACGCATGGTTCCATGCGCTGACCCGTGTGAACTGAATGAAACTGTGTGCTGACGGTATGGTCGGCTCATGGTTCAAAAATCTGCAAAAACATAAATTTCTACAGCTTTTTGTGCATTACGTCATTGTAAAAATTGAATCATAAGTAGCGTGAATGATTTAAACGAAAGAAGGATATCTCTTAGCAAGTTGTCATCATCAAAAACCAGAGGCACGCTTGTGTTGGTAGATACTTTGCCTTCACATATTCCTGTCTGATTGGGTTGCCCATCCTGGATGCATCTCATTTTCCCGTCATGGAGAAGGACCCTAAAGAGGAAGAAATTGCTAAAGCCACACGTATCGGGTTGGTAGACATTCAGAAGAACATGGTTACTAAGGGAGGGATCTTTGGACTGACTGCAAAATTCTTGATTGAGAAGGCTCAGTATTATGCCGATCACTTGAGTATGGATGCTTTTGAGGCTATTCTAGCCTTGCTTATTTATGGGATCTTTCTGTTTCCGAGCTTTGACAACTTTGTGGATCTCAATGCCATCAAAATATTCTTGAAGAAGAATCCAGTACCTACTCTACTAGCTGATGCTTACCACTATGTTCATCTAAGAAATCTTCACAAAGGAGGGATGACCGTCTGTTGTGTTCCATTGTTGTATAAATGGTTTGTTTCTCATCTACCCAAAGCCCATACTTTTTGGAAAAAAGGATGGTGGTCTGAAAAGATTATGGCTCTTACTCACTCCGATATTGACTGGTACAACCGTAGTTACGATGGAATCAAAATCATTGATAGTTGTGGAAGCTTCGGGATTATACCTCTCCTTGGTACAAATGGGGGAATCAGCTATAACCCTGTGATTGCTCGTCGACAATTTGGTTATCCGCTGAAAGACAAACCTTGCAGTGCTCACGTAGAAGGTATTTTCTTCATAGGAGTTTCAGAATTAAAAGATGAAATTCTCAAAGCATGGGGGCATATACACAGGAAAGGAAAAGAGGACTTGGGAAGACCTAATTGCATCTCTTTTGAACCTTATCTCCAATGGGTTCGAAAGAGGGCCATTCAGTTAAAAATGCCTTATCCTCCACAAAAGCCTATGGTCTTAATAGAAGAACAGCCGTTGATTTTCATGTCTGAGGAAGAGAAGCTGAAGATTGCTTTGAGGAAGTCACAGCAGACTGAGGTATCCTGGAAGTACAAATATCAGGTGGCTATGGAAGAGAACGAGGAACTCCGCAAACAACTTCAGTCGAAAAAAGAGGAAGCAGTTGCAAGCAAGAAGAGGAAGGCACAGGAAGATGCATTTTATTCCAACCATCAATCAACTCCTTGGAAGGCTATGGTATACAAACTCATCCTTGAGAAAGCGCAGGTGGAAGAAGAGCTCAGAAGAATCAAGAAGAGAGAGGATTTTCTTTTAAAGCATATTGAGTTATAATGTTAGGGCTTTTGGAAGATGTACTAAAATCTTTTGTAATACCCCTTTGAAAAATCAATGAAATGAAAGGATATTTTGGTAAATTTGAGTTCCATAAAACTTTTGCATTTACATTTGCATTCTTGTTATTTAAACATTCAAGGAACTAAAGATTGTTTTGCAGATATTATAAGATGGATTCTGGAAAGAAAGAAGAGGTTGTGTTCCAAAGACCAAGGTTGGAGAACTTGAAGAAACTGGTAAGTTTAGTAGAAGACCCCGAGGCATTCAGAGAAAGACATGGGAACATGCTGTCATTGCTGGAAGTTCAAGTGTATGAAGAGATGTTATCCGCACTCGTGCAATACTATGATTCAACCTATCATTGTTTCACGTTTCCAGATTATCAGTTGCTACCAACTTTGGAAGAGTATTCCGCCCTGATGGGAGTAGGTGTTACTCCTAGCCCATTTTCTGGAAGGGAGGGGACTCCTAATGAAAGAGCAATTGCAGAGGCCGCGTATTTGGAGTTGGACGAAGTGTGATCTCATATGGGTGCTAAGGGAGGATTGTATGGATTTTCAACTATGTTCCTATATGAAAAAGCTCAGAGCTATGCCTTGTCACAAAATACTGAAGCATTTGAGGCCATCCTGGTTTTACTTATTTACGGACTGTTCCTGTTCCCAACTGCTAGTGATTTTGTGGACGCAGATGTGATCAATCTTTTCTTGATCAAAAATCCTGTACCTACCTTGCTGGCCGACACTTATTTTACCCTCCACCGAAGGAACCGTTATGGGGTTGGACAAATTGAATGTTGCACCGTTCTCCTGCACAAGTGGTTTATTTCACACTTGTCAGAAATTCCAGCCATCTGAGATAAGCAAAATGGACTCTCATGGACAGAAAAGCTGCTATTGCTCAAACACTCAGACATTAAATGGTATGATCCTATGTATGGAGGAATTACCATGATCCAAAGCTGTGGAGATTTCCCGAATGTACCGCTCATCAGCGTCAATGGTTGCATAAGCTATAATCCTATTCTGGCTCGTCGACAGTTGGGGCACCCCATGGAAGATGAACCAGATCCAGACTGTTTGAGAAGATTTTACTTGGAGGAAAGGAAGAATCCCGCTTATACGGCTCGAATTGCGTATGCTTGGCGATATGTCCACACAAGGGGAGTAACTGCCCTAGGCCCCTACAACGCTACTGTTTCAGAATCTTACCTATCATGGGTAAGAGAAGCGGCAATGAAGATGTTCTATACTCGCTTTGAGCCTGACTCGCCCAAGCCTACTCTCGTAGAAGAGTTGAAAGCTGCTTTGGCAAAAGCTGAGAAAGAAGGGAAAACGTGGAGAGATAAGTATTTCAAGGCTATGCAAGAGAAAGAAGAACTTCAAGAAGTGGTGTATCAAAGTGGAAGAAAGAATCAACTGGGAGGTGAAGGGTCATCCAGTCAAAGGATCTAGAATCTGTTGTTGTTGTTTTTCGTATTTTGTAGAAGTTTGTATTTCCATTTCCCGTTTGATGTTGTAAACTCTCCAGATGTTATCAATGAAGATTTGTCTGTTTTTCCTATTTATTGTTATAATATTTGCAAATAAAGCTTTTATTCCCTTGAATGTTTAAAATCTGCATTTTGCATGTCTGCATTTCATAAGCATGGCATATGCATGTTCCTGAGTCGAGTATCATCCCTCTGTCTTGTCAACAGAATCACACTGAGACCGCGCCATCGATACAACACCCGAGCCCAAGCTCGCTTAAGGATGGAAGAACATAACATAGATGTGGACAGAATCGATAATGAACTCGAAGAGCTCCAAGGAGGCATGGGACAGATCAGGGAAGCCTTACAAGTCATCCGCGCAATGTTGGACACTCAAGCCACCGTTGTCTCTGAAATAACTGCAGATCCAATCCCGACGGTTGTTACTATTGCAAATGTGCCAACCTATGGGTTACCTCTAGGCTTTGTACCTCCACCAAGAGTCACTCAGCAGACAGTTTCCCTAGGGGGAGAAGTCCCTCAGGCAGTTCCTACATATACTCCAGCTACTGTACAGATTCAGGCACGCCCTGTCTTTCACAATCCTCCACCAGTATACGAAGGACCCGAAGGTTATGAAGAAGAGAATGAATCACATGAGAAGTTAAGGGAAAGTGTTGAAACTATAGGGAGAAAAATTCGAGCGATGGAAGGAAATGATACCTTTGGCACTGACGCCAGAGAAATGTGTTTGGTATCTGGACTAGTAATACCGCCAAAGTTCAAAATCCCAAATTTCGATCAGTACTCAGGAGCTACTTGCCCACGAACTCACTTAATCATGTACTATAGAAGAATGGCAGCACACGTCGAAGACGATAAACTGATGATCCATTGCTTCCAAGACAGTCTGAAAGAAGCTCCAGCAAAATGGTATCTAAGTCTAGATCAGTCAAGAATCCACAGTTTTCAAGATTTGGCTGATGCGTTCATGAAACATTACAAATATAATATGGATATGGTTCCTGACCGAAGGCAGTTGTTGAGCATGTCCCAGAAAAGCACAGAATCATTCAAAGAGTACGCTCAGCGGTGGAGAGAAACAGCGTCCCAGGTAGAACCACCTCTAAGCGAGAAAGAGCTGACAGACTGGTTTGTTGACACAATGAGACCAGAATTCTACGAGAAAATGATCAGCAGCGTGTCTGCAAGTTTTTCAGACATTGTGGCCGTGGGAGTGAGGGTAGAATTGGGAATGAAAAGTGGAAAGGTAGCCAGCAGCTCCAGCAGTTCTAACAACAGCAGTATTAAGAAAGTCAGCAGTGGGTTTCACAAAAAGAAAGAAGGTGAAACAAATGCCATAATGGGAAGAAGAAATCATACCGTGAGACCTCCATATCAGCAATATCAGCCGCCTCAACAAAGTTTCATCCAGCCAATCCAACCTAACTATGTTCAACAGTTTCATCAACAAAGACCCGTGTACCCGGTACAGTATGCCCCTCAGCAATATGTGGCAGCTGTGACCCCAACATTCAACCATTCCATTTCAAACTATCAACCAGGGCGACCAGCGCCCATGTATCAGCAAAACCAGCAAGGGCATCAACGAGCGCCCAACGCTCCGCCCTTTCAACAAAATCAGCCACAGAGGGTGCCACAGCCCAGACAACAATATCAGAACCGGAGGCCGACCACAAAACCTCCACTCCCACAAATACCAATGACGTATACTGAGTTATATCCATCTTTGGTCCATCAAGGGTTGATCACGACAAGACCGCTTAATCCGGATACCACATCTCCACATTATAACCCAAATGCCCATTGTGCTTTCCATGAAGGTGCCGCCGGCCACGACTTAGAAGGTTGCTTTGCCTTAAAACATCTGGTAAGAGAGTTGATGGAGAAGAAAATCCTGTCCTTTGATGATGTACCACCTAACGTCAAAAGTAACCCACTACCAAACCATGGAGGGGTTAATGCCATTGAAAAGTCAGATGAAGAGATAATTAATGATGTGTCAAAAATCAGAATGCCATTGAGGACATTGCATGATAAGTTGACAGAAGCAGGGTTGTTGGGAATTGTTCATAACAAATGTGAGAAAAGTACTGTTAGTTCCAGTGGATGTAATGTGATGCAGGAAGATATACAAAGATTGATAAATGAGGGGATGTTACAAGTATGTGGTAAGGTAAGGAAAGAAGAGGTTTTTGTAATAGAGCCAGTTTTCGACCTGTCTAGGAAAAGAGAGAAAGTTCCAGTGTTTAACAGGGGTGCAAGGTCAGTTTTTAACAGAGCTGCTATTGGTCAACCGCGACCAATCGTAGTTCAAAAACCAAGACCGTTCCATTATGACAATACAAAAGTTGTTCCATGGAAGTACGATGTGACCGTGGTAGACAAAGAAACGAGAAAGGTTGTTCAGACAGATAATCAGAAAGATGTGACCAACATTGCCGGCACTAGCAAGATGACCCGCAGCGGTCGGATCTATCAGCCGAAAGAATCAGTAGCTATTCCAAAAGAAGTTATTCCTGCTGTGGTAATCAAAGAAAAAGAAGCCCCGAGCGCAGAAGAAGAAAATGATGAATTTTTTAGGATTATCCGAAGAAACGATTACAAGGTGGTAAATTAGCTCCATCAGACGCCATCAAGAATATCAATCTTGTCACTTTTGATAAATTCTCCAGCTCACAGGGAAGCATTACAGAAAGTATTGAGACAAGCACACGTAACCAAGGATATTTCACTCGGGCAGTTTGATTCAGTAGTGGCTAACATCACGGCATGCAATACTTTAAGTTTCAGCGATGCTGAGTTACCGAAGGAAAAACGTGATCACAATCGTGCACTACACATATCCATCAAATGCCAGGAAGATACTTTGGCACGAGTACTGGTCGACACAGGATCCTCGTTAAACGTGTTACCCGCAAGATCACTGTCCAGATTAGCCTATGCCGGGGCAGAGATGAAACCAACCTCATTAATTGTAAAAGCTTTTGATGGTTCGAGGAGAACGGTCATCGAAGAAGTAGAATTACCAATTTTGGTGGGACCCCATGAATTTAACATTGTATTTCAGGTGATGGACATAAATCCAGCTTATAGCTGCCTACTGGGATGTCCCTGGATCCATGAAGCAGGGGCAGTAACTTCTACCCTGCACCAAAGAATGAAGTTTGTGGTAAATGATAAGCTAGTAATTGTTCATGGTGAAGAGGAATTAATGGTCAGTAATCTTTCGTCGTTCCGGTACATTGAAGCAGAAGAGGACGCGCTAGAGACGTCATTCCAAGCACTAGAAATAGCAAACGCAGTGATGATAGAGGAGACGGTGGCAAAAAGTGGTCCAACTTTCGCATCTGCTCAAAGCGCCAAAGCTACGCTGGAAGAAGGCACTCCCGCGGGATGGGGAGAAGTCATTGAGGTAAAGCCGAAGATGAACCGCCAGGGGTTGGGTTACAAACCAACTCAAGATGAAAAACCGATACATGACAACAGCCAGCCAAAGGCTATTCAAGAAGTATTCGTCAGTGGCGGTTTTCAAATCAACACCGTGGAAGGAATTCTTGAAAGTGAAGACATAGGACAACTAGTGTATCATGACGAAGCTACTCTGAACAACTGGGAGGCTATCGAAGTTCTTGTAGTTTTTCCCGAGTTAAAGTAATTTGTTGTTTTCTTTCTTTGTTATTTTAAAATCTCCATAGCCATGCCCAAGGCTATAGGAATGTTTTGTAAGGGCTCCATGCTTTCAAAGAAATATCAATGAGAATGGACTATTTTGTTAAATTCTTCGTTTTTTTTATCGTCTTTTTGCTTTTACTTTGAAAGAAAATGGCAATACAAAAAACCAAAACAAAAACAATTTTCTTTTTCTCTGTATGTGTTGCATTTGTTGTTGTGTGTTTTGATAAAGTAAACCCTTCAAACATGCAGTGATGACCATAACCCCATTGAATCCTGTAACCTCGCATTCCCTCCAGACGTAGATTCCCCAATATACCAAGCCGAAGACGAGGATGGAAATTTTGAAATCCCTGAGGAACTGGTAAGATGGGCACAATCTGAGTACACCGAGCTCCAACCGCACAAGGAACATTTGGAGGTCATTAATCTTGGCACAGAAGGAGACATAAAAGAAGTCAAAATTGGGGCAGCCCTAGGGGCAGAAGTAAAACATCAGTTAAAGGAACTCTTAAGAGAATACGTAGATGTGTTTGCTTGGTCTTATCAGGATATGCCAGGTTTGGATACAGACATAGTGGTTCACAAGTTACCACTCCGACCTGAAAGCCCGCCGGTTAAACAGAAACTCAGAAGAACCAGACCCGACATGGCTCTCAAAATCAGAGATGAGGTAAAAAAGCAGATTGATGCAGGCTTCCTTGCAGTGGCCAAGTATCCAGAATGGGTAGCCAACATTGTTCCTGTACCAAAGAAAGATGGAAAGGTAAGGATGTGTGTGGATTATCGAGATTTAAACAAAGCCAGTCCAAAAGACGACTTCCCTTTACCACTATTGATACTTTGGTAGATAATACAACTCGGTTTGCAGTGTTTTCCTTTATGGACGGTTTCTCTGGTTACAATCAAATCAAAATGGATCCTGACGACATGGAAAAAATAACCTTCATCACTCCATGGGGCACCTATTGTTATAAGGTTATGCCATTCGGTCTAAAGAATGCAGGCGCAACTTATCAAAGAGCTATGGTGGCTTTGTTCCACGACATGATGCACAAAGAAATAGAAGTATATGTGGATGACATGATCGCCAAGTCTCAAAACGAAGGAGACCATCTAGAACATTTGTTGAAGTTATTCAAAAGACTCCGGAAATATCAGTTGAGATTGAATCCCGCAAAGTGCACTTTCGGAGTCAGATCAGGAAAATTACTCGGTTTTATTGTCAACCACAAGGGGATTGAAGTGGATCCATACAAAGTCCGTGCCATCCAAGACATGCCAGCTCCGCAGACCGAAAATCAGGTCAGAAGTTTTCTTGGAAGGTTAAATTACATATCCAGGTTCATTTCCAATATGACCCCTACCTGTGAACCGATCTTCAAGTTGTTACGAAAGGATCAAACAGTTGTATGGAATTCTGATTGTCAAACAGCGTTCGATAAAATCAAAGGTTATCTCCAAGAACCTCCAATTTTGATACCACCTGTTCCGGGAAAGCCTCTCTTTATGTATTTGACAGTACTTGAAAACTCAATGGGTTGCATTCTGGGCCAGCAAGACGAATCCGGACGGAAGGAGCATGCCATTTATTATCTGAGCAAGAAGTTTACTGATTGTGAAAGCAGATACTCACTCCTAGAAAAGACTTGTTGTGCTTTAGCATGGGCCGCTAAGCGTTTGAGGCAGTATATGATTTGTCACACCACTTTATTGATCTCGAAAATGGATCCAATAAAGTACATCTTTGAGAAACCTGCACAAACCGGAAGACTCGCCCGGTGGCATATGCTACTATCAGAATATGATATTCAATATGTGGCTCAGAAATCTATCAAGGGCAGTGTGTTATCAGAATATCTCGCAGATCAACCTGTCGAAGATTATGAACCTCTGAAGTTTGATTTTCCGGATGAAGATATCATGTTAGTAAAAGATTGTGAAGAAACAAGTTCTGACAAAGGTTAACAGACAGATGTTTGGTGGAAGATGATGTTCGACGGTTCCTCCAATTATAGCGGACATGGCGTAGGTGCAGTCTTAATGAATCCTGAAGGTGGTTACACTCCGTTTACAGCCAGACTCGACTTTGATTGTACAAACAACATTGCTGAATACGAAGCATGTATCCTTGGTCTCGAAGCAGCCATTGATCTCTAAATCAAAAATCTCGAAGTCAGTGGAGACTCAGCTTTGGTTATCTACCAAGTCACGGGTGAATGGGGGACAAGACATGAAAACCTGATCCCTTACAGAGCTTATATCGTTGAAACAATCAAGTATTTTGATGAAATCACCTTTAAACATGTTCCAAGAGCAGAGAATCACATCGCCGACGCCTTAGCCATGCTGGCCTCGATGTGGAAAACTAGAGATGTCAATGATGGCACACTTATCAAAATTGAATGCAAGACAGAGCCTGCTTACTGTCAAATGATCGAAGAAGAAACCGATGGCAAACCCTGGTATCATGATATAAAGAATTATCTGTTGAAACAAGAATATCCCGCAGATGCTACAACACTTGACAAGAAAACACTGAGACGATTAGCATCCAAATTCTTCCTCAGCAATGGTGTACTTTACAAAAGAAACCATGATATGGTCTTACTCAGATGTGTTGACAAAAGAGAAGCGAACTTGTTAATGAAAGATGTTCATGAAGGAATGTTTGGTACTCACGCCAACGGATACGCCATGTCCAAAAAGATCTTGAGAGCTGGTTATTATTGGTTAACTTTAGAAACCGACTGCATTCAGTACGCCAGAAAATGTCACAAATGTCAGATCTACGCGGACAAAATGCATGTGCCTCCAACACTGTTGAATGTACTGTCGTCACCATGGCCTTTCTCTATGTGGGGGATTGACATGATTGGGGCAATTGAGCCAAAAGCTTCAAATGGACACCGTTTCATTCTGGTTGCCATCGACTATTTCACAAAATGGGTTGAAGCTGCATCCTACACCAATGTTACATGTCAAGTGGTGGCTCGTTTCATTAAAAAGGAGATCATCTGTCGTTACGGGATCCCAAGCAGAATTATAACAGACAACGGTACCAATCTGAACAACAAAGTCATGAGAGAATCATGTGATGATTTCAAAATCGAACACCACAACTCTTCCCTTTACCGTCCAAAGATGAATGGAGCTGTGGAAGCTGCAAATAAAAACATCAAGAAGATCTTGCAGAAAATGGTTAAAACTTACAAAGATTGGCATGAAATGCTGCCATTTGCCCTGCACGGATACAGAACCTCCGTCCGCACTTCCACAGGGGCAACTCCCTTTTCTCTGGTATATGGAATGGACGCAGTTCTTCTCATCGAGGTCGAGATACCATCCCTCAGAGTCATCATGGAAACCAAGTTAGAAGAGGCAGAATGGATTAAAGAAAGATTTGATCAGCTGAATCTCATCGATGAAAAGCGCATGTCTGCGATGTGTCACGGCCAGTTGTATCAAAAAAGAATCAAGAGGGCGTTCGATAAAAAGGTCTGTATCAGAGAGTTCCGCGAAGGAGAACTTGTGCTCAAGAAGATCTTACCAGTTCACAAAGACGCAAGAGGGAAGTGGATGCCTAATTACGATGGCCCCTTTATTGTGAAGACAGTATTCTCCGGAGGTTCGCTGATCCTTACTACCATGGACGGAGAACAACTCACACACCCGATAAACTCTGACGCAGTTCGGAAATATTACGCCTAAAAAAGTACCCGATAAACCGGAAAATCCAAAAGAACGGTTTATGCAAAAGTTAGGGTAAAAAAAGAAAAAAGAGAAAAAAAGAAAAAAGAGAAAAGAAATAAAAAAGCTCGCTAAGTTGAAAACCCGAAAGGGCGGCTTAGGCAAAAATGAGCGTCCCGGTGGATTGAAAACCCGAAAGGGCGATCCAGGCAAAAATTAGGGACAAAGGCGTTTCGCTGCATCAGACGAAGTCATCAACACTGCAGACTCAACAAAGATTCATCTCAACAGCTCTCGTCAGAAGCAAGGATCTTGGAGAATTCTAGTCTTTAGGGATAGTTAGGTCACAGGATTCAATGTAACCTTATCCATTTTTGCCATTTTACTTGTAAAAATTTCCATGGAATATTTTCATTGGCAAGATTTCATCCTTTAAATAAAATCAGCCTTTTGAGCCTTTCTTTCTTGTGCAAATTATCAGTTCCTTATTTTCTTTGTTATGCAAAATACCGTTCGTTAGTCAACGATTGTTTTTTAAAGCATTAAAGTCCAAAATTTTGACAAATAACTTGGAAAGATTTTACAAAATGTTTTAACTTGTGGAAAGACTTGAGGAAAATCATACTTCCCCGAAACTTCAGGGTAGCAGGAGTCTTGATGCACAATCAGAATTTACATTCCCCAATGAAATGCTAGCAAGTTGAGCGACGAAGAGTCCTTTGGACATGTATGGTTACCAAGATTGAAGATTATCCCTCAGGATTTCTTGTGATAATATGAAGGTTCTTTCCCCAGCAAAGTATTTCTGAACATCTGTTTGAATTCACCTCAGCACAATCTACCTACAGGCTCTATTCCCTAGTAGGTCTTCGGGTTTATTTCCCAAGTCTACGTACACCCCTCATCATGGGATCAATGTGATTCGTTTGTTCCCCGAGTCGGTGACATCTATCAATCCCCGCGAAGTCTAAGTTATTACTCGCTTCATTTCCAAGTATAAGTCCAGTCGTAACTGGCATTTTGTTCAAACCAATTGTCGCTGGTATTCATTTGGTCGTCACCATCCATGTCCTTTTAAAGCCCAGTCGTCACTGGCATTGTCTAAATCCAATTGTCATTGGTATCTCGTTAGTCGTCAATAACAAATCCACGTATAAGTCCAGTCGTCACTGGCACTAAATAAAAGACCAATTGTCATTGGCGCCTCTTGGTTTGGTCGTTACCAACCTTTCCCCGTGAAATCCAGTCGTCACTGGTACTGTTCCAATTGTTATCTTATTAGTTGTTACTAACTCTCCCTATGAAGTCCAGTCGTCACTGGCACTGCCTACAACCAATCGTCATTGGTATCTTGTTGTTTGTCACCAATTTTTCCCTTTGAAACCCAGTCGTAACTGGTATCATCATCTAGAGTCTAATCGTTATTGGAGTCTGTTTCGGTTTGGTCGTCACCAACCCCCAGCTAAAGCTAAAGTAATTACTAGCATCCTCGTAACCAATTATCATTGGTATTCCACGGCATGGTCGTCGCCATCTTCATTAAAATCCAGTCGTAACTGGCATTGTTTAAAACCAATCGTTATTGGTACCCTGATTTGGTCGTCACCAATCACCATTAAAAGACCAGTTGTCACTGGCATTACTTGGAATTCTGATCGTTACCAATTTCCCCAAGACGTTTCCTGATTACCAGCACTGTGTGAACTAGTTGCAGAAGCTGAGGATATATCCCCAGTGATCCATGTTCCCAATCAAGTCTCGGAGATCTAGTCGTCGTTAGTGTCCTCCGTGTGTGTTTAGTCTTGTTTCTAGTCCATTCCTGAAGATCCCGTTTGAACTCTTCGCTATAGGAAGTTCCTCATCTGATCATCCCCAGTGAGGTTGTATCCAGTCTTTCGCTTCCCCGGTGAATCCTGCTTCTCTTTTCCCGATGGAATTAATTTTCCATTTCCCTAGTAAAAGTATATCCTTTTCCCCCAGTGGAAGCCAATTCTTCTCCCCGGTGGAGTACCTCTGTTCCAATAAGATTGTCATCTTTATTGGATTGGTCTCTTCCCCATGTGAAGTTTCCCTGCTTACGCTATCAGTCATGTCTGAACTGTTAATTTAGTTTTCCAGTACGAGTCCCCAGTGTCGAGTCCTTGTATTTGTCATTGTTTGTTTTACTGTTTCTTTTATTTATTATCTTTGCGTCTGTGTTGTTTGCATTCAAGCATCATAAAGCATCATTTAGAGTGCATGGCATATCATAACTTGTCCTTTAGCATGGCATCGGATCTAAGGGACAAAATTCTCGGTTTCTATATTTAAATACCTTTCACTGCGATTCTACGAGGATTGTCATCTCTCAGTTCCATCTAGTGAAGATATTTAAATAGGGGCAACTGTTGTACCCCAAATTTTGACCCCTTAGATTCTCATTATCATTTAAGAAGCATGATCATGAATTATCTAACCCTGAATCAGTACAAGTTCATTATTGTCAAGTTACAGATGAATCAGGGTTTTCGCACCGACAAATTCAAAAACAACCAAGGAATGATCAACCAATGATTTGGGCCAATTCAATCATGGAATGAAATCAAAGATAATATCAAAGTCAAATGAGAAGTCAATTTGAAGAAATCAGTTCAGAATCAAAGACAGTGCAGTCAGGAGGCCCCGATTAGGGTTTTTAACTAGTAAAAAGTCAATTGTGGTTTGACTTTGATGTTGGAAGGTGTTGTAATGGTGGGATTGAGGTCCATGAAGTTCATATAGACTATTAAAGACTATTCAAGAAGTATCAAAGTCTCAGGATGTCCAGAATGTCAACAGGCGACTCAATCGGCACCGATCGATCGTACGGTTGACCGAAAAGTCATCTCCTCAAATTTTGAGAATTGGAATCCAAGTTGTGAATAAAAGTTGTTCCTTATGTCATAATGGACTTGCATATCAATTTTCATGATCATTGGATCAAGGATGAGAGAGTAATCGAGAAATCGGGAAATTAGGGTTTTGAAAAGGGCTAAACCATAACTCCTTAACCACACATCAAATTGAGTTGTTTCAAAGCTCATTTGGAAGCTCTTGACAAGTCCTACAAAAGTCCCATACTAGCCCATAGCCAAAAAATGCATACTTTTTGAGATAGAAGCAAAAACATTCCTAGAAGGGAAAATAACTTAGAAAAATTCTAAGTTATTTTCACCTTAAAAGCTTGTATGCAGCCAACTTTGAGAGAATTTTTCACCTAGTTCCAATTGGAGTTTGATTCCTTGACAAACATGAATGTTGTAGAGCTACATGAGGGCTTTCTAAATTGTACTAGAACATCTCAAGAGGAGTTATGAGCAGAAAGTTACATGTATTCAAAGTTAAGGGTTTCACACTTTAGTCCCACATTGGCTGAATTTTCAAGATTGATTTCTTTCACCAATTTTGCCAAATATTCTTGATCCAACTTGTTGTATCTGATGTATGAGATGTATGTAGCATGAAGCAAAAGAGAATTATGCAGAATAGTGTTGCACCCTAAAATTTGCTCAACCTACTTCACTTGGTTTATGTTTCAATTGCATTAGCATATAGAGTCATGTACATAGTCTAATCATCTGCATAGCATAGCATAGCAAGTCATTCAACAAGGGACCAAGTACCATTCTTATCTCTATGAGCCTATCAAGAGGTCATTATTCAAATTCAATCTTAGCCAAGTCATCATCTGAGAAGTTAGTGGACCAAGCAGTGGATCTATCTCCTATCTTGAGGGTATTTGAAGATCATCAAAGAAGTTGTGAGCTATGAATTGAGGTCATGGAGGGTATATAGACATCATGGAAGACATGGAGAGTCATTTTGAAAGTGAGACAAGTCATTGATATGATCACAAGAGTTGCAGTTGAAGACAATCAACTAGGGTTTCATCTGGGTCACCCCTAGGTCAACCCTAGGTCAAATGATTGATTGAAAGGCATCAAGGTCTATTTGAGAGATGTGGGGTTCATCATTTGACATGTAGATGTGGATTTGGTGTTGTGCCAAGGAGAAATCAAGAGAAATCAAGAAGAAGAGGAGTTTCTAAATTAGGGTTTCTGTGTAAAATCCCCTGATTTAGGTCAAACTTCCAAGCAAGATAATTCAAAATGAAAGCTTCAAATGGATCCTTGGCCAACATTAAACTTGTAGAGGATCTCAAGACCTTTAATTTGAGTGGTGTAAGACATCAAGGAGATTTATAGAACTCAAGTTATGGTTCTTGCAAGTTACAGGTCATCTGAGGTATCTGAAATTTTGTCTGTGAAAGTTACTTGTCTTCCAAGCAACGTTTACCCCTCAAGGAGATTTCAAATGGATTTCTGGTAAACATGAGAGTTGTTCCTCATTGTCTTAGCTTTCTATAAAGGTATGGTATGCCTTCATATGATTTGTGGAACTCTACTTATGTTCTTGGCAAGCAAAGGGTATTTTGGTCATTTGAGAATTACAGGTCATGTCAAGCCTATGCCCAAAACTCATACAAGGAAGCTTCAAATGAAAAACTTCACAACATCAAACTTTCTCCAAATGACATTTTGAGTCTAGGAAAGTGATCATGGAAGTTGGGAAATGCATGGAACTTAGAATTGCAAAATGGACCAAGTATAAAGGAAAAAAGTCCATTTTAAATCACCAAAATTATGAATTTTTGATATAAGGGCAAAACCAAGCATGTGACCAACCATTTTGAAGGTAAATCATGTTTTAAGACTAATGGCAATGTTAGTTTTTGGAGTTGAGGTCAAGAAATGGAAGTTATCCTTGGTTGCTTATGCATGAAGTAACACTTGCCAAACCAAGCTATGGTCAAGGTACAATACAAAGGACCATTCAAACACTTCTTATTTCTCATTTGAAGAGAAATTCAAGTCTCATTTTGGAGCTGTAAAAAGGTATTCACCAGCTGGTTTTTCAACTCACCATTTTCAAAATCTCATGCCATGAGATATCAAGTTTCTCCTTGGATCCTTCTAGCAAGTTCCAGAACACTCTATCCTCATCTATATAAGCATTGAAGCTGATCCAAAGCAATTTTGGGATTCATTTGGTGCAGAAACTCAAAATTGCATTTCACACTTCTCTCTTGCAAATCATTTTCGTTTTCCCTCAATTCTTCATCATTTCCCCAAATTCTTGATTCTATTCAACTCAATAATTATTACTGAAAGTGTTCCAATCAAGATCTGAAAGAGTCCTTGCACAAATCGTGTTCTTGAGTTCTTACACATTCAACTGCAAGTAGAATTCTGTTATGGTGATCCAGGCCATTTGAAGAAGAATCACTGCAAACAGAAGCAAGATACCAATGTATTGACTGATCCTGGAGCATTACAAGCCTTGAATCGAAGAAAATCATCTTCTGTTTTCATCATTTTACCAGGTTAGTACTTTTCATAATTTGGCTCGAATTAGAGGGAATCTTAGTGAATTGTTAGGTTAGACACACTCTAGGTGGTTAGAGGATGGTTTCTGGACAGTTTGACGAAATTTGGTGAAGCTTGATGTGTATATGCAATTTCTGTTTGGACATAGAACATGGTGGATATGGCTCTAGAACCCTAGGTTGTTAGTGATAATTGATCAGTGTGAGGCCAGGAAGAGATTGATGCATTTAATTTGTTGATTAGTGATGATGGATTTGTTGAGCATTCTTGGATTCCAGATCGTGTTTGATGATATAGGTGATATAAATTGATGTTGATGACATGATTGAATTCAGGATGAAAAATAGATCATGTTAGGCTTTTATTTCGTGAATTTTGATTAAGGATTGAGGGAATTCGAGTGTTGATATTAGAGGTTTCATACTTGAGCTTCCATGGAGTTTTGGCTCCAAGCTGATTCAAATGGAGAAGATGGATTGTATACCCTTGGATGCGCGCTGACCATTGACAAAAAAATTAAATCGTGTGGACGAGATTCAGCTTCAGATTATGAAGACTTTGCTAGCACACGAAACACGGTCGTTTCACTTAAATCAACCATGGGCTTAAGTTGAGAATGCTATTCGCACCACCAATATCCAGGCCCATTCATTTTGAACTAACATAATTGCTTCCTGCACCGTTTTTGTTTTTTTATTTTCTTTTGTGTTTTCTGATCAAACTGGGCCCAGACGCGCCTTGCTATGCGCACCCCCAGTCTGGGCCCATCATCCATTTTTCAATGCAAATAACTACTAACTGCACCCCTAACCATTCTAAATCATTTTAATTTCTTTTATTTTTGTTAATTGTTTGAAAAATCATAACAAATTGAAAATTCCATATTTTTAAGTGGTTGTTTTTGCATCTTTTTCTTATTTCTGTTAAGAAAATTTTCATATAATAAAATTAGCATTTTATTTTATTTTTGCATTTTTAGTATATTTTTCTTTTAAATAGGTTTTAAATGATGTTTAGTTTAACACTTGATCTTGTGGATTTTAGTTTAGCTAGATCCTTTTATATTTTGGACCCATTCTTTTTAGAGTACTTCACTTAGGACTTCAAATTTCATATGAGATTTAATTCATGATTTTAGGACTATTTTTTTTTAGATGGTTTGTTTAGGTGTGATTAGGGGAATCAAAATTAGGGTTTAGATATAACATAGGTGTGATAAATCATTTCTTTTGGGAGTTGTAGTTTGAATTTTGGGGTATGGGACTATAGGGGTTATGGGTAAATAATAGATCCCTTAGAAAATATTAGGCCTCCCCTATTCTACTATTACTATTAGTATATTGCTTGTATTTGATTGATTGTGTGGTGTGCCCTCTCTAGGGTTATTATTTGACTTTGTGGGGTATTGGGCCTGCTTGGGGTTTGGGTTTGAGTTGAAGACTGTGCTGATGAAGCCCATTGAAGATTAAGAGAATGAAGACCAAATTCCAGAGTTGATGAAGAGTTGATCTTGCTGGCAGCTGTTGAAGGCTATAGGATCTAGGAGTTAAGCAGAGCTCTAGACTAGCAACTTGATTCACAAACATGGAAGGTCTTGTTTGCCTCCATCCCTCTCTATGATGCAAAGTCTCTCTAAGACACTCACCCCCTTCCTTTGGAAGGCTTGGTGATAGTGTCTAAGAGATAGAACTCTTGAGAGAAACATTCTATGTGTTGTTAGCAGTCTGTTTGCCACCTTTGGTGGTCAACTAACTGTTTAACATTCTAGTTCATCCTCGTAATTGTTCCTCATCTTGGAGAGTGAGACTTGAAGAAAAGCCCTGAAGACTGATGATAGAGACCTTGCTTGAAGGCTGTGAAGATGAAGACTGATGCTTGCTTGGAGCTTGTAGATGTTTGGAGATGACTTGAAGACAGATGTTGATGAAGATTGCTTTTGCTGTTTATTTTTACTGTTTATAATTTTTGATGTATTGTTTGAATTTCCCTGACTGTATTGCTTGCTAATTGACCTGTTAGGTTGAAAGCGAATTTTGTTCGCTTTTGCCTGTTGTTTTCTAGGTTCGAGGTTGAGTGGGACTCCCTTGCCTCGCTTGTATTGCTGCATTCATGCATATTTTACTGCTTTATTGTATATATGCTATTGTTTCTGTTTCCGTCTATTCCCTTAGGATCTATGTTTCTCTCTGTGCAAGAGAGGAACATGATAGACACTAGGTCTTAACCCATGCATGATAACATTAGGTTAGTTTGATTCCCTTCGCAACCATAGGTTAGAGTTCTGTCTCTTCTTTCTCAAAAACAAACAGAAAAACACAATAAGATTTCAAACAACAATAAAAGACACTTCTTCCGTAAAAGAATGTGAACTCATCAAAACGTCATTTTTGTCCGCTTGGACCAGTAATCAGAAAAACCCTTTTTTCATAAGGAGATAAAAACAATCAAGACAAACTTGTGTCGTACGTGGCCCGAACTACGTTTGCTCTGATCTTTCATGTTGTATGAAAGTACGTAGGCATAGGATGCGATATCCTAGCGAGCAACCTTCCCCTCCTTTCCCGTAGGTAGGCGAACTACGTTGACTCTGATTTCTCGTTCCAGACGGGAATACGTAGGCATAAAGTGCGATACTTTGCCGAGTCATTTTATTTTCTTTTAACCCCAGACCTGTAGAGCAGATAGAATAATAATCCATACCCGAAAACAAGCGTGGATCCCGTCGAGTACGACGGACGTGAGGGGTGCTAATACCTTCCCCTTGCGTAACCGACTCCCGAATCCAGGATTTGGTTGCGATGACCATTCCTTTCCCGTTTTTTGCGAGGTTTACTTCGAGCATTTCCTTTCCCTCCGTTGGGATAAATAATGCACGGTGGCGACTCTTCTGTCAGCCGGCGCCGATTTTCGCAGTAGCGACAAATAGCCCAAAATCAAAGCTTGAAGTCCATTGCCTTGCAAGTGGGGCAAGTTGCCAAATTGAACTTCACCAAGCATGAGGTGGAAAGGTAAAGTTGTACCAGCCCCTTCCCTATGGTTTCTAGGCTGCAAATCACATCAGAAAATCATTAAGGAGCTTTGAAAAAATGGTCTTGTAGCAGAACAAGTGGAAAACCCTTCAAGGGAGGTTTGTTTCAAAAAATCTTAAAGCTTGCTTCATGGTGAAGAAAGGTCTATAGCAAGCACCTCAATCCATTTCTCTATAAAAGGAGGACTCATTCACCTCATTCCACACACAATTCATCTGATAGAAACCATAGAGAATCTCTGTTATCCCAATTTCCACATCTTGCACCAAATCTCCAAAATCACAAGATTCATGAAAACACCAAAAATGGTCATGAAGTGAAATTTTCTCAAAATCATTTCTACCCTTTCTAACATTTCAACAACCATCCACACACCTTCTAAATAACACATAGAAGGTGTACAATCCATAAAACCACCAAAAACCTCAAGAAATCAAAAAGTCATTTTCCTACCTAGCTTACTTTGACCAAAAGCTACAAAAACCACCAAAGTGAGTTCTAAACCTTTCCTTGAGGTTGTGATCACTTAGACACCTCACATACAACATATCTCAGCTGTCAAGACCCTTAGCAACCATTGGAGATTCATAATTCTCATTTTGGCATCATAAGTGTTTTGTTTCTTAAGTGTGAAGCAAGGTGCAAAAAGGCAAAAAGTGGAATAAAGATCTCTGGTCTTCTCAACTTATTTGGATTTCTCAAAAGGATCATCAACATGTATGTAACCAATTCTCATTAACCCTTGCATCATTCTTTATGTATTTGCCTTGTTGGACATTATGGTGTGTTTTGAACTTATGAACAATTGGTGAATTTTCATGATATTTGGTATGTGATAAATGTGTGGTTCATTGCAAGTGTTAACATAAGGTTTGTTCATGTTAAAATCTGATTATTATGAGTTGGAATTGGTTAGCATACTGTCAAAGCAGTTTTTTGAAAGTTGTTGAATTTGCTGTCATAACATAAGTTGGTTTGGATTTGGTGCTGTATGTTTTGATTCATCTTGGGTGAAATTCTTGGATCTATTGAAATGATCATTGATGCTTGATGTGTATGCTATGTTTTGATCCATTATGTCTTGCTCATACCTTGTTCAAACCAACATCTGGCTCAATGTGGTAATGCTGCCCTGCCATAAATTCAAAAACCTGATGCTAATGTTTCTTTGTTTGTCCTGCTGTAACTTATTTTGTTCATGACACTATGTTTGCAATTCATGAGAAAAACATGTTTGATCTTCAAAGAAAATAGCAGGTTTTGTTTCACAACTTTTGTTTGAGAGAGGTTTGGATTAATCATTGAACATTCATACTGCTGTTTGAACTTGCTTTAATGGGATAACTAAGTTTGCTGCTAGTAGAGCAGTTGTTAACATAACCAATTTGATCATTCTGTTCTGGCTGATCTGTAATAAGCAAACCTGCTTCTATTGTGAGTAACAACATCATGGCATTCATGACAAACCTGTGTTAGGACTCTCAAATGATCATAAGTATTTGCATCCATATTTTGTCTTATATTGATATGAACTTTGGATATGCTAGCTGCTGTTGACAAGTTTACATCCTTTTGTCATCTCATATCATGCTTGACATATATTTGTATCATCATTCTGAACTGAATCACTCACACCATCATCCTGCACAAACTGATTCTTTACACCAAAATCTCATGTTGAGCATGTCACATTTACCATTTAAAGTATGTTAGCACAACTGTTTTTCATGTATCAAATCTTTTTTGCAAATTTCACAAGTCACACAACTTGCCAATACTTGTACAAACTGGATTTTACACCAAGAACAGCACTTGGACATCTCATAATTGTCATCTGAAATGTGTTAGTATAATTATTTTGACCTCAAAAATGTTGCATCAATACTCATGTTTTCAAATCACTCTTCAAAAATCACCTTCAAGCCACACTTGCCACTTTTGGCATCTACTTGCTTTTTCACTAAAACCAATCCACATACACCTCATATTGCTCAATTATAACATGTTGGAACACTTGTTTAATTTAGAAACACACTGCACCCTAAGTCCACTCCCAAGATGCTTTTTGCTTTCACATGCTTGCACATCACATACCAGATTTTAAATTGATGATTTTCCTGGCAATCTTGGTGTTACAACAGTTTAATATGATCATGTGTGACATGTTTGAATGAACCAAACTACTGAAAACCTCATGAGTACCAACTTGTACCATCACATGTACATAACACACATAAAGATGCACTTTGGATGCCATACTTCCACACACCTGTTCCAGCTTGATTTTTTTCACTCACACACACGCTCAATATCATGTACTAAAGGTGTTTGGAAGGTTGTTATGATCAATGGTCACCTTGGACTTAAAATCCCTACTGTCATGCATTGTTGTTTTTCTGATTATTTGCAACTTGAGTATGACTTCCCATAATCAGTAAGTTCTGGCCATGGAAGTGTTTGTATTTGCTTAAATATCATTTAGCTGATGTGTATGTGAGTTTAGTTGGAGTTAAGAGTGATTGTATTAAGCTGTTCAAACCAATTTGCATTTTCAAGCACAAAACAAGAACCCTATCGGGTTTTCCAGTAGAAAAACAATTTTCAAAAACTACCACCACCATCTTAATCCTCATGATTTTCTACCCCAAAAGCATATAAAGTTTGTGGAAAAAGACCAAAAAATGAGAAAGTTATGACCCCTTTTGCAAATCCATGAAAACATTGTTTTTGCCCAGCCATGAAACCAAACTTACTCTATATATTATTCATTTCACATTGGTTATTGGATGTATGGCCGCCCCAGTGGTTGAAACTTGCGCGCATATTGTACTTGGCATGGGTTTGATCCCTTGTGATAACCCTTGTTGCCACTTTTTCTCATTTTTCACATGAAACTTCAAAAAATCATAACTCTCTCATTTTTTTTAATCATTTTTCACCCATTCTTTTTTCATTGTGTTTGTTTTAATGTGTACTTTCATGTCATAATTTTATTTTCCATGTTTGATTAATTTTTCACCATGTTTGACTATGTGCAACTTGTCGTATTGACAGTACTAACCCTAGCTGTTGCAGATGAAAGTTTAAAGGGTTCCGCTTGTTTTTCTTTGTGAAAATTGATTGTTCTCATGCCTATACATGTTGGTTAACATGTTAGGATTTTTACTTTGAATTATTATCATGCTCAGTTCATCTATTTGTTAACTGTACTCCAGGTGCGATCTGTCGTCACAGTTGTCGTACTAATCATCTGCTTTTCATCCTTAATATTTTTCATTGGTTGTCACCATGAATGATTTTGTTTAGATTTTATCCCCAAGTGATGAAGCTTGTTAGCTTTCATCCAGTTACCGATCATCTGTCCCTCCAAAGGAAGGTCTGTCCACTCGACTGTCAATGTCTTGGACCAAAATCTCTGCTATCCTTTGACTTTGTTAAGTCACCTTAACCCTAGTTTAGAAACCTTTAGACTTTGCTTGAAGTCTAAGAAACCCACCCATACTAGTAGTGTTCTTCAACTAGAACCCTAGGAAAGAGTTCGTCAACTCTGTGTAAGAATCATCGTCATGACTTCTTACTTCCCCTTCAACTTAGCTTAGGGAGTTTTGTCAAACTCCACACAAACATTGTCATGTTTGTTCCCCTTTTGAACCTTGATCATCATCAAGTGTTCTTTTCCCTTGTGAGGTGAACTACGATTGCTCTGATTCTATCTTAGTCAGGATACGTAGGCAGAAGGTGCGATGCCTTTGCGAGCAAACTTAGGAAACCACTTAGGACCTTGTTTATTTTTATCTTATCCCTTAACCATAGCACAATTCACAAACTTAGAAATTAATTAAACAAAAGGTTCCTGTAGAGTACTACAAATATTTAGGGTGCTAATACCTTCCCTAGATATAACCAACCCCCGAATCCCTGAATCTCTTAAGCGTTGTCGTTACATCGCGCAAAAGGTTCTTTCTTTCTTTAGACCTATCCTTTGGATAAATTAAAGTCCGGTTGTAAAAAGAAATATGGTTCAAGTTAATTAATAGCTTGATATCAAATTTTCACCGCAACAAGAGTATGTGTCGAAAGAGTTTGATACACTATGTGTAAAAGAAGGGATTCTGCATGAGGTGGTGCCACCTTACACTCCACAGCAAAATGGGATTACAGAACGCAAGAACAGAACTATCATGAATATGGTGAGAAGTATGTTGAATGGAAAGCATCTACCTAAAGAATTATGGGGAGAAGCAGTTTCGACAGCAACATATATATTGAACAGATGTCCGACGAAGAAGCTTGAAGGAATCACACCAGAAGAATGTTGGTCTGGTGTCAAGCCTAGTCTCAGTCACTTGAAAGTGTTTGGATCTATAGCACATAGACATGTGCCAGATCAGTTGAGAAGGAAGCTTGATGATAAGTCGAATAAGATGATCTTGATAGGATATCATTCGACAGGAGGTTACAAGCTGTTCGACCCAGTGAATAAGCAAGTAGTGATCAGCAGGGACGTGATCATAGATGAGCTTAAAGAATGGGATTGGACCGAGAATGCCAAGAAGGATTCAGTGAGAATATCTTGTGAAAAACCAGCCACTGAATTCGAAATAGAAGTTCGACAGGAACCAATTGCAGATGAAGCAGGTTCAAGCAGACCTCGACGAACAAGACACATACCTGCAAGGTTGCAAGAATGTGTAATCACATCAGATGATGTAGTCGATGAAGAGGGTGAGCTGGTACATTATGCTTTCTACGCAGATGTCGAACCAGTCAATGCAGCTAAGGCATTGAAAGATTCGAAGTGGATGAAAGCAAGGATTGAAGAGTTGGAGTCCATCGAAGTCAATGATACCTGGTCACTTGTTGAATTGCCGCAAGGCAAGAAGGCAATTGATGTGAAGTGGGTTTACAAGGTGAAGGTAAATCCTAAAGGAGAAGTAAATCGACACAAGGCGAGACTTGTGGCGAAAGGATTTCTTCAGAAGGAAGGAATCGACTTTGATGAAGTATTCGCACCTGTTGCTAGAATCGAAACAATCAGGTTGGTTGTTGGTCTAGCAAATATGAACAACTGGCACACATGTCAGATGGACGTGAAGTGTGCATTCCTTAATGGCCCCTTAGACGAAGAAGTTTATGTTGCACAACCAGCTGGGTTTGTGAAACAAGGCGAAGAAATCACAGGGAAGAATCATGGAGCAATTACCATGAAGATAGACAACATGTCAGCTATCAACTTGGCGAAGAATCCAATAGCTCATGGTCGAAGCAAGCACATCGAAATGAGGTTCCATTATCTCCGAGAGCGGGTAGCAGAAGGGAAGATGAAGTTGGAACACTGCAGAACTAAGAATCAGATTGCAGATATCATGACGAAGGGAGTGCAGGTCGAAGCCTTCAGAAGACTAAGGGCCATGATGAATGTAGACAGTTTAGACACAATGAATTAGGTGGTGTGTTAAATATAATTCATTGTGATTTGATATGATTAGATTTGATATCATATGATTAATTTGATATGATATGATTAGATATCATATGATTAGATTTGATATCATATGATTAGATTTGATTTAGAATATTTTGGGCCTTTTATGTTTTGGGCTAGTGTAAACCTAAAACTATAAATAGGGTGCCTTGCTTTGTATTCTACATCACAACAGAATAGATTTCACAGTTGCAGTTAGCAAGTGAAAGTTCAATAAGAAATCCCACAGTTGTGGGTAACACATTCTCTCCAAATACTTCTTCTCTCATTCTTCTCTTTCTTGTTTGTTATTCTTCTTCTCTTTTGTTGTTCTTGATAATTACTTGTTATTACCATCATTATCATATTGTGGGTTTGTTCATCAATCTTGAGATCAAGATTGAAGGGAATTCTTCATAGGGTGTGAGGTGAATTTCCAACATTTTGTACGCCAAGAAAAATGATTAAAAAGTTGTCCACGCCTTTTCAAACCATTTTTTAACTAACCAATCAATTGGTCAGGTTTGTCAATCGATTGACAAAACTTTTTTGATCCAACTAATTGACTAGAGCACTAAGATAATCGATTAGAAGAGTTCTAATCGATTAATAAAATAACAAAAACAACACATTAAGGACTTGCAATGGCTCTATATCCAAAACTTCTTATTTGGCTTGGCAATCGATTAACGATGAGTTGGCTAAAGCATTATGCTAATCGATTAACTTATTAATTTTCCCCATGAATTATTTCTATTTCTTGTTTTTCCAACTACTACATAAAGGAGGCATGTTAACACTTCAAACCACGCCAATTTGCAACGTTTTATAATTTCTTTGGAATTTATCTCTCTAGTGTTCCTCTCTTTCTCTCTCTCTCTCTCTCTCTCTCTCTCTCTCTCTCTCTCTCTCTCTCTCTCTTAAGAAAATATTATGTTAATTTTATATTACCTTAGTGCTAGTAAGTAAAGTTTTTCTTGTGAGGAAGGAATTTTTGTAAGTGATCGTGCCGGTCGTTTATATTCTTAAAGGTATGATACTCTTAAGAGATCGAGATTTCTTATTGAGATAAACATGTTATAAAACATTTGTATTTGGTTTCTTAAGTTTTGTCCGAAAAAGCTTTATTTTGGTTAATATGTATTATGTTATGTTGTACGTTTTATGATTGTGATTGAGATGAACTATTAGCATGTTTGTGTTGCACTTTTGATTGATAATGTGGATTTTTTAATTTGGTATGATGTAACTCAAAGAGAGGATTACTTGAGTTATCAATGCATTTGAGTTAGGATCAGACAGGGGTCTTAACACATTGATTTGATGATATGATCATACATCATAAGAGTTCTGTCAAGAGGCATTTCTTCTAGTTCAGAGAAAGGATTATTGGCTTATCCTAAGCTCAGAGAGGGAGTTCGGGGTTTGCAGGGATTTTAACCCAGTTTGTTTCAAGAACCAAATGGTTCACAGAGATTGGATACTATGGTATATTTATGCGCCGAGGAAATAGGGTGCTACACAGTTGGTATCAGAGCAGGTCAGTCCATCCGCCCAGGTTTATGTGATTTTGTGTGTACTATGGTATGTGACATGTGTGTGAAACACTGTCGGTACTCATTTTTTTCTAACCACTTGTTAGCAAGAGTGTGACTGAAACAAGTGGAGGAGAAGCTTCTGCTTCTTTGAGGAGTTTTAGGTGTGGTGATTTGATTCATCGTGCCGCTATTTGCAAGATTGTATGTTGTTGGATAGGATCAGTTTTGTTCTCAAAGTTTATTGAAGATAAAGATATGTATTGGCTAAGAAAGTAAGTAAGTCCTTAAGGGATGGTGGGAACGTGTTGGTGATGTTAGTGAAGGTGAGAAAATACTTAGAAGGGGGGTTGAATAAGTATGAAGATTAAAACTTAGAAATAAAAACTCAAGTATTTTTATCCTGGTTCATTGAACTCAACTACTCCAGTCCACCCTTCCTAGAGTGATTTGCCTTTCTCAATCAAGGACTTAATCCACTATTTAATCAACTGATTACAATAGTAAGCACTAAGAACAATTGTTCAAAGTCTTCTCAAGAACTACTGATCCTAACTGGATCTTCTTAAGGTTTACAATCAAATGTAATACAAATACAAGTGTTTAAGATTGCTTCTATAAAGCTTTATCACAATTGTGATTTTTCACTTAACTATTTTAGAACAAAGAAATTAATTCTTAGAAAGAATATGAATAGTATGAGAGCTTGAATGTTGATTTCTTTTTGGATAAAAACGTCAACTGAAGAAATTGGTGAAGTCTTGCTTTTATAGGCAGCTGATCCAAAGTGAGCTTCACATTGAGAAGAGTGTCCAAAAGGTCTGAGCCTTTTTTGTCTTCACATCAAGTGACATTTCCTAGAAGAAGAAAGCACAGAAAAATCCTTTTTGTCTGTGTTCTTGTGTCTAGCATAAATAAGGAAAGAGTCGTTTGGATCATTCCAACGAATATAATCTTTGAATAATTCTTCTTCAGTTTTCAGCAAATTCATCAGAGTCTAATTAGATCAGAGCCTTCTGATGATGATCAGAGTTTTGCTGAATCAGAGTCTTCTGCAGTAGGTGTGGTTTTAGCGTGTTTAAGATCAGAGCATATTTGAGACAGATCTTCAGTATTGGCAGCTTTAGTACTTTCAGAATCTTCTATAGAAACTATGCTTTGAAAAACTCTTCATATAGAATTCTTCTTTGGTTCAGATGCTTCTGACTTGCTTCAGATTCTTCTGGAGCTTCTGCTTCAGATCCTTCTGGAGCTTCTACTTCAGATCCTTCTGGAGGCTACGCTCAGGATCTTCTGTTGGCAGCAATCAGAATCTTCTAATAGATGCATCTGGCGCTTCAGAGTCTAGCTAATTTCTTATGTTTAATTCTGATTTGCTTCTGGAGTGATAATTATTTTGATATTGGCAGCAAACACTCTCAAGCAAATTTTAGAGTATATAATTCTTAATTACAAAATTTCATAATAGTTATCATCAAAACATAAAGATATTATTAAGAACCAATCTGTGTTCTAACAATCTCCCCCTTTTTGATGATGACAAAAACATCAGAAATTTTGTTTAATTGAAAATATAATAATTATAACTCCCCCTGAGATGATGAATCTCCCCCTGAATTAAATACAAATAAGGAATAGAAACTTCCCTTTTGTCTTGAGTAATTTTCAGAGTTAGATCTTGATTGTTCTTTAATCATTTGAGAGTCAGAGTGTCTTGCGAATTTCAGAGTCAGAGTTTGATAATTGTCAAATTATCTGATAGTCTCAGAGTTTCTTTTACATAGTGTACTTATCAAATGTTCTGAAATACTTAGATTTAATGTTAGAAAAAAATAGATATGTCTGAAGTTTCATTCAGGTGAAGTTTAATTAAACAGTTCAGATCTATATTTTCTCCCCCTTTTTTGTCATAAGCAAAAAGTAAAAACTTTAAAAAGACAAATAAAAGGAAACAGTAAAGAAGATAAATCATGTGGAGAAAACTTTGAAACATTCATGCAATTCAGTTCAGAGCAAGAGTACATGCATCAGAAGATATTCAAAAATACATAAGCAAACATCAGATGCAAAAACATCAGAATGAAAAAAATGAAAAACTAAGAGTGTTTTGACAAAAGCATCTTCAACAGATCTGTGATCTCAGAGGAGGACTGTTCTTGCTTTGACATCCACTTAGCCATTGTTTCATTCTTCTGATCCTGTTTTGACATCCACTCAGTCATGTCTTCAGACTTTTTATCCTGTTTGGCCATCCAAGACTTGATTTCTGATTGACCAGCTTCCAGAGCAGCAATTTTATCCTCAAAATCTGGATGTTCTTTCTTAATCTCAGATGAAGAAGGTTGAACCTTTTCTGGAGCTTGAACAGAATCAATTACCATAGGGTCTGTAGAGCTTGGAGCATTAGAGCCAGAAGGAAGTTCTATCAGAGTCATGGCCAAAGGGTTGTCTTCAGATGCAGATTCAGTAGTTTCTTCTGATGATGGAGGAGCATCTGTAAGAAGTAAAGGTCCAGATCTCTTGACAGTCCAGAACAGACTTCTTGCAGCTTCAGCAAATCTGAGCTTCGCATCATCAGAACATATGCTCTTCAGATTTGATGCTACAGTGTTGAATCTGTTTATGAATCCATTCCAGATAAAATCAGATTCTTGTGCATCCATTGTTGCTGAACACTTCCTCTGTAAAGTACCTAAATACAACTGTATTTCTTGCAAAAAAGATTGAAATAAATGATCAATGTTTAGTCTAGGTTTGGGGTGTAACAGAGTCTCCAATATTATTGGTTTTGGTTGAGGAGTAGGTGGAAAAATGGATTTCTGAATGGAGATCAGAGGAGGAGGGTAGTATGGTATGAAAGGAATTTCAGGGGATTTGTCAGGTTTGGATCTGTTTAAAGCATTTAACAAATTTGGTTTTGCTTTGGTGTGATAGGAAACCACATCAAAGGGTTTATTTGAGTAAGGTTGGAAGGCAGATTTTGCAGGTTCATCAGAAGCAGCAAGTTTATCAGATGAAACAGGTATAGCTGAAGTAACAGCTTTTGCAGATTTAGCAGAATATGATATTGTTGCTAATGAACCTACATCTGACATTGATTGAATATAGGTGAGAAGCACAGATGGTAGGGTGATTGTAAGTTTGGGTTTCAAGGGAGTGATAGGGTCAGATGGTTCAACTCTGTCATAGAAATCTTTGAGTTTGAAACCATAGGCAAGATTGTGAAAAAGAGATGAGAATTGTGCACATGAAATAGATGTTCTTGGGTTAGATGTTGGGTTAGGATTTGGAATCAGGATTTCAGATGCTGGATTAGGTGTGGGAGTAGGATCTGGAATAGGAACTTTGGAAGATACATGGGGTTCTGGTTGGTTTACCACAGAATCTCTGTGAGAAGGGGAGATTAGAAAATCTGGGTGAATGTCAGATTCTGAGGAATTTGATGAAGTGGTTGGTGTGCAAGAAGTAGAAGACACTTGAAAAACAGTTTTCAGAGGTGTAACATCAAGAACTTCTGTCTCAGGGATGTTGGTTCCAGATGGGTTGATTGATTCTGAGGGAATTTCAGAGGGATTTGATGAGGGTGGATCAGATGAAATTTTTATTGGTTTAGAGGAAACTGGAACAGATGCAGTGGGTTCAGATGATTTAGATGGTGGATTATCTGATGGTGGTTGTTTCTCTTGTTGTTGTGTTTGATGTTCAGATGATTTTTGTGGTTGATGTTCAGAGTCTTTTTCTGGTAGAGGTTCAGATTGTTTTTCTGGTTGTTTTTCTTGTGGCTGTTTTTGTTGTTCAGATGGCTTTTCTGTAAGTTGTTCAGATGGTTTTTGTTGTGCAGATGGTTTTGTTGTTTGTTGTTGTTTTGTGGGTTGTTTTTCTGATGGTTGTTTTTGTGGTACAGATTGTTTGGTTGGAATTTTTGGTTGTGGAGTTTGAATTGGTTTTGTTGTTGTTGGTGTTGGAACAGATGATTGTTTAACAGGTGAGATGGAAATTGGATTAGAAGATTTTTGAGGAGATGGAATAGAAACATGAGGTGGAGCAGTAACATATTGATTTTGTGTAGAGGGTGGTTTTGGAATAGACTTAACATTTGAATCATTTATAACAATAGGATTTGCAGAAGATACAGAAGTCTTAGTACCTTTGATTTTGATGCGTTTAGCAGGAACAGAAGGAGTGTCTCCAGATTCTTTCCTCTTTAGCAGCTTCTGTGGCTTCTCAGCAATCTTGGGCTTCTTCTGAACAGGTGCAGCTTATGCTTCTGGTTGAGTCATCTTTCTTGTTGTTTCTTCTTCTTTTACAACAGGCAATGGTTGTCTTGCTCTCTTTATAATATCTGCAGGGATAGGCTTTCCTTCTGCCTTGCACTCATCAATATATCTTACAACAATTTCCCTTGGTTCTTCAGCATAGAACAGAGGGTAATCATCTACAGGAGTTCTCTTCTGACTCAGTTCAGAAATGTTCAGCTTCTTGGGAGCTGTTGTTAGTTCTTCCACTATTTTTAGTCTCTGAAGACTCTTGGCATTTATAGGCTTTCCCAAAATAAATTCCAATTCCTCTGTGACTCCAGCAGCGTACAGAGCAGTTACAAGTCCATTCTCTGTTAGAAGATCTGAGATTAACCTTCCAAAAAGAATCCAGGTTCTGATCTTCTGACCTTTTTCTTTCACATATTCTCTAGAAGCATTTATATGATTCCATAGATGCATAAAAAGAATATATGGAAGATCTACCTTGGTGCTCTGACTTAGGCAATACATAAAGTAGAGCTGCTCATTATTGACATAGTCTGGAGAGTTTGTTGACTTCCTGTGATGAATGCATCCCATGAAAATATTAGCCCAGATCTTGTAGTCAGGCTTCAGATCTTTGAACTTATTATAAGCTTGTCCAGCAGTCATCACTTCTTCATATACTTCATCAATATCAACACGCCCAGCTGGCAAGTGTGATACTCCATCTGTTTCCTCATAGCCAATGAGTTTTCTAATCAGATCTTCTGTTATGATTATCTCTTTGCCCAGAACAGAAGATAAAATAAACTTAGGATATACAGAAGCATGGATCCATAACTCTTTCACAAGAAGGGGGTAAACTGGTCCAAAAAGTCTGTCAAAATACTTCACCCATCTGTAATATATATATATATATATATATATATATATATATATATATATATATATATATATATATATATATATATATATATATATATATATATATATATATATATATATATATATATATATATATATATATATATATATATATATATATATATATATATATATATATATATATATATATATATATATATATATATATATATATATATATATATATATATATATATATATATATATATATATATATATATATATATATATATATATATGTTTGATGTACATTTGAGTTTGAGTGTTATAAATAACATTTTTGATTTGATGAAATAAATAAGTATTCGAGTTTGAGTGTTGGTAATATACATCTTCAATTCTTGTTTCTGTTATGTTACAGTTTGATGTACATTTGAGTTTGAGTGTTGTAAATAACATTTTTGATTTTATGAAATAAATAAGTATTTGAGATTGAGTATTTTAATATGAATCTTAAATTGTTGTTTCTGTTCTGTTGCAGTTTAAACAATACAGGTTATAAAATAGAAAAATTTCAAAATGCAGAAATTTAATTTTTAAAAAAGAATATAATTTAACGACGATTTTTAATTATGACTGTGGTTGTATAGTGGAGAATATATAATATAACCACAGTTGTTATAGAAGACCGTGGTTGTATAATGGAGAATATATATATAACCACAGTTGTTATAAAAGACTGTGGTTATATAGTTAAAATGCGCTGGGATTTGAACCTGGGACATTTTATATATGTCAACGGTATGGTTATTAACCGTGATAATATATCACGCGCGTTCAGACTTTCCACAACGGTCATAAGACCGTGGTTGTAAGTAGCGCGTATACAACCACACCCTACGTAACAACGACAGGTCACACATGATGTTATCCCTTTTTCAACCATTGTTATATATGTTTTCCGTAGTAGTGTCTTCAAAGTTTAAATCATAATTTTTGGGGAACAATAGTGAACGGTCTAGTTTACCCTATCAAGTAATTGAATCAATAGATAAACCTTATTCCTTTTGGACCGAAGAGGAAAAGAGAAATATAGAGATAAATCTTAAAACAAAGAATTATATAATAATGTCTCTAGATGATATTAAACTTTATGATACACATCATTGTAAAATCGCCAAGGAAATGTGGAATATTCTTGAAGTGATATACGAAGTTTCTCCAAGTATGAAACGAGAGAAGATGAATACACGAGGAAAAGAAAACACAGATTCAAACCATGGATGTTTATCTATATTTATAAATATTGAAAATTTTGTTGGAAACTGTATAACTAATAAAAATCTAAGAATTAAGAATCGAATGCTTTTTCCAACTCTTAAATCAATAGATGAGAACCCTCATGAATTGCAGGAAAATAAAAAAAGAAGGAAGAGCTGAACAAAATAGTTCAACTACTTCAAGATGAAAAAATCCAAATTGAAGAATCGTCATCTTCGTCTAAATCTTATCATATAACTCATATGTAATCCTTCAAAAGAACATGCTCAGTAGTTCAACAATCTTCGAAAGATTCAACTCAAATGAAAGATCTTCTTGTTCAAGAAATAAAGAAGATAAAGAGGTTTCTTCAACATTCGAATGAAGAAGATGAGGAGAGACATCAACCTCAGGGAGAAATATAAAAGAATCCCCTTCCAACAAAGAAGATGAAATCCGCTCAAAGAATATGATCCATAGTGATCAGTTGAATAAAATTGTCTGTAATGGACTTATCCATTTTTTTTACTTTACCAACTATCGCATTCAACGATGTGTATAGGAGGACATACCATTTGGTGTTTTCCATCTTGAGAAATATTTATCAAGAGTTCTTGAGAAAAGAGGTAAAAAAAATTATTTTAAGGTTGAAATAATTAGGAAAATCTGATTAACATAATAAATTAATATTTTAAAAAATTACTCATCTAAATAAAATTATTTTCTAACCCATAAAAGTGAGTTTTTGAATTAATTTTAGCAAAACTGGTGCAAAAATTTATAATTGGGGGTCCTGAAAAGTATAAATACAACGTAAGGCACAACCATGCACCAAAAAGGCTGAACCACGTAAGACCAATCGATTGACACAAAATGACAACCGATTGGAAAATCTTGAAACGAATACTTTCATAGAAAATCCAAGATTACATTGTGCCTTAAAAAATAAAATCCAATCCTTAATGAAGATCGTACAAAATCTTGAGAAAATTGATGATATAACCGATTATCTAATCAATTGGAAGACTAAAAAAAGAAGATCTTTAAAAACTTGCAAGAAATAATCACACAAATCCTCATATGTCACATTATAAATAGGTATTTCATTATCACTCTTTTGCATTGCATATTTTCCACTAAAGCCTTGTACGTGAGACTGTTCTTGCAAAACCATCATGGATCCAAGAAGATTGAGCTTTTCCTTAATCCCCATCACTGATGATATCACTACTAGACAAAAAAAAACAAGGCACTTCCATCACTTTGCCAACTAAAACCTCATGATAATTTATACCCTAACTTCAGAAGATTTCAAAGAATTCAAATTATTCAAAACTTTTGAAGAACTCAACCTCTCGACCTTTCTCTTCATGCCTCTAAAAAATATCTATTCATCCCCTATGAAAATATTCTTCTCAAACCTTTATCTCACCGATGGAATACTTTTAAGAAAAGTAAGAAAACATACGATAAATCTTTCTGTATACGAGTTTTGAGAGATGCTAAATATCCCCCATGAAGATAAAATCATTGAGCTTGGAGACAAAGCCAAGAGACACAACTATGTCATTCCTGCATCATCCCTTATGAAAGAACCATAACCATCCATACCTTACACATTCATTGATGAGTACATCCATCCCAAAAGTCGAATGATTCATTACGTAATGAATCATATACTGTTTCCCAAAAAAGGAAACTTTAGTTTCATAAATAGAGTTGATGCAAAGAAATTATGGATGATAGAAAATAAAGTCAAGATAAATTGGGCACAAAAAGTAATTTATTATATGTTAAAAGGTAGGGAAAAGATGCCCATCTTTCATATGGAAATATAGTCACAAAAATCTTGGAAGAAACATGATATTACTTTGAAAAGGAAGAATTCAATAAAAAAACAACCATAATAAGAAGTTCTATCATACCATCATTGAAGAACGAGCTAAAAGATGGAAATATCACTGAAAAGACACCATTAAATGAGAAGAAACAGAAAGCCAAAAGGTAGGAGATATCCATAGAAATAAATAGCTCAGACAACACACCTATAATACTCACAACCAAAGACTTCTTGAAAATCATAAGTGGAAAAACTAATGTAATCAATGATAAGATCAACTTCATAGTACACCACTTCATCCTTGACCAAGCCAAACTACCATATTACCTATTCTTCTATGATGATCTTAACTCAGAATGATTTCACTTATGTGTTTTCCTTTTTTTTTTTTTTTTCAAAACTTTTAAATTTTAGTATTTTCCATTTATTTAATTTGAATTATGCAAATTATCTTATGTTATTTTAATTTTTCAATAATACGAGTGTGATGTTTTTCTTTCACTATGTCTAAAGCACCAATGTCTGCATATTTATTTTTGGCAATGCGTCTTTACCCGCTTTTTTGATTTAGACAAAGGGGGAGAAGTATACTCTCAGAGAGAGTAGTGTATACTCGTCCATTTAACTCAGAGGGAGTTTAATCATTCAAGATATCTATGTACTATTTTATTTTATCACCTTCCTTGAGAGATGTATGTCATCATCAAAAAGGGGGAAATGTGGAACTCTGTTTTGCAGGTAATATGCTTTTAACAAGGACATCTACTTTTGTTGATGACAACTAATATGATAAGTCAATCATGAACGAATAAACATATAAAGATGAAAACCTATGGCTTGATGGACTTGATAATCCGATGATAACAATCTAAATGAAATATAAGATAAAGCCTCATCTCAAGCTATTCACGCAAGTGCTCACTAAGAAAAGACGCATAAGCTAAATCTATTGTCTTGTATTATTTGGTTGGAAATCAACCATCATTTTCTTGTATAAGGGAGTTCGTGAGTCTTTACTACTCAAAGCTCTCAATTATCATTAAAAACTCTCAAGACAATTCTTGAGAAGAGGAGTATGTCTTTTTATTTTTGACTGGACATTTATACGTTATGGTGTTCATATGTTTCTCTTAAATTTCTTTAATTCCCACAATTTATTTTGTGTTGTTTACTTTTTCTGCTGCTAAGGTTTTGAAAATGTTTTTTAAAATTTAGTTTTATTTCCCAAGTTTTTTCAAAACAAAGTTTTTCTAAACCATACAATTCACTCCATCTGGTGTGTGAAGTCTCAAGTCCAACACCGAGAAGTTTTTGAACTATCGAATCAGAGAGCAAACGTGCTATCATGGAAAACACAGGAATCACAAATGGATTCCCGCAAACAGCTCATTTGTATACTTATATAACCGGAAATGGAGTGACGATCAAAAGTAATGGAAAATCAGAGCTCCAATGCTATTGAGATGAGGCTGACCTGCAAGATTAACACTTCAACGCTGAAATCAGTATGTGAGAGAAAATAATAAATTGAAATTGAATTTGAAATCGAATATCTGAATTGACACATTCTCTATATATAATAGAGAAGGAATAACAAACTTGCTATTTGTCATGAGTGGATTATGAAGATGTATTGAATGCGCATAAGGTTTGGATCCTTTACAATCATTAGTAGGATAATACATGCGCCTGTTAAGAAAATTCTTGAACGATTGTAACTCCTTAAGAGAGACAGAGAGATATATTCCATCTATTTTTTAATGATATTTATGCATTTTTCATTTTCTCTCCAAAGCTACACTACATGATTATAATATAATGAGTACGTAAGAAAGTGTTTAACGTGAAATATGGTTATTAATGTTGCACACGTTCAACTATATTTTATGAAGAATTTTAGTGATTTTTTTCTTCAAAATAAACCCGTGGCCTTCCTACACAGTGAGTGTGTTTATTTAGACAATGCTCGATCTTTTGTGAATTTTTATTTTATGACACTTTTTTTTTTAATTTCCAAAATTTAGAGAAATTCAGTTTTTAATGAATGCTTTTCATAGTTGATGAATTTATTATTTGAAAATTTAATTATTTGATAGGTGTTAAATATTATACCCTTTTTTCATTTTTAGCTAAAAATTTGAATTTGTTGAAAAAACGGTATGTGATAATTTATTATTGATTATTAAAGATTTTCAAATTATACTTTTTATATGAATTTTCTAATTATAGTTTAATTAGTTGTAATTATAATAATGATAATTTATAGATTTCCTATAGTTAAATAGTGAGTAATGATAATTTATAGATTTCCTATAGTTAAATAGTGAGTAATGATAATTTATAGATTTACTTAAAGTGTGAGTAAAAATACTTTATTGATTTATCAGAAAAGTAAAGTATCAATTTAAGGATACATTTACCAACCTAAAAGAAATAAATTTATTAATTGACTGTCTTCATTAAGTAAACAAATAATTTTTATCTATTAAATTTGATTTTAATACATAAAAACCATATTTCAGTAAAAAAAAATGAGACTAGTTAATATTTGATTTGAATTGTCTTTATTAAGATAAGATCATAAGAAATATTATGCAATAAATAATATGTATATAAATTGTATCTATATGCATATCATTATTCATTGCAGATTTGGATCCTCTCCTTTTTTATATATCATGTCATCTCTCATGTTTCTAATCTAACGGTTCAGAATTTATAATGAATAATTAAATAAAAAAATAAAGACAAATTACTTATCAATTTCTCTCTCCTATTAAATGACTTTTTTTATTTAATTATTCATTATAAATTCTGAACCGTTAGATTAGAAACATGAGAGATGACATGATATATAAAAAAGGAGAGGATCCAATCCATTCATTGCTTTTATTATCTTCTATCGTTGTGTGTTCTTTTGACATTCGAAAAAAACTCGGAGATGAGGTGCTACATGTCGTCACATTCATCCAGTGTTAAGGTAAATAAAATCAAATGCTCTTCTATTTTATTTTTTTAATTTCAAATATTATATATTGATGATAAAGATATATGGTTTATAAGTATCTTAGGTTAGATTTATCTAACTTTCTATAGACTACAATCAAATCAATTGTTGTTTAGTTTATGAAAATGGATTAATCGTGATTCTGATGAGGGTGCATATATAAGCCCTGTTATTAGTTAAGTGATCTCTTTAATAACTAAAGGTTGAGTATTCGAAATCTGATGGGTGTGGGTAAAAGTGTGGGTTTTAACCTTGAGTCCATAATGGGTAGAGATTAGGATTATATATATTATATGGCTAGATCCTCTCTGTAATTAAAAGAATCAGAAACATAACCGACGGCTCCACAACTTGTCCCATTGAGAGTTGTGAACGAGAGTGCGAGATACAGAGGAAGATCCAGTCATTCATCTTTTCGAGATTCTGAATCATGACTTCAACAAGTAAGTATTTCAGAGTTTGATTATATGAATTAGGACTCAATTATTGATAGCTAATATATAATTATGAATTAAGGTTTCTAATTATTTTGATCTAATCTTGAACAATTACAATAATTAATTTTCAGTAATTGCAATAGCTATATAATGTGTAATACGATGATTAATTGAATCCAAATAACACAGATGCAGTACTGACGCTTACACGTGCAATTCTTTTGTTACAAGTGCAATTTATTTTCACTTCTGAGTCTTGTTTATACTCTTGATTCAATAATCATTTGATAAAGTAGAATTTTGAAATCTAATTAATGCAAATTGCTTAAAAAGTACATGGAATCAATTAAGAATTTATTGATTTGGTATGTATTTGATATTATGTCAATTAAGATTTTTATATTTTTATTGATTTTGAAATAATAAACTAACAATCACATGACTTAAAGAGAGCGGTTCTATACCACATATTTTAACATTTTTGAATTGGAGGTAATTGTTTTCTAGTTCTCTAGTATTTGCAAATGAATAATTAATAAATAATTATAAATTGGCCTTTGAATTGGAGAATTAATCAATGATTTCTTTCTTTCAACTTTTAACCGATCATGATTTGTGTCGAGGAAGTTATGATAATTGATTTTGATTTAATTGTATATTTAATCGAATTCAATTTTCGTAATCCTTGTTGTTGTAATTATTGCTTCATGATATTCTTGTTTTACAATGCGTAATGATGTAACATTAACATTATCTATGCTATTTTCGGTTACAAAATTGAATATTGAATTGATATGCTTAATGAATTTAAGGAATTGAATGTTATGTTAGCGAGATTCATTCATATAATAATAATAATAATAATAATAATAATAATAATAATAATAATAATAATAATAATAATAATAATAATAATAATAATAATAATAATAATAATATGTGTTGTGAAAACATTGACTCTGTGTATAAACTAATCTTGAAGTTTATTTAGGATTGACATATTTAAATTACAATAATTTGAATTTTTCGTCTCACTTAGATTCAATTATTTGACCATATTTTTTTATATGCCGTTTATTTCAATTATTATTATTATTATTATTATTATTATTATTATTATTATTATTATTATTATTATTATGCAGTAAAATTATATTGTTTCAACAACTTTTAATTAGTTTGTTTCCTAAAGCAAATTGAAGTTTTGTGATTTTAAATTTACAAGTAAAGAAACTCATTTATGATAGATATCATAAATGTAGGAGTTGTTGTTGTTGCTGCTTACGGGAGATTAGTTAAGCTAGTTATGATATTTTCTTGTGACTATTTATTGTTATTGAGTCAATATTGTTGGTTGGTTAATAAAAGTAAAAATATGGAAATAGTCAAAATATTCATTTTTAGTGAATATTGTATTCCAATGCAATTAACCATAATATATCTAGTATGTAATATGCTATTATTTGTCTTTAATATGTCATTGATTGATTAATGTATTTGTTGCTTTGATCACTTAATAAATATTGAATTTTTACACTATGTAATATGTCAATTAAAATAGAAATTGATTTGATATTATAATATAATGATTTAGCGATACAATATTTTGAGATGCTTGGTAATATTTCTTTTTATTGAAGTTGACATTGTTTTAAGACAAAATTTATTGGGAATGTTATATTGTTTAAGTTCATGACATGCTCATGATTTTTTTGGTAAGAGAAATTTGATTCCTATGCAAGAATTTCTATAAATAGTTGTGTGTGATTACCACCAAAATGAGATCATTCATTTTAATTTATAAAAGTCTCTTTGTAGTTTGAGGAATGATTTTAAGTCATTACTATGATTGTCTTCCCAAAGGTTTACAATTGTATGTAGAGATTGTGGTTGATTAATGATATAATTATTGGATATGCTTGAGTCCAAGAAATTTATTTACCCAAAAGAAATAAATTTCTAAACTCAATGTATGCTCACTGAGTAGCTTATTCTTGAAATTTGTAGATGAAGTTGTTAGAGGTGTTTTGATTTAGAGAATTTATCTACCCAAAGTAGATAGATTTTCGAATCCAATGTATGCTCATTGAGTAACTCATATGAGGTTCTGATCTTAGTTATAACATGAGTTTTGCACATTCCACCCAAAGTGGATTGTGTAATAATGTTGGCCTCTTTGTGATAGCTTATGCTCATTAAAGCTATATCTTGCATTTATTATTTGTTCGTATGCATTCCTATTTTGTCTCAACAGTGACCTTCTCTATGAACAATTGTTCTGCTTCTCTTGAGATCCTGAATGAGTCTAATTTTAAGAAATGGAAGAAAGACTTAGAGTTTTCATTAGAGATTGCTAACCTTTACATGACATTGCGTGAAATCAAACATGTGATTAATGATCAGAGTACACCTGAAGAGAAAGAAAAATTAGCTAAGTGGGAGAGGAGTGACCGACTTAGCTTGTGTGCTACGAAGAGAACAATTTCTGAACATCTGATAAGTGGATTGCCTGAGAAAGATAATGCTAAAGAATATCTTACTGCTATTGGAGAGAGGTTTCAGGTATTTGATAATGCTGAATCTGGATGTCTAATGAAACAACTCACGAACATGAAATATGATAACAATGGGGGTGTCAGGGAGTTCATTCTTAAGATGGTTCATGTTTAAACCAAACTGAAATCCCATGACATTGACCTGAATGAGAATTTTATTGTGTCTCATGCCTTAAACTGCTTACCTGCTGAGTTCACTCAAATCAAAACTGCCTATAATACATCTGGTGATAAGTGGACTATCAATAGCCTCATTACCAAGTCTATAGTTGAAGAAGAGAAACTCAAGAAGGAAAGAAGTGGTATGACCCTCCTAACTTTATATGTTAAACCTCATTCTAGTAAGAACTCTTGGGAAAATAAGAAAAACACTCATAGTGCTTCTCATAGATATCCTGATAGGAAACCTGGTAATGGTCAACTCCATAATATAGGAGGTCCAAAGCCTGTTGCTTTTAAGAAATCCTTTTGGTGCTTTTGGTGTAAGGAAAATGAGGCATAAGAAAACTGATTGTCATGCTTTTAAAACTAGAGAAAATCTTCTTTGTTGTGGCACAAACGTTTAGGACATATCTCTAAAGAAAGAGTTGAAAGGTTAATTAGAGGTGATGTTTTACATTCCTTATATTTCAATGATTTATGGACTTGTGTGGATTGCATTAGAGGAAATTTACTAAGACCAATAAGAAAGGTTCAACTAGAAGTTCAGACCTTTTAGAAATTATTCATATAGACATTAGTGAACCCCTTTCTCCCACTATTTGTGGTAATAAATCTTGTATCCCTTTTATTGATGATTTTTTCTCGGTATGGCTATCTATACTTGATTAAGGAAAAATCAGAAGCACTTGAAAAGTTTAAAATCTTTAAAATTGAAGTTGAAAAGCAACTAGGAAATGTGGTAAAAGTGGTGTGTTTTGACTATGATGGAGAGTATTATGGTAGATATGATTCTAGCACATAATAAATTGGAATTGCATCAGATGGATGTTAAGACTGCTTTTCTAAATGCTGATCTTAATGAGGAGGTGTACATGCAGCAGACTGAGGGTTTTGTGTCATATGGTAATGAGCATTTGGTTTGTAAATTGAGAAAATCTATTTATGATTTGAAACAGACTTCTAGACAATGGTACTTGAAATTTGATGATGTGGTGCCTTCATTGGATTTTAAAGAAAATAAAGTTGATTGGTGCATCTATCTTAAGGTCAGTGGGAGCAAATTCATCTTTCTCGTGCTTGTAAGAAAAATTCAGTCAAGATCAATATCCTAAAAATGAGATCGAGCTGGAAGAGATGAAGGGAAAACCCTTTGGTAGTGCATTGGGAAGCCTGATGTATACTCAAGTATGCACTAGACCTGACATTGCTTTCATAGTTGACGTCTTGGAACGATACTAGTCTAATGATAGGAATGATCATTGGATTGCTGTTAAGAAAGTGATGAGATATTTGCAGAGAACTGAAGAGTATATGCTTGTTTTTAAGAGAGTTGACAACTTGGAAATAGTTGGGTATACTAACTCTGATCTTGCTGGGTGTGTTGATGATAGGAAATCTACATCTGGTTACATTTTTATGTAGGCTATAGGTGCGATATCATGGAAGAGTAAAAAGAAAACTCTTGTCACCTCTTCTACTATGCAGCAAGAGTTTATTGTTTGTTATGCTGCTGGTGCTCATGTTGTTTGGTTAAGAAATTTAGTGACTGGACTTTGTATTGTTGATTCCATTACAAAGCCACTAAAGCTTTATTGTGATAACAATGCAGTTGTGTTCTACTCTAAGAATAATAAAACTTCTAGCGGCTCTAAGTATTTAGAATTTAAGTATTTGATAGTCAGAGACCTTGCAAAGAAAAATGACATTGTTGTGAGTACATTGATATTGATTTCATGCAAGTTGATCCCCTAACTAAGGGACTTAGGTCAATTGTGTTCAAAAACCATGTTGAGAGTATGGGCATTGTGAGTTCTTTTGATGTACTTGGTTAGTAGGAGTTTGTTCTTTATGTCATTTTCTTATCATGATGTATTTTATTTTAGACACTTTAAGTGTTGGATTTTTAAGTACTTTCAACTTTAAGCAATTGATATTACAATGAATATTGTTATTATTATTTATCATTGTTTGTTTATAAGTCAATTTTTAAAATTAGGACTTAGTGTCATTGAGACTAAAATGCCTATGGTCGACACTAATTTGAAGTTTGAAGTATAGTTATAATTTTGAGCTCGGATCTTCGGAACCAATAAAAACAATAGAAATTATGAAATATATCTTGATTATAGTTACCTCATTTCATGTATTTTATCACCTGTGACACTCGTGCTTCAAATTCTTCAACATGTTGCAAATTAATTTTACACTATTTTTAAATACATATTTTCTTAAAACTTATTTAAATCAAGAGTTTATAAGATATGTAATGCAATAAATATTTATGTTTAGTTTTAATTTCTTATATTTTAGCAACAAAAAATCTCATGCGTTTATGAACTATTCAGTAATCATTTCATTTTAAATATCATTTTAAATGTTTATCTTTTTCCTCGTGATTACATATTTTTTAGTTGTAAAATTATTCAATTGTCTTGTCTTTCACTACAAGAAATACTCTGCATTCCTGCGGATTTACCTGCGGGTTTTGATAAAATTTTCGCAGAAAACATGTTACCTGCGATTGTTTCTGCTATTTTCTGTGCCCAGCTAAAACCTTCGTGGGTAATAACTTAGCAGGTAGAGTCGCAGGAAACGGTCGCATGAAACTGTCGCAGGGAACTTTCGCAGGAAACTTTCGCAGGTAAATAGCTAAACGCGCAGATAATACCGCAGGTAGCTGAAGTTTTCGCAGGAAATATCGCAGCAAATTAAAAATCCGCAGATAAATTCCCAGGTATTTTCTCTCTCAGGTTTTTAAATTTTATTATTAATTGTGTTTAATTCTTATTTAAAATTTTATAAATGGTAAAATATCAAATATGAATAAAAATCTAATATGAATAAGTCAAGGCAACACTAATCTCATTCAAAATTTTAAAGCAAACATATAAAGTCAATAACAAGTACTTATAGAATTACATTACTAAAAATGACACAATCAAACTACTAATAATTACTTGTCCAACCAAGTTAATTAGAAAAAACAATCCAGATTTCAAATAAACTAACAAGAATTTCAAATAAACATTTACATCAAAACATGAGTGAGAAAAGAGAGTATCTAAGGATGTAGATTGAATGCACTTCTCATCTAACGGTTCATTACGAAGAACTTTAGGTGCCATCCATTGAGGCTATAAGCAGAAAAAGTCTTTTATTCTCTCTGGCCGATCGGAATTTAATCTGTGAGCAAAATCTTCCACTTCCCTGCATCACAAAATAACATCAAAATAAATTTTGACCATCATCAAGGAAGCACTTAGTGTAACCATCCTCTAAACTTCTCTTTATAATAAAGAAATTTGTTTACCGGAAATGAACTAATGAAAAACAACATACAAGGTAAATAGATAGTTTCATGAATCAAAAAATAGACCCACTTGTCAATTTTTGCCACTTTGGCCCTCTGAATTTCAATGCTCTGAACCCTCTGAATTTGGCCCTGATAACCCAAAGCTCATCCGTAAATAAAGTCAAGCCAAAAGGAACGTAAAGTTAGCCATGTTAAATATATTACATAGAGCAATTCATTTGTAATTAAGTTAAAGAATAGTAAAATACTTATCATATAGAAAATGTTGTTGTGTTCAAGTGAGAAAATGAATGATGGCATTTTTTCAAACATGTTATTTATTTGCCACCAAAGAAAATAAAATAAAATTGTCAGTGGTAGAAACAATATAAAGAAAAGTTACTCAGACTCCTAAAGGTAAGGGGAATATCGAGGTAAAAGTTAGCTTACCGCGAGAAAAAAACTAATGAAGACAGGACCTTGAATAAAAAGTCCCTTCAATGGCGAAAAAGGACTCACACCATGTCTGAATTAATGAAACCAACAAAGATAAAAGGACATTTAGTGAAACAAAAGATCAATGAAGTTTGATTGAATACTTAAACTAAAGGTTTCTTTCCAATTCATATTTCTTATATATTACATAACAAATCTTAAATCAACTATAGCGATCACAGTCTAGCCAAAAGAAATATTAAACTATCTAATTCATTTGATTGTTTACAGAAACACCATTTTCAATTTAATGAAAACAACATAATCAAAATGAGGCAAAAATAGTGGTGACACTGAACAGAGGGGTTGGGTAGCTTAACTAATAACTCGTTTGAGCTTAAGTATTAAAGGGGTTGGAGGACCCGGGTTCAAACCCAGTTAAAGATAAAATACTAACATAAAAACTAATTACTAACAACAATTCGCCGTTTCAAATAAAAGTAGTGACACTGAACACTGAATGTTATGATTTTAAGTTAAGGCCATCACAAGTCACCACAAAGATTACTCCACTGATGCATCGTATCATCAAATGCAGCATTTACACTAAACTTGGAGATCAAACATGACTATTAGCAATTATGCATTGAAGAAACCATGAGATGACAACAATTAAACTAAACTTGAGATCAAACATGACTATTAGCAGTTATGCATTAAAGAAAACATGAAATTACTTACTCTTTAAATAGCTTTTTCATCCGCTTCTGACCTTCGGCAACAGCCTCGGGATCAAATGTCTGAAAAATGGATCCTATTGCGATTAGAGAGAAACCTTCTTTGATATAACAACATATAACATGTGATGTAGGTAAGAAATTTGAAAACTTATCATGTTTATCCAATATGTCAAAGAACCAATTTGTTATAGATTATTTCGTAGAAAAATCACTTATTTAAAATAAAAAATCATTTTCATGGATTCTGCTGAAGTTGTTAGTTTTAGATAAAAGCGAGGAGATAAATAATAAGAGTTTCAAATTATTGATAACAACTGGACAATGAACCGATTCAACAAACTAAACACTAGTTCCTATCCTAATTATAGGGAATAAGGATATATGACTCCTAATTTTCATGGTTAGTGCCGAAGTTGTTAGTTTCAAATAAAAAGGAAGTTGGTGTTTCTGAATTCCCTAATTGGTTATCATGTTTTGATTTTATAGCCGCTTTGTCCAAGAACCTGTTAAAAGGGAAATTCATTTAGATTTTAATAGAGGCATATATTTTATTGTATAAAAATTTGATCTAAGACTCTTCATTTTAACTCCCTTTTACTAGTGAATTATGACCAAGAGAGATGTAGAATGAACATTTGAACCTGAGAATGTCTCTACGAGGTAGAAACTCAATTTCCTCAGCAGCTTCCTTGTCCTGATCAATCCCGAGTAGCAGCTCGGAACGGCCGGCCCCAAAAGTGGGATATCGTATAACGGGATGACCGATATTTGATTATTTTTTTGACAAATTACATATAGAAAAGAGGATAGGTGTTTGCACCGTCCTTGCCCGGCCTGCCATAAATGCTTGTACAAGGAAATTTCCTTGGTGACAAAAACAAAATATACAATGATCCCTAACTATATCTTTTGTTAATCACTTGCATAGAACCCAACATTCTTTTACAAAGATCTTCAAAGTCATTAAGAAATTGAATATAGCCAACTTCAGCAACAAACAAATACTAACAGATTATATCCAACCGTAAAATAAATTAAAAAAATAAGGCATTAGCTTCAGTGTGTGTAACATTGAGATCATTGATAAAATCTCACTGAAATCGGCTAAGATAATTAAATTATCATCATAAGCCAACAAAAAATAATAAAACGATTATAAGAACAAACTAGTAAAAATCAATAAAATTAGAGAAAACTAAAAGCTAATAAAGAATAATAATTAAATGATTTTATTGAAGGTAAACTATGAAGTCAATTTTTGTTTAATAACTTAACATTACATGTTCAAACAAGTGGCAGTAGCGATACCTTTGAAATTTGTCTGCATGCATGAATGAACAATGGTCACTGAAAAGCATGTGATTCATTGATTGAATTCACTGCGAAGCGCGTGATGGAAGCAACTCACATTGGGCTGAATTGAAGTAACTTAGTAACGTCATGGCTTGTTTGGTTTGATATTCAAAGTCTGCCATATGTTCATAAACTTTTACCTAAATACATAAAAAATTAACTTTAGCATGGAAAAATCAAGTTACCGAAACTTTTACCTGAATCCTCTGTGCCATCAGGTTTGTCATTATGCTCTTCATTCGTAACTTCAACAGGTATCCAAAGGCCAATTGCTTCTGCATAGAATAAGTATAAATCAAATATTAAAAATATGCAATAAAATATCTTCTAGTTACACAAAATTACCGTTACATAACACTGCCATCGTTAGAGTCACTAAAAAATGAAAACATTAAATAATATTGTCCTATCACAAATCAGTAACATAACTGAGTCTTTTAGACAGTTGTGAGAAAAAGATCACTCAGTCTATTAGAAATAAATCTAGGGATTCATTGAATATCTGAAATTCTGTTTTACTTTTACATTGATTGAAAGTTGGTTACAAATCAGATAATTCACTTGCTTTTATGGAAGCCGAGTGTTCACCTGCTATTGCAGGTTACCCTATAACTAACTGCCATTTGTCAGTCACATGTACAGCTGTCATAACTAGCTTTCTAAGTTAATTACATTACGCCTAGTAGTAGTGGGAAAGCTACTCTATAGTCTAGTCTCAAATACAGTCCTACACCATACTATATTATGAGAACCGCTAAATTATAATTCTGAATCCATAATTAATGAGAAAACATGAAATGAGTTCAGTTTGAACTCCAGAAATATGTGAGATAGACTCACAGTGGTGGATCAATGGAAGGATGAGAATAGGACGGGAGACAGAGATGATGAATATTATCAGCAGAGGAAGGTGGTGGTGGCCACTTGCAAAACACTTTAACGCTCAACTCAATCTATGATTAAGGCGGGTGAGATTCATAATGAAGTAACTTAGTAACGTCATGGCTTGTTTGGTTTGATATTCAAAGTCATGGCAGCAAATATGAGATACATTTACAACACCCACATATGAACATAGTGCAAACAACTGTTACAAACGAGAAGTAACATTGCCAAGTAAACAGAACTTCTGACTCAGGAGACAAATGAAGTTTTGTTTAAGTTGTGCATTTCATCAAACAGCTAGAAGTCATAAAAAAAACCTGATGCCAAGCAAATCAATAGCTAAGAAATCCAAAAGCAAAAACACTAATACTACGATTTTGGAGAATAAGTGAAAAGTGAAAGCCATAAAGAATTTTAGATTCTATAACAAGCTAAGGAAAATCGATGAAGAAATAGAGAGACAAACCAAATACGATGAGTAATCAGAAGCTACGATTTGTTGAAGAAATTAGGGATACGATGAAGAGAGAAATTACAGAACCTGGAAGCGATTTCAATCGGGAAGTGATTTTGGGCTATGATATGTTGAAGCAATTTCAATCTGAGATACGATTTTGGTATGAAATATAGGTTTCAATAATCTGAGCGTGTAGGAATCAAAATAGCAAAACCAAGTTGTTGTGTGAAAAGACTAACTGAAAAACTATACATAAATTTTTTTTCTAACAATTGATTTTATTGTCCCCATGGTAAATTGTTTTAACTCATGTGAGAGGCGACGTGGGTTCGATACTCACCTCTTATATATTTTTCAAGACTTCTGTGAATCCCTGAACATTGCATGCAAATAAAAATCCCTAGGTTCACACTTGCCCATCTTGGAGCCCTGACATATTTACTTAATTATAGTTTAGTGATATCATAATCAAAGTAATTAACGAGTTGTGAAATGAATATATACTTGTTCTGGCAATCAGCACATTCCCTGTTTTCAGGCAGCTTTAAAAGTCCTTCCAAGATCTATAAGCTGAAGGGATCACCTATAAGTTGTTGACGAACCTGATCCGAGACATAAACTGCTGACCGTGCTCCAAAAAAATTAAGATGTTAAGATGCATATATTCCTCAAAACAAACAAGAATACTCGGTAATTCAACACAGATAGAAAGTCGAGGTACCTTCTTAGCTTGAACCACAACCATGAGACGACCAAGTATCTCTTGATCAGATAGTCGCAAAAATCTCACAATTGCACACCTACTCTGAATCGGCTCAATAATCTTAGACGATGTATTACAAGCAAGCGCAAAATGAGTAGAATTAGAATATATCTCCATTGTCCTTCTTAAAGCTTGTTGTGCTCCAGATGTCATACTGATTCGAGTCCAAAAAAAATGCTGCTACTGCTGCTACTACATCTCTCCAACAACAAACAAAAGCAAAGGAATCAGCAGCTGAACACAGTTGAGCTACCTATACTGTTCAGCAGCAGAACACAACTGAGCTACCTATACTGTTCAGCAGCAGAACACAGCTGAGCTAGCTATACTGTGTTTAGAACTCCAATGTTTTTATTCATTCATTATCCCTATTTTCATTACTTTTTAACTCTACATTAGTATGGAATTATACTGTGTTTGGAATCAGCAGCAGAACACAGCTGAGCTACCTATACTGTTCAGCAGCAGAACACAGCTGAGCTACCTATACTGTGTTTGGAACTCCTATGGAATTATACTTTGCATACATGTCAATCAAAGCATTACATACATACACATTAAACAAGTTTCCACTATTTCTACCTCTAATAATTTGACAATGAACCTGTTTACCTTTTCCTATAAGAGCTTTGCTTGCACAAGCATCTAAAATACTTACAAAAGTTTCTGCACTAGGCATTACCCCTTCTTCAATCATTCCGCGAAAAGCTTCCAAAGCTTCATAACAACGTCCATTTTTTGCAAAACCCGTGATCAACGCAGTCCAAGAAACCGTGTTCTTAATTGGCATTTCATCAAACACCTTATACGCATCGTCTATTATGGATGCTCGAGTGTATGCAACAACCATCGATGTCCAAGACACAACATCTTTCTCAAACATCGAACTAAACAAATGAAACGAAGCATCGGGTTCCCCACATTTCCCATAACCATCAATCAAAGCATTATTGAGAATCACATTGGAGTGAAATCCAAGTATAACTGCCATCCCATGAACCTGTCGCAACCATTTAACATTACCCAAACAAGAATAGCAACCCACTATGCTACCAAGCGTGAACTCATCTAACATGAAACCTCCACAACCCTTTTGCATCACCCTAAAGAGTTTAACCGCTTCTTCGTAAGACCCATGACGTGTTAAACCGGATATAAATGAGTTATAGCTGACGAGGTTTTTCTGCGGCATTTTATCAAACAGTTTATGAGCTTCGTTGAAAACTCCTCTTTTGCAGTAAAGAGAGAGCAGTGTGTTCCACGAACGTGTTGTCTTGTTGGGAAGATCATCAAAGGCTTTGTGGGTACTCTCTAAGCAGCCACATTTGGAATACAAATCGATGAGTCCATTGGCGAGAAAAACGTCAAAGAAAAGGGCGGTTTTGATGAGATGAGAGTGCAAGGCTTTGGCATGCTTCAAGCTTTTCGCCGTAACACAGTTTGAAATAAGAGAGGAAAGGTTCTCAGTCGTGGAGCTTATAATATCGGTGTGGAACATCACCGTGTCAACTCGTTAAGAATATAATTTGTAACATGTTTCATTAGTGGAGCCTAATGTATATTTGAGTTACGTTTAGGACAATCTTCAAATATTATAAAATAAAATCTACTCAAGATGGTTTTTAAAAAATGTCTTAAATAAGAATAATATGTACTAAAATTATTTTAAAGAAAATTAATTTAAAAAATAAATAAAAAATATTTTTTGACAAAATTTAAACAAAAATTATTATTATTCAATAAAGCAAAAATAAAATTGTTGTGAAAATTATTTTAAAATAAGTTTTTTTTTATATTATATATATATATATATATATATATATATATATATATATATATATATATATATATATATATATATATATATATATATATATATATATATATATATATATCAGTAGAGCCTTTCTACTGAGTCATTTGGGTAATGATGTTGGTGATTAAAACTCTTGTTATTTCTATTGATTTTTTCTACTGATTTTCTTGAGAGGTGATGAAGTGAAGGAGTTTTTCAATTTTTTGAAAAGAAAGGGATGAAGAAAACGATTTCAGAGAATTTTGTGTTTGAGAGGAAAGGGATTTCAGAGGAATGATGATGAAATTGAGGATCATTTTTATTTAACTTTTTGATTTTTATTTAATATATACGCACTAATAAATAAATAAATATAATAAGTAAAAAATAAAAGAATATGTAAATAAATAAATAATTGAATAGCTAACCAGCATCCTTCAATAATGATATTATAATTTAATAAATAAATAAATAAATAAATAAATAAATAAATAAGTCATTAGTGTCGGTCTAAGCCGATACTAAAAATAAAATAAATTGAGTACCAAACTAAAAAATTAAGAGGGCAAATAAATAAATAAAATTATTTTATTAATTAATAATTAGCTCTGATCTAAGCTAACACTAAAATTAAAGTAAAAAATAAAATAAATCACTAAATTAGTAATTGAGTAAATAAATAAGTAGCGTCGACTACATCGTGTCTACATAATTAATTAAATAAACAAATAATATAAAAATAAGTATCCTTGGCTAGGCCATGGCTAATTAATCAATAAAATTAATATAAAAATGATCCTTGGCTAGGCCATGAAGAAAAAAACGACTTTTAGCATGGATGTAGCGTGGGCCTAGTCGCCGCTATTTAAACTAGTTAATGTTTGTGTCGGTGGCTGACGCTAAATTTGAACAGATAAAATTCAATTTTTTAATTTTATTTAATAATAGTAAAAATATAATTAAGTAAATAAACTTATCTTTTTACAATTATATCATAAATTTATATTTATGATTTTTCTAATTTTTATAACAATAAAAATTATTAAATAAATAAACTTATATTTTACAATTATATCATAAATTTATATTTTTTATTTTTCTAATTTTTACAACAATAAAAAGTATTAAATAAATAAATTTTCTTTAAAAAATAACTAAAAAAATTCAATACACATTATAAAACTTTTTCTAAAAAAATTAAGATTTAATATAAAATTAAAAAATGTCTCAACAACATAGTCTCAACAACATTATAAAACTTTGTATTGATCATTTTTTTAAAAGTGTAAGAAATTTCCGTCATACAAAATATTTTTATAAAGATAAATTAAACCCAAAATAAAATTCTATTATGGTATTGGGGACTATTGAATTACATGCCATCAGGTTTTTATTAGTACGTAGGTCATGCTGTTGATGCCATATCTTAGGTGTGATGGATATAAGTCTCACATTATATAAGATATGTGTCATGACAAAAAAAAAATACCCGAGCGCGTAAACGTTCGATCGATAATAAAGTCTTTAGAAAAGTTTATTTTTAAAGGGAAAACGTCAATAAAATTTTTAAAAAGATATATAGTCATCGCAATTAAATTTAAGTTCATAAGTCGTTATGTGTAGGAATAATATTAACATCTGGCTGCATCTTGTTCTAAAACAATAGAAATCTCAAGTAGCAATATATATTTTTTTCCAAATATCAATCAAAACAGATTAAACATTTCAACAGCTCTTTTTAGATTTCAACCAAAGCAAGCATAGATCCAACATTTCAACAACAACACTTTTTAGATTTCAACCAATATAGCACAGATCCAATATTTCCACAACAAACAACCGTAAGATAAAAAAACACAGAGGAGAAGAATATACATTTGGAGACTTGTTACACAAGGTTAGTCAACCATGTGAAAAGTTAAAGTATCATCCATGATCTCAAAGACAAGGGAATACACTGGAGACACTCCTTCTAAAATTTAGCAAGGCCAGGCAAATGGAGTGATGAAAGATATCTCAGAAAACTTGAAAAAAAGTCGACCCAGCAATGTATCCATTGAACAATCTAGCGGAAATTTAAAAATTTGTTGAATTTTGTAAAAATATGTTAGAGGAGTTTAGTGTTAAGAGTCTTATATCAGACAATATATGGATGTATTTTGGAAACTACAAATTCGAGATGCTAACTTGTTACTTTGTATTCTCTTTTTGGATTATAAATGAAAAGTCTTTTGCTTTTTGTATCAATCTTGATTTTACTCTTTTGACAGTCCCATATTTTTTAGATGCTTATATTTATGATTTTAAAATGAAAATAATAATAAAAATTAATGAAGAAAAGAAAAGAAGCTCCTTTTTTTTTAATATTTTTTTTTATTTTTAAATTTTACAAAATAAAATATTTTTAAATTTTGTGATTAAAATCAAATTAAGAAACAAATATTTTTCAGAATACAAAAAAATATAATTTTGTTTTAAGTTTTAAATGTTTAACTCTTGTAAATTTTTTACACAAATCCCAAATTTTTAATTCACTCTGACTAAGTCGTCTCAAACATAATTCAAAGAAGATTCTATTTCCAAGATCTTGAAAGGGAAATAGATCAAAGATTCAGAAATATGTAAAAATAACCTTCATAGTTTTCTTATAATTAAAAATAGGGAATTCCCTCATACATTTAGAAAGCTTTAAACATCTTTTTTAGTCTTTTTGAAGAAGTTTTATTTGATTTTTAATGACTTTTGTTGTAAGACCTTTGTTATATTTAGTTTAATATGCTTGGAATCTTAAACTGGAAATTCTAATACTCATGTTATGACAACAAAATTTTAACCAGTGAAAACAAACTTAATCTGCAATAACAAATATTTAATCACTTGATATGTGTTAAAGATTGTACTTAAATAATTTTATTATATTTACAGAGGAGAGGAAGGGTCTGTGAAAAGAGATCTTAAACTAAGTGTGGTAACATTAGGCGAGCGCCCAAAGTATGGTTGGTCGCCCAAAGTGTCTTAAGGCCATCCAATTGGAATATCTAACTCATTTTAGAATCTTTGACTTGTTCCAGTCACTATAAAAAATGTTGATTTTGCCCAGTGATTTAGTGACATGATAAACACGTGAGAAAAAAAATACGTTGTCAAATGAATCTCACGTTACTAACATATTTAATTAATAAATTATGTAAACTTAAAATTTGCAACAAAATATTTGAATTTTAAAAGAGAGGAAAGTTTAAATTTTTCAAAAATTAAGTTGTGACGTGTCAAATACATGAGAACTAAAAATTCAAAAAAGTCTTTTTATTTGCCACGTGGGGAGCATGTCACAAACTACCCACATGTGATTCACGTCGCAAGTTTGTAATTAGTAAAGGTACTCAACTTTTACTTTTACTTTTCAGACACATTGATGATGAAATTGAATGTAATTAAAATTTATTTTTTATCGTTGCTTTGCCATCTAGTAATGCAACGTTTAAATATATATTGCTGAGAAAGTTCCGACGTGTGGTTCACGTGGCAACTTTCCCAAGTTAAAATCACACGTTCCAATGTGTCCACCACGTCGCAAGTCTGGTTAAATATGCAAAGCCCATAACGTGACAATTTTCTTCACGCATCTCATTTCTTCTTATTTTCCTTCTGTCTTTACTTTCTTCCTTCTTCCCCTTCTGCGTCCATTACTCCTCCATTTTTGAACGAAAGTTTCACAAAAAATTTAAGGTGAATGATATGTATGTTGTTTTTGTGGCTGTTTAACCTATGTTTTTCTTATTATTAATTATTGATTTTTTTCAGATCTAAGATTAAAAAGTTCCATTGAACCTTTGGGAGTTAGCTCTATTTAGGTATTTATGCATTTAAATTTGTTTATTTTTCAGATTTATAGTGATATATGAAATGTTATTTAGGTTATTGATTATAAAATTTTAGATTTGTTGTTGTTAGATGTAAGTATATATGTATTGTGTTGTTGTTGTTGAAAGCTAAAATTAAAAATATTTTGTAATATAATGTATATTTTTAGAATATATATATATTTTGAATTAAAAACATAATATATATATATATATATATATATATATATATATATATATATATATATATATATATATATATATATATATATTAGAAAAATATGTATTTTTAAAAACAAAATATAATTAAATTTTTATATGTATTTCTAGAAACAAAATATATATTTTTAGAATTAAAAACATAATATATATTAAAAACATATATAATAGAATATATATTAGAAACAAAATATGTAATGTATTTTTAATTTTTAAAGAAAAAGTAGAATTTTTAAAAATATTTTTAGTAAACAACATTGTAAATAGAAAAAATTAAAATATATTTTTTTAAAAACATAATGAATATGTATTATATTTAAAATGTGTTATTTTTAAATGTATTATTTTGAAAATGTATTTTTATTAAAAAATAATGAATATGTATTATATATATTTTAAATGTGTTATTTTTAGTAAACCAATTATATATATTATAGAATATTATATTATTGAATACTTATTATATTTTAGTAAACATAATATATATTATTTTAGAAAAAACAGATTTGTAAAAATAATGAATATATATTATATTTTAAATGTGTTATTTTTAATAAAAAAAGTTTTATATATATATATATATATATATATATATATATATATATATATATATATATATATATATATATATATATATATATATATATATATATATATATATATATATATATATATATATATATATATATATATATATATATATATATATATATATATATATATATATATATATATATATATATATATATATATTATTTTAGAATATTATATTTTGAGAATACGTAATATATTTTAGTAAATATGATTTATATTTTTTTAATGTATATTATTTTAATTAAAAACTATTTTAATTTTTTAAATTTTATAGTTAATATTTAATATTTATAGTTAATATTTAATATTTATTTTAATTTTATAGTTGTTTTCAGTTAATATTTTTTTTTTATTATTAAATTTTACAGTGAAGTGCAACCCATGTCACTAATATAAAACATATTTTCATTTGTGGCATGCAAACCACGTCACTAATTAGTGACGTGTGAATTTCATGGGAAAATATTTAATTGGTGTCAGGCATAACGTGTAGAGACATATTAGGAAATGTGGTTTCCCACGTGAAAACCAAGTTACAACTTAGTGACGTGTTTTTCACGTGAGAATTTTTTCTATTATTTTTGTTATTTGCGACGTGAGTCTCATGTCACAACTTAGTGACGTGTTTTTCACGTGGGAAAATGTTCCCACCATTACTTTTCCAACGTGTTTTACCCACATCGCAAATGTTGCTTAGTGAATTGTTTTTTGGATTAATGACGTAAAAATCATTTGAGAAAATACAATGTTTCTTGTAGTGAGTTATCGCATGTGGACTATGAGGTTTCTAAAAAAATATCAGTCAAAGAAAAATCATAATTTCATGGAGAATGAGTTTCCCATTACCCCATGTTTCTACTTATGAGATTCAGGGTTTCTAGCTCTGACATGTCTTCTATAAATTCCTCAATTCCCAAATTGGAAAAACTAACGTAAGTTTAAGCGAGAAAACACATGGTCTATTAAAATCAACATGTGAGTAGATTCTCCTTCTTTCTCACAATTACAATTTTAATAAGTATCATTGGCACCTACTATAAGTTCAAATAAAACTGACATAGACCTTAAGTTCAATCAACTAACTTCAATGGCAAAGATGATGCTATGGAGGATTTTGAGGAACATATCACCATTTACAATTGATAACTCATTTCCAATGGTGAATGTTTCTTCCTTCATTGACTTCTCCAAAACCAAAAATTTATTGACAACTCTTGAACATGTCTTAAACCTGTGTGTTAGAAGTTGATGTCGTGATCATTACATCTCTTTTGGTCTCCTCGGTTCACAAACTTTTCTATGTGAATTCAAATGCTTGGCGAAAAACTTATGTGACTCTTTCTTACTTTTTGTTGATTATGCGGTTTTGTAAGATTATTTTGTAAATTATAAAAAAAATATTTTGCAGGAAAAACTATCATACGAGATGAAGAAAAATATTAAACTTAAAGTTAAATACAAGAAAAAATTAATAAATGAGATAAACTTTAAAAAGGAAGAAATAGTGAAAAAAATTAAATTTAAGGTGCTAATTTTTTTTTTTAATTGTATCTCTCTTAGGAATCAAGTGGGCAAGTGAAGAAGTTTGAAAAAAATAAAATGTTAAAATGTTCTCTTTCTATTGAGCATGCAAATAAGTCTGAAAATGTAATGAAAAGGACAAAAATTACTAGGAAAAACATTGGATTCACTTTTTACAAGGGTGAAAAAATAGAAGTTAGAAGTTATTAAAAAGGCTACGAAGGTTCTTGGTTTATTGCCATAGTTGTCGATAATTTGAAGAATGGAAATTATATAATTTTTTGCGGTAGTGTATAGCTTATTTTTTAAATATTATGCAAGTGTAGAGAAACATTCTTAAATATGATAAAGAGACCGAATTTTATTTACAATGGGTTAAAGTCGAAGTTCTCATATAATTTTTAATTATTTTAATAAAAATATTAATTTTATGAAACTGTTTTCTTATGTATCTGATTAAAAAAAAATTATTTGTAAAATAGTTTTTTAACTATATCGAACATTGATCCTCTTGCTATAGTGTTCTTTTGGAATGAAAAAAAAAATTATTTTCTGTAAAGAAACAAAAGTTGAGAGATTTTCTCTTTCATTTTTGAGTTTGTTGTTTTATTTTGTGTGGTGAGAGTAAAGATTGAGATGAAGAGGAAAGCAACTTGGTGTTGCTTTAGTTATGTCATGTGTTTTGATTTTGCGTTTTTTTTCTTCTTTCTGTTTACACTTATTTTATGTCATGTGTTTGGTTTTTTTTTTTTCCTTTTTAAAAGAATTTTAATACTGAAAGTGGAAATGCTGTGAACTTCCTTTTTGTTTTATTTTAATTGATTTTTTTAGAAGATGATAAACAGTGTATAAAGTTAGAAAACGTTTCTATGGAATTTTGAAATGAGTTTTCTATTTGCATTTTGTATTAATTGTTGCTTTTACACATTTTTTTTTATTTTCTATTTTGTTACTTATTTTTGTTTATAAAAAGATTGGAAGGTAATTAACTTGGTTGATTATTGGGCTTAGTTTTGATCTTTGATTTAAGCCCATTTACTCTTTTGTATTTACACCCTAAAGTGAAGTTTATTTATTTTTTACTATTATGGTTATGATAATTTTTTTAATTTCGATTACGAGGATGTAATAATTTTGCAATATTGTTGTGATAATATTATATGCATGTAATGTTGTAGTATTTCTTTTTTCTTTCTGTTACCTTCTTGCAATTTTGGAGTTTAAAATGCAATTTAACTTTCAAAAATTGTATGGATGCATAAACTGTGGATCGACTTTTTATATAGTGATTCTTACATGAATTCATTTTAGACTAGTTTGACATAACATTAAATTCAGTTTGCTTTCGATTGCCGTTGATTTTTGGTCCCGTAGCTTACTCTTGGGCCTTCTTACAATGAGATCTTTTTATTTACATGTTTGATGGGCTTACTTTTAATCGCTTTATTATATCCCCATTAGAAAAAATGTACCCTCATTCACATTATGTGTAATAATTTTATCGCTTTATTTTTTATTGTTTTGTTGTTTTGTTAGTTTTTAACACAAGACTAAAATCAACTCTTTTCAAAAAGAACAAAAACAAAAGTTCGATCCAACGTTGAGCAATTTTCTCAAACATTTCACATTCAAATCATCTTCTAACTCTCATACCAACCATTTCACAAAAGTTAAATCATTTCTTGATCCAACGTCAAGCTTTTTTTCTAAATGAAAATCAAAACACTTAATTCTTACTAAACACTTTTCAATGAGGATGGAAAAGGAACAGGGTGGATACCACGAGCTCTAGAGTCTAGGATTTGAGATGGAGATCTCGCCCATCTAAGCTCTAACCATCTATCAAAACTTTCAATGCGACTTTGTCGTGGCGGGAAAAATTTGAGATTTACCTATTGATTAACTTCACTAGAAAATCAAGAGTCTCCACCTAACTTCATTTTTTCCAAAGGGAAGGGGGAAAAGGTCCAGCAAAACCCACCAAAGAGTAAAACAAAAGAGAGAATCTGGATATGGAGGTTAGTTATACAAGGGGAATATATTAGCACTCCTCAAATCTATGGTACTCCGTAGGAACCACTTGCAAATCCGTGTTTATAAAAAAAATTGGGTTGTTTGTTGATTGATTTTGATTTGAAAAGATATTTTTTCATATTCGAGTTGGAAACTCAACTTCCTAGTCGGTCAATAACAATATATGTGTTAATGCAAGCTAGAGAGATGTCATGTAGGTTATTCTCCTAAAGCAGACCACACAAAAAGAAAAAAAAGGTGGTTTCGTCTTAATCAAGAACTTAAAAAAGTTTCATTATGTTAAAGATTGTCATTAACCAAAAGAAAAAAATAGAAGGTAGATGAAGAACAGGCAACAAGAAAACCAAAACAACAATTTAAACCAAATTAACCAAGATACAAGTCAACAACAGTCAACAACAGTCAACAAAGGTCAAACAAAAACAAAATGCAATTAAATGAAATAATATGTATCAAAATGATTTTTAAAATGAATTAAAAAAGAAATAAACATGAAAATACAAAAGACGCATCAAACAAGATCATAAATGATCAAGAAAAATGTAGAAAGTCAAAAGCAACTCAAGGATCATATACAGAAATTTTGAGAATTTTAAAATGCATAAAAATATTTTTAAACTATTTAAAACATATGCAAGAACAAGAAAATCATGAAAAATAATAAATGACAAAATAAAATTGCACAAAAATGCTCAAAAAATAAGAAATATTTTTATGAAATTATGAAAAATAATTGGAGTGAAAAATGTTAATGTAGCTATTTTTTATGAAAATTTTGAAGTTTAATGCAATTTTAAAATAAAATAAGAAAATAATAAAAATAGAAAAAACAAGACGCATTGGATCAAGCCTCATTAATTGACGTGGCAGATCCAACGCACCTGAATTGAGGGAACAAAATGGAACACACACAAGGAAAAACATCATATTACATTTAAATCCAACCAATGAAAACATTTCAAATCTCCAACGCGGCGCCATGCAGGTCATTTTCTCAACCTCTCCGGTCATCTTTTTTGGTGAGGTCTCACCGGAGCTCTAGCAAACAGTTACTTCAGGTCATGAGACCTATGCCATTCTGACCGTCTCATCAAGGCGAACTCAACTTCATCCTCCATTTTAATTTATTAAAAATGAGTGAGGAGAATTTTGGAGGAATGCATAAATGAACATAAACACTCAAACGAAAATTAAATGAGCAAATCAAGCAATCAATATCAGATAAGTTAGGGGATATGATCAGCAAGCCATGGTCTACATTATGGTAACTTGTTTGAAGTGAATTGAAGCTTCTAACTACCTTGTTGAGATGGTGGCTGAAGGTTGAAGAAGCTTGATATGGTCAGAGCACTCCAGAAGGTCTGGGAGCTTGAGATTTGATGCAAAAGCTTCAGAGAGGGCCAATGAAGGTTTTAGAACTAAGAAATTGAGTAGAGAATCGCTAGAATTCAAAATCTGATAGTGAAAATTTTGGGGGAAATTTAAAGTTCAAGCAGGGGTTTAATGGCTCTCGAAAGCTTGGGAATGAAGGTAGAATGAACCTATATTTATAGCTGAAGATGATAGAATGACGAGAGGGATGAATTGAGTGGAAATTAAGTGTAATCGTGTGCACCCTCATCATGCCAAAAGTGTGAATTGAATCCACTCAAAACTCAGCCAAAACTTGCGTTTCAAATGCTAAACAATTTTTGGACACTTGCTAAACTTGATTAGGCATGAAATTGGACTTTAATTTGGCCTATAATTGAAATTAGAATGAATCAAAAATCTGATCATGGAGATTTTTTCAGTTTCAAGGTACCATGTTTGCATCAATGGGGCATCCTACTCAAGACGTTTTTTGCTACCATTCTTCTTGCAATGCGTAGTCCTCGTGGCCTAGTTTACAATGTGCAAAGAAAGTATTCATTTGGAAATTTGAGGATAAAGTTATGATGTATTGAAGTTGGCATGAAAAACTGGTCATCATACTTAGAAAAATTCTTAGTCTTTGAGGCAGAAAATGACCTATAATGTTTCAACAAATTCTGAGGTCTTTCAAGCATAATTTGATCTTGATCATTGAAGAAAACTTATAGAGGGCCTTGGAAAGGATATTGTGAAAAAAGAATCAACCTCAAAGAATAAAAATTGAATAAGTTGTGATCCTTGAAAGTTGAGAAAAAGTCACTTGAAAATAGGTCAAATTTCACTAAGTCCACGAATGACCTATAATGTCTTCAAACTTTTGATGGTCCTCCAAGCATAATTAGCACTTTTCATGTAAAGAGAAGTTGTGGAGGATGTTGAGAAGAGTCATATGCAAAAAAAAGAGCATTAAAAATATTGAGAATTTAAGGAGTTGAAACCCTTGGAACATTGACTTGAAAATGTTGACTTTTTGGTCAAACCTTCTTAAATTGACTTGTACACTTGAGATTCTCTTGCAATCCAAGGAACATGAATGATCATATAAAACCCAAAATAATATTTCCTTTATTTAAATTTACCAAGGATTGAGATAACTTGTTGAGGACGACACGAAAATAAACACATGAACCTTTGACTTCCTTGGAAAACAAGCTCAACATCATTGAGGTATTCTTGCTCAAAATGATATATGATGATGCTTGAGAACATTGACCTTGACACTAGAAGCCATATTTTGAGAAATAAGTCCTTGAGATTCAATGGATTTTCACACTTTGAAATGATGGATCAAATCCCTAGTTGAGGAATCAAGCACGGTACTTTTGATGAAATTCTCTACCTTGCGCAAAGCTTAAATAAACAAGACATATTATTGCATTTGGGTTAGTGGTTATTTAAACAATAAGCATATAATCATAAAGATAAAATACACACAAAAGGGTGCTTGGTGATATTAAAAACAAAACCCCCAAAGGATGAAAGGGAGAGAACCAAATGTGATCTTGTTTGTGTGAAGATGTAAATGATGAGTTAGATCTTAGGGTTAAAAATTAGGGTATGACAGGTTGCAGAAACAGATGACCCATATTCTCTTCCTCTAGAGCATTGTCCGTCAGTAGAGCTTTTCTATTTTTCCTCTAGTGACATATGAGATTTTCTCTATGAAAAAAATTGGCTGGACATAGGGATATTGCAAGTTTGGTGCATGTAAGTATATATTTGAACATGCATGTCATTATTTATAGTACATTATCATTTTTGTATTTCCTTACTTATTTTTTGAGTTTTGTTTAATCAATTAGTTAAATTTATCGTGTATATATATAGAGTTAAATAAATCGAATATTTATGACATCTTGGATCCATATAGTATTCAATGGACAAATAATAAGCTAAGGAGATTGTGTCCTACATTTCAGAAAAGTTAAGTCAAGGGGGAAAAGAATGTTACTTAGCACCATTTCTCAATTCGTAAGTAATTTTAAAATTGTGGTTTATCTTTTATAGTTAGTTTTGTTTTAGAAAATACTAATTATATATATATATATATATATATATATATATATATATATATATATATATATATATATATATATATATATATATATATATATATATATATATATATATATATATATATATATATATATATATATATATATATATATATATATATATATATATATATATATATATATATATATATATATATATATATATATATATATATATATATATATATATATATATATATATATATATATATATATATATATATATATATATATATATATATATATATATATATATATATATATATATATATATATATATATATATATATATATATATATATATATATATATATATGCTCATGTTTATTCAGTGATCATTGGTAATTGATCATCATATCACTAAGGACGAATACGATAATGACATTGTGTTCCTTACATAAATCACTCGCCTGGCGAGTCCTTCGCTGCTCCACTCGCTCCAGTGAGTTTTGGTCTTTTTTATTCTGTCCAAGTCTGGGAGTGTTCACTGGTAGCTCGCTATGTGCTCGCCTAGCGAACACTTCGCTACCTCACTCGCCAGTGATTCGCCTAGCGAACGCTTCGCTACTCAAACCCTCAATTATCCAAAAATATCAAAAAGTTATGAAATCACCCGAATTCAATCAAACAAGTTTCAATAGTCTCGGCCTAACATTCCTCGACTAAACTACGCAATTTATTTTGAATTCTAACCGTGAAAACATCGGTTTCTATCGATTTTACCAATTCGACCTAAAATGGAAATATGTGGAAAAAACCCAAAACAATCCAAACAAACACATACATAATGATATACATTGATGAGATAATAAGATTTCACACCCTTATCCGATTAAATCGATTCCTAGAAGTTGTTTTGAAGATTTCCAAGCTTTTTCCTCTTTTTCTTCTCTTTTCTCTTATTCCTCTTTCTTTCTCTCCTTTTTCTTCTTTCTTTCTCTTTTCTCTCCTCTTTCTCTCTTATATCTTTCTATTCTAATTCTTTTTCTCACAAAATATCTAATAATTCATTTTCTCACACAAAATTTCTAACTTAACATTAATTAAGAAATATCTAAAATACCCTCCAACCTAATTTCCCCGAAAACTCTCAAAAATGATAAAATAACACAATATGCAAACATAACATATTAACACACCAATTCCACAAAATAAAATAATAATCACCCAAATAAAACAAAAGACTCAACAAAAATGGGAAATCAGAATCGGCGCATTACATTATTGGGCAAATTTTCCTTTGGTTAATCGATTAACCAATTGCTAGTGCAAAATGGTTAATCGGTTAACCACCCACAAATTTCAAAAATAGCACCATTTTGAGGGAAACTTGCACATTTTCCCGTTTTCACCCGTTCTGAGCCCTGTTAAGCCTCTGAAACTTGCTCTTTGACATTATAATTATGAAAATGCATGAGATATCCTGTGACCTGTCTCATGTGCTGAAAATAACCTGCTAAATAAAAATAAAATCGGTCACTCAATTGCTGGACAACATAAATGCCAAAGCTTCTGGCACTCATTGTTTAAACTCTTGCAACGAAAAGGAACCCTAAGCCATGAAAAACTTGATCCCATGTCTCGATAACCAATGCCATGATATGCAAAAATGAAAAAATGTAGAGAAACATAAGCCAGTAGGTCAAGAAACGAGGAGGCAAATTTTGGGGTGCTACACCATGTAGTAAGGAAATTGTGACATGGTGGAAATGAAGAAAATTTAAAGGAGTATAAAAGAAGGTTGAAGTTTTATCAAAAGAAAATGTAAATGTGGTACATTGAAAAATGAAAAAGTGTCATACCCCAAATTTATCCTACTCTTACATCCTCTTATATCAAGCATCGGTGTTGCTTCATCCAAACTTTGGTCACAATCCTTTAGGATTTAGGTTATAAAAGTTGCGCGTGAACTCATAACCCCATTAAAAGGTGTGTTTCAAATATGACTCAAGGGTTTGTAAGAAAAAAGTTAAATCTTATTTAGCTTTGTTTCTAAGCTTCAAAGGATCATTTATCTTTAAGGTATGTTTGTTTTGTTCCGCATTCACCATGTTGGTTAGATTAGTGAGCAATTTGTCCAAGGAGTTCGTGGAAACCTTATCTCGGGAACAAGGGATACTTTCAAGGCGTGATAAATTTGTTTCAAAACATGTGTAAATAAAAAGATGGTGTCACACTTGAATCATGCTACAAAATACAAGACTTTTTCCACGTAAGTCATTTTCTTCAAAGGGATGCTACGTGAGAATATAATTTGGATTATTACTTTAAGCACTTTGCAATTGTGAGTATTATTTTAAATTCACAAGTGGTATTAATTTGAGAAATTCAAAATTCTTATCCATGAGGAGCCAAAGCAAATTCTACTTATGACAAAATTAACAAAGGATCTCCATGAATTAAGGAAATGCACTAATAGTTCATTAATGGTTCATGATTAAGGAAAAGCTTTAAAATGCAAAGGGCCTACAAGGGCAAAGTTACAATTGACGATGAGGAGGTTTTAAAGTAACAACAGAAGGGGTGGTATTGTATTCAAAGTATGAGTCATCACAAAAAAAAAGGCTCATTACAAAGTGTTGACTTTTTAAGTCCTCATTATACAAATGCACCGTTTCAGGCACTTTATATCATGACCCTCCAGTTGTCCCTGCTCTGAGATGAAACAACGAAGTTTTGAATTAACTTCCATCTTCACATTAGAATACATGATGTTGCTGCTTCACTCCATGAAAGAGGTCGCATGTTCTTCTATCCACTTTGTTCTTCAAGGTTGAGGTTCCTTAAACAAGGTGAAAATCACAAAGATCAAATCAGTGGATCAAGCATAATAAATCATAATGGAAAATAATTGATCGTGTTAGCTCAGTTCTTGTCGCAAAAGAATAGAGTTTAGAAGATATGGTGGAAAGTGTTTAGAGAAATGAAGAGTCTATCGCATGAGAAAGAATAATAAAGCTTCTTAATGGTTCGTCTGGTGTTGTACTGTTTGTTACAATCATGGCAATATGTAATATTGTCATACCTACATGAAGCAAAACCGGAGATATCTTGTATAAAGCAGAATCTCGAGATGAAGATATTCTTGTTCAAGCTGCGGCTCAGCTGCATATGATTTTCTTCAATAAAAGCGGAAACGTTCTTGAAATATGGAAACAAGGTGCATATCCTCGAACACAGTTCAGACAGCAGGAGCTAGTTGCATCGAGTCTAACATTCCGTTGGGATGGATAATCTTTATGCCAGCTTCGCGGTTACACAGGCCACGGCTGCACCAAGTTATCATGACAGTGGGCGTTAGAAAGAGAGTTCTGCACAACACAAAAAGCAACAGGAGTTATACAATCTTTGGTTTGTTTACATTAAACTATAAGCCACACTAGTAAAGGATGTGCAGCTGAACACCTGAGCCTAAATTTATAAGCATCCCGGATTTACTCACTAAACCACTTTGATGTCTGCATAAGAATGACGCTTTGTCTGCTCCAAGTATGATTTCAATTGCTTCCGTTGAGTTTCTCCGGCGTGTCCCTTCCTGCAATATGAGGTTGTACCTGAAAGCCATACAAGAACTAAACAGAACCAAGTCCACCAAGTCCACAAAAGAATGTTTGCTAATACAGAACTATGGAACAGTGATAATAAAGAGTCCTTAAGAAGAGGAAAATAAAGAACAACACAATACCGCGTCGTCATCCTCTCCCTCTGTCGCTATAAGGTTCTTCCAAATGGTGGACTCCTACGCGCTCGGATGGATCATATGCTCCATTATCACCATCGTCGCATTCTACGGTTTTGTTTTCAAACCGAGGCTATATCTCAGAGCACTAGCGAGAATATTATAGCTGCAATTGGAGAGTGCAAATCTTTTAATCCCGACGGAGATGTTGATATCATCATTGTAGGAGCCGGTGCTGCTAGCTCAGCTTTAGCTTACACTTTCGGCAAGAATGGTAGCCTCCCTTCCCAATGCAAGGTTGGAGTAAGAAACAGTCATTTCCCTGCTCGAAGAGTAAGATACGATTAGATATGTGTAATATAAAACAAAGGATGCTCAAGATTTATCAGCATATGCACCTCTTACCTTTGTTTGTGATGGCTGTTTCTCAAATTTGCACCGCACTCTTTGTAATCCTAAACACAGAACCTGCTACTCTATCCACCAAACTTGTACATGTTTAGACTAAAAATCCTAGTTGTGCAAAGTTAGGACTCCAAAAGTCATCACGCCCGCCAAGTCCCTGCACCACCCAGTCTTGGAAATGCAAGGCACTTCGTGTGTTCAAGACAATCCTCAACTTTTGTATATTTTTACATTTTCATCATCGCCTACATGATGAAATGAAACAGGTCAAATGTGCAAACTCATGTATTCAAGGTTAATTCACAGGAAACTTAGGTGAAGCAATGAGAGGTTGTTTATACCTTATACACAGTTCATTGATGAGGTTATTATTATTGAAGCACAAGTCAACGATGGTGTGGTTGCGTCTGAAGATCGGTTTAAGGCAGGTTTACCTTACCCTCATCAATGGGTGTCAATCTCTCAAATGTCTTCCAAACTTCAAAGTCTTGTCTTCGAGCCAAGTTTGTAGAATACACATGAAAATAGATGAAAGGATTTTATTAGTGTGAGCAAGATAGAAGCGGTACAAAGAATTAGCATACCAAAAAGCAAGGTGATGAGACTCAGAGGGACAATACTTCTCAGTTTCGAATTTCTTACAGCAACTTTCCACGATTTTTTCCAATATTGATTTGTTCAGCTTCAATACCCTGCAAGGGACCAACGACCATGAAACAAAAGTGAAAATTCCACATCACCACAGTAAAAATTCCAAGAATTCATGGTGAAAAAACAGGGTAAAATTGAAAATCTGGGTAAAAAGAGATATTCCCAGAAATGGCTAACAAACAAGAAACCATAAGAAAGGAGCTTGAAATCATGCTGTTTTCACCCAGAAATTTACACGGTTTGAAAAAAAAGAAAAAAAACCTAACCGTAAGTTCACACGTATCAGACTCTCTATATAAGCACACTGTTCATTCGAAAAGGGAAGGAGAAAGAAAAACCCTAAAATTTTCGGCGCCGATAATCATAAAGAAAAGCTCTTACCGAAGGCGGAGGCTGCTGAGGAGAGACGAAAAGCTTGCTGCGAGCTCGTTTCAACGGAAGAAACCCCACCGGAATCATCAACCAGGTACAAATTTTACCGCCTCGTTTGTAGCTTCATTGAATCCTCTGAGTTTTTCTTGCGTTTTTTTTATGTTATTCTTCATTTGTGTAATAGGTTTAGGTTTAGATTTATTGTTCAGGGTTGGATTTATGTATTAGGGTTAGAGATTTGGGGTCGGAATCCGCGATCTTGTATGAGAAAAATCGTTGTGAAAGGGAGTAGAAGAGGAAAGTAGTCTGAGATTATTTCGAGAGGAATGAGGGGGATTAAGGTTTGATTAGGTTTGAGAGAGACAGAGAGAGAAGAAATTGAAGGTTTGAGTTAATGAATGGTTGAGGAGACGGTAGTCTGGGGAGTTCAAAAGGGGGGATTTCATTTCCGATGATGTTGCAGTCCCCCAAGCGTCCTGTAATTAATTCGTGGCAGGTGTTATTTTCCCAAGTTTTTTTGACCGTTGGGAGTTTCTAAGTGTGGTCCGCATGAATCCTGTGTGTCGCTTGCGCGAAAATAAGGTGCCGGCATGACAGAAGAGTCGCCACCTTTCGTTATTTATCCCTCAGAGCGGGAAAGGAAACGATCGGAAAAACCTGACGAAAAAGGGTAAGACAAGGTCATCGCAACCATTGTCTGGGTTCGGGAGTCGGTTACGCAAGGGGAAGGTATTAGCACCCCTCACGTCCGTCGTACTCGACGGGATCCTCCCTTGTTTGTTTACTTGGACGGGTTAGTTATAATCTATCTACCTATCAAGGCTGGCTGAAAAAGAAAAGAAAAATGACTCGGCAAAGCGTCGCGCTTTATGCCTACGTATTCCCGTCTGGAACGAGAAATCAGAGTCAACGTAGTTCGGCTAACTACGGGTTATGGGGGAAAGGTTGCTCGCTAGGACGTCGCGTCCTATGCCTACGTACTTTCATCTGGTATGAAAGATCAGAGCAAACGTAGTTCGGGAAACTACGGGTTATCTCCTAAAAGAAGTGTTTTTTATTGTGTTTGCGATTTCAACCGCACTAGAGGCTATGACCTGAGAGTGAATGCGTCGCATGTCACCCAAAGGGTACCATACTAAACATCCAGACTGTGGAAAAGAAACTCTCCCACAATCCTTTCTCAGATAGCTTAAGGCTCGTAACGTACGAAAGAAATCATTCATGATTACTGTATCTTAAACTGCTTTGAGATGAGAAGAGAACAGGCCCAACTAGGAGGGAGACTATCAAGTCCTACTGTTATCATGCCATGGATTCATCCTATGGTTGAGGTTTGAACAGGGAACTCCTAGATGTTGTCATGCATAGGTTTCAACCTAAAAGTCTATCATCATATCCTCATCAGAGGAAATGAGAGTCCTAAGGGATCATGTCAATGATACACCAAAACAGACAAAAGCATCAGCTTTAACAGTAAAATGCATGCAATGCAAGTGAGGGAGGAAATGTGTGTGGGGCTTCAGCCTCCACAAGCTCGTCTCAACCTCAAGCCAGTCTTGAAATAACAGTAATCATACTGAAATAAACAACATGCTATAAAGCCAACAGTAAACTGTAATCATACAGACAAAAGAAATGAAATGCTATCAAACAAAATAAACACATGGGCAAGGGAGCTGGGCTCTACCGAATACCCGCAAGCAAAGCCAAGCAATAACAATACAATCAGATGCACTCATGCTCTTAGACTGAGCTTATTCTAAATGGGCTTAGTCTAATGCAACAGACAAATCAGACAAAACACACAATACATCAAAGAACACAGAAGAAAGCCTCAGCTCCTCCAGCAGCAACCCAGTCTTCAGACTTCAGAGATCACTTGCTTTCCAGGTATCAACCCTACAACATGAGTATCAACTCATCTTCTCCCTTGAGCTTCAGCTCCTTTGACCAGCTCCACCTTCAGGCTTTACTATCTCCAGGGATCTTCAGGCATCAGCTTGATCTTCACAAAGTCTTCAGACTTCAATAATCTCCAAGGAATCATCCTCTTCAAGGCCTCAGCTTCTATCTTCAATGGCTCCAATACTCCAGCAAACAAGATTCAGTCAACAAGATGAGTGGGGGATGTTACAGTGCTCACTGACTTCCAAAGGATGCCATTGAGGACTTAACATCAAAGGAAAGGCTCTCTCAAAGTTCTACCTTATAGGGCAAGGTCACTAATCCCTCCAAAGGAGAGAGGTGGATACCCTTAAGGGACTTTATGTCATAGAGAAGAAAGGAGGTGAACAAAGCACTCCTTGGTTATTGAACAAAGTATTCTATCTAGGGCTCTGCCTATGCACCTATCAACCTATAAACAAAACAAACAAAAGCTATGCTAAACTCCTCTGCAAGGTCTTCAAAGCTTCCATGATGATCCACAAGGTCTTCAACTCAATCTTCAAAGCTCACACACTCAACAAAGAAGGAAAGAAAACACAACAATACAACTTATGCCTTTAAGCAACACACATACTATCCATACATTCAAAAATCAATGAAAAATACTAAAATACCATACAAATTCCTAATATAAATTCTAGGGGATCCTATTTAACTACCCTTAAGTCCCATATATTCCCCATAGGCTAACTTGTCCTAAAAACCCCAAAAATAAAATGTTGAAGTCTACCTACACAACCTAAAACCCTAATTAGAGCACCTAAATGTCTAACAATCAAAGTACATCAAATTTTAATCTAACAATCAAGAGATAAATCCTACATGAAACTAGGGTTCAATATCTAATTACACAAAAAAGAATGAGTTAAAAAACCTAAGGGAAGGTCCTAAAACAATTCTTGCAAGATAAGGTATCAACTAAAAGAAAGAAAATACACTATTTAAAAGAAAATATCACTAAAAATTCTACATTAAAAATAAAATCCTATTTTTATTTTTATATTTTTCTACACAAAATTATCTAAACATAGAAAGAAGAATGAGTAAAAAATCATTATTTATCAATTACTTATGAATTTTTAAAGGTGGCAAAAATATTAAAAGAATTAAAAAGAATTCAAAATAATATAAAAGGGAGGGGGGTGGAAATAGTAGGTCAGACCAGTTCACTTTATTTGGGCCAAATGAAAGGGGGGTGCGGATATGAAAGAGGCCAAAGCCCAGACGCGTTGTTAAATGAAACGACTGCGTTTCTCATTCAAATTTTCCCTCCGTTTTCTGGGCGAATGAGGGTCGTGCGATGAAGTCTTCAGTCAACGTATACCAGCCTGATCCAACGGCATCCACGCGTCTTCAACCTTAAGACTAAAAACTAGGGTTTCGAACCTCCATGGAAGCCATGCATGCGTATACTTCAAGCTTTCTGTTCTCTCTCCACAAGCCATCATTCAACGCGATGTAAACACCAAAATTATTCAGAATTCCTCCCTCTACAAGACTGTAGCCATAGTATGCTTTGAAACTCACTGTAACTCCCAATCCGATCGTGACAGGTTCTTGGTTCACTTGAAATGCACTGCAATTCATCATCATAATTCTTGCTCCAACCTATACTAATCTAACCTACACATTATGGTGATCATTCTAAACCACAAAGCTAAGTTCCTCATGCACTAACCTATGAGTTTCAGGTCCAACCAGTTTTAACACCCTGCTATGAATCATCACCAATTGGCACGAAACTAACCAGAAATGCTCCTCTATCATTCTACATCATGTCTAAACTAACAACCTAATGTAAAACTACCTAAATCAAGCTAAAGAAAGTAAATTGCACCTGAAGCAAAATCTTGGAGATGATGATGAAGCTCGTGGATCTAATGCTTTGGATGCTTGGATCTTGATCTACTATTGCTATACTCACTTCTGTTTGCAAAACCTTGATGAATCTTGCCTTGAATCTTGAGATCCACTTGAAGTTGCAACTTGTGTCTTGATGAAGGAAGTGCACGAAACTGAACCAATTGCAATCCAAACTTGGCTGAATTCTACTCCATGATAATGATTGAATATGGTGAAATCAATATTGATGATGATTGATGAAGGTTTTGTGAAATTGGGATCAAAATGCAATGAGAGAGAATGAGAGAATTTGGGAAGTGCTTGCCAAAAAATGAGAATCCAACCCTTGCTCAATGTTCATTTCATGATTATATAGCACTCAATGGAAGTTTCCAGCACCATCTTGCACTTTCCCTTGCATTCCAAGCTTGATCCAATTTGTTATGTTTCTTTAATCATAAGTAACCTTAAGTAACTTTTATTTTTTCCACTAAACTCAAAAATGTGCTTGAACCATTGTCTTTAAAATGGTTTTTCCAATCAAAATGATATATTGGATGACCCCATTTGGATTCCTAGATCTTCCAAACCAATTTCCAATTCCAACTTTTTAAACTTATATGCCATTTTTAGTTCATTTTTGACCAATCATGCAAATCCATGCTATGAGCTTTTCCAACAATTCATGACCTTATTTCTAGACTTAAAATCACATTTTGAACAACTTTCATGTTTTGAGTTTTTCCATTTGAAGCTTGGAAGTAGGAGTTTTAGGCATTGGCTAAAATGACCTATAACTGACAAATGACCAAAATACCCCTGTCTTGTTCAAACCATAAGTTGAGTTCCACAAATCCTATCAAGGAATTCTACCACTCAAATTAAAGCTAAGAAGATGCCCTCCAACATTCATGTTGACCAAGAAACCATAGGAATCATCCTACTAGGGCAAAAGTTGTCTGCAAGTTGGGTGACTTTCAAGGACCCAGATTCACACACCTCAGCTGACCTGTAATTTGTCAAAACCATAACTTGAGCTCTGTAACTCCTATCAAGGACTTCCACCACTCAAATTAAAGCTAAGAACAAGCTCTACAACATTCATGTTGTGGGGAAGATTAGATATCAATCACATCTTGAGCTAAAACTGCCTGGAAGATAGGGATCAAATTAGGGTTTTTTCATTGACAATCCTTGGAAACCCTGACTTGAAACTTCTCAAACTCCTCAAACATGATGAGTTGGTCTAGGAATAATCTTTATAACATCTTTATGCATCATTCCATGATCTCATAGCCCTTGGATTAGGTCTCAACCTTCTCCAAATCTTCAGTGATCCTAGGGTTGACCCATTCAAAACCCTAATTCTACCAATCATGGTTGAATCTTCTGAATTCTTGCCTAATGACCTCTCTGGGCTTCATGATGGCTATCAAGACATCTCATAGGCTTTCTCAAAACATCAAGTTCATTCTCAAAGTCTCAGAATCATCTGAGGGGTACCCACAACTCTCAAGCTATGAAGCACACAACCCTGGTTTCAATCCACTTCCTCTGAGGATCTCTTGAACTTTCTGATGAAGGTATCAACTCTCAAACACTAGATGGATAAATAATTGTTGGTCAAATTTTGGGGTGCAACAGCTGCCCCTATTCAAACGGCTTGAACCTGACTGGGTGAGAAGCGAACGACTCTCAACCAATCAAGGTGCGAGACGATTGAATACCGGTAAACCCGAAAATTTGCCAACTGCACGAGCACACGGTACTCTGAGGGGAACAAATCTTCGAATATTGCAATGCTAGCTGCACGGCCGCTAGCTGGAGAGATACTGATCTGACATCGCCGCCAGTTATCCACATCAACTTCTTCTGACATTGCCTTCAGACAACCGCAACATCCAACATCGCCGCTGGAAGACTAAATCACCTGACATCGCCGTCGAGAACAACCGTAACTCGGGGAAATAAGCGTCCAACATCGCCGCCGGAGACCTAAACCTGAATCACCAAATTACCCAACATCGCCGCTGGAGAAAATACAATAATGAACAAAATACCCCGCATCGCCGCTGGAGAAAATACATCTCTGAACAAAGTACCCCGCATCGCCGCTGGAGAAAATACATCTCTGAACAAAGTACCCCGCATCGCTGCTGGAGAAAATAAAGGATCTGCATCACCTAACATCGCCGTCAGAAGACTGGATCACCTTGACATGCCCAACATCGCCGTCGGAAACAAACATCCTCTTGGAGACACTCGACATCGCCGTCGCACAAACATCATCTCTACTGGGGATTTAAAGAGTCTGACCTCGCCGCCAAACGTTCAACCTCGCCGTCGAACACACACATTCAACCTCGCTGCCGGACAAATGATGATCTAACCTCGCCGTCAAATCCAAACGTTCAACCTCGCCGTCGAACAAACATCCAACCTCGCCGTCGGACCAAATATAATCTGAACGAATCTAACCTGGGGTTCACAAAAGGTACACTTGAAACTACTCCGCTGGGAATGAGAGACTTAACCGAGCACACTCTGATTTGGGGTTCACCCTCAGAGCCATAACGAACATCGGAATACTGCTGCACACTGCCCGCCGTAGAACTTCAACATTAAAGATATATGAAACCCTGGCCCCTGGCCACTCCAGATCCGCTGGAGAACCTTCAAGTATTTCTGAAGATAGATGAAACCCTGCCCGTCGGCTATTCCAGCTTCAACTAGAAAGAACATCCTTGGCCTTCAAGGATGTAAACTTTGCCCGTCGGCAACTCTGCAGGAGGCACCTTCGACTTCAGTCTAAAGCAATGGTCCTTGACCTTCAAGGATACATGGATATGCCTTCAGGCAACTCCGCCTCTGCTATAGAGCATCCGAGACTTCAGTCAGGGATATACTTCGGCCTTCAGTCCGAAAAATGAATCCTAGGTCATTCATGACCTTGGGGATAACCTTGCCCTCAGGCACCTTCGCTTCAGCTTAGGAAAATTGTGACTTCAGTCAGAGAAATGGTATCCTGAGCCATTCATGACTCTACGGGGATTCAAACACTTTGCCTTCAGGTAAAACTCCGCTTCAGCTGGAGAAACATCTTCGACTTCAGTCAGAAGAAACACTATTCACTAGATCGCGATCAATCATCACCTCAGGGCAACTGACTTGGTCTTCAGACCAACACGGATCATCTTGGTATATCTACAAACTTTGGAACCTTGTCTTCAGCCACACGTTGATTCATCAACAAGGACATCTGAGCTCACAGGAACCTTCTGATATCGCCCTCAGGCGTTTTACGAAATCAATCTTCAGATTAGACATCACTGTTGGAGCAGACATATCACGCTGCTAAGGACTTCAAGAATCATCTTGAACAAACAAACTCCGTCGGGCGCCTTCAAGAATCATCCTGAACTGCTAACCATTCTGGAGACTTTTATTCTGCTGGGTATTCCAGGAATCTTCCTGGGCAACTCTTGCTGGGGACGCTACTGATGAGCTCAAGAATCATCATAAATAAGCAACTCGGGAACCTGCGCTGAGGTCTTAAGAATCATCTTAAGCACACGGCCCTGCTGAGGAATTCAAGAATCGTCTTGAACTGAAGACTTTGCTGGGGATCTCAAAAATCATCTTGAGCGAGCGACTGTGGGGATTACACCGGGGTCTTGGGAATCATCTCAAGAAAGCGACCTTGTTGGAGAGAATATCAGGAATCGTCCTGAGCAACTGGTCTCTTGGTGGAACGCCTGTAAAACAAGAATGATAATAACCTAGATCATGCTTATGATGCGTATGCTTCTGCGCCATGCCCCACACGGTGGGAATGATATGCGTTTATGCTAAATGTTGTGCAATCATGCACAATGCTATGCAATCATGCACAATGCTATGCGTTCCCGTCAGCAAAATAAATGCCGAGGGGAAATTCTTTTGTCAAGGAGATAAGAACTACTCAGGTAGAGGAATCATCCTGCTGAGGAGAACGCGGACACGCCAATATCAATCGGACTCTGTCTGGGGAATTGATCTTCCGTTGACTGCTGCAGGGAAAACAACTTCAGTTGATCTGCTGCAGGGGGACGAAGCTCTACGAGAACTTGGACCTGCTGATATCCATCGCGAGAATGAACTGCGCGGCCGTCTAGGTTACTCCTCTGGGGATAACCACTCTATGGGGAAACAACTTCAGCTGCTCCACACTCCGCTGGGGAAAGACCAATCATGATCTGATCAACCTTCAAGGACTCGGCCCTCCTGGACATCTGCAAACTCGGCTGAGGAAGGAGAAGTCATTCTGCTTCGCCAAAGGGAGTACGACTCTGGGAGATACAGCATCAGTTGTTCAACATCTGCTAGGGAAAATCCACTCATGGTCCCAACTGCTTCCAAGGATTCTGCTTTTCTGCGGACTCAGCCGGGGAGAGAAACCATTCTACTTCACGGGAGAGTACGACTCTGGTGCGGAATTTCAATTTCGTCGGGGAAGAAAGAATCATCTGCCTTCGGGGGAGAGTACAACTCTGCAGGGGAATACAGCATCAGCTGTTCCAACACTCTACTGGGGAAGAGGGAATCACCCAACTTCAGGGGAGAGCATAACTCTGGTGGGGAATTTCAATTCCGCTGGAGACTTCAGTCTGGCACCATCAGTCACTGCATCTTTCGGCATACGACCATCTTCCTACAAGACCTGCACTTGTGACCCGGTGCCGGGGGAACACCTGCTGCGGCGACTTTACTGGGGAAAACACGAGCTTCGGCACCCGAACATTTCTATGAAATCTACACTTGTGACCCGGTGCTGGGGAAGACATCATTCTTCGGTGCTTGGCTCAGCTGATGAGGTGACGTTCCTTCAGGATGCGTCTGCCTGGGGAAAAGAATCATCTCTGCCTGGGTAAGACATATCAATGCTCGCCGTCTGCATTCAGATTCCGCGGAGGAGAGACTACTGAACTCTGCTGGAGAAGGAGGGCTCGCCCTGCTTCGGGGATGCGCACGACACATCTTCTGGAAGGTGCTATACTTGCAACAACATAAACAAGCAGACAAGATACCCTCCTCAAAGGGGCCTATCCAGGTTATTATCTCGTGACAATATTCAGTTAATTAATTGTTTCAACAATCAATGGGCCTAGGCCCGTAAGTTTATGTATGCGCATTTTATCAAAAAAACATCGGCGTTTTCATTCGCAAACAAAACAGATAAATGCTAAACAGACAAGTAGAATTGCTGAATAATGTGCATTTATTGATGGTGACCCCTGAATGGGCAAAAATGTTTTACAACAGAGGCAAACTCCTGGAATGAGGAAGCCGCACAAAAAAGAAAACATAAATATACATCTGTATATACAAATGTTGGCAACGAGGCGTAGACGAACACCATGAGTTGATCCCTCTAAGACCCACTCGACTTTGACACTTCTCCGACGCTTCAGCTTTGGAAGAGATTGATTCAGATAAACGGCCCTCAGGTCTTCCGAACCACTAAACAATGAAAGTCCACACGCGGAACGCAGTCATTTGCTTATTCAAATCCCTAACTTTTGCGTGAACCGCCCTTTCGAGTTTTCAGTTCACCGGGATACCCTTTTTTGCCGAAGCCACCCAGTGTAGGTTTTCGACTTCGCGGGTGTACATTTTTCAATATATCCCTAATTTTTGCCCGAACCTTTTATTCTGTTTTTGGTTCGCCGGGATGCCCCTTTTTTGCCTGGACTCTTTCTTTTTTGTCCAGCGGGTCTCTTTCAAGCAAAGTATTTTTTAACTGCGTCCGTGTTCACCGGGGATGCAAAATCTTCACCATCCATCGTGGATAACAACAAAGCTCCTCCCGAGAAGACCTTGCTGACGACATACGGCCCTTCGTAATTCGGAGTCCACTTGCCCCGGTGATCGGAGTGTGGCGGAAGAATCTTCTTCAGGACGAGATCACCCGTCTGAAAGCTTCTAGGACGCACCTTCTTATCATAAGCTTTCTTCATTCGGCTTTGGTACAGGCGATCAAATGCAATCGATGCTAACCTCTTCTCATCCATCAGGCTGAGCTGGTTCAAGCGATTCGTAATCCATTCTGCCTCATCGAGTTTTACATCAACCAAAACTCGCAAAGAGGGAATCTCCACTTCTAACGGTAGGACAACTTCCATACCGTACACCAAGGAGAAAGGAGTTGCCCCGGTCGACGTACGCACCGTCGTTCGATAACCGTGCAAGGCAAACGGCAGCATCTCGTGCCAATCTTTATACGTCACAACCATCTTCTGAACAATCTTCTTGATGTTCTTGTTGGCCGCTTCAACAGCGCCATTCATCTTCGGCCGGTAAGGAGATGAGTTGTGGTGTTCAATCTTGAAGCTCTGGCACAGCTCCTTCATCATCTTGTTATTCAAATTCGAACCATTGTCGGTGATGATCCACTCGGGAATTCCATAGCGACAGATGATGTCCCTCTTTATGAATTTAGCTACCACCTGCTTGGTCACGTTAGCGTACGAGGCTGCCTCCACCCATTTGGTGAAGTAGTCGATAGCTACCAGAATGAAACGATGACCATTGGACGCAGTGGGCTCGATCCTGCCTATCATGTCGATGCCCCACATGGAGAACGGCCAAGGGGAGGACATGACATTCAATGGGCACGGCGGCACATGGACTTTATCAGCATAAATCTGGCATTTGTGGCATTTCTTCGCGAATCTGAAGCAATCCGACTCCATAGTCAGCCAGTAATATCCTGCTCTCAGGATCTTTCTCGTCATGGCATGCCTGCCGGCGTGCGTACCAAATGTGCCCTCATGGACTTCCTCCATGAGCATACTTGCTTCTTTCTCATCTACACATCTGAGTAGCACGAGATCATGGTTTCTCTTATACAGCACTCCATCAGGATTGAGATAAAAGTTTCCAGATAGCCTCCTTAGAGTCTTCTTATCCTGGGTTGACGCACCCGCCGGATACTCCTTGGTCATAAGGAAGGTCTGAATGTCATGGAACCATGGCTTGCCGTCATTGGCATCCTCGATTGCAAACACAAATGCCGGTCTATCAAGACGCGAAAGCACAATTCTTGGAGCCTCATTCCAATAATTGACTTTATACATTGAAGCCAACGTGGCTAAAGCATCAGCCATCTGATTTTCAGCCCTGGGTACATGATGAAGTTCCACTCGATCGAAGAACGGAAGCAGCCTCCTGGCATAATTCATGTACGGCACTAAATTCGCTTGACGAGTTTCCCACTCCCCTTTAATCTGATTGATTACAAGCGCTGAGTCACCATATATGTCTAGATTCTTGATTCTCAAATCGATTGCCTCTTCTAGACCCATAATACATGCTTCATACTCGGCTTCATTGTTGGTAACTGGAAACGTCAGTCTCGCAGTAAACGGGATGTGGGATCCGTGAGGAGTAGTGATGATAGCTCCGATGCCACTTCCATAGGAATTAACCGCTCCGTCGAATATCAACTTCCACTGAGACTTCCTATCTGGCCCCTCATCGGGCAATGGCTCATCGCAATCCTTTGCTTTGAGAAACATGATGTCCTCGTCAGGGAACTCGAACTTCATCGGCTGGTAGTCTTCGATTGGCTGTTCGGCAAGGTAATCAGACAATACGCTTCCCTTAATGGCTTTCTGAGAGACGTACTGAATATCATATTCTGTTAACACCATCTGCCATCTGGAAATCCTGCCCGAAAGAGCCTGCTTCTCGAAGACGTACTTGATCGGATCCATCTTCGAAATCAGCATAGTGGTGTGGTTGAGCATATACTGTCGTAGACGTTTGGCAGCCCAAGCTAATGCACAACACGTCTTTTCCAGCATCGAGTATCGAGATTCACACTCAGTGAACTTTTTACTCAAATAATAAATGGCATGCTCCTTTCTCCCCGTCTCGTCGTGCTGACCGAGAACACACCCCATACTATTCTCCAGAACCGTCAGGTACATGATCAATGGTCGTCCAGCCACTGGGGGTATCAAGATTGGAGGTTCTTGAAGATACTGCTTTATTTTATCGAATGCCTTCTGGCAATCCTCATTCCAAGTAATTGCCTGATTTTTCTTTAACAGTTTGAACATCGGTTCACAAGTGGCCGTGAGCTGAGAGATAAACCTTGCAATGTAGTTTATTCGGCCCAGGAAACCACGAACTTCTTTCTCTGTTTTCGGCGCTGGCATTTCTTGAATAGCTTTTATTTTCGCAGGATCAACTTCAATACCTCGTTCACTAACGATAAACCCCAATAACTTTCCGGACCGCACTCCAAAAGTGCATTTGTTAGGATTCAGCCTCAGCCTGAACTTCCTAAGCCTTTCAAACAGCTTCAACAAATTGACCAGATGCTCTTCCTCCGTTTGGGACTTTGCAATCATGTCATCAACATAGACCTCGATCTCATGATGAATCATATCATGAAACAAAGTTACCATTGCTCGCTGGTAAGTGGCCCCTGCGTTCTTCAGACCGAAGGGCATTACCTTATAGCAAAATGTTCCCCAGGGGGTGATAAACGTCGTTTTCTCCATGTCCTCCGGTGCCATCTTAATCTGATTGTAACCGGAGAAGCCATCCATGAACGAAAACACGGAAAACTGGGATGTATTGTCGACCAACACATTGATATGAGGCAACGGGAAATCATCCTTAGGGCTCGCCCTGTTCAAATCCCGATAATCGACGCACATGCGTACCTTACCGTCTTTCTTCGGTACAGGCACAATGTTGGCGACCCACGGAGGGTAAGTGGTAACGGCTAGAAATCCTGCGTCCAACTGCTTCTGGACCTCTTCTTTGATTTTTACAGCCATGTCTGGTCTCATCCTCCTGAGCTTCTGCTTGACTGGAGGGCAATCTTCCCGCAACGGCAAGCGATGAACCACGATATCAGTGTCAAGTCCGGGCATATCCTCATATGACCAAGCAAAGACGTCACTATACTCTCGAAGCATCTCAACCAGTCTATGCTTGACATCGTTCTGCAGCGCAGCCCCTACTCTGACATTCCTGACGAGCTCCTCAGAACCCAGATTTATAATCTCAATATCCTCCTCATGAGGCAGAATAACCTTCTCCTCTTGTCTCAACAAGCGGGCCAATTCTTCCGGAAGGTCTTCGTCTTCATCAATCTCATCCTCGGCTTGATAGATCGGGCAATCAAAGTCGTAGTGAGCCGTAGAGGGTCCAGAGTCGATGTCATCTGTTACGTGGATCCTGCAATAACAAGGGTTAAGTTTAAAGCAGGAATATGCAGGTTAGCATGAACCTCGTTGCCATTTTGCTGTTTTTTCGAAATAAACGTAAAAATAGGAATAACAGGGAACACAATATTTGATTACGAAGAAAACGCCTTTTATTTATTAACAAAATGCATACACATAATCCAACAAGGCCCTGACGATAAAACCACTATGCCCCGGGCAGGACATAGGGTTGTACAAAGATTGTAAAAAGCAAATCATTACTCTTCACTTGTCAGCTTGATAATCTCCTTGATGGTCCAATTGTGGAGGCGCTCGCCTGGCTTGCTCGGTTGAATCCAGGCGTCAAGATCGCAATCACTATCTCCGCTGTCCTCGGACGCAGCGTTGATGCTCTCGAAAATTACTCCCCCCTTGGTGAATAAGATCGGCCCTTTCCCACGAGACGAGATGCCAGAAGAAGATGAAGCTTCAGCTCCAGGGGAATACCCCAATCCAAACCTATCCTGCTTGATTGGTATATCCAAGACATGCCCCCAGCCTGGGGTGGAACCGGCTTTGACAACGGCCCGAGCTTCCTTAAACGAGGAGAGGTTCAACTCTTGCTTCTCTGCGACGACAGGAGCCACCTCCTTCACCCTGACGGTTTCAAATGCCTGGCAAAGAGTCTCATGGATCTCACCATCCATTTCAACGTATTTAAAGGACGACAGGTGGCTTACCATGATGTCCTCCTCTCCACAGACTGTCACTATGCTGCCCCCAACAGCATATTTAAGCTTCTGATGCAGCGTGGACGTCACGGCACCGGCAGAATGGATCCATGGCCGACCTAAGAGGCAACTATAGGCAGGCATGATATCCATGATATAGAAAACCGCATTGAACGTCTCTGGACCAACTTGAATTGGCAGAGTCAATTCTCCGAAGACGTGGCGCTTGGTCCCATCAAAGGCTTTCACGACCAGATCACTGGGCGTGCACAGCAATCCACGGGTATCCAACTTCATCAGTGCCTTTTTCGGAAGCACGTTAAGCGAGGAACCCGTATCCACTAGGACATGTGACATAATCGTGCCTCTGCACTCTATTGAGACGTGCAAGGCGCTGTTGTGATCTCTTCCCTTAGGAGTCAGCTCCAGATCTGTAAATCCCAGCCCATTACCAGCATTGACATGGGCTACTACTTCCTCGAGTTGATTTACTGATATCTCCTGCGGCACGTATGCAGCATTCAATACCTTCAATAATGCATTGCGGTGCGCCTCAGAGCACAGCAACAAGTTAAGAATCGAGATCTTCGACGGAGTTTGATGAAGATGATCTACAATTTTGTAGTCACTCTTCTTGATTAGTCGCATGAACTCTTCAGCATCTTTAACCAGCAAGTCCTTCTCTGCCCCTGCAGGGACCTCTTCAACAGCTTTACCTTTACCCTTATCCACAGCGTCAGCCCGAACCACTTTCTCTGCTGCAGCCTCCGCCGGCGCAAATACTCTACCGCTCCTAGTGATACCACTGACTTCAGTAAGATTCTGCATAGTTGACCCGAACGGCTCAAGCTCTATCTTCTGACCATTACAATAAACTTCGGCGCCATAATGCCAAGGAACGGCATTGGTACTCTCGAATGGGATTGGTCCGGCCCTGGTGATGGTAATAGTAGGCGGACGAGGCGCAGAAATAGTAATAGGGTGACGAGGAATAGTGATGGTAGCAACTTCATCTGCCTGCTTCAGCACGACTTCCCCTGATGTACTCTCAACGCTCCGGTTGAATTGCAAAATACCCTCGGACATCAGACTCTGGATACCTTCGATCAGCTGCTCACACCCGTCAGGAAGTGTAGCACAAGCCATACATAATTCTCCGCATCCAGGAAAGAAGCCCTTCTTTAGCAACTTAGCCTTGACAAAACTCAACGGCGTCTTCAAAACTTTGACATCAGTCAGCAAGTCCGCACTCTCCTCGGTGATAACAGCATTCACTCCGCCCCCCTTATGATGAGGCATCGGGTTTTTGGTGACGTTGGGCACGTTGTCAGAAAAGTTGATAACCTTGGCGTCCACCAAGTCCTGGACTTTGTGCTTAAAAGCTTTACAATTCTCAATCGTATGGCCAGGTGCCCCAGTATGGAATTCACAAGTAGCACTGGCATCATACCCCGGTGGTGGTGCCCCTGTTAAGGGAGCCAACGTCCTCTTTTGAACTAATTGGAGCTGGAGCAACGTTTGCAAAAGCTGGGCATATGACATAGGTGGAGTATCAAAATGACGGCTTGCCAGGGGAGCCCGATTCTGATATCTTTTGTACCCCTGATTATTCTGCTGCTGAGGTTGCTGCTGCTGCGGCTGCGGTGGAGCAGCTGGAATGTTTATGCTAGCAATCTGAGGCTGAGGGCCCTTGCCCTTTCTCCTAGCATTAGTGACAGCACCGGCATCTCCCTCTCGACGCTTGCCAGTATAGGGTTTCTTGCTACCTCCTCCAGCTGAGGATGATTCGCCCTGAATTTTTCCGATCTTTATACCGTTCTCAACATGCTCGCCCAAAGTGATAAGAGCCGAGAATGTTCCAGACATGCCACTGACCAGCTTTTCATAATAGATTCCAGGAAGGGTAGCCACGAACATTTGCACCAACTCACGCTCAACCATCGGCGATTGAACCCGAGCAGCCAATTCACGCCACCGCTGGGCGTACTCTTTGAAGCTTTCATTGTTCCGCTGTGAGAGGTTCTGAAGCTGAACTCGGTTGGGAGCCAAGTCGCTATTATATTGATAGTGGAGGACAAATGCTTCTGCAAGATCTTTCCAGGTGCGCACAGTAGCGGGCTCCAAACCCATATACCATTCGAGTGATGGACCAGAAAGACTATCCTGAAAGAAGTGCATCAGCAACTTCTCATTGTCAGAATAGGCGGACATCTTTCTATAATAAGATCGGAGGTGGACCCGGGGGCAAGTAGTACCCTTATACTTCTCGAAGGTAGGCACCTTGAACTTGTGAGGTACTTTAAAGTCAGCAATCAACCCTAGGTTGGACATGTCAACGCCCAATGTGTTCTGATTTTCTATGCTTCTCATCTTGTCTTCCAGCGCCTTGAACCTGAGTCGAGCTTCAGCATTCAACTCTGTCTCTACACCCCTCTGAGAGAATATATCATCCTGATGGTCCTCCAGCCACGGTTGAGGCACCACCAGATTTCCTGCACCAGCATTGCCGTTGACCGGCCCTATGTTAACATTGGCTCCCAAACTACCATTTACGGCGCCAGCCGCGTTGAGTCCGAGATTAGTCATCAGATTGCCGTTAGCACTGCCGTTGCCCCCGGCGGCGGGAACAACGTTCTGTGGAGTATCCCCTGGAGGAGGAGTAGGCACAGCCCCTCCATGAAGTATGCCATTACTGTCGACCCTGGAGATCAAAGGTTGAACCAGAGTACGAAGCTGGTCTTGACCATTCGCGACCACCTGCATCAGCTCCATAAAACGATCCATCCGCTCACGGAGTTCTTGAACATCTGACTGCACCTGGTCCATGATTCTTGTCTGATTAGCGCGAGTTGAGTAGCGGTGGATGAGTCTTTGATCAATCCTGGAGATCGAAAGCAGCTCGGAACCTGAAAAACCTGAAGCAAAAAAGGTTAGGAAAAGCAATAAGATATACACCATGCAAATATGCTTCATGCAGATGCATGCGTGTGTCTGTGTGCGTGGGAGATTTTCCCCCGATCCTAGTGTTGCACCCTAAAATTTGCCCAACCTTATTCCTTGGTTTATGTTTCATTATCATTAGCATTTGCATATAGAGTCATGTACATAGACTAACCATTTGCATAGCATAAGCATAGCAAGTCATTCAACAGGGGACCAATCATTATTTTCATCTCTAGAGGCCTAGCAAGAGGTTATTATCCCAATTCAATCTCATTCAAGTCATCAGGAAAGAATTTGAAAGCAAGGAGTTCAGCAGATCAAGCCTTGAGTCCATCTCCTAGCTGAGGGTGTCTGAGGATCAACAAGGGAATCATGAGTTGTGAATTGAGAGCATGGAGAGCATCTAGACCTTATGAGAGACTTACAAAGTCATTTGGAGAAGAAAGCAAGTCATTGATATGAGCACAAGAGCTATAGTTGAAGACAGTCAACTAGGGTTTCATCTGGGTCAACCCTAGGTCAACCCTAGGTCAATTGACTGACTTAAAAGAGCATTCAAGGCTATTGGAGAGATGTGGGGATCAACATTGGACATATAAAGAAGGATATGGAGATATGACAAGGAGAATTCAAGAGAAATCAAGGAGAAGAGGAGTTACTAAATTAGGGTTTCTCTGTAAAATCCCCTAGTTTAGGTCAAATTTCCAAGCAAGATAAGTCAAAATGCTAGCTTCAAATGGCTCCTTGGCCAACATGAAACTTGTAGAGGATCTCAAGACCTTTAATTTGAGTGGTGGAAGACCTCAAGGAGATTTATAGAACTCAAGTTATGGTCCTTACAAGTTACAGGTCATCTGGGGTGTCTGAATTTTTGTCTGTGAAAGTGACTTGACTTCCAAGCTAGGTTTGCCCCTCAAGGAGATTTCAAATGAATTCTTGGTCAACATAAGAGTTGTTCCTCATTGTCTTAGCTTTCTAGAATGGTATGGCATGCCTTCATATGATGTGGAGAACTCAACTTATGGTCTTGACAAGCAAAGGGTATTTTGGGCATTTGTGAATTACAGGTCATTTTAACCTATACCCAAAACTCATACAAGGAGGCCTCAAATGGAAAAACTTACAACATCAAACTTGCTCCAAATGGGATTTTAAGTCTAGAAAGAAGGTCACAAGTTATTGGAGAAGCTCATAGCATGGAGTTGCATGATTGGTCAAAATATGAACTAAAAAGGCTTATAAAGTGAATAATTTCAAGTTGAAAAATGGTTTGGGAGATTTCCAAGTCCAAATGGAGACTTCCAATATATGATTTTGAATGGAAAAACAATTCTAAGAACAATGGTTCACACACTTTTTTGAGTTTAGAAGGAAAAAATGGAGTTATCTTTGGTTACTTGTAATTAAAGAAACACTTCAAAAATGGATCAAAGTTTGAAAACAAGGGAATGTGCAAGATGGATCTAGAATGTACCATTGGGGTCTATATAAGCATGAAAGGAGAATTTGGCAAGGGTTGGCCTCATTTGCACCAAGAATTCCACAAATTTTTCTCATGCTTTCTCATTGAGTTTTCATTCCAATTCTCCAAAATCTTCATCAATCTTCCTCAAAATCAATCCAATCATATTCAATGTTCATCATAGATCAGAATTGAAGCAAGGATCAAGGGTGAATCATCCATTTTCAAGCACTTTCTCCAAGAATCTCAAAACTACAAATTCAAGTGGACAGCATAATTCAAGTCAAGAATCAACAAGGAATTGCATACAGAATCACATACATCAAGGATTGATCAAGATCCAAAGCCTAGAAGCCTCAGATCCTCAATCTCCATAGCTGTTTTCAAGTTCTTGCACCAGGTAAGTTTTCATTCGATTTACTTGATTCAGTTAGTTAGGCATGATTTTATTAGTTTAGATGCAATGTAGGTGGTTAGGAGAACAAGTAGGATGAATTTGGAGAGGTTTGGTGATGTTGATTAGCAGGTACCACAAACTGTTAGGGCTTGAATCTCCTAGGTTAGTGCATCATAATTGTAGCTTGATAGCGCAGGTTGATTACCATTAGCTGTAGGTTAGGTTAGGGTAAGTTTGATTGAGAATTGTGACGATGCATATCAGTGTATTGCCATGGTGACCAGAATTTATGGCGCGCGGGTTTGTTGATGTGTTGAGTTTCAAGGCAAGATGAGACCATAGGATGGTAGAGGGAAGAATTCTGAGCGTTTTTCATTTTTATGGCGTGGCATTTCATGGATTGGAGAGGGAGAACAGAGGAGGTGAAGCTTAGCTCGTGCATGGGGCATTCATGGTGAAACCCTAGGTTTCAGATCCATTGGAGAAGAGATAATCGTGGCCTTCCATTTTGAGCAAGACCTTTGACTTGTGAGGCCATCCTAGGGCTGAGATTCAATTCAGAATTTGGAGGGAGCTGTGAGGCCAAAACGCGCCGTTTCATTAATGGAAACGGGCGGGCCTGAGTTTGTGTTGCTTTTCCCACCCCCAATGTTGAGCCCAATACCATTTTCAACGTAATATCCCTTCTATTTTCACCCCCTGCTCGTTTTTTTAGTTTTTTTATTGTTTCTGACTTGATGCTGGGCTTAGCCAGAAGCGCTACTCGCACCCCCCGTATGTGGCCCATTCTGGATTTATAACTGGGCGAAGTTTCTATTTCAACCCCCCTCCCTCATTTAATTCAATTTTAATTTTCTTAATTCCATTAATATTTTACCAATTTTCATAAATTCATAAATAATTCATAAAAATTCATTTTTAATCCATTCTTTTTACCATGTTTTCATTAAAATGTCTAGAATATTATAGGAAAATAAAATTTCATTTTTAGTTTTATTTCATATTTTTTTTACATATTTTCTAAATAAATGTCACATTAAATAATTCATTTCATGCATCATTTTTATGATTTTTGTTCTCTCACATGCTTTGATATTTTTTGGTCATTCTTTTCATATTGTTTAGATGAGATATTAGGCTTGTAGAAATATTTTAGTTCCCATTTTTAGAGGTTAATTTTAGGTGATTAATAAATGCTTGAATATCATGAGCAAAACTAGGGTTTAGGTGACAACTTAGGAGTTTGATTTCATTTCCCTTAGGACTTAGGGTTTGAATAGATTAGTTATGGGACTATAGGGGCTATGGGTAGTTATTAGATCCCTTAGAGAAACAGTTAGGATTCCCCTACTGCTATTATTACTGTCTGTATATCTTTTGTCTGGTGTGGTGTGCCCTCTGGGGATTGTTGCTTGTTTGTTTGGGTATTGGGTGTGTCTGGGGCCCTGGGGAAGCTGAAGATTTGTGAAGATGAAGCTATTGGAGATTCAAAGATTGAAGATCAACTGTCAGAGTTGAGGAGGAGTTTCTTGCTGGCAGATGCTGAGGAGATTAGGGTTTAGGAGCTAGGCAGAGCTCTAGATTAGAAATTTTGTTTCTCAAACATGGATTGCCTTGTCTGCATCCATTCTTCTCTGTGATTCAGAGTCTCTCTAAGACACTCACCCCCTTCCTTTGGAAGGCTTGGTGACAGTGTCTATGAGATAGAACTCTTGAGAGAAAATGTCTCTTTGTGTTAGAAGCAGTTTGTTCACCACCTTTGGTAGTCAACTGATTGCTTAACACCCAATTCACTCTTGTGACTGATCCCTCATCCTGGAGGTTTGAGCTTGAAGAAAAGTCATTGCAGATAGAAGACTGATGATCAAAGCCCTTGCCTGAAGGCCATGAAGATGGAGACTGATGCTTGTTGAAGCCTGTGAATGATTGGAGATTGCTTGAAGCCAGTTGTTGATTCAGAGCTGCTGATGCTGTTTCTTTTGCTGTATTGCATTTGTTGATGTATTGATTGGTTTTCCTGACTGTATTGTTTGCTGTTTATCCTGCTGGGTTGAAAGTGAAGCCTGTTCACTTTTGCCTATTGTTTTCTAGGTTCGAGGTTGAGTGGGACTCCCTTGCCTCGCTTGTATTGTTGCATCCATGCATTTTACTGTTTTACTGTATATATCTGATATTGTTTCTGTTTCTGCCTATCCCGTAGGATCTCTGTTTCTCTCTGTGCAAGAGAGGAGCATGATAGACACTAGGTCTTAACCCATGCATGATAACATTAGGTTAGTTTGTTTCCCTTCGCAACCGTAGGTTAGAGTTCTGTCTCTTTCTTTCTCAAAACAAACAGAAAAACACATAAAGATTTCAAACACAATAAAAGACACTTCTTCCGTAAAAGAATGTGAACTCATCAAAACGTCATTTTCGTCCGCTTGGACTGTTAATCAAGAAAACCTTTTTCAGAAGGAATAAAATCAACCAAGACAGACTTGTGTCGTACGTGGCCCGAACTACGTTTGCTCTGATCTTCCATGCTGTGTGGAAGTACGTAGGCATAGGATGCGATATCCTAGCGAGCAACCTTCCCCTCCTTTCCCGTAGGTAGGCGAACTACGTTGACTCTGATTTCTCGTTCCAGGCGGGAATACGTAGGCATAAAGTGCGATACTTTGCCGAGTCATTTTTATTTTCATTTTATTTTTCTTTTTAACCCCAGACCTTTAGAGTAGATAGAATAACAATCCATACCCGAAAACAAGCGTGGATCCCGTCGAGTACGACGGACGTGAGGGGTGCTAATACCTTCCCCTTGCGTAACCGACTCCCGAATCCAGGTTTTGGTTGCGATGACCATACCTTTCCCGTGTTGTGCGAGGTTTACTCTGAGCGTTTCCTTTCCCTCCCGTGGGATAAATAACGCACGGTGGCGACTCTTCTGTCAGCCGGCGCCGATTTTCGCAGTAGCGACAGCTGGCGACTCTGCTGGGGATCCAACGTCCCCTGGCTGCTAAGGACTGCGATGGTTCTTATGCATTTGGGATCCAACGTCCCTTAAGAGAGTCAATCCTAACGCTTGTTTTCCCGTCGAGGATTTTGTATGGAGTTATTGTAACCTTGAATTTTCAGCTTTGTATATTGATTATTATTGCTGTATTTGGGGTGTAACGGGTGTTCTGATATTGAGTGAGAAGCCGGACCTGGGCTTGAGTGCACCTAGAATTAGAGTAGAAATTAGTGGGCGCCCGCTTGCTTTGCTTGCTTTGGTGTCCCATGAAATCTACACTCAGACGAGGTTCCTCTGGTTGGCCTCCTGCCCCTTCCTTTGGTTGGCGTGGGTTGCTGGTTAGTTGGATTGTCGACTCTGGGGACCGATCATTTGGAAGTTGGCTGAGTGAGGCCTCTTCAGGATTTGATGATGCCACTCCTTCTGGGAATCGTATCATCAACCCTGAAAGTCTGTGACGCCGACGACCGCATAGGATGCCGTACCTTGTGCCAGTTATAGGGCCACCCACCTGTGAGGGGATTCAGGGTTATGCAGGTAACTAGACCTCTAGACTACCGGTTATTTCTTGATCAGAGATCCTGGTTATTTATGGAGAGTTATGAGGTCTGTCAGAGACCATTTGGAGATTTATTCTGAGGTCTGTCAGAGACCATTGGGAGAGCTATGAGGTCTGTCAGAGACCATTTGGAGATGTGTTCTGAGGTCTGTCAGAGACCAATTATGGATGGGATTTGAGGTCTATCAGAAACCAGTTGGAGTTATGGTTTGAGGTCTGTCAGAGACCAGTGTTGGAGTTTTATTTTAGGTCTATCTGAGACCAGGGTTTGGTGACTTCTGGATGGTCTATCTGAGACCTTTCTTGATTGGGTTTAGGCTATTCAGTTGCAGCTTTGGTCCCTGTTGAATGTTACTTGCATTGCATCCCTGCATATCCATTATCATTTGCATTTCACTAACGTGTGTCTGTGCTGCAGGTGCATTTGCATTTCCCTAGTTCTAGTGCCCAGGCTTCTGAGTGTTGATCATGACTAGCCTACGGAGAACGGTTGCCTACAAATTGCCTACGCCTGATATTGCTCCTTTACTTGGGTTGATCTCTCTTGCTGATGAGAGTGTTCGTAGGAGTTTCCGGATGAGTTATGGTAGATTACTGAGATTGGTGTGCAAACCTACAGAGGTAGAGTTAGATGGGCTGTATGCTTTGATGCAATTCTACGACCCTGCTTTGAGGTGCTTCACGTTCTCTGACTTTATTATGGGACCAACTCTGGAAGAATACGCTGAGTATGTTGAGCTGCCTGTGCAGAACCAGGTTCCATTCATTCATTATGATGCCAAACCCAAGCCGGAGGATTTGGCAAAAGCCTTGCATGTTGATGCTTCTGAACTTGTGACTACTGTTTCCCGTGGAGTTCCAGGCTTCTCATTTCAGTTCTTAGTTGGTAAAGCCCAAGAGTACGCCAAGAATGGGTGCTGGGTTGCTTTCAATGCTGTGTTGGCCTTGTGCATTTATGGCATAGTTCTGTTCCCCAATATACCGGATTTTGTGGACTTCGATGCTTTCTACTTGTTCGCCGCTGGTAATCCTGTGCCTACTTTACTCGGAGATCTCTACCATTCACTGCATTACAAGAATGAGAAGGGAAGAGGGAAGAATGTTCATCTTTGCGTACCCTTGTTGAGTATGTGGTTTGAGAGTCATCTTCCTAAGAGAGGATCTGCTGCAGAGACTACAGTTCCAGTTGGTTGGCCGGAGCGTTTGATGAGGCTATCGTCGGAAGATATGGAGTGGTTTGATAGGGACTTGTTGGGATCGGAGCTCATCTTCAGTTGTTCTGGTTACCCTAATGTGCCATTGATAGGAAGAAAAGAGTGTATCAATTACAACCCTTCTCTATTCATTCGCCAGTTCGGATATGCACTGAAGAATCCACCTCAAGAGGAGGAAGTACAGGAATCTCTGTACTTCACGGGAGATTTGAAGGGGGAGTTATTAGCCAAGTTGCGACATGCCTGGACGCGTATTAACCGCAAAGGGAAGCCGTTGTTAGGAAAGAATGACTGTCAGGCCTATGTACCTTATAGAGTTTGGATTCAGGAGAGGGCTAGTCAGTTGAGGATGCCGTTTCCAGACGCACCAATTCTCGTTCCCGTTCCGGTAGAAGAGCCGACTACTGTTTCTAGAGAAGCATATGAACAGGTTGTGAGAGAGAAAGAAGCCCTGATGAAGATTAACGAAGGGTTAGAGCAAGAGTTAGCCCAGGCGCGCAGCGAGAAAAACAAGGCCGTATATGCTTTCCAGCAACAGATTGAGCTGGTAAACAGGTTAGGAGCTGAATTGACCGAGGAAAAGAAAAAGCGCGAACGTCTGGGGCAAGAGTTCAGAAGCTCCCATGACATGCTGGAAGCCAAAAAGAAGGCGCTCGACGCAGCACACCGAGAGATATCCTCTTGCAACAAGACTTGGAATGCTACACTCACCAACAACAAGAAGAGGGAAGATAAGCTGAAGCAGCAAATTTCCGACCTCGAAGAGAAGTTGAAGTCTAGCATCAAGAAGTGTGAGGAAGAAGTGATGAACCGGTATAGTGTCCAGCATGCACTGAACAAGGCAATCAAATCTAGAGATGAAGCAGTGTCCCAGAAGCGAAAGTTAGAAGATTGCTTCGGAGAAGCAACATGGGAAGAAACTGCTGAAGACGTACGCCGTATCCTTAAGAAGAGAAACCAGCTTGTTGAAGGGCTGCTTGATCGACCAAGCCATCCGGAGACCAAGAAGTTGATAGAGGAGTACCAGACTTTTGGGAGGATCTGATCATTCCATTATTTGTATGCTTTATTTGCATAGTGCTGACCATCACCAGGATTGTTGGTTGAGGTCATGCCTTCTTTTTACTCTCAGTGATATTGTACCCTGGGCTTATTGATTCTCCCTGCAATATATGAGGCTTTCTATGATTCAGCTCCGATATTCCTATTGTCAGCACTGTCACTGCACCGGCACCTTCGCACTAGAACTGGGGGAATGAACTTCCCTAATGCACAGACACATTGCATTGCATTCATATTCATATTGCATTACAGGTAATCTTTGGATGGTGTCTTATTTCCTGCTCTGTACCAGGTACTTAACAGGATTCCAGATCAACATCTGCACCGCTATTCTACACGATCCAACTGTCGGAAAGTCATGGACCAAATTCAGAACGAGATGCAGGATGTACGCGAGAAGCTCGCCCTCTTCATGCAGACCATGGAGGCTATAGCAAAAGGGCAAGAGAATTTGCAGGCCATGGTCCAGCCTCTGTTGGCTCGCAACGCTGGTCATGGTAACGAAGATCATCAGTCTGTCCGGGTTGATACTGCTCATGGAGATGGCACTCCAACGCCAGTGGCTCCGCCTGTCGTCAATGTGAATGCTGCTAACGTCAACAACGCTACCGCTGCTGTGAATGGTAACGTCGGAGTTGGAAATGAAACTGCTGTCCATAACGCTGGGCTGGGTGATGTCAATGTGGGAGATAATCTCGGAGGCAATGGCTTTGTCAATACTGGGTTCGGATTCAATGATCAGGGATTCGACAACGCTGGCAAGTATGGCTTTAATGCTCAAGGCTTTGGGCAAGATGGTTATGGTATGGTCAATCAGGGCTACGGAGGTTTTGGAAACGGAAACGGTGCTGGTTTTATGGCTGGTGGTCCTGCTGGAGGTGTTCAAGGGTACGGCAACAGAGGCCGAGTTCCGGGGATGAATCAGGTCAGAGCTGGACGTAATAATGCGTATGATGGATACGGGGCTGGAAACGGTATGTGGCAAGAGGATCAGCAGGAGGACGCCTTCTCTGGAGGAGGTTTTGAAGGGCCGATGGATGATTCTCAAAAGATTAGAATGCTGGAAGAGCAAATGAAGGGAGTCCTAAATCAGAGTGCTGTAGGATTGGACATGGCAACTATGGGCTTGGTACCTGGCTTGAGGGTGCCAATTAAGTTCAAAGCGCCTGCGTTCGATAAGTACAAAGGAGATACATGTCCGAAGGTGCATGTCCGAGCTTATTACAGAAAGATGTCTGCATACTCCACTGACGAAAGAATGCTCATGCATTTCTTTCAGGATAGTCTATCGGGTCCTTCCTTAGAGTGGTACATGGGGTTGGAGCCCACTGACATCAAGACTTGGAAGCAATTAGCAGAGGCGTTCGTAGCCCATTACAAGTATAACAGCGATCTGGCACCCAATCGGGTCCAGTTGGCCGGGCTTTCGCAGAAGAAGGGGGAGAGTTTTAAAGAATACGCGCAAAGGTGGCGCGATATGGCTGCCAGGGTCCGTCCTCCTGTGGAAGATAAAGAAATGAACGATATGTTTGTCGGCACATTCACCGGGCTGTTTCATGATATGTTGTTTCATACGTCTCTGGCTAGTTTTTCAGACCTGATTCTGATGGGTGAAAAGATTGAGCGGAACATTAAGCAAGGAAAGTTCCAAGTTGACGAGTCAGCTGCATCTGGCAGTAATAGGAAAGCTTATGGTGGGCGCCGTCAGGGCGAAGCTAGCGCGGTATTTGGAGGCCGAGGCCGAGGCCGAGGCAGGGGAAGAAGTCAATATAGTCAGCCGCAGCAAGTGTCGAGTGTCACCATCCCGTATCAACAACCAATTCAGCAACAACAACCAATTCAGCAACAACAACAGGTTCAGCAGCAACCAATGCCACAGCAGCAGCAGCCTCAGCAGGGGGCACAGCAAGCTCAGCGAAAATTCCAGGGTGGTAAGCCGAGAAGGGTGTTCGAGAAACCTCCCTCTACCTATGCTGATTTATTGCAGACATTGTTGGGATTGAATCTGGTGGAGAAAAGAACCTTGGCACCGATAACGGGAACTCCCCCGTTCGGCTATGATGCAAATAGGCGCTGCGAGTTTCATTCTGGGGCCCCGGGCCATGATATAGAAGGTTGTCACGCTTTTAAGCACGTTGTGCAGGATCTCTTGGACAACAAGTCTATCAACTTCGGAACGACCGGTGCGAATATAGTCCAGAAACCCATGCCTAATCATGGGGTGAACGCCGTGCTGACTGAGGAAGGTCTGAATCTGATTATGAATGTTGAGGATTTAAAGACGCCGCTGAGCGAAATAAAGAGCCGACTGTTGCAAGGAGGTGTTTACCCGGGTTGTAATGAGTACTGCTTAGATTGTTGGGCCCTGTCTGGGGGGTGTGAGGATTTGAAGAAAGGCATTCAGGCCTTGATTGATGAAGGTGTATTGCAGTTTGATAGAACAGCAACTGATGAGCCTGCAGGGGCAGTAGTGGATAATCGGAGTGATGTGGCCACAGTGACAATTCCTAGGAAGACGATCACTATTTCAGCACCAGCTCAGCGACCACCGATTACTATAACTAAAGTCGGGCCAATCCCGTATGAGAGCACGAAAGCAGTCCCATGGTCATATGGGCTAGAGGTGTATTGTGACGGGATTAAAATCGATGTTAACAAGCAGCCAGCGGAGGTTGTGGATAATGTTGTTGGTTCAGGAGGCATGACGAGGAGCGGCAGGATCTTTATATCTCCTGAAGTAGAGGCCGAAAGGCTAGCGAAAGGAAAGGGGAAAGCGGTTGAGAATGTTCCGGTACAAGCAAATGAAAAAGAAGCAGCATCTAAAGATGTAGAGGAATTCATGCGCTTAATTCGGAAAAGTGATTATAAAATCGTGGAGCATCTGCAGCAAACGCCATCCAAAATATCTATATTGTCATTGCTGTTGTGTTCGGAAGCTCACCGAAATGCTTTGCTGAAAGTCCTGGACACTTCTTTTGTACCACAGGATGTCTCCGTAAACCAGCTAGAAGGAGTATTGGCACACGTAAATGCAGGCCACAGTCTGGGCTTTACTGATTTCGACTTGACTCCGAAAGGAAGGGATCATAATATGGCATTACATGTATCTGTTGAGTGCAGAGGGTCGACAATGTCGCACGTATTGGTTGACACCGGGTCGTCTTTGAATGTGCTGCCTAAGAAGGCTATGATGAAGCTGGATGTTCGAGGAATTTTGTGCACACCAAGTGATTTGGTAGTCAGAGCGTTTGACGGCACGCGGAGAACAGTCTTCGGATCGATTACCTTGCCTCTGCAAGTGGGGCCGGAAGTGTTTGCAACGGAGTTTTATATCATGGATATACAGCCTGCGTACAGCTGCTTGCTGGGAAGACCTTGGATTCACGGGGCAGGGGCAGTCACGTCCACCCTGCATCAGAAGTTAAAGTATATGGTCGGAGACAGTGTAGTCACCGTGTGCGGAGAAGAAGACATCCTGGTCAGCCATCTATCTTCGTTCAAATATGTGGAAGTCGACGGGGAGATCCACGAGACGCCATGCCAGGCATTCGAAGGTTTGCGCATAAAGGACAAGGGTCCCGGGCCAAGCAAAGTGCCAGAGATAGCTGTTTCTTCATATAAAGAGGCCCAAGCGCTAGTGAAGGCAGGAGAAGCCACGGGCTGGGGCAAAGTATTGGACATTCCGGTGAAAATGGACCGGTTCGGACTGGGGTACCGACCGTCGTCATCAACTCCTTCTGTGGGGGCCCCTCATTTCAGAAAGTCAATCACCATCTCTGCCAGTGGAGTATGCCATGAATCTGTCAATGCTGCTTCAGAGTCCGATGAAGGGGACAGCGACTGTGATATGGATGCCTGGATTCAATCAAGCACGCCAGGACAAGGACCGTGCAACTGGTCTATTCAGGAGCTTGTTCCTGTGACTTTTAAACAGTAATGCTTTGCTTTATTAATTGTTGAATAATCTGATGTCTTGCCCGGGGCATCAGGATTTGCTTAGGGCTGTGTTGTTATAAACATTGCTTCGTTAATCATTAAATAAATGGCGTTTTTTTCATGTGTAAATACTGTAATCCCTGTCTTTCTTGTTTTGTATTTTTCAATAAAATGGCAACGTGGTTATCCGCTTTATACGCATTTTGAAGCACTTAACCCTTTCTTTTGCAGGATAACATTTTCAGATGACATCCTTGAACCACCTATGACTCGTCCCGACTTCGAGCACCCGGTATTCCAGACCGAAGAAGAGGTTGTCGAAGATAGCGACGTTCCTGAAGAACTGTCTTGGTTGGTGAAGCAAGAGGAAAGAGCCATTCTGCCTCACGACGAGGTTATCGAAATTATCAATTTGGGGACGGAAGGGGTTGAGAAAAACATTCGTATCGGAGCCGCACTGCAGAGTGATATCAAGCGAAAACTGGTTGAAATGCTCCGAGAGTATAATGATGTATTCGCTTGGTCGTATCAAGATATGCCAGGGCTCGATACTGATATGGTTGTGCATCGTCTGCCACTGAAAGAAGACTGCCCGCCTGTCAAACAAAAACTTCGCAGAACTCGCCCAGATATGGCAATGAAGATCAAAGAGGAGGTTCAGAAACAGTGGGACGCTGGGTTCCTGGCTGTGACGAAGTATCCCTCATGGGTTGCCAACATCGTACCAGTGCCAAAGAAAGATGGCAAGGTTCGAATGTGCGTGGATTATAGAGATTTGAATAAAGCAAGCCCAAAAGACGATTTTCCACTTCCTCATATTGACGTGTTAGTTGATAATACCGCTCAATACTCTGTATTCTCCTTCATGGATGGCTTTTCAGGCTATAATCAAATTAAAATGGCGCCAGAGGATATGGAGAAGACTACTTTCATAACGCCTTGGGGAACATTTTGCTACAAAGTGATGCCCTTTGGTTTGAAGAATGCTGGGGCAACGTATCAGCGTGCGATGACGACTCTCTTTCATGACATGATGCACAAAGAGATAGAAGTTTATGTTGACGATATGATTGCCAAATCCCAGACGGAGGAAGAGCACCTGGTGAATCTGTTGAAGTTGTTTAAAAGACTTAGGAAGTTCAGGCTGAGGCTGAACCCTAATAAATGCACCTTCGGGGTGAGATCGGGTAAACTGCTGGGGTTTATCGTAAGCGAAAGAGGAATAGAGGTCGATCCTGCTAAAATAAAAGCGATTCAAGAAATGCCGACGCCTAAAACAGAGAAAGAGGTGCGCGGGTTTTTAGGGAGATTGAACTACATTGCCCGGTTCATATCTCACCTAACGGCCACGTGTGAACCATTATTCAAGCTGTTGAAGAAAGATCAAGCTGTAGCGTGGAACGATAATTGTCAAAAGGCGTTCGACAAAATAAAGAAGTATCTGCAGGAGCCTCCTATTTTGATACCCCCAGTGGCAGGGAGACCCTTGATAATGTATTTGACGGTTCTTGAGGGAAGCATGGGTTGTGTTCTCGGTCAACACGACGAGACGGGGAGAAAAGAGCATGCAATTTACTATTTGAGTAAGAAATTTACAGACTGTGAATCTCGATACTCAATGCTGGAGAAAACTTGTTGCGCGCTAGCCTGGGCCGCCAAGCGTCTGAGGCAGTACATGCTGAATCATACAACCATGCTCATCTCGAAGATGGATCCAATCAAATATATATTCGAAAAGCAGGCGTTGTCAGGTAGAATTGCCCGGTGGCAGATGATCTTGACTGAGTACGATATTCAATACGTCTCGCAAAAGGCGATAAAGGGGAGTGTGTTGTCTGAGTATCTGGCGGAGCAGCCTATTGAAGAGTATCAATCGATGAGATTTGACTTTCCTGACGAGGATATCATGTATCTCAAGATGAAGGATTGCGAAGAGCCGTTACCAGACGAAGGACCAGAGCCGGGGTCCAAATGGCAGATGATATTTGATGGAGCTGTGAATGCTTACGGTAGCGGAATAGGGGCAATTATCACTACGCCGCACGGGTCGCACATCCCGTTTACTGCCCGATTGACCTTTGCCGTTACCAACAATGAGGCCGAATACGAAGCTTGTATAATGGGGCTTGAAGAAGCCATTGATTTGCGAATCAAACATTTAGACGTATACGGAGACTCAGCTCTGGTAGTGAATCAGATCAAAGGGGAATGGGAGACACGTCAGCCCAATTTGATACATTACATGAATTATGCAAGGAGATTGTTGCCTTTCTTCGACAAAGTGGAATTGCATCATGTGCCGCGGGCAGAAAATCAAATGGCTGACGCCCTTGCCACCTTGTCTTCCATGTACAAGGTCAATTTCTGGAACGAAGCTCCCCAAATCACTATCTCTCGGTTGGACAGGCCAGCTTATGTATTTGCTATTGATGAAGCATCTGATGGCAAACCGTGGTATTTTGATATCCTTAATTTCCTGAAGAACAAAGAGTATCCGGCTGGGGCATCCAGTCAAGATCAGAAGACTCTCAGGAGATTAGCGGGTAATTTCTATCTGAACCCGGATGGCGTCTTGTACAGAAGAAACCACGACTTGGTGTTGTTGCGTTGTGTAGACGAGAAAGAGGCAAAGCTTCTCATGGAGGAAATTCACGAAGGTGCATTCGGTACGCATGCTGGTGGGCATGCTATGACGAGAAAACTGCTGCGGGCAGGTTACTTTTGGCTGACGATGGAAACTGATTGTTTCAAATTTGCAAGAAAGTGCCACAAGTGCCAAATTTATGCTGACAAAATACATGTGCCTCCGAGTCCTCTAAATGTGATGTCATCTCCATGGCCATTCTCAATGTGGGGAATCGATATGATTGGAAAGATTGAGCCGACGGCTTCTAACGGGCATCGGTTCATCCTCGTAGCAATCGATTATTTCACCAAGTGGGTGGAAGCAGCGTCTTACGCAAATGTAACGAAGCAAGTGGTGGCTAGATTCATCAAGAGAGATATCATTTGCCGATATGGGATTCCCGAGCGGATAATCACGGATAACGGTTCTAATCTGAACAACAAAATGATGAAGGAGCTCTGTCAGAATTTCAAGATCGAACATCACAACTCCTCCCCTTACCGACCCAAGATGAATGGCGCTGTCGAAGCGGCCAATAAGAATATCAAGAAGATCGTCCAGAAAATGGTGGTGACGTATAAGGATTGGCACGAGATGCTACCTTTCGCTTTGCACGGTTATCGTACGACGGTACGCACATCAACCGGGGCAACTCCGTTCTCGCTGGTATACGGAATGGAAGCGGTATTACCATTGGAAGTTGAGATCCCTTCTCTGAGGGTATTGCGAGGCGTTCAGCTGGACGAGGCAGAATGGGTAACGAACAGATTGAACCAACTGAGTTTGATGGATGAGAAGAGGCTAGCTTCTCTGGCATACGGTCGTTTGTATCAAAGACGAATGAAGAAAGCGTACGACAAGAAGATACTTCCGCGAAGCTTTCAGACGGGCGACCTTGTGCTGAAAAGGATTCTCCCGCCGCAGGCAGATCACAGGGGCAAGTGGACCCCCAACTACGAAGGGCCATACGTTGTCAGTAAGGTCTTTTCAGGAGGAGCTTTATTGTTGTCCACCATGGACGGGGAAGACTTTGCATCACCTGTGAATTCGGACGCGGTTAAAAAATACTTTGCTTAAAATAGACCCGCTGGACAGAAAAAAGAGAGTCCAGGCAAAAATGGGGCATCCTGGCGAACCAAAAACAGAATGAAAGGTTCGGGCAAAAGTTAGGGATAAAATTGAAAAAATGTACACCCGCGAAGTTGAAAACCTACACTGGGCGGCTTCGGCAAAAAGGGGTATCCCGGTGAACTGAAAACCCGTAAAGGGCGGTTCACGCAAAAGTTAGGGATTTGAAAAGCAAATGACTGCGGTCCGAATTCGAATTCAATGAGTATCAATGCGGGAGAATATATTTGAGGAGTCAGTTATCGGACACAATCTCTTCAGAAGTAGGGATACCGGGAAAGTATAAGAGTCGGACGAGTCATGGGAGGATCAGTTCGTGGTGTTCATCTGCATCCAGTTGCCGACATGTGTACAAAATTTAATTTGTCAATATTTATGCTTCTTGTGAATACTTGCATACTTGTATATATTTGCGTTGCGTAGCTTCCTCTTTTCAGGAGTTACATCCCGTGTACAAAAACTCCGCCCATTCAGGGGCCCAATCAATGAAAATGTGTTATTCAGTACTTGATGCCTGTTCTTTACTGTTTTGCGCATGATAAAACGCCTAAGTTTATTGAAGCTAGCATGAGTATAACATTACTGGCCCTTGCCAACAATTGTTAAAGCTTTGAATTAACTGAGTGTAACGTCACTAACCTGAATCGATTTGGATTGCATAGGCTTGTCGTGCTTTGTTTGTGTTGTTGCAGGTTTCATAACTGTACGAGGAAGGTGATCAAAAGATCGCAATAGTGAAAGGCTTGATCCCCACGCAGGTCATGCATGTTCTTCCTGAAGAAGGATAGAATTCTCCAGCTAGCCGTAGCTTATCCAAAGGACGGGCTCCAGAGAAGTCACTCGACCTCAGTAGAGTTTAGTGATTCTGAGATCGTAAGGCTGTATTCAGACAGGTTCATCTCCCCCCGTAGGGTCAGGCACTCTTCCCCAGTGGAGTCAGTTAATTTTCCCCAAGAGAATCCAGCCATCCCCAGCGGAGTTCTCTTTTCAGTAAATGTGGAATTCGAAGGTCAAGACTCTCCAAAGCAGAGTTGATGTTGGGTCCTGTCATTTATTTTGTCAGAGATACTGGTGATATCGGTTCACATTCCAGCAGAAAGTCCGATCGTGCTGTGCGCATCTGCTATTCCTCAGCAGAGTTATTGTCCCCAGCAGGGGTTACTTCAGCAAGACGTGTGGTTTGAGTTCCCAACTTCCCAGCAGGGTCGACTTCACCCTACCAGCATTTATTTTGCTGGAATAATTTTGTAGCATCAGGCTATCCCCGGCGAGTCGGCGTTATCCTTCCAGCATTTATTTTGCTGCAGCAGTTTCTGTACTCTAGTAGTTCCGGTGGAGAGAGCTCTTGCTCAAATAAATCACCAAACAGTCAAGATCTCGGCAGGAGCTATTCAATGATAATGTCAGTTTTGGCGGTATTCCCCACAGAGGTATCATGGTAAAACTCTCTTTGTCTCCAGCAGAGTCATTTATGCAAATGTATTTGATTTTCCCCAGCCAGAGTGGCCAGGATAAGAATCTCCTTATTCCCAAGCAAAGTTCGTTTGTCATCAACGAGTCGCATGAATCAAAATTTCAGAGACCACCGCCGGTTATCAGAGCAGGCGTCCGATAGTTGGTTTTCAGACATCCCCAGTAGAGTTCATCTCGAAGTCGCTGTCACGTCAGTGCTGAGCAGTTTGTGGGTAAGGATCATTGAAGAATTAAGTCCTGACGTGGACCATTTACTCCTAGAATAACGGGATTTCTTCAGAAGTGGGCGTCCTAACGTGGACAGGTTTGTTTTACCGGATTGGTAGGGTGTGTTAATCCTGACGTGGATAGATTCGGTCTCTCGAAATTTGGAGAAAAGGAGGTCATGACGTCGACAAAAGATTGGTTACTCTTCGTGTTGGTGTCCTGACGTGGATCATTTGTTTCAACAGATATCTTTATTCGTAATGGTGAAATGTGCGTCCTGACGTGGACAAGTTTGTAGTTCTTTGTGATGACAAGGTACAAGAATCCTGACGTGGACAAATTTATCCTTCTTCGTGTTGTTGGCAAAGTGTAAGTCCTAACGCGGATATTTCCCCAGTGAGTCGAAGGTGTGAGTCCTTACGTGGACAAGTCTTATTTCCTCAGTGAGTCGAAAACGCCTGAGTCCTAACGTGGACGAATCAAGACGAGATCAGTGTCCTAACGCGGGCAGATCAAAGAGATTATTATTCCTAACGTGGAAAGATGGAGTCCATACGCGGACGTATCAGAAGTGATTCCTAACGTGGAAATGACAGTATTCCTAACGTGGAAAGAAGAGAGTCCTTACGTGGACAGATTAAGATGGCATTCCTGACGTGGCAAAGTTTAGTCCTGACGTGGACAGATCAAGGTTTGATTCCTTACGTGGAAAGATCAGAGTCCTTACGTGGACATATCAAGAGCATTCCTTATGTGGAAGAAAAATGGTTTCCTTACGTGGAAAGACGAGTTTATTCCTTACGTGGAAAGAAGAGAGTCCTTACGCGGACATATCAAGATTGATTCCTGACGTGGAAAGAAATGGATTATTCCTGACGTGGAAAGAGAGTTTAGTCCTGACGCGGACAGATCGAAGAAGATATTCCTAACGTAGAAGAAGGAAATTAGTCCTTACGTGGACAGATGCAAGAAAAGTTGAGTCCTGACGTGGACAAGTTCAGAAATAGTTGTATTCCTTACGTGGAAAGATCGGAGTCCTGACGCGGACATGTCAAATGGCATTGGAGTCCTTACGTGGACAGATTGATATAGTTTCCTAACGCGGAAAGAAGATTGCTTCCTAACGTGGAAAGATAAAAGCATTACTCCTAACGTGGACGATGTGATTCCTAACGTGGACAGTTTACGGAAATGCAGATGAATTATCCCCAGCGGAGTTGCCGAGATTTTCCTGGGTTGACAGTAAGTGGAGTCCTAACGTGGACAAGTTTTAGTTGAGATTTCTTCGTGTTGACAACAGACAGAATCCTCACGTGGACAAGCAAGCAGTCTGGTATGACAAAATCCTCTTCAGAACGATGAAGACAATCCCCAGCACGGTCGTGCGAGATCAGTGGGTTGCTCTAACAGTCAGATTCAGCTGACGAATGTCATTCCTCAAGCAGGAGCGCAGTTTATTTCTGCGGTTGGCAAATTTCTGGTTTCACTAGTATTCAACCGTCTCGTACCGCGAATGTCTGAAGGCTCCGGGCTCTTCATCCAATCGGGTCCAAGTCGCTTGAATAGGGGCAGCTGTTGCACCCTAAAATTTGCCCAACCTTATTCCTTGGTTTATGTTTCATTATCATTAGCATTTGCATATAGAGTCATGTACATAGACTAACCATTTGCATAGCATAAGCATAGCAAGTCATTCAACAGGGGACCAATCATTATTTTCATCTCTAGAGGCCTAGCAAGAGGTTATTATCCCAATTCAATCTCATTCAAGTCATCAGGAAAGAATTTGAAAGCAAGGAGTTCAGCAGATCAAGCCTTGAGTCCATCTCCTAGCTGAGGGTGTCTGAGGATCAACAAGGGAATCATGAGTTGTGAATTGAGAGCATGGAGAGCATCTAGACCTTATGAGAGACTTACAAAGTCATTTGGAGAAGAAAGCAAGTCATTGATATGAGCACAAGAGCTATAGTTGAAGACAGTCAACTAGGGTTTCATCTGGGTCAACCCTAGGTCAACCCTAGGTCAATTGACTGACTTAAAAGAGCATTCAAGGCTATTGGAGAGATGTGGGGATCAACATTGGACATATAAAGAAGGATATGGAGATATGACAAGGAGAATTCAAGAGAAATCAAGGAGAAGAGGAGTTACTAAATTAGGGTTTCTCTGTAAAATCCCCTAGTTTAGGTCAAATTTCCAAGCAAGATAAGTCAAAATGCTAGCTTCAAATGGCTCCTTGGCCAACATGAAACTTGTAGAGGATCTCAAGACCTTTAATTTGAGTGGTGGAAGACCTCAAGGAGATTTATAGAACTCAAGTTATGGTCCTTACAAGTTACAGGTCATCTGGGGTGTCTGAATTTTTGTCTGTGAAAGTGACTTGACTTCCAAGCTAGGTTTGCCCCTCAAGGAGATTTCAAATGAATTCTTGGTCAACATAAGAGTTGTTCCTCATTGTCTTAGCTTTCTAGAATGGTATGGCATGCCTTCATATGATGTGGAGAACTCAACTTATGGTCTTGACAAGCAAAGGGTATTTTGGGCATTTGTGAATTACAGGTCATTTTAACCTATACCCAAAACTCATACAAGGAGGCCTCAAATGGAAAAACTTACAACATCAAACTTGCTCCAAATGGGATTTTAAGTCTAGAAAGAAGGTCACAAGTTATTGGAGAAGCTCATAGCATGGAGTTGCATGATTGGTCAAAATATGAACTAAAAAGGCTTATAAAGTGAATAATTTCAAGTTGAAAAATGGTTTGGGAGATTTCCAAGTCCAAATGGAGACTTCCAATATATGATTTTGAATGGAAAAACAATTCTAAGAACAATGGTTCACACACTTTTTTGAGTTTAGAAGGAAAAAATGGAGTTATCTTTGGTTACTTGTAATTAAAGAAACACTTCAAAAATGGATCAAAGTTTGAAAACAAGGGAATGTGCAAGATGGATCTAGAATGTACCATTGGGGTCTATATAAGCATGAAAGGAGAATTTGGCAAGGGTTGGCCTCATTTGCACCAAGAATTCCACAAATTTTTCTCATGCTTTCTCATTGAGTTTTCATTCCAATTCTCCAAAATCTTCATCAATCTTCCTCAAAATCAATCCAATCATATTCAATGTTCATCATAGATCAGAATTGAAGCAAGGATCAAGGGTGAATCATCCATTTTCAAGCACTTTCTCCAAGAATCTCAAAACTACAAATTCAAGTGGACAGCATAATTCAAGTCAAGAATCAACAAGGAATTGCATACAGAATCACATACATCAAGGATTGATCAAGATCCAAAGCCTAGAAGCCTCAGATCCTCAATCTCCATAGCTGTTTTCAAGTTCTTGCACCAGGTAAGTTTTCATTCGATTTACTTGATTCAGTTAGTTAGGCATGATTTTATTAGTTTAGATGCAATGTAGGTGGTTAGGAGAACAAGTAGGATGAATTTGGAGAGGTTTGGTGATGTTGATTAGCAGGTACCACAAACTGTTAGGGCTTGAATCTCCTAGGTTAGTGCATCATAATTGTAGCTTGATAGCGCAGGTTGATTACCATTAGCTGTAGGTTAGGTTAGGGTAAGTTTGATTGAGAATTGTGACGATGCATATCAGTGTATTGCCATGGTGACCAGAATTTATGGCGCGCGGGTTTGTTGATGTGTTGAGTTTCAAGGCAAGATGAGACCATAGGATGGTAGAGGGAAGAATTCTGAGCGTTTTTCATTTTTATGGCGTGGCATTTCATGGATTGGAGAGGGAGAACAGAGGAGGTGAAGCTTAGCTCGTGCATGGGGCATTCATGGTGAAACCCTAGGTTTCAGATCCATTGGAGAAGAGATAATCGTGGCCTTCCATTTTGAGCAAGACCTTTGACTTGTGAGGCCATCCTAGGGCTGAGATTCAATTCAGAATTTGGAGGGAGCTGTGAGGCCAAAACGCGCCGTTTCATTAATGGAAACGGGCGGGCCTGAGTTTGTGTTGCTTTTCCCACCCCCAATGTTGAGCCCAATACCATTTTCAACGTAATATCCCTTCTATTTTCACCCCCTGCTCGTTTTTTTAGTTTTTTTATTGTTTCTGACTTGATGCTGGGCTTAGCCAGAAGCGCTACTCGCACCCCCCGTATGTGGCCCATTCTGGATTTATAACTGGGCGAAGTTTCTATTTCAACCCCCCTCCCTCATTTAATTCAATTTTAATTTTCTTAATTCCATTAATATTTTACCAATTTTCATAAATTCATAAATAATTCATAAAAATTCATTTTTAATCCATTCTTTTTACCATGTTTTCATTAAAATGTCTAGAATATTATAGGAAAATAAAATTTCATTTTTAGTTTTATTTCATATTTTTTTTACATATTTTCTAAATAAATGTCACATTAAATAATTCATTTCATGCATCATTTTTATGATTTTTGTTCTCTCACATGCTTTGATATTTTTTGGTCATTCTTTTCATATTGTTTAGATGAGATATTAGGCTTGTAGAAATATTTTAGTTCCCATTTTTAGAGGTTAATTTTAGGTGATTAATAAATGCTTGAATATCATGAGCAAAACTAGGGTTTAGGTGACAACTTAGGAGTTTGATTTCATTTCCCTTAGGACTTAGGGTTTGAATAGATTAGTTATGGGACTATAGGGGCTATGGGTAGTTATTAGATCCCTTAGAGAAACAGTTAGGATTCCCCTACTGCTATTATTACTGTCTGTATATCTTTTGTCTGGTGTGGTGTGCCCTCTGGGGATTGTTGCTTGTTTGTTTGGGTATTGGGTGTGTCTGGGGCCCTGGGGAAGCTGAAGATTTGTGAAGATGAAGCTATTGGAGATTCAAAGATTGAAGATCAACTGTCAGAGTTGAGGAGGAGTTTCTTGCTGGCAGATGCTGAGGAGATTAGGGTTTAGGAGCTAGGCAGAGCTCTAGATTAGAAATTTTGTTTCTCAAACATGGATTGCCTTGTCTGCATCCATTCTTCTCTGTGATTCAGAGTCTCTCTAAGACACTCACCCCCTTCCTTTGGAAGGCTTGGTGACAGTGTCTATGAGATAGAACTCTTGAGAGAAAATGTCTCTTTGTGTTAGAAGCAGTTTGTTCACCACCTTTGGTAGTCAACTGATTGCTTAACACCCAATTCACTCTTGTGACTGATCCCTCATCCTGGAGGTTTGAGCTTGAAGAAAAGTCATTGCAGATAGAAGACTGATGATCAAAGCCCTTGCCTGAAGGCCATGAAGATGGAGACTGATGCTTGTTGAAGCCTGTGAATGATTGGAGATTGCTTGAAGCCAGTTGTTGATTCAGAGCTGCTGATGCTGTTTCTTTTGCTGTATTGCATTTGTTGATGTATTGATTGGTTTTCCTGACTGTATTGTTTGCTGTTTATCCTGCTGGGTTGAAAGTGAAGCCTGTTCACTTTTGCCTATTGTTTTCTAGGTTCGAGGTTGAGTGGGACTCCCTTGCCTCGCTTGTATTGTTGCATCCATGCATTTTACTGTTTTACTGTATATATCTGATATTGTTTCTGTTTCTGCCTATCCCGTAGGATCTCTGTTTCTCTCTGTGCAAGAGAGGAGCATGATAGACACTAGGTCTTAACCCATGCATGATAACATTAGGTTAGTTTGTTTCCCTTCGCAACCGTAGGTTAGAGTTCTGTCTCTTTCTTTCTCAAAACAAACAGAAAAACACATAAAGATTTCAAACACAATAAAAGACACTTCTTCCGTAAAAGAATGTGAACTCATCAAAACGTCATTTTCGTCCGCTTGGACTGTTAATCAAGAAAACCTTTTTCAGAAGGAATAAAATCAACCAAGACAGACTTGTGTCGTACGTGGCCCGAACTACGTTTGCTCTGATCTTCCATGCTGTGTGGAAGTACGTAGGCATAGGATGCGATATCCTAGCGAGCAACCTTCCCCTCCTTTCCCGTAGGTAGGCGAACTACGTTGACTCTGATTTCTCGTTCCAGGCGGGAATACGTAGGCATAAAGTGCGATACTTTGCCGAGTCATTTTTATTTTCATTTTATTTTTCTTTTTAACCCCAGACCTTTAGAGTAGATAGAATAACAATCCATACCCGAAAACAAGCGTGGATCCCGTCGAGTACGACGGACGTGAGGGGTGCTAATACCTTCCCCTTGCGTAACCGACTCCCGAATCCAGGTTTTGGTTGCGATGACCATACCTTTCCCGTGTTGTGCGAGGTTTACTCTGAGCGTTTCCTTTCCCTCCCGTGGGATAAATAACGCACGGTGGCGACTCTTCTGTCAGCCGGCGCCGATTTTCGCAGTAGCGACACCTAGTGCCTTAGTGACGGTGCTGATAATAATAAGAGGGAGAAGAAATCCGAGCCCAATCATGGGAACATCAATCTCATATATATATGGAAAGGCCTGTCGAGGCAGTACACAGTATCAGCGAGCACAAATCAACAGCATGACCTCAGCCAACAAGTCTGGTGATGGTCAGCATACATCAAAGATCAAAAACAACAGGGATATAACTAGTCAAGTACGGCCACGGGCGCGATACTCTGCTAATAACTCCTTTGTCTCCGAATGGTCTGGCGAAGTGAGCAATCCCTCGACGAGCAGTTCCCTCCGCCTGATAGTATGCTGAAGCCCCTGAACTGAACTCTCCCAAGCGCCTTCGCCAAAGCAATCTTCCAGCTTCCGCTTCTTAGACTCAAACATCAGCTTATGCTCCTTCAGGCTAGCAATGGCTTTGTTGAGACGGGCTTCAGCGGAGTACCTGCGGGCGGTCTCTTCATCAAACCTCCGCTCACTGTCCTTCACTTCAGTCTCTAGCTTAGAAGTCTGCAGCATCAACTTGTCTTCTCGCTCCTTCCTGGTAGCCATGGAGGTCTTCCAATGCTGGTCGAACTTAGATATTCTCCGATATGCTTCCTCCAAATGCTGCTTCTTCGTAGCTAGCACATCGTTAGCAGCTCTGAAGTCTTGACCTAAGCGTTCCCGATCAGCAATCTGCTTTGCCAAGTCTGCACTCAGCTGGCTCACCGACTCTGTTTGCTTTTTGAGAGCATGCACGGCTTCGTTCCTCTCACTTTGACGTTGAGCTAACTCCTTCTCTAATTCTGCATTTGCCCTCTTCAGTTCATCACGCTCAGCTAATACCTGGTTGTGCTGATGAATGGACACAGTGGTAGGCTCTTCGACTGGTGGAGGACTCTCTGGTCTGACATGAGGGAATGGCATCCCTATAGTGCTGGCTCTGGCTCTGATCCAATCTGAATAAGGAGGGTAAGCTTGGTTGTTGCTCTTCCCCAACAAAGGCTTTCCTCTCGTGCTGATATTGTTCCACGCATACTGAAGCTTGGACAACAATTCCCCCTCTAGAATACCCGTGAGGTACAGAGATTCCCGTACCTCTTCTTCCTTCGGTGGAGTCCTCAAAGCATATGCAAACTGACGGACTAGCAATGATGGATTGTAGTTGATGCAACCCTTCCTACCTATCAGAGGTACGTTAGGAAACCCACTACAACTGAAGATCACCTCGGTGCCTAACCTGTCTCTATCAACGAACCAATCAATGTCTTCTGCCGACAAACTCATTAGACGCTCAGGCCACTCAGCTGTGGCTGCAGACAAGACAGAAGAACCCTTCTTAGGCAGATGACTGTCAAACCACTTGTACAACAACGGTACACAGCATGAAACATTCTTCCCTCTCCGGTTCTCATTCTTGTAATGCACTGAATGGTAGACGTCTCCGATCAGAGTAGGGACTGGATTCCCTGAGGCAAAGATGTGGAATGCATCAAAGTCTACGAAATCAGGCATGCTGGGAAATAGGATAATGCCATATATGCATAAAGCAAGGATGGCGCTGAAGGCGTCCCAACATTCGTCCTTAGCACACTGCTGAGCCTTAGCTATCAGAAACTGCAGAGAGAACCCTGGGACCTTGTTCCAACTCGTCACTACTAACTCAGAAGTGCTCAAATGGAGTGAGGAAGCCAAACCAACCAGATCAGGCTCAGCATCCATGTGGACAAAAGGCATCTGCCTTTTGATAGGCACACCCAGCATATCAGCATACTCTTCCAATGTCGGCGCGAGAATAAAGTCATGAAAAGTGAAACACCTCAGAGGAGGGTCATAGAACTGCAGAAGAGCATGTAACCCATTCAACTCGGACGTAGAAGGTTTGTAAACCAGGCTAAGCAACCTGCCATAAGACCTCCTGAACCTGTCCTTCACAGAATCCCCTGCCAGGGCTATCAAACCAGTCAGCTTCAACACGTCGGGGGTCGGGAACTTATACGCAACAGTCTTCCTGAGAGAGGCCATAATAGCAGTAGGAGGCGGGAAATCCTGGATCGGGGAAACGGTACCTGCAACACAGACACACGTTAATGGAATGCAGATGCATGCGTAAACTAATGCAAAATGCAGGTATGCAATAATATATCCAGGTGGCTGCTGTGGAGATTCGGTATCAACAGTCGCTGATGAGAAGGAAACCCCGGTGTAAGACCACTAATCTGATCTGCTGAGAATAACCATCTGATAGGATCGAGATCAAAACTCTGCTCTGACAAGAATAAGTGACTAATAACAAGGACCCCGGGTGCAAGATCAAGGAACATCTGTTGAAGTCTTCAGACCCCAAATCAAAAATCTGCCCTATCGAGAACAAACACACAGCTGCTGATGAGATCTTCAGACCTCACTCAAAATCTGCCCTATCAAGAACAAATAACATCTGCCGGTGAGATCTTCAGACCCCACTCAAAATCTGCTCCATTCAGGACAAACTACTGATAACAATATCCTGATCGAAACCTGCTCTATCAAGAACAGACAAACACCCGATGATAAGATCCTCTGATCAAACCCTCTTGCTCTATCAAGAACATGTCTGCAACTGAGAACCCAACATAACTGATTCACTTTCAAGAAAACCAGGTAGTCTGAGGGTCTAAGTTTCCTGCAATAAACCCAGCCCGCTCACAGGTATGAACCTAGACTGACTCAAGGTACGGCATCCTATGCGTTCATCAGCGTCACAGACTTTCAAAACTGATGATACGATTCCTAGAAGGAGTGGCATCATCAAGTCCTGAAGAGGCCTCACTTAGCTGAATCACAAATGATCGGTCCCCAGAGTCGACAATCCACCAAACCAGCAACCGTCTCAACCCAAAGGGTTGAAAGTGAAGCCAACCGGATGAACCTCGTATGAGCGTGGATTTCATGAGACACTAGTGCCTGCAAAGCAAGCACACGCCCACTAATTTCCACTCTAAGTCTATGGTGCACTCAAGCCTGGGTCTGGCTTCTCACTCAATCAGAACTCCCATCCCACAACAGCACAAATAATCATATTTTACTGAATATAAAATGCGGGAAATAAAGCGCGAGAAGTAAAAATGCGATAAATAAACGCAACCCAACAAGCAAACACACAAACGATAGGATTGACTCTCTTAAGGGACGTTGGATCCCAAAATTGACTCGCTTTCGGGACGTTGGATCCCTAGGAAACTATCAAGTCCCCAGCAGAGTCGCCAGCTGTCGCTTGCGCGAAAATAAGGTGCCGGCATGACAGAAGAGTCGCCACCTTTCGTTATTTATCCCTCAGAGCGGGAAAGGAAACGATCGGAAAAACCTGACGAAAAAGGGTAAGACAAGGTCATCGCAACCATTGTCTGGGTTCGGGAGTCGGTTACGCAAGGGGAAGGTATTAGCACCCCTCACGTCCGTCGTACTCGACGGGATCCTCGCTTGTTTGTTTACTTGGACGGGTTAGTTATAATCTATCTACCTATCAAGGCTGGCTGAAAAAGAAAAGAAAAATGACTCGGCAAAGCGTCGCGCTTTATGCCTACGTATTCCCGTCTGGAACGAGAAATCAGAGTCAACGTAGTTCGGCTAACTACGGGTTATGGGGGAAAGGTTGCTCGCTAGGACGTCGCGTCCTATGCCTACGTACTTTCATCTGGTATGAAAGATCAGAGCAAACGTAGTTCGGGAAACTACGGGTTATCTCCTAAAAGAAGTGTTTTTTATTGTGTTTGCGATTTCAACCGCACTAGAGGCTATGACCTGAGAGTGAATGCGTCGCATGTCACCCAAAGGGTACCATACTAAACATCCAGACTGTGGAAAAGAAACTCTCCCACAATCCTTTCTCAGATAGCTTAAGGCTCGTAACGTACGAAAGAAATCATTCATGATTACTGTATCTTAAGCTGCTTTGAGATGAGAAGAGAACAGGCCCAACTAGGAGGGAGACTATCAAGTCCTACTGTTATCATGCCATGGATCCATCCTATGGTTGAGGTTTGAACAGGGAACTCCTAGATGTTGTCATGCATAGGTTTCAACCTAAAAGTCTATCATCAAATCCTCATCAGAGGAAATGAGAGTCCTAAGGGATCATGTCAATGATACACCAAAACAGACAAAAGCATCAGCTTTAACAGTAAAATGCATGCAATGCAAGTGAGGGAGGAAATGTGTGTGGGGCTTCAGCCTCCACAAGCTCGTCTCAACCTCAAGCCAGTCATGAAATAACAGTAATCATACTGAAATAAACAACATGCTATAAAGCCAACAGTAAACTGTAATCATACAGACAAAAGAAATGAAATGCTATCAAACAAAATAAACACATGGGCAAGGGAGCTGGGCTCTACCAAATACCCGCAAGCAAAGCCAAGCAATAACAATACAGTCAGATGCACTCATGCTCTTAGACTGAGCTTATTCTAAATGGGCTTAGTCTAATGCAATAGACAAATCAGACAAAACACACAATACATCAAAGAACACAGAAGAAAGCCTCAGCTCCTCCAACAGCAACCCAATCTTCAGACTTCAGAGATCACTTGCTTTCCAGGTATCAACCCTACAACATGAGTATCAACTCATCTTCTCCCTTGAGCTTCAGCTCCTTTGACCAGCTCCACCTTCAGGCTTTACTATCTCCAGGGATCTTCAGGCATCAGCTTGATCTTCACAAAGTCTTCAGACTTCTATAATCTCCAAGGAATCATCCTCTTCAAGGCCTCAGCTTCTATCTTCAATGGCTCCAATGCTCCAGCAAACAAGATTCAGTCAACAAGATGAGTGGGGGATGTTACAGTGCTCACTGACTTACAAAGGATGCCATTGAGGACTTAACATCAAAGGAAAGGCTCTCTCAAAGTTCTACCTTATAGGGCAAGGTCACTAATCCTTCCAAAGGAGATAGGTGGATACCCTTAAGGGACTTTATGTCATAGAGAAGAAAGGAGGTGAACAAAGCACTCCTTGGTTATTGAACAAAGTATTCTATCTAGGGCTCTGCCTATGCACCTATCAACCTATAAACAAAACAAACAAAAGCTATGCTAAACTCCTCTGCAAGGTCTTCAAAGCTTCCATGATGATCCACAAGGTCTTCAACTCAATCTTCAAAGCTCACACACTCAACAGAGAAGGAAAGAAAACACAACAATACAACTTATGCCTTTAAGCAACACACATACTATCCATACATTCAAAAATCAATGAAAAATACTAAAATACCATACAAATTCCTAATATAAATTCTAGGGGATCCTATTTAACTACCCTTAAGTCCCATATATTCCCCATAGGCTAACTTGTCCTAAAAACCCCAAAAATAAAATGTTGAAGTCTACCTACACAACCTAAAACCCTAATTAGAGCACCTAAATGTCTAACAATCAAACTACATCAAATTTTAATCTAACAATCAAGAGATAAATCCTACATGAAACTAGGGTTCAATATCTAATTACACAAAAAAGAATGAGTTAAAAAACCTAAGGGAAGGTCCTAAAACAATTCTTGCAAGATAAGGTATCAACTAAAAGAAAGAAAATACACTATTTAAAAGAAAATATCACTAAAAATTCTACATTAAAAATAAAATCCTATTTTTATTTTTATATTTTTCTACACAAAATTATCTAAACATAGAAAGAAGAATGAGTAAAAAATCATTATTTATCAATTACTTATGAATTTTTAAAGGTGGCAAAAATATTAAAAGAATTAAAAAGAATTCAAAATAATATAAAAGGGAGGGGGGGTGGAAATAGTAGGTCAGACCAGTTCACTTTATTTGGGCCAAATGAAAGGGGGGTGCGGATATGAAAGAGGCCAAAGCCCAGACGCGTTGTTAAATGAAACGACTGCGTTTCTCATTCAAATTTTCCCTCCGTTTTCTGGGCGAATGAGGGTCGTGCGATGAAGTCTTCAGTCAACGTATACCAGCCTGATCCAACGGCATCCACGCGTCTTCAACCTTAAGACTAAAAACTAGGGTTTCGAACCTCCATGGAAGCCATGCATGCGTATACTTCAAGCTTTCTGTTCTCTCTCCACAAGCCATCATTCAACGCGATGTAAACACCAAAATTATTCAGAATTCCTCCCTCTACAAGACTGTAGCCATAGTATGCTTTGAAACTCACTGTAACTCCCAATCCGATCGTGACAGGTTCTTGGTTCACTTGAAATGCACTGCAATTCATCATCATAATTCTTGCTCCAACCTATACTAATCTAACCTACACATTATGGTGATCATTCTAAACCACAAAGCTAAGTTCCTCATGCACTAACCTATGAGTTTCAGGTCCAACCAGTTTTAACACCCTGCTATGAATCATCACCAATTGGCACGAAACTAACCAGAAATGCTCCTCTATCATTCTACATCATGTCTAAACTAACAACCTAATGTAAAACTACCTAAATCAAGCTAAAGAAAGTAAATTGCACCTGAAGCAAAATCTTGGAGATGATGATGAAGCTCGTGGATCTAATGCTTTGGATGCTTGGATCTTGATCTACTATTGCTATACTCACTTCTGTTTGCAAAACCTTGATGAATCTTGCCTTGAATCTTGAGATCCACTTGAAGTTGCAACTTGTGTCTTGATGAAGGAAGTGCACGAAACTGAACCAATTGCAATCCAAACTTGGCTGAATTCTACTCCATGATAATGATTGAATATGGTGAAATCAATATTGATGATGATTGATGAAGGTTTTGTGAAATTGGGATCAAAATGCAATGAGAGAGAATGAGAGAATTTGGGAAGTGCTTGCCAAAAAATGAGAATCCAACCCTTGCTCAATGTTCATTTCATGATTATATAGCACTCAATGGAAGTTTCCAGCACCATCTTGCACTTTCCCTTGCATTCCAAGCTTGATCCAATTTGTTATGTTTCTTTAATCATAAGTAACCTTAAGTAACTTTTATTTTTTCCACTAAACTCAAAAATGTGATTGAACCATTGTCTTTAAAATGGTTTTTCCAATCAAAATGATATATTGGATGACCCCATTTGGATTCCTAGATCTTCCAAACCAATTTCCAATTCCAACTTTTTAAACTTATATGCCATTTTTAGTTCATTTTTGACCAATCATGCAAATCCATGCTATGAGCTTTTCCAACAATTCATGACTTTCTTTCTAGACTTAAAATCACATTTTGAACAACTTTCATGTTTTGAGTTTTTCCATTTGAAGCTTGGAAGTAGGAGTTTTAGGCATTGGCTAAAATGACCTATAACTGATAAATGACCAAAATACCCCTGTCTTGTTCAAACCATAAGTTGAGTTCCACAAATCCTATCAACGACTTCTACCACTAAAATTAAAGCTAAGAAGATGCCCTCCAACATTCATGTTGACCAAGAAACCATAGGAATCATCCTACTAGGGCAAAAGTTGTCTGCAAGTTGGGTGACTTTCAAGGACCCAGATTCACACACCTCAGCTGACCTGTAATTTGTCAAAACCATAACTTGAGCTCTGTAACTCCTATCAAGGACTTACACCACTCAAATTAAAGCTAAGAACAAGCTCTACAACATTCATGTTGTGGGGAAGATGAGATATCAATCACATCTTGAGCTAAAACTGCCTGGAAGATAGGGATCAAATTAGGGTTTTTTCACTGACAATCCTTGGAAACCCTGACTTGAAACTTCTCAAACTCCTCAAACATGATGAGTTGGTCTAGGAATCATCTTTATAACATCTTTATGCATCATTCCATGATCTCATAGCCCTTGGATTAGGTCTCAACCTTCTCCAAATCTTCAGTGATCCTAGGGTTGACCCAGTCAAAACCCTAATTCTACCAATCATGGTTGAATCTTCTGAATTCTTGCCTAATGACCTCTCTGGGCTTCATGATGGCTATCAAGACATCTCATAGGCTTTCTCAAAACATCAAGTTCATTCTCAAAGTCTCAGAATCATCTGAGGGGTACCCACAACTCTCAAGCTATGAAGCACACAACCCTGGTTTCAATCCACTTCCTCTGAGGATCTCTTGAACTTTCTGATGAAGGTATCAACTCTCAAACACTAGATGGATAAATAATTGTTGGTCAAATTTTGGGGTGCAACACTGTGCATACCTCATCTTTGTTGCCCTGCACCCCCTATTCAACTTGCAGATTGGCCCATTGTTTTTATTTATTTCTACTCATTTTTATTATTAGTTTATGTATTTTTAAGAAAAATTCAAAAAAAAACTTTATTTAAGTTTCTGTTTAGAAAGCTATGATTATTACTAATTTAATTAATTTTATTAAAGTCTTTTATGTAATAATAATCAATTTGTTAATAATTAATATTATTAAATAATTAATTTTAATTTAACTAATTGTTTTAAACTGGTTTTTTTTTTTTTAAAAAATTTTAAGACAACACAAAAATATTTTATTTAATAATTATCTAGATTATTTATTTTCTTTTTAAGTTCTAAAATAATTAAAAATAATTTAATTTAGTTTTCTTTTCTTTTACTAACCTTAGTTAATTAGGTAGTTAATTAGGTTAGCACGTCTAGATTAGCCTATCCCCCATTCTATTTAGGTTCTTATTTTCTCTTGTGATGTTTTACATGTTTTATTATCGTACCTCAATTATATTTATGTTATTCACATGTTTGTTCAACCTATTTTAAAAAAAAACTAATATCTTGACTCAATGTCAAGCCCATTTTCAACGCCATTGTAAGCCGATTGTTTTTTACGATCGCCATCAACCTTATAGCCTCCTCTTGGGCTTTGTACAACGATGTTTGCCACACACTTCACATATAATATTAAAATCAAAATTCTCTTCCAAACTTGATCCAACATCAAGTATCTTCAAAAAACAAATTCAATTAACCTTCAACCTTCCTTAACACCTGATTATATTATCCTCCTACTCTCCTTGTAAGTCGAGTGCTTTGGCCTCGCCATCGACCTTACCCTATCCCATAGGACCTCCTATCCATTAGTTCAACCATGTTCGTTCCACACGCAAATTTCAAACCTTGATTCATATCAAACAATTTTCTTTAAGTCAAACTAAAATACTTAATAACTATTTAAACACAATTTCAATATTAGACGAAAAAGAGAGAGTCCCAAGTCTTTGGTTCTCTCTCCCAATTGTTTGGGTCTGAGGAGTCTTTCTTAAGCCCGAGCAATTGTCTTCTAAAAAACCTTCTAAAAACGATAAATTTATTCGAGTCTATTTTTCTAAACATTTAGGATGAAAAAGAGAGTGTTCCAAGTCTTTGGATCGCTTTCCCGATCACTTAAGGTCCAAGAAGTCTTTCTTGAGCTTCGAGTAATTGTCATCCAATTAATACACTTTAATCATATTAAATATCTTTTATAATATTAGATGAGAAAAGGAGAGAGTTCCAAGTCTTTGGTTCACTCTTCTGATTATTTGAGGTCCGAGAAGTCTTTCTTAAGCTTCGAGTAATCCTCATCTGTTAAAATAATTTAACCACATCCTATCTTTCAAACGTCATTCAAACAACTCATTTTTTGCGATGAAAAAGAGAGCGTTCCAAGTCTTTGGTTCGCTTCCCCGATTACTTAGGTCCGAGAAGTCTTTCTTAAGCTTCAAGTAATCGTCATCCGTTCAACTTATTCAAACCATACTCAATTCTATCCTTTCGTCTTTGAGGTTGAAAAAGAGAGAGCTCCAAGTCTTTGGTTCACTCTCCCGATTACTTGGGTCCGAGAAGTCTTTCTTAAGCTTCGAGTAGTCGTCACCTCTAGTTAAATATCCCAATACTTACAAACACTATTCCTCGCCCTCGCGCGACCTACCATTCAAATAATCCTTTCACTAAGAACATTATTTAGTCCATTCTTCCGTGCATAACAAACTCGTGCTTTAGCCTCCCTTAGCGAGCAGACAAGCCAACGTTTAGCAGTTAGAATGCGACCTAAACACTCGTTCCATTCAAGTACAACCTTCTTTTCACGATGAAAAAGAGAGAGCTCCAAGTCTTTGGTTCACTCTCCCGATTATTTGGGTCCGAGAAGTCTTTCTCAAGCTTCAAGTAATCGTCATTCGTACTCACAAACCTTTTAGCAAACCGTAAGCCGAACTACGACTGCTCTGATCTCTCATATCTGTTGAGAGTACGTAGGCATAGGATTGCGATAATCCTAGAGAGCATATTCCCCACAATTCCCTCTGTTTCCCGTAGTCCCACGAACTATGAATGCTCTGATTTTCCACTTCTTACAAGTGAAGATACGTAGGCACAAGGGCCCCAATCCTTGGCGAGCACCCAATCTTAATAATCACCCTTTTTCCTATTAGCAAGCAATCCCTTTAGAAGATACACGAACATAGTTAACTTTCTCTCGCGAATTGAATCAAGAGGTTCCCGTTGAGTACAACGGACGTAGAGGGTGCTAATACCTTCCCTCTATGTAATCGACTCCCGAACCTAGAATATTGGTTGCGATGACCATGTTCTTATCTCTTTTAAGGTTTTATCGATATTTTCCTATTCCATCCTTGGAATGAATAAAGTTCGATGGCGACTCTGTTTCGAACAGTATTTTCCGCGTCCATCGCGAGGATCGTATTTTTCGAGGTACGACAGATGGCGACTCTGCTGGGGACATCATGCATATCCCTATGCTAGAGAGAGTCAAGCCTAACTTCACTCGATTCGCAAGAGTTAGATCCGCTTGTTTGTGAATTTTCTTTTATTTGTTTGCTTGTCTTATTTATTTGCTATTTACCTGCTTGCTCTTATATATCTTATTATTGTTGCTTGTGACACTATTGGGGTCCTCTGATTTTGGGAATTTTGTGAGATGGCTCTTCACCCGAGTCCGAGAAGAATATAGGATTAGAATGGTGGTTGTGTAGTGGAATCCATCGAGGATTCTTTCTCGTTGGGAGGAAGCGAAAACCCCGCTTAGAGTTGATTCCCTAAGGATGTTATTATCGTGGTGAGTCTTTGCCATGGCAGTAGTATTTTTTTAGGTTGAATCTATAACTCTAAGGACCGTTTACCCCTTTTCTATGGTGGTTGGTAGTGTTAACTCATGAGGATCACTCCTTTATGGGTTGATGCGAACGCCCCAATCAGATGAGATCCCTTGAACGTATTGTTATTTTGACAATGATATTTTCAACCTTGATCTATGACTCTGAGGTCCCTTTAAGAAACCTTGGACTCGATGGTTGTGTAGTAGAGACTCACGAGGAGTCTTTCTCGTGGGACGACATGAAAATCTCACCTAGAAGAGACTCTTTCATAGGTATTATTGTTGGATGAATCTTCACCTTAGCAATAATATTTTTGAAGGACCTATGACTCTAGGCACTTACCCGTATAGAACCTACCCATGGGATTTCAGGAATCAGAGAACTCTTTGTTTTGGTTACTTCCGTCCTTGCATCTGCATCATACTCATACCATAACATTTACATTTTGATTTTCAGGGAATTTAAGAATTATATTGTCAACATACAGGAATTATGGGAAGCAATATCAGGTGCCCACTTACTTACAACTTCAAGAGACCGAAATTGGAAGACTTGCGCAGTTTGGTTTCTCGTATCCCTGCTGTGTTCAAAATTAACTTTACGAAGGATTATGGCAGGATTATTCGCCTGTTAATGCAAGATGTGGATTCTAAGGCACTTATCACCTTGGCCCAGTTCTATGATTCTCCTTTAAGGTGCTTCACGTTTCAAGATTTTCAGCTAGCACCGACATTGGAAGAATTTGAGAAACTAGTGGGTATTCCTACGAAGGATAAATTGCCATTTGTAGGAGTGAAAGAAGATTTAGAAGACAAAGTAATTGCTGATGCACTTCACATGCATAAGAGGGACATCACTGATAATTGGAAGGCTAAAGGTGGAGTTAAAGGACTTCCTCTCAAGTTCCTTATAAACAAAGCGGATGCATTTATTAAGGCCCAAAGTTGGGATGCTTGCTATGCAGTGGTGGCTTTAGCTATTTATGGAATCATTTTATTCCCTAACATAGATGATTTCGTAGACGTAACAGCTATTCATGTTTTCTTAACCAAAAATCATGTGCTAACCCTTCTGGCTGATGTCTTCTATTACTTGAGTTGGAGGAGTGACAGGAAAGGTGGCTCTATTGTTTGTTGCGCCCCTCTCTTGTACTAGTGCTTGCATCTGCACATGCCTACTAAAGGACCATTCATCGATCGAGCTGATGATAGTTGGGCTCAAAGAATGGTGTCGCTTAGATCTGTTGATCTCTCTTGGTATTCACAAGACTTTAAGGAAGTTATCACTAGTTGTGGTGAATTTCCTAATATCCCGCTAATAGGAACTCGAGGCTGTATTAATTCTAATCCGATGTTATCAGTTAGGCAGCTTGGGTACCCTATGGTAGCACCTCCTGAGAAAAATGACCTTGAAGCCTTCTTGATGCACGACTTAGGGTCTGAGAACCCTGATTTATTCAGAAAGATTACAAGAGCTTGGAAGACCATTAAGAAGAAAGGAAGAGGTGAATTGGGGAGAAGAAATGGTATAACTAAAGAGCCTTACTTTGTATGGGTTAGGGAGAGGGCCAATGAGGTCAAGATGCCTTTTAAAGAAAAGGTATACGAGCATGTGCCTGAACCTAAACCTACTCATATTCCGATAGAAGAAGCTGAAGACCTCAAAGCTATCATAGCCAAATTGTTGAAAGAGAATGAGAACCTTGAGGTGAGACTTCAAGAAGTCACCAGAGAGAAAAATGATATGAAGTGGGAGCTCCAGCGCAAGAACGCCCAGTTAGAGGCAGTAGGGAAGAAAGCTGGCGAAGAAGAGCATCGAAAGAAAAAGGTTAAGGTATGTCTTGATCAGTCCGATAGCAAGGTTAGGGGGCTGAAAGAAGAACTAGATAGGGTTAGGAAGAAATGTGTTCAAAATGAAAATTGTTGGCTTGCGGCTACCAAAAGAAACAAGACAATCCGAGAGGAGATGGGAGCAGAAATCCATAAGCTGGACACTGCTTTACGCCAGTCAAGAGCTGCTGAAATAGAGGAACGCAGGCTCAAAGAGGGGGCTTTAAGGGTTGCTCAGGTTAAAACTGCTGATTGGGACAAGGTGTGCATAGAGTTAAACTCCGTCAAGGACTATGCAGCTAACTTGAAGCAGCAAATAAAAGATGTCTTAGCAGATAAAGCCGTATGGTCTGCTGCAAGAGAGAAAACGGCTAGTGATTTTAAAGGATATGAGAGGTCTATCCATATACTAATAGCTGACCGAGACATGTATCGCAACAAACTCAACGGTTTAATCGAGTTCTGCAACTGGTTGACCAAAGATCTGGTTTGGAAGCGCAGGGATGCTATGGAAGCGATGGATGATTCTACTCCCCACAGTATCTGCGACTTTCTGTGCACGTGCAAGGCCATGTTGAGCAGGTTCAAAGAAGAGTTAAAAGAACGTGAGGCCTAAAAGACAAGAGTTTGAAGTTCATTTATTCTTATTAATTAATCATTATGGGTTGTATTTTGAATGATCTTCCTTTTTTGTATCACATGAATATTATCCTTCTATGAATGAATGTGGTTTAACTTGTTCTCAATATTCTTGTGTATGTTAAGCAATTAATTCGAGAATTCCCTGAAAAGCAAATGCATATCATCTTGCATATCATGGTACACATCTTTTTTTCAACACCGCACGATTCTAAATTTATACCATTTGCGAATATCAGATTTGATTTAAGCTGACTATTCGACATCGTTACGAAACTCGACGCGATTACCAAATGATGCTGGAGCAGATGGAAGAGACTCAGAACACCATGAGAGGTGACATCGACGCTCTCAAGATGAAGATGGACCAGCTACTGGAGACAATGCTGACGCTAGCCCAAAAAGAAAACAATGCTGAGACTTTTGCTGATGCCAAGAAGGCAACTGACAATATAGGAACTTCTGGGATTGTTAAAACTCCCCACGTGGACCTTGTCGACCGTTCCATTTCCGCGCGTCAGGGCTCTGAAGCAGACATGGACGAACAATATGATGCTTTCTACCAACCTCCACCATCTCCTCCTCAACACAATATGGGGGCTACTAATGACTTTGCTGCAGATAGACTACGAACTGTTGAAGAAAAAATCAAGTCATTGGAAATCAAAAAGACTCCAGGGTTGGATGTTGTTGCCATGTGCCTAGTTTCGGGATTGGTGATACCGAAGAAATTCAAAGTCCCAGACTTTGAGAAGTACAAGGGGGTCAGCTGCCCCAAAACCCATCTAAGAGCGTACTGTCGCAAGATGGCAGCTCACATTGATAACGACTTGATCTTAATACATTACTTCCAAGATAGCCTCAGTGGGGCATCATTGGAGTGGTATATGCAGTTAGAAAAAGGACAAATCAGTACGTGGAGAGATCTAGCAGATGCGTTTTCACAACATTATCAGTATAACACTGATTTGGCACCGAATCGCACGCAGCTGCAAGACATGACTCAACGTAACAATGAGTCATTTAAAGAGTATGCCCAAAGGTGGAGGGAGTTGGCTGCCCGTGTTCAACCACCATTGCTGACTAAGGAGTTAACTGACATGTTTATGGGAACTCTACAAACTCAGTACTTGGATCGCATGCTTGGGTCCAGTTTCCCTAACTTTGCTGAAGTGGTGTCAGTAGGTGAAAGAATCGAGAGCACTTTGAAAAAGAACAAGGCTGCGGTCCCAATGAATGGAGGAAGGAAGCCTTTTTTGAAGAAAAGGGAAGATGAAACTAATGCCGTGATGAGAGGACGAGGAGATAGAGCTCCAGTGGACATCCAATATCCACAAGTAGCTGCAGTAGCCCATGCTCCTTATCAACAGCCAGCTCAACAGCAGAATCAGCAGCAGAATTATCAGAGAGTTCCTCCACCGCAATATTAGAATGCTCTGGCTCAAAGACAACAAAGGCCGAGACAGCCAAGAAGACAACTTGACCCGTTGCCTATGTCATATGGACAAATTTTCGCTCAGCTAAATCAGAGTGGACACTTAACGTTGCGAGATTTACGTCCAGCAACCTTTCCATACCCCCTGGGTACGATGCGAATGCCCATTGTGAGTTTCATAAGGGAGCCCCTGGACACTCCATAGACAACTGCTATGCGTTTCAAAACAGGGTGCAAGACTTGATAGAGTCCAAAGATCTCACTTTTACACCTAGAGGTGCCAACATTACGAAGGATCCGTTACCTAAACATGGAGGTCCTTCTGTCAATGCTGTGGAAGAAAGTAGTGGTTTGAGACTAATTACAAATGTTGAAGATGTCCGTACTCCGATGGCCGTTATTGGAGAACAATTGAAGAGAAGTGGGATGATTCCCCAAGAAGAAGCGGAGAATTTGACTGATGAATTGGTGAAAAAACATCTGCAAAGGTTCTTAGAGCATGGGATAATACAGATAGAACGTAGAGACTCGAATGTGTCTGCCATTGACATTCAGTATGACGAAACAGATGCTAGGCGATTTCGACCGACACCAGTAGTCTTGCAGTATGATCCTTCGGAAGCCTTTCAACAGAGGCCCGCCCGACCAGCACCCGTGATTCTGCAATATGATGAAGATGACGTCAATAGACAAAAAACAGCACGACCAGCTCTGGTGGTAATAGAGTATTCTGTCAATGAGTCTGAGCCCAAAGTTTTTAAACAGAGGCCAGAGAGACTAGTGATTGAGTATGACGCTGCCAAATGCGATGCAGTTGTTGGGCCTAGTGGGATGACCCGTAGCGGTCGTTTATTTGCCGCCAAACCAGTGGAAGTGCCAGCTAGAAATAAAGAAAAAGCTACAATTGAACTGCCAAGTGTTGAGCCACCTGTTGAGGTGTCATCACCAAAGGCAGCGGTTACACCAAAGGAAGCTGAGGAGTTTTTGAAGATCATCAAAAAAAGTGACTATAAAGTGATTGATCAACTAAACCAGACTCTTGCCAGAATTTCCATGCTCTCGTTGTTACTTAGTTCAGAGGCCCACAGGTTATCTTTAATGAAGGTGTTGAGCGTTGCGCATATTGCTAAAGACATCACCGTAGCCCAGTTCGATGATGTGATAGCTAGCGTAACAACCGGAAACTTTCTTGGGTTTAATGATGATGACCTGACTGCAGAGAAGAGAAACCACAATAAAGCTCTCCATATTTCTATCAAGTGCCAAGACACATTGATATCCCGAGTCTTAGTGGATACATGTTCTTCTTTGAATGTGCTTCCCAAGATCACCCTGGAGAGAATGCCAGTAAAAGGAGTTAGCATGAAACCGAGTGCTCTGGTAGTCAAAGCTTTTGATGGTTCTAGGCGTGTTGTGATTGGCGATGTGGACTTGCCAATAAAAATCGGACCAACTGTCTTCACCATTACTTTCCAAGTAATGGATATTTATCCAGGGTACAGCTGTCTATTAGGGAGACCTTGGATCCACTATGCAGGAGCTGTTACCTCCACCCTTCACCAAAAGCTAAATTTTGTTAGTAATAACAAGGTAGTTCAGATTGGAGGGGAGGAGGATATCTTGGTAAGCCACTTGACGTCCTTCAGGTACATTGAAGTTGAAGGGGAAATGATGGAAACGCCTTTTCAATCTTTTGAAATGGTGAATACATTAGCGGTGCAGCGAATTTCAGATAGTCAGAGTTCAAGATCAGCAATGGCCTCTTATGAAGAGGCTAAGATGGTTGTAGACGAAGGGAACGCCCGAGGCTGGGGAAAAATGATGGAAGTGGTTGAAAAGTTCGACAAATTTGGGCTAGGATACCATCCTTCATCCAACACTATGACAATTGCATATGGCAAGAAGCAGATTCCTCCTGTAGCAGAAGTTTTCAAGAGCGCTGGGCATATTTTCGATCATACCTCCGCCATGGTAACTGAAGATGGGGTTGATGACAAAGAAGCCTCCGCAAGCTGGATCCGACAGGCTGAACCTAGTGAAGAATTGAAGAACTGGAAGACCATCGAAATACCCCAATTCTTCCCTCTTCAAAAGTAAAGTTTTAAGTGATTTTCAAAACCCTACGCTCTGCCCAAGGCGTAGTGGAGCTTTGTATCGGGCCCCCTGATGTTTCGAAACATGTTTAACATGAATAAATTTTGATTTGCATTCAATTTTTGCTCATTTTCTTTTCTACTTTTTCATAATTAATGGCATTTCTTTCACGCACTCACTTTCCTAAATAAGCTGCATAAATCATAAACATGCAGAGACACTACCGAGGTCCTTGATATCGACACTGCTATAGGCCTTTATGATTTTGATTGTCCAGTATACCGAGCGGATGAGGAAGACGAGGATAAACTCCCCAACGAATTGGCTAGGTTGCTGCAGCAAGAAGAGAAGGTCATTATGCCGCATAAAGAGGATGTCGAGGTTATCAACCTAGGTTCAGAAGAAAATAAAAGGGAGATAAAGGTTGAAGCGTCTCTTCAAGTTGCTGTCAAGGTAAAGTTGGTAGGGCTCCTCCGAGAATATGCTGATGTATTCGCATGGTCGTATCAGGACATGCCTGGTCTAGATACGAACATTGTTGTACACAAGTTGCCACTCAAAGAAGAGTGTCATGCCGTCAAGCAGAAGTTGAGAAGAACTCGTCCTGATATGGCCCTGAAAATCCGTGATGAGGTCCGAAAACAATTCGATGCAGGGTTCTTAGCAGTGGCCAAATATCCGCAATGGGTTGCAAATATCGTTCCAGTGCCGAAAAAGGATGGAAAGGTCTGCATGTGTGTGGATTACCGTGACTTAAACAGAGCAAGTCCTAAAGATGATTTTCCATTACCTCATATTGATGTGCTGGTAGATAATACGGCTCAGTTCTCCGTTTTTTCCTTCATGGATGGATTTTATGGTTACAATCAAATTAAGATGGATCCAGAGGACATGGAAAAAACCACGTTCATTACACCCTGGGGCACATTCTGTTACAAGGTAATGCCATTTGGGTTGAAGAATGCTGGGGAAACATACCAACATGCAATGGTAACACTCTTTCATGATATGATTCATAAAGAGATCGAAGTGTACGTTGATGACATGATTGCTAAGTCCCAGACTGAAGAGGAGCATTTGGGTAATCTGGAAAAGTTGTTCGCCAGATTGAGGAAGTTCAAGTTGAGACTTAATCCCAACAAATGTACATTCGGGGTGCGGTCTGGAAAGTTGTTGGGCTTTATCGTAAGCCAGAAAGGGATTGAGGTGGATCCTGATAAAGTAAGGGCGATTCAGGACATGCCTGCACCAAAGACCGAAAAGGAGGTCCGTGGATTTCTAGGGAGGTTGAATTATATCGCAAGATTTATTTCACATCTCACAGCCACTTGCAAGCCAATTTTTAAATTACTCAGGAAAGATCAGCCGGTTGTGTGGAATGATGAATGCCAAGGGGCATTTGATGCAATCAAAGAATATTTGCAAGAACCACCGATCTTGATACCATCAGTTCCTGGAAGGCCACTCATTATGTACTTAACTGTGCTAGAAGAATCCATGGATTGCGTATTAGGACAACAAGATGATTCATGCAAGAAAGAGCATGCTATATACTATCTCAACAAAAAATTTAATGACTGTGAGACTAGATACTCTTTGCTTGAGAAAACTTGTTGTGCACTTGCATGGACTGCTAGACGACTCAGACAATATATGCTGACGCACACCACATACTTAATCTCCAAGATGGATCCAATCAAATACATCTTCAAGAAACCTGCTCTTACCGGTAGGATAGCCCGGTGGCAAATGCTTCTATTTGAATACGACATCTAATACGTCACTCAGAAAGCTATAAAGGGCAGTGTGTTAGCAGATCATTTGGCCCATCAGCCTGTGGAAGAGTACCAGCCTTTGAGATTTGGCTTTCCAGATGAGGATATCATGATGGCAAAAGATTACGAGGAGCCAAGGCCAGATGAAGGGCCAGAACCAGGAGAACGATGGACTCTTATGTTCGATGGTGCTTCTAACTCTTATGGACACGGAATTGGGGTAGTGATTACATCTCCCAAAAATTTTCACTTGCCGTTTACGGCCAAACTTTGTTTTCCGTGCACTAACAATATGGCTGAGTACGAGGCATGTATACTAGGGCTAGAAGAAGCCATTGACTTGAGAATCAAAACTCTCGATGTGTTTGGAGATTCTGCTCTGGTAATTTACCAGATAAGAGGCGATTGGGATACCAAGCATGAAAATTTAATTTCATACCGGGATTATGTGGCCAAATTGCTTCCCCGATTCGATGATATCACTTTTGCTCACATACCTCGAGAAGAGAATCAAATGGCTGACGCTTTGGCAACTCTGGCATCCATGTACAAGTTGATATGGCCAAATCATAGACCATCTATTGATTTGCGACGCTTTGAAGAGCCCGCGCATTGTCTGACTGCTGATAAAGACGCAGATGAAAAGCCGTGGTTTTATGATATAAAGCGATATCTTGAAAAGCACGAATATCCTGAAGGAGCCCTGGGTATCGACAAAAGAACTTTGCGAAGATTGGCATCTAACTTCTTCCTCAACGGAAATGTATTGTACAAGCACAACCATGACACTGTTTTGCTTAGATGTGTGGAGAAACATGAAGCTGAACAGATTCTAAAGGACATTCATGAGGGCTGCTTTGGAACTCATGCGAATGGACATACCATGGCAAAGAAAATATTGAGAGCAGGCTATTATTGGCTTACCATGGAAGCAGATTGTTACCATCATGCCCGAACTTGTCACAAGTGCCAAATATACTCTGATAAGATTCATGTACCCACCACTCCATTGAACGTCTTAACCTCACCATGGCCCTTCTCCATGTGGGGAATAGATATGATTGGGATGATTGAACCAAAAGCTTCAAACGGGCATCGCTTCATACTTGTGGCCATAGACTATTTCACCAAGTGGGTTGAAGTTGCTTCATATACCAACGTTACTAAGCAAGTAGTCGCTCGCTTCTTGAAACACAACATTATATGCAGATATGGAGTGCCTAACCGCATCATCACCGACAATGGGTCGAATCTCAACAACAAAATGATGAACGAGTTATGCGCCAGTTTTAAAATAGAACACCATAACTCGACGCCATATAGACCCAAAATGAATGGAGCCGTAGAATCAGCCAATAAAAATATCAAGAAAATCATCCAGAAGATGGTGGTCACGTACAAAGATTGGCACGAGATGTTACCCTTTGCACTACACGGCTACCACACTTCAGTACGAACTTCAACAGGGGCAACTCCCTACTCGTTGGTTTATGGTATGGAGGCAGTTCTCCCAATAGAGGTCGAAATCCCTTCGCTGAGGGTTTTAATGGAAGCTCAACTTGATGAAGCCGAATGGGTAAAGACGAGGTTTGAAGAACTTAATCTCATTGAGGAAAAGCGCTTGACAGCCATATGCCACGACCAGCTTTATCAGAGGAGAATGAAGAGAGCCTTCGACAAAAGAGTGCATCCCAGGACATTCGCACAAGGATACTTAGTACTCAAGAGGATCATGGCTATGTATAATGAATCTAGGGGCAAATGGACGCCGAACTACGAAGGCCCATATGTGGTAACAGAAGCATTCTCTGGTGGTGCCCTAAAACTCGCAACCATGGATGGGGAGGAGTTATCTTATCCAGTGAATGCAGATTTGGTCAAACGATACTTTGCCTAAAAAAGTGGAATAATAAAGTCGCTAAGTCGAAAATCTGAAAGGGCGACTTAGGCAAAATTGGCTATCCCGGTGAACTGAAAACCCGAAAGGGAGATTCAAGCAAAAATTAGGGATAAAATAAGAATAGGCCCGCTGAGTTGAAAACCCGAAAGGGCGACTCAGGCAAAAAAGGGCGTCCTGGTGGATTGAAAACCCGAAAGGGCGATCCAGGCAAAAGTTAAGGGCAAAATTCCAAGGCAAAGTATCCATTATGCATGATCACTTGACCCTAGTACATAATCAAGACACATAATTGATCCAGCCATTTTTCTACGAAGCAAGGTGTTGAAGACTTCCAAAGCCATAGGGATTATAGCAGTGTCGAAACTCAAAGGAACTCTGATTTTTGCCATTATGTTTTTCTTGCACTGTAATCACCTCATTAAGGGATTACATCTTTGTATACTTATCCATTCAAGGGACAAATCAATATAAAGAGATATTTCTCAATTAAATTGTGCTCACTCTTTTACTTTATCTGATTGTTTGCAAATTAATTTTATTTTGATAATTTGTGTTCTGAACTTCAGCTAAAAAATATAATAATAAAAAATAATAAAAATAAAATATAACTTTTGACAAGGTATAGAGCTTGCTTTGATGTTCGAAGATATTGGGGAAAATAGATGGTCTCCAAGAAAGATATCAACAGGTAGAAGCATTGAATTAGTCGTCAGCTGCCCAGGCTTGTCATCATGAAAAGCTTTCTCTTTCCAAAGGGGTTGTATGATGTGGTTCCCCCCAGCATCGAGTTCAAGAACTAAACTGGGGCAATCAGTTCCCTCGGTCGTCATGAAGTATCTAGATCTGGGATGTCGAGTAGTCTAATCCTCTCACTACCCCCACAGAAAGCCTAATCTTTTGTTGGCAACTACAAAAAAAAGCCACTTTAGCTGGCGCCTTCAATTCACCCTAAAAAGTCCAGTCTTCATTGGCAACCACTAAAAGTCCACCCTGTTAGCATCCTCAATAACCGAAGTCCAAACCATTTGGCAACTACCAAATCCAGTCCCTGGTGGTATCCCCGGCAGGATTTTATCCTTAGCATACCTTTGCATTATCATAAGCACGACATGCAACATCATATCATAATCATAATCGAGCACTAGCATGTCATTTGCATTCGCATCTTGCACTCCTTAGTAGCTGCACTGTTAGCTGCGTGTTTGGGCATCATAAAGCATTGCATTGCATAGCAACATAGCAGGATCCAGGATCAGTTTGCAAACATCTTGGCCAGTCCTCCAGTGAAGTCGGCAGTATTTCTCTGAAGAGAGTTGATACCCCGCAAGTTCAAATAATTCTACTCCCCAGCAAGTCATTCCCCGACTATGCCGTTGATGATGATAATCCCCAGCAACTATTGCTCTTGTGGCTCCCCAAGCAGAGGTTCTCTTAAAAAGTTTCTTGAAGGCTTGCCCTGCAGAGTTTGCACAATGTTGTTCCTCCAATAGGAATTTTGGCTCAACTATTCCCCAATAAATTGTGTTTAGAGATACTGCTTTGGTATCATCGAAGAATCTTATTGGATAAGATGTTGCTTCGACCACCCGAAGAATCTCATGTGTTTAGAGATACTGCTTTGGTATCATCGAAGAGCCTTACTGGATAAGATGCTGCTTCGACCACCCGAAGAATCTCATGTGTTTAGAGATACTGCTTTGGTATCATCGAAGAACCTTATTGGATAAGGGACTGCTTCGACCACCCGAAGAATCTCAAGTTTTCAGAGATACTGCTTTGGTATCATCGAAGAGCCTTATTGGATAAGGGACTACTTCGACCACCCGAAGAATCTCAAGTTTTCAGAGATACTGCTTTGGTATCATCGAAGAGCCTTATTGGATAAGGGACTGCTTCGACCACCCGAAGAATCTCAAGTGTTTAGAGATACTGCTTTGGTATCATCGAAGAGCCTTATTGGATAAGGGACTGCTTCGACCACCCGAAGAATCTCAAGTTTTCAGAGATACTGCTTTGGTATCATCGAAGAACCTTATTGGATAAGGGACTGCTTCGACCACCCGAAGAATCTCAAGTTTTCAGAGATACTGTTTTGGTATCATCGAAGAGCCTTATTGGATAAGGGACTGCTTCGACCACCCGAAGAATCTCAAGTGTTTAGAGATACTGCTTTGGTATCATCGAAGAGCCTTATTGGATAAGGGACTGCTTCGACCACCCGAAGAATCTCAAGTTTTCAGAGATACTGCTTTGGTATCATCGAAGAGCCTTATTGGATAAGGGACTGCTTCGACCACCCGAAGAATCTCAAGTTTTCAGAGATACTGCTTTGGTATCATTGAAGAACCTTATTGGATAAGGGACTGCTTCGACCACCCGAAGAATCTCAAGTTTTCAGAGATACTGCTTTGGTATCATCAAAGAATCTTATTGGATAAGAGGCTGCTTCGACCATCCGAAGAATCTCATGTGTTTATACCACTTTGGTATCGCGAAGGACCTTAACGAATGAGGGACTGCTTCGACCACCCAAAGAAGACAAATTTTGGGGTCTTCTTGTATCTAATTGATTTCCACCCTACAAATGAACGTCATGCAGCAGTTCATTCTTTTGGGTTCAAAAAAATTAGATAGGGGCATCTGTCATACCCCAAATTTGTCCTACTCTTACATCCTCTTATATCAAGCATCGGTGTTGCTTCATCCAAACTTTGGTCACAATCCTTTAGGATTTAGGTTATAAAAGTTGCGCGTGAACTCATAACCCCATTAAAAGGTGTGTTTCAAATATGACTCAAGGGTTTGTAAGAAAAAAGTTAAATCTTATTTAGCTTTGTTTCTAAGCTTCAAAGGATCATTTATCTTTAAGGTATGTTTGTTTTGTTCTGCATTCACCATGTTGGTTAGATTAGTGAGCAATTTGTCCAAGGAGTTTGTGGAAACCTTATCTTGGGAACAAGGGATACTTTCAAGGCGTGATAAATTTGTTTCAAAACATGTGTAAATAACAAGATGGTGTCACACTTGAATCATGCTACAAAATACAAGACTTTGTCCACGTAAGTCATTTTCTTCAAAGGGATGCTACGTGAGAATATAATTTGGATTATTACTTTAAGCACTTTGCAATTGTGAGTATTATTTTAAATTCACAAGTGGTATTAATTTGAGAAATTCAAAATTCTTATCCATGAGGAGCCAAAGCAAATTCTACTTATGACAAAATTAACAAAGGATCTCTATGAATTAAGGAAATGCACTAATAGTTCATTAATGGTTCATGATTAAGGAAAAGCTTTAAAATGCAAAGGGCCTACAAGGGCAAAGTTACAATTGACGGTGAGGAGGTTTTAAAGTAACAACAAAAGGGGTGGTATTGTATTCAAAGTATGAGTCATCACAAAAAAAAAGGACATATTATTGCATTTGGGTTAGTGGTTATTTAAACAATAAGCATATAATCATAAAGATAAAATACACACAAAAGGGTGCTTGGTGATATTAAAAACAAAACCCCCAAAGGATGAAAGGGAGAGAACCAAATGTGATCTTGTTTGTGTGAAGATGTAAATGATGAGTTAGATCTTAGGGTTAAAAATTAGGGTATGACAGGTTGCAGAAACAGATGACCCATATTCTCTTCCTCTAGAGCATTGTCTGTCAGTAGAGCTCTTCTATTTTTCCTCTAGTGACATATGAGATTTTCTCTATGAAAAAAATTGGCTGGACATAGGGATATTGCAAGTTTGGTGCATGTAAGTATATATTTGAACATGCATGTCATTATTTATAGTACATTATCATTTTTGTATTTCCTTACTTATTTTTTGAGTTTTGTTTAATCAATTAGTTAAATTTATCGTGTATATATATAGAGTTAAATAAATCGAATATTTATGCCATCTTGGATCCATATAGTATTCAATGGACAAATAATAAGCTAAGGAGATTGTGTCCTACATTTCAGAAAAGTTAAGTCAAGGGGGAAAAGAATGTTACTTAGCACCATTTCTCAATTCGTAAGTAATTTTAAAATTGTGGTTTATCTTTTATAGTTAATTTTGTTTTAGAAAATACTAATTATATATATATATATATATATATATATATATATATATATATATATATATATATATATATATATATATATATATATATATATATATATATATATATATATATATATATATATATATATATATATATATATATATATATATATATATATATATATATATATATATATGCTCATGTTTATTCAGTGATCATTGGTAATTGATCATCATATCACTAAGGACGAATACGATAATGACATTGTGTTCCTTACATAAATCACTCGCCTAGCGAGTCCTTCGCTGCTCCACTCGCTCCAGTGAGTTTTGGTCTTTTTTATTCTGTCCAAGTCTGGGAGTGTTCACTGGTAGCTCGCTATGTGCTCGCATAGCGAACACTTCGCTACCTCACTCGCCAGTGATTCGCCTAGCGAACGCTTCGCTACTCAAACCCTCAATTATCCAAAAATATCAAAAAGTTATGAAATTACCCGAATTCAATCAAACAAGTTTCAATAGTCTCGGCCTAACATTCCTCGACTAAACTACGCAATTTATTTTGAATTCTAACCGTGAAAACATCGGTTTCTATCGATTTTACCAATTCGACCTAAAATGGAAATATGTGGAAAAAACCCAAAACAATCCAAACAAACACATACATAATGATATACATTGATGAGATAATAAGATTTCACACCCTTATCCGATTAAATCGATTCCTAGAAGTTGTTTTGAAGATTTCCAAGCTTTTTCCTCTTTTTCTTCTCTTTTCTCTTATTCCTCTTTCTTTCTCTCCTTTTTCTTCTTTCTTTCTCTTTTCTCTCCTCTTTCTCTCTTATATCTTTCTATTCTAATTCTTTTTCTCACAAAATATCTAATAATTCATTTTCTCACACAAAATTTCTAACTTAACATTAATTAAGAAATATCTAAAATACCCTCCAACCTAATTTCCCCGAAAACTCTCAAAAATGATAAAATAACACAATATGCAAACATAACATATTAACACACCAATTCCACAAAATAAAATAATAATCACCCAAATAAAACAAAAGACTCAACAAAAATGGGAAATCAGAATCGGCGCGTTACATTATTGGGCAAATTTTCCTTTGGTTAATCGATTAACCAATTGCTAGTGCAAAATGGTTAATCGGTTAACCACCCACAAATTTCAAAAATAGCACCATTTTGAGGGAAACTTGCACATTTTCCCGTTTTCACCCGTTCTGAGCCCTGTTAAGCCTCTGAAACTTGCTCTTTGACATTATAATTATGAAAATGCATGAGATATCCTGTGACCTGTCTCATGTGCTGAAAATAACCTGCTAAATAAAAATAAAATCGGTCACTCAATTGCTGGACAACATAAATGCCAAAGCTTCTGGCACTCATTGTTTAAACTCTTGCAACGAAAAGGAACCCTAAGCCATGAAAAACTTGATCCCATGTCTCGATAACCAATGCCATGATATGCAAAAATGAAAAAAATGTAGAGAAACATAAGCCAGTAGGTCAAGAAACGAGGAGGCAAATTTTGGGGTGCTACACCATGTAGTAAGAAAATTGTGACATGGTGGAAATGAAGAAAATTTAAAGGAGTATAAAAGAAGGTTGAAGTTTTATCAAAAGAAAATGTAAATGTGGTACATTGAAAAATGAAAAAGTGTCATACCCCAAATTTGTCCTACTCTTACATCCTCTTATATCAAGCATCGGTGTTGCTTCATCCAAACTTTGGTCACAATCCTTTAGGATTTAGGTTATAAAAGTTGCACGTGAACTCATAACCCCATTAAAAGGTGTGTTTCAAATATGACTCAAGGGTTTGTAAGAAAAAAGTTAAATCTTATTTAGCTTTGTTTCTAAGCTTCAAAGGATCATTTATCTTTAAGGTATGTTTGTTTTGTTCCGCATTCACCATGTTGGTTAGATTAGTGAGCAATTTGTCCAAGGAGTTCGTGGAAACCTTATCTCGGGAACAAGGGATACTTTCAAGGCGTGATAAATTTGTTTCAAAACATGTGTAAATAAAAAGATGGTGTCACACTTGAATCATGCTACAAAATACAAGACTTTGTCCACGTAAGTTATTTTCTTCAAAGGGATGCTACGTGAGAATATAATTTGGATTATTACTTTAAGCACTTTGCAATTGTGAGTATTATTTTAAATTCACAAGTGGTATTAATTTGAGAAATTCAAAATTCTTATCCATGAGGAGCCAAAGCAAATTCTACTTATGACAAAATTAACAAAGGATCTCCATGAATTAAGGAAATGCACTAATAGTTCATTAATGGTTCATGATTAAGGAAAAGCTTTAAAATGCAAAGGGCCTACAAGGGCAAAGTTACAATTGACGGTGAAGAGGTTTTAAAGTAACAACAGAAGGGGTGGTATTGTATTCAAAGTATGAGTCATCACAAAAAAAAGGTTCATTACAAAGTGTTGACTTTTTAAGTCCTCATTATACAAATGCACCGTTTCAGGCACTTTATATCATGACCCTCCAGTTGTCCCTGCTCTGAGATGAAACAACGAAGTTTTGAATTAACTTCCATCTTCACATTAGAATACATGATGTTGCTGCTTCACTCCATGAAAGAGGTCGCATGTTCTTTTATCCACTTTGTTCTTCAAGGTTGAGGTTCCTTAAACAAGGTGAAAATCACAAAGATCAAATCAGTGGATCAAGCATAATAAATCATAATGGAAAATAATTGATCGTGTTAGCTCAGTTCTTGTCGCAAAAGAATAGAGTTTAGAAGATATGGTGGAAAGTGTTTAGAGAAATGAAGAGTCTATCGCATGAGAAAGAATAATAAAGCTTCTTAATGGTTCGTCTGGTGTTGTACTGTTTGTTACAGTCATGGCAATATGTAATATTGTCATACCTACATGAAGCAAAACCGGAGATATCTTGTATAAAGCAGAATCTCGAGATGAAGATATTCTTGTTCAAGCTGCGACTCAGCTGCATATGATTTTCTTCAATAAAAGCGGAAACGTTCTTGAAATATGGAAACAAGGTGCATATCCTCGAACACAGTTCAGACAGCAGGAGCTAGTTGCATCGAGTCTAACATTCCGTTGGGATGGATAATCTCTATGCCAGCTTCGCGGTTACACAGGCCACGACTGCACCAAGTTATCATGACAGTGGGCGTTAGAAAGAGAGTTCTGCACAACACAAAAAGCAACAGGAGTTATACAATCTTTGGTTTGTTTACATTAAACTATAAGCCACACTAGTAAAGGATGTGCAGCTGAACACCTGAGACTAAATTTATAAGCATCCCGGATTTACTCACCAAACCACTTTGATGTCTGCATAAGAATGACGCTTTGTCTGCTCCAAGTATGATTTCAATTGCTTCCGTTGAGTTTCTCCGGCGTGTCCCTTCCTGCAATATGAGGTTGTACCTGAAAGCCATACAAGAACTAAACAGAACCAAGTCCACCAAGTCCACAAAATAATGTTTGCTAATACAGAACTATGGAACAGTGATAATAAAGAGTCCTTAAGAAGAGGAAAATAAAGAACAACACAATACCGCGTCGTCATCCTCTCCCTCTGTCGCTATAAGGTTCTTCCAAATGGTGGACTCCTACGCGCTCGGATGGATCATATGCTCCATTATCACCATCGTCGCATTCTACGGTTTTGTTTTCAAACCGAGGCTATATCTCAGAGCACTAGCGAGAATATTATAGCTGCAATTGGAGAGTGCAAATCTTTTAATCCCGACGGAGATGTTGATATCATCATTGTAGGAGCCGGTGCTGCTAGCTCAACTTTAGCTTACACTTTCGGCAAGAATGGTAGCCTCCCTTCCCAATGCAAGGTTGGAGTAAGAAACAGTCATTTCCCTGCTCGAAGAGTAAGATACGATTAGATATGTGTAATACAAAACAAAGGATGCTCAAGATTTATCAGCATATTCACCTCTTACCTTTGTTTGTGATGGCTGTTTCTCAAATTTGCACCGCACTCTTTGTAATCCTAAACACAGAACCTGCTACTCTATCCACCAAACTTGTACATGTTTAGACTAAAAATCCTAGTTGTGCAAAGTCAGGACTCCAAAAGTCATCACGCCCGCCAAGTCCCTGCACCACCCAGTCTTGGAAATGCAAGGCACTTCGTGTGTTCAAGACAATCCTCAACTTTTGTATATTTTTACATTTTCATCATCGCCTACATGATGAAATGAAACAGGTCAAATGTGCAAACTCATGTATTCAAGGTTAATTCACAGGAAACTTAGGTGAAGCAATGAGAGGTTGTTTATACCTTATACACAGTTCATTGATGAGGTTATTATTATTGAAGCACAAGTCAACGATGGTGTGGTTGCGTCTGAAGATCGATTTAAGGCAGGTTTACCTTACCCTCATCAATGGGTGTCAATCTCTCAAATGTCTTCCAAACTTCAAAGTCTTGTCTTCGAGCCAAGTTTGTAGAATACACATGAAAATAGATGAAAGGATTTTATCAGTGTGAGCAAGATAGAAGCGGTACAAAGAATTAGCATACCAAAAAGCAAGGTGATGAGACTCAGAGGGACAATACTTCTCAGTTTCGAATTTCTTACAACAACTTTCCACGATTTTTTCCAATATTGATTTGTTCAGCTTCAATACCCTGCAAGGGGCCAACGACCATGAAACAAAAGTGAAAATTCCACATCACCACAGTAAAAATTCCAAGAATTCATGGTGAAAAAACAGGGTAAAATTGAAAATCTGGGTAAAAACAGATATTCCCAGAAATGGCTAACAAACAAGAAACCATAAGAAAGGAGCTTGAAATCATGCTGTTTTCACCCAGAAATTTACACGGTTTGAAAAAAAAAAGAAAAAAACCTAACCCTAAGTTCACACGTATCAGACTCTCTATATAAGCACACTGTTCATTCGAAAAGGGAAGGAGAAAAAAAACCCTAAAATTTTTGGCGCCGATAATCATAAAGAAAAGCTCTTACCGAAGGCGGAGGCTGCTGAGGAGAGACGGAAAGCTTGCTGCGAGCTCGTTTCAACGGAAGAAACCCCACCGGAATCCTCTGAGTTTTTCTTGCGTTTTTTTTTTGATGTTATTCTTCATATGTGTAATAGGTTTAGGTTTAGATTTATTGTTCAGGGTTGGATTTATGTATTAGGGTTAGAGATTTGGGGTCGGAATCCGCGATCTTGTATGAGAAAAATCGTTGTGAAAGGGAGTAGAAGAGGAAAGTAGTTTGAGATTATTTCGAGAGGAATGAGGGGGATTAAGGTTTGATTAGGTTTGAGAGAGACAGAGAGAGAAGAAATTGAAGGTTTGAGTTAATGAATGGTTGAGGAGACGGTAGTCTGGGGAGTTCAAAAAGGGGGATTTCATTTCCGATGATGTTGCAGTCCCCCAAGCGTCCTGTAATTAATTCGTGGCAGGTGTTATTTTCCCATGTTTTTTGACCGTTGGGAGTTTCTAAGTGTGGTCCGCATGAATCCTGTGCATACCTCATCTTTGTCGCCCTGCACCCCCTATTCAACTTGCAGATTGGCCCATTGTTTTTATTTATTTCTACTCATTTTTATTATTAGTTTATGTATTTTTAAGAAAAATTCAAAAAAAAAACTTTATTTAAGTTTCTGTTTAGAAAGCTATGATTATTAATAATTTAATTAATTTTATTAAAGTCTTTTATGTAATAATAATTAATTTGTTAATAATTAATATTATTAAATAATTAATTTTAATTTAACTAATTGTTTTAAACTAGTTTTTTTTTTAAATTTTAAGACAACACAAAAATATTTTATTTAATAATTATCTAGATTATTTATTTTCTTTTTAAGTTCTAAAATAATTAAAAATAATTTAATTTAGTTTTCTTTTCTTTTACTAACCTTAGTTAATTAGGTAGTTAATTAGGTTAGCACGTCTAGATTAGCCTATCCCCCATTCTATTTAGGTTCTTATTTTCTCTTGTGATGTTTTACATGTTTTATTATCGTACCTCAATTATATTTATGTTATTCACATGTTTGTTCAACCTATTTTAAAAAAAAAACTAATATCTTGACTCAATGTCAAGCCCATTTTCAACGCCATTGTAAGCCGATTGTTTTTTACGATCGCCATCAACCTTATAGCCTCCTCTTGGGCTTTGTACAACGATGTTTGCCACACACTTCACATATAATATTAAAATCAAAATTCTCTTCCAAACTTGATCCAACATCAAGTATCTTCAAAAAACAAATTCAATTAACCTTCAACCTTCCTTAACACCTGATTATATTATCCTCCTACTCTCCTTGTAAGTCGAGTGCTTTGGCCTCGCCATCGACCTTACCCTATCCCATAGGACCTACTATCCATTAGTTCAACCGTGTTCGTTCCACATGCAAATTTCAAACCTTGATTCATATCAAACAATTTTCTTTAAGTCAAACTAAAATACTTAATAACTATTTAAACACAATTTCAATATTAGACGAAAAAGAGAGAGTCCCAAGTCTTTGGTTCTCTCTCCCAATTGTTTGGGTCTGAGGAGTCTTTCTTAAGCCCGAGCAATTGTCTTCTAAAAAACCTTCTAAAAACGATAAATTTATTCGAGTCTATTTTTCTAAACATTTAGGATGAAAAAGAGAGTGTTCCAAGTCTTTGGCTCGCTTTCTCGATCACTTAAGGTCCAAGAAGTCTTTCTTGAGCTTCGAGTAATTGTCATCCAATTAATACACTTTAATCATATTAAATATCTTTTATAATATTAGATGAGAAAAGGAGAGAGTTACAAGTCTTTGGTTCACTTTTCTGATTATTTGAGGTCCGAGAAGTCTTTCTTAAGCTTCGAGTAATCCTCATTTGTTAAAATAATTTAACCACATCCTATCTTTCAAACGTCATTCAAACAACTCCTTTTTTGCAATGAAAAAGAGAGCGTTTCAAGTCTTTGGTTCGCTTCCCCGATTACTTAGGTCCGAGAAGTCTTTCTTAAGCTTCAAGTAATCGTCATCCGTTCAACTTATTCAAACCATACTCAATTCTATCCTTTCGTCTTTGAGGTTGAAAAAGAGAGAGCTCCAAGTCTTTGGTTCACTCTCCCGATTACTTGGGTCCGAGAAGTCTTTCTTAAGCTTCGAGTAGTCGTCACCTCTAGTTAAATATCCCAATACTTACAAACACTATTCCTCGCCCTCGCGCGACCTACCATTCAAATAATCCTTTCACTAAGAACATTATTTAGTCCATTCTTCCTCGCATAACAAACTCGTGCTTTAGCCTCCCTTAGCGAGCAGACAAGCCAACGTTTAGCAGTTAGAATGCGACCTAAACACTCGTTCCATTCAAGTACAACCTTCTTTTCACGATGAAAAAGAGAGAGCTCCAAGTCTTTGGTTCACTCTCCCGATTATTTGGGTCCGAGAAGTCTTTCTCAAGCTTCAAGTAATCGTCATCCGTACTCACAAACCTTTTAGCAAACCGTAAGCCGAACTACGGCTGCTCTGATCTCTCATATCTGTTGAGAGTACGTAGGCATAGGATTGCGATAATCCTAGCGAGCACATTCCCCACAATTCCCTCTGTTTCCCGTAGTCCCACGAACTACGAATGCTCTGATTTTCCACTTCTTACAAGTGAAGATACGTAGGCACAAGGGCCCCAATCCTTGGCGAGCACCCAATCTTAATAATCACCCCTTTTCCTATTAGCAAGCAATCCCTTTAGAAGATACACGAACATAGTTAACTTTCTCTCGCGAATTGAATCAAGAGGTTCCCGTTGAGTACAACGGACGTAGAGGGTGCTAATACCTTCCCTCTATATAATCGACTCCCGAACCTAGAATATTGGTTGCGATGACCATGTTCTTATCTCTTTTAAGGTTTTATCGATATTTTCCTATTCCATCCTTGGAATGAATAAAGTTCGGTGGCGACTCTGTTTCGAACAGTATTTTCCGCATCCATCGCGAGGATCGTATTTTTCGAGGTACGACAAAAAGACAGTTATAAAAATTGGTGTAAAGAGTTGAAATCATTAAAGCTTCTCAAAGAAGTTTACTCACTCACCAAATATATTAATATTAAACGTGTTAATGAAAGTCGAAAAAGATTATCATGACCAAAATCTGATAGGTGGCATAACATGAGTTGGGACATTTGAATAAAATCCAATCCAATGTATTGGATATATATAATGACATTAACAAGTGTCAAATATCTATTTTATTTATGGTTTAAATAGTCTTTTTGTCCCCGTAAGTTTGCGAGATTTTGATTTTGTCCCCTGAATCTTCTTTTTTCATGAAATCTCTATATGTTAAATTTTTTGTTGGTGTTACTCTCTGATGTCAAGCTTCTGTTAAAAAAAAGCTTATGTGGCACACATTGTTGGCTTGGATTTTATTTTTAAATTTTTTATTCTGACATATTATTTTCACGTGGAAATGCAACATGAGGGTTTTAAAAAAAAGGGGTGAAATCCAAAATTTATTTTATTTTGCAACTTTTTCTCCCTCTCTTCAATATTGTTGTCTTCTTGTTCCTCTTTTCAACACAATCACCTTCTTCTTCCTCTACACATTTATCCATTCATCCAAGGCTACTTCCTCAATTGGTAACTTTAATTCGTTTCAAATTCCAGTTTGTGATAACTTTATCTATTTCAAATTCCAGTTTGAGATCATTGAAAATGTTCATCTCAAACTCCAATGAAAACGTTCATTTCAAAGGCCATGATATTGTTCAAAGAAATAAATTTCGTTTGAAAAAATTATGGGTTTGTATGAAGGATGGGGATGAAGATATGAACGCAAACCCAAAATTCTGGATAAAATAGTATTTTTCATCTCTGTAAGTTTGTGCGATTTTTGTTTTAGTCCTTGTAATGTAATTTTTTTTTGTTTTTGTCCTTAATTCTGGGTTTGTATGCATATCTTCACTCTAACCTTCTACAAACCCAATATTTTTCAAATCAATGAGCACATGTCTTTTTTTCAAAGTTTGGATAATGTGTATAAACTTGAAATTAAGGTTTTGATTTTGGGGGTTTGGATGAAGGTTTATGGGTTTTGTGTGATGGCGAAAATGATGATGATAAGTCAATTGAAATATATTTTTAGAATCATTGAAGAGAGGTTGACGATGAATTTGAGTGAGGTGTTCTTGATGTTCTTTGTTTGCTTAGTTAAAGGTGAAATGGAAGTCGAGTTTCAATATTATTGAGTTACTAGATTGTTAAATGAACATGAATGATGAAGGTTTGAAGAAATTCAATGTTCTGGGTTTAAGATGATGGATGCTGAAGAGAGAAGTGAGAGATTGAGAAAGTTGAAAAGAGAGAATGAATTAATGGAAATGAATATTAACCTTGTTATTTTGATTATTTGAGAACAAAATCAACTAATGTGTAATCAAAGAATGACCAATGAATATGCGACATGCTCTTAAAAAACAAATACGTTCTCATCGATTTGAAAAAGTTCTTGATTTGTAGAAGGTTGTAGATGAAGATATGAACACAAATCCAGAATTAGGGACTAAAACCAAAAAAAAAAAATTAGATTATAGAGATTAAAACAAAAAAATGTGCCAACTTACAGGGACGAAAATACTATTTATCTTGAATTCTAGGTTTGTGGTCATATCTTCATCCCTAACCTTCATACAAACCCATAATATTTTCAAACCAAATTTTTCTTTGAAATGGGTTTCATCAGGAATTGACATAGAATTTGAAGGTGAGAAAAAATGGAGGTTGGAGATGAATTGAGGAAGAAGAAGATGTTTTGTAAAATTATATATTTTTTTTATTTCCTCCACTCATGCCATGTCATTAGTGTCACGTCACTCTAAGTTTGACACCTCAACTTTTTTGTAACAAAGGGTTGGCGTGAGGGACTAAAAGGAAATGAAACTTAACATATAAGAACCTCATCTAAAAAAATTAGGGACTAAAATCAAAAACTCTTAAACTTACATAAATCAAAAGACTATTTTAGTCCTCATTTTTCCCTTTTTCCATCTCTCTCCTTTGACCAAATGCACATTCCTCTTCTCACAATCCCTTCAAACCAGCCCCACACATTAATTAATCTCAATTCTCTCTTTTCCTTTTTGCTTCTACTTTCCAATGGCGCGATCGCTTTCTTCAATTCCAAACCAGAATTATGTTTGAGTTGTAGCATAGTGGCAAGAAGAAAAAATTAGATTTGGAAGAATTCCCTCCGGGATTTATATCGTCTCCATAGGGATCGGTGTGAGGGAAAGAATTTCGTTCGATAATATCTACGTTTCTAAGCTTGGTTTGAATGGTATGGAAGTAAAATGCAAAAAGAAAAACATATGAGAAGTAAATAAAGTACGGGAAATAATTCTTCAGGAGTTGTATTTCATTATACCCATCAAGTACTAAAAAACCTATGGATCAATTGCACACAACCTAAATCACTCGACAAAACCCTCATGTATCGCTCACAACAAGAGGTTATATCTAACATAAAATTTGAGATATCAACTGTATCATCTCATAGGTGATGTCTCACGCAACTGGAAAGCACGGAGCATTAAGATCTGACACACACACGTGAATATTAGCCCACTTCCCATAGATAATAACACACATCTTAGGTCGAGTTCGAAAAGTATATGTCTATCGCAATCCAAACCCATTAAGATAGATAGTAAAATACATATGACATCGATTTAGAGTTGTAAAAGAGATTTTATACAAAGATCCATAAATACACATACAATCAAAGTAAAATTACATACAACAACCCAAACAAATGTAAAATACATAGAGAGGAAGGAAGAAGACACACAAATCTCATAATTTGTCAACTCCGATTAAAGTGGATTCGACTCTAGATCGTCAAGATGCATTCTTCAGGTGTTGTTTCTGAGCTTATTTCCACAAAGAAGAGTGTTGATGGAATTGGGAGCAAAAAATTCCCAAAACCATAACCTAAAAATCTGAATGAGGGGTATTTATACAAAATTGAAAATTACAATCGCGCTAACCGCCCTCAGATCGCGCTAAGTGCGATCTCACTTAAAGTACCCTTAAACCGACATAAATCGCGCTAAGCGCGATCAGGTAAATAAAGTTTATTTTCTTCTTTCGTCCACCTTCAGCGTGCTAAAAATCGCGCCAAGCGCAGACATGTTGGATTTCACTGGAAAAATGGCATCTTGAAGCATCCCTCTTGGCTCAAGTGGATCCATACTTCAACCATGCATTATTAACTATTAAAATAGATGAAAAACTATCAAACTCACTGATACGTACATGATAACACAAAATATTCAATAGTATGTAAACTAAACAAAATGTATACAAAAATAGGGGATTATTAACTGAAAACAAACAATTCAAGCTATTGAGTGCTAATTATTCACACTCAAAATAATAACAATTTAGCACTCGTCAAACTCTCTCCAACTTAAACTTTTTTATCCTCAAACAAGAATCGAACAACTCAAAGAAACAAAAATAACAACAAAACAATCACGACTTAACAAGTTTCATAAAACAAAAACAAATGTATGGTTCAAAATAAAAACAAACATGCAAAGCAAAACTTACCACTATACTACAACAATAACATGAAAATGAAACAACTCATAAATAAAAAACACATGTCAAAAATTCTAAGACAATACAATGTTCAAAAATGAATCACACCTAGCACGCACTTTGTCAGTAGATGAATAATAAAAACATGAGGGGCTTAACTCTCACTCAACAATCAAGCTAACAACAAGTTAAATTATGCATTCATCAAGAAAAAAACTCATATTAAACAGTATGAAAGCAAGAATCAGAAGGACTTTCAAGATTTGTAATTGGGTTTGGGTAACAAAGAAAGGTTATTTCGAAAGCTAATGAAACGAAATTACCTAAACCTATGAGAGCAATTAAATCATACGCATTCAAGCAATCAAAAAATTTATTCACCCTCACTTTGCTCATTTTCTAAAACCTTAATTTTATTCACACACTTTATTTTTCTTTTTCTTTCTTTTTTCTTTTTCTTTTTCTTTTCCTTTATCACATGTTTTTTCTTTCTTTTCTTTTTCTTGGCTCCAACCACTTATTTCTTTTCAACCACAAAGTAACTAACATATAAGAAATCAAACAATGCTCTCCCCAACTTAAATACAACCAAACATGTAATGTGAATGCTCCCAACTTTCTAAGGCAAGGAAAACAAAATCAAACCACAAGTTATGGTTGAAGGGTCAAGTGTTTCGAGAAACAAATTCAGAATCCATATAAAAAATCAATTAAGAGCTAGTTAGTTACTTATAAGTTCAATATTTTATATACCAATATGGATCCTGTCAATAAGGCTCAAAGGGGCTAACAAATGCTCGCACATTCACAGGGTAAATTACTTTTGGTTAGGTGGCTATGCTCAAATTCAAAAAATACCTTGACCCTTTTCATGCTTTCATACACATCAACACAAGTAAAAGGTTAAATATAATAAAACCGAGTTAAACAAGAATGTTGGTCTCCTGCATATAGTAAACAATGGAAAGCTCCTCACAAAAAGGGTTTTGTTCTAAAGTGATTCAAAACTGAACAGGTATGGCAAAAGAATGAATGACATGAAAATTGTTCAAATGAAAAGTCTCCTAATCATGCTATGTTATATAAAGCGATAAATGAGTACCTTGCAAAGTACCAACTCCAAACAATATCATTACCATATATTTGCAAGTTGAAACGATCAAACTTGGAAAATCACCAAATGCATCCTCAAGCTAATCAAAAACAAACTTGAGAGCAAACCCAAATATTATTCTAACAACCTAACAAAATTGAACTAAAAATAACTAAACACAAAGACCAAAATTGGTGAAAATGGATGGAAATTGAGAGATTTTTCCATACAAAACAGGGCGTGCTAAGCGCGAACAGGCATGCTTGATTTTTCAAGTTCTTTCTCACATGTGGTCCATCCATTATCACTTTATATTAACTATACTACTAAATATAAAACTGTACAAACTCAAAACCGTTTGGTTGCCTCCCAACAAGCGCTTGTTTCACGTCGTATGCTCGACGCCTTATTTACGTACATGCTCCTCCATGTTTCTTGGTTCACCAGCTACTATCAAATAAACATGCACAACACTTTGAGAAAATGTAAACGAAAAACAAAAATATGCACAAACACATACACAAACATAATGGAAAACACATATATACGTAAGTGAACAAACAAAACGGAAACAAATATGTACAATCATATATGGAAAACAACGATTGACAAGTATGTACAAAGCTTTAAAACATTGAAACTATCACAAAGCAATTCAATATCAAAACCGGTATTTGGCAACGACGCCATTTTGTTCGAGCTGCAACATAGAGGCAAGAAGCAAAAATTAGATTTGGAAGAATTCACTTCGGGATTTATATCGTCTCCACAGGAATCAGTGTGAGGGAAAGAATGTTGTTCTTCAATCTCTACATTTCAAAGCTTGGTTTAAATGATATGGGAGTAAAATGCCAAAAGAAAAACATAAGACAAGTAAATAAAGTATGAGAAATAATTCTTCAGGAGTTTTATTTCATTTTACCTATCAAGTACTAAAAAACCTATGGATCAATTGCACACAACCTAATGGATCAATTGCACACAACCTAAATCACTCGTCAAAACTCCCCACATATCGCTCACAACAAGAGGTTATGTCTAATGCAAAAGTCGAGAGATTAACCGCATCATCTCTTAGGTGATGTCTCACGCAAATCGATAACATAGAGCATTAAGATCTGACACACACACACACACACACACGTGAATATTAGCCCACTTCCCATAAACAATAGATACACATCTTAGGTCGAGTTCAAAAAGTATATGTCTATAGCGATCCAAACCCATTAAGATAGATAGTAAAGCAAAGATGACATCGAGTAAGAGTTCTAAAAGAAATTTTATACAAAGATCCATAAGTACACATACAATCAAAGTAAAATTACATACAACAACCCCAAAAAATGAAAAATACATAGAGAGGAAGGAAGAAGAACATAAATCTCACAGTTTGTCAACTCCGGATTGTCAAATAGCTTCATCCAGGTGTTGTTTCTTAGCTTATCACAAAGAATAATGTTGATGGAGTTGGGAGCGAAAAATCCCCAAAACCATAACCTAAAAATCTGAATGTGGGGTATTTATACAAAATTGAAAATTACAACTGCGCTAAGCGCCCTCAAATCGCGCTAAGCGCGATCTCACTTAAATTACCCTTAACCAACATAGACTACGCTAAGTGCGATCAGGAAAACCAAGTTTATTTGCTTCTGCCATCCACCTCCAGCACGCTAAAAATTGTGCTAAGTGCGGATGTCTTGGCTTTTATTGGAAAATGGCATCTTAAAACATCCCTCTTGGCTCAAATGGATCCATACTTCAACCATACATTATTACCTATAAAAACAGATGAAAAACTATCAAACTCACTGATACGTACATGATAACGCAAAATATTCAATAGTATGTAAACTAAACAAAATGTATATAAAAACGGGGGATTATTAACAGAAAACAAACAATTCAAGTCGTTGAGTGCTAATTATTCACACTCAAAATAACAACAATTTAGTACTCATCAAATTAAAAACCAAAACTCCATTTCCCATTTCTCATAACCCTTTCCCAATTTCATCAATTGCAGTCTCATCAAATTCCCTCTATTTTATTCCGGTAAGAAAAAAGGAAATATTTAATTTGTTTTTCTCGCTACCCATAAATTTAATTTCTCATTTTTTCATTAATTTTTTATTTAAAAAGTTCTTTTTGTATATTATTATGTAGTTGTGGATTTCAATTATGGATAAACTAGAAGATGGGATTTTTCCATATGAGGTGGTTATGCAAATTCTTTCTAGGTTACTGGCGAAAGCAGTTTTTAGAAGCAAAAGTGTGTGAAAATTGTGGTATAGGTTGAGTTTGGATAAGTGTTTCATTCAACTATGGATTGATGTTTCTAGGAAGAACCCTCATGACTACTACGAGAAACATATATAATGATGGTTGCAAAACACATATAATGACGGGTGCACGTCCATTGTTAGGTAGCGTGCGATTGTATGTATGTTGGTTTCCACAACGGACGTGTGACTGTGGTTATAAGCTAGGTAGCGTGCTACCTATCACAACAGTTATATTAAAAAACCTTGTTGAAATTACTTGTTTTTTATATATATTTATGCTTTTATAAATTTTCTCATTTTTTAACTTGTATTTTTGTGAATCGTATCATACAAGAAATAACAACACGCATTTGTAAATCGTATCATACCAAAAATTGTATTACATCAAAGGTGATGATTAATTCATTATTAACATATACATCATATCATCTAGTTAACTAGACACAGTGACCTTTGATTATTTTTACTCTCAAACAATTGCATTCCATAATTATTTTATTATTTTGACTCACACAATAACACAAACAATTACAATCATACTTTGATGCATAACAATCTATTGGACACATGAAGTGCAGTCTTCAACCTTCATGCCTAGTTAAATTTGTGCAGTTTTCAAGGTATTCATCTGATTCATAATTAGTGTGATCCATATTCATTAGGTCCTTCACAATCTCATCTATTTTCCTTATCTTTTCAGGGTTAAGATTCTTGATAAGAATCTTCTTATAGCCTGTTCCACCAGAAGGTTCAACAACAGTAATGTGATCCCCAATAACTTTAACTTCCTTGGCTTTGTTCAACCATATCTCCACATATCAATAACTTCCTTTTAAGCCTTAATCTCTTTGACAAGTTTGCTCCCACTAGCTTGGTCTTGATTCAGGTTGAGAGAAGGATTTAAAATCTGAGAGAAGGGTCTGAAATCTAAGAGAAAGATTTGAAATCTGAGAGAAGAATAGGTCTAGAAGGTGTCAAAAGGATCGTAGGAAAGAGAACCCCTTTTTCGAAACCTAAACCTATAACATATCCAAACCTAAAGCATATCTAAACCAACATCAAAACATGTGAAACCAAATTAAATAATATGGAAATCATATGAAACATACAACAATAAAAAAAACATATAAACTCTCGAACAAGAAGAAAATAATGTGAAAATCATGTGAAACATAACAACAACATACACGAAAGCGAGAGCATAAGGAAGAATAAGAATATCTTTATGTATAAAGAATAAGGTTGAGGCTATACTGTAGAATATGAAAGCTAATGACGAAGAAGAAGAGAGAAAATGTGTGCTAGGATTTTGCTATGTAAGATGCGGCGATACTGTGAAGAAGCGAAAGTTAATTTGCTTATATATGGTAAACAATTTCACCACGGTCGTATTAAAAAAGTTTGATGAAATGTAATGACTTTCGCAACGGTTGACATTACCAACTGTGATGATAGTTATTTAATTTTAATATGTATATCATATTATAAGGACAACACTTATTGTAACGAAAAAATAGAAAATTGTTGAAGTTGGAATTCGAACCATGTCACTACATGAATGTATAATCTTGGTTGATTGTTTTGACCATAATGCAGTGTATTTTCGTAAATATACAAAAAAACAAAATGCATCCAAAAATAAGGTATTACCACGGTAAATTGTCAAAGCATTGCAAGTTAGCGTTAACAAAGGTATATTTTGTAGTAGTGCATGAATGCTTTCAAGGCATCGACAATATACCAACATTGACATTTTTTTGGCCAACTTATATTTTAGGTTATTTTAAGCCATAAATTAAAAATAGGATATATTAATTTATTGAAACATGCTACACATACATTAAAAAAGCCCCACATTAATTAAAGTAAAATCAAAATGTACCGGCCATGCATATCTTGTTCTGAAAATACAAAAAACAATACAACCAAACATAAACTGTTGAGTATGTCTAACCCCTCGACTTCTCCACTTGTAATGTAAGGAATTCCTTTCCTCGTAAATAATGCTTTATACGAGGGAAAATCAGGGACTATTTTCCTAAAAAAGTTCTACCTCTATGCCCGAACTCTTCACATCCACTGCACATCGACAAATGTTGCTTACATCGTGGGTGCTACCATCCCTTGCTTCAAGTACCTCCTAATTAGATGACCTAGATGGTCTTTCAGGAGCGTATGGTATCATGATAGTGTATGACACCCTATAAAACCATGTAATGTAGTCGTTTATATAAGCCCATTGTATAGGAGAAGCTAACACCATGTGATAGTCTTCTAGTACCAAATAACTCTCGAAATCCTCAAGTATCACATCAAGATCTCTTTGGCAGACAGTGGGAGGAGCAGACTCTGATGGGTGTCTCATAATAATCTATAAATACCCAAACTAGTGCATCGCTTGCTCGGGAAAATACAGATACATCAGATATGACCCACATGTCAGCCATCCAGAGTGTAACAAAAGGAGGTCCAGCTGACGCATCTGGTGGTGACCGCTGTATGGGAAAAGGCAATGTCATCTGTTACATGACAATCAAGATACACCTGAAATGGCTCGATCACATGATTTCCTCTGAGTGGGGCAAAGGCGAAAGCACGTGACCAATCCTCAGTGTAGTCAGGAATAGGTTCCCACCCGACAATGCGAGGAAAGTGGAAGATGATTCATCCCTGAAAAATGGTTCAGGTAAAATATTAATAACAAGTGTAACAAAAGAGTTATGAAAATATTAGTAATAGTAAATTATCGTAAATAGTGTACAAGTTCCTGTCATCTGCTTTATCTTCCAAAGACAACCCTCGCCCAACTTTGAGAACAGATATATCGAACAAGCGGGCCCTCAGTTGTACTCGTGAATCTCCGTCAAGTCGATGAAGTATCTAAGGTAAACCACATCGTCGTAGGTTGTACTTTTATCCATAAACATGGACGTGCCAACAAAGAATAAGAGGTAACACCTCAATGCACATTGGCGGTGGTACACAACCAGCATATCATCACCTTTGGCATCCACAACCATCTGCATGTGGTCTTTATAAAGTTCTTCCAAAAATTTAAATCTAGCATGAGCACCTCTGATGCCAGCTACCTTTGCGGTGTTAGTTGGCCCTAATATGTAACTAGTATCTCATTGGCTTCCTATCGGTCGAGCCTTCCGTGGTCCAGTAATTTTCCTCTTGTTGAAATATGCATAAGGCCTGAGACGTCATTTAGGGTAATAGTCATCTTGTCAATAGCAGTGTAAAAAAATGACGTCTTTGAATGTCATCTCTTTGCAAATGTCGCCTGCATGCCATGGTTTATGGTAGTGCATGCAGCAACACATAAACCATAAAAATATTTAGTAGCAGAACATTCTTGAACCAGTCAGCGTTAGGTTGTTCCGAATCCAATACCTTCCTTCTATAGTTTACGAGTTTTAAACATGCACGCTCTTGTAAAAAAAATACCATCAGTCGCGATTAAATTAGTTTAAAATAGATGTAATGCAAAAGTAAATAAATATACCTCTACTTCCTAAACATGCCTAGCAGCATGGTCTCCATACAAATGAAGTAAAGAGGTGTAAAATGGACCTCCTGGATAGCTATCTACAGGGTCATTAACAACGGTTGCTTCAAGGACTTTATGGGGGCTTCATGAGATGGGGATGCATGGCCCCGTGAAGTAGATGTCTAAGACAGGTGAGTACAGAAAGTAGAACCAGATGGTTGTGAACGTCAACCATGTGAACCATTAAACGAGGTATCATCGACTCATGGCCTCGTGGCCTTACCCTAGCCCTCTCACATTGTACAGACGTGTGTTGGAACACACGGGCGAACCTAATTCTATCCAGGTTGTTTTTAGCCATTGCACTTGTAATAAAACCAAAAAGTCATATACAAAATTCAACCAAAATGCAATTAGGCACAAATGTGAAGATACATATTCGAAAAATACTACAGAGAAATTCTAGAGGTGCTTCTTTGGATGAACTCGTAGTTTTCAGCAATGGCGAAAACCTCATTGATATCCTTACCTCCAACCAAATGATAATGCATGTTTATATCAGCTAGAGCTGTCAAAGTGGGTTACTCGGTCCTAAAAGGGATGGCCTTGGCGGGCCTCAGGCTTTTTAGGCCTAAGCCAAAAAAACCATATTGTAATATGGGCTCGAAAATTACTACCTAAGCTCGGCCCTATATGGGTTTCGGGCTACCCGGCCCTAAATGGGCTTTTTTAAAATAAAAAAATTAAAACAAAAACCACCATAATATTTATTATAAATTAAATTAAAAAATATATTATTTTAAACATAATATATTTTTAAGTATTATATTATCTTTTTTATAAACACTACAATGTGCTTTTAAATATAACACATGTCTAAATTATATAAAATAATACTCAAATATTTAACATAAGATATACTAATAGAATATGAGCAAGGGGTGTTTGATTATATTAATGTATAAGATTTAAAAGAGAAAGATTGAATATAATAGAGATAAAAATTGGTGAGGTGGAAAAAATCAATGCGTTATTTTGTAATAAGATAATATAAGTATTAATATAATTTTTTTAAAAATTTTATTGTTTTGCGGGACTAATGGGCTACCCACGACCTATACGAGTTAGCGTAAATGGGTAGCGGACTTTTTAAGGTCGAGCTAAAAAAATCCTAAAAAATATGAGCTCTATTTTTAAGGCCCGAACCTTATGATTTTTTGGACTTGACGGGTCGGCCCATATAGGCTAGCCCATTTTGAGAGCTCTAATATCAACTACCTATTTCGATTATACTACTGTCTAATACAACTTAAACAACCTATATTATCTAAAACAACATTTAAAACACACACAAAAAAAAAAGAATGAAATGAGAAAATTACCAAATTTGAGTTGTGGATGAGAAGTTATTATGGAATGAGTTACTTTGTAGTAAATGAAGTAGAATGGAGTGAGTGAACTGCTAAAATAGGGTTTGGAAATTGTTTGCAACAAAAGAGTTCAAATAGAGTTTTTTAGTGACTTGGAGGAAGAGGGAAGAGTCTGGTGCATATTTATGAATAAAATGTGTCCGAAGACTTATCTACATAAAACACTTTTAGTTTCAAATTCATAATTTTAACATAGATACATTTTTAGACTCATTTGTACGGAGATACATTAAACTTTGAAAAAATAAAATTACTCATTGATGCTATAAAAGTTAGGTAAAAAAGTGTATATGAACATGCATCCTTGAATGTCATAGGCATTTGTGAATTTTGAAAGTGAGGATTTAAAGAGCAACCTTATTAATATTTTTATATTTTTATATTGTATAAGCTACCCCATTTTTAAAATGTATATAGTATAATGAAATTAACGTGTGTCAAAATATCTATTTTATTTATTCTTTTGTCCCCTTTGCCATCTTTCTCTCCTTAGACCAGATGCACATTCCTCTTCTCACAATCCCACCAAATCAACCCCACACATTGATTAACCTCAATCTCTCTTCTCCTTGTCGCTTCAACTTTTCTATGACGCAATCGCTTTCTTCAATTCCAAACCAGAATTAAAAACCAAAAACCCATTTTCCCCTTTCTCGGAACCATTTCCCTTTCCCAATTCCATCAATTGCAGTCTCATCGAATTCCCCCAATTTCGTTCCGGTAAGCAAAATCGAAAACTTTAACTTGTTTTTTCGCTACCCAGAAATTTATTTTCTGTTTTTTTTCATTAATCTGTTATTAAAGTACGTTTTTTTTTTTTTTGTATATTATTGTTATTATGTAGTGGTGGATTTCAATTATGGATAAACTAGGAGATGGGGTTTTTCCAGATGAGGTGGTTATTCAGATTCTTGCTAGGTTACCAGTGAAATCGCTTTTTAGAAGCAAAAGTGTGTGCAAATTGTGGTATAGGTTGACTTTGGATAACTATTTCATTCAATTATACAATGATGTTTCTAGGAAGAACCCTATGATTCTTGTTGAGATTTCAGATTCATTATTAGAATCCAAATCTAGCTTAATCTGTGTTGATAGTTTAAGGGGTGTCTTTGAATTTTCGCTCAATTTCTTGAACGACAGAGTTAAGGTTCGAGCTTCTTGTAATGGGTTGTTGTGTTGTTCTAGTATTCCTGATATGGGTGTTTACTATGTTTGTAATCCGGTTACGCGGCAGTTTCGGTTGCTTCCTAAGAGTAGGGAAAGGCCGGTGACTCGGTTTTATCCTGACGGTGAAGCTACTTTGGTTGGGTTGGCATGTGATCCGGCGTATCAGAAGTTCAATGTTGTGCTTGCTGGTAGTCATCGGACTTTTGGTCATAGACCTGATGGGAAATTCATATGTTTGGTGTTTGATTCAGAGTTGAACAAGTGGAGGAAGTTGATTTCTTTTCAAGATGAACATTTTACTCATATGAATAAGAATCAAGTTGTTTTTGTCAATAATGCATTGCATTGGTTGACCGCTAGCTCTAGTTATGTACTCGTACTTGATTTAAGTTGTGATATTTGGAGGAAGATGTCGTTACCGTATGACCCGATTTGTGGAGCGGGAAATAGGACTTATTTATTGGAGTTAGATGGCTGTCTGTCGGTTATTCAAATTTCGGAAGCCTGGATGACTATATGGGTGCTGAAAAATTACTGGAGCGATGAATGGTGCGTTGTGGATAAGGTGAGTCTGAGGTGTATCAAAGGAATGGTGCCGGGCATTTTCCCGATCAGTCAGACGAGCGACTATGTTTTCATGGCAACTCATAAGCAGGTTTTGGTGTATCATCGCAGGAGTCATGTCTGGAAAGAAATGTACGCCGTGAAATATAGCTCAACACTCCCGTTATGGTTTTCAGCACATGCATATCGCAGCACAATGTTCTCTTGTAACTAAGGCGGCGATTACATTATAAAACCTTTGTACATGTGTTTCTGGTTTTAAGTAATTTAAATTCATTTAGAAACTGTTATTTGCTGAAGAATATTCTTGTTTCTGGGATAGTATCTATTTCGAAACATTTGTATCGTTTTTTTTTTCTCATGGAAATCTGTTTATAATGCAGGACAATGTATGTTCTCTTGTAATAACTGAAGTGTAGTTTCATCAAATAATAATCATGTACATATATTTGTAATTTCAATTTGCTTCTATCCATAGTTTGCTTTTCTGCTGGTGCAAAACAGCAAGAGTGCTGTTTTTCTCTCTCAAATACAGATCATTATTAGGGATTAGGGTTGACAGGGAACCATATCAACTCGAGAATAGTTTGAAATTCGGTTCGATAATTAAATCGTTGAACTAGGTTCATGAACCAAATGAGTTAAATATAAGCGAAAAATTAAGTTCGTTAACTAAATGAGCTGAACTTGAACTATACACAGTTCGACTCGTTAGGTTCATGAGTCAATTCGATTACATATGAGACTGTTTTTAAGATTAGGTTTAAATATTTACTCCAAATCTTAGACAAATTAAATCTTCAATCTAGTAGTTTTTGAATTAGATTTTCAAATGTATCTCTTGAAATTTGTGTAGGTTTTTAAATTAGTAGATTTCAGAGATAAAGTTAAATTTCAATATGATAACTTTTATTTTAATTTTAAAAAAATATTAATTTAAAATGTCAAATATACTAAAAAAAAATTTTAAAAAATAGTTTTTAAGTCCGTTAACCATTTGAGTTAAACCTAATGAGATGAACCTAACGAAATGAACCGAATTGTTCGTGAACTTATAACGAGTCGAGTTTGAGCTGAAAAAAAAGTTCGTGTCGAACTCGAGCCGAGATATGAACTGAACCAATTCTTAACGAGTCGAGTCGAACTGAGGTGAGTTCGACTCGACTCGATTCATTTCAACCCTATTAAGGATGACTTAAGTTTTTTCTTAGATGCTATTTGACAATTAATGTTGTGAACATCTGTTTCTGTTTTTTTAATAGAAATCGGATATCTTTTCCGCACATCTACAGTATTGGATCATGTCATTAACTATAAATGATGGTGGTTTTATAGCATGACATTTTAATAAAAGCTCAAATCCTTAATCCACCAACACACTCAATGATCACAAGTTTGTTGTGTGTAATGGACGTAACTACCACCCTCCAATTTTTCAAAATTGTATTTTAAACACAACCGAATAAAATACACAAGATGTTTTTTTTTTTTACTGGTTTTAATAGTGAGGCGTTTGAATATGCAATTTTCTTTTCATTTTATGTATTTAACTCATTATAAATCCGTGTGATACACGAATAAATTAACTAATTTAATCTTATAAAGCACTATGAATATTGATTTAATTAACATATATATATGAAAGTAATAGTAACACGGTTAGAATTTAACTTATTACAATTTTTACATATAAATAAAGTAGTTTTTAAATGGTCCGCTAATAATGAATGTTAACTTCTCATAGCCATAAAAATTCAAAAGAAAAAGAAAACAAAATGTGTGATAGACTATCCTTAACTCGTTTTGTCTCCCATGAATTAGGGGTGTTCAAAACTGAACCAACTCAATAAAAAATTGTAAATTAAATCAAACTGAAATCGTAAAAAAGTCGCATTTGTTTTAGATGTATTTTGAGTTATTTGTTTTATAAAATCGTTGTTTAACAAAATTGCACAGTTCTATTTAATTTGTGGTTAGTATTTTGCAAACCGAATTGAAACAAATCAAATCATATTATATTACAATCCAAACTTTATTTATCCCACGTTCAATTTAAAACTCAAACCTATTAGATATTAGTATTACTATTACGAACGATTTTCTTTTATTCATACTTAAGGTTTCAGTCTCAGTCTCTTCAAATCTCTCATAGTATTATCGCGCTTTCTTCTCATCTTTCTTGTCATGAACAATTTTCCTCTTCTACTTTAATCTCTCTTATCTTATGTTCTTTATTTTTCATCTTCTCATTTTTATGTTATTGTTCTCTCTTTCAATTACGTTTTTATCGCAACTTTCTTCTCTAATCTCTCTTATCTTCTGCACTTTTTTTTCATCTTTTCTAATCTCGCATCTTCTATGTTTTTTCTGTTTCATTATACTATTTTTTATATTGTTTTATGTTAATATTTTTTATTTTTTATTTTACTTTTGTCTACTCTGATTTGTCTATATTGAATGAGAAGTTGTTAAACTTTTCCATCTTCTCTTATCTGCACGGGATTGAATGCAAAGATGATTAAAGTCAGTACTCTATATTTGTTAAATTTGAATTGTTTTCATAATTAAGTGTCAATTTCTTATTTATTTTGAAAAAGTACTGCCAAAAGAAAGTTTGTATGCAAATGGTTGGGATGATGATTTGAACAACCAAAATGCATGAAATCACAAATGATAGGTTGATAACAAAAGGCACGAAAAAAGTTTTATTTTCTTTAAATGGCTCATTCATGATTAATGTCTAATTATTGTGAGTGTACTATTTTCGTAGATATGTTTTGAATAATGTCAAAACTAGGCAGCTTAGTATTTTATGTATATTCAACCTTATCATATATAGTACATCTAAAATTAGATTAAATAGGTCATCACATGCACACACAAAAAATCATGAAAAAGTAGTCAATGGGTCGATACATTCTTGGTATGTATCAATACATACTAAGTTGATTTTCAAAGGAAATGGTTAAGCTCATAATGTATCGATACACGGGCTAAATGAGTCGATACATCTTGTGAATGAGTCGGCTTCTTCATGGTTGAAGTCAACTCCATCTAAAGGGGTTTTTCAATCTCTGCCCTCAATGTATGGATACATTGACGGTATGGATCGATACATCAGGCGGATGAGTCAACTCCTCCGTGTTCGGATTCGATTTCTTTAGAAGATTTTTTTTCAAACAATAACTCTCTGCCCTTAATGTCTCGACTCCTTTGCCAAATATATTGATTCAATTGGAGTATGTATTGTCTCATTCATGATTGGAGTCAACACATTTTGTTCTAACTTTCAAAACTTGCATTTTTGGCAAAAAAATTTGTTTTGTTCATTTCTTTTCTACACACATATACATATAAAACATATAAATATGCATTCATGCACCATTTCTCAATATTGAAACCAAGAACACACTTAGAAAATTTTCATCATATTCAACCTTTCTTTGCATGCATTCAACAACTACATAATCATTTTTGTTGAGTGTCATCAAGATAAGATTGATAAGCTCTAATTTAGGTTGGTGTAATCAAATTGAGTTGAGTTTTTTTTTTGGGTTTCATTGATAAAACCTTTAGGGTTTTTCCTTCAAGGCCAAGGGTTAATTTTGGAGTTTTTGCACAAGTCTTTACAACTTGGATTCACCCGAGTGAAAGCTTCGAAGAACGAGAGTTCTTGCAAAGGAAAAGCGGTACCTAGAGGATCAATTGAAAGACTCGGGGAAAGATTTCACAATTTGGATTCAGCCGAGTGAAAGCTTTGAAGAACAGAGGTTCAATCAAAGGACTAGTGGTAACTAGATGATCAAATTCGAGATCTTGTGTGACTTGATCTAGCTAAGATCAAGGGAAAAGAAGAAGCTAGGATTAACATTAAACATAAGATTTAGGGGTTTGAATTGCTACTACTTCTTTTATAAACTACTATTGCAAATATTAATTACAATATTTCAATTCGATTTCGAATTGAGGGGAAACATACACATAGTGAGGATAATTAGGGAACTGCCTAAACAAATCTTGGTGCTCTCTCTCTCTCTCTCTCTCTCTCTCTCTCTCTCTCTCTCTCTCTCACACACACCCACTCACTCATTCTCGTTATATTTTGATAACACTTAATGAGCAATTTGAATTGCTAAAAAAACTAGTTGTATTGAAGCATCTAAACTGTCTTGTGAAACCATTGCAAACTAAACAATTGCAATTGATTTGTTACATCTTTAACACAAAGAGAATTAAGCTTGGTGTATTAGACACCAAGTGTTTGATAAATTGACTACACACCAAGTGTTCGATAAATTTCTTGAGTCAAGTTTATTTTCACATTTCATTGGAAATAGTTTATCATTGTGTGGTTTATATTCAAACACACTATATAGAACTTATTAGTTTACTTTTCTCATATTTAGCATATGTTTTAGTACGGTTTATACGCATATCCGATATTACAAATAACGGTTCAGATATTTATTTGGAAATCTATTCAACCCCCCCCCCCCCCCTTCCCCCTCCCACCTTCTAGATCATTGCCATCGTCTAACAATTATCTGTAAAATATAACATGATTGTGAATTTTATTCAAAGTTTAATTTTTCTACTGTCTAGTGAAAACATGTTGACATAAGTCATGAATCATAAGCCTACCCAAGTGAGATGTGTGCAACCTCGTGTTTTATTTAAATAATGAGAACAGATAAGCATGCTAACCATGTATACTTTGCATCAGCCTTGCTATTACTTGATATGTTTGAAATCCATAGATATGATAAAGGCATTGTTTGTTATTGAGTGAAAACTACTTGACCTAAAAAGCCTACCTTATGAGGGCGTGAATCTTGTGACAAACCCCTTTGAGCCTTACAATGAAACTTTTTGTTCTTTTCAAATGTTACAATCATTAACCGTTTTCAAAGAAAAACAATGCTCACTACTTTATCTTAAGGATGGTAGAGCACGTAAAAGTAATGGTATGCCAAAATCAAAAGTTACATAAAAATAAAAAGGACATGTTTTGAAAAAGAAAAAAAATCAGGTAACACTGGTGTAATGAAAGAAAAAGAAAATGCTTATACACAATTCAAAAATCAAAAGTCAGGCATATAAAGAAAAAAGCACCAATAGGAAATTGTTGTAACAAAGTGGAAGTAAAAGAAAGATAATTTTTTGAAAGAAATAATTTATGATGTCTTATCTTTAGGCTTTTGAACTCAAAGGGAAACCAATATTTTTTGTAAGCCCGACCAGGTTACAACCAAAAGAAAAACTTTAGTGATTTATGACTGATGTTACATCTTGTGATACAGCTTAAATAAAATTCAAAGTATTTATATAGTTCACGCATTGTCTAATTTTGAGGGAATTTACCGTAAAAATTGGTAAACAACCGATAGTCTTCCGAAAATTGGTTTACTTGCAGGATCAACCAGTGAATTCTAAGGACATGGTTATTGTTTCAATATCTTTTTGGAAAATTGAAGAATACTCCGACAGTATTCATGTTATAAAAGTTTGTAATAAAGTTTCAGAAAAAAGGATAAACTTTGTATAAATTGGTAAAAGAAATGCAATGAAGAAAACTTCAAAGTAAAAATGCAGTAAAGAGATAAATGATAAATGGGAAGTAAATTTCTATTGAAATAAAAGTGGTGTTTCAAACGCAAATTTCTCAATGAAAAACTCTTTTCTCACTTAGATACTTTGAGTGAATTTTTTAGTATTTGTACAATAATGAACACACAGAAATCCTAACACTTAGACTCCTATTTATAACAAGTCGAAATAATTGTCTTTAACGGACTTTTCTCCAAAAATTGACATGTTTCGCTTTGCATGCCTTCATTTTGCCATGGCTCTCCACGCGTCTTTTCTAAGAAACGGATAAGGACAAAAGACAGTTATTTATCCGTATTTTGAATTTTAAAACTTCTGTTGAAGGAAGGCTTCAAACATCCTCCGCCGAAGTTGCTTTCCACACTTAGAAAATATTTTAAGTATTGTCCAGACATGTCTCCTTCATGGAAATTACTTCAACCAAACTTTTCACACAAGTTCCTGTCGAAGTCATCAAAATTCAAGAAACTTGATTTTCACTTAGTGTCTTAAAAAAAAAGCCTGGCGTCGAAATTTCTAGCCAACAAATTGCCCCCCGAAAATGTCATTTTTTACTGAATAGAGAAAAGGGCATTTTTTGAAGTTCACATTCGACGCTAGAAACCTTTGGTCTGCTATGACGTCACTATCATCATGACAAATTTCTCAAAACATCTCCTTAAACCCATGCGTGAATCTTTTTCAATCATCACACGTCTAGTCCCTAGGAGATCGTGGATCAGACTTAACTGCTATCGTCTCGTCATACAACCCTTGCATGACACGCGTCCCACGAATTTTGTCACCATTAATGCGTATAGTAACTGTTTCCACTTCATCCACCTTTAAATAACGAAAATCACCATTTTTTAGAATTTTCATCTCTGAACTTTCTTGATCGCACTTTTTCAATTCTTCATCTCTTTCAAATCCTTTTCCTCCAAAATCACTCCATCAATGGTTTCTTCAACCAAGATCTCCAAAGACACCAACAAGAACACTAAGGAGCCCAAGAGATTTGAAGAGATTTCTCCAGTCCACAAAATTCTGGGTCCCAATGTAGTAGGAAACCAACAATACATCCTTGAGCCACCTCTTGAAGAAGAGAAACACAGGATCTACCAATCTCGGTACTTAGTCCCGTCTATGTTTCTGGTAAGACACACGCCATGTTAGGCCCTCTTCCTAACCTTGTTGTTGATCCTGCTAAGGTTAAGGAATTCTTTCCTGATTACCATCGTTATAAACCCATAGCCAATGGTCAAAAACTTAGGACTAGTGAGGAAATAAAAGCTGATGAGAAATTGAAAGTTGACAGTCAAAGTTCTCCTTTGACTGAGGCTTCTAGAGACCCAATTAACTTAGAGTACATGAATAATAGTTTTAGGGTATTTAGGTCATGCCCCTTGTTTAAAGACCCATCTAGTTATCTTGCTTGGTTAGAGAAAGTAGAGAAAGCAAAATCCCAAGTCTGGAAAGACATGGGCATCTTCGACATGATTCAGTTGTCGAAGGTGGAGCCTGGTTATTACTCATCCATGCTGATTGCTTCCCTATATTTCTGGGATAGTACTCACAACAACGTGACTCCCACCTTCTTTGACGTTGTTTTCATCACAGGCCTCAAACATATTAGAGAAGATTATGATCCTAATCTCTTAGCTTATGACTTCATAGGCTTTGACATAACCAAGGCAGCTTTCACCACTTATATAGCTTACTACCATGATAAAGAAACTGAGGAAGTTTCTGATCAAGAGCATGTTGCATTTCTGACTCTTTGGCTTTCCCGCTGTGTTTTCTGTTCAAGGTCCCTTCAGGTGGTGAAGAGATACTTAACAATGGCCAATCAATTAAATGTTTGACATGATATTTGTCTTAGTGGAATGATTTTAGCCAACCTTTATGAATCCCTTGGGGAAGGCGTTACATCACTAAAAACAATCAACTCGAGAGGAAACCCACTTCTTTCTGAACCCTTTTGGTTGTTACAACTATGGCTAAATGCCACATTTGAAGCATCTCTCCCTACTCGTAATCCTATCAATGCAAAATCTGTCAAAGTGAAGAACACGAGGGTCGAAGGTACGAGACTTATTTTGTTAACTCCAAGTGACGAAGGACTAAACCTTCAGCAAACCTTCACCAGCTATGTGATGATGTTTGCTAAATACTACAATTTCTCGCCCAGTATGACCCCTTTTGCAGATAGGAAGGTAGGCCTTAAATGGTTCACCAAAAGATTTCCTGCTCAATCAAAAGGACAAGAAGCAGAGTCTCTTGATATCTGGGAATCTTTTTTTACACCAAGATTGTTGGCTACAATACTTAATCCCTCAAAACTTCAATTTACTCTTGTTAGTTACAAACCAAACCTCATTGCTTGATAGTTTGGCCTCATCCAAATCAAACCAAAACCACTATCCCTAAAAAAGGTTCCTTAATTCACTACAACATGATCCACAATGAGGCAGAGTGTACCAAATTGCTGGCTAAATACATTGACCTTACAAAAATCAATCTTGTGGCTTTCAAACAATATTTTCTTTGCACCAAAGAGTTTGAAACTTGATGGAGAGAGTACTATACTATAGAATTTTTTGATGTAGCTTCCTTCAACCTTCATCTAACTCGCGCCTTTTCCCTTATGCAGGAAAAAGCAAAGAAAGGTACTTTGACACATATCAAAGAAATACAAGCATTCTAGAAGTACTTTGAAATTGCTTACCGACCCGATGACCTTAGTCGAACCATTCGTGAAGCAGCAGTTACTTTGAAAGAAAAAATACAAAGAAATTAGAGAGTTTAAAACTACCTTCGTATGTTAGACCTGATCAACGGTACAAACTAGCTTTTAATTATATCTTCCAAAATTCCCTCGACAACCAAGTGATGATTTGGGTGCGACTTTTAGCCATCCATTTCCAGACTGGTTCGTTTGTGGGGATTTTGTGAAAATCCTTCTACAAGAATCACAAAAACGTGTTAAACGAGTGGTTCTGACTATGTATACTTTGGACAATTTCAAAGACCACCTTCATATTGGCATAGAACACGTTCGTGTGGAATATCCAATATATAAAGGTGTGGAATAAGAGGTTCTTCGACAACACTTCTCATATCCATTTTTCCTTATTTATGTTTTTTATTTGACTTATGCTAATTGCATTAATTTTCTTTGCATCTGTAAGAGTTCCAACCAAGAAACCTGGCATCATTGAGAAGGATGTCGTCAAAGAAGAAGGCGAAGACAACACTAAAAAACCAACAACAAAGGTAAACTCTGTGATTTTTTTTGTTATGTATTGCTTTCCCATTCTAACATCTAAAATGTATTATTTTTGCAGGGAAGTCGAAGACTACTGTTGCACCCTAAAAATTTGCCCAACCTTATTCACTTGGTTTATGTTTCCATATCATTAGCATTTGCATATAGAGTCATGTGCATAGCCTTACTCATCTGCATAGCATAAGCATAGCAAGTCATTCAACAGGGGACCAAGCATTATTCTCATATATAGAGGCCTATCAAGAGATTATTATCCTGATTCTCATTCATCAGAAAAGAATTTGGAAGCTATCAAGTCAATGGATCAAGCAGTTCATCTATCTCCTAACTGAGGGTGTCTGAGGATCAACAAAGAAATGGTGAGCTGTGGGCTGAGCATGGGGAGTACCTAGACATCTTGGAGGACTTAGAAAATCATTTGGAGAAGGAGACAAGTCATTGGTGAAGTCACAAGAATTACAGTTGAAGACAGTCAACTAGGGTTTCATCTGGGTCAACCTTGGGTCAACTCTAGGTCAAGTGACTGATTGAAAGGCATTAAGAGCTATTGGAGAGATGTGGGGTTCATCATTTGACATGAAGAATAAGGATATGTTGATATGCTAAGAAGAAATCAAGAGAAATCAAGGAGAAGAGGAGGTTCTAAATTAGGGTTTCTATGTAAAATCCCCTAGTTTAGGTCAAATTTCCAAGCAAGATAAGTCAAAATACAAGCTTCAAATGGATCCTTGGCCAACATTAAACTTGTAGAGGATCTCAATACCTTTAATTTGAGTGGTGGAAGACATTAAGGATATTTATAGAACTCAAGTTATGGGTCTTGCAAGTTACAGGTCATCTGGGGTATCTGAAATCTTGTCTGTGAAAGTGACTTGACTTACAAGCTATTTTTACCCCTCAAGGAGATTTCAAATGAATTTCTGGTCAACATAAGAGTTGTTCCTCATTGTCTTAGCTTTCTAGAATGGTATAGTATGCCTTCATATGATTTGAGGAACTCTACTTATGGTCTTGGCAAGCAAAGGGTATTTTGGTCATTTGTGAATTACAGGTCATTCATAGCACATGCCTAAAACTCATACAAGGAAGCTTCAAATGAAAAACTTCCCAACATCAAAGTTGTTCAAAATGGGATTTTAAGGCTAGAAAAGAAGGGGTGAAAGTTTGGAAAAGCTTGGAGCATGGAATTTTAAAAAGTGGTGAAAATGACTTAAAAAAGGCATATAACTTGAAAAAGTTCAAGTTGGAAAATGGTTTGAGAGATCTACAAAGCCAATATGGGTCATCCAATATACCAAATTGATTCCCAACATCATTTTAAAGACATTGGTTCAGACACATTTTTGAGTTTAGGTTTAAAAATTGGACTTCCTTTGTAAATTTGTTTCTTACATCATAAGGCAACATGGTAAAGCTTAACACAAGGCAAGGAAAACTTGGTTTTTCATACATACACTCCTAATATCTCATGAGGGGAGATTTTCACTCAAGTTTACCCAAGGTGCAAGCATGATATGATATGATTCAAAATGCCATCAAATGATAAATTCATGAAAGTTCCATAAGCTTCTAGATCCCTCTAGGACCAATCTAGAAACTTCTCATTCTGTTAATCCTCTCCTATATAAGGAAATGAAGCTGTTTGTTGTTGGGTTGGTGATTCTTTGAACTTGTAAACACTACTTTGAATCCTTCACTCCAATTTGCATTTTCTCTTCAAACTCCATTGAAGCTTCATCAATCATCTCAATCTCTGTTATCATCATCATCCTCCATTGTTGTAGAGTAAAAAGCAAGAAGAAGGCTCAAGGATTCGTGGCTGGATTGTTGGTTCCCATTCATCACTCCAACTTGCATGAAGGTGTGAATTTCCATTCTCAAGGGATTTAAGCATCAATTCTCTTCACAGGAATCATCACCATCATCCAAGGATCAATTAGCACAAGTGGCAAGGGTTGAAACGAGGGATAACCATCATCACCATATCCATTAGGTAAGGATGCAATTTGATTCGAATCACCATGATTAGCCATTGTTAGGGTTAGAACTTAAGTTATTTGCAATAGAGACAATCTAGGGATCATCCATGAGTAGTTTAAGATCATTTCATGAAGTTTCGAAAGATGGTATCAATTCTTGCAAAATCAAGGAAGCTTTGGTTATGGAGTTTTAAAGCGTATATTATAGCTTAGGGTACTCAGGGTGGCATGTAGAACAAGTTAACATCAAGAATTTCAAGGTTTAATGAAGTTGCAGAGCACGTATTCTTGGTGGTACCCGTGTGTTAATGCTCTCTGTTTGAAGGTTAGAGGTTGTTTCAAGATGAATTATGGCCATGGATGGATAGAGGGGAAGAAGGGGATCAAATTTGGTTTTTGGATCGTGTTGTTTCATGGCTTGGGGAAGGAGAACGAAGCATTAGAAGTTGGTTGCATGGCATGGACAATACCTGAACCTAGGGTTTCATTTGGGGAAGAAACACAATGGCCGTTGGATGGGAAGGAAAATGTTGAATTGACTCCAAGATCAAGGGCTGACATTCAATCTGCGTTTTGGAGGGAATTACAAAGCCGCGTGAAACGCAGCGTTTCATTAACGCAGCATTGGGCTTGTATTCCTATCCGCACCCCCCAATTTGCTGGGCCCAACGCGTTGAACTGGTTCTGATTGCTTATTACACCCCCTCCCTTTATTTCTTTCTATTTTCTTTTTCAATTTCTTTTTATTTTCATTCATTTTTGAAAATTCATAACAAATTAGAAATTGCATATTTTTAATTAATTCTTTTTTTAACATTTTCTTTAAAGAGTCTAGAAAATTATAAAAAAATAAAAATTGCATTTTATTTTTATTTGATATTTTTCCCATATTTTCCAAATAAATGCATATTTTTAGTGTTTCATTTCATACATGATTTTGATAATTTTTGTTCTATTAGTGGCTTTAATATTTTTCACTCATTCTTTCTAGGTTGATTAATAGACATTGTTAGCTTGTATATGCAATTTAGTTCATATTTTTAGAAGTTAATTTTAGATGATTGGTTTAGGCTTGAATAACATGAACAAAATTAGGGTTTTAAATCAACTTAGGTGAGATAGTTTAATTCTTTTAGGAAATTTTCATTTGATTTTTGGGGTATGGACTATAGGGGTTATGGGTATAGGATAGTTCCCCTTAGAAATCACTAGGATTCCCCTGCTGCTACTGATATATTACTGCTATATTTGATTGATTGGTGTGGTGTGCCCTCTGGGGATTATTAATTTGTATGTGTGGGTATTGGGATTGTCTGGGATTGGGAGAGCTGAAGACTTGAGGAGATGAGGACCACTAGAGATCCAGAGACTGAAGATCAACTTCCAGAGGTGGAGAGGAGATTACTGCTAGCAGCTGCTGAGGAGATTAGGGCTTAGGAGCTAGGCAGAGTTCTAGATTAGAAAGCTTGTTTCTAAAACATGGATTGCCTTGTCTGCATCCATCCTTTCCCTATGATTCAAAGTCTCTTTCAAATATCCACCTCCTTCCTTTGGAAGGATCAGTGAATGTATTTGAAAGATAGAACTTTTGAGGGAAAATTATCTGCTTAATGTTAACAGTTGATGAACCACCCTTGGTAGGTAATTAACTGTCTAACATTCACTCACTTCATCTTGGTGACTGATGATTCTCCTGAAGATTGAGACTTGAAGAAAAGCCATTGTAGATGGAAGATTGATGACCAAAGCCCTTGCTTGAAGACTGTGGAGATGGAGATTGATGCTTGCTGAAGCTTGCAGCTGATTGGAGATAACTTGAAGACTGATGTGGTGCAGAGCTGCTGTGGCTGTTTATTTTTCTGCTGTTATTCATTCTTGATGTATTGATTGGTTTTCTGGACTGTATTGTTTGCTGTTTACCCTGTTGGGTTGAAAGTGAAGTCTGTTCACGTTTGCCTATTGTTTTCTAGGTTCGAGGTTGAGTGGGACTCCCTTGCCTCGCTAGTATTGTTGCATCCATGCATTTTACTGTTTTACTGTATATATCTGATATTGTTTCTGTTTCCGTTTATCCCTTAGGATCTCTGTTTCTCTCTGCGCAAGAGAGGAACATGATAGACATTAGGTCTTTACCCATGCATGATAACATTAGGTTAGTCTGATTCCCTTCGCAGCCGTAGGTTAGAGTTCTGTCTCTTCTTCCTCAAAACAAACAGAACAATACAATAAGATTTCAAACACAATAAAAGACACTTCTTTCGTGAAAGAATGTGAACTCATCAAGACGTCATTTTTGTCCGCTCGGGACTGCTAATCAAGAAAACCTTTTTCAGAAGGAATAAAATCAACCAAGACAAGCTTGTGTCGTACGTGGCCCGAACTACGTTTGCTCTGATCTTTCATGCTGTATGAAAGTACGTAGGCATAGGATGCGATATCCTAGCGAGCAACCTTCCCCTCCTTTCCCGTAGGTAGGCGAACTACGTTGACTCTGATTTCTCGGTCCAGACGGGAATACGTAGGCATAAAGTGCGATACTTTGCCGAGTCATTTTCCTTTCTTTTTTAACCCCTGACCTTTAGAGTAGATAGAATAACAATCCATACCCGAAAACAAGCGTGGATCCCGTCGAGTACGACGCACGTGAGGGATGCTAATACCTTCCCCTTGCGTAACCGACTCCCGAATCCAGGTTTTGGTTGCGACGACCATACCTTTCCCATGTTGTGTGAGGTTTACTCTGAGCGTTTCCTTTCCCTCCCGTGGGATAAATAACGCACGGTGGCGACTCTTCTGTTCAGCCGGCGCCGATTTTCGCAGTAGCGACAACTACCTCCGACACTAAAAAAGAGAAAGTAAAAGTAACTTGAGGTTTAAATAATTGAATCAGATGACGGGGATCTTTCTTCAGACCACTCCAAACAACCCAAGAGAAAGAAGAAACAGACAAAAATCACTGATGCCAGTTTTCAACCCCAACCAAAAACAACTAAAGCTCCTGTGAAGAAACCTTCCACTCCAAAAGTGGTCGATACCGATGCCACCCCCAATACTAAATAACCAACTACCAAGACGAACCCAGATTAAGTGGAGAGTGACAACTCCAGCCCTGGGGCTGAAATCCCTAAGGTACATAAATTTTTTCTTTGTCTTTGGATTTTGTAATTATCTTCGACTAAAGATGACAAAAGGCAACCCCTTGTTCAACAAATCCTTCCCACCACCACCAGTGATCCTTCTTACCATCCAACAAGTGCTCCCTCTTAATAACAAACCTCTCCTAAGGATTCCACTAAAGAACCCGTAGACAAAGTGAGTCAGCTGGCTGGTGAACATCAAAAGAAATCACCTCCCAAGGTCACAACTGAGCTTTCACAAACTGGTGATTCTGATCACGACAAAATCTCACCAAAGGAAAATTCCCCAGTTGATGCAGAAGGTGACACAAAAATGCCATCTGCAGAAAATTTTGTTGAAGACAAATCTAAAGATGACTCCCCAATCAACACACAACAAGGTGCTGGCGGTGAAACAGAGGAAGAGGAAGAGGAAAACGAGGAGGAAAAAAATTGCTCAATGTTTGACTATGTAACATAAATTATTGTGGAAGAAGAGGAAGAAGAAAAATATGATAAAGATGACAGCGAGAAGGGCGAAGAGCGACAAGATGACCAACCAAAAACTGACCCAAAACCTGATGCTTCAAATGGAACAACCACTACCCGCCTCTCTCATGAGGAGCTAGAGCCCATGAAGGTGGAAAGACCATTTGAGTACCTAAAGGCTATTGAAGGTGAGAAAATTAATTAAAAGGGGGGTTGAATAAGTATGACAAATAATCAAAGATTTAAACACAGTTATTTTTATCCTGGTTCGTTGAACACAACTACTCCAGTCCACCCTCTCAAGAGTGATTTGCCTTTCTCTGTCAAGGACTTAATCCACTATTTAATCAAACAGATTACAATAGTAACACCTAAGAACAGCTGTTCTTAGTCTTCTAAAGAGCAACTGATCCCAACTGGATCCTCTTAAGGAAAACCTTTTACAAACAATGTAAAACTATTACAAGAGTAAGAATGCTTCTAATAAGCTGTTATCACAACCGTGATGTTTCTCTTAAGTTAAGAACAATGTTATAGCAAAATAAAATTATAAGAGCTTTGAGAGTTTTGCTTTGATGAATGATTTTTGCAAGAAGTTCGATACTGAAGAAGATGGAGTGGACTTCTTTATATAGGCACTTAGATTCATGAAGTCTTCTTCAACGTTGAAGGTTGTGCTGAAAAGCCTGAAGCCTTTTGTCTTTACATTGGAGGCTGTGCTGAAAAAGCCTGATGCCTTTTGTCTTCACTTTGCAGAAACTTTCCTTAGAATGGAATGCACAGATAAAACCTTTTTGTCTGTGTTCTTGTGTCTAGCACAATAGAGGAAAGAGCTGTTGAGATATGCCAACGTACATATTTAAAACTTCTTCACTAAAATAAGTTCAGCTATCAACATTAGAGTTTGGATCTTCAGAATCTCCAGAGTAGAGATCTTCTGGATCTTCAGAGTCTTGGAAGTTCTTCAGATTGAGCTGAATCAGAGTATGTGCAGCTTGTGTGCTTGAGCGTGTAAATCTATCAGAGCTGAGTCTTCTATATCAGATTCTCAAAACTTAATCAGTGCAGTATCTTCAGAGTCTTCTGATGACTAAGCTTCTGATCTCTCAGAGTCTTCTATTCTTTAGAGGCTCCTGTTTCAGAATCTTCAGTAGATAGCATTCAGATTATCTGGGAGCAGCGTTCAGATCTTCATTTGAGATGCTCTTGAACCTTTGAAGCCTTTCATAATATCATTGTTCAGATGCAAATTTGCTCTTTTAAGAATATTTTCTTTAGTACCTGTAGCAAACAGTCTAGAACAAATTTAGAGTATATAATTCTTGAATACAAAATTCATAAGTGTTATCATCAAAACATAGAGATATAACTAAGAAACAATCTGTGTTCTTACAGCTATGATTAACCGTAAATTGAATCCTTATTTGTCAGATAAGAAAAGCCTAAGGTTAACCGTAAATTGAATCCTTATTTATCAGATAAGAAAAGCCTTAAGAACATTATACCATAACAACGATGATTAGAAAGCAGTGAAATCAATAATTCAAAGAAAACAAGGTCATTATAGAGTCAATTCAGCGACACCCCCTAGCATTGGGGGGTTTATCTACTCATACTATTTAAAATAAATTCAACAATTAGATTGAACATTATAAGATAATAGGGTTGCCTTGATCTTCAATTGCTTCCGCTCATGAAAACCTTCAGTTTCCCCAATCCTTGATCGCTGCAATCTTGATCGCAAAATTCTTTTCTGTCCAAAGGTCCCTTTTTTCTTCTCAAAACACGTCTTAAATAGTCTCAGGTCCAACCCAGTAATAAGGAAATACCCAAAATACCCTCATGGATCACAAATGCCCAAAATCCAATAAAAATAGAAGGTGAAGGGTTTTAGTCAACACGGGCCGTGTCAGCTGACACGGGCGGCCGTGTTGGCTCCCTGTTACATTTGCACGAGAATTTTCTAAGTTCCAGGTGTGCTGACACGGGCGGCCGTGTCAGCTCCCTAGTTTCCACCAATATTTGCCTTTCTGAGCACTTCCTGACACGGGCCGTGTCAGGTGACACGGGCGGTCGTGTCAGGCTCCTGGTCCACTTCAAAACTCGTCCGAATTCTTGTTATTTTCCCTGGTTTTTACTCTGATTCTCCTTTATTGTTTACCTGAACCTAGAAACAATGGAAATACCAAACTGACACGTAAAATGCAATAAAAACGAACAAAATGCGACTAAACAATAAAAATGATTAACTAAAACTAATGGTAAAATAACGTATAAAAACCACTGATCAAACTCCCCCAAACTTAAAGCATTGCTTGACCTCAAGCAAAAATCTTGGATAAATAACTTTCAAATCAAACAGCACATCAAGTGAAGGACTTCAGAATGTAAGATGTGTCGATACTCATACGTGAGTCTTTGTTCTGATAGGCTAAAACTAGTTCTCTCGTAATCATCCGTTAACGGAGGTATTACATAAACACACACCATGGTAAAACCACAGACCTAAATCCCCCTTTCGACCACCTCTCCAACTATGCTTTGGGCTTAAGTCTTTTCTTCGATTTTCTACCCCTTTCATTCGGATAATCAGATTAAGGCATTTTTGATTGCTTTCCTTCACATGTAAAATTTTGATCGAGACTTTTTCCGTGGCACCTTTATTCTTTTTTTTCCTCACCCATTGGCGTTTATTAGTCCATTTTGGGACGACTATAGAGATTCAACCGCTGTTAGGCTAAATAACCGAGTGAGGGTTACCCAACTTAGAAGGACTAGTTGTCTTTATCGTCATTATTCACAAAAAAAAATTTGGTGCCACGAGTCATTCTCACACTCAATCTTTAAACATGCAATTCTTTTTAATCATGTCGGACTATCATTATGAACTAATCGAGGAATACTTCTCAAATCTAAGTACTATGGCACAAATCTACACGTTGGACTCGTTTCTTTACTTCGGAGAATCTAGGGTGTTCAAATTATACCTCAATTTCCAAACTTTCTGAATTCCTTAGTTTTAACTCCTCTTCCCTCGAATTCTAAATACTTTCCTGACTACCTCACACAACAAAGCATTCACCAGGAAAAAAAATTTACGGTCTTAATAAAGGGGAAAGTCGAAGTGATTCTTACCGAACTCAATTAAAACAATATTTAAATTGAAACTTCAAAATAGTAAAACCTCCCCCAAACCTAAACTAAACATTGTCTTCAATGTTTAAGAACAAGAGAGGAAGAAACATACTCACAGAGATCCTCACAGAGGGTTCGACAAGTAATGCAACATCTCTTTGCTGCTTCCACGTTGTCCCTTGCAATTTCTCATTTTATTCCTGCAAAAATTAAAATAACCACAAACAGAAAAACATAAATTCTTAAAATCTGTGGGCTGCCTCCCACACAGCGCTTCGTTTAACGTCGCATGGCTCGACGGTCGACTCCCCATTGTTATGGAGGATACTTTAGCCTCCAAACTCTATTGCTTGACTTTTTCGCAACAGAATACTGGTCAGGTTCAGAGATAAGAGCAACTTGAAGTGGTTCTGACCGTTCTCCTTTTTTCGTTGTTTTGATCATTCCAACTGAAGGTTTGACATCTTCCTCTTTAAATTTCTTATTAACCTATAAAGCTTTTAAAGAGATTTCCACATCAAAAGATTTCAAAGCGAGGGTACCTGTTTCAACATCAATATTGCACCGACTAGTAAGCAAGAGCGGTCGGCCAAGTATGATCGAAGTCTCTTCATCTTCTGGAATATCCATAATTTAAAGATCAACTGGGAAGGTGCAGTTATCAATTGTCACTAGTACATCCTCTGCTAGCTCATATGCCCTCTTAGTTGTGTGGTCGGAGAACTTCAAGCTTGTTCCCGTATCGCTCACTTTTCCAATATCCAGTTTTTTGAAAATAGACAAAGGCATGAGACTCACACTAGCACCTGAATCAATTAGTACTTTCTTAAAAGTTCTATCTTTTATAGTAAAAGGGATTACTACTGGTCCAGGATCCTTCCTCTTGATGGGGATTCTCTTTTCTTGTGATATTTCCTTACATTGCTCAGTTTTGATCTTCAGTTCTTCACCCATTGATCTCTTTTTACCTATTACCTCTTTCATGAATTTCTTGTACAAAGGCATTTGCTCGAGTGCTTCAAAGAAAGGCATATTGATTTCCAATTTATTAAAAATTGCGCTGAATCTTCTAAAGTCTTTCTTTTTCTGATCCTTCTTTGTGACTCTTTGAGGATAAAGTAGCTTTATTTGCGGTTTAAACTCCTCTTTCTTTTTCTCTTCAGTTGGTTTTTCAGATGGTACAACTTCTTCTAGTTCTTTCGCTTGTTCTCTTACCTCAAATTCCACCTCTATACATTCATACTCATTTGTTTCCTCTTCTTCTATCATTATCTGATTTCTTGTTGTGACAACATTAATACTCTCTTGATTTTTCGGGTTCGGTACTATCGCACTCGGGAGGGTTCCTTGAGTGTGTGTTGAGAGGTGTTGGGATATCTGCCCCATTTGATTCTCCAGATTTTTTATGGAAGTTGTGTTATTCCTTTGAATATTACGGGTCTCTTCTTAGATTTGAATATTTTCAGCTGCCATTTTTTTGGTAGCTATCTTCCATTCTGCTTTTTGAGGAGTCTGTTGTTGTTGCAGATATGGAGGTTGACTCTGATCTTTCCAGGAAAAGTTAGGATGATTTTTCCATCCTGGATTATAAGTATGAGAATACGGATTGTTCTGCCTCAAACATTTTATCTCTTTAATTTGTTGAGCAGTAGCAAGACAATGAGCAGTAAAATGGGGTCCATTACAAACCTCACAACTCACAGCTTGGACAGATTGAACTTGAGCTATAGTTTCAGTACTTACATTCATTCCCTTAAGCCTTCTTTCCACTTCAGCTTTGATTTTCTCTTCCATTTTCATAACTTGTGCGGCCAACTTCAAATCATTTATTTCTTCCGGCTTACTCACACTTCGGTCATATAGTTTCAGATGCTCATTTGCACCAATGGCTTCAATGATTTTTCTGATACCAGTGGCTATTGTAAAGATAGAAAAGCCACCGGCTGCTGTATTAATTAGCTGCTTAGTCTTCATCTTAAGAACATTCACAAACATTTGCATTTGTTCCGTTTGATCCAGATTGTGGGTAGGACATGCGACCAATAACCGTTTGAACCTTTTTTAAGAATCTCCTAGTGATTCTCCATCCCTCTGTTTAAAATTCATAATATCATATCGTTTCCGAATATAAACAGAGGCAGGAAAATACTCATTTAGAAAGGCTCTTTCCATCTCTTCCCACGTAGTAATACTTCCGGCTGGTAAGGAATAAAACCACTCTTCAGCATCTTCAAATAAAGTGAACGGAAACATTTTTAACCTTTTTGCTTCATCCGTGTGTCCTTCAATCTTGAGAGTAGTGCTCATCGTCAGAAATCATTGGAGGTATTTATTGGCATCTTCATTTACCTTTCCGATGAAAGGTTTCCTCTCAAGTTGAGTGATTATGCTCGGATGCAACTGGAAATTTGGGACATTCACTGGTTGGTTTACAATTGTTAACCTACCAGCTGGTGCATTCGCCCCGCCGTAATCTCCAAGAAGTCTCTCCGCTGGTGGAAGTTCCACCATAGCTACAATGTCTCTCTCTGATTCCAAACCTGAATCTGAATGAACAGAAACTCTTTTGTCTTCTGAAGTTAATAGTCTAGCTTGTCTACGTATTTCGTGTAGAGTCCTTTCAATTTCCGCGTCCAAAGAAAAATTAGCTGAGGAATCTCCTCGCATGAAAATGTTAGACGCAGATTAGTAGTAACAAAATTAATAATAAAAATTAAAAATAAAAACTGAAAATAAAATTTTGGTTGCAGAGCAACAAAATTTCAATTGAATTAAAATTGAACTGATATTCTGGCAGTCCCCGACAACGGCGCCAAAAACTTGGCCGGTAAAATAGTAAGTATACTATTTTTACCGATGTAGTAATAAGGGGAAATTCCCCGAATATCATTCTCGCAGATTGCGTATGAATACAAGTTCTCTAATAATACAATTGAACAAAAAGTCAAAGGGGTTTTGGTTTGTTGTTTTAAAAATGTAAAGGCCAAAAGGAAAAAGTAGTAAAATAAAGGTTTTGGACAGCTATGAGAAGCATGCTAGGTAGGGTGTATGAAAAGCTTTGTAACAACCTTACTTACTAGTTTCAGAAATCACTGCTTAATTCAATCGATACCGGTTTTAAAGATTAGTTTACTCTAATTCCTTAGCAGAAAACCCTTTGGTATTCTCCCTATACCCCAATTCCTTGGCAGTATAGGAACAATACCAAGCAATATATTTTATCTAAAACATTACGGTTACTATAAGGTATCCCCATTCCTAAGCAATATCAACTATAGTATTATCGTATAAAAGCGTTAATGATCGTTTTTCAAAACCTAAGGTTAACCGTAAATTGAATCCTTATTTGTCAGATAAGAAAAGCCTTAAGAACATTATACCATAACAGCGATGATTAGAAAGCAGTGAAATCAATAATTCAAAGAAAACAAGGTCATTACAGAGTCAATTCAGGGACACCCCCTAGCATTGGGGGGTTTATCTACTCATACTATTTAAAATAAATTCAACAATTAGATTGAACATTATAAGATAATAGGGTTGCCTTGATCTTCAATTGCTTCCGCTCATAAAAACCTTCAGTTTCCCCAATCCTTGATCGCTGCAATCTTGATCGTAAAATTCTTTTCTGTCCAAAGGTCCATTTTTTCTTCTCAAAACATGTCTTAAATAGTCTCAGGTCCAACCCAACAATAGGGAAATACCCAAAATACCCTCATGGATCACAAATGCCCAAAATCTAATAAAAATAGAAGATGAAGCGTTTTAGCCAACACGAGCCGTGTCAACTGACACGGGCGACCGTGTTGGCTCCCTGTTACATTTACATGAGAATTTTCTAAGTTCCAGGTGTGCTGACACGGGCGTCCATGTCAGCTCCCTGGTTTCCACCAATATTTGCCTTTCTGAGCACTTCCTGACACGGGCCGTATCACGTGACACGGGCGGCTGTGTCAGGCTCCTGGTCCACTTCAAAACTCGTCTGAATTCTTGTTATTTTCCCGGGTTTTTGCTCTGATTCTCCTTGTTGCGGTGGAAATAGGATCACAAACTATTAATGAGTTTGAATCGCAATTCAATTCACAACCGCTCTTTGATTTATCCGAAGGAAAAGGTCAAAAAGGGAAAACCTAAATATTTTGCGTTGTAAACACAACGCGGGGAAAGATCTAGGGTTCGGGGGTTGGTTAAATTTAGGGAAGGTATTAGCACCCTAAACTTCCGTAGTACTCTACGGGAACCTTTTGTTCAAATGTTTACTATTTGCTTTATTATTCTTAAGGTATATGTACAAAAGATTAAAAGTGAGAAAGGAGACCTAAGGGGTTAATTCTAAGTTTACTCGGCAAGACATCGCATCTTGTGCCTACGTATCCTTACGGGAGTGGAATCAGAGTAATCGTAGTTCCCCTCAAAAGGGAGGTTAGAGACTTCTTGACTGTGGTCAAGGTCTCAAGGGGAATAAACGTATCTTAGGGACACGCTTACGCGGAGTGTAGAAACTCCAATATCTACGCTGTAAATTGTTAAGTGAATTAGGGTTAGGTTAGGGATTCCGCGGCGGGAAACCCTAAAATGAGCACGACGGCTCTTTGACCTAGTGCTAGGGGTAAAATTGTAATCTTGCCTGCGGCGAGGCATTTGTGAAAATTAGGGTTTGTGAGGTTGTAAGGGTTTGAAGTTGAGGACTATTGGCGCGGCGGTCAAACGGCTAGACCTAATTCCTTCGGAGGAGTGAAATTATTGGTAAAGACGCGATAAACATACAATGGCAGAACATAAAGTGCGGAAAGATAAATGCGAAAATTGTCTCGCAAAATTACACCCCATAAGCAGTTACAAATATGATAATTGAATATTTAAACTGAATAAAATCAATTGAACTTAGTCAGCTGCAAAAAACCAAAACAAACCGAGACTGTTATTATACGGGGTTAGACAAAAAATTAGACGGGAATGTTAGGAATTTAAGTAGAAAATTATAATTTTAACGAAACAAGAAAAAAGGTTAGAAATTTGGATCTTAAAAATGAGGATGTTAGCGAAAAATTAATAAACAATGAAAATTGATACGCAATGAAGATAGTGATAATATACAAGTAATAATGGAATATGAAATAGCAACGATGATGTCAGATTATGTACAAATATAAAAATAAATACAAAAATAAATAAATAAATATTAGTGAACAGGTTCATGGATAATCAATAATACTGTTAGGAATGAAGGATGAAAATTGGAATTGACGATAATTAGAAGTTAAGTGATGAATGTTTTGAGACGGTGAGAATTTAGGTAATAAAAAAAGAGTTAGAATGGAATTAGGTTTTTTTTGTGAGATTTGGAAAAGTTAGAGTTTTTAATGTGATTAAGAAAAAGAAAATAGATTAAAAGTTAGAATTAAAAGTTAGCAAAAAAAATTAGAACTTCGAAATTTGGTTTTTAAAAAAAAGGTTAGAAAATAAAAATAAAAGTTTGAAAATAAAAGAGAAAAGGTTAGAATTTTAATAAAAAAAGAGTTAGCATTAAAAGTTAAAAAGTGAGTTAGAACTTTGAATTTTAAAAAAAAGTTTCTTGAAATTTTAACATAAAAGTTATGAATTTTTAAATTAAAAAAAAGAAATATTAACTAAGAACAGTTAGAGTTTTAATTTAAAAAGAGTTAGAATGTTAGAATTTTAATTAAGAAAAAATGGTAGAAATTTTGAAAAAAGATATAAAAAAGATTAGAAATTAAAAAAAAAGAGTTAGTTACTTTTGATGAAGACTGTAAGAGTTTTTTTATGCTTGTCGATCTCCCCGTTTTGTTGCTTCTGAGGGTCCTTTTATACTTGATTTTTTAAATCTTTTTCAATCTCAGATTTGATTTGAATATCTCGATCTTTTTCAATCTCTGATTTGATTTGAATGAATTTTTATGATGATTTCAGATTTGATTCAATGATGGTGATGTTGATATTTAGATCTGATTTTCTTATGATGGTGATATGATCTGATTGATTTGATTTTGCTCCATCTGGAATTCATTGGGATTGGATTTGATTAAAAAAGTGTTGGATTTAAATTTAAAAAGTTAGCAAAGAAAATAAGAGTTTCAAGTTAAATAAAAATTAGAATTTTAAGTTTAAAAAAAATGAGTTAGAATTTTAAAATAAAAAACATTTGAATGTTGATTTAAAAAAGTGTTAGAATTATTTTAAAAACTGTTAGAATTTCATTTTAAAAGGAATTTAGAATTTAAAAAAAAAAAGAAAAAGAAAAGGGCGTTAGAATTTAATTTTAAAAAGAATTTAGAATTTTAATTTGAAAAATAAAGGTGTCAAAAAAAAGATTTAGATTTAATTTTAAAAAAAGTTAGATTTAATTTATAAAAAAAAGGTTAGATTTAATTTTTAAAATAGTTAGAAAAAAAAGATTTAATTTTAAAAAGAAGTTAGAGAAAAAAAAGATTTAATTTTAAAAAGAAGTTAGAAAAAAGACTTAACTTTAAAAAAGTTAGAAAAAAAAGATTTAGTTTTAAAAAAGTTAGAAAAAAAATATTTAACTTTAAAAAGGTTAGAAAAAAAGTTTAAAAAAAGTTAGAAAAAAGATTTAATTTTAAAAAGAAGTTAGATTTTTATTTTAAAAAAGGTATTAGAATTTGATTAAAAAATGTGTTAGAAATTAATTTAAAAAAGGTTATAAAAAAATTTACTCTTAAAGAAAAGAAAAAAAAAATTAAATTTTAATCTAAATCCTAAAAGTTAGTAAGAAGAGCTTAAAATGATTTAAATAAATAAACTAAATAGAAAAAAAAGTTAATAAAAAACGTTAGTAAAGTTATAAAAAAAATTTAATTAAATTATTATTAGTTAAAAAAAACAAGATTTAAAAAAAAGGTTAATTTATTAAGTTAATCAGAATTTAAAATAAAATAAAAAAGAAAGGGTAAAATTTGGGGTATTACACTCCTTTATTATTTACCTGAACCTAGAAACAATGGAAATACCAAACCAACGCGTAAAATGCAATAAAAACGAACAAAATGCGACTAAACAATAAAAATGATTAACTAAAACTAATGGTAAAATAACGTATAAAAACCACTAATCAGTTAGCCTTGTTATTGTCCCTTCTCCCAGGTCAATTTCTTCCAAAGGGTCTTGCACCAGCATCCTGACATTGTTTGTTAGTGGATCCTTTTCAAAACCCAAAGGCTCATCATCGTAGATGGCATCTAGCCTTTGACTTTGCACTTTGACTTGATCCTTGTCTGGTGGCTCAGGATCGAAGTCTTTCCTAGGACCTTTAAAGTTCTCTTCTTCATTTTTGGCTTCGACAATCATGTATTTTACTTCGGCCTCTAGGGGCGCTTTCAATTTATTTTTCAGCTATGTAAGCCGAAATCTTTCTAAGGGCCAATGACTCAGTCATCGTCACTGAACTCGCTACCCCAACCAATTGGTTGGATTTCTGCTATTCCAAACACGTAGTATTAGTTGCCTACCACCTCCATATCCCACAGAAATTCGTGGATTGGATGTAGGTACAAGGAACATAATGCATTATCTGCATGTGTGAGGTCGAAATTTACAGGGTTACAAGGCGCTATGTGGGCTAAGTTTTTGTCAAAGTGTCGCCCACTTAATTGACCTCAGCCATATAGTAGCTTTGGTCTGCCTCTATGTTTTCCATAATCCCATCACTTCGCCAGATGGAGATTCTTTGGTGAAGTGATGATGACACTGCGCCTACTCCATGAATCCACTCTCGACCAAGGAGCAGATTATAATTCGCCTTCAACGTAATTACCATGAACATTGTTAGCCTGGTGGTTATGCCAACTGTCAGATCTACTTGAATGACTCCTATTATGGTGCCTACCTTCCCTTCATAGTTAGAGAGGACCATGTTGTGGGGCTTTGTGTCGGAGTCATTTTTCCCAATCTTCTTCAGCATGTAATGTGGCATTCAGTTTATAGTCGCCCCACCATCAACTAGTATCTTGTTAATACCAACATTCTCTATTTTTCCTCTAATAAATAGAGGCTTTAGGTGATTCTTCATGGCTTCGTCTAGTCGTTCAAAGAAGGAATTTTGCTCTTCGATACAACCATTATTCAAAATAAAATGACAGACTAGCCTATGTCTGGCCCCTTTTAATTCGACTTCATCCTCTGGTTCATCCATCTCCGTCACCCAATCATACTTTCTGGGTAGTACGGATACTACGTTAAAGATAATGTCTAACGATGGTTTTGATCCTGAATCAAAGTCTTCCATCATTATATCGTCATCTGCAACCATCTGGTCAAATTTTCTTTTACTTCTTCCTTCTAGTCAATGAACAACTTTCTCTTGACTGATCTTTTTCTGACAGGCTCCTTGTCTTTAATGTTATCCCTTTTAATTGGCATGTTGCTACTTGACTCATATTTTTCTTTCTCCGTAGCCTCCCTCTCAGCTTTGCGCCTTTTTTGTTGTCGTCTCCACTAAGACCTTGTCAGAGGGTTTTTCCCCTTATAATTATCTGAGCGCCATGCTGATTGTTTGGAGGCTTGAAATTCTCTATGGTGCGATATTGACAAACCACTTTCAACTTCGAAATTCTGTCATTTGTTCTGACCATGCCCCCTCTTCTCGATTGGCTTTACCTATTTTCCCTTTGGGGCCTCAGCAGTGGCTTTGAATGTTGAGGGCCTATTCCCATGTAACCCTGGTTCACATTGATCATGCCTCCTGGGTGCTCCTTTTTTGTCGAAAGACCCAAGGTTGTTTGAATCTCTCCATTTTTTCTTGTTCATTGCCCGTCAAACTCCTTGTATGTTCTCCACAACTTTCCTATCAAAGATTGTGTTGCACCTGGGGCACAACATTACTTGAGAGTTCTTTCGTTGGCATCTATGGAGGAATTCGACCAGATTCTCCTATTTAGAATATGCAACCTTGACATATTCTTCTTATTCTAGACTGTGTTTGTCCACCTCCATCACGGACTCCTGGGTAATTTCGACCATGTTGACCCCAAGGTTGGTATCTCTAGTAATGTCCAACTCTTGTAGTTTGATTCTAAGGCCTTCAATAGCCTAAGTTTCATTATTAACTTGTATGAAACCATTAGCAGTCTCATGTGTCGTGATTACTTTGTTAGAACCTTCAGTAGTCCCTTGGTCAAAGCCTTCAACAACTTCCTTAATGAAACCCTCAGTGGTTTCTATTTTGAAGTCATCAATGACTTTCTTAGCAAAACCTTCAGTAGCTTCTTCGTCGAAGTCATTAGTGACTTCTTAATTAAAGTTCCTAGTATCCTGGATGAAACCCTCAGTGGTTTCTTTATTAGAGTCCTCAGCAACTCCTCTAGTGAAGCCATCAGCGGCTTCGACCATTACAACATCACTAGCAAAGTTGTTGTGGTGAGAATCAGATGTCAAGCTGTTGAATAAACTTGAAAAACAAATCTTTGAATTTACAACTGGTCTTTGATTTATCTGAAGGAAAGGTCAAAGAAAGAAAAACCTAATTTGCATCGTAAACACAATGCGGGGAGATCTAGGGTTCGGGGGTTGGTTATACCTAGGGAAGGTATTAGCCTCCTAAGCATCTGTAGTACTCTACATGAACCTCTTATTTAATATGTTATTTGCTATCTATTTGTTATTTGCTAAAGGGTTAAAGAGACACCTAAAGGGTTAATCCTAAGTATACTCGCCAAGAAATTGCATCTTGTGCCTACGTATCCTGACGGGAACAGAATCAGAGTATTCCTAGTTCCTCTCAAAGAGGGTGAGGAACTTCTTGAATGTGGTCAGGGTTCCAAGGGGAAGTAAGTATTCATAGTAAAATACTTACGTGGAGTGTGGCGACTCCAAGTCTACGTTAATGTTGAAAGAGGTAAGTAAGTATCTACGGTAGGAACTTACATGGAGTACGGCGACTCAAATCCTAAGTCTAGGATAAGGATGTAAAAGAGTGTCCATGGCAGGACGGAATATGGAGTGCGGTGACTCCGATCCTAAGGCTAGGATGAGTATAAAAGGGGGATGTCCAAGGCAGGACATTGCGTGGAGTACAGTGACTCCTATTCTAAGGCTAGGATAAGGGAAGTGATTTGAAGTTTGATGGACTGACATGGCAGCCAATGGGAAGTCATTTCCTTTGGAAAGGAAAGGTAAACAATCATAATTAAGAGTATGGCAACACTTGTACAGGGGGGATATTGAATTAAGATCTAAATCATAAAGGATTTACATAAGAGCAAATATAAATATAAATTCAAACAAAACTAAATATCCTAAACTAAACCACTTAAACTCGAAATCTCGCTCAAAACTTAAACAAGGATAAGTCAAACTTAAACTCCCAAATCCCTAAATTGATTAAAATTAATTTTTGATTCAAAATAAAACAAGAGTCCAAATTATTACCTGAAAATAAATCAAAAACTTAAATAAAATAATTTTGAAATAAAATTTAAATTTGTTTATTTATTCTTGTCTATTTTGTAAATGAAGTAAAACAAGGGGACTAATTAAACACTAATCAAAATCTTAAGATTCAAATTAATTAGTTAAATTATGATTATAACTAAATTGTGTTTGATTAGGAGGACAATTGGGCTTGGCCCACTTTCACACACAAAAAAAGAAGTAATATAAAAAAAGAATACAAAAAAAAGAACACAATAGGGCGAGGCCCAATCATCAACAGAGTGGAAGTGGTGTCCTGGGCCCAGCAGAATGGGTCAACCCGACCCAAATGTAACATACAAAGAGGAACTCATGGTTCGCTCCAAGCCTATCCGCCTCCTTCTTCCTTTCTCCTTCGTCCCTAATTCCTTGCAAAAATTCTCAAGTGAAGGTTAAACAAAGTGAATCGCATTAGCACACACGTTTTATGCGGATTGGGAGAAAATAAAAGAAAAAGAAACTCACTGATTCGATGATGGAAAGATGGAAACAAAGTTTCAGCAATTTCACGGTACTTGTGGTAGTGGTGGGCGGCGATGATTTCTCAGTGGAGGTTGGCGATTGGTTTAATTTCAAGTTATTCTCGGTGAGCTTGATTCTGATCTTTGATGCACTTTGGTTTCCAACTCAGTTTTGATTCACCACTGGTTTAGATTTTGGGAATTGGCTTCTGGTTGTTGAATGGGTATTTGTTCTTCAATTTGCAGCGTGTAGGTGTGGAGTGGTTAGAAGGTCAATTCTCGACGAATCTGAAGGCTTTGTCGCAAATGGATATTTGACGATGTCGGCGATTCTCGAAGATAAGTTTCCTTTCTGCCTTCCTCCTTTGTTGTTGTTGTGCCTTTACTACTGTTGTGTAAATGTGTTGTATCTTTGTGGTTTCTGCCCTGCCGTGTGTATGTGAATTTTTAGTTTTTTCTTTGAAATCCTCCCTGTAATGCCCCTGTTAGATGCCAAATTTCACTTATTTGATCTATCAAATATTGACATCTTTCACTTATTTTTGTCAAGAGAGTGTAGAAAACCACTCTTGCTTTGTTTGGTTTGCAATATATTGTGAAAATCTCTTGGTACCTTTGATTTGTGTGTTATTGTGCAGGAATTAGGCACAAAACAAGTGAAAAGTAAGACACAAGAAATGGGCAAGGAAACCAAGACAACATGCAACCAACAAAATGCTGTTAGTGTGCAGGATTGACACTAGGTGGAGTGTTGAAGCACCTAGGAAAAGATGAGATAGAGCTGCTGGAAGAAGCTGGATATCAGAACATTCGCCTGGCGAAGCTCAGCGAGTGCCAGCGACTGTTTTTCTGGCGAGTTCTGGCGAGCCAGAGCGAGTAATTTAAATTAAACTCCCAGACCAAAAGGGCATGAAGTTCGCCTGGCGAGTGAAGCCAGTGAAGGTTCTCCCGGCGAATGATTCCTTCGCCTGGCGAAGGCGCGGTAACTCAGAAGGGCGGTTTACTCATTTGGTTTGCCTGGCGAAGACCCCTGTTTTCCTGGAGAATGGGGGAAAACAAAACATCTTTTGTACTTTATTTAGTGCTTTTTAGGGATTAGAACTGAATAACTTTTTAGAACTTCATTTTGTAACATTTTAGAAAGATCAGAACTTATCTCTCTTCATTTTTTGAGAGAGAGACACACAAAAACCATAAGAGGTAGGAGGTAAGATCTTCGATCTCTTGTTGGGGTTTGGATTGTAATCTTTTGATACCTTATGTATTTCATCTAATTTATGTTTGTGAACTAGTTTGGATTCTCTATTGATTGATTATCTTTGATTATGTATTTGTGGGTCTTGACAAAACCTTTTCACATCTTTGATCTTAGATCTTCTTCTATCAATGAACAAACTTTTGACATGGTTTTGAAGTTGATATTCATTGTATCTTCTATGGTGTTGTGTTGATTAAGTAGCATGGGTAGGATCAATATGATATTGTGTGGGTATGTGATAATAGTGATGAAGAATGATGTTCACCGACATTTGGCGGATTAGATGAATACATGTAAAAAGGGTTAAGCGTGTGTACATATTTTGATCATTGTGTTTTATGCAAAACAATCGTTTATCCGATATGGGTGTTATCCTTGCTTATTTGTTTATCGTTGATTTGAATCGTGATAGAGATATAATTTTCAGATCTGGATCTAGGATAATTACCTGTTAGGTCCTAAATTCTAGAGATAGATTTAGGCTTAGCATTTGCGTGAGTATCAGATCTTAATGCTCTGTGTTGTGTTTTTGTTGGGTGAGAGATCACCAATGAGACAACACGGTTGTTCTCTCGACGCCGCGTTAGAAATAAGCTTTGTCGTGAGTGATACGCGAGGATATTAGATGAACGATTGCGTTGTGTTTAATTTGATCAGAAGAATGCATGTGTTATCAATTGATGGAATCCAATCCCAATAAGGCTCTGTTTATATTTCATTCTTTATTTTATATTTTCTATTTTTATCTATGGTTCTTTGAACCTTTTAAACCTAAACTTTTGAACAATAAGTTTAGAAATGTAGAAACCGTTGAACGGTGTTCATATCACACTAATCCCTGTGGAGACGACAAAACTGGGTACTTAATATTTTTTGCTTGCTGCTTTACCGCATCAACAGCCCCCCTAAGTATATCTCTCCTGCCTGCTTTTATATGTTTGAAAAATTGATGATGAGTGGGAAAGCAACATGTCGGCAACTTGTCTAGGCAAGAAAGGTAAGTCATTAATCATGACTCTATGATTGTCAAAATCATTTCTATTTTATTTCAAACATGTCTAAATACTTTCAAAACTTCTCTCTTTTTTGATTATGATTCTACTCACTTTCCATTTTTCAATTCGACATGTTTGGACAAATTAAAAACTTTCCTTTTTTCAACCAATTGTGTTTGAACCAATATTTGGTATTTCCAATTCTGTTTGATTTTGTTCGTGGCATGTTGTAACACATTTGTCTTTGTACAAAAATTTATTCACTTTCCTATTTCACAATGTTTGATGACTATTTTAGAATGTGTGGAATATGATTTTGTTGAATTTCTCTCTTGATCTTGTTTGTTGGCTCGTGTGGGAAAGTTGAGTCTAAAATAAATTAACTTACGACTCTTTTTAGCTTTACAAAAATCCTTTTGGAGTGGCCCAATGGCTTTGTCGGTTGAGTTCCCTCCAGCTTCAAGATCGTCACATTCTGGTAAGAGGCGACTTGCCTTGCTCGTGGCCTGTTCTGAAGGCTACGGTTTTTTTTTCTGCTCAATGGCTATTTGGAAGGTTGTTGTGTTGATGAGAGATGCATAAGTTGATGAATACGAAGATATCGTTTAATGGTTGCTTGCTTCACATTTTTCAAATTGCGCCAAATATGGTGATTTTACCGCATCGTGCTTCAAGAATTACCAAGACCTTTACTCCCAATGAACTCTTTTTAGTAGGGACAACTCTTGTAACATTTATGACTTATACTCAAAATTGTATTTTAAATTAAAGTTGATAAATAATTATTTTGAATTTCTCATTTGGTCTTGAACTTTGTAATTCTTTACAAACTTGGATGCTTGAATCTTAATCACATAAGAATGCCAAAGTTTTACAATTTTAAGTTTGTTTGAGTTTTGAATCTCTTGTAGCTTTGTCATGGAGGATGACTAACTTGAATGTACTTTGTGGCCAATGAAGAACACTCATGCTTGATTGGATTTGTTATGACCTAGGACTAATGAACTTGAGAGCTTTATATTAAACTTGTAATGGATCTTTGAATTTTGAAAATAAAGTTGAACCTTCAATCTTATTCAAAGGAAATAACATGGAGATTTCTTTGTAGAGAAGAAAACCCTTGTATATTAGAATTGATAATCTTGTGAATCCTCTTGGATTATAATGAATTCCTACACTTCGCGATCTTTGGCCTGAAGTTATTGAGTTTACGAATCCATTTTGTAAATCATGATTAGATCTTATACTTTATCAATAAACCATGAACTTCATATTATAACCAAGTTATGAGAGTCCTTTTTGAATTAGTGCTTAAATTCTTGAATCATGGGAGATATGGCGGCTATCTTGTATTGGTCATGAATGAGACGAGCTTGGTACACGAAAATGGTTCTTGGAATTCCACAATATTTCATGTATGCATATCCATGAGCTCGCACCACAAATGAGAGTCCTACAATAATGATAATTTTTTTGAACGAAACAACTTTAGCCATGAACCTAAATTTCTTGAACTTTAGTATATTGACCTGATCCAAACCAAAATTGAGGGATTAAGGGTATGGAAGATGTTTGATCAATATGTTTAAATAATCGAGCATAATCTTCCATGTTTGGCCATCATAATCTTCATAGATCCAAAATTAAAATGCAACCCACATAATTCACTTGAATGATCTTGACTTTATCATCTGCAGCTTGTATTCCAAACAAATCAAGCATGAGTTTTGGCCATTTGGATATACCTTGAGAGAACCCGATCTTTATTAATCAATACTCCCAATGTTTAAATAATGATGAACCTAGTGCATGGACCATGAAGATACGATCTGTAATATCACTTGCCAACGAGAACAATGGCTAGTTCTCGAATGACCATGCCCACTGCCTAATGGAACAAAAACTCTAACCCCATTGAAAACTTCTGGGGGATCCTGAGGATGAAATGACCTTGTATTGATCAAGGACCGTAAATATGTGGGCATATCTCTTTCTCATCTCCGCTAGAATTTCCTAATTTGCAGAGGGCTAAGAGTACACACAAAGCTTTCATGATATTTGGACTTTCTTTGGCAATCTGCAAAGCAAACAAAAACTAGATAAAACGGTTAGCTATGCATGGGTGATTGACCTAGGATGATATGTAGATGATCGATGAATCTAAGGGTAAACTTTGGGGTATAACAGTTACCCCTATTTAAATATCTCCACCGGATGATATGAGCGATGAAAAACTTCATGAAATCATGGTGTAAGATATTTAAATATTGATAACAAAATTTTTTGCCCTTAGAAGCAATGATATGCAATGCTATGGACAAAAGAAACTAATCTACAAATGCTGACATGCAATGAACTCTAATATGATGAACATTATGGAATGATAAATGCAAAATGCAGACGAAAATAGACACAAACAAGGATAAAGCCAACACAATGAAACAAGTCACTGGAGATGACAACACACTGGGGAACAGAAACAAAATAGGGAAAATCTAAAGTGATGGATCAACAGGTTCAGGCATGACCAATTGACACTTTAGAAAGAAAGATAACAAAGAAATCCTCAATGGAGATAGAACCGAGAAGACGGCCTCCACTGGGGAATACCTAGAGTAGTTTCCCAATAGGTTCAAACATGACCGGCTGACACTCTAGGATAACAGGTAAAGTAGGATCCACATGGCAGTAGGATCGTGCAAACAAATGCTGGAGTTTTCAAACAAGAAACGACATCCAAGTTGCTGGAAATTCCTTTAAACAAAGAGATCAAACGGGATCTTCAGGAAACATCAGGAAAGATACAGGGTAATTAACTCTTCTGTATGCCAAAACAATTGGACTTCATGGGAAAATTCCCTGATAAGCTTCTCAAAGATATTACCACTCATCGTCAAAAGGGACTTACACATACACCACTAAAAAAAAGGGATAAGTTTCTCAAAGAAAGAGACTGTCATTTATCGGCAAAAGGGATAAAATAAAAAGCATGATAAGATTCTCGGGAGAGACTGTCACTTATCAGCAATAAAGATAGATTGATAAGCTTCTCATAGGAGACTACCACTTATCTAGAAAGGACAAAAGGAAACAAGCTTCTCAAGAGAGATCGCCACTTGTTGTTGGAAATAACAAAATGATAAGCTTCTCACATGAGACTGCTACTTATCTGACAAAGAAAGAATTGATAAGCTTCTCAGGCGAGACTGCCACTTATCGACACGATAAGATGATAAAATGATAAGCTTCTCAGGAGAGACTGCCACTTATCAGCAATGAGGATTTATGAAAGATTCTTCTTGAGATATATAGTGAAAAATAAATGCACACTCCAGCTAGGTTCGGTGATCTAAAAGGTTTAGAACATAATCTCTAGAGACCAAAGTTCAATCTAGGAATAAACTAGAAAGAAACGGTCAAACAAGACTCCGACCATTGAGGAATGAACTCCAATGGGGATTTATCTTATCCAAACATGGAAAAGATAACTGAAGTAACCATCATCCACGAAGGTTGAACTCTATGGAGAAATTAGAAATAGTAGGTATTTTATGCCTAAGGTTGACAACTCTACTTGGAGAGAAGAGACAAACCCAATTACTTGGTGATAAACATAGCCGAAGTAAACGACAAAAGACAACAAGGATAACAAACATGCTCAATGCTAATGTATATGTCTATATGTATGAATGAATGTATGTCATGTTTATGCTTACGCTTATGCTGACAAAACAGACAAAAGGAGGAGTAGACAGGAGATGAAATAAACATCTCGACAAAGATACTCGGCCAACCTCTGCAAAGGTACATCCATCAAGAGATGGACAAAAATTCATAGGTGGAACCAATAATCTTGCTTCGAAGTTCCAAATTCTGTAGGGAAAAGAATATTCCACTTAGGGATATAACATCATGACTTCACTTGAGGGATTGCCATCATGAATCTGAATTTCTTATCAAAGAAAACTTGTCCACTGGGGAGAGTCACCCAGGATTTGAGACTTCTTAGGGGATAAAATAAATATCCACTTCATCGGGGAAGTATGGAGTTAAGGCAGCTTACTGGAGAAAGTATAACAACTTCAGTGAGGAAAGAAGATGATTCAACTGGGGAGTGAATCCTCAACATCGGTAAACATGTATCACTTGATGGATATTGGGGAGATTCTCTGTAGTCTTGAAAATCACTTATAATCATAGGATCGGTCCAAGAGTTTTGTCAGCTTATGCTTCACTGGGAATTTGGCTGAAAACTTATCTAAAAGTGCTTCTACAACATTAAGACTTCCTGGGGAACGATGATTTCCTTCAGATCTTTCCATAAGTCCAAGCAACTTTATATCTTTTCCAAGTGTTTTCAAAAAACGATTTTAAGTTTGAAAACTTTTCACTTTGAAAATTATTATTAACAAATAACATTTTGCATAACAAGAAAAATAGAGAAAACATAAAAATGGAAAAATTGAATAAGCAAAAGGTCTGATTGTATTGAAGAATGGTAGCTTGCCAATAGCGAAGCTCCATGGAGTATTACATTTGAAATTGGCAATAGGGAAAGGTTACATTGAATCCAACGACACCTACTAATCCTAATAACTAAGACTACCCAAAATCCTGCTTCTGACAAGAGCGATTGGATTGGATTTCTGATTTGATATTCTGCGATGATAGACGTCATCTGATACAGTGAAATGCCTTCGTCCCTAACTTTTGCCTGGATTTCCCTTTCGGGTTTTCAATCCACCAGGACGCTCATTTTTTCCTAAACCACGCCCTTTCGAGTTTTCAGCTTAGCAAGCTCTTATTATTTATTATTTTCATCCCTAATTTTTTCTTGGATCTCCTTAATAGGTTTTGATCCATCGGGATACCCCTTTTTTTTGCCTAATTCTCCTTTTCATGTTTTCAACTTAGCGGGCTTTTTAGGCATAATATTTTCGGACTGCATCATAGTTTATAGGATGTGCAAGCTCTTCACCATCCATTGTTGTGAGAATTAATGATCCTCCTGAGAAGACTATTTTTACAACAAATGGACCTTCATAATTAGGCATCCATTTTCCATGCATGTCTTTATGAACTGGCAAGATCTTTTTAAGTACAAGCTCCCCTTGATGGAATTCTCAGATTCAGACTTTCTTGTCAAATGCCCTCTTCATTCGTTTCTGGTACAACTGACCATGACATATTGCAGTCATGCACTTCTCGTCTATGAGATTCAGCTGGTCAAATTTTTCTTGGACCCATTCTGCTTCATCAAGCTTAGTTTCCATTAATACCCTCAAGGATGGTATCTCTACTTCAATGGGGAGAACTGCGTCCATTCCATATACTAATGAGAAAGGGGTTTCCCCTATCGAAGTTCACACTGAAGTTTTGTATCCGTGCAAAGCAAATGGTAGTATTTCATGCCAATCTTTATAAGTCTTTACCATCTTTTACAGGATTTTCTTGATGTTTTTATCCGCAGCTTCAACAACTCCATTCATTTTAGGATAATAAAGAGAAGAATTATGGTGTGCAATCTTGAAACTTTCACACAACTCCTTCATGGTTTTGTTGTTCAAATTGGTCCTGTTATCTGTTATGATTCGGCTTGGAATTCCATAACAACAGATAATCTCTTTCTTGAGGAATCAAGCCACTTTCTTGGTTACACTGGTATAAGAAGAAGCTTCTTCCCATTTTGTGAATAATCAATGGCAACTAAAATGAATCGGTGACCGTTGGAAGCTTTAAGTTCAATTTCCCCAATCATATCAATGCCCCACATTGAGAAAGGCCACGGTGATGATAAAACATTCAATAGTGCTGGAGGCACGTGCACCTTATCAGCATAAATTTGGCACTTATGGCATTTTCTAGCATATTGGATGCAATCAGATTCCATGGTTAACTAGTAATACCCAGCTCTCAAAATCTTCTTAGACATAGCATAACCATTGGCGTGAGTTCCAAAGGTTCCTTCATGAATTTCCTGAAGTAACATGTCTGCTTCACGTCTGCCAACACATCTAAGAAGAACCATGTCGTGGTTTCTTTTGTATATCACATCATTACTGAGGAAGAACTTGGATGCTAATCTTCTCAGAGTCTTCTTGTCAAGAGTTGTAGCGTTGGCTGGATACTCTTGGTTTTGCAGATAATTCTTAATGTCGTGGAACCATGGCTTGTCATCAGTTTCTTCTGGCTCGGTCTTCCTTTTAATCCTGATAAGTGTAGGTTCATTAACGAATTTGACTTTCCACATTGAGGCTAACATGACTAAAGCATCGACAATATGATTTTCAGTCCTCATAATGTGTTTAAAAGTGATCTCGTCAAAGTACTTAATCATTTCAACAATGTAAGCTTTATATGGGATCAATTTTTCATCTCTGGTCTCCCATTCACCTTTGACCTGATAAATTACTAAGGCTAAGTCACCATTCACTTCAAGAATTTTGATTCGTAGATCTATAGTTGCTTCAATGCCTAGAATGCATGCTTCGTACTCGACGATATTGTTTGTACATTCAAAATCTAACCTTGTTGTAAATGGAGTGTAACCATCGTCGGGATTCATCAGAATGGCGCCTATGTCATGCCCATTGTAATTAGAAGAACCATCAAACATCATCTTCCAACGAGAACCCGGCTCGGGACCTTCATCAGGACTTGACTCTTCATAATCTTTCTTTACCAGCATAATATCTTTGTCAAGAAAGTCAAACTTTAAAGGCTCATAATCTTCAACCGGTTGGTATGCAAGATAATCTGACAATATATTTCCTTTAATAGCCTTTTGAGTCACATACTGGATATCATATTCGGATAACAACATATGCCAACGGGCAAGTCTTCCGGTTTAAGCAGGCTTTTCAAAAATGTACTTAATTGAATCCATTTTCGAGATCAACAAAGTAGTGTGACAGATCATATATTGCCTGAGATGCCTAGCAGCCCATGCTAAAGCGCAACAAGTCTTTTCCAAAAGTGAATATCGGCTTTCACAATCAGTAAACTTCTTGCTCAAGTAGTATATGGCATGTTCTTTTCGTCCAGTCTCATCGTGTTGACCTAGTACGCAACCCATAAACTTCTTAAGAACAGTCAGATACATGAAGAGTGGTCTTCCAGGAACAGGCGGGATCAAGATAGGAGGCTCTTGAAAATAACCCTTTATCTTCTCAAATGCTTGCTGATAATCAGAATTCCAATCAATAATCTGACCCTTGCAAAGTAACTTGAATATCGGCTCATAGGTAGCAGTCATTTTGGAAATGAATCTAGAGATATAGTTCAGGCGTCCAAGAAAAAATTTGACTTGTGTTTTAGTTTGCGGAGCTGGAATTTCTTGAATGGCTCGGACTTTATCAGGGTCTACTTCGATTCCTCATTGGCTGATGATAAATCCAAGTAACTTTCCAGATCTAACACCAAAAGTACACTTAGCAGGATTCAGTTTCAACTGGTATTTCCTGAGTCGTTCAAACAATTTCAGCAAATGATCCAAATGGTCCTCCTCATTTTGGGATTTAGCAATCATATCGTCAATGTACACTTCGATCTTTGTATGCATCATATCATGAAAGAGAGCGACCATAGCTCTTTGATATGTTGCCCCTGCATTCTTTAAATCGAAGGGCATAACTTTGTAGCAATAGGTTCCCCATGGAGTAATAAATGTAGTCTTTTCTCTATCAGTAGGGTCCATCTTGATCTGATTATAACCGGAGAAACCATCCATAAAAGAGAAAACTACAAAATTGGTTGTATTATCCATAAGTGTATCAATATGCGGTAGAGGGAAATCATATTTTGGGCTTGCTTTGTTTAAATCCTTGTAATCTACACACATTCTGACTTTCCCGCCCTTTTTGGGCACTGGCACAATGTTGGCTACCCATTCAGGATACTTTACAACTGTTAGAAAACCTGCATCAAGTTGTTTCTTAACTTCATCTCGAATTTTCAAAGCCATGTCAGGTCTTTTTCTTCGAAGTTTCTGCTTGATAGGTGGGTATTCCGGCTCAAGTGGCAACTTGTGGACAACAATATCAGTGTCTAGACCAGGCATATCTTGATACGACCACACGGACACATCAACATATTCCTCTAGAAGATTGACCAATCTCTGCTTGACATCAGCCCCAAGCGTTGTACCAATCTTGACCTCTTTCTTTTCTTCATCACTGCCAAGATTAATCAAATTTACATGTGCTTTGTACGGTTGAAGTTCAGTGTACTCGTACTCAATCAATCTTGCCAGTTCAGTGGGAACTTCGAAATCCTCCTGTCGCTACTGCGAAAATCGGCGTCGGCTAAACAGAAGAGTCGCCACCGTGCGTTATTTATCCCAAAGGAGGGAAAGGAAACGCTCAGAGTAAACCTAACGCAAAGACGGGAAAGGAATGGTCATCGCAACCAAATCCCTGGATTCGGGAGTCGATTACGCAAGGGGAAGGTATTAGCACCCCTCACGTCCGCCGTACTCGACGGGATCCACGCTTGTTTTTCTTGTACGGATTGTTATTCTAACTACACTAAGGTCAAGGGACGAAAGAAAAGAAAAAATGACTCGGCAGAACACAACAGTTCTATGCCTACGTATTCCCGTCCGGAATGAGAAATCAGAGTCAACGTAGTTCGCCTAACTACGAATGAAGGTGGGAAGGTTGCTCGCTAGGATATCGCATCCTATGCCTACGTACTTTCATACAGCATGAGAGATCAGAGCAAACGTAGTTCGGGCCACGTACGACACAAGTCTGTCTTGACTGTTTTTTATCCTTCTGAAAAAGGTTTTTCTCCTGATTACGGGTCCAAGCGGACAAAAATGACATTTTGATTGGTTTCCAGTCTTTTATGCAAGAACTGTCTTTTATGGTGTTTGAAATCTTATTGTATTTTTGATTGTTTCGAGATGAGAAAAGAACGACGCTCTAAAATCCTATGGTTGAAAATGGGAAGCAAAACTACCCTAATGTTGTCATGCATGGGTTAAAACCTAATGTCTGTCATATTTCTCTCTTGCACAGAGAGAAACAGAGATCCTAGGGGATAAACGGAAAAGAAACAACATATATACAGTAAACAGTAAAATGCATGAGATGCAGCAATACAAGCCAGGCAAGGGAGTCCCGCTCTACCTCGAACCTAAGAAAACAACAGGTAAAAGTGAAACAGTATTCACTTTAAACCTAGGGGAAAATTAGCAAACAATACAGAAAAGAAAATAAACCCCAACACCAGCTCTGACATCAACCCCAGCTTCCACCATAAGCAACTCAAACAGCAGCAACTCTGACAGCTAACAACTTCAAAAAACAGCAAATAACAGTTGACAGCAACATCTTCAAGTAAGACCCCATCTTCAACCTTCAATGATCCCCAAGCTTTAGATAAGCTACTATCTTCAAAAATCTCCAAGTTCTAGCAAGCAATGAACCTCAACAGTAAACAGCTTCAGAAAACAGCAAAACCCTAGCTTCAATAGATAACCATCTTTGACAGGCACAAGCTTCATCTTCACCAATATTCAATGCACTTCATCTTCAAGGGGCTTCCATCTTCAATGCAATTCACTCCAAAAGAGAACCAATTATCAGATTAAGTTGAAATGCTAAACAACTTATTGACAACCAAAGGAAGCCTATAAGTGTTTAACATTATAGGAGAAAAGTTCCCTCAAAGTTCTACTTCCAAAATAAGCCACTTATCCCTCCAAAGGAGGGATGTGAATATCTTAGAAGGAATTTTAGTCATAGGGAGGAATAGAAGCACAAGATGCTTTCTATGTTTGTAGAAAGAAATCAACCTAAACTAAAGCTCTTCCTAGGTTTCCTATCTCCTAAGTCTTCAAAAACCACCTTCAATGAGAAGAAACTTCATGCTCCAAGCTCCATCCTTTGTCTACAATCTTCTTCAAGGTCTTCAGAATATCCAACAAGTCAAGCCCAAGCCCAACATTCAATTGAAATACCCAAAACCCAACAAGCAAACCAAAAGCCCAAGTGGGAAACACACAAACATCAACCAAATTGCAAAATCTAATGAAATAGTAATACTCAATATAAAATCCTAAATTAATTTCTAGGGGACCCTAACTATATACCCTATACCCCATATATTCCCTAAAACCTAAATCAAAACTAAACTCCAAACTAAACTAGTTGTTTTGAATTTAATTCTACTCTATCATTCATTTATGTACAATGTGTATTAAGTCCTAAAGATTATACTAAACTATGTATCCTAAGTTTTTATGCTAAGAAAATAATATCCTAAGAATTAATCCTATAAGTCTCTAAAAGAAAAATACTATAAAGTTCCTATAAAAAAAACTATAGCCTAAGTCACATGTTAAAACCTATTAAAACCTAATAAAAATTCCTAAAGAAAATTATACCTTAACTATATCTATTCAATATATTTTTTTACTACATTTTTATTCTAATATTTTTAATATCAAATCCTAAAGAATATTAAAATCTAAACTACATTTTATTCTAAGGTTTTTAGTCACACTAACCTAAAGGAGAATCCTAAAGAACAATTAAACTATTAATATCCTAAAATACTCTAACTAATATCCTAACATTTTTTACTATATTATAACTATAAGAAATTACCTATTATTAATCCTATTAAAATCTAAACTATATTCAAAACAAAAAATACAATCAAAATGCTTAAACAAGAAATTAAACAAAAAAAAAGAAATACAGGGGGGGGGGTATAACCTACAGAGCTGCTACATCAGTAAGTAAAACCAAGCCCAGCCCAAACACAACTCAGTACACATACCAGGGGGAGGGGGCGCAGGATTAAAGTGGGGTGTGTACTAGCAAAAACAAAAACCAACACCATTGGGCCCAACCCGTTAGCAACAAACACCTGGGATGGGGGGTAGGATAAGGAGAAAGGGATATGCTAGCAATTACGCGCTTGGGCCTAAGCCCGAGTCCAATAACCATCTCAGTAAACAAAACTTTTGCTCTTCTAACTCTCCCTCACACTGTTCACTAAACTCAAAGAAACCCTAAGCGGCGCAAACGAAACCTCTCCTACCTCTCTCTCTGAAACACTCTGTTCAAATCCCTCCCCTTCACAAAACTTGTTCATCAGCAACGATCACTAACTATGACGCACCAATCTCTACATTCAAATGCCATCTCCCTAACTTAGTTTCAACCTAACCTCTGTATATCTCTCTCTCAACTAAACACAAACTCTGATCTCAATCTATGTTAATCTCTCAACCGCACAAAAATGACCTAGCTCTACCGCTAACTACAACCAATCTAGCAAGTTTAAAGTAGTTTTGAAGAGAACCTGGAAATGTGACGGAAACGATGTTGAGGTCTGAAGAACTCCTTGAAGATTTCTTGAAGGAAATGCGCTCGTAGGTTGATGAACTTGAAGAGGGATTCTTGCACTGCTGATGAAGAATCTTGCAAATCGTAGCACGCTGATGGACGCACGGTGAAAATTGCTGAGAGATCTGGAGAAATTGACGAGGATCGGTGACGAATCTTGATGAAGATGAACGTGCTTCTGAAAAAACGAACGAACAATGTATCTGATTCGTTGATGTTCTTGAGATTGACAGTATTCTGGAAAACGCAGATGAACAAGATAGTTGATGAACGATGATGATGGAAGATTGATGCTGAAATGAAGATCTAGGCGAATCGTTGATGAATATAGCAGATTCCAGCGAAGATGTATTTTCCGGCGAGGGGTTGATGGAGGCTGATGAAGAAGACTGAAAGGTGTTTCTTGGATTTTCTGTGAAATCGCAGTTTCCGGTGTGTTAGCTGTCTCCGGCGGTCAGTTGCGGCGGTGGAAGGCGTCTCCGGCGATGGTTAGGGTGTCTCTGGCGGCGGCTGCATGGCCGACGGCGAGGTGGTGTGAGTGGATTCCACGTGTCAGCAGGGAGATCAGAGATGGAGGAGGTTGAGACGCGTGTGGGAGGGGAGTCAGAGAGAGGGACGCATGTGACCCTGAGGGGAGAGGGAAGTGGGACACGTGGAAAGGAGAAAGAGAAGTGTATTTGTGAGTTGGCAAAGATTATGAAGTGGCTGAAAAAAAAAGAAGGACGTGTGGCACATCCATTTATATGACAAGTGGCGAAATGTGGACTTTGACTGGGCTTTAATTACTGGATAATGGCCCACTATAACTCTGATTAAGGACTAAACATGATTTAACACTACACTTAATGGACTAAAACGTAATAAAGCTAAATAATCTGACAATTAATGAAAACGAAAATGAATATTAAAATCTAATAAAAAACAAAAAACGAATAAAAACGGATTAACTAAACAAAGCTGATTTATACCCTAATTAACTACACAATAAAACTATACACTAAAATCTGAAAAACTATTTAAAATCTATATTAAAAAAACTATTCTATTTTATTCTACTTAATACCAAAAACTATTATTTAAAATGCTAATAAAACCCCACTAATATCTAGAAAAATCTATAAAAATAAAAAACAACAACAAAAACAAATAACTCCAATAAAAGGGAACGCGAGATCAGACTGAAACACACGGTGAACCCCGGACACCGAAGTATCCCCAAAAACAGCAGTGTAAGCTGAAAACGCCGAGGAGCGCACGACTTCCCGAAAATGAAACTCCGATTATCTGGACTGGTCTGAAACATCCGACAGGTGAAAACCAGACTGTAATCCCGATAACATCAGTACAATTGTGAAAAATGCAATGCATGCGGTACGCGAATGCGAATGCAAAATGAACTGAAACATAAACCAGATGTGGGAACTGGTTGGTCAAATTTTGGGGTGCAACAGTTGCCCCTATTCAAACGGCTTGGACCTGAATGGTTGAAGAGCGAACAACTTTCAAACATTCAAAGGTAGAAGACGGTTGAATACTAAATAAACCCGAAAATTTGCCAACCGCAGAAATAAACTGCACACTTGCTTGGGGAAAAATATCCAAAGAACTGAATCCAGTTGTTATGGCAACAAATTGATCAAACATCTGACAAAGAAACTTGACCTTAGCACCAGTTACCTATGTGACGCCACAGATAACAAACCCGAAGGTTGGATCAACATGCACTTGATCATCTCTCATCGTCTAATGATAGACAGGAAGACACCATCCCGAAGGAAAACAATATCCACATTCACATCGTCTAAAGATAGACGACAAGACACCATCCCAAAGGACAACAATATCCATATTCACATCGTCTAAAGATAGACGGAAATACACCATCCTGAAGGAAAACAAATATCCATACTCACATTATCTAAAGATAGACAGAAAGACACCATCCCGAAGAACCACATCGTCAGTGAGAACTAGTGGAAAGAGAACCATATGAACTTCATCGCTATCCATCAAATTTCAGAATCCTTTCGTCTACCGGAATTGATGGAAAGAAAATTATCCTCAAAGGGGCCACATCATCAGTAAGAACCGACAGGAAGAAAGCCACCTTCAAAGGGCCATGTCGTCAATAAGAATTGATAACTAGGAAAACCGAACATTCTTCAAAGATCCTCGGCGTCAATAAGGATCGACGGTCCTGAAAAATCCTCTTGAAATGTCATCTCATCCAATAAACAGAAAGAAAGCCGATATCTGAAAGATTGCCTTGAAACCTCTCAACATCTAAAGATAAACAAAGAAAACCATATCCAAACTCACGACGTCTAATGATAGACGGAGAAAACTCGTTGGGGGAGACACATCGTCAATATGAACTGGCGGTAAGACCTGCTGAAAAATCACCTACTCAAACTCACAACGTCTAGAGATAGACGGAGGAAACCATATCCAAACTTACGACGTCTAAAGATAGACGGAGAAAATCACACTAAAGGCCGGATCAACATGCACTTGATCTTATCACATTGTCTAAGGATAGACAGGAAGAAACTTGCTCAAACTTCACATCGTCTAAAGATAGACGGAGAAAACCATATCCAAACTTACGACGTCTAAAGATAGACGGAGAAAACCACACTAAAGGCCGGATCAACATGCACTTGATCTTATCACATTGTCTAAAGATAGACAGGAAGAAACTTGCTCAAACTTCACATCGTCTAAAGATAGACGGAGAAAACCACACTAAAGGCCGGATCAACATGCACTTGATCTTATCACATTGTCTAAGGATAGACAGGAAGAAACTTGCTCAAACTTCACATCGTCTAAAGATAGACGGAGAAAACCATACTTTGCTCATGACATCTAAAGATAGACAGAGAAAACCACTTGCTAGAGAAACACGTCGTCAATAGGAATTGGCGGGAAGAGAAGTCTGTCCATATCCGATGACTGATGAGTAAAGCCTAATAGTCGTATGATCTAAAAATCAAATAAACCAAGGAGCTGTCTGAATAAAGATGCTGGATAAATGCCCCTGAACTGATTACAGAGTGATTCACGTTGCCACATAAGGTCGATAGAAAAACTGGTTTATGCTTCGTATGCATGTACGTATGTTTGAACTTTTCTATGGCGTAATGCTCCATATAGGATGGAAATGCGACGCATTTGAGGATGAAATGCAAGTATGATGCAAATATGATGATATATGCAAGATGCAAATGCAGGCTCGGCCGCTGGAGAAAGCTGGACACAAAGAACCGCTTCAGCAAAATAAATGCTGAAGACAAAGCCAACTCCGCTGGGGATAACCAGGTATCACATAATTACTCCAGCAAAATAAATGCTGGAAAGGTGAAGCCAACTTCGCTGGGGAACAACCAAACGTGCCAAGCATGATTGGACTTCTGTCAGGGATAGGTTACCCGTGCCAATGAAAATTGGACTTTTGCTGGGGAAAACAGATGGAGTCTTCCCGCGTACCGATAAAGGTTGGATTTTGAAATGATGCGCCAACACGGATTGAGCCTCACAGTGATTGCCGATAGGGATTGGGCCTTAGGTTATCCGTGATGGGCCATATATAATTGACGCTGAACAACATCCTGTCTGAATTCATAGGTTTTCTGGTGGAAGCGTCAAGGGACGGTAACACGACTTCCCGACATTTGTCTCAAACTTGAAGATCAGCTAAATCTGCTCGAGTAGCTCTAAGTAACTCTGATGACACGGAGAAGAATAATTTCTTCGCTTTTGATATGCCCCAGCCTGTGGGACCTCTGTGGGGGATAGTCCTCAAAAGGAAATCTAAAAATCTGTACCCTGATGGTCTGATATGAAATGCCCCAGCGTTCTGAACCTCAGAGATATACTTCAAATCAAATGCCTCTCGAATAAAGAATAACTTTCGCGTTCTTAGGATGGCCTGCCCCTGTCTGCAATGACTTTGCTCCTGATTGGCTGATTCAGTGTAGTGCCTCTAGCTACGAGAGATTTACCGAATCTCGACCTGATTGCCCTGGAATAATGACTTCAGATGGCTGACCTCACTGGGGATCTATCGATAATAGCTTGCCCCGACTCTCGGAACATTCGGGCATTCTGCATTCTATCCTGATCAGACTTTCCACTGCAGGAAACTTTCCTGTTGTCAAGCGCTTACTTGCAAGTAAAACAAGTTGTTCTGCATAAAAGATATATTAATGCAATGCATATGACAACTTTGATATCCAATCTGTTCACTGGAAAAAGGAAAAACAGTTTATGGCATATAATGCACAAATCATTTATCAGAATATCAACTTCAGTACCAACATGGTAAGAAGAACCGTTTTAGGAATCAATGTCGACGCGATCTTTACCGGAGTATGCTCTCGAAACAAACCTGTTTCAATTAGGACTTTTGAAGGTTGTAACGTGGTCAGGTTCACGGTTTCGAAAGAAAGGATAAAGGCTCAAAGTTTATTTTAACCCACCCATTCTCCTTGATGTTCTCCGATCCTACGTTCAGCTAATTCGACCTTAGCGCTCACCTCTTAGAGGTTGAAAGATAGGAGTGACAGTTCGAGAAACTATGATTTTCGAGAGTGACAGTCACTCGCTCTTCGTCTTTGACACTTGGGGTCACACGACCTGATTCTCGTTTCTGGATTTTCTTTTGCAATCCGTTTTATCTTTTCCCTTTTTCTCTTTCCCTAACTTTTGCCTGGACTGACTCTTTGGAGTTTCTTTTGATTTTCAAGTCCAGCGGGATGCCCTAATTTTTGCCTAAGCCACTTGTTTTGAAGTTTCGACTTAGCGGGATTTTGATTCTTTTTTTTTGAACAAGTCGTGCGACACCAGTTGTCTGACTCTTTGGAGAATAATATGACTGTCTCACTCCTGACGTTTAACCATTGCGGTTTTTTAGGCACGACCTATACAGGTGTGATTGATCCTCAAAGGGACACTCCTTTTGCACTTTGGACGTTCGGTCAAATTAGCTAACACCTACCCTGCCCCAGGTTAAGATTGAGGTTTTTTCGTTTTCAGAAAGAACTCCTGCTACTAGGCTCAAAGGGGTTGACAAGGGATTATCTTCCTTATAACTCCGGTGTTTATGGAGTTGAAACAATTCCTGTACATCATCAACAGGTTTTATTTCAAAAGCATACAATATCGGAAGCTTGCACGTCTTTTAAACTTCGTCATCCTCCCCGGATTCCGCTTAACCAAGCGTTGGATATCTGTAAAAAGCAATTAGTTGAACATAATGGATTTAATCAAAACAATGCATACTTATTTCATTGTCATCAATTGAAAGCAACAAGTTTTACAAACAAGATTGCAATTCGAACAGGAAAGAAACTACAAACATAAAGAAATGACAAGATAAAACACAGGAAAATGTCAGCTTCCGAGAACCGGGCTTTCACATCTGACTTGCTGCTGAACCAACCATCTTCAAAGTTGCTTATTGAAACCATCCCGTTTAAAATGGATAACGGGTGAATTGCCTTTCTGACTTCATTGGGCTTTGCCTAGCACGCAGGTTTGACCGATAACGATAAGGCTGCTGACTCTGGAGAGGAGCTGACGTCTGTTGCGAAGACTGGACAAATTATTGACTTTGAACAGTTGAACCACTTGGAGGTCGAGTCTGGATTATCAGGGACTCCTTGTGTTCAAGCGATTTCATCCTCAGGCTTGGTCTAGGCACAGGCAGCAACTGAGGACAGGGAGATTCTGACACCAATGATTGCAGAATATACTTCTGATCTACTGCAGCTTCGGGAACGTCCATCATTTTAGCACCAACTGGGATAGGACCATTATGTACAGTTACGCCGCTCAGTGTGAATTCAATAACTTTTACGTCAATCAGGTCCTGAACATTATGCTTAAAAGCATGACAACTCTCAATATCATGTCCGGGTGCCCCGGAATGAAATTCACATTGCTTACTAGTGTCATGCCCATAAGGAAGCACCGTTCCCTTGATTGGGGCCAATGTTCTTTTTTCAACCAGCTTCAAACCTAATAAAGTCTGAAAGAGCTCAGCATACGTGGAAGGCGGCGCCTCAAATACCCTCTTTGGCCTCCCCTCCTGAATTCTTCGCTGAGCCGGATGCATCCTTTGTTGTTGTTGCTGGTGTAGATCAACACGTTTTTTAAGCTCAAGTTTCACAGGCACGGGTTCCACGGGCACAGGTGGAGCAAGCTCCTTCACTGCGGCTTCAGACAGCTGATCACCCTTTTTCCTAAGCACATTCTTGACTACTTCCATGATCAAGCTCATTTGGGTCTTTAGCTGATTATTTTCCTCTTTGAGTATCTTCTGATCCAGACGCAACTCTTGCATGTCTTTCATCATCTGCCCTAGCTGGCTTCGGACTTGAATCAATTCAGCCTGATTCTGTTCCATATCTCTAAGGGAATTCCTACAACAAACTGCAGATGAACAGGAAATAAGACCCACGGTTCTGATGTACCTGTTATGTGAGAATGCAATGCAGAAAGCAAACACATATTCACGACAAGACAAAGAGAAACTCAAGCTATAAGCATAGAGATAAACACCTCCCACACATATGCAAAACCAGCAAAAGCAACATATAAGCACAACTGAGTACGACTACAATGACCCCAGCCAACAATCCTGGTGATGGTCAGCAAACAACAATGCACGAGAGCTAAATAGATCAGCAGAGAAAACATATGCGACACCCGGCACAGAAACCTCTAGTAACTTCCTTCATATTCGACTGAGCCCTCAGTTTGACATTCTTCCAACCACACACTTCCAGTTAAGTCTTTCATAACATTAACTGATGAACCCACACAAATGGATGAAGGAGAATCATTAATCTGGACAAAACCCTGAGGTGTGATGAAGATCTTGTTAGAGTCTAGCAGATTCTGAACTTGGCTTCTAAGCACTTTACAATCATCTGTCGAATGCCCCTGTGTCCCCACATGGTACTCACAGCGGGCGCTGGCATCAGAACCTGAAGGATAAGGCAGAATCATGGGATTAGTCTCTTTCGGCACTAAGAATTCATTTTCGACCAAATCTGGCAACAACTGACTGTACGACACCGGTAGCCAAGTAAACTGCCTTTCAGGCTTCCTTGGTCTTTGTCGGGCGTGCTGACGCGGCTGATGACAATATGGCTGCTGGCTTGAAGTGTCTGAAAACTGAGCCTGAGACGCTAGAGATTCTGAGACAACATCGCTTCCTTCTTCCCACTCCTCTTGAGAACTGACAACTGATTCATTCTTATCAACTGGGATATAAGGAGTATCTCAAATCTTTCCATTCTTGAGTCCTCTCTCAACAAGCTCTCCCATTATCATCAAGCCCTCAAAGCTTGTACAACTGAACATCATGTCGTAATAACGGACCTTCAGAGTACCCAAGAAGAGGTTAACCATTTCTCTCTCCAGAATCGGTGGTTGAACACGAGTAGCCAATTCTCTCCATATTTGCACATACCCCCTAAAAGATTCATTCTCCGCACGAGATAATTCTTGCAAATGCACACGAAATGGAGCCATTTCCAGGTTGTAGTCATACTGCTTCACGAAGGCATTGGCTAAATCCGACCATGATTTGATACTATCGCTCTCCAAGTGCATGTACCAGTCCAAAGATGCTCCGATCAAACTATCTTGGAAACAGTGAATCATGAGCTTGTCATTGGTGACATGTGAAGTCATTCTTCTGCAGAACATAACCAAATGTAGCTTCGGACAACTATCCCCTTTGTACTTCTCAAAATTGGGCATCTTGAACTTCGGAGGCAACACAAGACCTGGCACCAAACACATGCTCGCAGCATTCCAGTTGAGAGTATTCTTACTCATCAGGGCAGCGATCTGATCTTCCAACACCTGAAGTCTTCTCGCATCCTCAACAGTCCTTGGGTTCTGAATATTAACCTGCGGAACAACTCATGGAGATGGAACAATCCTTGGAGAATCTGGCGTAGAGAAAGTGAAATTGTGATACTCTGTGTCATTGAGAGAATATGGACCTCTGACAGAGGTTTGCACAGGCTGAGCAACATTGTTCACTGTAGTTCTTTGAACATTGTTCTCTCCTCGATTCACAGCTGTTATGGCTTCCATGAACTGACTCAACTGGTGCTTCAACAATTCAAACTCCGCCCGGGTAACAACCAAGTTCTGCTCTCCTGAAGCCATGATTTTTCCAGATGCTAACTCAAGTCCAATGCGAATGTCGGGAAATCAACTGACGAAGCGGACAAAAACGGGTAAGCTCCCTGTTCCAGATGAGGATGAATATGCAAAATGAAATGCAAATGCAAACAGAAACGCAAAATGCAAAATGAACACACAAGGGATCAAGTGTGTTGTTGAGAAGCCCAATCCACAATGCTGGTCTTAGACAGACCCATAATACTACTCAAACCTGGTCTCAACAAACCAAAACAATACTCCAACCTGGTCTCCAACAGACCTAATAACACTGTCCTCAAATATCAACACCACTGAATCTCAATCAAGAAAACCGGTAATCTGGAGGTCAAGTTACCTGCATGCCCCAATCCCTCTCACAGGTAGGTGTCCTATCAACTGATACAAGGTATGGCATCCTATGAGGTTGTCGGCATCACAGACTTTCAGGATTGACGATACGATACCCAGAAGGTGTGGCATCATCAAATCCTGAAGAGGCCTCACTTAGCCAACTTCCAATTGATCGGTCCCCAGAGTCGACAATCCAACTAACCAACAACCCCCTCAACCCAAAGGGTTGAAAAAGAAGTCAACCAGAAGAACCTCGTATGAGCGTGAATTTTGCGGGACACTAGTACATGCAAAGCATGCACGCGCCCACTACTTTCCATAACTAAATCTAGGTGCACTCAAGCCCAGGTCCGGCTTATCTCTCAATCATAGATCCCCCTACCCAGCATAACATAATACTATAATGCTGAAAGTAAATACAGAAAGATAAATCCATACAAAGCCCACGACGGGAAAACAAGCGCTAGGATTGACTCGCATAGGGAACCGCTGGAGTCCCCAGCAGAGTCGCCAGCTGTCGCTACTGCGAAAATCGGCGCCGGCTAAACAGAAGAGTCGCCACCGTGCGTTATTTATCCCAAAGGAGGGAAAGGAAACGCTCAGAGTAAACCTAACGCAAAGACGGGAAAGGAATGGTCATCGCAACCAAATCCCTGGATTCGGGAGTCGATTACGCAAGGGGAAGGTATTAGCACCCCTCACGTCCGTCGTACTCGACGGGATCCACGCTTGTTTTTCTTGTACGGATTGTTATTCTAACTACACTAAGGTCAAGGGACGAAAGAAAAGAAAAAATGACTCGGCAGAACACAACAGTTCTATGCCTACGTATTCCCGTCCGGAACGAGAAATCAGAGTCAACGTAGTTCGCCTAACTACGAATGAAGGTGGGAAGGTTGCTCGCTAGGATATCGCATCCTATGCCTACGTACTTTCATACAACATGAGAGATCAGAGCAAACGTAGTTCGGGCCACGTACGACACAAGTTTGTCTTGACTGTTTTTTATCCTTCTGAAAAAGGTTTTTCTCCTGATTACGGGTCCAAGCGGACAAAAATGACATTTTGATTGGTTTCCAGTCTTTTACGCAAGAACTGTCTTTTATGGTGTTTGAAATCTTATTGTATTTTTGATTGTTTCGAGATGAGAAAAGAACGACGCTCTAAAATCCTATGGTTGAAAATGGGAAGCAAAACTACCCTAATGTTGTCATGCATGGGTTAAAACCTAATGTCTGTCATATTTCTCTCTTGCACAGAGAGAAACAGAGATCCTAGGGGATAAACGGAAAAGAAACATCATATATACAGTAAACAGTAAAATGCATGAGATGCAGCAATACAAGCCAGGCAAGGGAGTCCCGCTCTACCTCGAACCTAAGAAAACAACAGGTAAAAGTGAAACAGTATTCACTTTAAACCTAGGGGAAAATTAGCAAACAATACAGAAAAGAAAATAAACCCCAACACCAGCTCTGACATCAACCCCAGCTTCCACCATAAGCAACTCAAACAGCAGCAACTCTGACAGCTAACAACTTCAAAAAACAGCAAATAACAGTTGACAGCAACATCTTCAAGTAAGACCCCATCTTCAACCTTCAATGATCCCCAAGCTTTAGATAAGCTACTATCTTCAAAAATCTCCAAGTTCTAGCAAGCAATGAACCTCAACAGTAAACAGCTTCAGAAAACAGCAAAACCCTAGCTTCAACAGATAACCATCTTTGACAGGCACAAGCTTCATCTTCACCAATATTCAATGCACTTCATCTTCAAGGGGCTTCCATATTCAATGCAATTCACTCCAGAAGAGAACCAATTATCAGATTAAGTTGAAATGCTAAACAACTTATTGACAACCAAAGGAAGCCTATAAGTGTTTAACATTATAGGAGAAAAGTTCCCTCAAAGTTCTACTTCCAAAATAAGCCACTTATCCCTCTAAAGGAGGGATGTGAATATCTTAGAAGGAATTTTAGTCATAGGGAGGAATAGAAGCACAAGATGCTTTCTATGTTTATAGAAAGAAATCAACCTAAACTAAAGCTCTTCCTAGGTTTCCTATCTCCTAAGTCTTCAAAAACCACCTTCAATGAGAAGAAACTTCATGCTCCAAGCTCCATCCTTTGTCTTCAATCTTCTTCGAGGTCTTCAGAATCTCCAACAAGTCAAGCCCAAGCCCAACACTCAATTGAAATACCCAAAACCCAACAAGCAAACCAAAAGCCCAAGTGGGAAACACACAAACATCAACCAAATTGCAAAATCTAATGAAATAGTAATACTCAATATAAAATCCTAGATTAATTTCTAAGGGACCCTAACTATATACCCTATACCCCATATATTCCCTAAAACCTAAATCAAAACTAAACTCCAAACTAAACTAGTTGTTTTGAATTTAATTCTACTCTATCATTCATTTATGTACAATGTGTATTAAGTCCTAAAGATTATACTAAACTATGTATCCTAAGTTTTTATGCTAAGAAAATAATATCCTAAGAATTAATCCTATAAGTCTCTAAAAGAAAAATACTATAAAGTTCCTATAAAAAAAACTATAGCCTAAGTCACATGTTAAAACCTATTAAAACCTAATAAAAATTCCTAAAGAAAATTATACCTTAACTATATCTATTCAATATATTTTTTTACTACATTTTTATTCTAATATTTTTAATATCAAATCCTAAAGAATATTAAAATCTAAACTACATTTTATTCTAAGGTTTTTAGTCACACTAACCTAAAGGAGAATCCTAAAGAACAATTAAACTATTAATATCCTAAAATACTCTAACTAATATCCTAACATTTTTTACTATATTATAACTATAAGAAATTACCTATTACTAATCCTATTAAAATCTAAACTATATTCAAAACAAAAAATACAATCAAAATGCTTAAACAAGAAATTAAACAAAAAAAAGAAATACAGGGGGGGTATAACCTACAGAGATGCTACATCAGTAAGTAAAACCAAGCCCAGCCCAAACACAACTCAGTACACACACCAGGGGGAGGGGGCGCAGGATTAAAGTGGGGTGTGTACTAGCAAAAACAAAAACCAACACCATTGGGCCCAGCCCGTTAGCAACAAACACCTGGGATGGGGGGTAGGATAAGGAGAAAGGGGATATGCTAGCAATTACGCGCTTGGGCCTAAGCCCGAGTCCAATAACCATCTCAGTAAACAAAACTTTTGCTCTCCTAACTCTCCCTCACACTGTTCACTAAACTCAAAGAAACCCTAAGCGGCGCAAACGAAACCTCTCCTACCTCTCTCTCTGAAACATTCTGTTCAAATCCTTCGCCTTCACAAAACTTGTTCATCAGCAACGATCACTAACTATGACGCACCAATCTCTACATTCAAATGCCATCTCCCTAACTTAGTTTCAACCTAACCTTTGTATATCTCTCTCTCAACTAAACACAAACTCTGATCTCAATCTATGTTAATCTCTCAACCGCACAAAAATCACCTAGCTCCACCGCTAACTACAACCAATCTAGCAAGTTTAAAGTAGTTTTCAAGAGAACCTGGAAATGTGACAGAAACGATGTTGAGGTCTGAAGAACTCCTTGAAGATTTCTTGAAGGAAATGCGCCCGTAGGTTGATGAACTTGAAGAGGGATTCTTGCACTGCTGATGAAGAATCTTGCAAATCATAGCACGCTGATGGACGCACGGCGAAAATTGCTGAGAGATCTGGAGAAATTGACGAGGATCGGTGATGAATCTTGATGAAGATGAACGTGCTTCTGAAACAACGAACGAACAGTGTATCTGATTCATTGATGTTCTTGAGATTGGCAGTATTCTGGAAAACGCAGATGAACAATATAGTTGATGAACGATGATGATGGAAGATTGATGCTGAAATGAAGATCTAGGCGAATCGTTGATGAATATAGCAGATTCCGGCGAAGATGTATTTTCCGGCGAGGGGTTGATGGAGGCTGATGAAGAAGATTGAAAGGTGTTTCTTGGATTTTCTGTGAAATCGCAGTTTCCGGTGTGTTAGCTGTCTCCCGTGGTCAGTTACGGCGGTGGAAGGCGTCTCCGGCAGTGGTTAGGGTGTCTCTGGCGGCGGCTGCATGGCCGGCGGAGAGGTGGTGTGAGTGGATTCCACGTGCCAGCAGGGAGATTAGAGATGGAGGAGGTTGAGACGCGTGTGGGAGGGGAGTCCGAGAGAGGGACGCATGTGACCCTGAGGGGAGAGGGAAGTGGGACACGTGGAAAGGAGAAAGAGAAGTGGATTTGTGAGTTGGCAAAGATTATGAAGTGGCTGAAAAAAAAGAAGGACGTGTGGCACATCCATTTATATGACAAGTGGCGAAATGTGGACTTTGAATGGGCTTTGATTACTGGATAATGGCCCACTATAACTCTGATTAAGGACTAAACATGATTTAACGCTACACTTAATGGACTAAAACGTAATAAAGCTAAATAATCTGACAATTAATGAAAACGAAAATGAATATTAAAATCTAATAAAAAACAAAAAACGAATAAAAACGGATTAACTAAACAAAGCTGATTTATACCCTAATTAACTACACAATGAAACTATACATTAAAATCTGAAAAACTATTTAAAATCTATATTAAAAAACTATTCTATTTTATTCTACTTAATACCAAAAACTATTATTTAAAATGATAATAAAACCCCACTAATATCTAGAAAGATCTATAAAAATCAAAAAAACAACAAAAACAAATAACTCCAATAAAAGGGAACGCGAGATCAGACTGAAACACACGGTGAACCCCGGACACCGAAGTATCCCCAAAAACAGCAGTGTAAGCTAAAAACGCCGAGGAGCGCACGACTTCCCGAAAATAAAACTCTGATTATCTAGACTGGTCTGAAACATCCGACAGGTGAAAACCAGGCTGTAATCCCGATAACATCAGTACGATTGTGAAAATTGCAATGCATGCGGTATGCGAATGCGAATGCAAAATGAACTGAAACATAAACCAGATGTGGGAACTGGTTGGTCAAATTTTGGGGTGCAACACCTCCTCACCCTCATCTTCAGATTGATAAATGAGCGAATCAAAGTTAGGAGTGAAAGCAGGGTCATTGGATTCAACAGGGTTTGGGATTATTCTGCATGTTTTAGAAGGACTTATTTTATTAAATGCACAAAGAAAAATGTGAGAGAAAGAAATGTTCTTTTTTCTAGTTTTGAAAAATCGCCAATTTCTTTTAATGGTAAAAGCGAGAAACAGTAAATGAAACAAAACAAGAATTTAACAAAATGCATTTATTGATAATCATTTGAAAGTAAAAAGGTGGCCCTATAAAATAATCCAATAGCCTTAGGCATATCTATGGAATTTTTGAAAACAACAAATAAAAGACAAATAAATTATTTTGACGAAGGAAAATCGCAGGGACCTCTATTGCTTCCCAATTGTTCAAAGTTGCATCACACTTAAATACCAGATTGCTCAAGTCTTCATCTTCGTTATCATCTTCGACAACATTAATTTGAAAACCTCCATTGACAAACAATTCCTGGACAGTCTTCGGACGACCTTTGATAGGTGTAGAAGCTTTATCATTAGTTGGTTTGTAACCCAACCCATGACAATTCATCTTGGTCTTGACATTTATTACGGTTCCTCAACCTTCGGGTATGCCTCCTTTGACTGTTGATCTGGTAAGCTTGAAAGATGCGAAAGATGGATTACTCTTGCCCACTATTTCTTTGACTTCCAATAGGACAGTGTTGGCGATCTCAAGTGCTTGAAAAGAAGTTTCTAGAGCATCTTCGTCAGCTTCTATATAACGGAATGAAGACAAGTTACTTACCATCAAATCCTCCTTACCATGTACAATAACCAGCTTATCATTGATCACAAACTTCATCTTCTGATGTAATGTTGAAGTTACGGCACCAGCGGTATGAATCCATGGCCTTCCAAGTAGACAGTTGTAATTGGGGTTTATGTCTAGCACTTGGAATGTGACGTTGAATACATGTGGTCCAATTAAGATCGGTAGCTCTACTTCTCCAATTATAGTCCTGCGAGAACCATCAAAAGCTTTGACTATCAAAGAAGTAGGTCTCATTGCAGTCTCTTTACAAGCCAACTTGGTAAGAACCCTCTTAGGTAAAACATTCAGAGAGGAACTGGTATCTACAAGCACCCTTGATAAATTATCCTCCTGATATTTCACGGACACATGTAAAGCACGATTGTGATTCTGACCTTCTCTTGGTAACTCCTCATTGCTGAAGCTAAGAGTATTGTAGATAATAATATTGGCGATCACACTATCAAACTGAACAATAGTAATATCTTGAGCGACGTGAGCTTGAGCTAACAACTTTTGCAATGCAGTTCTATGAGCAGGTCAATTTATCAACATAGATAAGATTGAGATTTTGGAGGGAGTTTGGTGAAGCTGATTGATGACTTTGTAATCACTTTTTCTGATGATCCTCAGGAATTCAACATCTGGATCATTTGCGACCACTTCTTTCCCTTTGTCTTTGGCAGGCACAGTGGTAACAGTTTCCTTAGGCGAAGCCTCATTAAAATGGGGAGTATAAATACGACCACTTTATGTCATCTTGCTTGTCCCAGCTATATTAGTCACATCTTCACTAACACTCTCCAATTCTTCCCTCGAAATAACCTTCCCAGATTCTTTGTCAATCATGGTCACGTCATACTTCCAAGGTACAACTTTAGAGTCTCTGAAGTGAAAAAGACTGGGCTTTTGAATGATCACCAACTTTGGTTGCTTAACTGTAGAAGCAACATCGGATTCTAGTATTTTGAACACATGCTTTAATGTAGGTACTGCAGAACTTGATTTTGGAAAATTAAAAATGGGTACTTTAACACCTAGTTTTGGCAAGTTGATGACGGGTTCAATCACAACAACTTCATCCTTCTTCACTTTGCTACTTACTTGTAGGAAACCATCATTGATCAATCTTTGAATGTCAATCTGAACCAACGTACATCCTTTGTCATAAGCATCACAATCATTACAATCATCATGGAAAACATTTATCAAACCGGCTTCAAACAACTTTGAATGGAAGACTCGGAGAGGAGTTTTAATCTCAGACACATCAAGAATTGGGTCTCGCCAGATGCCTCATTAATAGCATTAACAGACCCATGAGTGGGTAAGGGATTGCTTTTAACATTAGGTTGAGGATCATCAAAATAAAAAATCTTCTTTTCCATTAATTCTCTTACAAGGTGTTTGAGAGCATAACAACTTTCTAAATCATGGTCAGGGGAACCCTTATGAAATAAACAATGAGCATTTGGATTGTAATTAGCTGGTAGCAGATTAGGAGGTGGACCTAAAGCCCTTGTAGTTATCAAACCTTGTTGTACTAATGAAGAGTAAAACTCGGTATAAGTCATTGGAATAGGCGGACATGGCTTATATTTGTGAGGCCAAACTGTCTCACAATATAGGTTCTCAAGTTTCAATGATGACAAAGTACAACCTCTGATGAATCAGAGTCGTCATGCAATACTTAACATATTACATCCTTCCTATATCCTTTTAAATCATCATATTTCATTACAATATAATTGATTGATGTATAGTCGTGACAAGATGCACGAAACAACAAACATGTCAATTTTTGCATATTTTGGAGCTATGAGTCGACCATACAGTCAGCGCAGGATCAGTTCATTTCCCACTGGCCAACACACGGCAACCATTAGTCGACCATACAGTCAGCGCATGGATCAGTTCATTTCCCACTGGTCAACACACAGTAACCATGAGTCGACCATACAGTCAGCGCATGGATCAGTTCATTTCCCACTAGTCAGCACACATCAACCATGAGTCGACCATACAGTCAGCACACAGCAACCATGAGTCGACCATACAGTCAGCACACAACAACCATGAGTCGACCATACAATCAGCACACAACAACCATGAGTCGACCATCAGTCAGCGCATGGAGCCTTGGCATTTCACACGGGTCAGCGCACGCCGACCTATGGTCGACCGTTCGCGCGTTGACACAGTCAGTGCAGTATTTCCAATCTGTTTGAAAATCTGTTTTGTTGGTTGATTTGCTTATTACTATAAATAGAAGTTTGTTCATTTTAACACAACAACATTTGATAAAATTGATTCATGTGTTCAAGAATAAGAAAGAGTGACATAGGTGTCCAAGATTCATCATCTTCATCTTCAACATCTCACAACACATCAATTACACACAACCATTTTTGAAGTGCCTTGTGAGTGATTAAAGGTGATAAGGTTCGAAGCCTAGATTGGGTAATCTGGTTCGGGTTGAAGCTTGCGACAGGTTCTTTCTTGAATAAAACCGTTAGGGTTTTATCCTCCAAGATTGGTTTGATTTTTAGGGGTTTTTGGACGAGATTCTTCATCAAGGGTCAGCTGAGCGAAGGTGATTGTGAAGAGGAAGTCTTCAACAGTCTAGTAGCGGATTCAGTGATATTGAGGGGAAGATCTCGGGTTCGACTCGTTGTAGTTGAGATCAGTCGGGCCGAAGGTTTGAAGAACTAAGGGTTGTTTAATAAGGTGGCTGGAATCGGAGGTCTATCAACAATGATCAGAGGACTTGATTCATCTTGAATCAAGGGGCAAGGAGTGAAAGCAACATTCAACGTCTTGAGATTTCTGATGTATATTTGCTGTTCAATCCTTGTATAAACTATTACATTCAACAGGTGATATCTATTAAATCTATCTCAATTCTAGTTTTAGAATTGAGGGCAGACGTACCCCGAAGCGAGGATGACGGGGGAACTGCCTCACCAAATATTTGTCTTCTCTATTTTTCAGCATTTTCGTTTTAGCTTTAAAATAAGTGATTTTCGTATAAGCACCATTGTCAAACTGTGATATTAATTGAGTAAGAGGTTGAAACTCTGTTTTTGAATCCAAAGTACAATAAGACATTGTACTAGGCTAGTTGGAATCACTTACTCAACATAAATATCACTTGGAGTGTTTTTGCACGCCAAGTGTTCGACAAATTGCCTAAACCAAAATTATCTTATTTGTGTATCTAGTTTTGGTTTGCTCTTTAAATCATTAGAACTAGGAATCCTAACAAGTGAATTAGATCATTGATAAGTGTGATTAGTGTTGTGATTCTCTTTTCCATATTGTCATTAATCCAAAGGCTTAACGCATATCCGGTTTTCCAATAACCGTTCATTTTAGACTATATTTTCCTCGGCCGCTTCCGCACTTAAAACAAATTTTCAAAACCAATTTTTAATTGGTAGCACCGACTCAAATTTTTAATTGGGATCTATTCAACCCCCCTTCTATATCCGTGTCATAGTCTAACAATATTGTCTTCTGTTAGGAGCTTTCTGGCGAGGTGCCTGATTCTTCGGTTGTTGATAGGCAAGAGCGTTGGGCACTCGTTGATAATTGGATGGAGCTTGTGCAGGCTGATAACCAGGAGGAGGTTGATAGACAGGTGGCTGATAAACAGGGGTCGATTGCACAGGCTGATAAGCAGGAGCTTCTTGATTGAAAGCAGGTGTAACAGTAGCCACATATGTTTGTTGAGCAACTGAACAGGGTAACCTTGTTGTTGAACATAGTTTTACTGATGTTGCCAAGGTTGATTTCTTCTTCTGCTTGACGTTACCGCATTAGTTTCACCCTATTTATTTTTGTGAGAGCTAAATGAAGGATTTTTAGCATGATCTTTGTTGGAGCTTGAACTACTAGCAGTACTTGACATTTTTCCACTTTTCAGACCCAGTTCTACCTTAACACCAACAACAACAATATCATAAAAGTTCGCAGTCACACTACCAACCATTCTTTCATAGTACTCAGGACGAACAATGTCAACATACCAGTCGGCTAATTCTTTTTTAGTCAAAGGAGGTTCCACCTGCGAAGCGATCTCTCTCCATCTCTGAGCATATTCCTTGAATGATTCAGAACTCTTCTAGGATATACTCAACAATTATCTTCGATCAGGAGCCAGATCCATATTGTATTTATAATGTTTGATGAATGCATCAGATAGATCTTGGAAACTCTTAATGCAAGACTAATCCAGACTTAAATACCACTTTGACAAAGCACCCTTCAAACTGTCTTGGAAACAATGAATCATCAGCTTATCATTATCAACGTGAGCAACCATTTTTCGATAGTACATAATCAGGTGACTTTTTGGAGATGTAGCTCCTTCATAATGACCAAAGCTAAGAGTTTTGAACTTTGGAGGGATAACCAGACCAGACACGAGACACACTTCTCTGGCAGCAGCACCAAAGATTTGATCTCCTTCCATCATTCTCAACCTCTTATCAATAATTTCCACATTTTCTCTGAGTTTCTAATGACGTTCATCTTCACCTTCTTTCATATTAGGGACATCATATACTGGTTGATGCTCATTAAAGTATCGTTTCACATGAGTATGAACAATAGCTGGTGCAAAAGTAGGAATCACCTGAGGAGTTTCAGTAACCAAAGGAACAACTTGTTGGATTTGTTGAGCAATAGGAATTGTAGTAGGTGCTGACACAAAACCTAGTGGAAGACCATATGGAGGTACACTTGTAGTAGTAACAATAGCTGGTTGAGGGTCCACAACAATATTGGCAATCTCAGAAACAACAGTGGGCTGAGTATCCATCCTTGCACGTATAACCTGTAGCATCTCCATAATCTTCCCCACACTTCCCCGAAGATCTTCTAATTCATTGTTGACACGCTCAAGTTCTTGATTTTTTTCCGCCATCATTTTACGAGCTCGGGCTCTGGTGTTGTATTAGTGCAGAGGACTCAGGGTGAAAGAACTGAAGATGAGAGAACAAAATGAGCAAAGACGAAAGGAAAATGCACATGCAAAGACGTGAATGCAATGCAGTGCAGTGATTTCAAGAAATTCAAAAGCAAGTTGCAAAGGTTTTTAGGAAAACTGAAAAAAAATTATTTTAAATTCGAGATCTTTTTTTGAATTTGCAAAGGAAAGGCAATTGAATTCCTTGAAACCGAAATGTTATAAATGCTTGAATGTATTATCCATAAAAACACATATACACATAAGTAAACAAAGTCCTAGGTTAGAGTGTCACAAGCATGGAGCCATGGTCTACCCATCCCGAAAGGTATGTACTAAGGGTTAATTGTACCTACAGAACAAGGGTTCTAAGAGGTGCCCAAAGTCATCATTCCATCTTTCGGATATCATCAATTTCCAGAATACTCGGTGGTTAAAAATATTCTCAAGAGAACCTCTTGAATGTAGTATCGCATATCAACTATTTTGGGACTACTCCCTCATAGTCATCGCACTACGTCCTAAGAAAGGCCAAAGTTGTGTTAAGGGTAACTAAAGGTTCCCAGCATCACAGGCTCCTAGTGTTGCACCCTAATTTCTGACCTTAAGATTCCATCTCCCTGTGCACTTTCTTACGTTTTATCTTTTTACTTTTACGTGCGACTAACGAGTGTGTGCAGGACTGTTTTTGCTTTAAAGACATCTCTGGCAGATTCTTTATGGCTATATCCCCTTAAATCAAGGTTGTGGTCCCCCTCAAGTTCTTCCTCTTTATCAAGAAAAGCTTGTCAAGATCGGGTCCATACAGAAGTAGAATTGTGAGCTCATGTATTGAGGCCTTTTAGTTTTCTCATGCGAGATAATTTTGAATGCAAGATCGAGGTCCATTCATGTGCGTTGTGGGTTCAACCGTCACTTTTTATGGTGTCATTGGGTTTATGGTAACAAGGTTTACTTTGCATTGCAATTGGACATTCCGATTGTATAAAACCAAGGCGGTGCCGTCATCCAATCCAAGTTAGCATCAAGAGCTTGGTCTCACGTGTTAATCTCTTTCATTCATGCCAAAGACTTTAGTGTGATTACAAGCACATAGGTGGTAAAGAACAATTGGAAATAATCTGAAGCATTAATAAAATAAAAACAAATAAGTTTTGCTGCTATTTAAATGGATCCTGCTATTGGATTGTTAGGCCTCACATAAAGGTTCAATATATAATGGCAAGACGTACACTTTTACAATTTGAATTATTATTCTACAATGAGGCGCCAAGGTTCAACTTTGTTTAAAGGATGTTACAAAATAAGATTTAAAAGGGATCACTATTTCCAGCTTACTCCAAATGAATTATACGGTCATTGAAATTCTGCAACTAAAGTGGGATTCTAGGACCTCACGGGAAGTCCATTCCCCCGGTCCACCGGCAACCTAACTTTTCTCCTCTTCTCTTGGATGAACATAGTGGCCTGGAGATACTTTGTATTCCTCCAATTCATCTTCGTCGATAACCATGGATGAAGAAGACGTAACAAGTTTCGACCATAGTGTCTTCAATATTTTCACAAGGAAGAGAACAATCTTATGTACCGAACCAGCTTGGGCATAATCCGCGTACGAGCTCGCATTTTGTAGGCCATCCCCATAACTCGCCAAACCTACAAACATGATAAAAGAGTTTATTTACCAAGACTTTTCGTCCTGCTAAAACAATTAACAGAAAAACGCAGTTAAAACCACTTACGGTGAAGGTTCTACAATCTGGTCAGGTTGGAAACACAAGCTAACACCGACCATTGTTGTCGGATAGAATTGACCGTTATAACCTGAAATAGGGAGCAAGATATAGGACAGAATCATCAGCAATGAATCGCGCGCAACCCTTTTTTGATTACTCATACATTTACGAAAGGTTTCATAATTTGGCAAAAATAATTGGATGAAAGAAGAAGTTTACAAGCATACCGAAAGAAAGATATCCAACTGTCCTCTTTTTATTCTCCAAGAACTCCTTTTTCTGATTGTTTACATGAGAAGCTTAATTGTCCTACTTAACCAGTGGATTGACGCATTCTCCCGTGGCGGTAGTAGCATAGAGTTCAATTCAACTGCTGCTGGATCTTGCTCGTAACCTAAAATCTGTTGGACAGGGGGAGTATATTCCTAGGCAAACTGTTATTCAGGAATCAGATGCTTGTGATGAACTGGCCTGCTTGGCTAAGCAAATGGACTCCAATCCAAAACCTGATGATAGAAATGAATTTACATATATTGTTACAGATTTACAACCACCAGGTAATACCTTAATAACCTGTCTGTCTCCGACCTTTCGCAGGGACCTACTGATCTGAAACTACAATGGAATTAGAACATCTTGGTTCAGCCACAATATTTGAAAGTGTCCATGTTACAAAGAGAAGCTGGGGAAGGTTCTTTCACCGTCTGCTAAGCCCCAACTGAGATTAGTAGAGAATATTTGCTCCATTCCAAGTTGCATTGGTTTGAGCCAGGAAATTTGTACCCCTACGCACCTGCAAATAACAGTCAGTGATTACCCAGTGCTTACAACAGATACGAGATAATATCGTTCCCGAGTTTATACGCATCAAATTGTTGATAGTTCAGAAGGTTACCTTGCAGATTATCCTCCTCTATTCTTAAAGAACTCCAAACGACAACTTTGAAATGACTGCGAATCACAAAGCTCTTGGAAAAGCACCAATACTTTGATCCATGGAAATACCAGCCAATACCTGTCATAAAAGAAAACGATGCCAGCAGTTAGTATGTCAGCCACAATGCTTAACCAAGCACACTAATTTTCAACCTTATATATTGCTCATCTCCCTGTCCTCAAGTTCAGCCATCCTTGATCCTCGAAGATATGGTACAAAGTGAAAACAACATTAGTTTGAGAATTGACAAGGATAATTTAATGTTGAATGAGCAAAACATTGCAAAATATGCATCAGAAAAGTGATGACCAAAATCACCCAGGTAGACATTGCACCTAATGCATTGGAAGACACATGTATCCAGAAGTTTCAATGCCAGAACAAGTAAGCAACCGAAGAAACAACAAAGAGTATACTGATGGCACCAACACACGAATGTAGTAGTACCAGACCATCCCAAATCCGGCCAGTGAATTAATGGAAGCAACACATGACTGAAGTCCTCTGCTTGTGCTAGATAATACGCAAATAAACCTCATACGACCAAAGTCTCCTAGTGGATAAGTTGTCTGAGGCTCGCACGGTTATGCTCAGTTGCTATTTGATGGAAACCCTTTGATATGTTTGACATATGGTCAGCCCCCCCCCCCCCCCCCCCCAAGTTCAACCAATCTGATACAAAGTCGCATTACGCAGTTGTGAATGGAGTCAACAAGTTTGCAGCTTCTGTTGATGATAGAACAAACCAACCAAATGACAGCTCAATGGACAATGGCTGCTTAACATCGAACGAACAATCACACAAGGCATAGGAACATCTCTGCAATATGCCATTAATCTAATCACACCAGCTGCTTCGGCATGCCAAAAGCGAAAAGGAACAGGGATTGAATTTGAAGACATACCCTGCATCACTAGTTTTTCGTAAAGGTTCTCCAGCAGACGCATCAGGCACGAAATTTCCCATATGGGCTTCTAATCTATCCTTTGGCCCAAGCCATTTCCCACCTATACCTGCCAGGTCACCCTTAGAGTCAGCAAAATAACCGTTAAGGAATATTCATGGAATAATAGAATATCCTATCAAATCGAATCCCTATTGAATCACAGAAATCAGAGTTTTGAAGTGTCAATTAAGTGGCTCATTACAGCAATCATCGAAAAAGGAAAGATTTCAAATTTGATTCATCCTAAAAATGGAATATTCGATCAGCATTCAAAACGGTTTCAATCAGATTTTAACACAAGGAACTCCAATTGGAGCCTATATAAGGAGAATGAAATAGAAGAAGAAAACGTCGATGAAAAACCTATCATACAAAATCGAGACCTACCGAAAAAACCCTAGAACTACCGTGAAAACCTTGAACTCGTAATTCAAGAAGTTGAAAGAAGGAACTTATCTTTTCAAGCTCGCTAGGACAACACCAACCGCCACAAACACAAACGGACAGAACACCATCTCCGGCGCCGCTACGATCCACCTTCGGTAAAACCCCTCTCTTGTAAAGGATATTGAACATACTGATCTGTTTATTTGTGTTTTAGGTTTTACGGTGGAGAAGATGCGCGAAAAGGCGAGCGAGAGAGATGCGAGTGAGAGAGATTGAGCGATCTAAGAGACGGAGACGGAGACGGGGTTCACAGCTCCCATTTGTCTCGTTTTTTTTCCTTTTTCTTTTTTCTATTGTTACTGCTCATCTTTATGTTTATGCTTCACACACACACAACATTACACACCCTACACTTAATTGCTAATCACGCCCTAATCGCCTTTTTATTTTAATCAGTTTAATTATTAGTTTTTTTTAACCAATAATCAACCCTTTAATTAATCAGTTAACCAAGTTTTAAAAATAAACCATTTTTTTTATTATAAACCAGTCTTTTATTTACCTAATTGATCTTTGGCAAGCTAATAACTTATTAATCAACTTTTTATTTATAACTAACAACTTTTATTATAATTAGTTAATCCCTTAAAATAATGACTACTCACCTCTAATAATTTAGCTTTTTATTTAATTTTATCATATAGTTCTTAGGTTTTATTTTTATTTTATTTAATACATAATGATCTATTACACTATTTTTATTAAATCAACCTTAAGATGATTAGGCCTTTTCTTAATAAAAATATAATATAACAAATTTTCTTTATTCACTTAAAATCATTGTGCTAAATTAATTAGTATTTTTAAAATAGCATGTTATTAGATAATTTGTTCACTCATAAAAAATAAAACTTTTATAATTTATATTTAATTACCATTTTGCATAATTAATATTTAAAACCTTTTTTAGGAGTATAATAAAACAACCCTTTTTATAATTAACTTTTTCCACGCTAGATTCCTTTTAAGTATATTATTTCACCTAAGTTCTAAATAACCAGTAAATCATTATAACGTTTTATCCCATCTAAAAACTTAACCTCACCTGAAATCAATCCATCTTAAAATCAAGCCGTTTAAAATCGACTAATTAAAATCAACAGTGTAAAATACAATCTAAATCGTGTACATTCACATTCACGACACATTCACTCTCACACACTTCAGCGCTTTCATGCATATGTGTATGACTTTACTTTCTGCAATTTATCTTTCGCAACTTACATTTCCGCACTGTATTACCGTCCAAAGGAAGAACCTGCGCATGATCTCAACAATCGTGCGTATGCATCATTTGCATCATTTTCTCACGTGATCCTTGATCCCATTCAAGTTGATCTTTAAGATAGATCCTACCCTATAAGAAGGACCTTGTCTCTTATCTTTACAACTTAGACAAAACACAAAACAACTCAATACACATATTCAAACACATTAGAGAATAAGATGTTAATCATCTTAAGCGAGATACAAGTTCTCATGCCTCATAACAATTACAATCAATACCGTAGGGACTTTGTCTTAAGAGAGATAGAGGCGTACTTGTCGATTAATTTCCGAGTGCTTGAGCCCTTCTCTTAAGACGATGCAAAGACTATTTTCCTACAAAGTTGTGGCGGTTAAATCAAAGTAATCTCCCTTAAAATGATAACTCATCTTTTCTCCTAAAATCAATCAACCAACTACCCTAAACCCGTAGGAACTTTGACCACAGTCAAAGAATTCCTCAAACCCTTAGGGGAACTACAGATACTCTGATTCCACTCCCGTAAGGATATGTAGGCATAAGATGCGACATCTTATCGAGTATACTTAGAAATAAACCCCTAGGTCTTCCAACCTTTAAGCAGATAAACCTTAGCAATAAACAACATAAAACAAGAGGTTCCTGTAGAGTACTACAGAAACTTAGGATGCTAGCACCTTCCCTAAGTTTAATCAACCCCCGAACCTATACCTCTCTAAACCTTGCATTTGTATTGCATTGTGGGAATTTCGATCTTTATCCCTTCCTTTGGACAAATCAAAGTTCGGTTGCAAAATGAATTAAGGATTCAAACTAATCAATAGTTTGGTATCCGATTTTCGCCGCGACACCTAGGTCGAAAATAGTAAGTGTTTTCACGAATACTCGTTCAACAACACTATTCCAAAGAAGGCCTCAACTGAGCGGTGATTCTCAAGTCAGCTTGGTCGGCAATCACTCCTTATAAGCCATCTCAAATATATCACATTCCTATCATAAGTACGCTCAAGTCCGGGTATAGGACTTATCTCACAACAATAAATAACCCAAGCAGATACAGTCATATAAGTATATATACAAACAAATATTCAACAAAATAACATAAATAAACAAGTTAGGGGTAACCCTCGAAAAGTTTAGTTATCCCAAGTGAAGTCTCCATGTCCTGTTGCAGTGAGAATCGAATGTCAAGTTGTTGAATGAACTTGAATCGCAAATCTTTAAATTTACAGCCGGTCTTTGATTTATCCGAAGGAAAGGTCAAAGAAAGAAAAAACTAATTTGCATTGTAAACACAATGCGGGGAGATCTAGGGTTTGGAGGTTGGTTATACCTAGGGAAGGTGTTAGCATCCTAAATATTTGTAGTACTTTACATGAACCTCTTGTTTAATATGCTATTTGCTATCTATTTGTTATTTGCTAAAGGGTTGAAGAGAGACCTAAAGGGTTAGTCCTAAATATACTCGCCAAGAAATTGCATCTTGTGCCTACGTATCCTGACGGGAACGGAATCAGAGTATTTGTAGTTCCCCTCAAATAGGGTGAGGAACTTCTTGACTGTGGTCAGGGTTCCAAGGGGAAGTATGTATTCATAGTGAAATACTTACATGGAGTGCGGCGACTCCAAGTCTACGTTAATGTTGAAAGAGGTAAGTAAGTATCCACGACGGGAACTTACATGGAGTACAGCGACTCCGATCTTAAGGCTAGGATAAGGATGTAAAAGAATGTCCATGAGAGGACGAAAAATGGAGTGTGGTAACTCCAATCCTAAGGCTAGGATAAGTATAAAAGGGGGATGTCCATGGCAGGACATTGCGTGGAGTACAACGACTCCTATCCTAAGGCTAGGATAAGGGAAGTGATTTGAAGTTTGATGAATTGACATGGCAGTCAATGGGAAGTCATTTCCTTTGGAAAGGAAAGGCAAACAATCATAATTAAGAGTATGACAAAACTTGTACAAGGGGAATATCAAATTAAGATCTAAATCATAAAGGATTTACATAAGAACAAATATAAATATAAATTCAAATAAAACTAAATATCCTGAACTAAACCACTTAAACTCGAAATCTCGCTCAAAACTTAAACAAGGATAAGTCAAAATTAAACTCCCAAATCCCTAAATTGATTAAAATCAATTTTTGATTCAAAATAAAATAAGATTCCAAATTATTACCTGAAAATAAATCAAAAACTTGAATAAAATAATTTTGAAATAAAATTTAAATTTGTTTATTTATTCATTGTCTATTTTGTAAATGAAGTAAAACAAGGGGACTGATTAAACACTAATCAAAATCTAAAGATTCAAATTAATTAGTTAAATTATGATTATAACTAAATTGTGTTTGATTAGGAGAACAATTGGGCTTGGCCCACTTTCACACAAAAAAAAGAAGTAAAATAAAAAAAAAGAATACAAAAAAAAAGAACACAACAGGGCGAGGCCCAATCATCAGCAGAGTGGAAGTGGTGTCCTGAGCCCAGCAAAATGGGTCAATCCGACCCAAACGTAACATACAAAGAGGAACTCAGGAACTCAGGGTTCACTCCAAGCCTATCCGCCTCCTTCTTCCTTTCTCCTTCGTCCCTAATTCCTTGCAAAAATTCTCAGGTGAAGGTTAAACAAAGTGAATCGCATCAGCCCACACGTTTTACGCAGATTAGGAGCAAATAAAAGAAAAAGAAACTCACCGATTCAATGATGGAAAGATGAAAACAAAGTTCCGGCGATTTCACGGTACTTGTGGTAGTGGTGGGAGGCGATGATTTCTCAGTGGAGGTTGGCGATTGGTTGAATTTCAAGTCATTCTCGGTGAGCTTGATTCTGATCTTTAATGCACTTCGATTTCCAACTCAGTTTTGATTCACCACTGTTTCAGATTTTGGGAATCGGCTTCTGGTTGTTGAATGGGTATTTGTTCTTCAATTTGCAGGGTGTAGGTGTGGAGTGGTTCGGAGGTCGATTCTCGATGAATCTGAAGGCTTTGTCGTAAACGGAGATTCGGCGATTCTCGAAGATAAGTTTCCTTCCTGCCTGTCGCATCGCTGTGAAGAGGGGCCGACAAAGACAGAAGAGTCGCCACCGCTCATTATTTATCCAAAAGAGAGGGAAAGGAAACGATCAGAGAAAACCTACGAAAAAGGGGAAAGACAGGTCATCGCAACCAAATCTTGGGTTCGGGAGTCGGTTATGCAAGGGGAAGGTATGAGCACCCCTCACGTCCGTTGTACTCAACGGGATCCACGCTTGTTGTCTAATCTATGGGTGAAAAACAAACTATCTAAGGCTGCTGCTAAATGGAGAAAGAACTGACTCGATAGAGCACCGCCGCCCTATGCCTACGTATTCCCTCGTGCAATGGGAAAGTCAGAGTCAACGTAGTTCAGGAAACTACGGGTGAAATAGGGGAAGGTTACTCGCCAAGACATTGTCGTCTTGTGCCTACGTATCCTCATCTGGTATGAGAAATCAGAGCAAACGTAGTTCAGGATGACACGACCACAAATTGGTTCAAGTGTTTTTACTGAGTAGGGTTAAACCTTCATTCTAGCAGTTAGGTGTATTGTTGCTCGACCATTGGAGACTTAGGCGTTACCTGTTTACGGTAGAACCAAGACTTAACACACTCTTTCTGAAAATGATTTTCAAACAATCCCGAGGGATAAAAAGGTTTGATATTTTGTTTTGTGTTTTTTATGAAGAAGTGAATTGAATTAAGTTTGTAACTCATGTTGCACTAAAGACTATGACTTGAGAGCGAATACGTTGCATATCGCCCAAAGGTCATACGCTAAACACTCTAGACAGATTGAGAGGAGGCCCCCCAACTATCATTCCTCAAATACTTAAGGCTCGTAGCGTACAACATTTATTATCCTTTATTAAGTATCTTAAGAGATTATGAGATGAGAAGATAAGACACAAACTCTAAGGGGAAACTAGATCAACCCTAATGTTATCATGCAAAATGCTCCTAAAGTTGGGATTGAAAGGGAAAGAATCTATCCTAGTGTTATCATGCAAAGATTTGAACACCTAATGTCTCTCCTACTCCCATCTTAAACAGAGGGACTAGGAATCCTAAGGGATCATGGCAAAAAACCAAGTAAGCAACAGATAATTCAATCACAGATGAAATGAGAAATGAGAAGAAGTTGACTTAAACAAGTCAAGACAATGCAAACATGGTATGCAAAGATACAAAGATGATATATGAGAATCAAATGATGCAACAAAGACAAATGATCAAAACAAGTTGACTTAAACAAGTCAAAAAGAGTGAGATGAAATGGGAGAAGTAATAACTCCTACAACCATTCAAACATCTATCACTTAAGCAAAGTTAAACAAAAAGCAAAACCAAAAGGCCATGATTAAAGAGAATATGGGAGAAAGAAGCTTGGGCAGCAAGCACATATAAAGCATCTCAACCAAACAATTCAAATTGATCATGTAAAAGAAAGGAGCAAACAAGTGCTAAAAGAGATGCATCATTCAAGGCAAACTCAAAGCATAAACATGAACACCAAATCATCTTGAATGATGATCAAAGAAAGTGGGGCAAAAGTGGAACCAAGAGAGGAAGGCTCAAATCAAGGTAAGAATCAATGCACAAACAAGAACCAAGTCAATGCAAATGGAAGAACTAAAGTTCTATCTCATGTTCAACACTTAAAAACAAGTTGAAAGGCCTATCTTCTGAGTAACTTACAAAACAAACTATACAAGTGTATGACATAAAAAATAAAGAACCATCACCTTAATCATGTTATAAACAATCATAAAGACTCATAGGGTGCATATGGGATCATTAGAAGTCATTTCCCAAAGGAACTAGGTCAAACTAGTTTGTATGAACATCCTTTGAGATGACTTGACTTGCAAGTTTCATCAAAAATAGGAAGATTGTTCAATAAATTCCAAATAAAGATAAAAAAGAAGCCAAGTCAAATAGCAAACAGAAACCAAAGTCTCAAGGTCAAACTCAACTCAAGGTATCACCAAATAATTCCATTATTAAGGGCACCCCACCTTATCGAGCATAAATCGAGGGACATCAAAAGTCAACTCAAAGTCAAATGAAAAATGATTAATGGTAATTCAAAATCACCCTCAAAGATGCCTTAGTCCCTCACCTAAGTGAGGGAGAAGCCATGATCATAGGGGATAAGGATTTGAAGTCCAAACAATCATGATCAAACAAAGTAAACACCATAAAACCCTTTTAATTGTAAAATCCTAATAAAATACAAAAATAAATGGAAAACAGAAATAAAAAACATGGAAAATTAAATAACATTTCAAAGTGTTAGAAAAATATTTTTGTGGAATTTTTAGACAATTGGAGCCATTTTAAATAATTAAAAAGAAAACAGAAATAAAAAATAAAATAAAATGAAATGGAATTGCAAAGGGGGTGTAGAAGCAAAAACCAAATCTACTGAATTGCTTTGTAAATCTCGCTGGGCTCAAAAGGAGGAGGGTGTGAAAAGCAATCTGAGCCCACTAATCCAAGACATTTCACAAAAATGAAACGCTGCGTTTCATTAATCCTTGCTGAATTTCAGCGCACGCGTGGCCTGGTCAAACCAATGGAAACCAAACAAGTCATGGGTCAAACATTCAAAACCTGGACAACTCAGCATTGGCCTGAAAATAGACCAGATGCCGAAACTAGGACTCCAATTGTCTTTTCCGGCCAGCTCGCCGGAGATCAGAGGTCAAATCTCAATAAAAATGCATGAATCTTATACCATTTGAAAGCTTTCATTACAAGGATCATGAATCCACCATTTATTTTTCAAAAAGGTTCTTAAATAAGGAGAATCAAAAGCTTTAATTTCATGGTGCACATTCTGAAATTCCAACATACAAACAAATCAATGATCCAAACATTGCCTACCATAGGTAGGGCTTCAGATGCAACCCAACATGATCTTATTTGGTGCCTAGAATGAGAGAAACAGTTGGAAGAAATTTACCAAATGGAGCAGTTCCGTTAACTCTTCTAATGCTTGCAAACTTCAATTTCCAGCTTCCAAATCCTTCCTTGAGCTTTGAGAGAAATGATTCAAGCACTAGTTTGAAGAATTATCCAAGGAAAGATGAGATTCAAAGAAATGAATATTTGAGGAATTTTGAGCTCTCTCTCTTCTCTCCAACAGCAACCACCACCTTTGAGCATTAGGTCAAACTTTAGAGCTTATATATGATGGGTTTTCAGCAACCATGCAGGCCCATGTTGCTTGTATCATGTGATTTCAAACTTTGACCAAAAAATTCCATTTTACTACACACTCGGGTTAGGCATGTTTTCACTCATTTTGGGCCAGCAAATTGCAATATGTAGTGTATGGAAAGGAGTGGAATGGTTTGTGGTCATGGAGAATGAACTAGTGTCAAGTTTTATGTCATGACTTTTTAGGTGATTTTGAGAGTAAAATGGCACATAATGACTTAAACATGTTGGTCCAAATGTGGTAAACTTCTTTATGATCATGTATTGGTGTGGAAAAGTTTAAAAATGAGATCAAAATGTAACTTGCAATGTAAGATATTCAATCCATGACCAAAAGTCAAATTTTCACCTTAAAATGATCCACATGATCACATAATGCATCAAACTCCATGAATTTTGAGTCCATTGTGAAGTTGAGACCCTTAGGCACAAGTTTCATGTTGTTTAAAATTGGATTTGAGGCCTTAAAGTTCATGAAAATGACCATTGAAAAGAATGACTCGTAACGAAGTTTCCAAAAATACCCTTGCTTTGTGAAGACCATAACCTGAGATGTACACATGATAAAAATGACTTCTAGGACTTTTTGGAAAGCTAAGATCATGAGGAAAAACTTTCAATGTTCACTTGATGTTGAGGAGAAACTTGACTCTAGGCCAAAAATTCCTTGGAAGTGAGTTGACTTTAAGTTGACCAAAATTCTCTTCATCTGAGGATCCTAACTTGTTGGTATCATAACTTGAGATGTACAAACTCAATAGATGAGTTCTTGTACTCAAAAGAAATCCTGGAAGATGCTATACAAGTCTCATGTTTTCATGAAAAAGAGATTGAGCTTGCATCATAGGGAAAAGTGTCCTTGAAGTTAGGCACTAAAGAAGGAGATTTTACACTGAAAACCTCTGAAACCCTAATTTAGTAACTTCTTGAACTCTTGATTCTTCTTGATTTGATATTAACATGACATCCTAGATTCTTTAAGATGACTTCCCATGGTTTTTTTCCTTAGAACCAAGTCTTGAACCCTCTCAAGTCCACAGTTGACTTTGGGTTGTCCAGATGAAACATTAGTTCCATATCTTTTGATTGTGGCTCTTGCAGATGAATTGAATGACTACACAAGCTACACAATGACCCCTAAGGTACTCAATGAGCTTTTGCACCATGCCTAAACCAAGAACAAGACCTCATGAATCCTTGAGAACCCTCGGATGATCCTCAGGATGGGAGGTGATTCCAATACACAAACTTCTCCCCTCAAGGAGCTTTGAAACTTCCATGGTGATGATAAACACTTGATGGCTTGCACAAATGCACTTGCTAGAGCTTGAGGCCAAAGACCCTCCTCTTGAATGGTGTAATACCCCAAATTTTGCCCTAAGATTAGTCGATTCATGTCGCATTTCATGTCATTTGTTGCATTACATATTAACTAACCGCTAATGGGTTGCATAGTCTGTTGTTGTTGCAGGAGAATCACATTTGGTTCACTTTAATTGTTGAGGGGAGAAATGGTCATTTATTCACCGTTTGCTGATAGTTCATGAAGCTGAATCATCGCAATGAATCCATCGAGTAGTTAGAGCCTCCATTTACGAGTTCTTTATTTTCTTTGAATATGAACAAAAGTTCACGGTAATTTTGGCATTGGGGTTTTTGAGATATGGTAATTAATTCAACGGGTCGAGACTCTGTCGTCTGGGGATTTCCGAGACATTTATTTTATCATATGGGTTTGATTATATTGAGATTTCAATTTGGTTCGGCTCAAATCAGTGCAAAATATTATTCTACGGAGTTTTGTTTTAACAGGCGTTTATTTGTTGTTCTTTTGCTATCTGCCAGTCAATTTTAAAGTCAAAGCAGTGGAAATTTCGATTCATGTTCGGGTTTATGATTTCTGATTGTGATTTTGGGCCGAATAAGTGCAGGATATTGGATTTAGTTATCAGAGGAGTATATTTCTGTCTTTGCCGTTAATTGGATTTTTTTTCTTTTCTGTTTTACTTCGTTCAAGGCCATTACTGATTCCATAACCAGGCACCATTTAATTTGGGAAAGTATTGGATTGAAATTGAAGGTTATATCAGTTATGTGAAACAGCACGTGTTAGAATGACAAGGAGGTACTTGATCAAGTTGGGTTTAATCGGATATTTTTTGTGTGGTTTATTCGGCTGCGACAAATTTAAACTACGGAAAAAGGAATCGGAAATGATTTTGGATAGAAAATATATTGAATTTTTATTCATAATATTTTTTATTACAAATTACAAAAAGAAATAAAAAATGCATTTTCCTAAATTCCTATTTTCTGATCTTCATGCTCGACTTCACGACTAATTCTTCGTGCCCGACTCGACTTTTTTCTCCGATACCTGCACATAGACAAACCAAAAACAGCGCAAAAAAGAGGTTAATGTTAGAAATTATTTTTGTTCGACACCCTCAGAGTAATTTCATCATCGGGTATCGAGAGGGCGACGACAAATGCCGAAGCCAACTCCCAAATCGATTTCCGACCTCGGCACAAACCGGCAGTATCTGTTCTATTTTTTTGGGACGGCCAAAGGGAGAGGAAAAAAGTGTTTTATGCCGAAAAGTGATCTTGCCGAAAAAGAGATTATGGAGTCAAACAGGTCAATAATGGAGTCCAGAATCCGAAAATCCATTTTTCTATCAAGAAAATTATTTGGATATCCAAATCGGATCCAGATCCAGTTTCACCATCAGAAAAATCACCATAACACATCAATCCAAAAATCCAGAAATCAAATCCAGCTCTACAATCCAAATCCCATCAAGTAAATCCATGGATATCGAGCAAATCTGGATTATGTGTAAAATTGAAATCCAACAAGTCCAAACCATATCAGAAAACAAATCCACCCGAGAAATCCAAAGCAAATCAACATCAAAGATTCGAATCAAATCCAATCAAATCGGCATAAACCATCAAACTTTGATGTTTTTGTCATAAAAATAAAACGTAAATCCAAGCCCAGTAAGAGTAAAAGAGAGATATAAAACGCGAAGAAGAAGAGATAAAATGGGGGGGGGGGGATCACATCCGGAGCCCTAACATCAAGAACAAGAACAAACTCACCAGAAACGGCGGCCGAAAATCACCGAACGAAAAAACCTAACGGACGAACATACAAAGCGGCCGCGAATCACACACAAGAACACCAATCGAAAGCCACCGTTAAATCCCACCGTCTCAACGAAATCTAGAGATTCTCGGTTGAGAATCTTCAACGGATCCGGAAACTTGGAGGCTCAGTTGAAACATCATCGCCCTAACAAACGCAACCGCGAACCGAACTGAAAACACCCATCAACGTCACAAAATCATCACCAAAGAACGGCCATGCAAATCATCAGAAAGAGGTCGTAAATCTGCGCAAAACATCATCCCCAACCGTAAGGATCAAACCAAACATTTTCGTACGGCGGTATCATCATCTTCATGTTGGGATTGGGTTGTTTTGTTGCAGGAAATATTAAAGAGAAGATGGAGAGATTGAAAGAGGAAGAAGGGTCGGCGGCCCCTTTGGAGAGAAAGAGGGTTTCAACATTAGGGTTTCTGGGTTGTTGTTTTATATTACAAATTAATTTCGTACGTGCGCACCCACCGTATCCCCGTGCACCACGTTATCACCATCACACATCTGACATATGATCAATCACACAGATCACACGTTCGCATGTCCACTAGACACCCGTGTACCTGCACCTACACGGCCCAATTCCTTGTCCTTGTCTTCTTTATTTATTTTTTTTATTTTTATTTTTTGTCTTTTACAGTTTTTTTAAAATGTTTGATTAATTTTTATGTTCAAATAACTAACATTAATATTAAAATTAACCTTTAACCTTTTTAAAACCTAGTTTTTTTCTTAAAATTTAAAACTTTTCTTTAAGAATAATATTTTAAATGAACTTTTTCTCAAGAATTAAAACCAACCTTTTTTGTATATAAAAAAATATTTTACTAAAATTTTTTTTAAATAATTACTAACTTTTTAAGAAAACATTAAGACTAACTTTGTTTTCAAAACTTTTCTTAAAAATATTTCTAACATAAAATTTTTTTTCCTTTTAAATTAATAGCGCAAAACCCCAACTTCTTCCCAGTTAATTCATCAGTCTAATTCTATGTTATTCATGTTTACTAACCTTTTATCGTTTGTATTTATTTGTATGGTTGTAAATTATTTAACAAGGCCATTACTTCTCATTCCATTATTATCCACTTGTATTTCTATTCCCATGTCGTCATTAAATTATTTATCTTGCGCTGTTTATTTCTCCGTTAATTTCCCTCCGAAGGAAAGGTCTAGCCATTTGACCATCGTGTCAGTAATCCTTAACCTTTATATCTTTCATCTTTCAAACTATAAAACGTTGAGTCGTCGTACTCATACTTTTAGGCGTCCCTCCGTGGACGAAAATACCATTTACCTTAGCCTTAGGTCAAAGAGTCGTCGTACTCTGTTTTAGGGTTTCACGTCGTGGAACATTTAATTCAACACTAATTTCAATTTAACAATTTCAACGTAGAGATTGGAGTCTCCGCACTCCATGTAAGCGTGTCCTTAAGATACGTTTACTTCCCATTGAAACCTTGACCATAGTCAAGAAGTTTCTAGTCTCCCTTTCGAGGGGAACTACGATTACTCTGATTCCATTCCCTACTCAGGATACATAGGCACAAGATGCGAGTCTTGCCGAGTAAACTTAGGACTAACCCTTAGGTCTTTTCTTTAACTTTTAACCCTTTGTATTTACCTCAAGCAGATAATAAAGCAAAATAGCAAAAATAAACAAAAGGCTCCTGTAGAGTACTACAGAAGTTTAGGGTGCTAATACCTTCCCTAAGCTTAACCAACCCCTTACCTAGATCTCTCCCTGCATTGTGTTTACGATGCAAAAATAGGTTTTTCCTCTTTTGACCTTTTCCTTCGGATAAATCAAAGAGCGGTTGTGATTTGAATTGTGATTTAAACTAACTAATAGTTTGATATCCTATTTCCTCCGCAACAAATGGCAAACATAACACCTCTTGATCCACATGATTAGAACCCATGCTATGCAAATTCAAATGCTAAATGAAATGAAACATAAGTCAAGTTAGGAAGAAAAGGTTGGTCAAATTTTGGGGTACAACAACTGTCCCTATTCAAACGACTTAGACTGGAAGGGATGAATAACGAACGACTTTCAAACTTTCAAGGTAAAAGACGATTGAATACCAAAGAACCTGAAAATTTTCCAACTGCAAAAGAAACTGTAATTGATAACTGTAATTGATAAACTCTATTGGGGAAAAATGTGACAGGGGTGAACGCATCTGTCAAGAACATGTCAATATGCCGGGGTATGGATACCGCACAGGAAAAAATAAAACCATTCAAGGTATGGATACCGCACGGGCTAAAGCAAACATCATAATCTGCCGAGGTCTGGACACCGCACAGGCAAAAAGATAAACCGGTGGAAGCCGGGGTCTGGATACCGCACGGCTAAAGCAAACATCATAATCTGCCAGGGTCTGGATACCTCACAGGAAAAAGATAAATCAGTGGAAGCCGGGGTCTGGATACCGCACGGGCTAAAGCAAATATCATAATCTGCCGGGGTCTAGACATCGTACAGGCAAAAAGATAAACCGGTGGAAGCCGAGGTTTGGATACCGCAAGGGCTAAAGCAAACATCATAATTTTCCGGGGTCTAGATACTGCACAGGAAAAAAGATAAACCGGTGGAAGTCGGGGTCTGGATACCGCACGGGCTAAAAAAAACATCATAATCTGCCGGAGTCTGGATACAGCACAGGCAAAAGGATAAACCGGTGGAAGCCAGGGTCTGGATACCGCATGGGATAAAGAAAACATCATAATCTGCCGGGGTCTGGATACCGCACAGGCAAAAAGATAAACTGATGGAAGCCGAGGTCTGGATACCGCACGGGCTAAAGCAAACATCATAATCTGCCAGGGTCTGGATACTGCACAGGCAAAAAGATAAACCGGTGGAAGTCGGGGTGTGGATACCGCACGGGCTAAAGCAAACATCATAATCTGTCGGGGTCTGGATACCACACAGACAAAAAGATAAATCATTGGAAGTCGGGGTCTGGATACCGCACGGGCTAAGGAAATAAACCGGAGGAAGCCTGGGTATGGATACCGCACAGGCTAAAGCAAACACCATAATCTCCCGGGGTCTGGATACTGCACAGGCAAAAAGATAAATCATTGGAAGTCGGGGTCTGGATACCGCACAGGAAAAAAGATAAATCATTGGAAGTCAGGGTCTGGATACCGCACAGGCAAAGGAAATAAACCGGAGGAAGCTTGGGTCTGGATACCGCACGGGCTAAAGCAAACATCATAATTTGTTGGGGTCTGGATACTGCATAGGCAAAAAGATAAATCATTAGAAGTCGGGGTCTGGATACCGTACGGGCTAAGGAAATAAACTTAAGGAAGCCTAGGTCTGGATACCGCACATGCTTGAGCCAATAAAAACCAGTGAAAGCCGGGGTCTGGATACCGCACAAGCTAAGGAAATAAACTGGTCTGCTGGAGATACACCTGAAAACAAGAGGTAACAACCTGGCTTATGTTTTGAATGTACATGTTTGAGAATGGCATAATGCTCCATACGAAATGGAAATGTTATGCGTTTGAGGATGCTATGCACGATGCAAATGCAAAGGAAACACTCTAGCAAAATAAATGCTGAAGAAAGGAAACCAACTCCGTTGGGGAAAGACGAGACGTGCCAAGTACAATTGGACTTTTGCTGGGAAGAACAAGCCCTGGATGGCTTCTTAGAAAATGAATTTCCTTGATGTAACAGCTCCGCTGAGAATAAAATCCACTCCACTGGGGATCAAATCAAACTTTGCTGAGGAAAACAGCCCTGGATGGCCTACCAGAATAAAACTCTTCTGTGGAACAAATGACTTGGCTGGGGAAAACAAATCCACTCTACTAGGGAAATCAACCCTGGATGGCCTTTCAGAATACGACTCTACCGGGGAGTAAAGCAAACTGCGGGGAATTACTCCACTCTGTCGGGGATTTGAACCCGCTCTGCTAGGGATAATGACTAATATTTATTGGGAAGATATCCCAAACTCTTTCTGTCAAGGATGGAGAATAACAATCTCTGGGTCAATCCAACTCTGCGGGGAAGAAAACTACTCCAGCGACTTCGCTGGGGATCTGCAGGGGATGAAAATTAATTGGGGAATATCCCGAAGGAAACTCACTCTAACGAATACCAATGACCAACTGGATTTTGCTACGGACAACAACTCTGCTGGGGATCACCCAATGAGGGAATCAGCATCTACCTCTGCTTGGGGAAATAAGCAATAAACTCAACAATATCAACCTCTGCTTAGGGAATTGAATCCCTGACTTGAACTCTAAGGGGAAAGGAGTCAAAAGATTTAGACTCCGCGGGGGCAACAACACTGCACTCGTCCCACTGCTGGGGGAATAATCCCAAATCCACCTGCTAAGGGATAAGATATATGCATTTGGATTGCTGAGGATAGGTGTACAAGCTCCACCTGCTGAGGATAACCTTACTCCGTCGGAGGTATCAATCTCGACCTGCCGAAGGTAACCTTTGATCACATGCATAAACTCAACCTGCTGAGGAGGAACTAGTCTTAGACTGCACATCTTCCTCTTGTAGGGACAAGGACAAGGTGACCTTACTAGGGATGCACCTCTGGAATAGTCTCAGGAATGAGAGCCCTGCAACAAATACAAACAAGGTATCCTGTATACAACAAGAGTTATCTTGGTTATTGTCCATGACATCGTTCAAGAAAATCAAAGTTTTAATGATTATTAGCAAAGCCCGCAAGTTTATATATGCAACGTTTTATCAAAAACATCAGGCGTCTTTTACAAACAAAACAATTAAAAGCTAAAAACAAGCACAAAAGCTTTCTGAATAACATGTACTTCATTGATAAATGGCCTGTAAATAGGCAAATTTACAACAGATGCAACTCCTAAAAAGAGAAAGTTGCACAAATAGTACAGAAATGCAAAAAAAAAATACAAAATGTCAGCAATGTGGTACAGACAACCACTATGTGTCGATTCGACTATGACTCACATGACTTCGATGCTTCTCCAATGCTCTGTCTTCCGAAGAGATTGATTTGATTGATTGACCCTCACGTTCTCCCAAAATCCACTGTACTCAAAAGATCAATACACAGACCGCAATCATTTGCTTTTCAAATCCCTAACTTTTGCCTGAATCGCCCTTGCGGGTTTTCGATTCACCGGGATACCCATTTTTGCCAAAGTCGCCTTTTCCGGTTTTCAAATTTGCGGGTTTATATTCTTTTTCTTTTTATCCCTAATTTTTGCCCGAACCCATTCTTTTTATGGTTTGCCGGGATGTCCCATTTTTTCATGGACTTTCTTTTTTTATTCCAGCGGGTCTCTTTTAAGCAAAGTATTTTTTAATTGCGTTTGCATTCATAGGGGATGTGAAATCTTCTCCGTCCATGGTTGACAATAGTAAGGCTCCTCCTGAGAAGACTTTCCTTACAACATATGGACCTTCGTAGTTGGGAGTCCATTTGCCCCTGTGATCTGTTTGTGGAGGGAGAATCCGCTTCAACACTAAGTCACCTGCCTGAAAGCTCTGTGGGTGCACCTTTTGATCAAGAGCTTTCTTCATCCTGCTTTGATACAGACGGTCATATGCAATGGACGCCAATCTCTTCTCGTCCATCAAGCTGAGTTGATTCAATCTATCCTCACCCATTATGCCTTATCTAGTTTAACGTCAACCAAAACTCTCAAAGAAGGAATCTCGACTTCCAATGATAGGACGGCTTCCATACCATACACTAGCGAGAAAGGGATTTCCCCAGTTGAAGTACGTACCGAAGTACGATATCTGTGTAACACAAAGGGCAACATCTCGTGCCAATCTTTATAGGTCACAACCATCTTCTGCACAATCTTCTTGATGTTCTTGTTGTCCGCCTCAACAGCGTCATTCATCTTTGGGCGATAAGGAGAAGAATTGTGATGTTCAATCTTGAAACTCTGGCACAGTTCCTTCATCATCTTGTTATTCAAATTCGAACCATTATCAATAATGATCCGTTCGGGAACTCCGTAATGACAGATGATGTCCTTCTTGATGAATCGAGCCACGACCTGTCTGGTGACATTGGCAAAAGAAGCTGCTTCAACCCACTTGGTGAAATAATCAATTACCACTAAGATGAAGCGGTGTCCATTGGATGCGGTCGGATCTATCTTACCAATCATATCAATGCCCCACATGGAAATGGGCCAGGGAGACGCCATGACATTCATAGGACTCGGCGGCACATGGATTTTATCAGCATAGATTTGGCATTTATGGCATTTCTTGGCGTATTTGAAACAATCAGACTCCATGCTCATCCAATAATAGCATGCCCTCAACAGTTTCCGAGACATTGCATGTCCTCCTGCATGCGTACCAAAAGCACCCTCGTGGACTTCCTCCATAAGCGAACCTGCTTCTTTTTCATCCATGCATCTCAACAGAACTAAGTTGAAGTTTCTTCGGTAGAGTACATTATCATTGTTCAGATAGAAGTTTCCAGACAATCTTCTCAAGGTCTTTTTATCCCGGCTCGATGCCTCAGGCGGATATTCCTAATTCTTAAGAAAGTTTCTGATATCATAATACCATGGCTTCCCATCTGAAGCTTCCTCTATTGCAAATATGAACCCCGACATATCAAGGCGGGAGATGACAATTCTCGGAGTGTCGTTCCAGTAATTCACCTTATACATCGAGGATAATGTAGCCAAGGCATCTGCCATCTGATTCTCCGCTCTTGGCACATGATGGAATTCTACTCTGTCAAAGAAAGGTAGCAACCTCCTTGCATAGTTCATGTAGGGAATCAAGTTAGGCTGACGAGTCTCCCATTCTCCTTTGATCTGATTGACTACCAAAGCTGAATCACCATAAATATCAAGGTTCTTAATTCTCAAATCAATCGCTTCTTCGATACCCATGATACATGCTTCATACTTAGCTTCGTTATTGGTGCAGGGAAATGTTAGCCTGGCAGTAAATGGTATGTGTGAACCATGGGGAGTCATAATGATTGCCCCAATTCCACTACCATAGGAGTTAACAGCACCGTCAAAAATCATTTGCCACTGGGAGCCTATCTCAGGACCTTCATCCGGTAACGGCTCATCGCAATCTTTCATTTTCAAGAAAATGATATCCTCATCAGGAAATTCAAACTTCATCGGTTGATAATCATTGATCGGTTGCTCCGCGAGATATTCTGACAGAACACTCCCCTTGATAGGCTTTTGGGAGACGTATTGAATATCGTATTCTGTCAAAACCATCTGCCATCTAGCAATCCTTCCCGAAAGCCTTTGCTTTTCGAACACATACTTAATCGGATCCATCTTCAAAATCAGCATGGTTGTGTGATTCAGCATATATTGCCTTAGGCGTTTGGCGGCCCAAGCAAGTGCACAACACGTCTTCTCTAACATTGAGTATCTAGATTCACAATCTGTGAACTTTTTACTCAAGTAATAGATGGCAAGTTCTTTTCTTCCTGTCTCTTCGTGTTGACCGAGAACACAACCCACAGAGTTCTCAAGAACCGTCAAGTACATTATCAATGGTCTTCCTGCCACTAGGGGCATTAGTATCGGAGGCTCCTGCAAATATTCTTTTATTTTTTCAAATGCCCTTTGGCAATTTTCATTCTAGACCACCACCTGATCTTTCTTTAACAACTTGAACATTGGTTCACACGTGGCTGTGAGGTGAGATATGAATCTTGCAATGTAGTTCAATCTACCTAGAAAACCACGAACCTCTTTCTCTATTTTCGGTGTTGGCATTTCCTGTATAGCTTTTATTTTTGCAGGATCGACCTCGATTCCTTTTTTTTGACCGTACACCAAAAGTGCACTTGTTCGGATTCAACCTTAGCCTGAATTTCCTTAACCTCTCAAACAGCTTCAACAGATTCACCAGATGCTCTTCCTCCGTTTGTGACTTTGTGATCATGTCATCAACATAGACCTCAATCTCATGATGAATCATATTATTAAACAAAGTAACCATTGCCCGCTGATGGGTTGCCCCTGCATTCTTCAATCTAAAGGGTATTACCTTATAGCAAAAAGTCCCCCACGGCGTGATAAAAGTTGTTTTCTCCATGTCCTCCGGGGCCATCTTGATCTGGTTATACCCGAAGAAACCGTCCATGAAGGAAAACACTGAATATTGGGTCATGTTATCAACTAACACATCAATGTGAGGGAGCGGGAAATCGTCTTTTAGGCTTGCTCTATTTAGATCACGGTAATCTACACACATCCTTACCTTACCATCCTTCTTAGGTACAGTTACAATGTTAGCGACCCACTGAGGGTAGTTCGTCACAGCAAGAAATCTGGCGTCCAACTGCTTCTGGACCTCTTCTTTGATCTTAACTGCCATGTCCGGTCTGGTTCTTCTTAGCTTCTGTTTCATAGGTGGGCACTTTTCTCGAAGAGGCAAGCGATGAACCACAATATCTGTATCAAGTCCGGGAATATCTTCATATGACCAAGCAAAGACATCTTTATACTATCGAAGCATTTATACCAGTCTTTGTTTGACATCATCCTCTAAAGCAGCCCATATCTTGACTTCCTTTCAATCTTTCTCTGTTCCCAGGTTGACGACTTCGATCTCCTTTTGATGAGGCAGAATAACTTTCTCTTCTTGTCTCAGCAACCTGGCGAGCTCTTCAAGCAGGTCTTCGTCTTCCTCAATCTCTTCTTCAGCTTGAAATATTGGATTATCAAAGTCATACCGAGTCATAGACGAGTCTGAATCGGTGGCATTTGCTATGTGAAACCTGCAATGATGATGATTTGATGCTTAAAATGATATGCAAACAAGCACAAACCACATTGCCATTTCATTGTTACAAATAAAAACAAGAAAAACAAGGATCACAATATTTGAATGCAAAAACGCCCTTTGGTTAATGATAAAACAATTGTTCAAAACATAAACAAGGATAAGGCCCTACATACAAAGGCCACTATGCTCTGGGTAGAACATAGGGCTACACATAATCAGAAAACAAGATAATTACTCTTCACGGGTCACTCAGACAACTTCTTCAATAGTCCAGTTGCTCAGACTTTGGCCGGGAACACATGGCTGGATCCATGCATCCATATCACAATCACTATCACCCTCATCCTCGGACACATTGTTGATTCGGTCAAATATCACCCCACCACTTGTAAACTGGACTGGTCCTCTATAGCGCAGAGCGCTCTGTGAAGAAGAAGACGATAGGCTGTACCCCAATCCAAACTTATCTTGCTTATTGGGGATACTCAACACTTTCCCCCAACCTTGAGATGATCCAGACTTTACCATAGCTTGCGCTTCTTTGAATGAACACAGAGCAACCTCAGGAGTTCTGTCTACGACTGGCGCCTTCTCTCTGACCTGGACTATCTCAAATACTTGGCATAGAGTCTCAAGTATCTCCTCATTAACTTCCACATACTTGAACGAGGATAAATGGATGATCATGATGTCCTCTTCACCATATACGGTGACAATGTTTCCACCCACCATATACTTTAGCTTCTGATGTAGAGTCGGCGTTACCGCCCCTTCCGAGTGAATCCAGGGCCAACATAACAAGCAACTGTATACTGGTTGGATATCCATTATGTAAAATACGGCGTCAAAAACCTTCGGGCCAACTTGGATAGGAAGAGTCACTTATCCAAACACAGACCTCCTCATTCCATCGAACGCTTGCACAATCAGATCACTAGGAGTGCATATAACTCATTGGGCGTCAAGCTTCATTAAAGCCTTTTTGGGCAACACATTAAGTGAAGACCCAGTATCCACCAGAACATGAGATAATACAGCTCCTCTGCACTCAATGGAAATATGAAGGGGGTGATTGTGGTTTCTTCCTTTAGGTTTCAAGTTAAGATCAGTAAATCCTAATCCATTTCTGGCATTCACATGCGCCACCACTCCTTCCAGTTGGTTCACTGATATCTCTTGTGGCACATACGCAGTGTTTAGAATCCTCAGAAGGGCATTCCGATGTGCCTCATAGCACAATAATAATGATGATAAGATCGATATTTTTGACGGGGTTTGTTGTAGATGGTCCACAATCTTGTAGTCACTTTTTCTAATCAGATGCATGAATTCCTCAACATCTTTCAACAAAGCATCCTTCTCACCCCCGTTGAGAACTTTCTTCAACAATAACCTTCCCTTTTCCTTTATCCGATCTTTCAACATTAGCCTCTAGAGGGGAAAACACCCTCCCACTTCTCGTCATTCCGCCTGTTCCCACCAAATTATCCACAGAATCAAACGTCGTGCCCTTCAGCTCTTGTGTTTTGGCCATTACAAAAGACTTCAGCCCCATAATTCCACGGGATCGCTTTAGTGATTTCGTAAGGCACATGCCTTGCCTTGGTGATTACAACGGTAGTTGGCCTCGGCGGCACAGATATGTTAATGGTTCTAAAAGGAATTGAGATTGTGGCAACCTCATCCTGCTCTTGACCAATCACCTTTTCATCTTTCTCTTCACCAATTCTGTCAAATTGTAGCATGCCTTCATTCATTAATCTTTGCACATGATTTTTCAAGTCCTCACATCCCTCAGGATACGCCAAACAACCTTCACAGTCTTCAATACAGCCTGGAAACACTTCACCCTTGAACAACCTCATCTTGACCAAACTCAAAGGAGTTCTCAGCTCTTCAACGTTGGTCACCAAATTCAAATTCTCTTCCTCCACAATAGCATTTACCCCAGCTGCCCCATGGTTGGGCATAGGATTTTGAACAACATTAGGCGCATCATTTGTAAAACTGATTGCCTTTCTATCGATAAGGTCTTGAATCTTATGTTTGAAAGCTTTACAGTTGTCTATATGATGGCCGGGAGCACCTGAGTGAAAGTCACATCTGGCGTTTTGTTGGAACAATGATAGAGTATCAGGGTTTGTTATCGTCTCCACAGGGAATATGAGATGTTGTCGCTGTTCTACAGTTGTTAAGTTTTTAACTTATAGTAACAATGGGGGTTTTGGTTTTTCGTTACGATAGCTTGCATAGAAAAAGTAATAAATGCGGTAAAAGTTTAGGTTTTACGATTTGAGAAAGATTGTCAAAGTTAGGGTTCGACGATCACTTTGCATATATATGTTCGATCAACAAAACTCATAAACTCCATTAAATGATAAACGCATTCACAATATCCTCTCAATGTGATTATTTCTAACTCACATTGTGGTTTTTCCCATTTTGATCCATTATTGATTTCTCACACAATCTATCAAAATGACAACTTTTAGGGTTTGATATTTTAATGAACAAACACATTCAAAACTATCTCTAGCTCAAGAAAATAGATGAATGAAAACCTAGGTCAAGAGTTTGAAAACATCTTTCAATAATAAACCAACACAAAGAGTTATCAATAAAACAAAGTTTTCACCATACATTCATCATCAAAGAGTTTACAAATGAAGATCAACCATTTACATACAAAGCTTGATGATCATCTACATCTAACCTTGACAAAATGAAGGACTTAGCTACTCATTTTCATGGTAGCTTGCACAACAAGTTTCGGGAGAAGGTTGATGTACATCCGAGTCGAAGAATCGAGTTTGGATGAGAATCCACCTTCTTTTTGGAAAATATTGTTAAGAGGTGAAGAATAATGAAAGATTGGGTTTCTAGGTCACAAAAATCACCTCTAGAGCAAAAACTAGTAAGAAAGAGAAAGTACACGAAATAATAATCATTTTCCAAAAAGTAGCCCCTGGTACTTATAGATAAGTGTTGATCTGCCACGCTCGCTACCATGCTCGCCTAGCGAGGTCATAGCGAGCGCTCGCTACCTGCTCGCCTAGCGAACATGCTAGCGAGGTCTGGGATGATGCTACTGGAAGCGTTCGCTGGCTTGCTCGCTAGGTGCTTACCTAGCGAGTCCTTCGCTGCCTTCCTCGCCCTAAGCGAAGCTGATCAATTTGATTATGTCCAAGTCTGGGAGTGTTCGCTGGCAGCTCGCTATGAGCTCGCCTAGAGAACAGCTCGCTGCCTCACTCGCCAGAGCTTCACCTAACGAACTTGCTTTTGCTTGCCTTCTATCTTGATTCCTTCAAGTTCTACTCTTTCATGCCTAAATACTGCACAATAACACACAAATCAAAGGGACCAAGAGCATTTCACATAATGTTTCATATCAATAAAAGCAAGGCGGTTTTGAACATAAACTTGACAAAAAGGAGTGTTAAATGCCCATATTTGAAAGCTCAAATAAGCAAAATTGGGCATTTAACAACTCTTCCCACCTAGAATCTTGCTTGCCCTCAAGCAAAGTATGCCTCTTGAAGAACAAGAGGATTTACTTAAAGAAAAAGATTTCTCCGAACTCGGATCAAATGGCTCAAACACAAGAGAATCAACCAGGCACGAGTTCCCCATGGTTAGAACAACACAATACACAAGAACTAAAACCTTATAGCAACGCAAAACATGTATCAATCAACAACAATACTATCTCGAATGAATCACCCTATCTCTCCTCTTCGAAAAAGGATTGAAGAAGTCATACGTTTACAACCGCGGGCACAATTTCACTCTCCAACAAACAATGCAAAACTCAATTCAATTCATACAATGTCTAACAATTATAAATGAAAATGCAGAAGCACGAAGATCACTAAGGTCTTTTCCGGTTGTAGCTTGGTCAGGTTTACAAACAAGTGACATATCTAAGGCCATTGAAAACGAAATTGTCGACGCAAAAGAGACATTCATTGTACAAACTATTCACACATCTAACTTCGTTCTATCCCGTTTGAAACCTTCACAACTCTTTTTATTTTCCACTATTTTTCTTCCAAGCAAGCATTCATTTCATTTCTCTTTTCTTTATTATTATTTTTTTTTACACAATATTCACAAAACAAATGTTTCTCTATTTTTTTTATGCCCTCTTGGTTATTCAGAGTTGTGTTAACCTACCGACTTTCATTTCCGTTCTCCACAACTTATCTTTTACTTACCCAAAGTGAATGCTCTTGACTTTTTACGGCAAAAGAACAATTATTAAAAAATTTCAGGGTTTCAAGAAAAAGATTTTGAAGTCTCGCTTTGTTTCAAGCTGAGATTCAACTATTTAAGCTCAAAGGGGTTCACGAATACTCTCTGCTCACGGATAGTTTGTATTTGGAACTGGTTGTGCTCGAAAGAAACAAGTGCCTTGATCATTTCTAATTGCTTCCACAAATTCACAATAATAAAAGATAAAGCATGAATTAAAAGAATCAACACAGTTTATTAGAATCCAACATTTATTTGTACAATGGAGGTTTCCTCACAATTTGTGGTCTTAAGTCCTAAGTGAATCATTCATTCAATTATGTTGCAAAAAGAACAATATTCAATTACAACAAGAATAAAGTTCTTCATGCATTCTAAAGTTCTAACCAAAGGTAACCATGTACCTTAGCATCATTCGCTTGTTATTTTTATCATTGCCATCCAAGCTCGGATGCACCTTCATTGAATACTTCTTTCAGAGAGCAATCAATCTAGAAGGTTTGATCATCAATCAACCAAAAAAAATTATTAAGCAAAAGAAATTGAACCAAACACCATAATTTAAAACAAAATGATAAACATTACTTCAAGATATAAAAATGTGCGTGGGGACAAAACACCCCAAAAAGTACAACCAAAATATCAAAGTAACTGAAAATACAAAATAATAAAACATAACATAAAGAAAAACTTAGTCCTCATCGGACTCATACTACTCCTCATCACCATCAACATCATCATCATCAACATCATCATCACCATCGTCACCATTATCAGCATCAGCATCAGCATCATCATCAGCAGGACCACTAGAGACACCCGCCCCTTCTCTGGAAACAGGCATGTCCTTAGGTCAGCCTGCGCGTTGCAGAAACTGCTCACGCGTCATCATCGGACGCTCAACCGAAGGGTCACGGATCTGAAGCTGAAGTACCTGCATTGAGTCATGAATATCCACCATGGCACGCTGAGTTGCCGCCATCTAATCCCAGTTGTAGTTACACACTGCCTGCTAAAAAGGGTCGAACCCCTGAGAAAAGGCACCAAGACCATCATTAGTCCCGACATCACTAGCACCAGCAGTTGCACCACCTCTGATATTCTTAGGCCTATAATACTTGTCCACATATCTATCATCAATTGCGGACAGGATCTTCACAAGGCTGCGGGAAGGAAGCTTCATCCGCGACTATGAGTATAAAGCCATAATGAGGCAAGGAAAAGCAAGGGGGCAATTAACTCGCGCCCCCAACTTCAGTCTGCTCTCAACCACTGACTTCATCTCATTAGCAATGATCCGAGCCACATCGATCTGAACATTAGTAAGTATGCAGTGAACCAAGTGTGCCATTGGGATTGGTACAGTCGATGTATGGGACTTGGGCATGATGTTTGTCAGAACCAGAAGTAATATCAGTTGAGCTAAGGGAATCATGTCCTCCCTACGGTATCTCACAGGAACCCCAGATGGGTTCAGCTCAACCGATTTTCCCTCTATCAACAGGGCAGCAGAAATATCATCAGTGTTCCTGTGTATCCTCAGGTCCCTGTGGTACACATCCCTCTCATTCACTCCCAGATTGAGCGGTTCGCCAAGTACATGGTTAATAGCATCTCTATTGAAAGCGACCTGACGACCTAACACTCTTGTTGTCCATGTGAAAGGCTCGTCATCGTCTGGTAGTGCGTTCGCGTAGAACTCGCGCACTATGTCAATAATATAGCTCTCGAGTGGAGAAATCAGCCTGCCCCACCTCTTACAATTAATCAGCCCCACAAACGTCCTATAGTCACCTTGCGCGTTGATTATAAACCTCTTTTCAGGTAGGATCTTTCTTTTCTCTAACGCCACAAAGCGTGCGGCTTGTTTTGGCCCGACAAATTTATCCGTGTCAAACTGAATGGGCACATGACGAGATGTGTTTACAACCTTTCTCTTTTTGCCAGCACCTGATCCAGAGGCCATCTGCACAAATCACAGCAGAGAAACAACAAACAGCAGCAACAGATTAGCAATAAGCATAAAAAAAACGAGACTGTCATGTTCGCTACCTTACTCGCCTAGCGAAGTCATAGCGAATACTCGCTACAGACTAGCCTAGCGAGCAAGCTAGCGAATGATGCGGGATTTCAAATTTTTGCCACTATTTTCCAACCCAATTCAAACAATCCAAGGTTTATCCAACACCATTCCAGAAACTAATTAATTTATCATTATAGGCATTGTTATAAATACACATGCAACCCAAAAAATTTCAAATCCCTAATCTGCAAAATTTAACCCAAGTTCTCCACTCTTCTACAAATTAAACAATAAAAAACAAAGAGAGAAGGAAATAGATCAAACCTGATTGCAGTAGAATAGAGAGAGAGAGAGAGAGAGAGAGAGAGAGAGAGAGAGAGAGAGAGAGAGAGAGAGAGATACAAGGTTAGGGTTTGTAGTAGGATGGAGAGAAACAAGAACTTAGGTGTAATGTGAGAGTGAAATGTGTGAGAGTGAGAAACCGTGAGAATGACTAAGGTAAAATAAAATAAAAACAGTTTTCGGGCCCAAATGAGTGGCCCACTGAATAAAAATAAAAGTGTTGTTTCGCGACATTCTCCTAGCGAAGAGCTAGCGAACTTTCACTCTGTCATCGCCTAGCGAGCTTGCTAGCGAGCATGACAGATTTTTAAAATTTTCAACACAGCAATGCACAGTCCAATTCAGCATTCTTCCCACTTAGAACACCAACAACACACAACAAAAACTGTAAAATACTTACAATGTTGAGGTGCCTCTCAACGAGCGCTTGTTTAACGTCAGATAAGCTCGACGGTTCAAGATGCTCACAAAGGAACATCCAAAAGGAAAGCACAACTATTGCGATCAACTGTACCGCCAAAATAGATCTTCAAACGTTGGTCGTTCACCGTCCAACTGTCTTTTTTCTCCATGTCCTCAATGACAACAGCCCCATAAGTTTTTACCTCTTTGACATGAAATGGCCCGGACCATTTCGACTTCAACTTTCCAGGGAATAACCTCAACCTGGAATTGAACAGAAGAACCAACTGCCCGGGCACAAATTCTTTTTTTATGAGCTTCTTGTCATGATATTCTTTCACTTTTTCCTTGTACAACCAACTTGAGTGATATGCGGCATTGCGCATTTCTTCCAACTCAAGCAATTGTACCTTTCTTTTTTCACCGGCCAAATCCTCATCAAAGTTTAAAAATTTTAAGGCCCACAAGGCTTTATGCTCCAATTCGACCGGCAAATGGCAAGTTTTACTAAATACCAATTGAAAAGGAGTTAGCCCAATAGGAGCTTTGTAAGCGGTACGGTATGCCCACAAAGCTTCATCCACTTTTTGAGTCCATTCTTTTCTCGAATTAGACACGGTTTTTTCAAGAATTCTTTTTATCTCACGATTCGAAACCTCGGCTTGACCATTTGCTTGAGGGTGATATGGAGTTTCCACTCTATGCGATACACCGTAATGTTTTAAAACGTTTTCTAACGGTGCATTGCAAAAGTGTGACCCTCCGTCACTTATCAACACTCGGGGGTTCCAAAACGGGAAAATATGTTTTTCTTCAAAACATTTATTACCGTTTTAGCATCCGCCCGAGGTGAGGCAATCGCCTCAACCCACTTAGAAACATAATCAACTGCAACCAGCAAATATTCATTTCAATAAGATGGTGGGAATGGTCCAACAAATTCGATGCCCCAACAATCAAATACTTCAACTTCTTGGATATTTTGGAGAGGCATCTCGTCTCTCTTACCGATCCCACCACTCCTTTGACAACTGTCACAATCTTGCACATGGGCATTTGCATCTTTAAAAATAGTAGGCCAATAAAATCCTAACTGGAGGACTTTAGTAGCCGTTCTAGCCCCATTGTAATGTCCACGGTAAGGTGAGTTATGACAATGCCAAAGAATACTTTGCGACTCATCGCTCGTAACACACCTTCTCAACAGGTTGTCACCACCCAATTTAAATAAATACGGGTCATCCCACACATAGTATTTAGCATCCGAGAGAAATTTCCTTTTTTGGTTCGGAGTTAGGTCGTGAGGCACTAAACCACTAGCCTTGTGGTTCACAAAGTCCGCAAACCACGACCTAACTTAAACTTTAAAAAGTTTTTCATCGGGAAACTCCTCCCGGATTTCCTTCTCAAAAGCTGTAACCTCCACATTAATTAAGCGGGATAAATGATCCACCACCAAATTTTCTGATCCTTTCTTGTCCTTAATTTCAACATCAAATTCTTGTAACAAGAGGATCCAATGGATGAGCCTTTGCTTCAAATCCGGTTTGGTGAGCAGATATTTAATCACCGAGTGGTCGGTATACACTATGACCTTGGACCCAATAAGATAGGATCTAAACTTTTCAAGCGCATACACTATCGCGAGTAATTCATTTTCAGTTGTGGCATAATTAGCTTGAGCCTCATTAAGAACTTTACTCGCGTAGTGTATCGCATGAAAATTTTTATCCTTTCTTTGTCCCAATATCGCTCTAATTGCATAGTCGCTTGCATCACACATGAGCTCAAAATTTAAATTCCAATTTGGAGCGACTATAATTGGAGCGGTAACTAGTTTTTCCTTCAAAATTTTAAAATCATGTAAACAATCTTCGGTTAAGAGAAATACCTGATCCTTAGCAAGCAAGTTACTCAAAGGCCTAGCTACCTTTGAGAAATCTTTGATAAAGCGCCGGTTGAAGCCGACATGCCCAAGAAAGCTTTGGATTCCCTTCACATTTACCGGAGGAGGCAACTTTGCAATCACGTCAACTTTTGCTCGATCAACTTCAAGCCCTTTTGAAGAGACTTTATGTCCGAGCACTATCCCCTCGGTCACCATTAAGTGGAATTTCTCCCAATTAAGAACGGGATTTATTTCCACACATCTTTCCAACACCGTTTCCAAATTGTCCAAACATAGACCAAAAGAACTTCCAAACACGGAGAAGTCGTCCATGAACACTTCCATCGTTTTCTCGATCAGGTCAGCAAATATAGCTTGCACACATCGTTGGAAAGTCGCTGGTGCGTTGCACAACCCCAAGGGCATTTTTCGGTATACAAAAATTCCAAACGGACATGTAAAAGCCATCTTTTCGTGATTGGCCGGGTCAACCGCAATTTGGTTATACCCGGAATAGCCATCTAGAAAATAATAGTATTGTTGCCCTGAAAGTCTCTCTAACATTTGGTCCATGAACGGGAGTGGGAAATGATCTTTTCGAGTTGCGGTATTCAATCGCCTATAATCAATGCACATTCTCCACCCCGTTGCCACCTTTGTCGGTATCAACTCATTTTTTTCGTTTCGAATTACGGTCATGCCACCCTTTTTTGGAACCACATGCACGGGACTCACCCATGGGCTATCCGAAATTGGGTAAATCATTCCCGCATCCAAAAGCTTAACAACTTCTTTTCGAACAACTTCCTTCATAGTAGGATTTAAGCGGTGTTGAGGTTGAGCTACCGGCTTAAAATTCTCTTCCATTAAGATCTTATGCATGCAATAGGAAGGACTAATTCCTTTGAGATCGGAAATAGTCCGACCAATGGCTTCTTGATTTTTTTTCCAAAACATCGATCAAACGGGATTCTTCATTTGTTGACAAAAGATTGCTTATGATAATCGACTTTGCTTCGGTCTCATCAAGGAATGCATACTTCAAATTAGAAGGTAGCATTTTCAATTCAATTGGTGCTTTTTCTTCATTGACCTCCTTCTTCAACACTTCCTCTTTGGCTTCCCATGGTTGTAACTCTTCTAGACTATCAAGTTCCCTTAAACATTCCTCAAGAACTTGCTCTTCTTTAATTGTGAATACTTCAAAGGAGTCATCGAGAGCTAACTCCATAGGATATATCTCATGAATATGTTTAGAAACTTCTAAAGTTGCCTCTTCGATCACATCAATTCGAAAGCTATCATGACTATCCTTTGAATGCTTCATGGCTTCGAATAGATCAAAAGTGACTTCTTCATTTTGGACCCTCACTTTCATCAAACCTTCGTCAACGTCAATCATCATTCACCCGGTTTTCATGAACGGTCGACCAAGAATAAGCGGAGCATCAACATCCTCTTCCATATCAATAATAACAAAATCAACCGGAAAGAAGAATTTATCAACTTTGACCAATACATCTTGGGCTAACCCATGAGGATGGGTAGTCGATTTATCGGCCAATTGTAAAGTCATCCGGATGGACTTCATTTCAATGTTGCCAAGCCTCTTCACAATGGACAAAGGTATTAGATTAATGCTTGACCCCAAATCAATTAACCCTTTTCCAAGATATACATCACCAATTGTAACCGGCAAAGTAACTCTTTCCGGGTCAACCTCTTTTCTCAGAAGTTTCTGTTGAATTATTGCACTACAACTAGCATCTAGGTCAATTGTCTCCGGTTCCGTGTACCTCCGCTTTTTAGTAAGTATGCCTTTCATGAATTTCGCATACTTAGGCATTTGCTCTAATGCTTCGGCAAACGGAATATTCACTTGAAGTTGTTTAAAAATATCCATGAACTGGGCGTAATGTCGTTCATTCTCCCTTCTAGATAGAGCATACGGATACAGAAGGTTTTGGATAGGAGTAGCGCCCACTACCTCCTTTCCTTTCGAAACTCTAGAATTCCTTCCTCTTTTATTTTTTACTTCCTCCACCTTAGCTTCATCCCTCTCATTTTTTTCAACTTCCACACTTCCTTTATTTTCAACTTCAACATTCTTTTCATCCTTTTCAACTTCAACCATTTTTTTATTCTTTTCAAATTCTTCTTCACTCCACTCCCCAACTTCACCATCAATTCTATCCTCTATTTTTTTCTCCTCATATTTTTACTCATTCTCTCTTTTTTCACTCTCATCTCTTTTTTCACTCTTACTAATCAACTCCCTTCCACTTTTCGTCGTTATCGCTTTACAATGCTCTTTTGGATTTGTTTGCGTGTTCGCCGAAAAAGAAGGTCTGGGTTATTGTTTCGCTAGTTGTTTAGCAAGTTGTCCGACTTGAGTTTCGAGATTTTTGATTGCCGCATCGTTGCTCTTTTGATTAGCCATTGACAATTGCATGAATTGTGTCAATGTCTCTTCTAACTTTGAAGTCACAATCGGCGGTTGTTGAGGTTGATAAGGATTTTGACGGCTAGAATTACCACCCCTATAACCTTGGTTATGGTGATAGTTACCCTTGGTTGGTACCCTTGATTTGGTTGATAGTGTTGTTGTTGTTGTTGTTGGTTTTGAGGATGTTGTTGATACGATTGTTGTTGTTGTTGCCTCGGTTGGTAGTCTCGTTGGTTTGCCATGTAATCACCTCTTCAAACCCGGGAGGTGGACAAAATTCGGTATCATGTTCACATTTACAAAGCTCACAACAAGCTATTTGTTTTGCTTTTGAAGGTTCTTTCAAATCTTTTATTTGTTGAGTTAAGAGTTCAACTTGTTGTGAAATGAGTTTATTTTGAGTAAGAATAGCATCGTTTGTCCCAAGTTCAAGCACTCCCGGTTTCTTCAAAGTGTTGCCTCTACTTTGACTTTGGAGATCATTTAGGGCCATACGGTTAATGATATCAGTAGCTTCATCGGCCCTTTTAGACAGCAAAGAACCACCCGCAGTGGCATCCAATAAAGTCTTACAATTTGGTTAAAGGTCGTTTTTGAAAATGTGGATTTGCGTCAATTCATCAAAACCATGACCTTTGCACTTTAGTAGCATTGATTTGAATCTTTCCCATGCCTCGTTCAATGATTCGTTGGCTCCTTGAGAAAACACGGAAATAGCCATTTTGGATTCCATGAACCGGTTGTGGGAGAAAAATCTTTCAATGAACTTCTCTTCCAACACGTTCCAATCCGTCATGACTGCAGGTGTTTGATCCAAGTACCAATCCTTGGCTTTGCCGAGCAAAGCATGAGGAAAAGTCTTTTGAACAACGGTAACTCTTGAGCTTGATCAACTCCCGCCGCCAATGCTATCTCGTAAAATTTGGTGAGAAAAGCAAAGGGGTCTTCATGATCCATTCCGGTGAATGGACTTCCGTATAGAAAATTAAGAGTTCCCGTCTTCATCTCGGCTTGCCTTCCCGTGTGGTTGGCAAACTGAGCAGTGTTTCTTGGACTGTTGATACATGGTGTGGAAATGGGCGGTGGTGGTGGTGGATCCATGATAGGTATGAAAGGTGGTGGTGGTGTTGTAGAAGAACCTTCTCCTTGTTCTTGTCGTTGTCTAGCTTGTTTCCTCCTCCGTCTTGTTCTGCTATCAGTCTCCTTATGGTTATTTCGATCTCGGGATCAAAAAGAATTTGGTCCTCAGGAATCTGCCCTCGCATAAAATGAAAGTTGCACACTAAACCAAACAAATTAACAAGCACAAGTCAAAAATTCACAAGTTAAAAATTCAACAACTATTGCGATGCTCGCAATATCAATTCAAATTCTCCGGCAACGGCGCCATTTTATTGGAACAGTGATAGAGTATCGGGGTTTGTTATCGTCTCCACAGGGAATATGAGGTATTGTCGCCGTTCTATAGTTGTCAAGTTTTTAACTTATAGTAACAATGAGGGTTTTGGTTTTTCGTTACGATAGCTTCATAGAAAAAGTAATAAATGCGGTAAAAGTTTAGGTTTTACGATTTGAGAAAGATTGTCAAAGTTAGGGTTCGACGATCACTTTGCATGTATATGTTCGATCAACAAAACTCATAAACTCCATTAGATGATAAACGCATTCACAATATCCTCTCAATGTGATTATTTCTAACTCACATTGTGGTTTTTTCCCATTTTGATCCATTGTTGATTTCTCACACAATCTATCAAAATGACAACTTTTAGGGTTTGATACTTTAATGAACAAACACATTCAAAAACTATCTCTAGCTCAAGAAAATAGATGGATGAAAACCTAGGTCAAGAGTTGGAAAACATCTTTCAATAATAAACCAACACAAAGAGTTATCAATAAAACAAAGTTTTCACCATACATTCATCATCAAAGAGTTTACAAATGAAGATCAACCATTTACATACAAAGCTTGATGATCATCTACATCTAACCTTGACAAAATGAAGGACTTAGCTACTCATTTTCATGGTAGCTTGCGCAACAAGTTTCGGGAGAAGGTTGATGTACATCCGAGTCGAAGAATCGAGTTTGGATGAGAATCCATCTTCTTTTTGGAAAATATTGTTAAGAGATGAAGAATAATGAAAGATTGGGTTTCTAGGTCACAAAAATCACCTCTAGAGCAAAAACTAGTAAGAAAAAGAAAGTACAAGAAATAATAATCATTTTTCAAAAAGTAGCCCCTGGTACTTATAAATAAGTGTTGATCTGCCACGCTCGCTACCATGCTTGCCTAGCGAGGTCATAGCGAGTGTTCGCTACCTGCTCGCCTAGCAAACATGCTAGCGAGGTCTGGGATGATGCTACTGGAAGCGTTCGTTGGCTTGCTCGCTAGGTGCTCGCCTAGCGAGTCCTTCGCTGCCTTCCTCGCCCCAAGCGAAGCTGATCAATTTGATTCTGTCTAAGTCTGGGAGTGTTTGCTGGCAGCTCGCTGCCTCACTCGCCAGAGCTTCGCCTAGCGAACTTGCTTTTGCTTGCCTTCTATCTTGATTCCTTCAAGTTCTACTCTTTCATGCCTAAATACTGCACAATAACACACAAATCAAAGGGACCAAGAGCATTTCACATAATGTTGCATATCAAGAAAAGAAAGGTGGTTTTAAACATAAACTTGACAAAAAGGAGTGTTAAATGCCCATATTTGAAAGCTCAAATAAGCCAAAATTGGGCATCTAACACGTTTGCATCATACCCTGGGGGTGGCGCACCAGTCAAAGGTGCCAGCGTCCTCTTCAGAACCAACTGCAGCTGCATCAAATTTTGTAACAATTGTGAGTACGGTATTGGTGGTGCGTCAAAATGTTTGTTCATTGTCCTTCTACGGTCTTGGAACTGCCGCGATACGTAATTCTGCTGTTGTGGCTGTTGTTGTGGATGTTGTTATTGTTGTTGAGGTTGTATTGTTGGAATAGCGATACTCGCAACCTACGTACTTTCACACAGCGCGAAAGATCAGAGCAAACGTAGTTCGGGTCAACGAGACACAGGTTTGTCTTACTGTTTTTTATCCGAGTAGGGTTAACAGACGGTTCTAGCAGTTTGGTGTATGCAGCTCGCTCGACGGAGACTTAGGCATTTACCGTTTGCGGTAGAACCGGGAGTTAACAAAACTCTCCTTCTGAAAAGGGTTTCCAAGGGATTAAAGGTCCAAGGGGACAAAAAGAGTTTGATCTTTGTTTTCTGTTTTTTAGAGAAGTATCTTTTATGGATGTTTGCAACTGATATCGCACTAGAGACTATGACCTGAGAGTGAATGCGTCGCATGTCACCCAAAGGGTGCCATACTAAACATCCAGACCGTTGAAAAGAAACTCTCCAACAATCCTTTCTCAAGTAGCTTAAGGCTCATAGCGTACAACGTTAATTAACCTTTATTACTGTATTTTGATTTTGTTTGAAGATGAAAAGAGAAAGGACGCACTAAAGGGGAACTGATCCAATCCTAAAGTTGTCATGCAAAATTGAACCTATGGTTGAGGTTAAGAAGGAAGCTAACTAATTTTATCATGCATGGTTAGAACCCTAATGTCTGTCATAACTTCTCTTGAACAAGAGAAGTCAGAGTTCCTAGGGGAACATGGCAAAGGAAAACAACAGCAAAAGAAATAACTGTACACAAACAACTGTAAATAAAATGCATGCAATGTAACACACAAGCAGAAGGAGCCAAGCTCAACTTCTAGAGCAAACAAGCCCAAAGGCAACACACAAAACACAGGCAAGGGAGACAGACTCAACCTTAAACCAGCAAGCAAAGCCAATCAATAACAGTCAAGCAGAGGGAGACAGACTCAACCTCTAAATGCAGACAAGCAAAGGGAGCTATTCTAAACCTTTAGGATGCTCTTAAGCCTAGAAACATCTATATGAGAACCTAGTCTAATGCAACACACAGTCAATCAGTCACACAAGCAAAGCAGAGCAGCTAGAGAATACAACAGGCAAAAATAGCAGACAAACAGATCAACAGTAAAGCAGATAAACAGTAAACAAAGAAATAGTCTGCAAACAACTTCAAGCCCAAACCATCTTCAAGAGAAGTCTTCATCTCCATGCTCCAACAAGAGAGAAAAGAGTCAACAACAAGATTATTGGATTGATGATGGGAAGCAGGAAGGAAACCAAAGGAATCCAACCTGACACTCAACCAGTCATCTGAGAAGGGCATCCTCAAAGGTTCTACCTCTAGTGAAGTGCCACACGTCCTTCCAAAGGAAAGATGAGGCTTCCACATAGGTACATTGAATCATAGGATGAGAATGGAAAGCAATCAAAGCAATCCATGTTTATTTGAAGAAAGAGAAAGCAACTAAGCTCTTCCTAAACCCTAATTGAACAAGTTCAAAGAAAGCTTCTAAAGGGAGGTCTAAACACCAAATCAAGCATCACCAACAAGCAAACAAAAGCTAATACATGTCTAAAGCACCATCAAAGAATATTAGTAAACCTATTATGCACTAAAGGCCACCATTGGGGTCATTCTAAAGCAAGTGCTATGTTGAAAACAACTTAAAACTAGCCTAAGTATTAAATCTATGAAAAATCCTAAAACACCTTCTAAAATTCTACCAAATTTCATAAGGGATTCTAAACATGTTATTGATCTGTGGGCAAAGGATCAGAGCCTTAATCTAAAGGGAAGTCACCTAAAGAAATCCTAGACCACAAGGTACCAAATGAAAACCCTAAAATGGAAGGTCTAAAGATCCTAATCCAAAACAGAACCTAATGTTGTCTAAAAAATCTAAATTAAAACGTAGGGGATCATGCATCTCTAATCTACCAGCTAGTAAAGAATCAGCCCCAAATTCTAAACCAATTGCAAGAACAAAAATCAGCAAAATCATGTATCAAAAATGCAAAATTAAAGAAATAACAAAAATGAGAAAATGCCAAATAAATTGAAAATCAGGCAAACATGAAATATAAAAGCACAAAAAAATCACAAATAAAATCAGGATCATGGACATATTTTTATTTTATTTTTTTGATGAATATTGAAATTAAAATGATTTTTTCAAAATTAAAGCAATTAAAATAAAAGAAAAATGAATTAAAAAACAAATAAGAAAAATAAAATGCTGAAATAAACCAGGGGCGTTGGATGTGTGGACTGAGTAAGCTGATCCAAGGGATAACACGCTGCCAGCTAATAAATGGAACGCTGCATTTCACAGCCAAAACTCAAATTCTGAAATTAAAACATGGCCACACGATTTGAATACAAAGTCCAAGTCTCAGGATGATCCAAGGGTGGAGGAGTCATCTTCCTCGTTTGAAAGTCCAGTTGGAGGGAACAGTCCAGCGGTGGCCGGAGATGACTTCTGGTCATCTTCTCCGGCGGCCCCACAGTTGTAGGTCATGGAATCCTCATTAAAGTTCAAGAAACTTATGTCATTCTCTCTGTTTTTCCACGCTGATTTCAAATATGACCTGCAAATCTCCTAATTCCTTATAGATTTTGAAACACGATGGAGATCTTAAAATGCACATAATTCTGAAATCTCACTAATCCTCAATATAAAGCCATAGATCTCTTCCTTAGGTTACATAGATCATCCTAAACTATTTAGATCGTGTTGAATCCTCATAATCAAGCCAATCTAACTCCAAACAGAAATTACGCATCAACCTAATTTGTCTCTAATTCTTCAAATAATGATCCAAAATCCATCTAGTATCTCTCCTAAAGCCTAACCACATGTCAAAATATGCTAGATCATGATAAAACTAGTGCAATCGTGAGAAATAAAAACCTGGAATGTAGCTTGAAATTGAGATATCTACATAGTGATTCTTGGCTTCAAACTGTGCAGATCTATTCAATGAAGTATGCTGAAGATGAATCAATCCTTAATTTACTTTGATTTGCTCTAAAAATGAAATCACGATTTCCGCTTTCTCTCTTAAAACTCCAACTTCAACCTCTGGCTATGGCACGAAATGAACTCCAAAATTGCTCTGAATCAAACATGGAACTTATATAGAAGTGATTTGTGGACTTTGGAGGTCCAATGGAGGCCCAAATCAGAATATCCAATTTTCAAATTTCCTCCAAAACTTCAACAATGGTATCCACGAATTTGCACTCAAATCTTCCCTTGGAAGCTTCAATTCTATTCCTTGTGGTCTGTGGAAAGTGTAGAGAGTGATTAGAGAGCTCAAACTCCTCTCATGACCAAGTTATGATATGTTACTTATTTGTGAAGTTACAAGTCAAACCACCATGAAATAAGCCTCAAGTGAAAATTCTAATAATGCCAAAATGTTTAGAATTATTTTTCTGATTAAAATGAGTACTCACTTGGCCTTGTATGAACACAAATGAATTAATCTTGAATTTTTCACTTAAATTCCTTTAAATTCTCCCTTTTGCCAAATTTCTCAAACCAAGTCTCACCCTAAGCCAAATCAATTCATCATGAGGACATGGTTGACCTACAAACATCATTTTGAGCAAGTTTTGTGTTGAACAAAACTTCATTTGAAGCTTGCAAGATGGAGAAAATGACCTATAATGCCAAATGACCTATAATCTTACTTTCCCAAAATATCCCTAACTTGTAAACCTCATAACTTGAGTTCTACAGATCAGATGGAAGACTTCTAGTACAATTTGAAAAGCTAAGATCAATACCTAAAACTTTCATGTTAGCCAAAAGTTTAGGAGAAACACCCTTCTACGTCAAAAGTTCCATGGAAGTTGGTTGACTTTCAGAGACAAATTTCACATTCCTCTGATGACCTGTAACTTGTCTGGACCATAACTTGAGTTATATAAATCCAATGGAGGACTTCTATTACTCAAATTAAAGCTAAGAACATTCACTACAAGTTTCATGTTGGACAAAAATGGAGATGAAACTTGCATCTTGAGATAAGTGGTCTTGAAGTTAGGCACTAAATAGGGGATTTTACCCTGAGAACCCTAATTTAGCAACTCCTCACACTTTGAATTCTTCTTGAATTGATCTTGGAATATCACCTCATGTGTCTCAACACAACTCTTCATGATTACAAAGACTTAGAATTGAACTTTGATCCTCTTCAATTGCACAGTTGACTTAGGGTTACTCAAATAAAAACCCTAATTGCAACACCCTCAACTGTGGCTCTTCACACTTGACACAATGACATGATTTAGCTCCAACATGACCCTCAAGGCACTCTATGAGATCTATACACACAATATCACCTTGACCAGGGCTTCACAACTCACTGATGACCTTCAATTGGTCCTCAGATTAAGAGATTAACCCTAAACAAACAACTGAACTTCTCAAGAACCCAACCTTCTTCCTGATGACTTTGGTGACTTCTCAAGCTTGAACAAGACCTCTAGATAGGCTCCTCTTGATATAAACCACACTTGATCCCCTGCACAAATGAATAATGCTATGCTATGCAAATGTTAGATCAATGATATGCTAATGCAATGAAACAAAAGCCAAGTAAGAAAAGGTTAGGCAAATTTTGGGGTGCAACAACTGCCCCTAATCAAGCGGCTTGAACCCGACTGGGTGAAAAGCGAACGGATTTCAGGAAATCGAGGTAAAAGACGGTTGAATACCAGAGAACCCGAAAATTTGCCAACCAAAGAAATAAACTGCACAACTGCTTGGGGGAACAACACATCCAGACAATTGAATCTGGTTGTCACGGCAACAGCTGATCAATCATCTGATAAAGAAACTGATTTCAACATCAACCACCTGTGTGACGCCACGTGCATTGAATCCAAACAATCAACTTCAAAATACGCTACAATAAGCAGGAACTACGTAAAGTGCGTCATCCACATACTATCCGGGATCTTCCATTTCCGAAGAAACAGGCATCACACTAAATAAAAGCGTGGTATGTCAATGTACTATCTTTTGACCTTCCACTTCCGAAGAAACGGGCATACGCTACGTAAAGCGAGCCATCCCTGTACTATCTGGGATCTTCCATTTCCGAAGAAATGAGTATCGTACTAAATAAAAGCGCGGTATCCCTCTGAAGACTTGCACAAGCAACTCTGCGGGGAAAATATGGCAACAACTTCAAAGTCTAATTATGAAGCCGTTTAATGCTAACAACAACTCCAAGGTCTAATTATGAAGCCATTGAATGTTGATAACAACTCCAAAGTCTAATTATGAAGTTGTTTAATGCTGACATGACAGCCATTCTACCGGGGAATTTCTGACAACAAACTTCAAAGTCTAATTATGAAGTCGTCCACTGCTAATAACAACTCCAAAGTCTAATTATGAAGCCATTCAATGCTGACGTAACAGCAACTCAAGGAAAACTCTGTCGAACTCCAAAGTCTAATCATGAAGCCCTCCAGAACTCTTCCGAGGAAACTCTGACAACAACTTCAAGGCCTAATTATGAAGCCGTTGTAATGCTGACGTAACAGCCACCTGAGGAGAACTCTGCAGGGGAAATTCTGACGTCAACTGCCAGACATTAACCTTGACGACGAGTAATGACCTCAACTGTCTAATCCCTAAAATCTTTCTTTTAAAATGCTGACTTGATAGCAACTTGAGGAAAACTCCGCTGGGGAAGAAGAGAAACTTAATCAAGCACCTCTGATGAGGGAACACATGACAGGACAAACGTTATCATCACATATCTCATGCCAAAAAAATTTGAATATCCGAAAACCACCCTGCACAAGAATTCCAATTACCTGCAGGGAAGAACACCTGAAAACAAAAAGGTAACCAACCTGGCTTATGTTTCAGAATGCACATGTTTGAAAATGGCGTAATGCTCCATACGGCATGGAAATGCTACGCGTTTGGGTAGATGCACATATGATGCAGACATGCAAGATGCACATGCAGGCTCGGCCGCATGAGAAAGGCTGGATACAAAACCGCTTCAACAAAATAAATGCTGAAGACAAAGCCAACTCCGCTGGGGATAACTGGGCATCACAGAATTATGCCAGCAAAATAGATGCTGGAAAGGTGAACCGACTCCGCGGGGGGAAGAAACAATCCTGCTAGGGAATAGTTTTACAATCCGGAGTTACGAACTCTGCTGAGGATAATCAACCTATTGGAGGAAAGACAACCTGCTGGAGAAATAGAAAGAGCCATCCTGCACGGGGATGAACTTTTCAAACCATGGACAACCTGGTTGTGCCCTGTGAGGACTTCACTGGGGATTACATGTACACATGACCATCGCTGAGGATGCACATCACTGCCTAATCGCTTGCTAGCTCGCATCCAACTCTTCTGGGGATAGAAATGTGACTTCCATCTACTAAGGAGGAAAAGAATCACCTAAAGCCTGCTCCTACATTAAAGGACTCTGGCTGGGGAAGCACGACCCTTTGGCTGTTGGCTGCGATAGTAACGACCCTGCAAAACATGAACAACAACAAAATATCCTATACAACAGGAAATATCCAGGTCAATAGCCGTGACAATTGCTCAGCCAATTCAAATTTTTAACAATTATTGGTCGAGGCCTGCAAGTTTATGCACATGCAAGTTTATCAAAACAACGGCGTTTTCCACAAACAAAACAGTAAAAGTTAAAACAAGAACAAACATCAAGTACTGAATAGTATGCGTTTATTGATAACGGGCCTGTAAATAGGAAAAGCTTTGTACAATGGATGCAACTCCTGAAAATAGGAAGCTACAAAATAAATACAAATATGTACAGAGGTACAAAGAAATTTGTATACATGTCGGCAACGTGGTACAGACGAATACCATGAGTTGATCCTCCTATGACTCGCCTGACTTCGACGCTTTCTCGATACTCCATTCTCGGAAGAGATTGACTTGGATAATCGACCCTCAGGTACTCCCAAACCACTAAGCAATGCAGTATCAAACTCGGACCGCGGTCATTTGCTTTTCCAATCCCTAACTTTTGCCTGAATCGCCCTTTGCGGGTTTTCGATTCACCGGGATACCCTTTTTTGCCGAAGTCGCCTTCTCAGGTTTTCGACTTCGCGGGTGCACATCTTTTCAATTTTATCCCTAATTTTTGCCTGAACCTTTTATTTTTTCTTTTTGGTTCGCCGGGATGCCCCATTTTTTCCTGGACTCTCTTTTTTCTGTCCAGCGGGTCTCTTTAAGCAAAGTATTTTTTAACTGCGTCCGAGTTCACAGGGGATGAAAAATCCTCGCCATCCATGGTGGACAACAGTAAGGCTCCTCCGGAGAAGACCTTTCGAACGATGTATGGACCTTCATAGTTGGGAGTCCATTTGCCCCTGCGATCTGATTGTGGTGGGAGAATCTTCTTCAGCACAAGATCGCCAGTCTGAAAGCTTCGAGGGCGCACCTTCTTGTCGTAAGCTTTCTTCATCCGGCTCTAATATAACCGACCATATGCGATAGATGCAAGTCTCTTCTCATCCATCAAACTGAGTTGATTCAGTCTATTCCTTACCCACTTTGCCTCATCAAGTTGGACATCAAGCAATATTCTCAAGGAAGGAATCTCAACTTCTAATGGTAGGACAACCTCCATACCATACACCAGTGAGAAAGGCGTTACCCCGGTTGATGTACGTACCGTCGTACGATAACCGTGCAATGCGAAGGGCAACATCTCGTGCCAGTCTTTGTATGTCATAACCATCTTCAGGACTATCTTCTTGATGTTCTTATTGGCCGCTTCGACAGCACCATTCATTTTGGGCCGATAGGGAGATGAATTGTGATGCTCAATCTTGAAATTCTGGCACAATTCCTTCATCATCTTGTTATTCAGGTTCGAACCATTGTCAGTAATGATTCTTTCAGGGATGCCGCAACGACAGATGATGTCCTTTTTTATAAACCGGGCTACCACTTGCTTGGTGACATTGGCGTACGACGCTGCTTCAACCCATTTGGTGAAGTAATCAATAGCTACCAGGATGAACCGGTGTCCATTGGATGTGGTGGGCTCAATTTTGCCAATCATATCTATGCCCCACATGGAGAAAGGCCACGGGAACGCCATAACGTTCAAAGGGCTCGGCGGAACCTGAATCTTGTCTGCATAAATTTGACACTTGTGGCACTTCTTTGCAAACTTAAAGAAATCTCTTTCCATCGTCAGCCAATATTACCCTGCCCGTAATAACTTTTGAGACATAGCATGTCTGCCAGCGTGCGTGCCAAAGGTACCCTCTGAAGGTGAGATAATACTTAGAAGGGGGGGTTGAATAAGTATGAAAGATTAAAACTTAGAATTAAAACTCAAGTATTTTTATCCTGGTTTGTTGAACTCAACTACTCCAGTCCACCCTTCTTAGAGTGATTTGCCTTTCTCAATCAAGGACTTAATCCACTATTTAATCAAACAGATTACAATAGTAACACCTAAGAACAACTGTTCTTAGTCTTCTCAAGAGCTAGTGATCCCAACTGGATCCTCTTAAGGAAACCTTTTACAATCAATGTAAAACTATTACAAGAGTAAGAATGTTTCTAAAAAGCTATTATCACAACTGTGATATTTCTCTTAAGTTTAAGAACAATGAAATAAATTCTTAGAATGAATATGAAAGTATGATAGCTTGAATATTGATTTCTTTTTAATGCAAACGTCAACTGAAGAATTTGGTGGAGTCTTGCTTTTATAGGCAGCTGATCCAAGGTGAACTTCACGTTGAGAAGAGTGTCCAAAAGGTCTGAGCCTTTTTGTCTTCACATCAAGTGACCTTTCCTAGAAGAAGAAAGCACAGAAAAATCCTTTTTGTCTGTGTTCTTGTGTCTAGCATAAATAAGGAAAGAGACGTTTGATTCACTCCAACGGATATAAACTTTGAATATTTCTTCTTCAGTTTTCAGCAAATTCATCAGAGTCTAATTGGGTCAGAGTCTTCTGATGATGATCAGAGCTTTGCTGAATCAGAGTCTTCTGCAGCAGGTGTGCTTTCAGCGTGTTTAAGATCAGAGCATATTTGAGACAGAACTTCAGTACTGGCAGCTTTAGTACTTTCATAATCTTCTGTAGAAACTATGCTTTGAAAAACTCTTCATACAAAATTCTTCTTTGGTTCAGATGCTTCTGACTTGCTTCAGATTCTTCTGGAGCTTCTGCTTCAGATCCTTCTGGAGCTTCTGCTTCAGAATCTTCTGGAGGCTACGCTCAGAATCTTCTGTTGGCAGCAATCAGAATCTTCTAATGGATGCATCTGGCACTTCAGAGTCTAGCTAATTTCTTGTGTTCAATTCTGATTTGCTTCTGGAGTGTTAATTCCTTTACTATCTGCAGTAAAAATTCTCAAGCAAATTTTAGAGTATATAATTCTTAAATACAAAATTTCATAATAGTTATCATCAAAACATAGAGATATTATTAAGAACCAATCTGTGTTCTAACAATCTCCCCCTTTTTTATGATGACAAAAACATCAAAAATTTTGTTTAATTGAAAATATTAACATAATAACTCCCCCTGAGATGATGAATCTCCCCCTGAGTTAAATACAGATAAGGAATAGACACTTCCCTTTTGTCTTGAGTACTTTTCAGAATTGGATCTTGATTGTTCTTTTAACACTTGAAAGTCAGAATGTCTTGCAAATTTAAGATTCAGAGTTTGATAATAGTCAAATGATCTGAGAGACTTAGAGTTTCTTTTATAGAGTGAACTTATCAAATATTCTGAAATACTCAGATTAAATGTTAGATAGAATAGATATGTCTGAAGTTTCATTCTAGTGAAGTTAAATTAAACAGTTCAGATCTATATTTTCTCCCCCTTTTTTGTCATAAGCAAAAAGTAAAAACTTTAAAAAGACAAATAAAAGGAAACAGTAAATGAGATAATTTAGTGGAGAAAACTTTGATTCATTCAATGACTTCAGATCAATAGTACATGCATCAAAAGATATATCAAAAAGTACATAAGCAAACATCAAATGCAAAAACATCAGAATGAAAAAAAATGAAAATCTAAGAGTGTTTTGACAAAAGCATCTTCAACAGATCTGTAATCTCAGAGGAGGACTGCTCTTGCTTTGACATCCACTTAGCCATTGTTTCATTCTTCTGATCCTGCTTTGACATCTACTATGTCATGTCCTCAGACTTTTTATCTTGTTTTGCCATCCAGGACTTGATCTCTGATTGACCAGCTTCCAAAGCAGCAATTTTATCCTCAAAATCTGGATGTTCTTTCTTAATCCAGGATGAAGAGGGTTGATTATTTTCTGGAGCTTGAACAGAGTCAATTTCCATAGGGTCTGTAGAGTCTGGAGCATTGGAGCCAGAAGGAAGTTATACCAGAGTCATGGCCAAAGGATTGTCCTCAGATGCAAGTTCAGTAGTTTCTTCTGATGATGGAGGAGCATCTGTAAGGAGCAGTGGTCCAGATCTCTTGACGGTCCAGAACAAGTTTCTTGCAGCTTCAGCGAATCTGAGCTTCGCATCATCAGAACATATGTTCTTCAGATTTGATGCTACAGTGTTGAATCTGCTGATGAATCCATTCCAGATGACATCAGATTCTTGGGCATCCATTGTTGCTGAACACTTCTTTTGTACAGTACCTAAATACAACTGTATTTCTTGCAAAAAAGATTGAAATAAATGATTAACATTAAGTCTAGGCTTGGGATGTAACAGAGTCTCCAGTGTTATTGGTTTTGGTTGGGGAGTAGGTGGAAAAATAGATTTCTGAATGGAGATCAGAGGAGGAGGGTAGTATGGAATGAAAGGAATTTCAGGGGCTTTTACTGGTTTGGATCTGTTTAAAGCATTTAACAGATTTGGTTTTGCTCTGGTGTGAAAGGGAACCACATCAAAGGGTTTATTTGAGTAGGGTTGGAAGGCCGATTTTGGAGGTTCATCATAAACAACAGTTTTATCAGATGAAACTGGGATAGCTGAAGCAACAGCTTTGGCAGATTTTGCAGAATATGATATTGTTGCTAATGAGCCTACATCTGACATGGATTGAATATATGTGAGAAGCACAGATGGAAGGGTAATTGTGAGTTTGGGTTTCAGGGGAGTAATAGGGTCAGATGGTTCAACTCTGTCATAAAAATCTTTGAGTTTGAAACCATATGCAAGATTGTGAAATAGGGATGAGAATTGTGCATAAGAGATAGATGATCTTGGGTTAGATGTTTGGTTAGGATTTGGAATCAGGATTTCAGATGCTGGATTGGGTGTGGGAGTAGGATCTAGAATAGGAGCTTTAGAAGATATAGTGGGTTCTGGTTGGTTTACCTCAGTGTCTCTGTGAGATGGAGAGATTAGAAAATCTGGGTGAATGTCAGATTCTGAGGAGTTTGATGAGGTGGTTGGTGTGCAGGAGGTAGAAGATACTTGAAACACAGTTTTTAGTGGTGTGACATCAAGAACTTCTGTCTCAGGAATGTTGGGTTCAGAAGGATTGGTTGATTCTGAAGGAATTTCAGAAGGTTTTGATGAGGGTGGATCAGATGAAATTGGTACAGATTCAGTGGGGTCAGATGATTTGGATGGTGGATTATCTGATGGTGGTTGTTTCTGAGGTTCAGATGATTTTTGTGATTGTTGATGTGCAGAGTCCTTTTCTTGTAGAGGTTCAGAGTGTTTTTCTGGTTGTTTGTCTTGTGGTTGTTTTTGTTGTTCAGATGGCTTTTCTTTAAGTGGTTCAGATGGCTTTTGTTGAGCAGATGGTTTTGTTGTTTGTTGTTGTTCTGTGGGTTGTTTCTCTGAAGGTTATTTTTGTGGTACAGATTGTTTGATTTGAATTTTTGGTTGAGTTGATTGTGGTACAGAGACTTTTGGAGTTTGAATTGTTTTTGTTGTTATTGGTGTTGGAACAGATGATTTTTCAGGTGAAATGGAAATTGGATTGGAAGATTTTTGTGGTGATGGGGTAGAAACATGAGGTGGAGCAGTAACAGATGTATTTTGTGTAGAGGGTGGTTTTGGAATAGACTTAACATTAGAATCATTTAAAACAATAGGATTTGCAGAAGATACAGAAGTTTTAGTACCTTTGATCTTGATTCTTTTAGCTGGTACAGAAGGAGTGGCTCCAGATTCTTTCCTCTTTAACAGCTTCTGAGGATTCTCAGCAATCTTGATCTTCTTCTGAATAGGTGCAACTTCTGCTTCTGGTTGAGTCCTCTTTCTTGGTGGTTCTTCTTCTTCTACAACAGGCAGTGGTTGTCTTGCACTCTTTATAATATCTGCAGGAACAAGCTTGCCTTCTTTCTTGCAATCATCAATGTATCTCACTACAATTTCCCTAGGTTCTTCAGCATAGAATAGAGGGTAATCATCTATAGGAGTTCTCTTCTTACTCAGTTCAGAAATATTCAGCTTCTTGGGAGCTGTTGTGAGTTCATCCACTATTTTAAGTCTTTGAAGACTTTTGGCATTCAGAGGCTTTCCCAAGATGAATTCCAATTCCTCTGTAACTCCAGCAGCGTACAGAGCATTAACAAGTCCATTCTCAGTTAGAAGATCTGAGATTAACCTTCCAAAAGGAATCCAGGTTCTGATCTTCTGACCTTTTTCTTTCACATATTCTCTAGAGGCATTTATATGATTCCAAAGATGCATAAAGAGAATATATGGAAGATCTACCTTGGTGCTCTGACTGAGGCAGTACATAAAATAAAGTTGTTCATTATTGACATAGTCTGGAGAGTTTGTTGACTTCCTACGATGAATGCATCCCATGAAGATCTTAGCCCAGATCTTGTAGTCAGGCTTCAGATCCTTGAACTTGTTAGAAGCTTGTCCAGCAGTCATCACTTCTTCATACACTTCATCCATATCCACACACCCAGCTGGCAAGTGTGAAACTCCATCTGTTTCCTCATAGCCAATAAGTTTCCTAATCAGATCTTCTGTTATTATTATTTCTTTTCCCAGAACAGAAGATAAGATAAACTTAGGGTAAACTGAAGCATGGATCCAGAACTCTTTCACAAGAAGGGGGTAAACTGGTCCAAAAAGTCTATCAAAATACTTCACCCATCCTTGAGCACCTATAATGGAACGAAACTCAAAACCATTCTCAGCAAGTGAATCAAATTCCACCATTGATTCACACAGAACTTCCAGCTTTTCAACAGGGGTGAGCAAAGTTCTTTTTGGTGGAGAATAAGGAGTAACGCCCATGTTAGCAGAGGTAACTACAGCCATTGTAGATTGAAATTGCGCAGCAGTTGAGGATGAAGTTGCCATTGAAGATGGTTTTGTCACACGCTTAGGGTTTTTATGCAGAGAGAAGAGAAGATGGAAATGCATAAAATGTCTGAGATGTGAAAAGTGTGAAAGTGAAGAGAAGAGATGTATTTATACTAAAACAAGTAGGCATACAAACAATCAAATTTTGCACGTTTGAACAAAGCATTAAATGAAAAGAATAAAAATCATTTCAAGCATTTATTTCTTCTGACAAATTGGGGGGAAAATCAAGATTTTCACTATTCAAACTTCACCTCAAACGTCTCTTCAGTAGTGTACACGCCACCTTTGCAGATTTGGAGTGACACGTGTTTGCTTGCATGTGTTCTGAATTCTCTTGAAAAATGAAACGTTAACCAACGTTCAGATCCTCTAAGGATTGTTAGTTCAGAGTTTCACAAGACAGATTTAATAAATTAAATAAGCAGTCAGAAGAAATACTTCAGAGCATTAGGCATTTTTGCATCTGTAAAAATTTGCTTCTGACAAATATCATTCTGGACAAAAATTCATACCAATATTTTTCAGAATAAATTTGAATCTATCTTCAACAAGGGGTTTTGTAAAAATATCTGCCCATTGATGATCTGTATCAACAAAGGCCAAATTTATGATTCCCTTCTGAACATAGTCTCTGATCAAATGATGCTTAATTTCTATATGTTTTGCCTTAGAGTGTAAAATGGGGTTCTTAGACAAACATATAGCAGAAGTATTATCACAAAAGATAGAAATGTTACTTTCAAATATTTGATAATCTTCTAGCTGACTTTTCATCCAGAGCATCTGCGTGATACATCCAGCAGCAGCAATATATTCTGCCTCTGTGGTTGAAAGTGCAATTGTGGGTTGCTTCTTGTTGTACCATGAGATTAGATTTCTTCCTAGAAATTGACAACTTCCAGAAGTACTTTTCCTTTCCACTCTGTCTCCAGCGTAGTCAGCATCACAGAATCCGACTAATTTGAAATCATCAGATTTTCTGTAACACAAACCCACATTAAAAGTACCTTTCAGATACCTTAGAATCCTCTTGACAGCTGTCAAGTGTGATTCTCTAGGATCTGATTGGAATCTAGCACACAAGCATACACTGAACAATATGTCAGGTCTAGAAGCAGTTAAATAAAGAAGAGATCCAAGCATACCTCTGTAGAGCTTCTGGTCTACTTTCTTACTTACCTCTTCCTTGCCAAGTGAGCTAGTTGGATGCATGGGAGTCTTTGCCAGCTTACTATCAGTCATGTTAAATTTCTTCAGAAGTTCTTTAACATATTTGGTCTGATGTATGTAAGTGCACTCTGGAGTTTGATTGACTTGGATTCCTAGAAAGAATCTGAGTTCTCCCATCATGCTCATTTCAAATTCTGCCTGCATACATGTAGCAAACTCCTTTCCCAGCATAGTATTGGTAGATCCAAATATTATATCATCCACATAAATTTGACAAATTAGAAGATCTTTCTTAATTGATTTACAAAAGAGTGTTGTGTCCGCTTTGCCTCTGATAAAAATTTTCTTCAGAAGAAAATTGCTCAATCTCTCATACCAAGCTCTGGGAGCTTGTTTTAAACCATACAGAGATTTCTTTAATTTGAAAACATGATCTGGAAATTTTTCATTTTCAAAACCAGGAGGTTGGTGGACATAAACTTCTTCTTCTATAATACCATTTAGAAAGGCACTTTTAACATCCATCTGATACAGAGTGATGTTATTTTGTGCAGCAAATGAAATAAGAAGGCGTATAGATTCTAACCTTGCCACTGGAGCATAAGTTTCAGTGTAATCAATACCTTCTTGTTGAATGTACCCTTGAGCTACAAGCCTTGCCTTATTTCTTTCAACTTCTCCTTTCTCATTTAGCTTATTTCTGAAGACCCATTTTGTTCCAATTATATTGAATCCTTGTGGTCTTTGAACTATATCCCATACATCATTTCTGGTAAATTGATTTAACTCTTCTTGCATGGCAATAATCCAATCATTGTCTTGCAGAGCTTCATCTACAGAAGATGGTTCAATTTCTGACACCAGTCCAAATAATGATGCTTCAGATGATCTTAGAAAGGATCTTATTCTGATGGGATCATCCTTCTTTCCAATAATGACATTCTCTGGATGAGAAGCTTTAATTCTGGATGATGATCCTCTAATAGTTGATTCTTCAGAAATGTTTAGATTGTTCATCTGAGAAGTTAAAGGAATAGCATCTGGCGTTGCATCTGGTTCTTTTACTTGAGCTTTGTCTGCTTCTGGGACTTCAGAGTCAGTGAAGACTACTTCTCTATATGCAGAGTTTTCAGACTGCTTTGGCTTTTTATTGCCAAGCTTATCATCAAATATGACATGAATAGATTCTTCCACAATCTGTGTCTCAGTGTTGTATACTCTGTAGCCTTTAGAGCGTTCAGAATATCCAAGCATGAAACACTTCTGTGCTTTAGAATCAAACTTGTTCAGATTTTCCTTAGTATTTAACATATAGAAAATACATCCAAAAGGATGAAAATATGAAATGTTGGGCTTTCTGTTCTTCCACAGTTCATATGGAGTCTTCTCCAGAAGAGGTCTTACAGACACTCTGTTCTGAATGTAACAGGCTGTGTTGATTGCTTCTGCCCAAAAGTGTTTTGCCAGATTTGTCTCATTGATCATGGTTCTGGCCATTTCTTGCAGAGTTCTGTTTTTCCTCTCTACAACCCCATTTTATTGTGGAGTTCTAGGACAGGAAAAATCATGAGCAATGCCATTTTCATTAAAATATTTTTCAAAATATTTATTTTCAAATTCACCACCATGATCACTTCTGACTTTTATAATTTTGAAATCTTTTTCATTCTGGACTTGCTTGCAGAAGTCAAAGAACACAGAATGTGACTCATCCTTGTGTTTTAAGAACTTTACCCATGTCCATCTACTATAGTCATCAACAATGACTAATCCATACTTCTTGCCTCTGATGGATGCAGTTTTCACTGGTCCAAACAGATCAATATGAAGTAATTCTAGTGGTCTGGAAGTAGAAACAACATTTTTTGATTTAAAAGATGATTTTGAAAACTTCCCTTTTTGGCATGCTTCACAAAGAGCATCTGAGGTGAACTTCAGATTCGGAAATCCTCTGACAAGATTAAGTTTATTAATCTGAGATATTCGTCTCATATTAATATGGCCCAATCTTTTGTGCCAGACCCATTGCTCTTCATTAACAGACAAGAGGCATTTAACATTCTGAACTTTAAGTTCTGAAAGATTTATTTTATAAATGTTGTTTTTCCTCTTACCACTAAATAGGATAGAGCCATCCTTTTGACTAATAGCTTTACAACATTTTTGATTAAAAGTAATATCATAACCATTGTCACTTAATTGACTTATGGACAATAAGTTATGCTTTAACCCTTCAACAAGTAAAACATTAGTAATAGAGGGAAGTTTACCATTTCCAATGGTGCCAGATCCAATGATCTTACCCTTTTGGTTCCCTCCAAATTTCACATCACCTCCAGATCTAAGCTCCAGGCTTTGGAACATAGACCTTTCTCCTGTCATGTGTCGTGAGTATCCAGAGTCCAGGTACCATGATTGGCGTCCTGACCTTGCTGCTAAGAACATCTGCAACAGAAATTATTTTACTTTTAGGTACCCAGATCTTCTTGGGTCCTTTAGGGTTAGTGGTTCTGAAGGTTTGTCTAAACTTCTATTTTTCAACATAAGGTTTATTCTGACTTGCCTTGGGTTTAAACACATAAGTATCCTTCTCAGAGCTTGTGTGTTTAATGTCATTTAAGTGACCAAACTTAAATTGAGAGTACATAGGTGTCTTATTGATGAAGAGTTTGTCAACAGATTTTGGATTGCTTCTAGAGGAAGATTCATATCCAATACCTCTTCTGTTGTTCCCACTAACACCATAGATCATAGAAGCCATCTTGCTTCTGTCTATGCTCTTAGTAAGGAATCTCTGAAAGCTAGAGTCATATTTTTCTAAAATGTTTTCACATGACTTAGTCTCAGATTCAGATTCTTGTTGAGCTATTTCAAAGTTATTTTGATTTCCAGATTAATTTCTTTTTGCTCAACAAGTTCTGTCTTCAGAAGATTAATCTCAGATTCAAGACTGCTTTTCAGCTTCTTGTATTTGAGCTTAATATTGTTATAACTTTTCAGAACTTCTGATAACACTTTGATAAGTTCTTCTTTAGTAAGTTTAGCCATTACCTCTTCAGCGTCAGAGTCAGATTCAGAATCAGATTCATATCCTGAAGTTCCTTCCTCCTGATCTTCTATGCTGGCCATTAGTGCAACATTAGCACATTCTTCTTCTGATTCAGAAGATGATTCAGATTCATCTGAGTCATCCCATGTTGCCATCAGAACCTTCTTCTTTTTGTCAAACTTCTTCTTGGGTTTTTCTCTTTGAAGTTTGGGGCAATCATTCTTGTAATGCCCAGGTTCTTTGCACTCATAGCATACAACTTCTTTCTTGCCATATCTTCTGTGCCCAGAAGATTCCTTTCTATGATCAGATTTTCTGAAGTTTCTGAACTTCTTTCCTTTATGCTTCCAAAGTTTGTTTATTCTTCTGGACAACATGGATAGTTCATCTTCATCTTCAGATGAGGATTCTTCAGAGCTTTCCTCTATTACCTGCAATGCTTTAGCATATTTATTAGATTTTAAAGCTACAGATTTACCTTTCTTTTGAGGTTCATCTTCCTCAAGTTCTATTTCATGACTTCTTAGTGAACTGATCAGTTCCTCCAAGGAGATCTTGTTCAGATCTTTAGCCATCTTCAGCACTGTCACCATAGGTCTCCATCTGGTGGGTAAGCTTCTGATGAACTTTTTCACATGATCAGCAGTAGAGTATCCTTTGTCCAGAACCTTTAGTTCAGCTGTAAGTATTTGAAATCTGGAGAACATAGCTTCAACAGATTCAGAGTCTTCCATCTTGAAGGCTTCATACTTCTGGATCAGAGCCAGAGCCTTTGTTTCCTTGACTTGAGAGTTTTCCTCATGAGTCATCTTTAAGGATTCAAACATGTCAAGTGCAGTTTCCCTGTTAGTAATTTTTTCATACTCAGTATGAGATATTGCATTCAACAATATTGTTCTGGCCTTGTGATGATTTCTAAATTCTTTCTTCTGAGCATCTGTCAGAGATTTTCTATCTATCTTCTTGTCGTTCCCATCTGTGGGATGAACATATCCATCTATGACCAGATCCCATAAATCAGCATCATATCCAAGGAAAAAACTTTCAATTCTGTCTTTCCAATAATCAAATTTCTCCCCATCAAACATAGGGGGTTTGGTGCTGATTCTGTCCCTTTCTTCATATTTGTTGTTAATGTTAGATATTGTATTATCAGCCATAGTAACAACTAAATATATATCAAAGTATTTCTCTCTGGATCTTTACTGTCACTGTTAAGTGGTAGCACACACAGAACCGGAGCTCTGATGCCAACTGAAGGTGAGATGATACTTAGAAGGGGGGTTGAATAAGTATGAAAGATTAAAACTTAGAATTAAAACTCAAGTATTTTTATCCTGGTTCGTTGAACTCAACTACTCCAGTCCACCCTTCCTAGAGTGATTTTCCTTTCTCAATCAAGGACTTAATCCACTATTTAATCAAACAGATTACAATAGTAACACCTAAGAACAACTGTTCTTAGTCTTCTCAAGAGCTACTGATCCCAACTGGATCCTCTTAAGGAAACCTTTTACAATCAATGTAAAACTATTACAAGAGTAAGAATGCTTCTAAAAAGCTATTATCACAACTGTGATATTTCTCTTAAGTTTAAGAACAATGAAATAAATTCTTAGAATGAATATGAAAGTATGAGAGCTTGAATATTGATTTCTTTTTAATGCAAACGTCAACTGAAGAATTTGGTGGAGTCTTGCTTTTATAGGCAGCTGATCCAAGGTGAACTTCACGTTGAGAAGAGTGTCCAAAAGGTCTGAGCCTTTTTGTCTTCACATCAAGTGACCTTTCCTAGAAGAAGAAAGCACAGAAAAATCCTTTTTGTCTGTGTTCTTGTGTCTAGCATAAATAAGGAAAGAGACGTTTGATTCACTCCAACGGATATAAACTTTGAATATTTCTTCTTCAGTTTTCAGCCAATTCATCAAAGTCTAATTGGGTCAGAGTCTTCTGATGATGATCAGAGCTTTGCTGAATCAGAGTCTTCTGCAGCAAGTGTGCTTTCAGCGTGTTTAAGATCAGAGCATATTTGAGACAGAACTTCAGTACTGGCAGCTTTAGTACTTTCAGAATCTTCTGTAGAAACTATGCTTTGAAATACTCTTCATACAAAATTCTTCTTTGGTTCAGATGCTTCTGACTTGCTTCAGATTCTTCTGGAGCTTCTGCTTCAGATCCTTCTGGAGCTTCTGCTTCAGATCCTTCTGGAGCTTCTGCTTCAAAATCTTCTGGAGGCTACGCTCAGAATCTTCTGTTGGCAGCAATCAGAATCTTATAATGGATGCATCTGGCGCTTCAGAGTCTAGCTAATTTCTTGTGTTCAATTCTGATTTGCTTCTGGAGTGTTAATTCCTTTACTATCTGCAGTAAAAATTCTCAAGCAAATTTTAGAGTATATAATTCTTAAATACAAAATTTCATAATAGTTATCATCAAAACATAGAGATATTATTAAGAACCAATCTGTGTTCTAACACCCTCGTGGACCTCTTCCATGAGCAGATTAGCCTCTTTCTCATCAACACATCGCAGTAGCACCAAATCATGGTTTCTCCTATATAGAACACCATCTGGATTCAAGTAGAAATTGCCAGCCAATCTCCTAAGAGTCTTCTTATGCGGCTGGATGCCCCAGTCGGATACTCTTGGTTCTTTAGGAAATTCTAGATATCAAAATACCACGGCTTGCCATCGGAAGCTTCCTCAATGGCGAATATGAAGGCGGTGTTGCACCCCAAAATTTGCCCTCTTTCAAGGCTTGACTCATTTCTTCATTTCTTTCAAATTCAATGACATAAGGGAGACCCATCATTCCAAATTCAAGGTTCATGAATTTGAGGCTAGATTCAAGAATATTACAAAGAAAAATTTCATGACATTTGCAAGAATGTCACATTTGTTACAAAATCCAAACTCTTGGTAATGCTTAGGAAATTAAGCTATTTCTAGTCTTAATTCAAGTTTCTAAAAATAACTTCAAGCCATGGTATCCCCCATGCCTCATCAAGTCCACATGGTCCTCTTTGTGCTTACAAACATGCAAGGAAAATATTTAAGAGCTAATTCAATGTTGGAATATCTCAAGATCAAGGCTATGCATACATTCATGGGCAATTTGAATATGGTCCAAAACAGCCCCATGCAAGAAGTGGCAATGTGTATCATATTACAAAATAATTTTATGTCACAAAACCAAGGCTATAAGCTTATGTTGATACATCTACACATCAAAAATTGAAATTTGAAAATGATGTCCAAAAGGTAGTGTGTTGACTACATGGGTATGTCCAAACAAATCAACCAACCAATGGGTACAAGGGTGAATAGAGAGGTAGAGTGCTGCAGAAGAAAATACAGCAAAAAACATACTAGAAATGGAAGGAAAGTGGGGCTGCACCAAAAGGTGGTAAAAGATATTGCCAAGAATGGAAATTCTGAAAATGGAGAAGTGTGCAAAGGTTGTGGTTTTGGTACAACAGAAAATGCAGCAGAAAAAGTGAGATAAGGAGGCTTGGAGGCTGCACAAAAGGATCATTCACTATCATACACAACAGATTGAGATAGAGATATTGAGAGCAAGGAGTAAGAGAAAAAAACCAGAAAAATAGAGAGAGCAAAAAACCAGCAAAAAGTGAAGAGAGTAAAAGAGAAACACAAGGGAGCCATTGAGGAGAGTCATCAAAGCATAGAGTGAAGAGAAGTGAATACCTAGCCAAAATCAGTGGAGGCTTTGCAAGGAGGGTAACAACTCTTGGGTATCCATTTCTTCAAACTCTTCCCTTCTTTTATATTGTGCATTTATCATTTGTTCTCTTGGTTTGAGTGTTGTTGTATTGAGTATAACATGTAAGATTCCAAAAGGACCAAGAAACCATTTTTAAGAACCACAAAAAGAAGCAAAACACAAGAGAAAAGTTTGGTTTTTCACCCTGGTAGCCTGACACGGGCCGTGTCACACGACACGGCCACCCGTGTCACATCTCTGCTTGAGTTTTCATGGCATATTTTACCTGAGTCCCCTGACACGGGCCGTGTCACACAACACGGCCACCCGTGTCACACCTCTGTTTAACTTTTTTGGCCCAGACCTTGTGACACGGGCCGTGTCATGCAACACGGGCGGCCGTGCCACACCTGTGTTTAACTTTTTTGGCTCAGACCTTGTGACACGGGCCGTGTCATGCAACACGGGCGGCCGTGTCACACCGCTGTTTAAGTTTTTCTGCATTTTCCCCCAAGACCTTGTGACACGGGCCGTGTCATGCAACACGGGCGGCCGTGTCACGCCGTTGTTTGCCTCAAAAACCTGTTTTCTCTGGAACTGTGACACGGGCCGTGTCACACAAACGGCCGCCCGTGTCAGACCCCTGTTTTTCACGTTTTTTCGACTTTTTTACCTCAAAAAAATTTTTTCGTTTTTTTTGTGTTTCGTTTTTTTTAGCCGATTAACCCGTTGTGTTTGGTATAGTTTTTATGCATATTTATTGTTGGTCATTGTTTTTACCTTTGGTTCTAAAAACTATTTTCAAGAAAACAAACTCTCGATTCTCATCGAGCCATTTTTGGCCTTGTAAGCCAATTGCCTTGTGCGTCACCATCGACCTTGCTCGCTTCACCTCAAACCTTTTTAAGCAATTAAACCCTTGACCCAACGTCAAGCAAATTTTCTCAAATGATTGTCAAGCCAACTCACCATATTTAACAAAAGGATAAAGTTCACTTTGTATTGAACTAAAGAGAGGGAATTGAGTGTAGACTTCTTCCCCTCCGAGTGTCGAGATGCTCACTGTAGTGTGGGTGGTTTTGACACTCGTCTTTCAATACGAAGATGTTTTCATCCACACCTTTTTCTCCTAAAAAACCTCGGCCCCGTACCGAGTGCATTTTCAAAACACTTACAATAAATAAATTGATTCTCTTTGTATTGAACTAAAGAGAGAGGATTGAGTGTAGACTTCTTCCTCTCCGAGTGTTGGGATATTCACTGTAGTGTGGGTGGTCTCGATACTCGTCTTTCAATATGAAGACGTGACTTTATCCGCCACCTATCTCCCTCTACAACTTCTTTCCACAACCTTTGTCACCTAAAAACCTCAGTCCCGTACCGAGCGCATTTTTGAACTCTTTTCATAACAAAAACTTGAATGGTCGTGGAGTGGTTAGGCGTAGGCCTTCTCCTATCCCGAGTGCTGACGTTTACCATAGGGTTCTCTGTCGCAAAAGCACTTACCATTCAAAACCAAAAACACTTTAATAAGAGAATGAAGTTCTCTTTGTATTGAACTAAAGAGAGAGGATTGAGTGTAGACTTCTTCCTCTCCGAGTGTCGAGATGTTCACTGTAGTGTGTGTGGTTTTGATACTCGTCTTTCAATACGAAGACGCTATGTTCGCCACACCCTTTCATAACAAAAACTTTGAGATAAAGAATTGGGTACTACCCGTAGGGGTTACTATCCGAGGACCTATCTCGCCCCAAAAAAAGACAATTCAACAAATCAAATGTGACATCTTGCCTCGCATGGCGAAAACTTATCTTTCGAAAAGGATATGATACGTCCGTTCTACCGCAAACAGGTAATGCCTAAGTCTCCAACGAGCGAGCAGCAATACACCTAACTGCTAGAATACGTACGATAGCATCATCCATAAAAACATCAACAAATCGTAGGCCGAACTACGACTGCTCTGATTCTTTACTTCTTCAAGTAAAGATACGTAGGCACAAGGGCCACAATTCTTGGCGAGCACAAACCCTCATATCAGTAGTTTCCCGAACTACGTCGACTCTGACTTTCTCATATCCATTGAGAATACGTAGGCCTGGGACCGCGAAGTCCTACCGAGTCCGTTCTTTCCCTTCTTCCCCTAGTTACCTCCTTTCTTAGTTTCTAAACCCACTTTCTTTACCCTTTGGAAAACACTTTTATAGCATAACATTTAAGCAAATAAATTCACACGTCGACAAACAAATGGTTCTCATCGAGTACGATGGATGTGAGGGGTGTTAATACCTTCCCCTCGCATAACCGGCTTCCAAACCCGTTCTTGGTTGCGAGACCATCTTATTCGTTCTTTTCTTAAGGTTTTCTCGATATTTTCCTTTCCCCTCATGGGATAAATAAAGTTCGGTGGCGACTCTTCTGTCCTTTTCCTTTTTGCCCTCCCCGTCGTTGCGCGTATTTTTCGAGTAGCGACAGGCGGGCCTATCAAGGCGAGAGATAATGGTTCTGGGAGCATCATTCTAGAAGTTAACTTTGTACATTGAAGACAACGTCGCAAGAGCGTCAGCCATCTGATTTTCTCCCCGTGGCACATGGTGAAACTCTACTCTGTCAAAGAAAGGCAACAACATCCTTGCATAATTCATATGCGATATCAGATTAGGCTGACGAGTCTCCCATTCTCCCTAGATCTGGTTCACGACTAGCGTGGAGTCTCCATACACATCAAGATTTTTAATCCTCAAATCAATAGCCTCCTCGAGACCCATGATACACGCCTCATATTCAGCCTCATTGTTGGTAACTGGAAATGTCAATCGAGCAGTGAACGGGATGTGCGTCCCATGGGGAGTCGTGATGATTGCCCCAATTCCACTTCCATATGAATTTACAGCACCGTCAAAAATCAATTGCCATTGGGAACCCGGCTCAAGACCTTCACCATGCAACGGCTCCTCGCAGTCTTTCATCTTTAAGTACATGATATCCTCGTCAGGAAAATCAAAATTCATCGGCTGGTAATCATCGATGGGCTGCTCAGCCAGGTACTCTGACAGTACGCTACCTTTGATAGCCTTTTGCGAAACATACTGTATATCATACTCTGTCAGTACCATTTGCCATCGGACAATCCTTCCAGAAAGTGCCTGCTTCTCAAAGACATATTTGATCGGATCCATCTTCGAAATCAGCATGGTTGTATAATTTAACATGTATTGTCTCAGACGTTTGGCAGCCCAAGCAAGTGCACAACACGTCTTTTCGAGCATTGAGTAACGGGACTCACAATCTGTGAACTTTTTACTCAAGTAGTAGATCGCATGCTCTTTTCGTCCAGTCTCATCATGTTGACCGAGAACACAACCCATATTGTTCTCAAGAACCATCAAGTACATGATCAGTGGTCTCCCGGCTACTGGGGGTATCAAGATCGGAGGTTCCTGCAAGTATTCTTTTATTTTTTCAAACGCCTTTTGACAATTTTCACTCCAGACAATCGCCTAATTTTTTTTCAACAGTTTAACCATTGGCTCACACGTGGCAGTAAGGTGAGATATGAACCGGGCAATGTAGTTCAACCTCCCCAAAAAGCCACAAACCTCTTTCTCTGTTTTTGGCGCTGGCATCTCTTGTATTGCTTTTATCTTAGCAGGATCAACCTCAATTCCTTTTTCGCTAACAATGAACCTCAGTAGCTTACCAGATCTCACCCCGAAGGTGCACTTATTAGGATTCAGCCTCAGCCTGAACTTCCTAAGCCTCTCAAACAATTTCAGAAGATTCACCAGATGCTCTTCCTCCGTCTGGGATTTGGCAATCATATTGCCAACATAGACCTCAATCTCTTTATGCATCATGTCATGAAAGAGCGTCGTCATAGCACGTTGATATGTTGCCCCAGCGTTCTTCAAACCAAAGGGCATCACTTTGTAGCAGAACGTTCCCCACGGGGTAATAAAAGTTGTTTTCTCCATATCCTCCGGCGCCATCTTAATTTGATTATAGCCCGAAAAGCCGTCCATGAAGGAAAACACAGAGAATTGAGCAGTGTTGTTGACCAACACATCAATATGAGGAAGTGGGAAGTCATCCTTAGGGCTCGCCTTGTTCAGATCCCGGTAGTCAATGCACATCCGCACCTTACCATCTTTCTTTGGTACAGGTACTATATTGGCGACCCAAGGAGGGTAAGTTCTAACAGCCAGGAAACCAGCGTCCCACTGTTTCTGTACTTCCTCTTTAATCTTTACGACCATATCTGGTTTCGTTCTTCTGAGCTTTTGCTTGACCGGCGGACAGTCTTCACACAATGGCAAGCGGTGGACCACAATATCAGTGTCTAAACCAGGCATATCTTCATAAGACCAAGAAAAGATGTCATTATACTTTCGAAGCATCTCGACAAGTCTCTGCTTGATATCACTTTGCACCGCAGCCCCTATCCGAACATTCCTGACAATTTCTTCCGAACCCAGATTAACGATCTCAATGTCCTCCTGATGAGGCAGAATGATTCTCTCTTCTTGTTTCAACAGACGAGTCAGCTCTTCTGGTAAGTCGTCGTCCTCAACAATCTCTTCCTCGGCTTGGAATATCGGGGGCTCAAAGTCGAAGCGAGTCATAAGGAGTTCTTGGTCGGTGTCATCTGAAATATGAATCCTGCAAAAGAAAGGGTTAAATGCTTCAAATGATATGCAAACGAAGCACACAACCACATTGCCATTTTATTGTAAAATAAAAACAGAAAAATAGAGATCACAAAATTTGCATGAGGAAAACGCCTTTATTTGATGATTAAAACAAAGCATACACATAAGCAAATAGGCCCTGAAATAAAATCACTATGCCCCGGGTAGGACACAGGATTGTACAATAATCGAAAAAACAAGGCATTACTGTTTCGGCGTCACTTGAATAAAGTCCTGGATAGACCAGTTGCATAGGCTCTATCCTGGCTTGATGGGCTTGATCCATGAATCCATGTCACAGTCACTATCTCCATCTTCACTGTCAGACACAACATTAATCCTTTCAAAACTGACTCCTCCTGGAGTAAACACAATCGGCCCTTTGAACTTTGGCGCGCTCTGAGACGAAGATGACAACGACGGGCGGTACCCTAAGCCAAACTTGTCATGCTTAACAGGAATCTCCAGAACCTGCCCCCAACCTTTGGTCTCCCCGGCCTGAACTGCCGCTTGGGCTTCTCTGTATGACGACATAGCCACCTCTGGCCCACTGCTTAAGACAGGAGATTTGTCTCTGATCTGCACCCCTTCAAAGGCTTGGCACAATGTCTTATGGATCTCTCCATCCACTTAGAAATATTTGAATGACGACAGGTGACTGACCAGGATATCTTCCTCCCCGCATATGGTGACAATACTACCACGGACCATATATTTAAACTTTTGGTGCAACGTAGACGTCACAGCCCCTGCAGCGTGAATCCACGGTCGTCCAAGCAAACAGCTATAAGTTGGCTGAATGTCCATGATATAAAACACAGTGTCGAACACCTCTGGACCAACCTGGATTGGCAAAGTCAATTCTCCGAACACGGACCTTCTAGTCCCATCGAAAGCTCTCACTACTAAGTCACTGGGCGTGCAGATTATACCTCGGGTATCTAGCTTCAGCAACACTTTCTTGGGCAAAATGTTTAGGGACGAGCCAGTGTCCACAAGGACATGAGACATAACAGTGCCCCTACACTCAACTGAAATATGCAACGCATTGTTATGGTTGCAGCCCCTGGGTGTCAAATCAAAATCTGTAAAGCCAAGGCCATGCCCCACATTCACGTGCGCAATCACTCCTTCGAGCTGATTAACGGATATCTCCTAGAGTACCTAGGCAGTTTCAAGTGCTTTCAGCAACACGTTCCGGTGAGCTTCGGAACAAAGCAGTAGTGACAAAATCGAGATTTTGGAAGGCGTCTGCTGCAGATGATCGACAATTTTATAATCGCTCTTCCGAATTAATCTCATAAACTCTTCCACATCTTTGGTCAAAGCCTCTTTTTCCTTCTCTTGAGAAGGTCCTTCTTCATTGACTTTACCCTTCCCTTTGGCCATTCTCTCAGCTTCTACTTCTGGCGACGCAAAGATTCTGCCACTACGGGTTATGCCCCCTGCCCCCACAAGGTTATCAACTGACCCTAACAGAGGGCTTGCCAGGTTAATCTTCTCTCCATTCCAATAAACTTCCGCCCCATAGTTCCAAGGGATGGCTTTAATGCTTTCATACGGAATGGGTCCAACTTTTGTTATTGTGATAGTCGGCCTCTTGGGAGGCGCCGATATCGTGACAGTCATGAACGGAATCGTGATCATTGCAACTTCGCCCTGCCTTTCAGCTATTGCCTCAACAGGCTTCTCTTCAGCAGTCCGGCCGAATTGCAGCGTTCCTTCATTAATCAGCCCTTGAATACCTCTTCTCAAGTTATCACAACCCTCAGGCCGGGCCAAACAGTCAACACAATCAGCATCACAACCAGGGAACACTCTCCCTTTCAGCAATCTGCTCTTGACATAACTCAAAGGCGTCTTCAATTCATCCACATTCATAACCAGATTCAGACTAGCATCTTGCAAAATTGCACCCACCTGAGCAGATCCGTGAGTCGGCATCGGATTCTTCTCAATGTTGGGCGCCTCATTACCAAAGTTTATAGCCTTGTTATCTAACAAATCCTGCACCTTGTGCTTGAAAGCATGGCAGTTCACTGTTGCACCCTAAAATTTGACCAACCGGTGCCTCTTTCGGTTTATGCTTCGACGCATTTCGCATTCGCATTTGCATATTGCATATAGCGCATTTCCTCAATCATGGTGATTTTATCGGGATCACAGCCCTGTTGTTGCTTTTCAGGTATCTCAGACCGGTTCGGATAATCGGAGGTTATTTTGTGAAGTCGCGCGCTTCCTGGGTGTTTTCAGTTTATGCAGTGATTTTTGAGATTCTTGGTATCTGGATTTACTGTTTTGCTTCGATCTGGTCTCGCGTTCTCTTTTATATTGGTTATTTGCCTTTGTTTGCATTTTTTAGAATTTAATAACTTCTTGTAGATTTTAAATAGGCTTTATAGATTTTTTTAGAATTTAAATAGATTTTTTTAATAGTTTTAATAGTTTTAAATCTTTTTTAGAATTTTATAAATTGTTTTTAATAGATTTTTCTTTTATTAGTTTTAAATAGGATTTTAATAGATTGTTAAATAAAAATCATTAGAGTTTTTATTTTTAGATAGGAAATAATAGAAATTAATAGTCTTTTTTCATTGGTTTATAGGATTCATAGAAGTTATTAGAGTTTTTTTTTCTATTATCATTAGTCTAATAAATAGTATAGATTTAATAGTTAATTCTTCTTTTATATTTAATTAGGGTTTAATTAGTTTAATTAGAGTTTAATATTAGTTAGGTTTTAATTGAGTTTGTTAGAACTAATTAGGATAGTTTAATTTTCATTTAGATTTAATTGTGGTTTTAACTAGTTAATTAGGTTTAGTTTTTAATTAGTTTAATTAGGTTTAATCCTTTTTTTAATGCAGATTTTTTTGGGTTTATTGGCCATTTTTCGTGGGCCCAGAAAAAGTTTTTGGAGGCCCAATATCCCTCAGTCCGTTTCAGCCATTTTTTGTCCAGAAAGCGCCACTTGTCGACTATATAATCATGCCACGCGTGTAAACCCAAGGACCCCACCTCATTGATCTCACACTCTCAGACTTCACCACGCGTAATCCAATCTCTCTCTCCCAGCTCCACGTGTTACGCATGCAAGCCTTCCCACCGTGACACTTGTCATCATGCCAGCTTCACCGGTTGCATGGTCGGCGGCCATGCAACTACCGCGCCTGAATCCCTCCGGCCACCATAACCTCCAATCGCCGGCAACCCTAACAATCTTCCAACCACCTCCGACCACCCTAACAACCCACCGAAAACTGCAAATCTTCACCAGAAATTCATCTTCTTCTCCAGAAATTCATCTTCTCCGGTCCAAATTCATCCAACATTCATCGATCTTCATCAAAGAGTTCTCCAGAAATTCTTCAGAGTTCATCAAATTTCCAGATTTCAAGAACATCCATTGTGTTCTTCGTCCGCCTTCATCGTTCCACTCCAGAAGCGTTCACCAACCTTCAAAGTGCGTTCAACACATTCATCATCATTCTCAGATCGTCACCAGATTCATCAACCTTCAAAGGATTTTCCCAGAAATTCTTGAAGTTCTTTCGAATCTTCATCGCATTCATACTTTTCCAGAAGCTTCCAAGATCTTAACCGTCTCGTCTCCAAAAACCTTCACCAACATTTCCAGAAATCATCATTATCATCATCGATCATCAAGAACGAACCTCATCCCAGTTCGTCAGCTCCAAATGAACATCATCAAGATCTTCAACAATTCTTCAAGACGCTCCAAGAACATCCAGGTCAAACTTCAACAAGAATCGCCAGATCGTAACATGCGAAGTCTCCAGAAGTCGTAAATCATCGGTCAAGATCGTCCTCGTCTTCGTTCGACAAATCTTCAAGGATATTCTTCCGCATACATCTTCAAGAACTTACTCCGAGATCTTCAAGCCATGGTTTAGATTGCGTATCCAGATGTTATAACGATGGCGTTGTTGTCGTTATTTCGTTGGTGTTTTTGTAAGATTAAGAACGAGAGTTGAAGGAGAGTGAGACTGAGAGTTTGAGACGAAGGTTGAAACGGAGAGGAGAGCAAGGGTTGAGATGAAGATTGAGATGGAGATTGAGAGAGAGAGTTCGGAGATGGAGGGGCGCCGTTTGGAGGTGAACAGTGAAAGGAGGCGAAGGGGATCTAGGGTTTGGGAACGAAGGAGAAGGGGACCGTGTTGGATTTGGGCTTCTGAGGCCCAATTGTGTTTTGGATCAGTACACGCCCATCAATTCCCTATTCCCCATCTGTGTGTTTTTTTTTGGTGAACATTGGGCTGGGCCCAACGAGTTTTTTCCTAACCTCACCCCCGGTTCACTTCCAACACCCCCTTCCCCATTTTCCTGGGCTGAAGTATATTGCAGGGCTGGGCCTGTTGGCTGTGTTTTATTTTTTTTCTGCAGATTGTACCCCTTGTACCAGTGTACCCCCCTCCCTTTATATTTTCTTTTCTATTTTTTTTTATATAGTTTTGTTGCTTTATATAGAGAAAAAATATATGAAAAATATTTTGAAAAAGAAATAGAGAAAAAAAATATATTTGGAGAAAGAATATTGAAAAAAGGAGAAGAAAAAGAATAAAAGAAAAATATTTTGAAAAAGAAAAGAGAAAAATATTCGGAGAAAAGAAAAGAAAATAAAGAGAAAAGAATATTGAAAAAGAGAAAGTATTGGAAAAAAGAAGAAAAATAGTTGAAAAAGAAGAGAGGGAAAAATAGTAAAAAATATTAGTTTGTAGATTTAATATTTTTTAGAGTACATTTTTCATAGAGTTTATTTTGCCTTTTAGAGGTAGTTTTAGAAGTCCATTTGGTTAGGGGACTTTTTACACTTTTAGAGATAGTTTTAAAAGTCCATTTGTTAGGGGACTATTTTCCATTTGATTTTTTCCAGGATAGGATAGGATAGAATTTCCTAGGAGTTTATTTTTCAGTATTCAATCATTGTAACCATTTTTTTCTTGAATATCAATAAAATGAGATTTGAGTTGTGGTCCCGAAAGTAGCCGAACTACAGCTGCTCTGATTTCTCGTACCAGACGAGAATATGTAGGCATAGGATGTGATATCCTAGCGAGCACACTAACAACTAACCTTTTGTTCTCTCGCGGCTGTGCGATCGAGACTTTCTCGCTGACGACTGATGTTACCCTTTTCTCTTGCCCGAGTGCATTTGAGACCAGACCGTAGTTTTTCCCGTAGGTTCCAGAACCTGTAAAACCAGTTTGATTTCTCACTGCTGTGTGAGAACGCCCAGATTAGCCGTAGTTAGCCTAAACTACGTAAAACTCTGATCTTCCATGCAGTGTGGAAGTACGTAGGCACAAGACGCGAGGTCTTGGCGAGCCAATTTCCCCGTAGTCCCGAACTACGTTGACTCTGACTTTCTCTCTTGAGAATACGTAGGCGTAGAGTGCGACGCTCTATCGAGTCAATTCCCTTCCGTTTAGATTTAGCAGCCATAGATAGATTGTTTTGCATCCTTTAGAAAACCCAAGCAAACGTGGATCCCGTCGAGTACGACGGACGTGAGGGGTGCTAATACCTTCCCCTTGCGTAACCGACTCCCGAATCCAGGTTTTGGTTGCGATGACCATACCTTTTCCCATTTTTTGCGAGGTTTACTTCGAGCGTTTCCTTTCCCTCCGTTGGGATAAATAACGCACGGTGGCGACTCTTCTGTCAGCCGGCGCCGATTTTCGCAGTAGCGACAGCTGGCGACTCTGCTGGGGATTTAAAGTCCCCTGGCTGCTAAGGACTGCGATAGTCCCTATGCATGTGGGATCCAACGTCCCCTAAGAGAGTCAATCCTAGCGCTTGTTTGCTTGTCTTTTGGGTGTTTATTTTGTTTTATTTATTGCGATTATCTGTTGCCGTTGTGCTGGGGAGGGTGATTCTTTGAGTGATAGCCGAACCTGGGCTGCTTGAGTATGCATTTAGACGTAGTTGTGGAGATTTGTGGGCAAACCTGTCTGCTGAGCAGGCAGAGGGTCCCCACAAAATTCGCGCTCAGACGAGGTTCTCTCCGAGGTGCTTCTTTCCGGTCCTGAGGATCTGAGAGGAGTCCAGACATGAGGATTGTCGACTCTAGGGACCGATCAATTGGAAGTCAGCTAAGTGAGGCCTCTTCATGAGATGACGATGCCACTCCTTCTGGGAATCGTAGCATTCCTCATGAAAGTCTGTGACGCTGATGACCGCATAGGATGTCGTGTCTTAGGTCCGTACCCGTGAGGGGGGGGGGGGGGGGGGTTTGCGCGAACCTTGACTTCCAGACTACCAGCTATCTTGGCGTTCTCTTTTAGAGAGAACGTACTCCGTCGGCTGTGCAGCAGCATTTAGCGCTTGTTGTGGGGGCTGTGATCCCGTGTTTGTTGCATTGCATTGCATTTGCATAAGCATCTTTGCATCATATTGCAGAGCATTTCTCCAGTTAGCCAGAGGTCTGATCTAGCCTTTGTTTCCTGAAGGTGAGTACCCGGAGTTTGGATTGAGCAACTGTTGATTGTCAGAAGACGACCAGGGGGTTGGAACAGGCTTGAGCAGATCTGAGAATCAAGCAGTGTAGTCAGTTAAAGGTAATTGATAGCTATGTCTGAAGGCAATTTCCAGTCTCCTAACACCTTGACAGGGTTTACTATGACGTCCAATCCTCGGTATGATTCTATGGAAGACTTCCCGCAAGCGAACAACGTTACTGCAAACCGAGTTGTACAGCCTACTGTTGAGAACCGAGATCGACGTGAGCAGTTTGTTGCCCGAAATGAACGTCCTCCTCCTGTCAACAATCAAGGTGCTATTTTCCCTGAGAGGAATCCATGCAGAGATATCCCGGTAGCCAGGACTGTAAACTCAAGAGCTCTTGAAGGTGATAGAAGGCTCCGAGTATTGGAAGAAAGAGTTGAAGCTTTGAAGGTCAAAGATGCTGTTAACCTGAATGCTGCAGACATGTGCTTGGTTCCTGACCTGGTGTTGCCTTATAAGTTCAAAGTGCCGAAATTTGAAAAGTACGCGGGAGATAGCTGTCCGAAGCAACATTTGATGATGTTCTGCCGTAGAATGACTGCGTTTGTGCGAGATGACAAGCTGATGATCCATTGCTTTCAAGATAGTCTGACTGGGGCATCCTTGAGGTGGTATGTACAGTTAGAGAGTAATCAGATTCGATCATGGGTGGATCTAGCCAGAGCTTTCCTGAAGCAGTACGATTACAACCTGGATATGGCTCCTAGTCTCGTACATCTGCAAGAATTATCTCGGGCGGAGAATGAATCATTCAGAGGATATGTGCAAAGATGGAAAGAATTGGCTGCTAGTGTTCAACCACCGCTTCAGGAAAGAGAAATGGTTGACCTCTTCTTGGGCACTCTGAAGGGCCATTATTATGACAAATTGTTCGGTTGTACAAGCTTTGTGGGCCTGATGAGAATGGGGGAGCTTGTTGAGAGAGGACTCAAAAGTGGAAAGCTTCGAGATGCTCCTTATATCCCAGTTGATAAGAGTGAGTCAGTTTTCAGTTCTCAAGAAGAGTGGGAAGAAGGAAATGACGTCGTCTCAGAATCTCTAGCATCTCAGGATCGGTTTTCAGACACTTCAAGTCAACGGTCATCCTGTCGTCGATTGCGTTAGCACGCCCAACGAAGACCAAGGAAACCTGAAAGGCAGTTTACTCAGCTACCGGTGTCGTACAGTCAGTTGTTGCCAGATCTGGTCAGAAGTGGATTGATAGTGCCGAAGGAGACTAATCCAATGATTCCACCATATCCTCCAGGTTTTGATGCCAGCGCCCGCTGTGAGTACCATGTTGGGGCACAGGGGCATTCAACAAATGATTGTAAGGTGCTTAGAAGCCAGGTTCAGGATTTGTTAGACTCTAACTGGATTTTCATCGTGCCCCAGGGTTTTGTTCAGATTAACGATTCTCTGTCATCCAGTTGTGTGGGTTCGGCAGTTAATGTCATGGAAGACTCCACGGGAAGTGTATGTTCTGAAGAATGTCAAACAGAGAGTTCAGTTGAATATGAGAGAAGTTTCTAGAGGTTTCTGTGTCGGGTGTCGCATCTGTTTTCTCTGCCTACCAGTTTACCTTTTGTGCACTATTGTTGGCTGACCACCACTAGGATTGTTGGCTGGGGTCATCGTATTTGTACTCATTTGTGCTTACGTGCTGCTTTTGTTGGTTATACATGTGTGGGAGATGTTCGTCTGGGTGCTTATAGCTTGAGTTTCTCTTTGTCTTGCCATGAATATGTGTTTGCTTTCTGCATTGCATTATGATTTAAGATGTACATCAGAATCGTGGGTCTTATTTCCTCATCGTCCGGTTTATTGCAGGAATTCCTTCAGAGATATGGAACAGAATCAGGCTGAATTGATTGAAGTCCGAAGCCAGCTGGGACAGATGATGAGAGACATGCAAGAGATGCGTCTGGAGCAGAAGATCCTCAAAGAGGAAAATAGTCAGTTGAAGACCCAAATGAGCTTGATCATGGAAGTAGTCAAGAATGTGCTTAGGAAAGAGGATGATCAGCTATTTGAAGCCGCAGTGAAAAAGCTCGTGCCACCTGTGCCTGTGGAACCTGAGCTTAGCGAACGTGTTGACAGACATCAGCAATAGCAATAAAGGATACATCCGGCTCAACAGAGGGTTCAGGAGGGGAGGCCAAAGAGGGTATTTGAGGCGCCGCCTTCAACGTATGTTGAGCTCTTGCAGACTTTATTGAGGTGTAAAATGGTTGAAAAGAGAACGTTGGACCCACCCACAGGAGCGCTTCCTTATGGGTACGATACCAGTAAGCAATGTGAATTTCATTCTGGGGCACTCGGACACGACATCGAGGGTTGTCATGCTTTTAAGCACAAGGTTCAAGACCTGATTGACTCAAAAGATATTGAATTCACGCCAAGCGGTGTAGCTGTACGTATTAGTCCTATCCCAGTTGATGCTAAGATGATGGATGTTTCTAAAGCTGCAGTAGGTCAGAAACGTATCCTGGACTCCATGGTGTCAGAATCTCCATGCCCACAACTGTTGCCTATTCTTGGGGCAGATCTGAGAAAGAAAATGGCTAAGCATAAGGAGTGCCTTAATCAGTACGGTGGAAGTCAAGAAACCGATGTTGTATTTGCTACGAAGGTTGCTCAACAGTCAACCCGATGCCAGCGACGACAGCAACGATCTCAACAGTGGCAGAGTCAACAGCATCCCAATCAGCGAAGAGCTCAAAATCAGAGGCCGGTGAGGGTATTTAGCGTGCCTCCGATGCCATATGCCGAACTTCTTCAGGTGTTGCTACGATTACAGTTGGTCGAGAAGAGGAAGTTAGCCCCGCTGACAGGGACGCCTCCAGCAGGGTATGATATCAAGGAACACTGTGATTTCCATTCAGGAGCACCGGGGCACCACATTGAAGATTGTCTGGCCTTCAAGCACAAGGTGCAGGACCTACTTGATAGTGCAGCAATCAACTTCGGGCAGGAAGGGCCCAAAATCATCTGAATGAGGAGGAGGGGCTCTATAATTTGGTTGGGTCGCTGAAAGCAGATCAGGACAACTTCGAGTTGCCTCTAATAAATGATTGTGAAGATGGCTGGTTCAGCAGCAGGACAGATGTGAAAGCCCGGTTCTCGGAAGCTGGCATTTTTCTTTGTTTTATCTTGTCATTTCTTTACGTTTGTAGTTTCTTTCCTGTTTGAATTGCAATCTTGTTCGTAAAACTTGTTGTTTGCATTCAATTGATGATAATGAAATAAATATGCATGTTTTGATTGAATTCATTCGTGTTCACTAATTGTTTTTACAAATGTCCAATGCTTGGTTAAGAAGGATCTGAGGAGGATGACGAAAATGAACGACATGCAACTTCCGATATGGTATGCTTTTGAGATAAAACCTGCTGATGATGTACAGGCATTGTTTCAAATCCCGAAACACCGGTGATATAAGGAAGATAACCCCTTGTCAACCCCTTTGAGCCTAGTAGTAGGAGTTCTTTCTGAAAGCGAAAAACCCTCCATCTTTAACCTGGGGCAGGGTAGGTGTTATCTAATTTGGCCGAGCGTTCAAGTTGCAAAAGGAGTGTCCATTCGAGGATCCATCACACCTCTAGAGGTCGTGCCTAAAAAACCACAATGGTTAAATCAAGAGTGAGACAGTCACATTATTCTCCAATGAGTCAGGCAACCAGTGTCACACGACTTGTTCGGAAAAAGAAGGAAAGCAAAAGAAGAATCAAAAGCTCGTTGTCGCTACTGCGAAAATCGGCGCCGGCTGAACAGAAGAGTCGCCACCGTGCGTTATTTATCCCACAGGAGGGAAAGGAAACGCTTAGAGTAAACCTCGCACAACACGGGAAAGGTATGGTCGTCGCAACCAAAACCTGGGTTCGGGAGTCGGTTACGCAAGGGGAAGGTATTAGCACCCCTCACGTCCGTCGTACTCGATGGGATCCATGCTTGTTTTCGGGTATGGATTGTTATTTCTATCCAAACTACAGGTTAAGGGTTAAATGAAAATAAAATGAAAATAAAATGACTCGGCAAAGTATCGCACTTTATGCCTACGTATTCCCGTCTGGAACGAGAAATCAGAGTCAACGTAGTTCGCCTACCTACGGGAAAGGAGGGGAAGGTTGCTCGCTAGGATATCGCATCCTATGCCTACGTACTTTCATACAGCATGAAAGATCAGAGCAAACGTAGTTCGGGCCACGGAAGACACAGGTTTGTCTTGATTGATTTTATTCCTTCTGAAAAAGGTTTTTCTGATTAGCAGTCCAAGCGGACAAAAATGACGTCTTGATGAGTTCACGTTCTTTTACGAAAGAAGTGTCTTTTATTGTGTTTGAAATCTTTATGGTGTTTTTCTGTTTGTTTTGAGGAAGAAAAGACAGAACTCTAGCCTACGGTTGCGAAGGGAACCAAACTAACCTAATGTTATCATGCATGGGTTAAGACCTAGTGTCTATCATGCTCCTCTCTTGCACAGAGAGAAACAGAGATCCTAAGGGAACAGACGGAAACAGAAACAATATCAGATATATACAGTAAAACAGTAAAATGCATGGATGCAGCAATACAAGCGAGGCAAGGGAGTCCCACTCAACCTCGAACCTAGAAAACAATAGGCAAAAGTGAACAGGCTTCACTTTCAACCCAACAGGGTAACCAGCAAACAATACAGTCCTGAAAACCAATCAATACATCAGAAATGAAATACAGCAAAATAAACAGCATCAGCAGCTCTGCATCAACACCTATCTTCAAGTCCTCTCCAGACAGCAACAAGCTTCAGCAAGCATCAATCCCCATCTCCACAGTCTTCAGGCAATGTCTTTGATCACCAGTATCCCATCTGCAATGGCTTTTCTTCAAGTCTCATCCTCCAAGCTGAGGGATCAATCACAAGAGTAAATTGGGTGTTAAGCAATTAGTTGACAACCAAGGGTGGCAAACCAACTGCTACTAACACATAAGATATTTTCTCTCAAGAGTTCTATCCCTTAGACAGTAGCACCAAGCCTTCCAAGGGAAGGGGGTGAATGTCTAAGAGAGACTCTGTATCACAGAGAGGAATGGAGGCAGTCAAAACCTTCCATGTTTGAGAATCAAGCTTTCTAATCTAGAGCTCTGCCTAACTCCTAAACCCTAATCTCCTCAACAGCTGCTAGCAGGAATCTCCTCATCAATACTGGCAGTTGGTCTTCAAGCTCTGGATCTCCAATGGCTTCAACATCACAAGTCTTCAGCTCCCCCAATCCCCAGACAATCCCAACACCCACACAGACAAATCAATAATCCCCAGAGGGCACACCACACCAGTCAAGCAAATATAGACAGTATATACTAATAGCAGTAGGGGAATCCTAGTGATTTCTAAGGGGATCTATCCTATACCCATAACCCCTATAGCCCATACCCCAAAAATCAAATGAACATCCCTAAAAGAAATAAACTATCTCACCTGAGTTGATTAAAAACCCTAATTTGTTCATGTTGTTCACACCTAAACTAATCACCTAAAATTAAATCCTAAAAATGATAACTAAATTGCATATACAAGCTAACAATGTCTAGTAATCAACATAAAAAGAATGGACAAAAAATATTAAAGCAACTATTAGAACCAAAATTAACAAATTCATGTATGAAATGGAACACCTAAAATAGGCATTTATTTGGAAAATATGGGAAAATATCAAATAAAAAATAAAATGCAATTTTTATTTTTTATAATTTTCTAGACATCTTGAAGAAAATTATGCAAAAAGAATCATCAAAAAATATGAAATATATGATTTATTATGATTTTTATAATTTTTATAAAATGCATGAAAATGAAAAGAAAATTAAAATGAAATAAAAGCAGGGGGGTATGAAAAGTAAGGGCGCCTAGTTGTTTTTATTGAGTGGGCCAGAACACAGGGGTGCAGATATTAAAAGTCTTAAGCCCATACGCGCTTCAGAAAAAATCACGTGAAATTACCAGAAAAATGGATAAACCCTCGGTGCCAATAGCAACAATATCATGCCTAAATCCTTGGGCCTATCCAAAAGGGGGTGTGGATAGCGAAGTTGCTGAGGCCCAGAGTTATTCACTTAACCAAACGCTGCGTTGCAGCTTCCAGTCTTCCCTCCGTTTCTGAATTGAATCCTGGCCGTGTGATCATACGAAATAGTCAACAAATGGGGATCATCGGACGGCTGGGAGGTTGTCTTCAACCTCCAGCTAGGGTTTCCTCCCAGACCAGCTTCCATGCATGATATTTCCACCTCCTCGTTCTCTCTGCTCACTCCATGAAATAACACGATCCAAAGACGAAAAACACTCTCCTTCTCACCCTCTATACAGCCATGGTGCTAGATTTTGCTAAAACTTCTCCAATAGCCAAACCCGATAGCTACAAGTTTAGGGCACCACTGATTTCCACTGATACGTATCATGAGGATTCTTGATAAAACCTATACTAATGCGTTCTATAGCTCATGGTGATTATCCTAAACCTAATCTCCAGCATCATAGCACTCTATCCTACGAGTTCTTGATCACTAACCAAAAACTGCCATGGAAACAAACTTCAAGAACAACCCTAAAACTACTCCTGAATCATCCCTTAATGGTCTCTATCACATTTATCCTAACCATTCTATCTAACACCACCTAGAAGAAGAGATATAGATTGAAATGCATACCTTGCAATGTTGATGAAACAGTGGTGGAATTGTACACTTCAAGGCTTGCAAATCTCCAATATTGATCTCCAATGGATGCTGATTCTTCTGTTTGCAATGGTATTTGCTCAATCCTCTTGAATCATCTAATCCCCCTCTTCATGCAAGTTGGAGTGTAAACTTGGATTACTCTAACCAGCCACGAATTCCCTTCAATTTCCTTTGCCAATTACTCTATGACAATGGTGGATGATGATGATAACAGAAATTGAGATGATTGATGAAGCTTTAATGGAGTTTGGATAGAAAATGCAAATTGGAGTGAAGGAATCAAAGTAGTGTATGCAAGCTCAAAGAATCACCAACCAATGCACAAATGGCTTCATTTCCTTATATAGGTGAGGATCAACAGAATGAGAAGCTTCTAGATTGGTCCTAGAGGGATCTAGAAACTTGTGGAACTTTCATGAATTTATCATTTGGTGGTATCTTGAATCATCTCATGGAATGCTTGCACCTTGGGTAAATTTGAGTGAAAATCTCCTTTCATGAGATATTAGGAGTGTATGCATGAAAAACCAATCTTTTCCTTGCCTTGTGTGAAGGTTTACCATGTTGCCTTATAATGCAAGAAACAACTTTACAAAGCAAGTCCAATTTTTAAGCCTAAACTCAAAAATGTGGCTGAACCAATGTCTTTAAAATGATGTTAGGAATCAATTTGATATAATGGATGACCCATATTGGATTTGTAGATCTCTTAAACCATTTTCCAACTTGAACTTTTTCAAGTTATATACCCTTTTTAAGTCATTTTTCACCAACTTTGGTCAAGTTTCATTCCATGCATTTCCAAACTTTCATGACTTCTTTTCTTGACTTAAAATGGCATTTTGAGCAACTTTGATGTTGGGAAGTTTTTCATTTGAAGCTTCCTTGTATGAGTTTTAGGCATAGGCTAAAAATGACCTGTAATCCTCAGATGACCAAAATACCCTTTGCTTGCCAAGACCATAAGTAGAGTTACACAAATCATATTAAGGCATGATATACCATTCTAGAAATCTAAGACAATGAGGAACAATTCTTATGTTGACCAGAAATTCATTTGAAATTTCCTTGAGGGGTAAAAATTGCTTGGAAGTCAAGTCACTTTCACAGACAAAATTTCAGATACCTCAGATGACCTGTAACTTGTAAGGACCATAACTTGAGTTCTATAAATCTCCTTGATTTCTTCCACCACTCAAATTAAAGGTATTGAGATCCTATACAAGTTTCATGTTGGCCAAGGATCCATTTGAAGCTTGCATTTTGACTTATCTTGCTTGGAAATTTGACCTAAACTAGGGGATTTTACACAGAAACCCTAATTTAGAAACTCCTCTTCTCCTTGATTTCTCTTGAGTTCTTCTTAGCATAACAACATATCCTTATTCTTAATGTCAAATTATAAACCCCACATCTCCTCAATAGCCCTCAAATGCCTTTCAACCAATCCTTTAACCTAGGGTTGACCCAGGGTTGACCCAGATGAAACCCTAGTTGACTGTCTTCAACTGCACTACTTGTGACTTCACCAATGACTTGTTTCCTTCTCCAAATGACTTTCTAGGCTCTCCAAGATGTCTAGATACTCCCCATACTCTCAATTCACAGCTCATACTTTCCTTGTTGACCCTCAGGCACCCTCAGATAGGAGATAAATGAACTGCTTGATCCATTGACTTCATAGCTTCCCAATTCTTTTTGATGACTTGCATGAGACTGAATTTGAATAATAACCTCTTGATAGGCCTCCAGAGATGAGAATAATGATTGGTCCCCTGTTGAATGACTTGCTATGCTTATGCTATGCAGATGAGTAACCTATGTACATGACTCTATATGCAAATGCTAAGGATGTTGAAACATAAACCAAGTGAATAAGGTTGGGCAAATTTTAGGGTGCAACAGCTGCCCCTATTCAAGCGACTTGGACCCGATTGGTTGAAGAGCCCGGAGCCTTCAGACATTCGTGGTACGAGACGGTTGAATACTAAGAACCCGGCAATTTGCCAACCGCAGAAATAAACTGCACCCGTGCTTGGGGAATGACATCCACTGCCTGGATCTGACTGTTACGGCAACCCACTGATCTCGTGCGACCGTGCTAGGGATGACTCGTCATCCTGAAAAAGATTCCACCATCAAAACCTTGTCGTTTGCTTGTCCACGTCAGGACTCTATCTGCTGTCAACTCGGAAAAGCTTCAACAACTTTGTTGGGGATGGATCGTCTGCCTTCTCGTCAGAAATAAATCGTCCACGTTAGGAACAAACTCTTACACATTGGGAATAACGTTGTTCACGTTAAGAATAACATCGTCCACGTAAGGAATAACACCGTCCATGTTAGGACTAAGACTTCGTCTGGATCTATCCACGTCAGGACTAAACTCCTTCCACGTCAGGAACACACTCTTTTTTTCCATGTCAGGAATACAAGCCGCTTTCCACGTAAGGAATACCATCTTTTGTCTTGGTTTGTCCACGTGAGGACTCCACTTTTCCACGTAAGGAATGCATATTTGTCCACATAAGGAGCACAATTTTCCACGTAAGGAATGCCATCTTCCACGTAAGGAAACGAACTTCTTTTCTTTCCACATAAGGAAACACAATCTTGTCTTAGTTTGTCCATGTCAGGACTCCAATCTTTCCGCGTAAGGAAACATAACCTCGATCTGTCCACGTCAGGACTCCAACTTGATATGTCCACGTAAGGACTCAATCTTTCCACGTAAGGAATCACATCTTCCCACGTAAGGAAACCACTCTTTCTGATTTGTCCATGTAAGGACTCCAATCTTGATATGTCCACGTAAGGACTCAATCTTTCCACGTAAGGAATCACATCTTCCCACGTAAGGAAACCACTCTTTCTGATTTGTCCACGTAAGGACTCCAATCTTGATATGTCCACGTAAGGACTCAATCTTTCCACGTAAGGAATCACATCTTTCCACGTCAGGAATGCTATTTTTCCACGTAAGGAATAAATTTGATATGTCCACGTAAGGACTCAATCTTTCCACGTAAGGAATCACCTCTTTCCACGTAAGGAAACCAACTTCTCTTCTAAATCTGTCCACGTCAGGACTAAACTTTCCACGTAAGGAATACATCTTTCCACGTAAGGAATCTATCTTTTTCCACGTAAGGAATCATATCTTTCCACGTAAGGAATCTCCATCTTTCGATTTGTCCACGTAAAGACTCACATGTCGACTTGCTGAAGAATTAGAACCTGTCCACGTCAGGACTTGCGCGTCTTCGACTTGCTGGGGAAATAAGACTTTGTCCACGTCAAGACTCATACTTCGCCCACAACACGAAAAAGGATAAATTCGTCCACGTCAGGACTCTTGCGTCTTGCCATCACAAAGAACTACAAACTTGTCCACGTCCGGACGCACCTTTCACTATTACAAAGAAAGATATCTGCGGGAAATAAATTGTCCACGTCAGGACGCCAACATGAAGAGTAACCAATCTTGTCCACGTCAGGACTCCACACTCAATCAATACCGAGAACTCGAATCTGTCCACGTTAGGACTGTAATACCCTAATTTTTACCCCTAAGATCCCACATTTCATTTGCATATCATTCCACAAACAAGACCATACTTTTTGATTTTTCTTAGGTCCCTTGTTGTTTCATACTTGCTTTATGTTTGTTTCTGTTTACTAACATCTAATCAAAATACCAAAAATATTTTTCAATTTGTTTGTTTCTTCTTCTTCTCAGTGTTTTTAGGGTTTTGCAAGGAGATTAATGACAAAGACATTCATTTAAGTTTAAATCAGATGGACGTTTGACCTCATCTTGGTCAAACTATCAAAAGTTTGCTTCGATTATAAGTTACCCGTGGTGGTGGGTTATTTTCTCAGGAAATGAGATTGTTCAAGGTCAAATTGTCTTGTATTGAAATCCAGTGGTTTATCAAGCAGTGTTCTATGAGAAGTTTGGTCCATGACTATTATGATCAAGGTTCATCAGTCCAGGTTGTGTTCATCTATGGATTTATTTTCCCAGAGATTAATTCAGATAAATTCAAAGAGATTCAGTTTTAATCGAAGATTCAAAAGTTTATTTGTGCAAGTCAAGTTTGATATTCATTCAAGTGTGCTATTTCCCAGTAATTCTAAAGCATGATTGAGGAGAAACCGGAAGGCCCTTGAAAGTAAATATGTTAGTTCCAATCTTCATCACTGGATAGATTTGGTATTTGGATGCAAGCAACATGGCAAACCTGCTGTAGAGGCAGCAATCATATTCTACTACTTAACATACGAAGGAGCTGTTGATCTGGAAACAGCGGAAGATGATTTGCAAAGAGCTGCAATAGAAGACCAAATAGCCAACTTTGGCCAGACCCCAATTCAGATATTTCGCAAGAAGCACCCAAGAAGAGGGTCACCTATTCCAATTGCACGTCCTCTGTACTTCGCGCCTGATTCCATTAGTTTGACTTCCATTTGTTTCAAATACTAGTCATTCTTCATCAGCTATACTGTATGTTGGTCTAATGGACTCAAATGTTATCCTTGTGAATGAGGGTAGCTCTGCACAGAAGCATCAAAACAAAGCAGTGTCATCAGATGGAAACACAAGGATTGCAGCACGTCCATGTCCAGTGCAAGATGCTAGTTCTGACAGAGGAAAGCAACCTGCATTGCCTCAAGATTCTCTTAGAGGGAGAAAACCTATATATGAAAGAGCATCTCCATCTAAACAAACAACAATTCAACCTTGAAGGCTTATGTTATCAAGCAACCAAATGCCCCATGCCAATGCATTGATCGTACCTAAAGATGAGCCTGTTGATGAATTGTCTGATTATGAGCTTCCCATTGCAATGGTTCCTCCTGAACCTATAAGTTTAAGGCATTCATCAAAGAAGAGTGGTATTACTAGAAAGCAAGGTGTCCATGTCTCTGTGACATCATCACAGCACAAAAAATGGAGTTAGAAATAAAGAAGTGGCTTCTGATGTTGTGATAGCCTCTTCAGCTCAGGGAGAAGTAAAAATTTCACTGAGCTACAGCTCAGCTATTCAAGGTCCAGATTTTCGCATGTCTACTCAAGAACAGCTTCTAAAGATGATGGAGGATAGATGTCTGCGATCATATAAAATCACTGACCCGAACTTTTCTGTCGCGAAAATGTTTAAGGATATATGTGATTGCATGATGGAATTCTGTGCTGTCAAACTCCTCCTCATAAGGTTGGCCGGGTCCCTTTCTGTGTAACATGTTCCAATAGGTTAGCTTGCAGCGAAGTGTGCGAATTTGATTTCGAAGAGGGATATTCTAAAAATGTAGATTATGCCGATTTTTTTTCAACAGTTCAGCTGGCTGCTATTTTGATATTTTCAGTTTTGGATGCCTTGCCTACCATTTAATTGCCCACAAGCTTTTCGAAAAAATTGATAACCCAAACACAACTGTTTGGAACCACATGATTAGAGGCTATGCCAGCAGCCATATGCCTTGGAAATCGGTTCAATTTTACAATCAAATGGTGTCAACTGAGTCTGAACCTGATGGGTTCACATACTCGTTTCTCTTGAGTGCTTGTGTACGAGGTGAGTTGGTAAAAGAAGGGGAACAGGTGCATGCGACTGTTCTGGCAAAAGGTTATTGCTCAGACGTGTTTGTTAACACTAATTTGATCAATTTTTATGCGAATCAAGGTGGTGTTGAGCAAGCACGCCATGTGTTTGATGATATGACTCAAAGAAGTGTTGTTAGCTGGAATTCTATACTTGCTGGGTACGTTAGGTGCTGTGATTTTGATGTTGCGAGAATCTTTTTTGATAAAATGCCACAGAAAAATGTTGTGTCTTGGACGACCATGATTGCTGGGTTTGCTCAGAATGGCCAATCTAAACAGGCTTTGTTGTTATTTGATCAGATGAGGGAAAGCGTTGTGAGTTAAACAGCATTGCCACATCTGGGAGTGCGCCTTCTGTTCGTCTCTTAGAGAGCACTTGAAGAAAACATTAACTGGGTTTAGTGAAGCTTCATAACCTTTGTTGCTGGATCCTAGGATGACAAATGATGGTGGAATATTTTCTTCACTTTTCCTTGTTGAGTTCCTACTCTTTCTTGCTGCAGCGAAAGACAACCGTTGGGTGAGTGCGTTGCTTACTGAATTTGGGAATGGAAGTAAGGATGTTCTTGAAGACATTGGACGTGTCCACCGTGAAGTTCTATGGCAAATTGCTCTACTTGAAAATAAGAAGCAAGGGAGTGAGGAAGATGGTTCTTCTTCTTCTGATTCACAACAGGCTGAACGGGATGCAGGTGAGTCCGAGGAGCAAAGGATCAATTCTTTCAGGCAGTTACTTGATCCATTATTGAGAAGGAGGACATCGGGATGGAGCATCGAATCTCAGTTTTTTGACCTTATAAACCTATATCGAGATTTGGGCCGTTCCACTGGTTCTCAACATCGATCTATTTCTACCGGGCTGAATATGCGGTCAAGTTCCAGTAATCAGTTGCATCATTCTGGATCTGATGATAATGCTGAGATTGTTAATAAGAAGGAATCTGACAAGCATAGGTCGTATTATACCTCTTGTTGTGACATGGTCCGATCACTTTCATTTCACATTACTCATTTGTTCCAAGAGTTAGGAAAAGTAATGTTGCTACCATCCCGTCGACGTGATGATATTGTGAATGTAAGTCCTGCTTCAAAATCAGTGGCTTCTACTTTGGCATCAATTGCTCTAGATCACATGAATTATGGGGGCCATGTAAATCTTTCGGGAACAGAAGAATCAATATCAACAAAGTGTCGGTATTATGGGAAAGTGATTGATTTCACAGATAGTATGCTATGGAGCAGCAGAGCATAAGCATATCAAAAGCTGGAATTGTCACATCTCTTCAGGCACGCTGTTCTGTCATTGATGCTGCAAATCCAATTGGAGGAAGATATGATTCTTCAAAATTGTTTACGCAGAATGTTGAATTGACAGATCCTATTATTTCTCGTTTTGACATCCTCTGTGTTGTGAAGGATGTGGTTGATCCAGTCACTGATGAGATGCTTGCAAAGTTTGTTGTTGACAGTCACTTTAAGTCACAACCCAAGGGTGCTAACAATGATGATAAGTCTGTTAGTGAGTCCCAGGATGTATCTGGCATGCCAACTGACCCAGAGATACTTCCTCAAGATCTGTTGAAGAAGTACATTACATATGCCAAATTGAATGTTTTCCTAAGGTTTAATGATGCTGATTTGAATAAACCTACTAATGTGTATGCAGAACTCTTGAGGGAATCATCGCACGGTCAAGGAGTCCCCATTGCCGTAAGGCACATCAAATCAATGATAAGGATGTCTGAAGCTCATGCGAGAATGCATCTCAGGCAGCATGTTACACCAGCAGTGTTGAACTGAAAGGATATGACAGTGGCATTATTCAAGCATCATCATTCCGTACATATCATACCCCACTGAACAAGCAGGTTGACTATGTTAATTCCATGAGAGCTGCTCGAGGGTTCGGTTCAAGGGTTTCTGATTCTTTGAAGATTGAGATATTCCCATATTCGGTGTTTTATATGTTTTTGAGCAAACCTACATTTAGGGCTGATGCTGATCTTGAAGTTAAATTGAAAAATATCATCATACAATAGCTTGATGATGCTGCTGGTGATGTTTCTGGACTTGCTGTTAAATGCCTTGCTCCATTAGTGAGAAAGATGAATGAGGCAAGGGTTGTGGAAATGAGCAGTCAATTATGCGAGAAAATACTAAATGGGAAGGATCAACATCGAGACACTGCTAGCATAGCTTTGAAGACTGTTGTTGCTGAAGTTTCTACTCAACCCCTTGCACAATCTATTCTTTGTCTTCTCTCGCCACAATTGATTAAAGGAATTACTGGCAAAGATATGAGCATAGAGATTAAATGTGAATGCCTGGATATTTTATGTGACGTCCTTCATAAATTTGGGAATCTAATGGCGGCCGACCATGAACTATTGTTAAGTTCCCTGCTTTCGCAGTTGAATTCTAACCAAGCTACTGTGCGTAAGAAGACTGTTGCATGCCTTGCATCTCTTTCTTCAAGTTTGTCAGATGATTTATTGGCAAGGGCAACAGTTGAAGTTGTTACCAAATTGAAATATAAAGCTGTCAAGTCTGAATCGACCGAGAAGTTGGAGCTGATGGATGACTTTCTAGAGGTCGAAAAATTTGCTGGATTATCAAACGATTCTATTGAAGATGCTTCTGCATCATTTACTTCAAACAATAACACGGATGAAATCATGACCAATGAGGTATCCGAAGTTGGTACTAGCAAAGATGATCCATCCGAGTCTGAAAAGAACAATGGTTTGAATCCATTGGCAATTCAAGTGTCCCCTGCTGCAGTATCACCCAGTTCCGGTGGGATTGACGGCTTATCACCAGCAGAACTTCAATCAAGAATACAATCAGTTTTTGAGTCCGTGGCTAAGGATGCTGATGTGGGTCAGATCCTGAAGGATATTAAACGTGTTCTTGAAGAAACGCATGATACATCCATCCAAGACTCTGCAGCTGTCATTCCCCTCGATGCCCCACCTTCTGATATTCCATGGGATAAAAAGGATAATTCTGAAGGTGCTGGTTCAGTTGCAGAAAAAGACCTCATTTCATCCCAAGAACCTACTCAAGATATACAGATAACTTCTGATATAGAAGCTGCAATTTCTCAAATTCATGACTTCGTATTGTTCCTAGACAGAGAAGCAATGACAGTTCATGATATATCTTCTGGTGGAGATGGGATAAGCCAAAAGATGGAGGAGTTCTCTGTTACTTACAATAAAGTTAAATGCCATGAAGCAAGTTTGCTGCAGTTTGTTCTTGATCTGTCTCATGTATTGGCTAAAACAAGTGAATTCAGATTTAATATCCTTGGTTATAAAGGTATGGAAACTGAAACTAACAGTCCTGATTGCATAGATAAGATTGCTCTGCCTGAAAATAAGTTAGTTCAAGACAATTCGTCGGAAGAGAGATATGAAAACGGTGATTCCCGTATTCTTAATCCCTGTTCTAATCCCGAGGTTCAAGATGATGGAAATTTGACCTCAAGCTATGAATCAAATGCCACATCACAAAAGTTCTCCATGGAGGAATTTGAGGAATTGAAATTAGAGAAAGAGATGGCAATCTCAAGCAGCTGAGGCTGATTCTTATTTTTCTGATCAAATCAATCATTTGAAGGACGAGGAGGATTCAAATGCCTATTCAAGGTTACCCAGATGGAAAAATGATGGTGCAGTAAATGAGAGTTCTGTTTCCCAGGTTACTGTAAATAAGGAAGAGGCCTTCAAAGGTCATTCTCGAGGAGCAGATCATATTAAACAGGCTGAAGTTGATGCAAATGAAATTGAAGCCGAACCGTAATTGAGCCACGAGAGCCAATCCACATCACGTACTTGAAAACAGAGCGAAAATGGCTCGAAATTGAGGTTGAGCTGAGGAAACAATTCATCACTTATCCAAGCCATATTGCAAGCCATGTGAATATAATCTCAGCCATGTTACACTCCAAGCTGACCCCACAAGCTTTTAGAGTTGTTCCTAAGCCATGAGCTAATTGCAAAAAGTGGCCATCCACGTCACCTAAGTGAGCTGAAAGAAAAAGAGTAAAAACGACATGAAAAAATATCACAACAGGTCACACATAACTTGCATCCCAAAACGCAGAAAAAAATCTCACAAACGGCAAATCATTTTCACCCATTCTCATCTATAAATAGAACACCTTATTCACTCTTTTCTTCAAGCTTTGAAGCCAAAAAACCTCTGCTGATTTTCTTCCTCAAATTCCTCACTACCAAAAAAAAAACCTTCGTTCACTTTTCTTCTCCTACTTCATTCCACCAAATTAACTTCAAATCAACCTCAAACACAGATCAATTCAACCAGAGATTCGTTCAGAAGAAGAAGAGAAGCAAGAAGAAGTTTGGATTAAGTTCTTACCTGAGTTTGAAGGTAGATTGAGCTTCACCGTCATTTTCGATCCGTTATCTTTTGTTGTGATTCTTTGAATTGTTGATACCATTGTGAAGAGCTCTTGATTTCGATTGCAACCGCGTATTTTTCGCGTCCCGCCGTTGTGATTTAAGCAAGCATCCATGGCCGTGAATGTTTTCGCGTGTGAGAGCTAGAAGAAGAAGATAACTCTGTTTCGTTTTCTCTTTCTACTTTTCAATTATACTTTTCTTTTATTTGTTTATTTTTATTTTCTTTTTCATTTTCTTTCAGAACTTAACTATGTGGATTTTTCCACATTTTTCTTTTATTATTAAATTTGTATTTTAATTTCATTTTTGAAAAAGCTTTTAAAAAATTATTTAAAAATATTTTGATTAAGTGTTGATTGTTTTGGATCTTGATTTTGATAAGATTTCATCAATATCAATGGACTTTGGGTGTTGATTTTATCCACCAAGAGAGGTGATTGATATTGACGATAATTTAATTGATTCGAGATTCAAATTGTGATTTCATTTTCTTTTTTCTTCTTTTTATTTTTGATCGATGAAATCTATGGATCATAGATTGTTGATTATCAAGGTTGATTAATCTTCATTATTTCAAAACTATGGACGAATAATCATTGAGATAATTCTCCTTACTTTGGAATAGTGATAGATTACCTTTGATTAATTAATTAAAAATCTTGATTATGATTAGATCACTACCTCTTTTCTTTTTGTGTGGCATGTTTTAGGAGAGTGATTTACATATCATTTCTCTAACATGTATTAACACTAACATTTTATTGACCGGCCTCAGATAGTCGTGGTTTCTACATAAACCCGATTACGATTGCTTAACATAGCGCTAAATTGTCCCTTAATCGGAAAATGATCATTCGTGGCTCAAACTTACGTTTAAAAGTCCAAGTATGTTTAGTTGCTTGTCTTAACTCCAATACCTATGAAAATCATTGTTAGGAGGCTTTGATTCTATCAATCCTCTAATGAATTTTCATTAATCTTGGTCTAAGTGCAAGAATTAATCATCATTGATCATATGTTCTAACCACTAACTATTAATTCACTAACAATATCCTTGTTTAATTCTGTTTATATTCTCTTCTTACTCTTTATTTTTTTACTTTTATGCTTCCATTTTATCATTACATACCATATCTTTGTTTATGTTTATGTCATTTTTCTTTTGTCCACTTGGACCATACTTTGTTCAAAACACTAATAAAGGATAAAACATCTAAAAAATTTGGTGCTATTAATTTTGTGGTTATACTCTTGGACCATTCTTAGACCTTGGACTTCATGGACATTTTGGACTTAGGATTAGGACTTTCTTCCCTATGCTTGGAGAATTTTGAATCTTAGCCTTTATTTGGCTCGATCACTGGCTTATACTTTAAATCGGATGGAATTCTTTTTGCTTGCTTTGGAGTGTGCTACAAGTCGGTTAGATCTTTCTTATCTCTAGCTCTTATTTTGTTTTTTAGGATAGTCACTTCATCTCCTCCCCTTCTTAAATTTTCAAAACTTTCTCCCTCTTTCAAAACCTTCTTGGTTTCAAACTTCAAAACCGCTTTCGCAATAAAATCTTGACTTTCGTCAAGTGATTTTTAAACTTTGTTTTTCTTAATAAAAGTCAATCAATGTTAATCATGCTTTGACCAATTTCAAAAGACATAAAAAATACAAAAACTCATCAACTCTTTTTGTGCCTTTATGCACTTTTCACTTTAAAACTTTTCATAAAGTTTAGACATGATTCATTTCTATAGTTGAGATGTAAATCTCCTATTCCCCATATTATTAAGACTTTGACATTTTCCACGTTGATGTTGAGTGATAGTCTTGTTGATAATCCAAGCAAATCCTCCATCTTTATGTGACGCAAATGTTGTCTTAATACTCGTGGGTGGATAGTCGCAGTTTTCTCCTTGAAATGACGACTTGTCTGAACATCTAAAATCAATCAAAACCAACAAAATTTTGTCATTTGTACCACGAACTACGGGGTTTTGATTCCATATTGCACTTTATGGGTACGTAGGCATGAGACGATAAGTCTCTCCAAACACAAAAATATAAAAAATAATTCTCTTCTCATCTCCCCAATCTCTTTTTAAACAAACCACTTTCAAACCAAAAAGCGTAAATATTTCAAAGGGCTCCTATAGAGTACTATAGACGTTTTGGGTGCTAACACCTTCCCATTGCGTAACCAACCCCCTTACCCCGATCTCTGTCTCGTGTTCTTATTTTAGAACTCTTTGGTTTTGTTCGCTCTTTTTCCTTTCCTTTATTTGGATAAAAATAAAAGTGCGGTGGCGACTCTTGTTTTCTTTGAGTTAAGTTAGTCAATAACTTATACTCACGATTTTTACCGCTACAGAAAAGTGGCGACTCTGCTGGGGACTCCAACGGTTCCTAGTGGGTTTCGCCTACTTTGATTTATTTATCGCTTTCTGTTTGACTTGTTTGTTATTGATTGTTCTGTTTTGGTGCCTGGTAATTTGTGTGGTGAGATAAGTCCTAACCCGGACTTGAGTGCACTTATGATAGGAGGGTGGTATAGTCTTGTTGGCTTACGTGGAGTAGTCCTTACTAAGCTAACTTGAGATCCCCCGCTCGGTGGAGGCCCCTTTGGAAATTACTGATGTCTTACGAGTAGTCGTAATTGATATTACTTTTTCCGACTGGGAGCCTGAGAAGCCGAGGACCTTAGAACCCTTTAACCCATCTTGGCCTTATTAGGACGTGGTGCGGTGGCTGTTCAGGTGTAGACTTGAATTGGTCGTTACGCGATACCACACTCAGATGAGTTTCTCTTGAGAATATTGTTGGCCGACGAGTAGTCGTTTAAGCCGATAATATCCAAAAGATGGAATTATGATTCTGGGAACTTTTTAGAACCTTGTTCTACAGGTGATGATATAACCATAGTACATACCATTGTGGGATGGTTGGTTCTTACCTTTGGCTCCATGCTCGTGTCGAACCTTTGAACCTGTGTGCTTTGTATGTCTTGTTTGTGGGTGTTGCATCTTGCACTCATGCATTCATGAGCATTGTGTTTCAGCTGGTTTTTAAGGATCTCAGAGATTTTCTTTTGCAAACATCGCAGATATTGTTGATTATGGATATTGGAAGGAGAAACACTCAGAAGTACGGTTTTCGGGCTCCTGATCTTACAGAGTTGAGAAAGCTAGTGTCCTTGGTAGATGATCGTTCAGGCTTCTTATCTCGTTATGGGAGACTTTTATTTGTTCTTTCTACCAATATTGAAGACGGAATTCTGAATACCCTTATACAGTTCTATGATCCTATGTACCGATGCTTCACATTTCCCGATTATCAGCTCATGCCGACCTTGGAAGAATATGCTTATTTGTTGGGTGTACCGGTTTCCGATAAAGTTCCGTATACTGGTTTGGAGGAAGCTCTTAAGCCTCAAGATATTGCTGAAGCTACCCATTTGACGAAGTCGGATATTGATGCAAATCTAAAGACTAAGGGAGGCCTCAAGGGTTTAACTGCTAAGTTCTTGATTGAGAAGGCTACTTTATTTGCTGACATTGGTCGCACATTGGCGTTTGAGGCTATTTTGGCTTTACTCATCTATGGACTAGTCTTGTTTCCTAATATTGATAATTTCATGGACATTAATGCTATTAGGATTTTCTCGATTGGGAACCCTGTTCCAACTTTGCTTGGTGATACTTATTTTTCCATCCATAGTAGGACTTCTAAGGGAAACGGTACCATTGTTTGCTGTATACCTCTGCTGTATAATTGGTTCGTTTCACACTTACCTCAGACATCTGCTTTTAGGAAAAACAAGGATTGCTTAAGGTGGTCTCAAAGGATTATGTCTCTTACGCATACTGATATCACTTGGTCTTCTTCGGTTTACGATAATGTCCAGATTATTGATAGTTGTGGAGAATTCGCCAATGTTCCTCTTCTTGGAATACAAGGCGGAATTAACTACAACCCGAGTCTAGCTCGCCGTCAGCTGGGTTATATGCTGAAGGATAGGCCTAAGAATATTTTGTTAGAGGGTTTATTCTTTCAAGGAGGGGATGATTCTCTTGGTTTGAGAAGAAAAATGGCTCATGCCTGGACTAAGATTCACAGGTTGGGTAGAGGGGAGCTTGGAAGACAAGTTTGCATTGCTTTGGAACCTTACACGCTTTGGGTGAAGAAGAGGGCTATGGAGCTTAAGATGCCTTACCCTATGGAGAAACCTCTGACTACTGTGATCTCTACGCCACTCCCTACGGCAATCCCTGTTTCTTCTGATGATGTGAAGACACTTCAAGATGCTTTGGCTAAGATGAAGGAAGAGAAAGAGATGTGGGAAAGTAAGTTTCAAGCTTCTGACAAAGAGAAGATGGAATTGCAAAAACAGATGAAGGAGAAAGATGACTTGATAGAGTTACTTGAGCGGCGCGCTGTGAAGAGGCATGCAGAGGATTTATTTTCCTCTACTACTCCATCAGCACATCCTCCTACTTCTGGTGCTTGGAAGGGTATTGTGGATCAGCTTGTGCTAGAGAAGATCACCATGAAGCACAACTATGAGAAAGAGATTAAGAGACTCCGAAGGAAGTATCAGCTTGGATCGTCATCAGATGTTCCTTAGGACCTAGCTTTTTCTTATTTTGATATTATTGTATTTTGTACTTCCAAGTGTAACTCTTTCCGATATTCAATGAAATGAAATGTTTATCAGTATTTCAAGAAGTGTTATTTTTCTTTATGATGTTTGTAATTGCTTTATATCTTAAAGATCCTTGAAGAATGGTTGAAACACCTGCATTTTGCATTTGCATTCGCATCATCGTGCATTGTGTGTTTCCTTTTTCTAGTTGTCTTATTTGTTTCTTTTGGCCTTCCTTCAGTCAAGCTGTCGCATCACTACAACACTCGGGCTAACTCTAAGAAAAAGATGGATCAGTTGCAACAAGAGAACCGCGAGCTCCGTGAAGAGGTATCAACTCTGAAAGATGGTTTGGAAAGACTGACTGCCGCAATGGAAGCTCTGGTGGCTGCTCAGAATCAGCCGCCACTACCTCCTCCTTCTCCTGTCCAAGGAACTGTGATTTCTGAAATCGGATCAACGCCCATTTCTGTGGCCCCGATTAATGCTTCTCAATATCAAATGCCTGTTGGTTTCCCTTGGGGCATGCCTAACAATTATGTGCCAGAGGGATATCGACCTCCTGTTCCCGAAGGTTCTAGGCTCCCTGCTGTCATGGCTGTACCACCTCCTGTGGTTAATGTTGTTCCTAATGCTGAAGTTCCGGTTGTTCCTACTGTCATACCTGTGCCACCGCCTGTAACTCACGCTATGCCTTATACTGAAGAACAAATTTTCCATACTGCTCCGAGCGAGAGTTTGGATGTTATGGATCGAATAGATGACTTTCAAGATCAGTTTGCTGAAATGCAAAGAGAAATAAGGGCTTTAAGGGGAAAGGAGTTATTTGGAAAGAATGCTCATGAGCTTTGCCTTGTTCCAAACGTGAAGATTCCCGCCAAGTTTAAAGTTCCGGATTTTGAAAAATACAAAGGGAACACTTGTCCGCAAAGTCATTTGATTATGTATGCTAGAAAGATGTCTACCTATACTGACAACCATCAGTTGTTGATCCACTATTTTCAAGATAGTCTTACTGGTGCTACGCTGAAATGGTATATGGGACTCGATAGTACACAAATCAAGACATTCAACGATCTTTGTGAAGCTTTTGTTCGTCAGTATAAGTATAATCTTGATATGGCGCCAGACCGTGATCAGCTTCGCGCAATGTCTCAAAAAGAGAAAGAAACTTTTAAAGAATATGCGCAAAGATGGCGTGAGATTGCAGCTCAGATAAGCCCTCCGCTTGAGGAGAAAGAAATGACCAAGATTTTTCTGAAGACTCTGGGTTCATTTTACTATGAAAGGATGGTTGCGAGCGCTCCTAGTGATTTCACGGAAATGGTTAATATGGGGATGAGATTAGAGGAAGCTGTCCGTGAGGGACGTCTGATAAAAGAAGGAAATTCTGGAAGTACAAAAAAGCCTGGTGTTGGGTTCCCTAAGAAAAAAGAGGGAGAAACTAATGCTATATCTCAGGAAAGGTCTAGAAGACGCAGAGTTGTGAACAACAATGGTAGTCGTCGTCAGCAACAAGTAGCATCTGTTATGCCTGTTGTCAGTAACACCCCTACCGCTCAAGCTACTGCAAGTTATCAACCACGTTTCCAGGAGAAGACAACTCAACAAGGTCGTACACAGAGGAAAACACAATTTGATCCCATTCCAATGACGTATACTGAGCTCTTTCCGGCTTTAATAAAGAATAATTTGGTTCAACCTCGTGATCCGCCGGCTGTTCCAACTGAAATTCCATGGTGGTATAAGCCAGATGCTCATTGCGCATTTCATCAAGGTGCCCCTGGACACGATATCGAAAATTGCTATCCTCTGAAGCATGAAGTTGCAAAGCTCGTAAAAAGCGGTATTCTGTCTTTTGAAGATACCAACCCTAATGTGCAATCAAATCCGTTTCCTAAACATGGTAATGCAATTGTTAATATGGTATATGGTTGTCCTGGTACATACCGTATTTTCGACATTCGCTGGATTCGGAGATCGCTTGTTGAAATGCATGCTACTTTGAGTGAGTTCCATGATATTGAGCATGATTATGCCGCCTGTTGTATTTGTTCTGTGAACCCTCGAGGGTGTGTGATTGTAAAAAGGGACTTACAAAAGATGATGGATGAGAATTTGATTCAGGTTACTGCAAACAGAAATGAAGTGGAGAACGAGGTGAATGTCATAGTCCCACGTTTCAATATTCCTGAGCGGGTTGTAATTTCTTACAACAGTCAGAAATCTGCTGTGACGCCTTTGGTTATCCGTTTGCCTGGCCCGACGCCGTATGAATCCGATAAAGTTGTTCCCTACAAATACAATGCTACTATGTTGGAGGATGGAAAAGAGGTTCCCATTCCTTCTCTTCCCTCAGTTGTGACTATCGCTGATGTCGGACGTGTAACCAGAAGTGGTCGAGTATTTGATAATGTGCCTTCAAAGACAAGTGAGGATACTGGGAGTAAGCAAATTCAGTTGAAGACTTCTGTGGAGTCTGGTCAATCAAGTGATGTAAATCAGAAGTCAGATAATGATGAGGTATTGAAATTGATCAAGAAGAGTGAATATAATGTGGTGGATCAATTGTTACATACACCGTCAAAAATATCTGTTCTATCTCTGTTAATGAGCTCTGAGGCTCATCGTGAATCGTTGCAAAAAGTATTGGAACAAGCTTATGTAGATCATGATGTGACTGTTAACCAGTTTGATAGCATTGTTGCCAATATCACTGCGTGTAATAATCTGAGTTTTTGTGATGAAGAGTTGACCGATCATGGAAGAAATCATAATTTGGCTCTCCATATTTCCATGAATTGCCAGGAAGACGCTCTATCCAATGTGCTGGTTGATACTGGGTCATCGTTGAATGTGATGCCAAAATCTACTTTGTCCAGATTATCTTATCAAGGTACTCCTATGAGGTTCAGTGGGGTCATTGTGAAAGCCTTTGATGGATCGAGGAAAACCGTGATTGGAGAGGTTGATCTCCCTATCAAGATTGGTCCGTGTTTTTTCCAGATCACTTTTCAAGTCATGGATATTCGTCCTGCTTACAGTTGTCTTCTAGGACGCCCATGGATCCATGAAGCTGGAGCTGTTACTTCGACACTGCATCAAAAGTTAAAATTCGTGCAGAATGGTAAACTTGTCGTGGTTGGTGGAGAACAGGCTATGTTGGTAAGCAGTTTGTCGTCTTTTTCTTATATCGATGCGGAAGAGGATATTGGAACTCCGTTTCAGGCTCTTTCTGTGGTTGATAAAGCTGTCAAGAAGGATGGGGCATCCATGTCTTCTCTAAAAGATGCACAACATGTAGTGGATAATGGCCAAGCTCATGGATGGGGCCGAATCATTGAAGTTGCTGAGAAAAAAGATAGAGCTGGTTTGGGTTTTACATCTGGTTCAACCCAAAAAGAGCTGAAGAGTATTCATGAGGTCTTTCGAAGTGCTGGGTTCATCCATTGCAAAGATCATTCTACAGCTGCAATTCTCGAAGATGACCAAGAGGAAGAAATGCCCAACTTTGTGACACGTGGATTGATATGCCAGAATTGGATCGCTGTTGATGTTCCTACTGTTGTTCATGTTTCAAAGTAATTTGTTTTTGTTTCTTTCGAAAATCCTTTCACTCTGCCCAAGGTGAAAGTGAATTTGTGAGGGCTTTGTTTCAACTTTTATCATCATCAATAAAATGTTTTTCTGTTTATCCATATGTTGTTTTCCTTTTTTGCTTTACTTCTGAAAAATGGTAACATAAAAAACCGAAAAAAGTATAATAATGTTATAATCACTCTTATCTGCATAATATTTTCATTTTTTTTTTCATATTCTAAAATCAAACATAAAATCATTGTGCAGATTGATTGTTAAACCCATTGGAAACAATGACCATATGCCCCCTCCCAACTTTGAGTTCCCTGTGTTTGAAGCGGAAGAGGAGGATATTGAAGAAATTCCTGATGAGATTTCTCGATTGCTTGAGCACGAGGAGAAGGCCATTCAGCCTCATGAAGAGCCGGTGGAATTGGTTAATCTGGGTTCCGATGATGATAAGAAAGAAGTCAAGATTGGGGCACTGCTTCAGTCAGATGTTAAGAAGAGGATGGTAGAGCTTCTTAGAGAATATGTTGACGTGTTTGCTTGGTCCTATCAAGACATGCCTGGTCTTGATACCGGTATTGTGGAGCACCATTTGCCATTAAAGCCTGAATGTTCACCCGTGAAGCAGAAATTGAGAAGAACTCATCCTGACATGGCAGTGAAGATTAAAGAAGAGGTTCAAAAGCAGATTGATGCTGGTTTTCTTGTGACCGTCGAATATCCTCAATGGGTGGCCAATATCGTGCCTGTTCCAAAGAAAGACGGAAAAGTCCGAATGTGCGTTGACTATAGAGATTTGAATAAAGCAAGTCCAAAAGATGATTTTCCACTACCACACATTGATTTGTTGGTAGATAATACTGCTAAGTTCAATATCTTTTCATTTATGGATGGATTTTCCGGTTATAATCAAATAAAGATGGCACCTGAGGATATGGAAAAAACAACATTCATTACACCCTGGGGAACATTCTGTTACAGAGTGATGCCCTTCGGTTTAAAAAATGCTGGTGCAACGTACCAGAGAGCTATGACCACCCTGTTCCATGATATGATGCATAAAGAAATTGAGGTCTATGTGGATGATATGATTTGTAAGTCGAAGACTGAAGAAGATCATATTAAAAATTTATTGAAGTTGTTTCAACGTTTGAGAAAGTTTAAGCTCCGTCTGAATCCTAATAAATGCACTTTTGGTGTTCGTTCTGGAAAATTGTTAGGTTTTATTGTCAGTCAGAAAGGCATTGAAGTTGATCCTGGTAAAGTTAAAGCTATTCAGGAGATGCCTGCACCCAGAACAGAAAAACAAGTAAGAGGATTCTTGGGACGTTTGAACTATATCTCTCGATTTATATCCAATATGACTGCCACATGTGCACCGATTTTCAAACTTCTCCGCAAAGATCAGGGTTGTGTCTGGACAGAAGATTGTCAGAAAGCTTTCGAAAGAATTAAAGAGTATCTGCTTGAACCTCCTATTTTGTCTCCTCCCGTAGAAGGAAGACCTTTGATCATGTATTTGACCGTGCTAGAAGAGTCTATGGGTTGCGTTCTGGGTCAACAAGATGAATCCGGGAGAAAAGAATTTGCCATTTATTATTTGAGCAAGAAATTCACTGATTGTGAGTCTCGATACACGATGCTTGAAAAGACATGTTGTGCTCTAGCTTGGGCTGCCAAGCGCCTCCGTCAGTATATGTTGAATTGTACAACTTGGTTGATATCTAAAATGGATCCAATCAAGTATATCTTTGAAAAGCCTGCTTTAACTGGGAGGATTGCTCGTTGGCAAATGTTGTTATCAGAATATGATATCGAGTATCGAACTCAAAAGGCGATAAAAGGAAGTGTTTTGGCTGATCATTTGGCACACCAGCCAATTGATGATTATCAACCTATTCAGTTTGACTTTCCTGATGAGGATGTGATGTATCTAAAGGTTAAAGATTGTGAGGAACCATTACATGAAGAAGGACCTGAGCCTGGATCCCGTTGGGGTTTGATCTTTGATGGGGCGGTTAATGAATATGGCAGAGGTATTGGTGCAATTATTGTTACTCCTCATGGTTCTCATATTCCTTTCACTGCAAGGTTGGTTTTCAATTGCACAAATAATGCGGCTGAGTATGAAGCGTGTATTATGGGCTTGGAAGAAGCTATCGATTTAAGAATCAAGATTCTGGATGTATATGGAGATTCAGCTTTAGTGATTAATCAGATTAAAGGGAAATGGGAGACACGTCAACCTGATTTGATTCCTTATCGTGATTATGCAAGAAGGTTGTCAACTTTCTTCAATAAAGTTGAGTTTCACCATATACCAAGAGCAGAGAATCAAATGGCAGATGCTTTAGCGACTTTATCCTCCATGATTGTGGTAAATCATTGGAATGATGTGCCAAAGATTAATGTGATGCGTCTTGATAGACCAGCTCATGTGTTTGTAGTTGAAGAGGTTGTTGATGATAAACCATGGTATTATGATATTAAATGCTTTCTTCAGAATCAAGAGTACCCACTTGGGGCATCCAAGAAGGATAGGAAAACTTTGAGAAGATTGGCTGGTAGTTTCTTCTTGAATGATGATGTGATGTATAAGAGAAATTATGACATGATCTTGCTCAGATGCGTGGATAGACACGAAGCGGATATGTTGATGAAAGAAATCTATGAAGGATCCTTTGGCACCCATGCCAATGGACACGCGATGGCTAAGAAGATGTTAAGGGCAGGTTACTATTGGCTGACAATGGAATCTGACTGTTGTAAATACGTGAAAAAGTGCCATAAATGTCAGATTTATGCTGACAAGATTCATGTGCCTCCAACTCCTCTCAATGTTATCTCTTCTCCATGGCCTTTTTCAATGTGGGGCATTGATATGATTGGAATGATTGAGCCTAAAGCGTCGAACGGACACCGTTTCATATTGGTGGCTATTGACTATTTTACCAAATGGGTTGAAGCTGCATCATATGCAAATGTGACTAAGCAAGTAGTGGTCAGGTTTATCAAGAATCAAATCATCTGTCGGTATGGTGTTCCGAGCAAAATCATCACTGATAATGGGTCGAATTTAAATAACAAGATGATGAAGGAATTATGTGATGAGTTTAAGATTGAGCATCATAATTCTTCTCCTTATAGACCCAAGATGAATGGGGCTGTTGAAGCTGCTAATAAGAACATTAAGAAGATTATTCAAAAGATGGTTGTTACATACAAGGATTGGCATGATATGCTTCCTTTCGCTCTGCATGGGTATCGTACATCTGTTCGCACTTCAACAGGGGCAACCCCTTTTTCTCTTGTTTATGGCATGGAAGCAGTGCTCCCGATAGAGGTTGAAATCCCTTCTATGAGAGTTTTGATGGAAACTGAATTGGCTGAGGCTGAATGGTGTCAAAGTAGATACGACCAGTTGAATCTGATTGAAGAGAAAAGAATGACAGCTTTGTGTCATGGCCAATTATATCAACAAAGAATGAAGAAAGAATTTGATAAGAAGGTTCGACCCCGTGTGTTCAGAGAAGGTGACCTCGTGCTCAAAAAGATCTCGACTTTTACTACTGATTCTAGGGGCAAGTGGACTCCTAATTATGAAGGCCCATATGTTGTTAAGAGAGCCTTCTCTGGAGGTGCATTAATTCTTACAACTATGGATGGAGAAGAGTTCACTCGTCCTGTGAATGCCGATGCAGTCAAGAAATACTTCGCCTAAAAAAATAAAAGAACAGCTCGCTAAGTTGAAAACCTGAAAGGGCAGCTTAGGCAAAAATGAGCGTCTCGGTGGATTGAAAACCCGAAAGGGCGGTCCAGGCAAAAATTAGAGACAAAACAGAAATAATTATCCCGGTAGATTGAAAACCCGAGAGGGCAATCTAGGCAAAAGTTAGGGATCATGGCAAGTAACTGCATCTGGCCAGTCTTGATCGTGTGAAGCAACATTTCCTATCAAAGGTTTTACTTCAGATATTCTCTGCTGAAGTCTCAAGCACAGTTGGAATTCAAAGTTGTTAGGGAGAATAATGGTCATTGTATTTCAATGTAGAACTTTCCATTGTACTTACCATTTTTCAAACTTTGTAATGATCCATGGAGTTACGCCATTTGCGGACTACCATTCTATCAATATAATTTGGGCCTTTGTCCCTTTGTTTGCAATTCTTATTTTGTTTCTGTTTACAGAATTTCATTTTATTTTTGATAATGATTTTTGAAACAAATGTGAATAATTGATTTAAATTTTGAAAATTATAAAAAACATTTTTCTTTGATTTGTGAAAATAAAAGAAAGAATGTCAACAGTAATCCCAAGAATGGTAGAATCTTGAAGCGAAAAGCGTAAGTGTTCTCTTCAGCAGGGTTCTTTCTTGCCTCTCTGGTAGAATTTATTGGCAGCTCCCCAGTAGAGTTGTGTTGATGTTTCCCTATTTGAGCTATTGTTGAGGTCTCTTCAGTAGAGTTTGCTGATATTCCCTTAGCAGAGTTTTGTTTCTTTGGATAAACCAGACGAGTGTTGAACGGTTTTCCACAGCAAAGTCTTGATTTAAATGATGGATATGTTTTATTCATTCAACTGGATTATGATTGGACAGTTGAGAAATTTGAAGACCACTTCTCCTTGATGTTTTTGCCCAGGCGGAGATTTGTCTTTGATGATTCCTAGCGGAGCTTATGCACATTTGCTTTGGATTATTCCCCAAGTAGAGAACAATGTTGAGAAGTGTTGACATAGCAGTCACCTGTCGGGTTTTCTCTCACCTTGTGATTGGGTGTTGATTTAAAATCCCCCACAGTTTGACTTTTTGCTATGATGTTAACTTCTTATTCCCCTGGCAAGGTTGGAAGATTTGTGTTGCTATGTTTTTCTCCAACAGTTTTTTTTCTCAAAGCGGAGTTCATATTGTTGTTCCCTCTTGTTGAATTATTAATGATTGAAGATTGATCTTTGGGGTCTTTTCCCCAAGCAATATCTCCATTTATTCAGCGAGATTTAAGCCTTGTAGTAGGATTTATTTTCCTTTGATGGCTCTTGTGTATCTCTTGAAGATTTTCTGTTGCTGATCCCCAGCACGATCTCCAATGATATCTCTAACTCGCAGAGATTAGCCGAGTATTTTAGTGGTGTTGTGGTGTTTTGTTCACCCTCTGTTTGCCCTTTTTGTCTGATTTATCAGCATATTCATACTCATTGCATGCGCATTCATTTTGGTTGAGCATAGCATGTCTTTGTTGCATTGTGCATCCTGCATTTTTTGTTGGTATTTCCCTTTTCCCGACGTTGTTATCTCGCGGAATGCGTATGTCCTCTCTTCATTAGAGTGTCGACCTCTAAGCAGAAAATACCTATCATTTTTAATTCCCCACTGAGTTTATGCCTCGTGGAAGATGTTTTGTTTAGCTTTCCTCCCCCAGTTTTTATCTGGATGGAATTGTTCCCCAGTTGAGTTATTTCCTCATTGGGTCGAGTCTTGTTTGACTGTTTCTTTCCAGTTTGTTCCTGGATTGAACTTTGGTCTCTTGCAGCAGTTACTTTGGTTTTCCCTGGGCTGTGAAACCGGGATGACAAGAAGGTAATTTTGAGGATTTATTTTCCTCAGCAGGAATCTGTTATTGATCCTCGTCAGAAGATGAAGATTTGATTTTCCCAGTAGTGTTTTGATAACACTCTCTTGGTAATTACTTATGCAACTTCATGTGGAAGCCTCTTTATTTGAGCAGCTTGTGTAATCTCCAGAAATTTACCTTCTCAATAAATAACATTTCTCTGGCTCATCCTCAACAGAGAAGTTTATTGTGAAGTGATGGATCCTTATCTGATCAGCTTTTCTGTCAATTGGAATTTCTGTGGAATAACTCCCGATAAGAATTCTATTGCATGGTTCAACCTGCTTGTATCTCTTTTAAAGATCCTCGCCGGAGTTGTTAATATCTTTTTCCAACAAATGGTTGTCTCTTTATTTGAGAAGTTTGTTGTGTGTTTGGAGCTGCTCAGTAACAAGTAGCTAATGATATATCTCTTTCTCCTACCCAGTGACAGGTAGTCGAGTATGTTTGTCCTACCCAGTGTCAGGTAGTTGACCTTTTATCTTTTTCTCCTACCCAGTAACAGGTAGTCGAGTCCGTCCTACCCAGTAACAGGTAGTTGACATGTTGTTTACCCTATCCAGTAACCGATAGATGGTAACCCCTTTCATTCAAGTTTATTGATCTCGCTAAACTACTCAGTAACCAGTAGTTGGCGTTGCTTCTTTTCCTACCCAGTAACAGGTAGTTGATTATATTTCAACGAGTGGATTACTTTTTACCCAGTAACTGGTAATAGGTAATACATTTCTTTGTTTTCTACCCAGTAACTGGTAGATAACAATTCTCTTGTGTTTTGCACTTATTTTCTACTCAGTAACCAGAAGAGAGTATTTTACCTATTCTCTTCGGTTCGAATATCTTCGCCCAGTAACTGGCAGTTGGTATCTCTTTCCCCATTGAGTCGTTTCCTTTCCCTTATCGGAATAGGATCTTGTTCTTTTGTTTTCTCATATGGAGTCTCTCTTTTTCTCCCGAGCTTTTGTTTGTCTCCTGTGGCATTATTTCCCCACAGAAGTCTTATGTTCGCATATCATTAGCATAATCATATCATTTTGTGGTCTCTTAGGGCTAAAAATTGGGTTAATTGTTATATTTAAGTCTCTTCTATCTAGTCGAGACAAAGATGTCAATCTCCATATCTCCGGATAGAAGAATCTTAAATAGGGGCAGCTGTAATACCCTAATTTTTACCCCTAAGATCCCACATTTCATTTGCATATCATTCCACAAACAAGACCATACTTTTTGATTTTTCTTAGGTCCCTTGTTGTTTCATACTTGCTTTATGTTTGTTTCTGTTTACTAACATCTAATCAAAATACCAAAAATATTTTTCAATTTGTTTGTTTCTTCTTCTTCTCTGTGTTTTTAGGGTTTTGCAAGGAGATTAATGACAAAGACATTCATTTAAGTTTAAATCAGATGGACGTTTGACCTCATCTTGGTCAAACTATCAAAAGTTTGCTTCGATTATAAGTTACCCGTGGTGGTGGGTTATTTTCTCAGGAAATGAGATTGTTCAAGGTCAAATTGTCTTGTATTGAAATCCAGTGGTTTATCAAGCAGTGTTCTATGAGAAGTTTGGTCCATGACTATTATGATCAAGGTTCATCAGTCCAGGTTGTGTTCATCTATGGATTTATTTTCCCAGAGATTAATTCAGATAAATTCAAAGAGATTCAGTTTTAATCGAAGATTCAAAAGTTTATTTGTGCAAGTCAAGTTTGATATTCATTCAAGTGTGCTATTTCCCAGTAATTCTAAAGCATGATTGAGGAGAAACCGGAAGGCCCTTGAAAGTAAATATGTTAGTTCCAATCTTCATCACTGGATAGATTTGGTATTTGGATGCAAGCAACATGGCAAACCTGCTGTAGAGGCAGCAATCATATTCTACTACTTAACATACGAAGGAGCTGTTGATCTGGAAACAGCGGAAGATGATTTGCAAAGAGCTGCAATAGAAGACCAAATAGCCAACTTTGGCCAGACCCCAATTCAGATATTTCGCAAGAAGCACCCAAGAAGAGGGCCACCTATTCCAATTGCACGTCCTCTGTACTTCGCGCCTGATTCCATTAGTTTGACTTCCATTTGTTTCAAATACTAGTCATTCTTCATCAGCTATACTGTATGTTGGTCTAATGGACTCAAATGTTATCCTTGTGAATGAGGGTAGCTCTGCACAGAAGCATCAAAACAAAGCAGTGTCATCAGATGGAAACACAAGGATTGCAGCACGTCCATGTCCAGTGCAAGATGCTAGTTCTGACAGAGGAAAGCAACCTGCATTGCCTCAAGATTCTCTTAGAGGGAGAAAACCTATATATGAAAGAGCATCTCCATCTAAACAAACAACAATTCAACCTTGAAGGCTTATGTTATCAAGCAACCAAATGCCCCATGCCAATGCATTGATCGTACCTAAAGATGAGCCTGTTGATGAATTGTCTGATTATGAGCTTCCCATTGCAATGGTTCCTCCTGAACCTATAAGTTTAAGGCATTCATCAAAGAAGAGTGGTATTACTAGAAAGCAAGGTGGCCATGTCTCTGTGACATCATCACAGCACAAAAAATGGAGTTAGAAATAAAGAAGTGGCTTCTGATGTTGTGATAGCCTCTTCAGCTCAGGGAGAAGTAAAAATTTCACTGAGCTACAGCTCAGCTATTCAAGGTCCAGATTTTCGCATGTCTACTCAAGAACAGCTTCTAAAGATGATGGAGGATAGATGTCTGCGATCATATAAAATCACTGACCCGAACTTTTCTGTCGCGAAAATGTTTAAGGATATATGTGATTGCATGATGGAATTCTGTGCTGTCAAACTCCTCCTCATAAGGTTGCCCGGGTCCCTTTCTATGTAACATGTTCCAATAGGTTAGCTTGCAGCGAAGTGTGCGAATTTGATTTCGAAGAGGGATATTCTAAAAATGTAGATTATGCCGATTTTTTTTCAACAGTTCAGCTGGCTGCTATTTTGATATTTTCAGTTTTGGATGCCTTGCCTACCATTTAATTGCCCACAAGCTTTTCGAAAAAATTGATAACCCAAACACAACTGTTTGGAACCACATGATTAGAGGCTATGCCAGCAGCCATATGCCTTGGAAATCGGTTCAATTTTACAATCAAATGGTGTCAACTGAGTCTGAACCTGATGGGTTCACATACTCGTTTCTCTTGAGTGCTTGTGTACGAGGTGAGTTGGTAAAAGAAGGGGAACAGGTGCATGCGACTGTTCTGGCAAAAGGTTATTGCTGAGACGTGTTTGTTAACACTAATTTGATCAATTTTTATGCGAATCAAGGTGGTGTTGAGCAAGCACGCCATGTGTTTGATGATATGACTCAAAGAAGTGTTGTTAGCTGGAATTCTATACTTGCTGGGTACGTTAGGTGCTGTGATTTTGATGCTGCGAGAATCTTTTTTGATAAAATGCCACAGAAAAATGTTGTGTCTTGGACGACCATGATTGCTGGGTTTGCTCAGAATGGCCAATCTAAACAGGCTTTGTTGTTATTTGATCAGATGAGGGAAAGCGTTGTGAGTTAAACAGCATTGCCACATCTGGGAGTGCGCCTTCTGTTCGTCTCTTAGAGAGCACTTGAAGAAAACATTAACTGGGTTTAGTGAAGCTTCAGAACCTTTGTTGCTGGATCCTAGGATGACAAATGATGGTGGAATATTTTCTTCACTTTTCCTTGTTGAGTTCCTACTCTTTCTTGCTGCAGCGAAAGACAACCGTTGGGTGAGTGCGTTGCTTACTGAATTTGGGAATGGAAGTAAGGATGTTCTTGAAGACATTGGACGTGTCCACCGTGAAGTTCTATGGCAAATTGCTCTACTTGAAAATAAGAAGCAAGGGAGTGAGGAAGATGGTTCTTCTTCTTCTGATTCACAACAGGCTGAACGGGATGCAGGTGAGTCCGAGGAGCAAAGGATCAATTCTTTCAGGCAGTTACTTGATCCATTATTGAGAAGGAGGACATCGGGATGGAGCATCGAATCTCAGTTTTTTGACCTTATAAACCTATATTGAGATTTGGGCCGTTCCACTGGTTCTCAACATCGATCTATTTCTACCGGGCCGAATATGCGGTCAAGTTCCAGTAATCAGTTGCATCATTCTGGATCTGATGATAATGCTGAGATTGTTAATAAGAAGGAATCTGACAAGCATAGGTCGTATTATACCTCTTGTTGTGACATGGTCCGATCACTTTCATTTCACATTACTCATTTGTTCCAAGAGTTAGGAAAAGTAATGTTGCTACCATCCCGTCGACGTGATGATATTGTGAATGTAAGTCCTGCTTCAAAATCAGTGGCTTCTACTTTGGCATCAATTGCTCTAGATCACATGAATTATGGGGGCCATGTAAATCTTTCGGGAACAGAAGAATCAATATCAACAAAGTGTCGGTATTATGGGAAAGTGATTGATTTCACAGATAGTATGCTATGGAGCAGCAGAGCATAAGCATATCAAAAGCTGGAATTGTCACATCTCTTCAGGCACGCTGTTCTGTCATTGATGCTACAAATCCAATTGGAGGAAGATATGATTCTTCAAAATTGTTTACGCAGAATGTTGAATTGACAGATCCTATTATTTCTCGTTTTGACATCCTCTGTGTTGTGAAGGATGTGGTTGATCCAGTCACTGATGAGATGCTTGCAAAGTTTGTTGTTGACAGTCACTTTAAGTCACAACCCAAGGGTGCTAACAATGATGATAAGTCTGTTAGTGAGTCCCAGGATGTATCTGGCATGCCAACTGACCCAGAGATACTTCCTCAAGATCTGTTGAAGAAGTACATTACATATGCCAAATTGAATGTTTTCCTAAGGTTTAATGATGCTGATTTGAATAAACCTACTAATGTGTATGCAGAACTCTTGAGGGAATCATCGCACGGTCAAGGAGTCCCCATTGCCGTAAGGCACATCAAATCAATGATAAGGATGTCTGAAGCTCATGCGAGAATGCATCTCAGGCAGCATGTTACACCAGCAGTGTTGAACTGAAAGGATATGACAGTGGCATTATTCAAGCATCATCATTCCGTACATATCATACCCCACTGAACAAGCAGGTTGACTATGTTAATTCCATGAGAGCTGCTCGAGGGTTCGGTTCAAGGGTTTCTGATTCTTTGAAGATTGAGATATTCCCATATTCGGTGTTTTATATGTTTTTGAGCAAACCTACATTTAGGGCTGATGCTGATCTTGAAGTTAAATTGAAAAATATCATCATACAATAGCTTGATGATGCTGCTGGTGATGTTTCTGGACTTGCTGTTAAATGCCTTGCTCCATTAGTGAGAAAGATGAATGAGGCAAGGGTTGTGGAAATGAGCAGTCAATTATGCGAGAAAATACTAAATGGGAAGGATCAACATCGAGACACTGCTAGCATAGCTTTGAAGACTGTTGTTGCTGAAGTTTCTACTCAACCCCTTGCACAATCTATTCTTTGTCTTCTCTCGCCACAATTGATTAAAGGAATTACTGGCAAAGATATGAGCACAGAGATTAAATGTGAATGCCTGGATATTTTATGTGACGTCCTTCATAAATTTGGGAATCTAATGGCGGCCGACCATGAACTATTGTTAAGTTCCCTGCTTTCGCAGTTGAATTCTAACCAAGCTACTGTGCGTAAGAAGACTGTTGCATGCCTTGCATCTCTTTCTTCAAGTTTGTCAGATGATTTATTGGCAAGGGCAACAGTTGAAGTTGTTACCAAATTGAAATATAAAGCTGTCAAGTCTGAATCGACCGAGAAGTTGGAGCTGATGGATGACTTTCTAGAGGTCGAAAAATTTGCTGGATTATCAAACGATTCTATTGAAGATGCTTCTGCATCATTTACTTCAAACAATAACACGGATGAAATCATGACCAATGAGGTATCCGAAGTTGGTACTAGCAAAGATGATCCATCCGAGTCTGAAAAGAACAATGGTTTGAATCCATTGGCAATTCAAGTGTCCCCTGCTGCAGTATCACCCAGTTCCGGTGGGATTGACGGCTTATCACCAGCAGAACTTCAATCAAGAATACAATCAGTTTTTGAGTCCGTGGCTAAGGATGCTGATGTGGGTCAGATCCTGAAGGATATTAAACGTGTTCTTGAAGAAACGCATGATACATCCATCCAAGACTCTGCAGCTGTCATTCCCCTCGATGCCCCACCTTCTGATATTCCATGGGATAAAAAGGATAATTCTGAAGGTGCTGGTTCAGTTGCAGAAAAAGACCTCATTTCATCCCAAGAACCTACTCAAGATATACAGATAACTTCTGATATAGAAGCTACAATTTCTCAAATTCATGACTTCGTATTGTTCCTAGACAGAGAAGCAATGACAGTTCATGATATATCTTCTGGTGGAGATGGGATAAGCCAAAAGATGGAGGAGTTCTCTGTTACTTACAATAAAGTTAAATGCCATGAAGCAAGTTTGCTGCAGTTTGTTCTTGATCTGTCTCATGTATTGGCTAAAACAAGTGAATTCAGATTTAATATCCTTGGTTATAAAGGTATGGAAACTGAAACTAACAGTCCTGATTGCATAGATAAGATTGCTCTGCCTGAAAATAAGTTAGTTCAAGACAATTCGTCGGAAGAGAGATATGAAAACGGTGATTCCCGTATTCTTAATCCCTGTTCTAATCCCGAGGTTCAAGATGATGGAAATTTGACCTCAAGCTATGAATCAAATGCCACATCACAAAAGTTCTCCATGGAGGAATTTGAGGAATTGAAATTAGAGAAAGAGATGGCAATCTCAAGCAGCTGAGGCTGATTCTTATTTTTCTGATCAAATCAATCATTTGAAGGACGAGGAGGATTCAAATGCCTATTCAAGGTTACCCAGATGGAAAAATGATGGTGCAGTAAATGAGAGTTCTGTTTCCCAGGTTACTGTAAATAAGGAAGAGGCCTTCAAAGGTCATTCTCGAGGAGCAGATCATATTAAACAGGCTGAAGTTGATGCAAATGAAATTGAAGCCGAACCGTAATTGAGCCACGAGAGCCAATCCACATCACGTACTTGAAAACAGAGCGAAAATGGCTCGAAATTGAGGTTGAGCTGAGGAAACAATTCATCACTTATCCAAGCCATATTGCAAGCCATGTGAATATAATCTCAGCCATGTTACACTCCAAGCTGACCCCACAAGCTTTTAGAGTTGTTCCTAAGCCATGAGCTAATTGCAAAAAGTGGCCATCCACGTCACCTAAGTGAGCTGAAAGAAAAAGAGTAAAAACGACATGAAAAAATATCACAACAGGTCACACATAACTTGCATCCCAAAACGCAGAAAAAAATCTCACAAACGGCAAATCATTTTCACCCATTCTCATCTATAAATAGAACACCTTATTCACTCTTTTCTTCAAGCTTTGAAGCCAAAAAACCTCTGCTGATTTTCTTCCTCAAATTCCTCACTACCAAAAAAAAAACCTTCGTTCACTTTTCTTCTCCTACTTCATTCCACCAAATTAACTTCAAATCAACCTCAAACACAGATCAATTCAACCAGAGATTCGTTCAGAAGAAGAAGAGAAGCAAGAAGAAGTTTGGATTAAGTTCTTACCTGAGTTTGAAGGTAGATTGAGCTTCACCGTCATTTTCGATCCGTTATCTTTTGTTGTGATTCTTTGAATTGTTGATACCATTGTGAAGAGCTCTTGATTTCGATTGCAACCGCGTATTTTTCGCGTCCCGCCGTTGTGATTTAAGCAAGCATCCATGGCCGTGAATGTTTTCGCGTGTGAGAGCTAGAAGAAGAAGATAACTCTGTTTCGTTTTCTCTTTCTACTTTTCAATTATACTTTTCTTTTATTTGTTTATTTTTATTTTCTTTTTCATTTTCTTTCAGAACTTAACTATGTGGATTTTTCCACATTTTTCTTTTATTATTAAATTTGTATTTTAATTTCATTTTTGAAAAAGCTTTTAAAAAATTATTTAAAAATATTTTGATTAAGTGTTGATTGTTTTGGATCTTGATTTTGATAAGATTTCATCAATATCAATGGACTTTGGGTGTTGATTTTATCCACCAAGAGAGGTGATTGATATTGACGATAATTTAATTGATTCGAGATTCAAATTGTGATTTCATTTTCTTTTTTCTTCTTTTTATTTTTGATCGATGAAATCTATGGATCATAGATTGTTGATTATCAAGGTTGATTAATCTTCATTATTTCAAAACTATGGACGAATAATCATTGAGATAATTCTCCTTACTTTGGAATAGTGATAGATTACCTTTGATTAATTAATTAAAAATCTTGATTATGATTAGATCACTACCTCTTTTCTTTTTGTGTGGCATGTTTTAGGAGAGTGATTTACATATCATTTCTCTAACATGTATTAACACTAACATTTTATTGACCGGCCTCAGATAGTCGTGGTTTCTACATAAACCCGATTACGATTGCTTAACATAGCGCTAAATTGTCCCTTAATCGGAAAATGATCATTCGTGGCTCAAACTTACGTTTAAAAGTCCAAGTATGTTTAGTTGCTTGTCTTAACTCCAATACCTATGAAAATCATTGTTAGGAGGCTTTGATTCTATCAATCCTCTAATGAATTTTCATTAATCTTGGTCTAAGTGCAAGAATTAATCATCATTGATCATATGTTCTAACCACTAACTATTAATTCACTAACAATATCCTTGTTTAATTTTGTTTATATTCTCTTCTTACTCTTTATTTTTTTACTTTTATGCTTCCATTTTATCATTACATACCATATCTTTGTTTATGTTTATGTCATTTTTCTTTTGTCCACTTGGACCATACTTTGTTCAAAACACTAATAAAGGATAAAACATCTAAAAAATTTGGTGCTATTAATTTTGTGGTTATACTCTTGGACCATTCTTAGACCTTGGACTTCATGGACATTTTGGACTTAGGATTAGGACTTTCTTCCCTATGCTTGGAGAATTTTGAATCTTAGCCTTTATTTGGCTCGATCACTGGCTTATACTTTAAATCGGATGGAATTCTTTTTGCTTGCTTTGGAGTGTGCTACAAGTCGGTTAGATCTTTCTTATCTCTAGCTCTTATTTTGTTTTTTAGGATAGTCACTTCATCTCCTCCCCTTCTTAAATTTTCAAAACTTTCTCCCTCTTTCAAAACCTTCTTGGTTTCAAACTTCAAAACCGCTTTCGCAATAAAATCTTGACTTTCGTCAAGTGATTTTTAAACTTTGTTTTTCTTAATAAAAGTCAATCAATGTTAATCATGCTTTGACCAATTTCAAAAGACATAAAAAATACAAAAACTCATCAACTCTTTTTGTGCCTTTATGCACTTTTCACTTTAAAACTTTTCATAAAGTTTAGACATGATTCATTTCTATAGTTGAGATGTAAATCTCCTATTCCCCATATTATTAAGACTTTGACATTTTCCACGTTGATGTTGAGTGATAGTCTTGTTGATAATCCAAGCAAATCCTCCATCTTTATGTGACGCAAATGTTGTCTTAATACTCGTGGGTGGATAGTCGCAGTTTTCTCCTTGAAATGACGACTTGTCTGAACATCTAAAATCAATCAAAACCAACAAAATTTTGTCATTTGTACCACGAACTACGGGGTTTTGATTCCATATTGCACTTTATGGGTACGTAGGCATGAGACGATAAGTCTCTCCAAACACAAAAATATAAAAAATAATTCTCTTCTCATCTCCCCAATCTCTTTTTAAACAAACCACTTTCAAACCAAAAAGCGTAAATATTTCAAAGGGCTCCTATAGAGTACTATAGACGTTTTGGGTGCTAACACCTTCCCATTGCGTAACCAACCCCCTTACCCCGATCTCTGTCTCGTGTTCTTATTTTAGAACTCTTTGGTTTTGTTCGCTCTTTTTCCTTTCCTTTATTTGGATAAAAATAAAAGTGTGGTGGCGACTCTTGTTTTCTTTGAGTTAAGTTAGTCAATAACTTATACTCACGATTTTTACCGCTACAAGGACTAACACATATCGTCAGCTTGAGGAAATGTCCACGTCAGGCCTCCACATTCCATCAATGCTGAGAAATCGAACCCGTCCACGTTAGGACTAACACCTCTTACCAGCCCGGGGAAATAAAATTATCCACGTTAGGACACCCACTTCTCTAGCACGAAGAGAACCTATCAATAAATTGTCCACGTTAGGACTCATCCTTCCATTGGTCCCAACCCCCAAGCTTCTTAGCACTGACGTGACAGCGACTTTGAGGCGGACTCTACTGGGGATACCTGGAAATCAAACTACCGGACGCCTGTTCTGATAACCGGCGGCAGCCTCTGAAATTCTGATTCATGAAACCCTTTGATGACAAATAACTCTGCTTAGGGACAAAGAGAAATTTGTCCTGCTGACTCTGTGGGGAATAATGTCAAAGCTGACACTTCATTGAATGTCTCACGCCGAGACCTCGACTGTTTATTGATTTATTGGAGCAAGAACTCTCTCTACCTGCAAGAGAAACGATACTTGAAGCAAACGGTTAGCCAACCGGGTTTATGTTTCAAAAATGCGTATGTTTGATAACGATGCAATGCTTCATTCGACATGGAAATGCTACGCTTTTATGTGGTGGATGCAAGTATGACACTATATGCAAATGCGGACTTGAACTGCTGGGTACAGCAATTGCTTCAGCAAAATAAATGCTGAGGATAATGCCGACTCCGCTGGGGATGGCCAGATGCTATAGAATTATTCCAGCAAAATAAATGCTGGGAGAGTGAAGTCGACTCAGCTGGGAAATTGGGAACTCGAACCAAGCACCTCGTTGAAGTGACACCCTGCTGGGAATATAACTCCGCTAGAGAATAGCATATGCGCCTGGTACGATTGAACTTCTGCTGGAGAGCGAACGGATATCACATGGTATTCTGACAAAATAAATGCCAGAACTCACCAACTCTGCCGGGGAAAGTCTTAATCTTCGAATTCCACTGGGAGGACTGAAAATACTCGCTGAAAAGAGAACCCCGCTGGGGATGGGACGATTCTCTTGGGGAAAATCAACTGATTCCGATGGGGGAGAGTACCTGACCTTGCGGGAAAGGGTAAACTGCCTGAATACAGCTCACAAATATTAATCTTCTATGGATAAACCGCTCTGCTTGAGATGCACTATCTGAATACAGCCTCATACTCCCGGAATCTCAAATTCGACTGTGCTGGAGAATATCCTTTGGATAAGCTACGAATAGCCGGGGAATTCTATCCTTCTTCAGGAAGCACCTGCATGATCTGCGTGGGGGTCGAGTCTTTCATTATTGCAACCTTTTGATCATCTTCATCGTACGGTCATGAAACCTGCAACAACACAAACAAGACAAGACAAGCCTATGCGACCAAATCGACTCAGGTTAGTGACGTTATTTTCAGTTAATTCAAAGCTTTAGCGATTGTTGGCAAGGGCCAGTGATGTTATACACATGCTAGCTGTTGCACCCCAAAATTTGCCCTCACAATACAAGACTTTGTGTTCTAAGAAGGTTCACAAGGTTCACAAGTTCTCCAACAACTTGCATAACCTTTCATGAAGTTCATAAAATCCACAAGCTACTTTATGAAGGTTCACAAGGTTCACAAGTCCCACAGTGCTTTCAATACCTTTCATGAGGTTCATGAAGTCCATAGGTTGCTTCTTGAAGGTTCACAAGCTTCACAATACCTCCCATGAGTATCACAAGATATCTTATGAAGATTCACAAGGTTCACAAAGTTCACAATTGGTCAGAAGAGTTGACAATTCCCTCAGACAATGCACCTCCTAAGCAGTGCATCCAAAACTAGGGTTTTGACTTTAATCAGGCTAAATGGACTTCCAAGACTTCAAGTGAGCTTCATAACATCTTATATGTGTATAAGAACCCCCATGTCAAGTTTCAAGACTTTTCTCAAAAGTTTGCTCAGTCAGATGATCAGATAAGTCAAAAGCAGTCAATGCAGTTAAAAAGTCAAACTGAGGTCAACTGTGGTCAAACCAAAGTCAAACTTCATGATTTTTTTTTGCCAACATCAAAGAGAGATTTGGTTCCAGGGGTATTTTGGTCATTTTACACAAATTCTACCAATTCCTTGAAGACGGGCTGTTATTAAAATTCTGAGGCATTTGATGCGTTATGGTTTTGAGGCATTTATCAATCACCAGTTCTGATCATATTGAGATTTGGCATTTGGTCAGTGGAGTTTAATTACGATTAGTTTTGCTGTTGACGCTGAAAATGTTGTGACCATGGTGCCCATATGAGTTTGGTTATGAAACAATTGGTTAACATTTTAATCGGATGATGAGATTAGGATCACAAATACCACTTGGAAATGTTTATGTTTTATGCCTATGTTAATGAATTAAATACTTGTGGATTTATTCACATTTGTTTATATTTTTTAACTAAGAATAGAATATAAATAAATTCAAAACTTTGAGAATTTTATTTCATAAATAATGCTATCATACAAGAATGGGGATGTTGCTTCATATTTTACAAAGTATTGTTACAAGGAAGTACATTAAAATTCTCAAATCCTAAATCCTAAAAGTATCTAAAGGTCTTCATGTTCGTATTTGAACTTCTCCATGAATCCTCAGCTAACCTGCACATCAAAAGAGAACAGACAGTACAGAAGATGTTAGAAGTTGTTCGACACTCTCAGAACAATAGTCATCATCGAGTGCCGGGAGTGGCACGACCGAAGTCGCATCCTACCCCCGTTACCAATCCATGCCATTAGCGTCAGATCGGGTAACATTGTTCTCATCATACGGGACAGCCGAGAGAGAAATAAATGAAGTTTTTCGAGCCGAAATGATTTGCGCAGATGTGGATTCTGAAGGGACCATCAGCCTATCAAGTAAATATGTGGCTTTTCTCGAAGCGGTTTCACAGCCAAGAGTAATTGGAAATACAAACTAAAGGTGCACAACAGAAACAATCAGAGGCAGCCATCATGTAGGCTCAGTCTAGCAACATCATCGCCTAAATCACCAAACTGTTTGTGAATCCAAATACTCCAGCCCTGAAACGATATAAAGGGGCAGATATTAGTTCAAAAGGACTGAGATTACGCGCCGGAAAAGAACCACACCAATAGCACCAAACTGAATGTCACTAAAATCAAACTGTACCAAATAAAAGCTCATAGGTTTCATAATTAAAATCAAGTTCAGTTCAGAAGAAGCAGAAGTTGGTTAAGCATAAAAGTGAAGGACAAAAGAAGAATCTAAGCACCAATTCCGTCAAGTAAAACATGGTGACATTATCAAGTAAATTTCAAGATTGCTTCCAAACTGATACAAGGGTAAAACAGCCCGGCCAATTCGGACCCAGACCCGGATGCCGGCAGGTCTGAATCGCGTTTGCTTTCGAAGTTTTCCAACACCTGAAATTCACCAAAACAACATCAGGATTCCACAAAGTGATCGACCAAACTCAGAACAGAAAAATGAGTTACAAGCTACACGAACAGGCAACAAGGTCTTATGAACAAGCACAACTCATGAAATACAAACCAAACTGCAACTAGTATCAGCACAGAAACAACACAAATTATGTTGAAGAATGGTTTCGTAATGAATCCGAGCAAACACAAGAAATATCAGGCATCGATCACGGCGACCTGTTTCGCATATCAAGTTCAGGGATCATGGAAGCCAAAGCCCCAAAATGGACCATAAGGAATCAGTTCAACGCAGCACAAATCATACCAGAAAAATGCAGAGAAAGTCAGGAAAGCGCATCAGCAACAGGCGTAAACTACACCCGCGTATCAGTTCAGGAGCCAAACAGGGCGCGAACCACAGCAGAAGGAACTGGGAAACAAGGCCCAAATCCATGATGGAAGCTATAACTGGACATTAGGATCAAATTGGATAACCGAAGGTGAGTCCATAAAAATCTACACCAGATGAATCAGAGGAAACAAGGCAAGCAGCAATAGGAATGGTAGCATCATGTTCCGATGGCTCAGACAGAGCGTCATCATCGCCGTATACCCCTTCTCGACATTTGATTCGACCAAAGCCTTAGCACCAGTTCTGAAAGAAGAAGAAGAAAAGTTAATGCGTGTTCGAAACAGTTAATCCAGAAGTCAGGAGCAAATATCCAACAAAACCAACTTTGAATATGGATACAAGCAATTTCCAAATTAAAACCCAATCCGTATTCAATCAAATACTGGGAAGATATTGCAAAACTGAGTTTGTGAGTCTGAAAAGGAAAGAAAAGATTCAATCAGCTTATCAGAAAAATAATCAAGCAAATCAAACAAAATCCATTACAAGTGAATCCGAAAAAGGAACGTTCGAATCAAATCAAAAAGATACATGTTCTGAAAACCCAACAAAATCAAGTCGTATCACAAAATCGCAATCCAACCTCAGCAAAAATAACGCAAATCCAACATTATCAAAAGGCCCACAGATCAGAGAGAGTGATATAAAAGGGAACCACATCACCTCGTAAAAAAGGGGAGCGGCCGCGAGAGAGAAAGAGGAGAAGGGTTTCGTCAAAGGTAATCATCAGAACGCAAACCAAGAGGTTGAGGAAGGTCCACCGACGCCGCCTCCATCCACGACGGGCAAACCTTCCCCGGAGGCTCAGTTCTACCATCATCGCCTCCTCATACGTCATCACCGAACCACTATCGAAAAACGGAAGATGGGAGGAGTCGAGAGAGATGAAGCAAGCGAGAGACAAGAGAAGCAAGAAGAATCATGCGCCGCGGGGAAGGGATTAGGGTTGTGAAACCCTAAGACCTTGTTTTGTTACACTTACACCAACCGGGTTGGGTCCGGAGGTGATTACCGGCCCAACCCCTTTTATTTTTCATTTTTACATTTTTTGTTTTTTATAATTAATACTATGTTAAATATTAAAATTGTTTTTAAAATAAATAAAATTAAAAAACATTTTCTTATAATATTAAAATAAAAAAATAAAAAAACATATATTTTTTTTATTTAAAATTTTATTTGTATAGTTTATATTAATTAAAATAATGTTATGTGATTATTAAAAATAAATTTTTGTATATATATAAACCCTAATTCTTACAAACCCTAAAAATTATTTTCTAAAAAAAAGAATAAAACCTAATTTTAATTTTCTATATAATTCTATGTATATATTTATTATAATTCTTGTAAATTTTTGTAAATAAAATTAAACCTTATAAATACTTAAATGTAAAATTTTGTGAATGTGATTATTGATTATTTAAAATTTATTTTCATCATAATGTGTAAATATTTTTCTTAATAATTGTTAATATATAATTAGAGATAATTAAATTTTGTAAATGATTAAGAAATTTATAATTATGTTATATTTAGAACTTTATATTATAGTAATTATTTAATCATTTATGTTTCTAAATAAAAATCAAATTTTATGTTTAATCACGTTATTAATTAATTATTATTGCTAATTATATTTTGTTGCTTATTATTATTTTGAAATTTCTATCTTATTATTTTTTCTAACTTTGTCTATTTTTCTAATTATTATTGTTTCAACTAATTATTTTCACTAACTTTATATTTCTACTAACCTTATTTAATTTTTTCTTATTATTTACTAACCCCAATATTTTATTTACCTATTTGTTATTTTTTTTATATTTATTTTGATTATATTTTACTATTTATTTTATTTATTATAATTTTGTAATTGCCTCTTGGATGTAAATTGTAATTATTTAATTATTATTATCATTATGGTTAGTAATTAGGGAGTGCTAATATGTATGATATTTAAAAAAATAAATTAGATCATCTTGATATAAGATAATTAAATTAAACATTTCACACACGTAAGTCGATTTTAATCGCCGTCTCACTTCCTAAGGATATCCCTCAAGTTGCCTATGAATATTGGTTAAGTGGGGTGTATAAAGCAAGTCCCTCAAAAAGAAAATCATCAAAGTCCCTTATGGTTGCCTTTACGAATCGAGTCCCTTTCGAAAAATGATGATAGTCCCTCCAGTTTGCTTATTACACCCCACAATGGCCTTCAAAAATCCAATTGTCCCTCACATGTCCCTTAACATCCAAAGTAAGGACTACCTACTCCATTTTAGTAGGGATAGTCTTACTAAGGAAAGGATAAAGAATAAGAAAGACCTTAAAACATTAGGGTAGGCTACTCCTAGGTACTTGCTCACTTCAAAACTTTTTCACACTTAAACAAATTTCCAACAAAATTTTCAAACAAGTTTTTTTCACATCCATACACGGATTATTATTAAACTATTCTGAAATTTTTTGCTATTCACACACTACACTTTCAAAACAATTCAAAAGTGAGCTTAAGTACCTAAGAGCCCATGGATAACCATGGATGAAAAGGGTGCTAACACCTTCCCTTTTCATAACCTACCCCCCGGACCCAAAATATTCTCTAAGGTCTTTCCTGTTCTTTTATAACCTTTCCTTACGGATAAAATAAAAGTCGGTGGCGACTCTTGCTATCCGCAACATTGTTTAAAGTCAGTTCTCCCACCGTGTTACAGAACTGGCGACTCTGCTGGGGACCTATTTAAGAGGGGTACCCTTAGGAATTAAGATCACTTTAAATTGTTTGCCTTGTTTGCTTTATTATTATATTGTTGGGGTGCTCTTATGTATGAAAGGTCCTAACCCGGATCTAGTGTACCTTAGGTAAATGGCAATAGACCAAGGAAACTGTACGACGTATATCGATACGGTTGATCTGGTGGCCATAGTTAGTGCGACTTCTTGGTTGGTGCTTATATTCCTTAAGTCAAGTTGAGGATAATATTGAGGCTGCCATATGTTGTCAATGCACTAACTGACTTTTAGAACCCTAGTTAACTCATCTTGGCCTTTAGAAAGTAGTGAGGTAACCGGCTTTGGTGCAGACTGAAGTTGGTTGACACTCGATACTACGCTCATTGAGATCTTAAACTTGGAGGGTTTTGGTTGGCAAGTAAGTTGCCTTCTGAACAACCACCCTTGTGAAGGATCAATGATATTGAGATCCCTTAGAACCTGGTTACTTTTGTAGGACAGGATGAACCATCTAACTTCAGGGGAGGGTACTTGCCTTTGAACCTCACGCAAGCCTTTAAACCTAGGGCTATGGTGTGACTTGTTTGTGTGTGCCACATGTTTGTGATTGAGCATGACATCATGACATCATCATGCATCATAAGCATATCATTTTCCCTAACCATTTCAAGGACCAAAGGATTTATCTTTGTTCTTTGTTGCAGGTCATGGCTTCTGCTCGTAGAAACACCATCAGGATCAACTTTGTAGGGATACCTGCTAAGCTCAAGGAGTTGGTTTCCCTAGTGCCTGATCATTCCCAGTTCAACAAGAGACATGGTCACTTATTGGATCTAGTTACTTCAGGGTTCAGTGAAGACATGATGAGTGTGCTGTTTCAGTTCTTTGACCCTAAGCACCATTGCTTTACATTTCCTGATTATCAGCTGGTCCCAACCATGAAGGAGTTCTCTAAACTTCTGGGTATACCTGTTCTTGATCAGAAGCCATTCACAGGCTTAGAGAAGGAGCTTAAACCAGAAGTTATCGCTGCAGCTCTACATCTGAAGAAGTCTGACATTGTTCTAGAAACGAGAAGTGGAGTTAAAGGTATTCTTGCCAAGGTATTAGTGGATAAAGCTCAAATGTTCTTGAAGGCTATGAGCTACGATGCTTTTGAGGAGATCTTAGCCTTATTGATTTATGGCTTAGTGTTGTTCCCCAATCCTGATCAGTTCATAGACGTTCATGCCATCAACATATTCCTGAGTCACAATCCAGTGCCTACCTTACTTGGAGACATCCTACATTCTCTTCACACCCGTACTACAAGGGCAAGAGGAACTTTGATGTGCTGCATACCTTTACTTTCTAGGTGGTTTATTTCTCACCTTCCTCGCTCAGTAATGAAGAATGAGCAAGGGTTCAGATGGTCCAAGAGGATCATGTCACTTTCTCACTCAGACATCCATTGGTGCTCCAGATCTATGGAGAATGTCACCATCATTGACCGTTGTGGGGAGTTTCCTAATGTACCACTTCTAGGCATAAGAGGAGGCATCACCTACAACCCATCTCTAGCTTTACGACAGTTTGGTTACGCCCGGAGCGATGGTCCACATGACATGTTGATTCAGGGCATTGTGTTTGACTACGACAACGATCTTCAGGGTTACCGTCAGAGATTCATACGAGCTTGGGGAAAGGTAAACAGGATTGACAGCAAGACACTGGAGCCTAAGTACACCATTCCTATGGAGGCTTATCTCAGATGGGTACGATTTCGTGCTCAGACACTCATGATGCCATATCCTGCCATCCTACCAGTTACCATGGAACCTGTTGCTGAAGGAGACACAGCTTATACCATCCTTCACCCAGACATGCCTACTGATATGGAAGACTTGCAGAGATCATGGATCCAACTGAAAGAGCAAAGGGATACTTTCGAGGCTCATTACAAAGCAAGCCAAGCAAGGATCCTAGAGCTAACAAAGCTACTTCATGAGGAACGAAACCTCAACTCATACCTCAACACCAAGAGGAAACGTCCATGGGAGACTTAAAACCCCATCTTTTGTACTTATTCCGTTTTCATTTTTTGTAAGCCTAAAAGGCAAAACAAGTTATTACTAATAAAAAGTTACTTTCTTGTTTGTTTAAGCAAATTTAAATCCTGCGGTCCTTGAAAACATTGCATATGCATTCCCATATCATTGCATCACAGGTTTATAATTGTGTACAGGTTTCTCATCTTCTCGCTGTTTATTTCAGCAATGGCTCTTGAACAATCAGTTAAGGATCTCCAGGCACAGAATGCACAGTTCCAAGAGCTGATCCTGAACCTATCTAAGGGGCAGGATGAATTGAAGACACTGCTGGCCAAGAAGACTAAGAAGGCTAGAAGGTCTGCTGGGTTGCTCAACATGGGAAGAAGGTTCAAAGGTCCTGTCAAGACCAAGGAACATGTTGAAGACTATGAATCTGAAGAATCTGAGCAGGAGAGAGGCAGTCTCCACAACACTATGGGGGACTCTGATTCTGAGGCTAACTACTACCATGAGCCTAACGAAGACAAATTCAAGATGATGGTGGATAGAATGGATGCTATGGAATTACAGAAATCATCTGGGCTGGATTTTGAGGATTTGAGCTTGATATCTGGGGTGGTCATACCCATTGGGTTCAAAGTTCCTACATTTGTTGTCTATGATGGGGTCTCTTGTCCCAAATTGCATCTGAGGTCTTATGTCAGAAGAATTCAACCCCACACTGCTGATAAAAAGTTGTGGATCCATTTCTTTCAAGAGAGTTTATCTGGAGCTCAGCTAGAGTGGTATTATCAGTTGGAGAGTGTCAACATCAGAGATTGGAATGACCTTGCTGAAGCTTTCTACAAGCAATATCAATACAATGCTGACTTAGCCCCCCACTCGCATGCAGCTTCAAAGCATGTCTATGGGTGCCAAAGAAAGCTTTAAGGAGTATGCTCAGAAGTGGAGAGACTTAGCTGGAAGAGTTCAACCCCCTTTGACTGATAAGGAGTTGGTTGATATATTCATGTGTACGCTGAATGGTCCGTTTTACAGTCATCTCATTGGAAGCTCATCATCTGGCTTCACTGAGTTGATCATGACAGGAGAGCGAGTAGAGAATGGTATCAAGAGTGGTAAGATCCAAGTGGGCAATTCTTCATCAGGTGCTGCAAAGAAGCCTCCCACTGGGAAGAAAGAATCTAATGCTGTGTATGGTCAGCCTGATCGTAACAGAAGGCATCAGTCTGTTAGTGCAGTTCATATTTCAAATCCAACTCCTGCAACAACAGAGCAGCCTCAAGGCAACCAACAGAGGGCTAGAAGACAGTTCACGAAGATCAACATGTCAATGGCTCAGGCATTGCAACACTTGTTGAAGGCTGAACTTATTACCCTGAGGGAGGCCCCTCAGAATCCCAATGTTACCTCTCCCAAGTACAATCCCAATGCACGATGTGCATATCATTCAAACTGTCCAGGACATGATACTAATAACTGCTGGGTCTTGAAGAACAAAATTCAGGATATGATTGATGCTGGAGAAATTGAGTTTGATCCACCAGGTACTCCAAATGTGATTACAGCTCCAATGCCAAATCACGAGAAGACTGTCAACGCCATTGATGAAGATATTGATGAAGATCTGCATGTCTATTCAGTTATGGAGTTGAGCACACCATTGTCTGTTATCAAAAAGAGGTTAGTACAAGCTGGGATCTTTCCAGGTTGTCATGAAGATTGTCTATATTGTACCTATAAGCCGGATAGTTGCTTCATTTTGAGAGATGGGATTCAACGTCTCATGGATAAATATACTATAGTGTTTGAAAGAAGACCAGCATCTGTAGAAAGTATGATGGATCATCTGACTCAGGGTAAGAAGATTGAAGAGGTTGACATGGTTGACAAAGTACCACTAAGAATCACTTCAAAGGGTCCCATTAAAATCACTCATCAGGGCCCAATCAAGATTACTGCTGAAGGTCCTGTGAAAGTTGTTGCTGAAGCCAGAGTAGCTCCTCTGATCATTACCACTCCTGGTCCTATTCCTTATACATCTGACAAAGCTGTGCCTTGGCACTATGGGTCTGATGTTTACATCCATGGTGTCAAGCAGGAGCCTTTACCTGATACGCCTGTTGACATTGATAATATTGCTGGATCTAGCAAGGTCACTCGTAGTGGAAGAGTCTTCTCTCCTCCAGTTGCTTCTAAGAGTGCAGTTACTCCTGCTGTTACTTCCACCACTGATGCTCGGGGCAAGGGTCCTGTTATTGAGCCTGTATCTACTGATGTGCCAGCTGCTGATGACCTCTCTAAGCAGATGGAAGAAGTATTGAAAATCATTCGCAAGAGTGATTATGATATTGTTGATCAGCTGGGGCATACTCCCTCAAAGATTTCTATGCTCTCCCTGTTATTATGTTCTGAGGCTCATGCCAAGTCATTAATCAAGTTTCTAAAAATGGCTCATGTACCCAGTGCAATTTCTGTGGACCAGTTTGAGAATTGTGTTGCTCACCTGACCTATGACAACGGGTTAGGATTTTCTGATGCTGACTTGACCCCTGCCAAGAGGGATCATAACAGGGCCTTGCATATTTCAATTGAATGCAGGGGCACTACCCTGTCTCATGTGCTGATAGACAATGGTTCCTCTCTGAATGTGTTGCCTAAGGAAGTCCTGAACAAGCTGAGTCCTGAAGATACGGTATTGAAGCCCAGTAATATTGTGGTAAAGGCTTTTGATGGTTCTAGAAGAGTAGTGCATGGGGAAATTGATCTTCCAATCAAGGTTGGCTCTCAGGTGTTTACTGCTACATTCTATGTGATGGATATTCGTCCTTCGTACTCATGTCTGCTTGGTCGTCCCTGGATCCATGGGGCAGGTGCTGTGACCTCCACATTACATCAAAAGTTGAGATATCCGGTGAATGGAAAAGTTGTTACTGTCTTTGGAGAGGAAGAATACTTTGTCAGCCATGTAAACACTTTCAAGTATCTGGAAGTAGAAGGTGAATACATTGAAACTCCATGTCAGTCATTTGAAGTGGTTCCCTGGGCTGTTAAGGATTGTGTGACTTCTCCTGCTGTGAAGAAGGTTCCTGTGGTCATCAGAAACCCTCCAACAATGGCAATGGCCTCCCTCAATGATGCAAAAGCTATGGTGGAAGAAGAGTCCCAGAAGGCTGTTCGTCGTGCTCGTGCTGTTCGTATCACCAATCAAGGGGTTATCAATGCTGTGGGAAATCAAGATGAAGACCACAACTTGGAGGCATGGATTTTTCCTACTGTGGGTGCTGGACTCAATAATTGGAAAGCTGAAGATGTTATCCCTATCTCCTTTAGTCAGGAGTAAATACTATTACTGTGTTATGTTTTTAAATTTGTAATTTCTGGAACAATTAAAACTTTCAAGCCATGTGCCTTACCCGGGGCACAATGGTGTGCTTGTTACGGGTTGTCATTTCATTTGCATACATCATTCAATAAAATCAGTGGACGTGTCGTTTTCGTAAATATTGTGTTCCTTGTCTTTCTTTTTCTTTTATTTTTGCTTTATCAGCTATGTGTTCTTACACACACCCACGTCACTAAAATGCAGATCCTCATCCACTCTGGATCCAGTTGATAACAGTTCTACTATTGCCAATTACAATTTCGAGAATCTGATCTATCAAACTGAAGACGGAAACAAGGACGATTGTGAAATACCTGTAGAGCTTGCTAGGTTGTTACAACAAGAAGAGAAAGCTATACAGCCACATGAAGAGCCAGTCGAAGTTGTGAATCTGGGAACTGAAGAAAACAGAAAAGAGGTCAAGATAGGGGCTGATTTAGAGGACAGTGTCAAGAGCAGGTTGATTCAGATGCTACGTGACTATGTGGAGATCTTTGCTTGGTCTTATGAAGATATGCCAGGGTTGGATACGAACATTGTGGTTCACCGTTTGCCAGTGAAAGAAGATTGTCGTCCAAAGAAGCAGAAGGTTCGTCGTATGCGTCCTGAAATGTCAGAAAAGATCAAAGCAGAGGTAATGAAACAGTTCAATGCAGGGTTCTTGGCCGTAACTTCTTATCCTCAGTGGATTGCAAATGTGGTACCAGTTCCTAAGAAAGATGGTAAGGTACGTATGTGTGTAGACTACAGAGATCTGAACAAGGCTAGCCCTAAAGATGACTTTCCACTTCCTCATATTGATATTCTGGTAGACAACACTGCTCAGCATAAGGTATTCTCTTTTATGGATGGTTTCTCTGGTTACAATCAAATCAAGATGGCACCTGAAGATATGGAGAAGACTACATTTGTGACACAGTGGGGCACCTTTTGCTATAAGGTAATGCCATTTGGTTTGAAGAATGCAGGGGCAACATATCAGCGTGCTATGGTGGCTTTGTTTCATGATATGATTCATCATGAGATAGAGGTATATGTGGATGATATGATAGCCAGGTCTCAGAATGAAGAACAACATCTTGATCATCTGCACAAGTTGTTTGAGAGGTTGAAGAAATACAGGTTGAGATTAAATCCAAACAAGTGTACTTTTGGAGTTAGATCTGGAAAGCTCCTGGGTTTCATTGTCAGTGGAAAAGGTATTGAAGTGGATCCTGCAAAAGTGAAAGCTATACGAGAGATGCCAGCTCCCCGTACTGAGAAGGAGGTTAGAGGTTTCTTGGGACGATTGAACTACATTGCAAGATTTATTTCCCAATTAACTACCATCTGTGAGCCAATCTTCAAGTTGTTGAAGAAAGATCAGGTGATGGAATGGAATGATGAGTGCCAGACTGCCTTTGATGAAATCAAGAGATATTTGCTAGAACCTCCAATTTTAATGCCACCAGTTGATGGAAGACCCTTGATTATGTATTTAACAGTATTAGACAACTCAATGGGGTGTGTATTGGGGCAACATGACGAGTCTGGTCGAAAAGAGCAGGCAATATACTACCTTAGCAAAAAGTTTACCGACTGTGAAACAAGATACTCACTGCTCGAGAAAACTTGTTGCGCTTTGGCATGGGTTGCTCGCCGACTAAGACAGTATATGTTGACCCATACTACCTTGTTGATTTCGAAGATGGATCCAATCAAGTACATATTTGAGAAACCTGCTCTCTCCGGAAGAATTGCAAGATGGCAAATGATCTTGACGGAATATGATATACAGTATACTACTCAGAAGGCCATTAAGGGGAGTGTTGTTGCTGATCATTTGGCTCATCAAGCAGTAGATGATTACCAGTCAATGAATTTTGAGTTCCCTGATGAAGACATTATGTCTGTTACCAAAGAACCTGGACAATATGACGGACCTGAACAAGGATCCCGATGGACTATGGTTTTTGATGGTGCCTCCAATGCACATGGTAATGGTGTTGGTGTTGTGATTAGTTCCCCTGAAGGTTGTCATACCCCGATTACTGCCAGACTTTATTTCTATTGTACCAATAACATGGCTGAGTATGAGGCATGTATCATGGGTATGCAAGTTGCTATTGATATGAAGATTCAGTTCCTTGAGGTGTATGGAGATTCAGCTCTGGTAGTAAGTCAGATTAAAGGAGATTGGGATACAAAGCATGATAATCTCATTCCTTACAGAGAACATGTGTTGTCTTTGATCCCACATTTCAAAGAGATTACTTTTGGACATATTCCACGAAGAGAGAATCAGTTGGCAGACGCATTGGCCACCATGGCATCTATGTTTGAGATCAGCTGGGATGATGAAGCTCCCAAGATTACCATTGATAGATTTGAGAAGCCTGCATACTGCAATGAGATTGACACTGAAGGGGCAGAGGAGAAGCCTTGGTTCTATGAAGTGAAAAACTATCTTGAAGCTCAGGAGTTCCCTGAAGGGGCATCTGTCAAAGATAGGAAATTCCTGAGAAGGTTTTCTGCTAAGTTCTTTCTAAGTAATGGCATTCTGTATAAGCGTAATCATGATTCAACTATGCTTCGTTGTGTGGATAAGAAGGAAGCTACAGAAATTATGGAAGAGATGCATGATGGGACCTTTGGCACTCATCCTAGTGGTCATACCATGGCAAAGAAGATTTTGAGAGCAGGTTACTATTGGTCTACCATGGAAGCTGGTTGCTATCAACACTCCAGAACATGTCACAAATGTCAAATCTATGCTGATAAAGTACATGTACCTCCATCTCCATTGAATGTGTTGACTGCTCCTTGGCCCTTTGCCATGTGGGGCATTGATATGATTGGTGAGATCAAGCCTACTGCTTCTAATGGGCATCGTTTCATCCTGGTTGCTATTGATTACTTCACGAAGTGGGTAGAGGCAGCTTCATTTGCATCTGTGACTAAGAATGTTGTGGCTCGGTTCATTAAGAATAATCTCATATGTAGGTATGGTATCCCTGAAAGGATTATCACTGACAATGGCTCTAATCTGAACAACACTATGATTACTGATCTCTGTACGCAGTTCAAGATTAAGCATCACAACTCTTCTCCGTATCGTCCAAAGATGAATGGGGCAGTTGAAGCTGCTAATAAGAACATTAAGAAGATTGTACAGAAGATGACTATTACTTACAAGGATTGGCACGAGATGTTACCATTTGCTCTGCATGGCTATCGTACTACAATACGTACTTCAACAGGGGCAACCCCATTCTCCTTAGTCTATGGTATGGAAGCAGTTCTGCCTATTGAAGTTCAGATCCCCTCCTTGAGAATTATGAAGGATGCAGGCTTGGATGAAGATGAGTGGATTCAGACTCGACTTGACCAGATAAATTTGATTGATGAGAAAAGGTTAGCAGCAGTTTGTCATGGCCAGATGTACCAGAAACGGATGATCAAAGCTTTTGACAAGAAGGTTAAGCCAAAGGTATATCAGGCTGGTGACTTGGTAATCAAGCGTATCATATTACCACAGGGTGATCCTAGGGGCAAGTGGACTCCAACATATGAGGGACCATTTGTAGTCAAGACAGTGTTCTCAGGAGGTGCCATGATACTGACTACAATGGATGGTGAAGACTTCCCACAACCTGTAAACGCAGACATAGTTAAAAAATACTACGCATAAAAAGAGACCCGCTAGGTTGACAGGCCTAGGCAAAAATAAGGGCATCCCGGCAAACCAAAAGGGTTTGGGCAAAAATTAGGGATATATATATAAAAACATGTACACCCGGCAAGTCGAAAACCTGAAAAGGCGGCTTGGGCAAAAAAGGGTATCCCGGTGGATTGAAAACCTGAAAGGGCAATCCAGGCAAAAGTTAGGGATTAAAGCGTATGACTATGTCTCGTTTGGATCACTCATGAAACTGCAACCAGTTGTACTACTTACTCAAAGCTCAAACAAATGAAGCTCAATCCAATCGTTTCCGTCTCAACAGCAAGAAGATGAGATACTTGAGTGGCAATAGTAGAATTGAAACTCAATAGGATTATTTCCCACATAGCTGATTCTTTTTGCAAAACTTCACGACAAAATTCTCTTACTAGGGTTTATGTCTCCTTGTACAAACTTACCCGTGTATGGGTCACTTTTGATATAAATAAACTCCATCTTTTGAATCCAGATTTACTTTTACCCTATTTACATAAGCGAAACGTCCATTGGTTGTGTTTGAATGTATGTATGCCTTTTAATATGATTGATGTTTACCAGAAATGCATGAAAATGCCGTAATAGTATTTACTAAGGACGAACGAGGGAAGGATTTCAACGAAGCTTTGCCGGTTCATCTTTACAAGACAGTTACAAACCATCAGTAGGACTAATCCATTTTCACAAAGTCTAATCTCCCCTGGAATTTATACCCATCTCTTTTATCCTCATATGGATATACGGGAAATTACTTTCCAATAAAGGCACGATGAACGAAGACGGGATGTTCTACTTATCCTACTATCAAACGAAAACGAAGGTTATCTATACCCTACTATCCCCAACAACGGGAGGTTATCTATACCTTGTTATCCCCAGCAGACGGAGGGTTATATATTCTTCAACAACGAATCGGGATTTATTTTCCTTGGCCAGCAGTTGTTATACAAGGATATCCAGACACTTCCAGCAGTGTCATATCATACATACATCACTTACATCATACCATAACATATATGTCTATAGTACATTACCTAAGTGCATCATGTCATACATGCATACATAAAGCATAAACTAATGTTGTTGTACAGAGTGCTACCTTGTTTTCAGGTTAATTATCCAACAAACAAGCTTATGATCTTTGGGACTGCTTTATTGTAACCTCAGGGTTACTTTATCCTCCTGATGAGCTTCTTATTACTTTGGGACTGCTTTATTGTAACCTCAGGGTTATTTTATCCTCCTGATAGCCTCTCATGACTTCAAGACTGCTTTAGAGCTACTGATTGCTCTATCCTCCTGAAATCATCCTATTACTTCAAGACTGCTTTAGAGCTATTCATTGCTCTATCCTCATGAGGTCATATTACTACTTCAAGACTGCTTTAGAGCTATTCATTGCTCTATCCTCCTGAAGCCATCTAATTATTTCAAGACTGCTTTAGAGTTATCCATTGCTCTATCCTCCTGAAACTACATTATTATTTCAAGACTGCTTTAGAGCTATCCATTGCTCTATCCTCCTGAAATCATTACTTCAAGACTGCTTTAGAGCTATTGATTGCTCTATCCTCCTGAAGACATATCACATTATTATTTCAAGACTGCTTTAGAACCATTCATTGTTCTATCCTCCTGAAATCATATCATTGCTTCAAGACTGCTTTAGGGTTATCACTATTGATTGCTCTATCCTCATGAAGACATGCTGCTACATCATTATTATTCCAGACTCCTGACAGCTTTCATCATACACCCATATTTTGAACTGCTCCCCCCCTAGTGGCATCTTTAAGCCCACTCAATCATATTCAACTAGCCATCTATACCACTCTAGTGCACTGGTGAGTGCAAATTTTGGGGCTTTTGTGTTCAATCCCCTTCAACCTTCCAGGTTACGACTGGCAAATATACCAATCTAACCCCTCAGGTTTCAGAAAATTGAACAGGGCCAGGTGTTGCACCCCAAAATTTGCCCTCACAATACAAGACTTTGTGTTCTAAGAAGGTTCACAAGGTTCACAAGTTCTCCAACAACTTGCATAACCTTTCATGAAGTTCATAAAATCCACAAGCTACTTTATGAAGGTTCACAAGGTTCACAAGTCCCACAGTGCTTTCAATACCTTTCATGAGGTTCATGAAGTCCATAGGTTGCTTCTTGAAGGTTCACAAGCTTCACAATACCTCCCATGAGTATCACAAGATATCTTATGAAGATTCACAAGGTTCACAAAGTTCACAATTGGTCAGAAGAGTTGACAATTCCCTCAGACAATGCACCTCCTAAGCAGTGCATCCAAAACTAGGGTTTTGACTTTAATCAGGCTAAATGGACTTCCAAGACTTCAAGTGAGCTTCATAACATCTTATATGTGTATAAGAACCCCCATGTCAAGTTTCAAGACTTTTCTCAAAAGTTTGCTCAGTCAGATGATCAGATAAGTCAAAAGCAGTCAATGCAGTTAAAAAGTCAAACTGAGGTCAACTGTGGTCAAACCAAAGTCAAACTTCATGATTTTTTTTTGCCAACATCAAAGAGAGATTTGGTTCCAGGGGTATTTTGGTCATTTTACACAAATTCTACCAATTCCTTGAAGACGGGCTGTTATTAAAATTCTGAGGCATTTGATGCGTTATGGTTTTGAGGCATTTATCAATCACCAGTTCTGATCATATTGAGATTTGGCATTTGGTCAGTGGAGTTTAATTACGATTAGTTTTGCTGTTGACGCTGAAAATGTTGTGACCATGGTGCCCATATGAGTTTGGTTATGAAACAATTGGTTAACATTTTAATCGGATGATGAGATTAGGATCACAAATACCACTTGGAAATGTTTATGTTTTATGCCTATGTTAATGAATTAAATACTTGTGGATTTATTCACATTTGTTTATATTTTTTAACTAAGAATAGAATATAAATAAATTCAAAACTTTGAGAATTTTATTTCATAAATAATGCTATCATACAAGAATGGGGATGTTGCTTCATATTTTACAAAGTATTGTTACAAGGAAGTACATTAAAATTCTCAAATCCTAAATCCTAAAAGTATCTAAAGGTCTTCATGTTCGTATTTGAACTTCTCCATGAATCCTCAGCTAACCTGCACATCAAAAGAGAACAGACAGTACAGAAGATGTTAGAAGTTGTTCGACACTCTCAGAACAATAGTCATCATCGAGTGCCGGGAGTGGCACGACCGAAGTCGCATCCTACCCCCGTTACCAATCCATGCCATTAGCGTCAGATCGGGTAACATTGTTCTCATCATACGGGACAGCCGAGAGAGAAATAAATGAAGTTTTTCGAGCCGAAATGATTTGCGCAGATGTGGATTCTGAAGGGACCATCAGCCTATCAAGTAAATATGTGGCTTTTCTCGAAGCGGTTTCACAGCCAAGAGTAATTGGAAATACAAACTAAAGGTGCACAACAGAAACAATCAGAGGCAGCCATCATGTAGGCTCAGTCTAGCAACATCATCGCCTAAATCACCAAACTGTTTGTGAATCCAAATACTCCAGCCCTGAAACGATATAAAGGGGCAGATATTAGTTCAAAAGGACTGAGATTACGCGCCGGAAAAGAACCACACCAATAGCACCAAACTGAATGTCACTAAAATCAAACTGTACCAAATAAAAGCTCATAGGTTTCATAATTAAAATCAAGTTCAGTTCAGAAGAAGCAGAAGTTGGTTAAGCATAAAAGTGAAGGACAAAAGAAGAATCTAAGCACCAATTCCGTCAAGTAAAACATGGTGACATTATCAAGTAAATTTCAAGATTGCTTCCAAACTGATACAAGGGTAAAACAGCCCGGCCAATTCGGACCCAGACCCGGATGCCGGCAGGTCTGAATCGCGTTTGCTTTCGAAGTTTTCCAACACCTGAAGTTCACCAAAACAACATCAGGATTCCACAAAGTGATCGACCAAACTCAGAACAGAAAAATGAGTTACAAGCTACACGAACAGGCAACAAGGTCTTATGAACAAGCACAACTCATGAAATACAAACCAAACTGCAACTAGTATCAGCACAGAAACAACACAAATTATGTTGAAGAATGGTTTCGTAATGAATCCGAGCAAACACAAGAAATATCAGGCATCGATCACGGCGACCTGTTTCGCATATCAAGTTCAGGGATCATGGAAGCCAAAGCCCCAAAATGGACCATAAGGAATCAGTTCAACGCAGCACAAATCATACCAGAAAAATGCAGAGAAAGTCAGGAAAGCGCATCAGCAACAGGCGTAAACTACACCCGCGTATCAGTTCAGGAGCCAAACAGGGCGCGAACCACAGCAGAAGGAACTGGGAAACAAGGCCCAAATCCATGATGGAAGCTATAACTGGACATTAGGATCAAATTGGATAACCGAAGGTGAGTCCATAAAAATCTACACCAGATGAATCAGAGGAAACAAGGCAAGCAGCAATAGGAATGGTAGCATCATGTTCCGATGGCTCAGACAGAGCGTCATCATCGCCGTATACCCCTTCTCGACATTTGATTCGACCAAAGCCTTAGCACCAGTTCTGAAAGAAGAAGAAGAAAAGTTAATGCGTGTTCGAAATAGTTAATCCAGAAGTCAGGAGCAAATATCCAACAAAACCAACTTTGAATATGGATACAAGCAATTTCCAAATTAAAACCCAATCCGTATTCAATCAAATACTGGGAAGATATTGCAAAACTGAGTTTGTGAGTCTGAAAAGGAAAGAAAAGATTCAATCAGCTTATCAGAAAAATAATCAAGCAAATCAAACAAAATCCATTACAAGTGAATCCGAAAAAGGAACGTTCGAATCAAATCAAAAAGATACATGTTCTGAAAACCCAACAAAATCAAGTCGTATCACAAAATCGCAATCCAACCTCAGCAAAAATAACGCAAATCCAACATTATCAAAAGGCCCACAGATCAGAGAGAGTGATATAAAAGGGAACCACATCACCTCGTAAAAAAGGGGAGCGGCCGCGAGAGAGAAAGAGGAGAAGGGTTTCGTCAAAGGTAATCATCAGAACGCAAACCAAGAGGTTGAGGAAGGTCCACCGACGCCGCCTCCATCCACGACGGGCAAACCTTCCCCGGAGGCTCAGTTCTACCATCATCGCCTCCTCATACGTCATCACCGAACCACTATCGAAAAACGGAAGATGGGAGGAGTCGAGAGAGATGAAGCAAGCGAGAGACAAGAGAAGCAAGAAGAATCATGCGCCGCGGGGAAGGGATTAGGGTTGTGAAACCCTAAGACCTTGTTTTGTTACACTTACACCAACCGGGTTGGGTCCGGAGGTGATTACCGGCCCAACCCCTTTTATTTTTCATTTTTACATTTTTTGTTTTTTATAATTAATACTATGTTAAATATTAAAATTGTTTTTAAAATAAATAAAATTAAAAAACATTTTCTTATAATATTAAAATAAAAAAATAAAAAAACATATATTTTTTTTATTTAAAATTTTATTTGTATAGTTTATATTAATTAAAATAATGTTATGTGATTATTAAAAATAAATTTTTGTATATATATAAACCCTAATTCTTACAAACCCTAAAAATTATTTTCTAAAAAAAAGAATAAAACCTAATTTTAATTTTCTATATAATTCTATGTATATATTTATTATAATTCTTGTAAATTTTTGTAAATAAAATTAAACCTTATAAATACTTAAATGTAAAATTTTGTGAATGTGATTATTGATTATTTAAAATTTATTTTCATCATAATGTGTAAATATTTTTCTTAATAATTGTTAATATATAATTAGAGATAATTAAATTTTGTAAATGATTAAGAAATTTATAATTATGTTATATTTAGAACTTTATATTATAGTAATTATTTAATCATTTATGTTTCTAAATAAAAATCAAATTTTATGTTTAATCACGTTATTAATTAATTATTATTGCTAATTATATTTTGTTGCTTATTATTATTTTGAAATTTCTATCTTATTATTTTTTCTAACTTTGTCTATTTTTCTAATTATTATTGTTTCAACTAATTATTTTCACTAACTTTATATTTCTACTAACCTTATTTAATTTTTTCTTATTATTTACTAACCCCAATATTTTATTTACCTATTTGTTATTTTTTTTATATTTATTTTGATTATATTTTACTATTTATTTTATTTATTATAATTTTGTAATTGCCTCTTGGATGTAAATTGTAATTATTTAATTATTATTATCATTATGGTTAGTAATTAGGGAGTGCTAATATGTATGATATTTAAAAAAATAAATTAGATCATCTTGATATAAGATAATTAAATTAAACATTTCACACACGTAAGTCGATTTTAATCGCCGTCTCACTTTCTAAGGATATCCCTCAAGTTGCCTATGAATATTGGTTAAGTGGGGTGTATAAAGCAAGTCCCTCAAAAAGAAAATCATCAAAGTCCCTTATGGTTGCCTTTACGAATCGAGTCCCTTTCGAAAAATGATGATAGTCCCTCCAGTTTGCTTATTACACCCCACAATGGCCTTCAAAAATCCAATTGTCCCTCACATGTCCCTTAACATCCAAAGTAAGGACTACCTACTCCATTTTAGTAGGGATAGTCTTACTAAGGAAAGGATAAAGAATAAGAAAGACCTTAAAACATTAGGGTAGGCTACTCCTAGGTACTTGCTCACTTCAAAACTTTTTCACACTTAAACAAATTTCCAACAAAATTTTCAAACAAGTTTTTTTCACATCCATACACGGATTATTATTAAACTATTCTGAAATTTTTTGCTATTCACACACTACACTTTCAAAACAATTCAAAAGTGAGCTTAAGTACCTAAGAGCCCATGGATAACCATGGATGAAAAGGGTGCTAACACCTTCCCTTTTCATAACCTACCCCCCGGACCCAAAATATTCTCTAAGGTCTTTCCTGTTCTTTTATAACCTTTCCTTACGGATAAAATAAAAGTCGGTGGCGACTCTTGCTATCCGCAACATTGTTTAAAGTCAGTTCTCCCACCGTGTTACACTAGTTCCAGTAAACTTAGGCGTTTTATCATGCACAAAACAGTAAAGAACCAGCATCAAGTACTGAATAACATATTTTATTGATTGGGCCCCTGAATGGGCGGAGTTTTTTTTTGTACACGGGATGTAACTCCTAAAAAGAGGAAGCTACGCAAAGCAGATATACAAGTATGCACAAGAAGCATAAATATAGTGACAAATTAAATTTTGTACACATGTCGGCAACGGGATGCAGACGAACACCACGAACTGATCCTCCTATGACTCATCCGACTCTAATGCTTTCTGGTATCCACACTTCCGAAGAGGTTGTATCTGATAATCGACCCCTCAGGTATTCTCCCGCATTGATGCTCATCGCAATATCAAATTCGAACCGCATTCATTTTCTTTTCAAATCCCTAACTTTTGCGTGAACCGCCCTTTACGGGTTTTCAGTTCGCCGGGATACCCCTTTTTGCCGAAGCCGCCCAGTGTAGGTTTTCAACTTCGCGGGTGTACATTTTTTCAATTTTATCCCTAATTTTTGCCTGAACCTTTCATTCTGTTTTTTGGTTCGCCAGGATGCCCCATTTTTGCCTGGACTCTCCTTTTTTGTCCAGCGGGTCAATTTTAAGCAAAGTATTTTTTAACTGCGTCCGAATTCACAGGCGACGTAAAGTCTTCACCATCCATGGTGGACAACAATAACGCTCCTCCTGAAAAGACTTTCTTGACAACGTATGGCCCTTCGTAGTTGGGGGTCCACTTGCCCCTGTGATCTGCTTGCGGTGGGAGAATCCTTTTCAGCACAAGGTCGCCCGTCTGAAAGCTTCGCGGATGTATCTTCTTATCATATGCTTTCTTCATTCGGCTCTGGTACAAACGACCATATGCTAGAGAAGCTAGCCTCTTCTCATCCATCAAACTCAGTTGATTCAACCTGTCTTTCACCCATTTTGCCTCGTCCAGCTGAACGTCTCGCAATACCCTCAGGGAAGGGATCTCCACTTCCAACGGTAGTACCGCTTCCATTCCGTATACTAACGAGAACAGGGTTGCCCCGGTTGATGTGCGTACCGTCGTACGATAACCGTGTAAGGCGAAAGGTAGCATCTCATGCCAATCCTTATAGGTCACCACCATTTTCTGAACGATCTTCTTGATATTCTTATTGGCCGCTTCGACAGCGCCATTCATCTTGGGTCGGTATGGTGAGGAATTGTGATGTTCGATCTTGAAATTCTGACAGAGCTCCTTCATCATTTTGTTGTTCAAGTTTGAACCGTTGTCAGTGATTATCCGCTCGGGAATCCCATATCGGCAAATGATATCTCTCTTGATGAATCTGGCCACCACTTGCTTCGTTACATTTGCGTAAGACGCCGCCTCCACCCACTTGGTGAAATAATCGATTGCTACTAGGATGAACCGATGCCCGTTAGAAGCTGTCGGTTCGATCTTTCCAATCATATTGATTCCCCACATCGCGAACGGCCATGGTGATGACATCACATTTAGAGGACTCGGAGGCACATGGATCTTATCAGCATAGATTTGGCACTTGTGGCACTTCCTTGCGAACTTGAAACAGTCAGTTTCCATAGTCAGCCAAAAGTAACCTGCCCTCAGCAGCTTTCTCGTCATAGCATACCCACCAGCATGCGTACCAAAGGTACCTTCGTGTATTTCCTCCATGAGTAGCTTTGCCTCTCTTTCGTCTACACAACGCAACATCACCAAATCGTGGTTTCTTCTGTATAAGACACCGTCTGGATTCAAATAGAAATTTCCCGCTAATCTCCTGAGAGTCTTCTGATCTTGACTGGATGCCCCAGCCGGATACTCTTTATTCTTCAGGAAATTAAGGATATCAAAATACCACGGTTTGTCGTCGGATGCTTCATCGATAGCAAATACGTAAGCTGGCCTGTCAAGCCGAGAGATAACGATTCGGGGAGCCTCGTTCCAGAAGTTGACTTTGTACATGGAAGACAAAGTGGCCAGGGCGTCAGCCATTTGATTCTCTGCCCGCGGTACGTGATGCAATTCAACCTTGTCGAAGAAAGGCAACAATCTCCTTGCATAGTTCATATAATGTACCAAGTTGGGTTGTCGTGTCTCCCATTCCCCTTTGATCTGATTCACCACCAGAGCTGAGTCTCCGTATACGTCTAAATTCTTGATTCGCAAATCAATGGCTTCTTCAAGCCCCATTATACAAGCTTCGTATTCGGCCTCATTGTTGGTAACGGCAAAGGTTAATCGGGCAGTAAACGGGATGTGCGACCCGTGCGGCGTAGTGATGATTGCCCCTATTCCGCTACCGTAAGCATTCACAGCTCCGTCAAATATCACCTTCCATTTGGAACCCAACTCTGGCCCTTCGTCTGGCAACGGCTCTTCACAATCTTTCATCTTTAGGTACATGATATCCTCGTCAGGAAAATCAAACCTCATCGACTGGTAATCCTCAATAGGCTGCTCTGCCAGATACTCAGACAGCACACTCCCCTTTATAGCCTTTTGCGAGACGTATTGGATGTCGTATTCAGTCAAGACCATTTGCCAACGGGCAATTCTCCCTGACAACGCCTGCTTTTCGAATACATATTTGATAGGATCCATCTTCGAGATGAGCATGGTTGTATGATTCAGCATGTATTGCCTCAAACGCTTGGCGGCCCAGGCTAGCGCGCAACAAGTTTTCTCAAGCATTGAGTATCGAGATTCACAATCTGTAAATTTCTTACTCAAGTAGTAGATCGCATGCTCTTTTCTTCCTGTCTCGTCATGTTGACCGAGAACACAACCCATGCTTCCCTCAAGAACTGTCAAATACATAATCAAGGGTCGCCCTGCCACTGGGGGTATCAAAATAGGAGGCTCCTGCAAATACTGCTTTATTTTATCGAACGCCTTTTGACAATTTTCATTCCATGTTACAGCTTGATCTTTCTTCAACAGCTTGAATAATGGTTCACACGTGGCCATTAGATGAGATATGAACCGGGCGATGTAGTTCAACCTCCCTAAAAACCCGCGCACCTCTTTTTCTGTTTTAGGCGTCGGAATCTCTTGAATTGCTTTTATCTTAGCAGGATCGACCTCTATTCCTCTTTCGCTTATGATAAACCCTAGCAATTTACCCGATCTCACCCCGAAGGTGCATTTGTTAGGGTTCAGTCTCAGCCTGAACTTCCTAAGCCTCTTAAATAACTTCAGCAGATTCACCAGATGCTCTTCCTCCGTCTGGGATTTGGCAATCATATCGTCAACATAAACTTCGATCTCTTTATGCATCATATCATGGAAAAGAGTCGTCATCGCACGCTGATATGTTGCCCCAGCATTTTTCAAACCAAAGGGCATCACTTTGTAGCAAAATGTTCCCTAAGGCGTTATGAAAGTGGTCTTCTCCATATCCTCTGGCGCCATTTTAATCTGATTGTAGCCTGAAAAGCCATCCATGAAGGAGAATACGGAGTATTGAGCAGTATTATCAACTAGCACGTCAATATGAGGAAGTGGAAAATCGTCTTTTGGGCTTGCTTTGTTCAAATCTCTATAGTCCATGCACATTCGAACCTTGCCATCTTTCTTTGGCACTGGTACGATGTTAGCAACCCATGAGGGATATTTTGTTACAGCCAGGAAACCAGCGTCCCACTGTTTTTGAACTTCCTCTTTGATCTTCACTGCCATATCTGGTCGAGTTCTGCGAAGCTTTTGTTTGACCGGCGGGAATTCTTCTTTCAGTGGCAGGCGGTGCACCACCATATCTGTATCGAGCCCTGGCATATCTTCATACGACCAAGCGAATACATCACTATACTCTCGGAGCATTTCAACCAGTCTTCGCTTGATATCACTCTGCAGTGCGGCTCCGATACGAATATTCTTCTCAACCCCTTCCGACCCCAAGTTGATAATTTCGATGACCTTGTCGTGAGGCAGAATGGCTCTTTCCTCTTGCTTCACCAACCAAGACAGTTCTTCAGGAACGTCACTATCTTCGACAACCTCTTCTTCGGCCTGAAATACTGGATGCTCAAAGTCGGGACGAGTCATAGGTGGTTCAAGGATGTCATCTGAAAGTGTTAACCTGCAAAAGGAATGGTTAAGTGCTTCAAAATGCGTATAAAGCGAATAACCGCGTTGCCATTTTATTGAAAAATACAAAACAAGAAAGACAGAGATTACAGTATTTGCACATGAAAAACGCCATTTATTTAATGATTAACACGCAATGTTCATAACAACACAGCCCTAAGCACATCCTGATGCCCCGGGCAAGACATCAGATTATTCAACAATTAATAAAGCAAAGCATTACTGTTTAAGAGTCACAGGAACAAGCTCCTGAATAGACCAGTTGCACAGTCCTTGTCCTGGCGTGCTTGGCTGAATCCAGGCATCCATATCACAGTCGCTGTCTCCTTCGTCAGACTCCGAAGCAGCATTGACGGTTTCATGACATACTCCACTGGCAGAGATGGTTATTGGCCCTCTGAAACGGGGTGCCCCCATAGCAGGTGCTGACGACGACGGTTGGTATCCCAGCCCGAACCGATCCATTTTTACAGGAATATCCAGCACTTTGCCCCAGCCCTTCACTTCTCCTGCCTCCACTAGAGCTTGAGCTTCTTTATACGACGAGACGGCTATCTCTGACACTTTGCTCGGCCCGGGACCTTTGTCCTTGATACGCAACCCTTCAAATGCCTGGCAAGGTGTTTCGTGGATCTCTCCGTCGACCTCCACATATTTAAATGACGACAGATGGCTAACCAGGATGTCTTCTTCTCCGCATACGGTGACTATGCTGTCTCCGACCATATATTTCAACTTCTGATGCAGGGTAGACGTGACTGCCCCAGCCCCATGAATCCAAGGTCTTCCGAGCAGGCAGCTATACGCAGGCTGTATATCCATGATATAAAACTCAGTTGCAAACACCTCCGGCCCTACTTGCAGGGGCAATGTTATCGATCCAAAGACTGTTCTTCGCGTGCCATCAAATGCTCTAACTACCAAGTCACTGGGCGTGCACAGGATTCCTCTGACATCCAGCTTCATCATCGCTTTCTTAGGCATCACATTCAGAGACGATCCGGTGTCGACCAATACATGCGACATTACTGATCCTCTACATTCGACAGATATGTGCAGCGCCATATTATGATCCCTCCCTTTAGGGGTCAAATCGAAGTCGGTAAAGCCTAAGTTGTGGCCTGCATTCACATGTGCCAATACTCCTTCCAGCTGATTTGCAGAGACGTCTTGGGGTACGAAGGAGGTATCCAGGACTTTCAACAAAGCATTTCTGTGAGCTTCAGAACATAGTAGCAACGACAGGATAGATATTTTGGACGGCGTCTGCTGCAGATGCTCCACAATCTTATAATCTCTTTTTCGAATTAAGCGCATGAACTCTTCTACATCCTTCGATGCCGCTTCTTTTTCGCTTGCTTGCACTGGGACATTCTCAACCATTTTCCCCTTTCCTTTCGCTAGTCTTTCGGCCTCCACTTCAGGTGATATAAAGATCCTACCACTCCTTGTCATACCCCCTGAACCAACAACATTGTCCACAGTCTCGGCTGGCTGCTTATGAACATCAATCTTTATCCCGTCACAATACACCTCCAACCCATATGACCATGGGACTGCTTTTGTGTTCTCGTACGGGATTGGTCCGGCTTTAGTTATGGTGATCGGTGGTCGCTGAACCGGTGCTGCAATAGTGATTGTCTTTCGAGGAATCGTTATAGTGGCCACATCACTCTGATCATCTGCTACTGCCCCTGCAGGCTCTTCAGTTGCTGCTCGGTCAAACTGCAATGTGCCTCCATCAATTAAAGCCTGAATGCCTTTCTTCAAATCATCACACCCTCCAGCTAGGGTCCAGCATTCTAAGCAATACTCGTCACATCCTGGATAAACACCCCCTTGCAACAATCTGCTTTTTATCTCGCTCAGCGGCGTCTTTAAATCGTCGACATTCATAATCAGATTCAACCCTTCCTCAGTCAGAATGGCGTTCGCCCCATGATTAGGCATGGGTTTCTGCACTATATTCGGACCTGCCGTTCCGAAATTGATAGCCTTATTGTCCAAAAGATCCTGCACAACATGCTTAAAAGCATGGCAACCCTCTACATCGTGGCCCGGAGCCCCAGAGTGGAACTCGCAATGCCTGCTTGCATCATAACCATACGGAGGAGTTCCCGTTATCGGTGCCAGAGTTCTCTTCTCTACCAGGTTCAAACCCAACAATGTCTGCAACAAATCAGCATATGTTGAGGGAGGCTTCTCAAACACTCTTCTTGGTTTACCACCCTGGAATCTTCGCTGAGCCTGCTGTGCACCCTGCTGCGGCTGCGGCTGCTGTTGCTGTTGTTGCTGCATTGGCTGTTGCTGAAACGGTTGTTGCTGCTGAAGTGGTTGTTGTTGATACGGGATAGTAACACTCGCCACCTGCTGCGGCTGATGATATTGGTTTCGTCCCCTGCCCCGGCCTCGGCCTCGGCCTCCAAATACTGCGCTTGCCTCGCCCTGACGGCGCCCACCAAAAGCCTTCCTATAACTGCCAGATGCAGTTGATTCCTCAGCCTGGAACTTTCCTTGTTTAATGTTACGTTCAATCTTCTCTCCCATCAGAATTAAATCTGAGAAACTGGCCAGAGATGTATGAAACAGCATGTCATAAAACAAACCCGTGAACGTGCCGACGAACATGTCATTCATTTCCTTGTCTTCTAAAGGAGGACGGACCCTGGCAGCCATATCGCGCCACCTTTGCGCGTACTCTTTAAAGCTCTCCCCCTTCTTCTGAGACAGCCCTGCCAATTGGACCCGATTGGGTGCCAAGTCGCTGTTATACTTGTAGTGAGCTACAAATGCCTCTGCTAACTGCTTCCATGTCTTGATATTAGTTGGCTCTAGCCCCATGTACCACTTTAGGGAAGGGCCTGACAAACTATCTTGAAAGAAATGCATTAGCATTCTCTCATCAGTTGAGTACACAGACATCTTTCTGTAATAAGCCCGCACGTGCACTTTCGGACATGTGTCCCCTTTATACTTATCAAACGCAAGAGCTTTGAATTTGATTGGCACCCTCAAGCCAGGTACCAGACCCATTGTTGCCATGTCCAAGCCCACAGCACTTTGATTCAGGACCCTCTTCATCTGCTCTTCCAGCATTCTGATCTTCTGGGAGTCATCCATCGGCCCTTCGAAACCTCCACCGGAGAAAGCGTCCTCCTGCTGATCTTCTTGCCACATACCATTCCCAGCTCCATACCCATCATATCCATTATTACGGCCAGCCCTGATCTGATTCATCCCCGGGCCTCGGTCTCTGTTGCCGTACCCCTGAGCAACTCCAGCAGGTCCAAAAGCCATTAACCCTGCGTCGTTCCCATTTCCGAAACCTCCGTAACCCTGATTGGCCACACCATAGCCGTCTTGCCCAAAGCCTTGAGCATTGAAACCATATTTCCCAGCATTATTGAATCCCTGATCGTTGAACCCGAATCCAGTATTGCCAAAGCCGTTGCCTCCCAGATTATCACCCGAGTTGACATCACCAAGCCCGACGTTATGGACAGCAGTCTCGTTCCCAACTCCAACGTTACCGTTCACAGCAGCGGTAGCGTTGTTGACATTAGCAGCAGGTATATTGACTACAGGTGGAGCCACTGGTGTGGGAGTGCCATCTCCATGAACAGTATCGACTCGCACAGACTGATGCTCCTAATTACCGTGACCAGCATTCCGGGCCAACAGAGGTTGGACCATGGCTTGCAAATTCTCCTGACCTTTTGCAATAGCTTCCATGGTCTGCATAAAGAGAGCTAGCTTCTCGCGCACATCTTGCATCTCGTTCTGCATTTGATCCATGATTCTTCGACAGTTGGTGCGAGTGGAATAGCGGTGCGGGTGCTGATCTGCAATCCTGAAAAGTACCTGATACAGAGCAGGAAATAAGACACCATCCAAAGATTACCTGTAATGCAATATGAATATGAATGCAATGCAATGTGTGTCTGTGCATTAGGGAAATTTGTTCCCCGATTCTAGTGTGAAGGTGCCGGTGCAGTGACAGTGCTATCAATATAAAGATCGGGGCTGAATCACAGAAAGCCTCATATATTGCTGAGAAACCAATAAGCCAAGAATACAATGTCACTGAGAGTACAAAGAAGGCATGACCTCAACCAAAAATCCTGGTGATGGTCAGCACTATGCAAATAAAGCATACAAGTTACTACATGAAATGATCAAATCCTCCCATAAGCCTGATACTCTTCTAGCAGCTTCTTGGTCTCCGGATGACTTGGTCGATCAAGCAGCCCTTCAACAAGTTGGTTTCTTTTCTTAAGAACACGTCGCACGTCTTCAGCAGTTTCTTCCCATGCCCCCTCTCCGAAACGATCCTCTAGTTTACGCTTCTGGGACACAGCTTCATCTCTGCCCTTGATGGCCTTGTTTAGTGCATTCTGGAGACTATACCGGGTCATCACTTCTTCTTCACACTTCTTGATGCTGGACTTCAACTGCTCTTCGAGGTCGGAAATTTGCTGCTTCAACTTATCTTCCCTCTTCTTATTGTTGGTGAGCGTGGCATTCCAGGTCTTATTGCAAGAAGAGATCTCTCGGTGAGCGATGTCAAGCGCTTTCTTCTTGGATTCAAGCATGTCATGGGAGCTTCTGAACTCTTGCCCCAGACGTTCGCGCTTCTTCTTCTCCTCAGTCAACTCAGCCCCTAACCTGTTCATTAGCTCAATCTGCTGTTGGAAAGCATACACGGCCTTGTTTTTCTCACTGCGTATCTGGGCTAGCTCCTGCTCTAACCCTTCGTTGATCTTCATCAAGGCTTCTTTTTCTTTCACAACTTGCTCGTAGGCCTCCCTAGAAACAGTAATTGGCTCTGCTACCGGAATAGGAACAAGAACTGGTGCATCTGGAAATGGCATCCGCAACTGACTTGCTCTATCTTGAATCCAAACTCTATAAGGTGCATAGGCCTGACAGTCATTCTTTCCTAACAACGGCTTCCCTCTTCGGTTAATACGCGTCCAGGCATGCTGCAACTTGGCTAATAACTCCCCCTTCAGATCTCCGGTGAAGTACAGAGATTCCTGTACTTCTTCCTCCTTTGGAGGGCTCTTTAGCGCATATCCGAACTGACGGACCAACAGAGATGGGTTGTAGTTGATACACCCTTTTCTTCCAATCAGCGGCACATTAGGGTACCCAGAACAACTGAATATAAGCTCAGATCCCAACAGATCCCTATCAAACCACTCGATGTCTTCGGAAGATAGCCTCATCAGGCGCTCTGACCAGCTAGCGGTGGTTGCACTCTTCACAAAAGATCCCTTCATGGGAAGGTGGCTTTTAAACCACATATCCAGCAATGGTACACAGAAATGAACATTCTTTCCTCTTCCCTTCTCATTCTTGTAATGCAGAGAGTGGTAGAAATCTCCGAGCAAGGTCGGTACAGGATTACCAGCGGCAAACAAGTAGAAGGCATCGAAGTCCACAAAATCCGGTACATTGGGAAACAATATTATGCCGTAAATGCACAGAGCCAGCACAGCATTGAATGCAATCCAACATCCGCTCTTAGCGTACTCTTGAGCTTTACCGATCAAGAACTGGAGTGAGAAGCCTGGAACTCCACGAGAAACAGTAGTCAACAGTTCAGAAGCATCCACATGCAAAGCTTTTGCCAAGTCTTCCGGCTTGGGCTTAATGCCAGAATGAATATATGGAACCTGGTTCTGCACGGGTAACTCAATAAACTCCACATACTCCTCAATGGTAGGCCCTATAATGAAGTCAGCAAACGTAAAACATCTCAATACGGGATCATAGAATTGCATTAAAGCGTACAGCCCATCCAGCTCTATCTCCGTGGGTTTGCGCACCAATCTCAATAGTCTTCCATAGCTCATTCTGAAGCTCCTACGAACCTCTTCATCAGCCAGAGAGATCAACCCAAGCAGGGGAACAACATCAGGAGTAGGCAATTTGTAAGCAACTGTCCTTCTTAAGCTGGCCATGACCAATCACTCAGAAATCCGGACACTAGAACTAGGGAAATGTAAATGCACCTGCAGCACAGACACACGTTAGTAGAATGCAATGATGATGAGTATGCAACGAATGCAATGCAAGTAACATGCAACAGGGACCAACTGCCGTAGGTGAATAGCCTGAACCATATCAAGAAGTCTCAGATAGATTCTCTGGAAGTCATCAAACCCTGGTCTCAGATAGACCTAACACAAAGATCTAACAATGGTCTCTGACAGACCTCAAACCATAACTCCAACTGGTCTCTGGTAGACCTCAAATCGCATCTCCAACTGGTCTCTGACAGACCTCAGAACTATCCAATTGGTCTCTGACAGACCTCATAACACATCTCTAAATGGTCTCTGACAGACCTCATAACTATCCAATTGGTCTCTGACAGACCTCATAACACATCTCCAAATGGTCTCTGACAGACCTCATAACTATCCAATTGGTCTCTGACAGACCTCATAACACATCTCCAAATGGTCTCTGACAGACCTCATAACTTTTCATAAATACCCAAGATCTTTGATCAAGAAATAACCGGTATCTGACGGTCTAGTTACCTGCATAACCCCAAACCCTCTCACAGGTGGATGTCCTAGTAACTGACAAAGGTATGGCATCCTATGCGGTCGTCGGCGTCACAGACTTTCAGGGTTGATGATACGATTCCCAGAAGGAGTGGCATCATCAAATCCTGAAGAGGCCTCACTTAGCCAACTTCCAAATGATCGGTCCCCAGAGTCGACAATTCAACTAACCAGCAACCCACGCCAACCAAAGGAAGGGGCAGGAGGCCAACCAGAGGAACCTCGTCTGAGTGTAGATTTCGCGGGACACCAAAGCAAGCAAAGCAAGCGGGCGCCAACTAATCTCTACTCTAATTCTAGGTGCGCTCAAGCCCAGGTCCGGCTTCTCACTCAATATCAGAACACCCGTCACACCCCAAGATACAGCAATAATAATCAATATATATAAAGCTGAAAATAAAGGTCAGAAATATAAATCCATACAAAATCCTCGACGGGAAAGCAAGCGTTAGGATTGACTCTCTTAAGGGACGTTGGATCCCAAATGCGTAAGAACCATCGCAGTCCTTAGCAGCCAGGGGACGTTGGATCCCCAGCAGAGTCGCCAGCTGTCGCTACTGCGAAAATCGGCGCCGGATGAATAGAAGAGTCGCCACCGTGCGTTATTTATCCCACAGGAGGGAAAGGAAACGCTCAGAGTAAACCTCGCACAACACGGGAAAGGTATGGTCGTCGCAACCAAAACCTGGGTTCGGGAGTCGGTTACGCAAGGGGAAGGTATTAGCACCCCTCACGTCCGTCGTACTCGACGGGATCCACGCTTGTTTTCGGGTATGGATTGTTATTTCTATCCAAACTACAGGTTAAGGGTTAAATGAAAATAAAATGAAAATAAAATGAAAATAAAATGACTCGGCAAAGTATCGCACTTTATGCCTACGTATTCCCGTCTGGAACGAGAAATTAGAGTCAACGTAGTTCGCCTACCTACGGGAAAGGAGGGGAAGGTTGCTCGCTAGGATATCGCATCCTATGCCTACGTACTTTCATACAGCATGAAAGATCAGAGCAAACGTAGTTCGGGCCACGGAAGATACAGGTTTGTCTTGATTGATTTTATTCCTTCTGAAAAAAGTTTTTCTGATTAGCAGTCCAAGCGGACAAAAATGACGTCTTGATGAGTTCACGTTCTTTTACGAAAGAAGTGTCTTTTATTGTGTTTGAAATCTTTATGGTGTTTTTCTGTTTGTTTTGAGAAAGAAAAGACAGAACTCTAGCCTACGGTTGCGAAGGGAACCAAACTAACCTAATGTTATCATGCATGGGTTAAGACCTAGTGTCTATCATGCTCCTCTCTTGCACAGAGAGAAACAGAGATCCTAAGGGAACAGACGGAAACAGAAACAATATCAGATATATACAGTAAAACAGTAAAATGCATGGATGCAGCAATACAAGCGAGGCAAGGGAGTCCCACTCAACCTCGAACCTAGAAAACAATAGGCAAAAGTGAACAGGCTTCACTTTCAACCCAACAGGGTAACCAGCAAACAATACAGTCCAGAAAACCAATCAATACATCAGAAATGAAATACAGCAAAATAAACAGCATCAGCAGCTCTGCATCAACACCTATCTTCAAGTCCTCTCCAGACAGCAACAAGCTTCAGCAAGCATCAATCCCCATCTCCACAGTCTTCAGGCAATGTCTTTGATCACCAGTCTCCCATCTGCAATGGCTTTTCTTCAAGTCTCATCCTCCAAGCTGAGGGATCAATCACAAGAGTAAATTGGGTGTTAAGCAATTAGTTGACAACCAAGGGTGGCAAACCAACTGCTACTAACACATAAGATATTTTCTCTCAAGAGTTCTATCCCTTAGACAGTAGCACCAAGCCTTCCAAGGGAAGGGGGTGAATGTCTAAGAGAGACTCTGTATCACAGAGAGGAATGGAGGCAGTCAAAACCTTCCATGTTTGAGAATCAAGCTTTCTAATCTAGAGCTCTGCCTAACTCCTAAACCCTAATCTCCTCAACAGCTGCTAGCAGGAATCTCCTCATCAATACTGGCAGTTGGTCTTCAAGCTCTGGATCTCCAATGGCTTCAACATCACAAGTCTTCAGCTCCCCCAATCCCCAGACAATCCTAACACCCACACAGACAAATCAATAATCCCCAGAGGGCACACCACACCAGTCAAGCAAATATAGACAGTATATACTAATAGCAGTAGGGGAATCCTAGTGATTTCTAAGGGGATCTATCCTATACCCATAACCCCTATAGCCCATACCCCAAAAATCAAATGAACATCCCTAAAAGAAATAAACTATCTCACCTGAGTTGATTAAAAACCCTAATTTGTTCATGTTGTTCACACCTAAACTAATCACCTAAAATTAAATCCTAAAAATGATAACTAAATTGCATATACAAGCTAACAATGTCTAGTAATCAACATAAAAAGAATGGACAAAAAATATTAAATCAACTATTAGAACCAAAATTAACAAATTCATGTATGAAATGGAACACCTAAAATAGGCATTTATTTGGAAAATATGGGAAAAATATCAAATAAAAAATAAAATGCAATTTTTATTTTTTATAATTTTCTAGACATCTTGAAGAAAATTATGCAAAAAGAATCATCAAAAAATATGAAATATATGATTTATTATGATTTTTATAATTTTTATAAAATGCATGAAAATGAAAAGAAAATTAAAATGAAATAAAAGCAGGGGGGTATGAAAAGTAAGGGCGCCTAGTTGTTTTTATTGAGTGGGCCAGAACACAGGGGTGCAGATATTAAAAGTCTTAAGCCCATACGCGCTTCAGAAAAAATCACGTGAAATTACCAAAAAAATGGATAAACCCTCGGTGCCAATAGCAACAATATCATGCCTAAATCCTTGGGCCTATCCAAAAGGGGGTATGGATAGCGAAGTTGCTGAGGCCCAGAGTTATTCACTTAACCAAACGCTGCGTTGCAGCTTCTAGTCTTCCCTCCGTTTCTGAATTGAATCCTGGCCGTGTGATCATACGAAATAGTCAACAAATGGGGATCATCGGACGGCTGGGAGGTTGTCTTCAACCTCCAGCTAGGGTTTCCTCCCAGACCAGCTTCCATGCATGATATTTCCACCTCCTCGTTCTCTCTACTCACTCCATGAAATAACACGATCCAAAGACGAAAAACACTCTCCTTCTCACCCTCTATACAGCCATGGTGCTAGATTTTGCTAAAACTTCTCCAATAGCCAAACCCGATAGCTACAAGTTTAGGGCACCACTGATTTCCACTGATATGTATCATGAGGATTCTTGATAAAACCTATACTAATGCGTTCTATAGCTCATGGTGATTATCCTAAACCTAATCTCCAGCATCATAGCACTCTATCCTGCGAGTTCTTGATCACTAACCAGAAACTGCCATGGAAACAAACTTCAAGAACAACCCTAAAACTACTCCTGAATCATCCCTTAATGGTCTCTATCACATTTATCCTAACCATTCTATCTAACACCACCTAGAAGAAGAGATATACATTGAAATGCATACCTTGCAATGTTGATGAAACAGTGGTGGAATTGTACACTTCAAGGCTTGCAAATCTCCAATATTGATCTCCAATGGATGCTGATTCTTCTGTTTGCAATGGTATTTGCTCAATCCTCTTGAATCATCTAATCCCCCTCTTCATGCAAGTTGGAGTGTAAACTTGGATTACTCTAACCAGCCACGAATTCCCTTCAATTTCCTTTGCCAATTACTCTATGACAATGGTGGATGATGATGATAACAGAAATTGAGATGATTGATGAAGCTTTAATGGAGTTTGGATAGAAAATGCAAATTGGAGTGAAGGAATCAAAGTAGTGTATGCAAGCTCAAAGAATCACCAACCAATGCACAAATGGCTTCATTTCCTTATATAGGTGAGGATCAACAGAATGAGAAGCTTCTAGATTGGTCCTAGAGGGATCTAGAAACTTGTGGAACTTTCATGAATTTATCATTTGGTGGTATCTTGAATCATCTCATGGAATGCTTGCACCTTGGGTAAATTTGAGTGAAAATATCCTTTCATGAGATATTAGGAGTGTATGCATGAAAAACCAATCTTTTCCTTGCCTTGTGTGAAGGTTTACCATGTTGCCTTATAATGCAAGAAACAACTTTACAAAGCAAGTCCAATTTTTAAGCCTAAACTCAAAAATGTGGCTGAATCAATGTCTTTAAAATGATGTTGGGAATCAATTTGATATATTGGATGACCCATATTGGATTTGTAGATCTCTCAAACCATTTTCCAACTTGAACTTTTTCAAGTTATATACCCTTTTTAAGTCATTTTTCACCAACTTTGGTCAAGTCTCATTCCATGCATTTCCAAACTTTCATGACTTCTTTTCTTGACTTAAAATGGCATTTTGAGAAACTTTGATGTTGGGAAGTTTTTCATTTGAAGCTTCCTTGTATGAGGTTTAGGCATAGGCTAAAAATGACCTGTAATCCTCAGATGACCAAAATACCCTTTGCTTGCCAAGACCATAAGTAGAGTTCCACAAATCATATGAAGGCATGCTATACCATTCTAGAAAGCTAAGACAATGAGGAACAATTCTTATGTTGACCAGAAATTCATTTGAAATATCCTTGAGGGGTAAAAATTGCTTGGAAGTCAAGTCACTTTCACAGACAAAATTTCAGATACCTCAGATGACCTGTAACTTGTAAGGACCATAACTTGAGTTCTATAAATCTCCTTGATGTCTTCCACCACTCAAATTAAAGGTATTGAGATCCTCTACAAGTTTCATGTTGGCCAAGGATCCATTTGAAGCTTGCATTTTGACTTATCTTGCTTGGAAATTTGACCTAAACTAGGGGATTTTACACAGAAACCCTAATTTAGGAACTCCTCTTCTCCTTGATTTATCTTGAATTCTTATTAGCATAACAACATATCCTTATTATTCATGTAAAATGATAAACCCCACATCTCCTCAATAGCCCTCAAATGCCTTTCAACCAATCCTTTAACCTAGGGTTGACCCAGGGTTGACCCAGATGAAACCCTAGTTGAATGTCTTCAACTGCACTACTTGTGACTTCACCAATGACTTGTTTCCTTCTCCAAATGACTTTCTAGGCTCTCCAAGATGTCTAGATACTCCCCATACTCTCAATTCACAGCTCATACTTTCCTTGTTGACCCTCAGGCACCCTCAGATAGGAGATAGATGAACTGCTTGATCCATTGACTTGATAGCTTCCCAATTCTTTCTGATGACTTGCATGAGACTGAATTTGAATAATAACCTCTTGATAGGCCTCCAGAGATGAGAATAATGATTGGTCCCCTATTGAATGACTTGATATGCTTATGCTATGCAGATGAGTAACCTATGTACATGACTCTATATGCAAATGCTAAGGATGTTGAAACATAAACCAAGTGAATAAGGTTGGGCAAATTTTAGGGTGCAACACCCGCTAAGTCAAAGCTTCAGGACAAATGACTTAGGCAAAAATGAGGGCATCCCGCTGGACTCAAAAAATCAAAAGAAACTCCAAAGAGTCAGTCCAGGCAAAAGTTAGGGATAAGAAAAAGATGAAAGGATGACAAAAGAGAAATCCTCGGACAAATACGAGTCGTGTGACCCTAAGTGTCGAAGACGAAAAGTGAGTGGCTGTCACTCCAAAAACTCATGGTTTCTCGAACTATCACTCCTATCTTTCAACCTCTAAGAGGTGAGCGCTAAGGTCGAATTAGCTGAACGTAGGATGGGAGAACATCAAGGAGAATGAGTGGGTTAAAACAAACTTTGAGCCTTTATCCTTTCCTTCAAAACCATGAACCTGACCATGTTATAACCTTTAAAAGTCCTAATTGAAGCAGGTTATTTCGAAAGCATACTTCGGTAAAGGTCGCGTCGATTCTGACTCCTAAAAGGGTTCCTCTTGCCATGTTGGTACTGATGTTGATATTCTTGATAAATAATTTGTGCATTATATGCCATAAACTGTTTTTTCCTTTTCCCAGTGAACAAATTGGATGTCAAAGCTGTCATATGTGTTGCATTAGTATATCTTTCATGCATAACAACTTGTTTTACTTGCGAGTAAGCGCTTGACAATAGGAAAGTTTCCTACAATGGAAGGTATGGTCAGGATAGAATACAGAACGCCCGAATGCTCCGCAAGCAGGGGAAAGCTATCATCCAGTGATCCCCAGTCAGGTCAGCCTTTCGAAGTCAGTTATCCTGGGGCAATCAGGTTGAGATTCGGTAAATATCTCGTAGTCAGGAGCCCTACTCTGAATCAAATAATCAGGGGCAAAGTCATTGCAGTCAGGGGGCAAGCCATCTTAAGAGCGCAGAAGTTATTATTTGTTTGAGAAGCATTTGAGGTGAAGTATCTCTCCGAAGTTTAGAATGCTGGGGCGTTTCATATCAGACTATCAGGGTACAGATTTTCAGATTTCCTTTTGAGGAGTGTCCCCACAGAGGTCCCACAGGCTGGGGCATATCAGAAGTGAAGGGATTGTTCTTCTCCGTATCAGCAGAGTTATTCATAGCTATTCGAGCAGACTCAGCCAATTTTCGAGTGCGAGACGGATGTCGGAAAGTCGTGTTACTATCCTTTGACTCTTCAATCAGAAAATTGTGTATTCAGACAGAATGTTCTCCGGCGTCAGTTGTACCTGACCCGTCACAGATAGCCTAAAAGCCCAAGTCCATGTTGGCGATCACTGTGAGGCCCATCCGTGTTGGCGCATCCGTTTCCAAATCCGATCTTCGTCAGTATGCAGGAAGACTCCGTCTATTTTCTCCAGCAAAGTCCAATTTCTCATTGGCACGGGTAAGCTATCCCCAGAGAAGTCCAATCATACCTGGTACATCTGCTATTCCCCAGTAGAGTTGTATTCCCCAGCAAGGTGTTACTTCAACGAGGTGCTTGGTTAAGTTCCCAATTTCCCCAGCGGAGTTGATTTCACTCTTCCAGCATTTATTTTGCTGGAATGATTCTGTGATATCCGGTTTATCCCCAGCGGAGTTGGCTTCGTCTTCAGCATTTATTTTGCTGAAGTGGTTTTCTGTACCCGACTTTCTCCAGCAGCCTGAGCCTGCATTAGCATATTGCATATCATCATATTTGCATCATACTTGTATTTCATTTTCAAAATGTGTAGCATTTCCATCCTGAATGGAGCATTACGCCCTAGAAAGATTCAAACATATGCATATGCATACGAAGCATAAGCCAGGTTTTCTATCAGCCTCGTATGGCGCGTGAATTACTCTGTGATCGGTTCAGGGGCATTAATCCAGCAGCAGTGTTTAGACAATTCAGCAGGTTATTCGTATTTCAGATCATACAACAGTTATGCTTTGATCAATCAGTCATCTGGTATCGACAGGCTTTTCTTCCCGTCAATTCATATTGACGATGTGTTCCTCCAATAAGTGGATTTCTCCGTCTATCATTAGACATCTTGAGTTCGAATATGGTGTTCTTTCCGTCTATCAGTAGACGATGTGAAGTTTTGGGTGATTTGTTTCAGTGGGGTCTCAAGATGGGGTTTCTCTAGCAAGTGGTGTTCTTTCCGTCTATCAGTAGACGATGTGAAGTTTCGGGTGATTTGTTTCAGTGGGGTCTCAAGATGGGGTTTCTCTATCAAGTGGTGTTCTTTCCGTCTATCAGTAGACGATGTGAAGTTTCAGGTGATTTTTCAGCGGGTTTCCTTATCGTCAGATTATACGGATGGTGTGTTTCCCTAGCGAGTTTTCTCTGTCTATCTGTAGATGTTGAGGGGTTTCAAAGCGATCTTTCGGATAGTGGTTTTCTTGTTGTTTATTGGATGAGATGACATTTCAAGAGGGATTTTCTGACCGTCAATCCTTATTGACGTCGAGGCTCTTTGAAGAATGTTCGGCTTTCCTGATTGTCGATTCTTATTGACGACATGGCTCTCTGAAGGTGGTTTTCTTCCCGTCGGTCCTTACTGATGATGTGGCTCCTTTAAGGATATTGTTTTTTCCATCAATTCCCGTAGACGAAAGGATTCTGCAATTTGAGGGATGGTGTTAAAGTGCGTTTGGGTGTCTTTCCGTCTATCCTTAGACGATGTGAGTATTGGATTTTGGGAGTCTTTCCGTCTATCCTTAGACGATGTGAGTATCGATTTGGGTGTCTTTCCGTCTATCCTTAGACGATGTGAGTATTGGATTTTGGGTGTCTTTCCGTCTATCCTTAGGCGATGTGAGTATTGGATTTTGGGTGTTTTCCGTCTATCCTTAGACGATGTGAGTATGGATTGGGTGTCTTTCCGTCTATCCTTAGACGATGTGAGTATGGATTTAAGGGTGTCTTTCCGTCTATCCTTAGACGATGTGAGTATTGAATTTTTCCTTCAGGATGGGTGTCTTTCCGTCTATCCTTAGACGATGTGAGTATGGATCAGGGTGTCTTTCCGTCTATCATTAGACGATGTGAGTATGGATTTTTCCGTGGATGTGGGTGTCTTTCCGTCTATCCTTGGACGATGTGAGTATGTTTCTCTTCCTGTCTATCAGTAGACGATGTGAGAGGATCAGGTGTTTTGTTGCAACCCTCGGGTTTGTTATCTGTGGTATCACACAGGTAACTGGCGTTGAAATCAGGAGTTCTTTATCAGATGAGTGATCAGTTTGTTGCCGTGACGACTGGGTTCGGTTCTGGATTATATCTCCCCAAGCAGTTTTACAGTATATTCTCACGGTTGGCAAATTTTCGGGTTTATTGGTATTCAACCGTCTCGTACCTCTAAGTGTTTGAAGGTTGCGCGCTCTTCAACCCTTCAGGTCCAAGCCGCTTGAATAGGGGCAGCTGTTGCACCCTAAAATTTGACCAACCAGTGCCTCTTTTGGTTTATGCTTCGACGCATTTCGCATTCGCATTTGCATATTGCATATAGCGCATTTCCTCAATCATGGTGATTTTATCGGGATCACAGCCCTGTTGTTGCTTTTCAGGTATCTCAGACCGGTTCGGATAATCGGAGGTTATTTTGTGAAGTCGCGCGCTTCCTGGGTGTTTTCAGTTTATGCAGTGATTTTTGAGATTCTTGGTATCTGGATTTACTGTTTTGCTTCGATCTGGTCTCGCGTTCTCTTTTATATTGGTTATTTGCCTTTGTTTGCATTTTTTAGAATTTAATAGCTTCTTGTAGATTTTAAATAGGCTTTATAGATTTTTTTAGAATTTAAATAGATTTTTTTAATATTTTTAATAGTTTTAAATCTTTTTTAGAATTTTATAAATTATTTTTAATAGATTTTTCTTTTATTAGTTTTAAATAGGATTTTAATAGATTGTTAAATAAAAATCATTAGAGTTTTTATTTTTAGATAGGAAATAATAGAAATTAATAGTCTTTTTCATTGGTTTATAGGATTCATAGAAGTTATTAGAGTTTTTTTTTCTATTATCATTAGTCTAATAAATAGTATAGATTTAATAGTTAATTCTTCTTTTAGATTTAATTAGGGTTTAATTAGTTTAATTAGAGTTTAATATTAGTTAGGTTTTAATTGAGTTTGTTAGAACTAATTAGGATAGTTTAATTTTCATTTAGATTTAATTGTGGTTTTAACTAGTTAATTAGGTTTAGTTTTTAATTAGTTTAATTAGGTTTAATCCTTTTTTAATGTAGATTTTTTTGGGTTTATTGGCCATTTTTCATGGGCCCAGAAAAAGTTTTTGGAGGCCCAATATCCCTCAGTCCGTTTCAGCCATTTTTTTGTCCAGAAAGCGCCACTTGTCGACTATATAATCATGCCACGCGTGTAAACCCAAGGACCCCACCTCATTGATCTCACACTCTCAGACTTCACCACGCGTAATCCAATCTCTCTCTCCCAGCTCCACGTGTTACGCATGCAAGCCTTCCCACCGTGACACTTGTCATCACGCCATCTTCACCGGTTGCATGGCCGGCGGCCATGCAACCACCGCGCCTGAATCCCTCCGGCCACCATAACCTCCAATCGCCGGCAACCCTAACAATCTTCCAACCACCTCCGACCACCCTAACAACCCACCGGAAACTGCAAATCTTCACCAGAAATTCATCTTCTTCTCCAGAAATTCATCTTCTCCGGTCCAAATTCATCCAACATTCATCAATCTTCATCAAAGAGTTCTCTAGAAATTCTTCAGAATTCATCAAATTTCCAGATTTCAAGAACATCCATTGTGTTCTTCGTCCGCCTTCATCGTTCCACTCCAGAAGCGTTCACCAACCTTCAAAGTGCGTTCAACACATTCATCATCATTCTCAGATCGTCACCAGATTCATCAACCTTCAAAGGATTTTCCCAGAAATTCTTGAAGTTCTTTCGAATCTTCATCGCATTCATACTTTTCCAGAAGCTTCCAAGATCTTAACCGTCTCGTCTCCAGAAACCTTCACCAACATTTCCAGAAATCATCATTATCATCATCGATCATCAAGAACGAACCTCATCCCAGTTCGTCAGCTCCAAATGAACATCATCAAGATCTTCAACAATTCTTCAAGACGCTCCAAGAACATCCAGGTCAAACTTCAACAAGATTCGCCAGATCGTAACATGCGAAGTCTCCAAAAGTCGTAAATCATCGGTCAAGATTGTCCTCGTCTTCGTTCAACAAATCTTCAAGGATCTTCTTCCGCATACATCTTCAAGAACTTACTCCGAGATCTTCAAGCCATGGTTTAGATTGCGTATCCAGATGTTATAACGATGGCGTTGTTGTCGTTATTTCGTTGGTGTTTTTGTAAGATTGAGAACGAGAGTTGAAGGAGAGTGAGACTGAGAGTTTGAGACGAAGGTTGAAACGGAGAGGAGAGCAAGGGTTGAGATGAAGATTGATATGGAGATTGAGAGAGAGAGTTCGGAGATGGAGGGGCGCCGTTTGGAGGTGAACAGTGAAAGGAGGAGAAGGGGATCTAGGGTTTGGGAACGAAGGAGAAGGGGACCGTGTTGGATTTGGGCTTCTGAGGCCCAATTGTGTTTCGGATCAGTACACCCCCCTCAATTCCCTATTCCCCATCTGTGTGTTTTTTTTGGTGAACATTGGGCTGGGCCCAACGAGTTTTTTCCTAACCTCACCCCCGGTTCACTTCCAACACCCCCTTCCCCATTTTCCTGGGCTGAAGTATATTGCAGGGCTGGGCCTGTTGGCTGTGTTTTATTTTTTTTTCTGCAGATTGTACCCCTTGTACCAGTCTACCCCCCTCCCTTTATATTTTCTTTTCTATTTTTTTTTATATAGTTTTGTTGCTTTATATAGAGAAAAAATATATGAAAAATATTTTGAAAAAGAAAAGAGAAAAAGAAATAGAGAAAAAAAAATATATTTGGAAAAAGAATATTGAAAAAAGGAGAAGAAAAAGAATAAAAGAAAAATATTTTGAAAAAGAAAAGAGAAAAATATTCGGAGAAAAGAAAAGAAAATAAAGAGAAAAGAATATTGAAAAAGAGAAAGTATTGGAAAAAAGAAGAAAAATAGTTGAAAAAGAAGAGAGGGAAAAATAGTAAAAAATATTAGTTTGTAGATTTAATATTTTTTAGAGTACATTTTTCATAGAGTTTATTTTGCCTTTTAGAGGTAGTTTTAGAAGTCCATTTGGTTAGGGGACTTTTTACACTTTTAGAGATAGTTTTAAAAGTCCATTTGTTAGGGGACTATTTTCCATTTGATTTTTTCCAGGATAGGATAGGATAGAATTTCCTAGGAGTTTATTTTTCAGTATTCAATCATTGTAACCATTTTTTTTCTTGAATATCAATAAAATGAGATTTGAGTTGTGGTCCCGAAAGTAGCCGAACTACAGCTGCTCTGATTTCTCGTACCAGACGAGAATATGTAGGCATAGGATGCGATATCCTAGCGAGCACACTAACAACTAACCTTTTGTTCTCTCGCGGCTGTGCGATCGAGACTTTCCCGCTGACGACTGATGTTACCCTTTTCTCTTGCCCGAGTGCATTTGAGACCAGACCGTAGTTTTTCCCGTAGGTTCCAGAACCTGTAAAACCAGTTTGATTTCTCACTGCTGTGTGAGAACGCCCAGATTAGCCGTAGTTATCCTGAACTACGTAAAGCTCTGATCTTCCATGCAGTGTGGAAGTACGTAGGCACAAGACGCGAGGTCTTGGCGAGCCAATTTCCCCGTGGTCCCGAACTACGTTGACTCTGACTTTCTCTCTTGAGAATACGTAGGCGTAGAGTGCGACGCTCTATCGAGTCAATTCCCTTCCGTTTAGATTTAGCAGCCATAGATAGATTGTTTTGCATCCTTTAGACAACCCAAGCAAGCGTGGATCCCGTCGAGTACGACGGACGTAAGGGGTGCTAATACCTTCCCCTTGCGTAACCGACTCCCGAATCCAGGTTTTGGTTGCGATGACCATACCTTTTCCCATTTTTTGCGAGGTTTACTTCGAGCGTTTCCTTTCCCTTCGTTGGGATAAATAACGCACGGTGGCGACTCTTTTGTCAGCCGGCGCCGATTTTCGCTGTAGCGACATTCACGATGCTATAACCGAGTGCCCCGGAGTGGAATTCACAATGTGAATTAGCGTCATAACCGAAAGGAGGCGTGCCCTTTAACGGAGCCAACGTCCTTTTCTCAACAAGCTGCAGCTGTAACAAAGTTGGAAGAAGCTGAGCATACGACAATGGAGGTGCATCAAATACTCTCTTTACAGCCCTATCCCGACCTTGGTATCTCTGTGGAGCAGCATTCTGTTGTCCCTGTTGTTGTTGTGGCTGTTGTTGTTGCTGTTGAGGTACAGGAATTGTCACACTAGCAATTTGCTACTGACGGTATTGGTTTCGACCTCTACCTCTTCCTCGGGAACTGTATACTGAGTTAGTACCCCCCTGTCTCTTATTCCCAAAAACCTTTTTACCACCTCCAGCTGAGGTTGACTCTCCCACTTGAATCTTACCAATCTTAACACCATTCTCTATGCGTTCCCCTAAGAATATCAACTCAGAAAAGTTACTCGTCGTACAATTGATAAGCCTGTCATAATACAGCCCAGAGAAAGTGCCCACAAACATATCCACCAACTCCCGCTCTACCATGGGTGGGTGCACCCTGGCTGCAAGCTCACGCCACCTCTGGGCGTATTCCTTGAAACTCTCGCCATTCTTCTGAGAAAGATTTTGGAGTTGGACCATGTTCGGCGCAAGGTCGTTGTTATATTGGTAGTGCTTGACAAAAGCTTCTGCTAACTCCTTCCAGCTACCAATCTGAGTAGGCTCTAACCCCATATACCATCCAATGACGGTCTAGACAAGCTATCCTGGAAAAAATGTATCAGCATCTTTTCGTCATCAGAATAGGCAGACATTCTCCGGTAGTAAGACCGCACGTGAACTCTTGGGCAAGTATCCCCTTTATACTTATCAAAAGTGAGCACTTTGAACTTGAGTGGCACCCTCAAGCCAGGGGCCAATCCCATGTTAGCCACGTCCAACCCCGTGGAATTCTGATTAGCAAGATTCCTCATCTGTTCTTCCAACAACCTGAACCTTCTATCACTGTCAGTGGGCATCTCAAGATCCCTGCCTGGCGGAGGGAAAGCATCTTCCTGACGATCTTCGCCCTAGTGGGAATCCTCATTACCATACCCAGCAAAAGCAGTGTTAGGACCAAAACCAGCCTTATTGATCCTGGGACCATACCCCACATTACCAAAACCCTAATTTCCAACACCTGGCCCAAAACTAGCATTGTGAGCACCAATACCCATACCATTGTGGCTTGCATTGCCAAAACATGCGTTACCAAAGCCCTGATTGCCATAATCCTGATTTCTGTAACCCTGATTGCCATAACCCTGATTTCCGTAACCCTGATTGCCATAGCCTTGATTACCACCAAAACCAGCGTTGCCAATACCAATACCCATACCAGTATTCCTAGCACCAAGACCAGTGTTCCTAGTGCCAACATTTCCAGCACCAATGTTTCCATTAGTTTCCACATGCCCATTACTGTTACCAGTCACATTTCCGTTCCCAGCTCTGTTACTGTTCTCAGTCATATTGAGGACAACCACTGGTACAGCATCACCAGCTTGGAGAGTCTCACCATGAGGAGGATCAGTAGCAATTCCGCCATGTAGCACACCCTGACTATCAACCCTAGCAATCAGAGGCTGCACCAGAGTCTGTAGCTGCTCCTGGCCCTTGGCCACAGTTTCCATCACATGCATGAACTGCGTCATCCTATCGCACATCTCTTGCATCTCAGTTTGCATCTGATCCATGGCTTTCTTGCAGTTGCTTCTGGTAGAGGAGCAATGAATTCGCTGATCGGCAATCCTGGAACCTGGATCAACAGAGGGTTAGGAAACACAATTCAAGGTACCTGCTATGCAAATGATTTATGCAGATGCAAACATGTGTCTGTGTGTTAGGGAGATTTTTCCCCCGATTCGAGTGCCAGAGTGTCAGTGCTGATAACAAGAAGTCTGGATCTAGTCACTGGAATAACATCTCATATATATATATATATATGGGCCAACAAGGCAGCAGTACAAAGTCACTAAATACATGGGGAATCAATAGCATGACCTCGGCCAACAAGCCTGGTGATGGTCAACCTACAGCAAGAATCAATCAAAAAAACAAAGGGTTACAAAGATAATCAAGTGCGACAGCGGGCACGAAACTCCTCTAGCAACTCTTTTGTCTTGGGATGATCAGGTCGAGTGAGTAACCCTTCGACGAGCAGCTCTCTCTGTATAATAGTGCACTGGAGACCTTCAACTGAATCTTCCCATGCTCCCTGGCCAAAGCAATCTTCTAACTTTCGCTTCTTAGACTCGAACCTCTGCTTGCAATCTTTCAGGTTAGCGATAGCTTTGTTCAGCATGTCTTCAGTGGCATATCTGCGAGCAGTTTCCTCATCAAACATCTTCTCACTAGCCTTCACTTGAGCCTTCAATTTGGAGATCTGCTGCTTCAGTTTATCCTCCCTTTCTTTGTTGTTGGCTATAGTGGCATTCCACTGCTGATTGAACTTGGATATTCTCCGGTATGCTTCATTCAGATTCTACTTCTTAGTGGCCAATACATCATTGACAGATTTGAAGCCCAGACCCAAACATTCACGATCAGTTATCTGCTTAGTCAAGTCCGTACCTAACCTGTTCACCAACTCTGTCTGCCTCTTGAAGGAGTGGACGACTTCGTTTCTCTCGCTTCTAATTTGTTTCTCTTCATGGTGACAGGTTGATTTCTCCGTGTTGATGGAATGTTATTCCTAACGTGGACAGTTTATTCCTAATGTGGACGATTTATTCCTGACGTGGACAATTCATTCCTATGTTGATAGGATTTCCTCGTGTTGACGAGATGCGGACAACTCATCCCCAGCGAAGTCGCCGGGATTTCTCCGTGTTGACAGAATGTGAAGTCCTGATGAGGACAAGTTTTATTCCTATGATGATAGGATTTCTCCGTGTTGACGGAATATGGGGTCCTAACGTGGACAAGTTTATGATAAGATTGCTTCATGTTGACGAAACAAGCGTCCTAACATGGACAAAGTTCTATTCCTGTGTTGTTAAGATTTCTTCGGGTTGATGAAATGGGAGTCCTGACTTGGACAGATTTGTGTTCATTCGTGATTTGACGAAATTTGGGTCTAGATGTGGACAAGGTTACTCCTGTGACGACAGAATCTCTATTCATATTGACGAATTTGTTTCCCTTCTTGTGTTGACAAGGTTAGTCCAGTTATGGACGGAGGTGTTTTTGCAAAAATGGTTTGGTACCTGTGGCGTTACCTAGGTGGTTGAAGTTTAAATCAGCGTTACTATCAGACGTTGGATCAGTTGTTGCCGTAACAACCAAATTCAGATAAGGGATATCGTTCCCTAAGCAGTTGTGCAGTTTATTTCTGCGGTTGGCAAATTTCCGGGTTTCTTGGTATTCAACCGTCTCGTACCTCGATTGTTTGAAGGTTGTTTGCTCTTCAGCCAGTCAGGTCCAAGCCATTTAAATAGGGGCAGCTGTTGCACCCCAAAATTTGCTCAACCTTTTCTTGCTTGATTTATGTTTCATTGCATTTCATTTGCATAGTTACATCATGTACATAGTTCTAATCATTTGCATATCATAGCATAACATGCCTCAAACAAGGGATCAAGGGTGTCTATCAAGAGAAGAGCCTAGCAAGAGGTGTTATCCAAGTTTGAGAGATCATCCAAGCCATCAAGAAGTGATTTGAAGTCTTGAGAAGTTTGAGTGTCTACATGTGGGTTTTGCTCCTATATTGAGGAATATTGAGAATCATCAGTGGGATGAGAAGCATGGTATGTGAATTTGAGGTGTGTATGGATCTCATGGGATGCCTAGAGGGCCATATTGAAGCTGAGGCAAGTCATTGATTCAAGTATGAGAGCCACAGTTGAGCTGCAGTCAACTAGGGTTTCATCTGGGTTAACCCTATTTCAATTGAGTAGTTGGAGAGCATCAAAGCCTACCTTGAGGCCATGGGATTCATGGATTGGTATGTTGATACATGTGTGGTGTTGTGCCAAGATTAAGCAAAGAAGGATCAAGAATGTGGGAAGTTGCTAAATTAGGGTTTCAGTGTAAAATCCCTTGTTTAGTGCCTAACTTCAAAGCCACATAAGTCAAAATACAAGTTTCAAATGGATTCTTGGACAACCTGAAACTTTTAGATCATCTTAATACCTTTAATTTGAGTACTAGAAGTCCTCAAGGGGATTTATAGAACTCAAGTTATGGTCCTTACAAGTTACAGGTCATCAGAGGACACTGAAATTTATCTGTGAAAGTCACTTGACTTCCAAGTAATGTTTGCCCTTCAAGGAGGTTTCAAATGGATTCTTGGCCAACATAAGAGTTGTAGATCTAGAACTTAGATTTCCATAGAGTACTAGAAGTCCTCAAGAGGATTTGTAGAACTCAAGTTATGGTCTTTGCAATCCAAGGGTATTTTGGGTATTGGTGATTATAGGTCATTCTCAAGCATGGGTCAAAATCTACAACTTAGAGGCCTCAAATGGAAAATTGTTCAACTTGAAAGTTGCTCAAAATAGGGTTTTAACCTTGACCATGCATCAAGGAGGCTTTGAATTGGCTCATAGGAGAAGTTGGTTTGAAATGGCTTTGAAATGAAGAAATTAAAGTGATTAAAAGGCCAAAAATGTGATTTTTCTTGGTTTTATGGTCAAACAGGTCCATGTTATATACCAAATTGATCAGAAAAGGCATTTTAAAGATGATGACATTACCATATTTTGGATTTGAGGCCAATTTCACATGGTTCCCTTTGATACCTTAAGGTTGAAGTAACATAACCATCACACTCCATAAGATCAAAAGTAAGGCAATTACACATCCAATTCAATTCTAAATATCACAAGAGGAGAAATTCAAGCAAGATTGAAGGCTGAAACAGAGAAATGCATGACTTTGGCATGTGAGATTTTCAAGGGATGTGAGAAATTGAATTTCTCATTCAGTTAGTTACAGAAGGTTCTAGAGGTTTCCAACACATTCTATATAAGCATTGCAACTGATTCAGATGGTTTTTTGGCAAGGATTGAGCAAGGAATCAGAGAGAGCAACTGAATTTTCTCAACTGCATCTCAGAATCGGTTTTGGAGATCAAAGGTGATTCAAGGCAAATTGGTGATTGGAGAAGCTTTAGAAGTGATTCTTGAGTGGTTCTGCAAAAGATTGGAGGTTGAATCGAGCATTTGCACCTTCTGTTCATCCAGTTTTTCCAGGTATGTAACTTTCATTTTTTAGCATAGATTAGGGGAAGTTGATTAACATTTGATATGTGGTTAGGTTATAGATGTTGCTAGGTTGGATTTAGGCACAAATTTGGGATGATTAGAGATACTTTAGGTTGTGATCAGAATTTTGTTGAAAGGAATATCTCATGATTCTTGAGGTTTCAAGCATGTTTGAATAGATAGAATTGAAGCCTGATGCATGTAGATGAGTTTAGGAGCTTTAATTTTAAGTTTGGTGGTGATCAAGAATTGGATGAATCTTTGCAACTTGGATCGGGTTTGGCTTTAGGGTTAGAATCAATGGAAATGGAGGTCTTTTTTGGACTCAGGATGGAATTTCAAGTGAGATAGGGTATTCAGTTGGCCTGATTGATGCATTTTTAGATGTGCCACGCCGGAGAAGACGGTGGCGCAAAGCTCAGGCCACCATCTGAGCTTTCCCTCCCAAGTTTGAATGTTTTGGAGAAGATGACTGAGGGCCCTCAGATGATGCTTTGACCCTTGACTCAAACCAAATCCAATGGCCACGATTGCATGACGAATTCTAAAGAGAGTTTTTAGTTTCCCTCAAAACTCTGCGTTTCATTAATCGATTTTGGGTGGGCTTAGTACTTGCTTGCTTTTCACACCTCCATTCAGGCCCAAGTTGGATTTATAACGTGAATTAGTTGCTATTTGACACACAAGTTTCCCAATTTCCATACTATTTTCCATTTATTTTCTGAGTTGGATGGGCTTAGTACTCTCTTGCTACCAACACCCCCTCTTGGGCCCAGGTTTGGATTTTAACTGGATTTTATTGCTATCTGGCACGCGCTTTTATTATTTTTCATTGTTTTTCTTTTATTTTTATAGTTTCATATAGTTTAGGAAATAATTCACCATAATTAGGAAAATTAGTCTTTTAAATCTAGATTTTTTTCCCCTGACTCTTGAAAGGGTCTAGAATTTAATAGGATTGAAAAATAACTAATTCATGCATTTTAAAATTTAATTGTATTTTTTGCATTTTAATTGCTTTTATTTTCAATATGTTTGATATGTGCTCTTGCTGAGTTTAATGTGGATGATTGGTGATGACTTTTGCGTTGATTCTTTTTGGTCTAGATAGATTAGATACGCATGTACCCCTAGTAATTTTCTCATATTTTTGTGAAAGAATTTTAGGCTAGTTTGAACATTGAACATTAAGTGGTGTAGAATTAGGGTTTTAGGATGGTACCTTTAGGTTTAGGGCATAGTTTTAGGTCCAAATGAATGGTTAACCCCCTGGTTTTTGTATGAGAGATTCTTAAGAGGTTTAAGAACCCTTAGTAATTTTTGTAGGATTTTACAATAAGTTTTGGTATTTTAATTAGAATTAGTTTTAAGACTAACTTCTAGGTGTTTCTGATGAACTGTTTTGACTAGTTTGATTCAATAGTTCCCCTTAGATTAGGGTGGTGATGCCCTTGTGCTTGGATGATCATGAAGACCAATTGAAGATGCTTTGGAGAGCTTGAAGGAGCTTGGATGTAAAGATTTTCTCATCTGTTGGAGTGCTTGTCAGGAGCTTAGGAAAACTAGGGTTTAGGAAGAGCATTAGACTAGTTTTGCTTCTTTCTTCAAACATGGAGCATATTGGTCATCTCCATTCAATCCAATAACATAAAGTCCTCTTAAAGAAGTCACATCTCTCCTTTGGAGGGATGAGTGGCATGCTTTAGGAGTAGAACTTTGAGGGTACTTTTCTACTGCAGTGTTAAGTTCTCAGTGGCTTCCCTTGGTTGTCACTGAATTCCTTAACACTTCAACTTGATCTTGTTGATTTGATTCTCTCTTGGAGGTGCTTGTTGAAGATAGGTAAAGAGAAAGTTTTGTGCTTGTTGAAGCTTGTTGAGAATGGAGGTTGTGTTTGTTGAAGCTTGTTGAGAATGAAGGGTGTGCCTGTTGAAGCTAGGGGTTTGTGCTTGTTGAAGTTGGTTGCTTGTTGAAGGTAGGGTTTGTGCTTGTTGAAGCTGGTTGCTTGTTGAAGCTAGGGTTTTGCTGCTTGTTGAAGATGGAGTCAGGAGCTTGTTGAAGCTGTCTATTGGTTGAAGTTTGCTGGTTTAAGTTGGTTGCTTGTTGAAGTTTAAGGCTTGTTGAAGTTTGTTTGATGTGGCTATTCATGAAGATGAAGGTTGTTGCTGTCAAATTTTTGCTGTTTAATCAACTTGTTGCTGTCAGAGCTGCTGCTTGTGCTGTTTGCTGTAGGAGTTTGGTGTTGCTGCTTGGGCTGCCTCCTCTGCTTTGGTTTTGTTCTCTGTATTGTTTGTTGGCTTGTCAGCCTGCCCCCTAGGTTTGAAGTGAATGTTGATTCACTTTGCCTGTTGTTTTCCCAGGTTCGAGGTTGAGTGGGACTCCCTTGCCTCGCTGTAACACGGTGGGAGAACTGACTTTAAACAATGTTGCGGATAGCAAGAGTCGCCACCGACTTTTATTTTATCCATAAGGAAAGGTTATAAAAGAACAGGAAAGACCTTAGAGAATATTTTGGGTCCGGGGGGTAGGTTATGAAAAGGGAAGGTGTTAGCACCCTTTTCATCCATGGTTATCCATGGGCTCTTAGGTACTTAAGCTCACTTTTGAATTGTTTTGAAAGTGTAGTGTGTGAATAGAAAATTTTCAGAATAGTTAATAAATAATCCATGTAAGGATGTGTTAAGAACTTGTTTGAAAACTTGTTGAAAATTTGTTTAAGTGTGAAAAAGTTTTGAAGTGAGCAAGTATCTAGGAGTAGCCTACCCTAATGTTTTAAGGTCTTTCTTATTCTTTATCCTTTCCTTAGTAAGACTATCCCTACTATAATGGAGTAGGTAGTCCTTACTTTGGATGTTAAGGGACATGTGAGGGACAATTGGATTTTTGAAGGCCATTGTGGGGTGTAATAAGCAAACTAGAGGGACTATCATCATTTTTCGAAAGGGACTCGATTCGTAAAGGCAACCATAAGGGACTTTGATGATTTTCTTTTTGAGGGACTTACTTTATACACCCCACTTAACCAATATTCATAGGCAACTTGAGGGATATCCTTAAGAAGTGAGACGGCGATTAAAATCGACTTACGTGTGTGAAATATTTAATTTAATTATCTTATATTAAAATGATCTAATTTATTTTTTTAAATATCATACATATTAGCACTCCCTAATTACTAACCATAATGATAATAATAATTAAGTAATTACAATTTACATCCAAGAGGCAATTACAAAATTATAATAAATAAAAAAAATAACAAATAAGCAAATAAAATATTAGGGTTAGTAAATAATAAGAAAAATTAAATAAGGTTAGTATAAATATAAAGTTAGTGAAAATAATTAGTTGAAACAATAATAATGAGAAAAATAGACAAAGTTAGAAAAAATAATAAGATAGAAATTTCAAAATAATAATAAGCAACAAAATATGATTAGCAATAATAATTAATTAATAACGTGATTAAACATAAGATTTGATTTTTATTTAGAAACATAAATGATTAAATAATTACTATAATATAAAGTTCTAAATATCATAAGATTTGATTTTTATTTAGAAACATAAATGATTAAATAATTACTATAATATAAAGTTCTAAATATCATAAGATTTGATTTTTATTTAGAAACATAAATGATTAAATAATTACTATAATATAAAGTTCTAAATATAACATAATTATAAATTTCTTAATCATTTACAAAAATTTAATTATCTCTAATTATATATTAACAATTATTAAGAAAAATATTTACACATTATGATGAAAACAAATTTTAACTAATCAATAATCACATTCACCAAAATTTTACATTAAGTGTTTATAAGGTTTAATTTTATTTACAAAAATTTACAAGAATTATAATAAATATATACATAGAATCATATAGAAAATTAAAATTAGGTTTTCATATTAATTTGGAAAAAAGATGTTAATGTCATTTATTTTAAAAAAACAGATTTTTATATCACAACAAATTTTAATAAATTAATGATAACAATAATAATAATAATGATAATAATGATAATAATAATAAATAATGATAATAATAATAATAATAATAATAATAATAATAATAATAATAATAATAATAATAATAATAATAATAATAAAGCAATAATGAATTTTAAATGTGCCAAATAACCCAACAATGTTGCTAACGCAGAAATGCGCTCATCGCAACCAGATCTAAATCGGACGAAACAAAATTTATCGCAAAGAAAAAGAAATTAAGCAAAAAAATAGTATTATTGCTCACACAAAAATGCGATCATCGCAACCAGATCGAACTAACACAAATGTCACGCGTCATGCACACAAATGTGCAAACATCGTATCGACATAATTCGATCAAAAATCTTATATATATAAACTCTAACAATTTAAAAATTATATATATATATAAACGCAACAGTAATAGATAAAGAAAAAGAAATAACGGTAATAGATGAAGAAAAAGAAATAACGGTAAAAGATGAAGAAAAAGAAACAACAGTAATAGATGAAGGAAAAGAAATAACGGTAAACGATGAAGAAAAAGAAACAATAGTAATGGATGAAGAAGAAAACTAAATAACGGCCAACGGCACTCACTCCTCTTAGGTTTTTTTCATTCTCTCCTCTTTTCCAACAAGGCAACACATATATATAGGGAACAAATTAGGGTTAACACCAAATTGTCAATAATGTCCCTAAAGCTCATTTTAAAGCCCAAACTAAATAATTAGTTAAGAAAAAATAAAATTTAAATAATTTAAAATAATAAACTTAAAATAAAAACTAATAATCCTATTGATTCCTAAAATAAAAAATATTATAAAAAGAACAAAATTTTTTTTTCAATATTTTTTTATTTTATGATTTTTTGGATATTTTTATGAATAATTTAGAAAAAAGTGAAAAAAATAATATTTTAAAAAATGATTTAATTAAAATACGAAAATAATAATTAAATAATAATAAAAAACTATTTTTGTTATTTTTTTTTAATGAAAGATAGAAAAATTTAGAGTAAAAATAATAAAAACAACAAAAAGTGCCAAAGGTGAGATTCGAACTCTCAACCTCTCACACTCATAACTCCTTACACATGTCCTCCTGCCAATTGTGCCATTTTTACTTTTTAGAAAAAAAGTGCATGCCATATGATATTTACCTGCAAAAAGTCAAACGACTACACAAATTTGTTAGTAATTGATTAAATGCAATGAAATGCGACGACAAATCTTAGGGCAAAATTTGGGGTATTACAGTTATTATGATAATATTTCTCACCCAACCTCTCTTTGATGTTGGCAAAAAAAATCATGAAGTTTGACTTTGGTTTGACCACAGTTGACCTCAGTTTGACCTTTTAACTGCATTGACTGCTTTTGACTTATCTGATCATCTGACTGAGCAAACTTTTGAGAAAAGTCTTGAAACTTGACATGGGGGTTCTTATACACATATAAGATGTTATGAAGCTCACTTGAAGTCTTGGAAGTCCATTTAGCCTGATTAAAGTCAAAACCATAGTTTTGGATGCACTGCTTATGAGGTGCATTGTCTGAGGGAATTGTCAACTCTTCTGACCAATTGTGAATTTTGTGAACCTTGTGAACCTTCTTGGAACACAAAGTCTTGTATTGTGAGGGCAAATTTTGGGGTGCAACAGCTGCCCCTGTTCAATTTTTTGAAACCTGAGGGGTTAGATTGGTATATTTGCCAGTCGTAACCTGGAAGGTTGAAGGGGATTGAACACAAAAGCCCAAAAATTTGCACTCACCAGTGCATGGAGTGATATTGATGGTTGGTTGAACATGATTGAGTGGGCTTAAAGATGCCACTAGGGGAAAGTTCTTCAGTAGTATAATGAAAACTGTCAGGAGTCTGGAGTAATACTGATGTAACAGCATGTCTTCATGAGGATAGAGCAATCAATAATGATAACCCTAAAGCAGTCTTGAAGTGATAAATCTGACCTCAGGAGGATAGAGCAATCAATAGCTCTAAAGCAGTCTTGAAGTAATAATGGCTTCAGGAGGATAGAGCAATCAATAGCTCTAAAGCAGTCTTGAAGTAATAGAATGGCTTCAGTAGGATAGAGCAATCAACAGCTCTAAAGCAGTCTTGAAATAATAATGTGATATGTCTTCAGGAGGATAGAGCAATCAATAGCTCTAAAGCAGTCTTGAAGTAATGATTTCAGGAGGATAGAGCAATGGATAGCTCTAAAGCAGTCTTGAAATAATAATGTGATATGTCTTCAGGAGGATAGAGCAATCAATAGCTCTAAAGCAGTCTTGAAGTAATGATTTCAGGAGGATAGAGCAATGGATAGCTCTAAAGCAGTCTTGAAATAATAATGTAATTTCAGGAGGATAGAGCAATGGATAACTCTAAAGCAGTCTTGAAATAATTAGATGGCTTCAGGAGGATAGAGCAATGAATAGCTCTAAAGCAGTCTTGAAGTAGTAATATGACCTCATGAGGATAGAGCAATGAATAGCTCTAAAGCAGTCTTGAAGCAATGATATGATTTCAGGAGGATAGAACAATGAATGGTTCTAAAGCAGTCTTGAAATAATAATGTGATATGTCTTCAGGAGGATAGAGCAATCAATAGCTCTAAAGCAGTCTTGAAGTAATGATTTCAGGAGGATAGAGCAATGGATAGCTCTAAAGCAGTCTTGAAATAATAATGTGATATGTCTTCAGGAGGATAGAGCAATCAATAGCTCTAAAGCAGTCTTGAAGTAATGATTTCAGGAGGATAGAGCAATGGATAGCTCTAAAGCAGTCTTGAAATAATAACGTGATATGTCTTCAGGAGGATAGAGCAATCAATAGCTCTAAAGCAGTCTTGAAGTAATGATTTCAGGAGGATAGAGCAATGAATAGCTCTAAAGCAGTCTTGAAATAATAATGTAATTTCAGGAGGATAGAGCAATGAATACTCTAAAGCAGTCTTGAAGTAATGATTTCAGGAGGATAGAGCAATGAATAGCTCTAAAGCAGTCTTGAAATAATAACGTGATATGTCTTCAGGAGGATAGAGCAATCAATAGCTCTAAAGCAGTCTTGAAGTAATGATTTCAGGAGGATAGAGCAATGAATAGCTCTAAAGCAGTCTTGAAATAATAATGTAATTTCAGGAGGATAGAGCAATGAATACTCTAAAGCAGTCTTGAAGTAATGATTTCAGGAGGATAGAGCAATGAATAGCTCTAAAGCAGTCTTGAAATAATAACGTGATATGTCTTCAGGAGGATAGAGCAATCAATAGCTCTAAAGTAGTCTTGAAGTAATGATTTCAGGAGGATAGAGCGATGGATAGCTCTAAAGCAGTCTTGAAATAATAATGTAATTTCAGGAGGATAGAGCAATGAATGGCTCTAAAGCAGTCTTGAAATAATAATGTGATATGTCTTCAGGAGGATAGAGCAATCAATAGCTCTAAAGCAGTCTTGAAGTAATGATTTCAGGAGGATAGAGCGATGGATAGCTCTAAAGCAGTCTTGAAATAATAATGTGATATGTCTTCAGGAGGATAGAGCAATCAATAGCTCTAAAGCAGTCTTGAAGTAATGATTTCAGGAGGATAGAGCGATGGATAGCTCTAAAGCAGTCTTGAAATAATAATGTGATATGTCTTCAGGAGGATAGAGCAATCAATAGCTCTAAAGCAGTCTTGAAGTAATGATTTCAGGAGGATAGAGCAATGGATAGCTCTAAAGCAGTCTTGAAATAATAATGTGATATGTCTTCAGGAGGATAGAGCAATCAATAGCTCTAAAGCAGTCTTGAAGTAACGATTTCAGGAGGATAGAGCAATGGATAGCTCTAAAGCAGTCTTGAAATAATAATGTAATTTCAGGAGGATAGAGCAATGAATACTCTAAAGCAGTCTTGAAGTAATGAGAGGCTATCAGGAGGATAAAATAACCCTGAGGTTACAATAAAGCAGTCCCAAAGTAATAAGAAGCTCATCAGGAGGATAAAGTAACCCTGAGGTTACAATAAAGCAGTCCCAAAGATCATAAGATTGTTTGTTGGATAATTAATCTGAAAACAAGGTAGCATTCTGTATAACAACATTAGTTTATGCTTTATGTATGCATGTATGACATGATGCACTTAGGTAATGTACTATAGACATATATGTTATGGTATGATGTAAATGATGTATGTATGCTATGACACTGCTGGAAGTGTCTGGATATCCTTGTATAACAACTGCTGGCCAAGAAAAATAAATCCCGATTCGTTGTTGAAGAATATATAACCCTCCGTCTGCTGGGGATAACAAGGTATAGATAACCTCCCGTTGTTGGGGATAACAAGGTATAGATAACCTCCCGTTGTTGGGGATAGTAGGGTATCGATAACCTTCGTTTTCGTTTGATAGTAGTATAACATCCCGTCTTCGTTCATCGTGCCCTTATTGGAAAGTAATTTCCCGTATATCCGTATGAGGATAAAAGAGATGGATATAAATTCCAGGGGAGATTAGACTTTGTGAAAATGGATTAGTCCTACTGATGGTTTGTAACTGTCTTGTAAAGATGAACCGGCGAAGCTTCGTTGAAATCCTTCCCTCGTTCGTCCTTAGTAAATACTATTACTGCATTTTCATGCATTTCTGGTAAACATCAATCATATTAAAAGCATACATGCATTTCTGGTAAACATCAATCATATTCAAAGGCATACATACATTCAAACACAACCAATGGACGTTTCGCTTATGTAAATAGGGTAAAAGTAAATCTGGATTCAAAAGATGGAATTTATTTATATCAAAAGTGACCCATACACGGGTAAGTTTGTACAAGGAGACATAAACCCTAGTAAGAGAATTTTGTCATGAAGTTTTACAAAAAGAATCAGCTATGTGGGAAATAATCCTATTGAGTTTCAATTCTACTATTGCCCCTCAAGTATCTCATCTTCTTGCTGTTGAGACGGAAACGATTGGATTGAGCTTTATCTGTTTGAGCTTGAGTAAGTAGTACAACTGGTTGCAGTTTCATGAGTGATCCAAACGAGACATAGTCATACGCTTTAATCCCTAACTTTTGCCTGGATTGCCCTTTCAGGTTTTCAATCCACCGGGATACCCTTTTTTGCCCAAGCCGCCTTTTCAGGTTTTCGACTTGCCGGGTGTACATCTTTTTATATATATATCCCTAATTTTTGCCCAAACCCTTTTGGTTTGCCGGGATGCCCTTATTTTTGCCTAGGCCTGTCAACCTAGCGGGTCTCTTTTTATGCGTAGTATTTTTTAACTATGTCTGCGTTTACAGGTTGTGGGAAGTCTTCACCATCCATTGTAGTCAATATCATGGCACCTCCTGAGAACACTGTCTTGACTACAAATGGTCCCTCATATGTTGGAGTCCACTTGCCCCTAGGATCACCCTGTGGTAATATGATACGCTTGATTACCAAGTCACCAGCCTGATATACCTTTGGCTTAACCTTCTTGTTAAAAGCTTTGATCATCCGTTTCTGGTACATCTGGCCATGACAAACTGCTGCTAACCTTTTCTCATCAATCAAATTTATCTGGTCAAGTCGAGTCTGAATCCACTCATCTTCATCCAAGCCTGCATCCTTCATAATTCTCAAGGAGGGGATCTGAACTTCAATAGGCAGAACTGCTTCCATACCATAGACCAAGGAGAATGGGGTTGCCCCGGTTGAAGTACGTATTGTAGTACGATAACCATGCAGAGCAAATGGTAACATCTCGTGCCAATCCTTGTAAGTAACAGTTATCTTCTGTACAATCTTCTTAATGTTCTTATTAGCAGCTTCAACTGCCCCATTCATTTTTGAAATCAACAAGGTAGTATGGGTCAACATATACTGTCTTAGTCGGCGAGCAGCCCGTGCCAAAGCGCAGCAAGTTTTCTCGAGCAGTGAGTATTTTGTTTCACAGTCGGTAAACTTTTTGCTAAGGTAGTATATTGCCTGCTCTTTTCGACCAGACTCGTCATGTTGCCCCAATACACACCCCATTGAGTTGTCTAATACTGTTAAATACATAATCAAGGGTCTTCCATCAACTGGTGGCATTAAAATTGGAGGTTCTAGCAAATATCTCTTGATTTCATCAAAGGCAGTCTGGCACTCATCATTCCATTCCATCACCTGATCTTTCTTCAACAACTTGAAGATTGGCTCACAGATGGTAGTTAATTGGGAAATAAATCTTGCAATGTAGTCCCAAGAAACCTCTAACCTCCTTCTCAGTACGGGGAGCTGGCATCTCTCGTATAGCTTTCACTTTTGCAGGATCCACTTCAATACCTTTTCCACTGACAATGAAACCCAGGAGCTTTCCAGATCTAACTCCAAAAGTACACTTGTTTGGATTTAATCTCAACCTGTATTTCTTCAACCTCTCAAACAACTTGTGCAGATGATCAAGATGTTGTTCTTCATTCTGAGACCTGGCTATCATATCATCCACATATACCTCTATCTCATGATGAATCATATCATGAAACAAAGCCACCATAGCACGCTGATATGTTGCCCCTGCATTCTTATGCTGAGCAGTGTTGTCTAAATCAGCCCCTATCTGGACCTCTTTTCTGTTTTCTTCAGTTCCCAGATTCACAACTTCGACTGGCTCTTCATGTGGCTGTATAGCTTTCTCTTCTTGTTGTAACAACCTAGCAAGCCCTACAGATATTTCACAATCGTCCTCGTTTCCGTCTTCAGTTTGATAGATCGGATTCTCGAAATTGTAATTGGCAATAGTAGAACTGTTATCAATTGGATCCAGAGTGGATGAGGATCGACATTTTAGTGACGTGGGTGTGTGTAAGAACACATAGCTGATAAAGCAAAAATAAAAGAAAAAGAAAGACAAGGAACACAATATTTACGAAAACGAAACGTCCACTGATTTTATCGAATGAAGTATGCAAATGAGATGACAACCCGTAACAAGCACACCATTGTGCCCCGGGTAAGGCACATGGCTTGAAAGTTTTAATTGTTCCAGAAATTATAAATTTAAAAACATAACACAGTAATAGTATTTACTCCTGACTAAAGGAGATAGGGATAACATCTTCAGCTGTCCAATTATTGAGTCCAGCACCCACAGTAGGAAGAATCCATGCCTCCAAGTTGTAGTCTTCATCTTGATCTCCCACGGCATTGATAACCCCTTGATTGGTGATACGAACAGCACGGGCACGACGGACAGCCTTCTGGGACTCTTCTTCCACCATAGCTTTTGCATCATTGAGGGAGGCCATTGCCATTGTTGGAGGGTTTCTGATGACCACAGGAACCTTCTTCACAGCAGGAGGAGTCACACAATCCTTAACAGCCCAGGGAACCACTTCAAATGACTGACATGGAGTTTCAATGTATTCACCTTCTACTTCCAGATACTTGAAAGTGTTTACATGGCTGACAAAGTATTCTTCCTCTCCAAAGACAGTAACAACTTTTCCATTCACCGGATATCTCAACTTTTGATGTAATGTGGAGGTCACCGCACCTGCCCCCTGGATCCAGGGACGACCAAGCAGACATGAGTACGAAGGACGAATATCCATCACATAGAATGTAGCAGTGAACACCTGAGAACCAACCTTGATTGGAAGATCAATTTCCCCATGCACTACTCTTCTAGAACCATCAAAAGCCTTTACCACAATATTACTGGGCTTCAATACCGTATCTTCAGGACTCAGCTTGTTCAGGACTTCCTTAGGCAACACATTCAGAGAGGAACCATTGTCTATCAGCACATGAGACAGGGTAGTGCCCCTGCATTCAATTGAAATATGCAAGGCCCTGTTATGATCCCTCTTGGCAGGGGTCAAGTCAGCATCAGAAAATCCTAACCCGTTGTCATAGGTCAGGTGAGCAACACAATTCTCAAACTGGTCCACAGAAATTGCACTGGGTACATGAGCCATCTTTAGAAACTTGATCAATGACTTGGCATGAGCCTCAGAACATAATAACAGGGAGAGCATAGAAATCTTTGAGGGAGTATGCCCCAGCTGATCAACAATATCATAATCACTCTTGCGAATGATTTTCAATACTTCTTCCATCTGCTTAGAGAGGTCATCAGCAGCTGGCACATCAGTAGATACAGGCTCAATAACAGGACCCTTGCCCCGAGCATCAGTGGTGGAAGTAACAGCAGGAGTAACTGCACTCTTAGAAGCAACTGGAGGAGAGAAGACTCTTCCACTACGAGTGATCTTGCTAGATCCAGCAATATTATCAATGTCAACAGGCATATCAGGTAAAGGCTCCTGCTTGACACCATGGATGTAAACATCAGACCCATAGTGCCAAGGCACAGCTTTGTCAGATGTATAAGGAATAGGACCAGGAGTGGTAATGATCAGAGGAGCTACTCTGGCTTCAGCAACAACTTTCACAGGACCTTCAGCAGTAATCTTGATTGGGCCCTGATGAGTGATTCTTAGTGGTACTTTGTCAACCATGTCAACCTCTTCAACCTTCTTACCCTGAGTCAGATGATCCACCATACTTTCTACAGATGCTGGTCTTCTTTCAAACACTATAGTATATTTATCCATGAGACGTTGAATCCTATCTCTCAAAATGAAGCAACTATCCGGCTTATAGGTACAATATAGACAATCTTCATGACAACCTGGAAAGATCCCAGCTTGTACTAACCTCTTTTTGATAACAGACAATGGTGTGCTCAACTCCATAAACAGCAAGAAGATGAGAAACCTGTGCACAATTATAAACCTGTGATGCAATGATATGGGAATGCATATGCAATGTTTTCAAGGACCGCAGGATTTAAATTTGCTTAAACAAACAAGAAAGTAACTTTTTATTAGTAATAACTTGTTTTGCCTTTTAGGCTTACAAAAAATGAAAACGAAATAAGTACAAAAGATGGGGTTTTAAGTCTCCCATGGACGTTTCCTCTTGGTGTTGAGGTATGAGTTGAGGTTTCGTTCCTCATGAAGTAGCTTTGTTAGCTCTAGGATCCTTGCTTGGCTTGCTTTGTAATGAGCCTCGAAAGTATCCCTTTTCTCTTTCAGTTGGATCCATGATCTCTGCAAGTCTTCCATATCAGTAGGCATGTCTGGGTGAAGGATGGTATAAGCTGTGTCTCCTTCAGCAACAGGTTCCATGGTAACTGGTAGGACGGCAGGATATGGCATCATGAGTGTCTGAGCACGAGATCGTACCCATCTGAGATAAGCCTCCATAGGAATAGTGTACTTAGGCTCCAGTGTCTTGCTGTCAATCCTGTTTACCTTTCCCCAAGCTCGTATGAATCTCTGACGGTAACCCTGAAGATCGTTGTCGTAGTCAAACACAATGCCCTGAATCAACATGTCATGTGGACCATCGCTCCGGGCGTAACCAAACTGTCGTAAAGCTAGAGATGGGTTGTAGGTGATGCCTCCTCTTATGCCTAGAAGTGGTACATTAGGAAACTCCCCACAACGGTCAATGATGGTGACATTCTCCATAGATCTGGAGCACCAATGGATGTCTGAGTGAGAAAGTGACATGATCCTCTTGGACCATCTGAACCCTTGCTCATTCTTCATTACTGAGCGAGGAAGGTGAGAAATAAACCACCTAGAAAGTAAAGGTATGCAGCACATCAAAGTTCCTCTTGCCCTTGTAGTACGGGTGTGAAGAGAATGTAGGATGTCTCCAAGTAAGGTAGGCACTGGATTGTGACTCAGGAATATGTTGATGGCATGAACGTCTATGAACTGATCAGGATTGGGGAACAACACTAAGCCATAAATCAATAAGGCTAAGATCTCCTCAAAGGCATCGTAGCTCATAGCCTTCAAGAACATTTGAGCTTTATCCACTAATACCTTGGCAAGAATACCTTTAACTCCACTTCTCGTCTCTAGAACAATGTCAAACTTCTTCAGATGTAGAGCTGCAGCAATAACTTCTGGTTTAAGCTCCTTCCCTAAGCCTGTGAATGGCTTCTGATCAAGAACAGGTATACCCAGAAGTTTAGCGAACTCCTCCATGGTTGGAACCAGTTGATAATCAGGAAATGTAAAGCAATGGTGCTTAGGGTCAAAGAACTGAAACAGCACACTCATCATGTCTTCACTGAACCCTGAAGTAACTAGATCCAATAAGTGACCATGTCTCTTGTTGAACTGGGAATGATCAGACACTTGGGAAACCAACTCTCTGAGCTTGGGAGGTATCCCTACAAAGTTGATCCTGATGGTGTTTCTACGAGCAGAAGCTATGACCTGCAACAAAGAACAAAAATAAATCCCTTGGTCCTTGAAATGGTTAGGGAAAATGATATGCTCATGATGCATGATGATGTCATGATGTTATGATCAATCACAAACATGTGGCACACACAAACAAGTCACACAATTGCCCTAGGTTTAAAGGCTTGCATGAGGTTTAAAGGTAAGTACCCTCCCCTGAAGTTAGATGGTTCATCCTGTCCTACAAAAGTAACCGGGTTCTAAGGGATCTCAATATCATTGATCCTTCACAAGGGTGGTTGTTCAGAAGGCAACTTACTTGCCAACCAAAACCCTCCAAGTTTAAGATCTCAATGAGCGTAGTATCGAGTGTCAACCAACTTCAGTCTGCACCAAAGCCGGTTACCTCACTACTTTCTAAAGGCCAAGATGAGTTAACTAGGGTTCTAAAAGTCAGTTAGTGCATTGACAACATATGGCAGCCTCAATATTATCCTCAACTTGACTTAAGGAATATAAGCACCAACCAAGAAGTCGCACTAACTACGGCCACCAGATCAACCGTATTGATATACGTCGTACAGTTTCCTTGGTCTATTGCCATTTACCTAAGGTACACTAGATCCGGGTTAGGACCTTTCACACATAAGAGCACCCCAACAATATAATAATAAAGCAAACAAGGCAAACAATTTAAAGTGATCTTAATTCCTAAGGGTACCCCTCTTAAATAAATCCCCAGCAGAGTCGCCAGTTCTGTAACACGGTGGGAGAACTGACTTTAAATAATGTTGCGGATAGCAAGAGTCGCCACCGACTTTTATTTTATCCATAAGGAAAGGTTATAAAAGAACAGGAAAGACCTTAGAGAATATTTTGGGTCCGGGGGGTAGGTTATGAAAAGGGAAGGTGTTAGCACCCTTTTCATCCATGGTTATCCATGGGCTCTTAGGTACTTAAGCTCACTTTTGAATTGTTTTGAAAGTGTAGTGTGTGAATAGAAAATTTTCAGAATAGTTAATAAATAATCCATGTAAGGATGTGTTAAGAACTTGTTTGAAAACTTGTTGAAAATTTGTTTAAGTGTGAAAAAGTTTTGAAGTGAGCAAGTATCTAGGAGTAGCCTACCCTAATGTTTTAAGGTCTTTCTTATTCTTTATCCTTTCCTTAGTAAGACTATCCCTACTATAATGGAGTAGGTAGTCCTTACTTTGGATGTTAAGGGACATGTGAGGGACAATTGGATTTTTGAAGGCCATTGTGGGGTGTAATAAGCAAACTAGAGGGACTATCATCATTTTTCGAAAGGGACTCGATTCGTAAAGGCAACCATAAGGGACTTTGATGATTTTCTTTTTGAGGGACTTGCTTTATACACCCCACTTAACCAATATTCATAGGCAACTTGAGGGATATCCTTAAGAAGTGAGACGGCGATTAAAATCGACTTACGTGTGTGAAATGTTTAATTTAATTATCTTATATTAAAATGATCTAATTTATTTTTTTAAATATCATACATATTAGCACTCCCTAATTACTAACCATAATGATAATAATAATTAAGTAATTACAATTTACATCCAAGAGGCAATTACAAAATTATAATAAATAAAAAAAATAACAAATAAGCAAATAAAATATTAGGGTTAGTAAATAATAAGAAAAATTAAATAAGGTTAGTATAAATATAAAGTTAGTGAAAATAATTAGTTGAAACAATAATAATGAGAAAAATAGACAAAGTTAGAAAAAATAATAAGATAGAAATTTCAAAATAATAATAAGCAACAAAATATGATTAGCAATAATAATTAATTAATAACGTGATTAAACATAAGATTTGATTTTTATTTAGAAACATAAATGATTAAATAATTACTATAATATAAAGTTCTAAATATCATAAGATTTGATTTTTATTTAGAAACATAAATGATTAAATAATTACTATAATATAAAGTTCTAAATATCATAAGATTTGATTTTTATTTAGAAACATAAATGATTAAATAATTACTATAATATAAAGTTCTAAATATAACATAATTATAAATTTCTTAATCATTTACAAAAATTTAATTATCTCTAATTATATATTAACAATTATTAAGAAAAATATTTACACATTATGATGAAAACAAATTTTAACTAATCAATAATCACATTCACCAAAATTTTACATTAAGTGTTTATAAGGTTTAATTTTATTTACAAAAATTTACAAGAATTATAATAAATATATACATAGAATCATATAGAAAATTAAAATTAGGTTTTCATATTAATTTGGAAAAAAGATGTTAATGTCATTTATTTTAAAAAAACAGATTTTTATATTACAACAAATTTTAATAAATTAATGATAACAATAATAATAATAATGATAATAATGATAATAATAATAAATAATGATAATAATAATAATAATAATAATAATAATAATAATAATAATAATAATAATAAAGCAATAATGAATTTTAAATGTGCCAAATAACCCAACAATGTTGCTAACGCAGAAATGCGCTCATCGCAACCAGATCTAAATCGGACGAAACAAAATTTATCGCAAAGAAAAAGAAATTAAGCAAAAAAATAGTATTATTGCTCACACAAAAATGCGATCATCGCAACCAGATCGAACTAACACAAATGTCACGCGTCATGCACACAAATGTGCAAACATCGTATCGACATAATTCGATCAAAAATCTTATATATATAAACTCTAACAATTTAAAAATTATATATATATAAACGCAACAGTAATAGATAAAGAAAAAGAAATAACGGTAATAGATGAAGAAAAAGAAATAACGGTAAAAGATGAAGAAAAAGAAACAACAGTAATAGATGAAGGAAAAGAAATAACGGTAAACGATGAAGAAAAAGAAACAATAGTAATGGATGAAGAAGAAAACTAAATAACGGCCAACGGCACTCACTCCTCTTAGGTTTTTTTCATTCTCTCCTCTTTTCCAACAAGGCAACACATATATATATATATAGGGAACAAATTAGGGTTAACACCAAATTGTCAATAATGTCCCTAAAGCCCATTTTAAAGCCCAAACTAAATAATTAGTTAAGAAAAAATAAAATTTAAATAATTTAAAATAATAAACTTAAAATAAAAACTAATAATCCTATTGATTCCTAAAATAAAAAATATTATAAAAAGAACAAAAATTTTTTTTCAATATTTTTTTATTTTATGATTTTTTGGATATTTTTATGAATAATTTAGAAAAAAGTGAAAAAAATAATATTTTAAAAAATGATTTAATTAAAATACGAAAATAATAATTAAATAATAATAAAAAACTATTTTTGTTATTTTTTTTTTAATGAAAGATAGAAAAATTTAGAGTAAAAATAATAAAAACAACAAAAAGTGCCAAAGGTGAGATTCGAACTCTCAACCTCTCACACTCATAACTCCTTACACATGTCCTCCTGCCAATTGTGCCATTTTTACTTTTTAGAAAAAAAGTGCATGCCATATGATATTTACCTGCAAAAAGTCAAACGACTACACAAATTTGTTAGTAATTGATTAAATGCAATGAAATGCGACGACAAATCTTAGGGCAAAATTTGGGGTATTACAGTTATTATGATAATATTTCTCACCCAACCTCTCTTTGATGTTGGCAAAAAAAATCATGAAGTTTGACTTTGGTTTGACCACAGTTGACCTCAGTTTGACCTTTTAACTGCATTGACTGCTTTTGACTTATCTGATCATCTGACTGAGCAAACTTTTGAGAAAAGTCTTGAAACTTGACATGGGGGTTCTTATACACATATAAGATGTTATGAAGCTCACTTGAAGTCTTGGAAGTCCATTTAGCCTGATTAAAGTCAAAACCCTAGTTTTGGATGCACTGCTTATGAGGTGCATTGTCTGAGGGAATTGTCAACTCTTCTGACCAATTGTGAATTTTGTGAACCTTGTGAACCTTCTTGGAACACAAAGTCTTGTATTGTGAGGGCAAATTTTGGGGTGCAACACTCGCTTGTATTGCTGCATTGCATGCATTTTACTGTATTTGCTTGCTTTCTTTTCTGTTTATCCCCTAGGATCTCTGATTTCCTCTATGCAGGAGGGAATTATGACAGACATTAGGATTCTTATCCATGCATGACAACATTAGGTTAGTTTCTATTCCTTTTTCAACCCTAGGCTTTTTAGAGCTTCTTTCTCTTCTTATCTTAAAACAACTCAAAAATACAGTAATAAGGTTAATCGATGTCGTACGTCACGAGCCTTAAGATATTTGAGAAAGGGTTGCTGGGGAGCTTCTTTCCAGTAGTCTGACTGCTTAGTGTGGCACCCTTTGGGTGACATGCGACGTAGTCACTCTCAAATCATAGTCTCTAGTACGTCAGAGATTGCACACAAACTAAAAAACACTTCTTTCGTAATAGATTCAAAACAAACATCAAAGCGTCATTTTTGTCCGCTTGGACTCTTAATCAAGAAAAACCCTTTCATAAAGTTAATAAAAAACCAGTCAGATAAGCTTGTGTCTTCCGTAGCCCGAACTACGTTTGCTCTGATCTTTCATGTTGTATGAAAGTACGTAGGCATAGGATACCGTATCCTAGCGAGCAACCTTCCCCTCCTTTCCTGTAGGTAGGAGAACTACGTTGACTCTGATTTCTCGTTCCAGACGGGAATACGTAGGCATAAAGTGTGATACTTTGCCGAGTCATTTTCTTTTCTTTCTAACCTAGACCTGTAGAGTAGATAGAATAACAATCCGTACTAGAAAGCAAGCGTGGATCCCGTCGAGTACGACGGACGTGAGGGGTGCTAATACCTTCCCCTTGCATAATCGACTCCCGAATCTAGGAATTTGGTTGCGACGACCATTCCTTTCCCGTTTTGCGTTAGGTTTACTCTGAGCGTTTCCTTTCCCTCTGTTGGGATAAATAACGCACGGTGGCGACTCTTTTGTCATAGCCGGCGCCGATTTTCGCAGTAGCGACAAGCTAACACCTGATTATACTGCTGAATTGACACGGTAGTAGGCTCTTCCACCACTGGAGGGAACTCCTGCTTAGCAGGTGGAAAAGGCATCCCTATGGTCTCTGCTCTGGTCTTGATCCAGGTCACATACGGAGCATAAGCTTGGATATTGCTTTTACCCAATAATGATTTCCCTCGTCTACTGATATCATTACAGGCCTTCTGAAGCTTAGATAACATATCCCCCCCTCTAGAAGATAGGTGAGGTACAAAGATTCCTGCACCTCTTCATCTTTTGGTGGAACTCTCAAAGCATATGCAAACTGTCTGACAAGTAGAGATGGATTATAGTTGATACAACCCTTTCTTCCAATCAAAGGCACATTTGGAAACCCACTGCAGCTGAATATAACCTCAGTACCTAACATACCTCTATCAAACCACACAATGTTCTCTGCTGATAAACCCATCAAGCGCTCAGACCACTCAGCTGTGGCTGCAGATGAAGCAAAGAAACCCCTCTTGGGCAGGTGACTATCAAACCATCTGTAGAGTAAGGGCACACAACATGATACATTCTTACCCCTTCTATTCTCGTTTTTGTAATGGAAGTAATGATACACATCGCCAATCAAGGTAGGAACTGGATTCCCTGATGCAAAGATATGAAAGGCATCCAAGTCTACAAAATCAGGCATGTTAGAAAACAAAATGATGCCATATATGCAGAGAGCAAGAATGGCGTTGAATACGATCCAACAACCGTCTTTGGCACACTGTTGGGCTTTCCCAACTAGGAACTGCAGAGAAAATCCAGGAACCCCATTCCAACTGGACAAGGTCAACTCAGAGGCATCCAGATGAAGAGAAAGAGCTAGATTAGCCAGATTAGGCTTAGCATCCATATGAACAAATGGCATCTGACTCTTGATAGACACACCCAATAACTCAGCGTACTCCTTTAATGTAGGTGCAAGAATGAAGTCCGGGAAAGTGAAGCATCTCAAAGGAGGATCATAGAACTGCAGCAAGGCATACAACCCATTCAACTCATACATAGAAGGTTTACGAACCAGGCTGAGCAGCTTCCCATAAGATTTTCTGAATTCCCCTCTCACTGTATCATCTGCCAAGGCAATCAGACTGGACAACAAAGCAACATCTGGAGTAGGGAGCTTGTAGGCCACATTCTTCTTCAGAGATCCCATGATAACACAACAAAAGGCAAAAAACCCGGAACCGGGGGATAATATGCACCTGCAACACAGACACACGTTAATGATATGCAAATGAGTATGCAAAATGCAAAAATGCAAACATGCAACAGGGGATCAAGATGGTGCTGCTAAGGAGATCAAAGCTCTGATCCAACACAATCACAACACTTCTCTGATAACACAACCCTGAAGAGGACCAATAAATATGCACTGTCGAGAACAACCACATCTCTGATGATAAGAACCTCTGAACCCAACAACACTGATTCATTGTCAAGAAAACCAAGTAGTCTGAAGATTAAGGTTTCCTGCAATAACCCGACCCTGCACACAGGTATGGACCTAAATCACAGACAAGGTATGGCATCCTATGCGTTTCCCAGCGTCACAGACTTTCAAGAGCGATGATACGATACCCAGAAGGTGTGGCATCATCATTTCTTGAAGTGGCCTCACTCAGCTGAGTCACAAATGATCGGTCCCCAGAGTCCACAATCCTTCAAACCAACAACCCCTCAGGCCCAAAGGGCTGAAAAAGAAATCAATTAGGAGAACCTCATCTGAGCGTGGATTTCATGAGACACTAGTGCCTGCAAAGCAAGCACGCGCCCACTAATTTCCACAACTAATGCTAAGTACACTCAAGCATGGGTCTGGCTTCTCACTCATCAGAGCCCCTTCCCACAACAGCACAATAATAATAATATACTGAAAATAAAATGCGGAAAGTAAAAATGCAATAAATAAAACCCAACAGGTAAACACACAAGCGCTAGGATTAACTCGCATAGGGAACCAGTGTCCCCAGCAGAGTCGCCAGCTGTCGCTACTGCGAAAAACGAGGCCTGAAAAATAGAAGAGTTGCCACCTTTCGTTATTTATCCCTCAGAATGGGAAAGGAAACGATCGAAAAAACCCGACGAAAAGGTATAAGACAAGGTCATCGCAACCGTTGTCTGGATTCGGGAGTCGGTTACGCAAGGGGAAGGTATTAGCACCCCTCACGTCCATCGTACTCGATGGGATCCATGCTTGTTGTGTTTATCTGACGGGTTTGTTAAGTCTATCTACACTAAAGGTCTGGTCTAAAAAGAAAAGAAAATGACTCGGCAAAGCATCGCACTTTATGCCTACGTATTCCCGTCTGGAACGAGAAATCAGAGTCAACGTAGTTCGCCTAACTACGGGGGAAGGTTGCTCGCCAAGATATCGCATCTCATGCCTACGTACTTTCACACAGCGTGAAAGATCAGAGAAAATATAGTTCGGGTCAACGAGACACAGGTTTGTCTTACTGTTTTTTATCCGAGTAGGGTTAACAGACGGTTCCAGCAGTTTGGTGTATGCAGCTCGCTCGACGGAGACTTAGGCATTTACCGTTTGCAGTAGAACCGGGAGTTAACAGAACTCTCCTTCTGAAAAGGGTTTCCAAGGGATTAAAGGTACAAGGGGACAAAAAGAGTTTGATCTTTGTTTTCTGTTTTTTAGAAAAGTATCTTTTATGGATGTTTGCAACTGATATCCACTAGAGACTATGACCTGAGAGTGAATGTGTCGCATGTCACCCAAAGGGTGCCATACTAAACATCCAGACCGTTGAAAAGAAACTCTCCAACAATCCTTTCTCAAGCAGCTTAAGGCTCGTAGCGTACGACGTCAATTATTTGATTTTGTTTAAAGATGAGAAGAGAAAGGACGCACTAAAGGGGAACTGATCCAATCCTAAAGTTGTCATGCAAAATTGAACCTATGGTTGAGGTTAAGAGGGAAGCTAACTAATGTTATCATGCATGGTTATAACCCTAATGTCTGTCATAACTTCTCTTGAACAAGAGAAGTCAGAGTTCCTAGGGGAACATGGCAAAGGAAAACAACAACAAAAGAAATAATTGTACAGAAACAACTATAAAAAAAAATGCATGCAATGCAACACACAAGCAGAAGGAGCCAAGCTCAACTTCTAGAGAAAGCAAGCCCAAAGGCAACACACAAAATACAGGCAAGGGAGACAGACTCAACCTTAAACCAGCAAGCAAAGCCAATCAATAACAGTCAAGCAGAGGGAGACAGACTCAACCTCTAAATGCAGACAAGCAAAGAGAGTTATTTTCAACCTTTAGGATGCTCTTAAGCCTAGAAACATCTATATGAGAACCTAGTTTAATGCAACACACAGTCAATCAGTCACACAAGCAAAGCAGAGCAGCCAGAGAATACAGCAGGCAAAAATAGCAGACAAACAGCTCAACAGTAAAGCAGATAAACAACAAACAAACAAACAGTCTGCAAACAACTTCAAGCCCAAACCATCTTCAAGAGAAGTCTTCATCTCCATGCTCCAACAAGAGAGAAAAGAGTCAACAGCAAGATTATTAGATTGATGATGGGAAGCAGGAAGGAAACCAAAGGAATCCAACCTGACACTCAACCAGTCATCTGAGAAGGGCATCCTCAAAGGTTCTACCTCTAGTGAAGTGCCACACATCCTTCCAAAGAAAATATGAGGCTTCCACATAGGGACCTTGAATCATGGGATGAGAATGGAAAGCAATCAAAGCAATCCATGTTTATTTGAAGAAAGAGAAAGCAACTAAGCTCTTCCTAAACCCTAATTGAACAAGCTCAAAGAAAGCTTCTAAAGGGAGGTCTAAACACCAAATCAAGCATCACCAACAAGCAAACAGAAGCTAATACATGTCTAAAGCACCATCAAAGAAGATTAGTAAACCTATTATGCACTAAAGGCCACCATTGGGGTCATTCTAAAGCAAGTGCTATGTTGAAAACAACTTAAAACTAGCCTAAGTATTAAATCTATGAAAAATCCTAAAACACCTTCTAAAATTCTACCAAATTTCCTAAGGGATTCTAAACATGTTATTGATCTGTGGGCAAAGGATCAGAGCCTTAATCTAATGGGAAGTCACCTAAAGAAATCCTAGACCACAAGGTACCAAATGAAAACCCTAAAATGGAAGGTCTAAAGATGCTAATCCAAAACAGAACCTAATGTTGTCTAAAAAATCTAAATTAAAACATAGGGGATCATGCATCTCTAATCTACCAGCTAGCAAAAAATTAGCCCCAAATTCTAAACCAATTGCAAGAACAAAAATCAGCAAAATCATGTATCAAAAATGCAAAATTAAAGAAATAACAAAAATGAGAAAATGCCAAATAAATTGAAAATCAGGCAAACATGAAATATAAAAGCACAGAAAAATCACAAATAAAATCAGGATCATGAACATATTTTTATTTTATTTTTCTGATGAATATTGAAATTAAAATGAATTTTGCAAAATTAAAGCAATTAAAATAAAAGAAAAATGAATTAAAAACAAATAAGAAAAATAAAATGCTGAAATAAGCCAGGGGCGTTGGATGTGTGGACTGAGTAAGCTGATCCAAGGGATAACACGCTGCCAGCTAATAAATGGAACGCTGCGTTTCACAGCCAAAACTCAAATTCTGAAATTAAAACGTGGCCACACGATTTGAATACAAAGTCCAAGTCTCAGGATGATCCAAGGGTGGAGGAGTCATCTTCCTCGTTTGAAAGTCCAGTTGGAGGGAAACAGTCCAGCGGTGGCCAGAGATGACTTCCGGTCATCTTCTCCGGCGGCCCCACAGTTGCAGGTCATGGAATCCTCATTAAAGTTCAAGAAACTTATGTCATTCTCTCTGTTTTTCCACGCTGATTTCAAATATGACCTTTAAATCTCTTAATTCCTTATAGATTTTGAAACACGGTGGAGATCTTAAAATGCACATAATTCTGAAATCTCACCAATCCTCAATATAAAGCCATAGATCTCTTTCTTAGGTTACATAGATCATCTTAAACTATTTAGATCGTGTTGAATCCTCATAATCAAGCCAATCTAACTCCAAACAGAAATTACGCATCAACCTAATTTGTCTCTAATTCTTAAAATAATGATCCAAAATCCATCTAGTATCTCTCCTAAAGCCTAACCACATGTCAAAATATGCTAGATCATGATAAAACTAGTGCAATCGTGAGAAATAAAAACCTGGAATGTAGCTTGAAATTGAGGTATCTACAGAGTGATTCTTGGCTTAAAACTGTGCAGGTCTATTCAATGAAGTATACTGAAGATGAATCAATCCTTAATTTGCTTTGATTTACTCTGAAAATGAAATCATAATTTCCACTTTCTCTCTTGAAACTCCAACTTCAACCTCTGGCTATGGCACGAAATGAACTCCAAAATTGCTCTGAATCAAACATGGAACTTATATAGAAGTGATTTGTGGGCTTTGGAGGTCCAATGGAAGCCCAAATCAGAATATCCAATTTTCAAATTTCCTCCAAAACTTCAATAATGGTATCCACGAATTTGCACTCAAATCTTCCCTTGGAAGCTTCAATTCTATTCCTTGTGGTCTGTGGAAAGTGTAGAGAGTGATTAGAGAGCTCAAACTCCTCTCATGACCAAGTTATGATATGTTACTTATTTGTGAAGTTACAAGTCAAACCACCATGAAATAAGCCTCAAGTGAAAATTCTAATAATGCCAAAGTGTTTAGAATGATTTTTCTGATTAAAATGAGTACTCACTTGGCCTTGTATGCACACAAATGAATTAATCTTGAATTTTTCACTTAAATGCCTTTAAATTCTCCCTTTTGCCAAATTTCTCAAACCAAGTCTCACCCTAAGCCAAATCAATTCATCATGAGGACATGGTCGACCTAAAAACATCATTTTGAGCAAGTTTTGTGTTGAACAAAACTTCATTTGAAGCTTGCAAGATGGAGAAAATGACCTATAATGCCAAATGACCTATAATCTTACTTTCCCAAAATACCCCTAACTTGTAAACCTCATAACTTGAGTTCTACAAATCAGATGGAAGACTTATAGTACAATTTGGAAATCTAAGATCAAGACCTACAACTTTCATGTTGTCCAAAAGTTTAGGAGAAACACCCTTCTAGGTCAAAAGTTCCATGGAAGTTGGTTGATTTTCAGAGACAAATTTCACATTCCTCTGATGACCTGTAACTTGTCTGGACCATAACTTGAGTTCTATAAATCCAATGGAGGACTTATAGTAATAAATTTAAAGCTAAGAACATGCTCTACAAGTTTCATGTTGGCCAAAAGTGGAGATGAAACTTGAATCTTGAGATAAGTGGTCTTGAAGTTAGGCACTAAATAGGGGATTTTACCCTGAGAACCCTAATTTAGCAACTCCTCACACTTTGAATTCTTCTTGAATTGATATTGGAATATCACCTCATGTGTCTCAGCACAACTCTTCATGATTACAAAGACTTAGAATTGAGCTTTGATCCTCTTCAATTGCACAGTTGACTTAGGGTTACTCAGATAAAAACCCTAATTGCAACACCCTCAACTGTGGCTCTTCACACTTGACACAATGACATGATTGAGCTCCAACATGACCCTCAAGGCACTCTATGAGCTCTATCTATAAACTCTCCCCTTGACCAGGGCTTCACAACTCACTAATGATCTTCAATTGGTCCTCAGATTAGGAGATTAACCCCATACAAACAACTGAACTTCTCAAGAACCCAACCTTCTTCCTGATGACTTTGGTGACTTCTCAAGCTTGAACAAGACCTCTAGATAGGCTCCTCTTGATATAAACCACACTTGATCCCGTGCACAAATGAACAATGCTATGTTATGCAAATGTTAGATCAATGATATGCTAATGCAATGAAACAAAAGCCAAGTAAGAAAAGGTTAGGCAAATTTTGGGGTGCAACAGTGGCATGTTGTAACACATTTGTCGTTGTACATAAATTTATTCAATTTCCTATTTCACAATGTTTGATGACTGTCTTAGAATGTGTGGAATATGATTTTGATGATTCACGATTTTGTTGAATTTCTCTTTTGATCTTGTTTGTTGGCTCGTGTGGGAAAGTTGAGTCTAAAATCAAATTAACTTGTGACTCTTTTCAGCTTTACAAAAATCCTTTTGGAGTGGCCCAATGGCTTTGTCGGTTGAGTTCCCTCTGGCTTCAAGATCGTCGCATTCTGGTGAGAGGCGACTTGCCCTGCTTGTTGCCTGCTCTGAAGGCTACGGTTTTTTTCTGCTCAATGGCTATTTGGAAGCCTGTCGTGTTGATGAGAGATGCATAAGTTGATGAATACGGAGATATCATTTAATGCCTGCTTGCTTCATATTTTTCAAATTGCGCCAAATACAGTGATCTTACCGCATCATGCTTCAAGAATTGCCAAGACCTTTACTCCCAATGAACTCTTTTTAGTAGGGACAACTCTTGTAACATTTATTACTTATACTCAAAATTGTATTTTAAATTAAAATTGATAAATAATTATTCTGAATTTCTCATTTGGTCTTGAACTTTGTAATTCTTCACGAACTTGGATGATTGAATCTTAATCACATGAGAATGCCAAATTTTTACAATTTTGAGTTTGTTTGAGTTTTGAATCTCTTGTAGCTTTGTCATGGAGGATGACTAACTTAAATGTACTTTGTGGCCAATGAAGAACCCTCATCCTTGATTGAATTTGTTATGACCTTGGACTAATGAACTTGAGAGCTTTATCTTAAACTTGTAATGGATCTTTGAATTTTGAAAGTAAAGTTGAACCTTCAATCTTGTTCAAAGGAAATAACATGGAGATTTCTTTGTAGAGAAGAAAAAACTTGTATCTTAGAATTGATAATCTTGTGAATCCTCTTGGATTGTAATGAATTCCCATATTTCGCGATCTTTGGCGTGAAGTTCTTGAGTTTACGAATCCATTATGTAAATCATGATTAGATCTTATACTTTATCAATAAACCATGAACTTCATATTAGAACCAAGTTATGAGAGTCCTTTTTGAATTAGTGCTTAAATTCTTGAATCATGGAAGATATGGCAGCTATCTTGTAGTGGCCGTAAATGACACGAGCTTGGTACACGAAAATGGTTCTTGTAATTCCACAATATTTCATGGATGCATACCCACGAGCTCGCACCACAAATGAGAGTCCTAAAACAACAATATTTTTTTTTAACGAAACAACTTTAGCCATGAACCTGAGTTTCTTGAACTTTAGTATATTGGCCTGAATCTAAACCAAAATTGAGGGATTAAGGGTATGGATGTTTGATCAATATGTTTAAATAATCGAGCATAATCTTCCATGTTTGTCCATTATAATCTTTATAGATCCAAAATCAAAATGCAACCCACATAATTCACTTGAATGATCTTGACTTTACCATCTGCAACTTGTATTCCAAACAAATCAAGCATGAGTTTTAGCCATTTGGATATACCTTGAGAGAACCCGATCTTTATTAATCAATACTCCCAACGTTTAAATGATGATGAACCTAGTGCATGGACCATGAAGATATGATCTGTAATATCACTTGCCAACAAGAACAATGGCTAGTCCTCGAACGACTACACCCACCGCCTAATGGAACGAAAACTCTAACCCCATTGAAAACTTCTGGGGGATCTTGAGGATGAAATGACCTTGTATTGATCAAGGACCTTAAATATATGGGCATATCTCTTTCTCATCTCCGCCAGAATTTCCTAATTTGCAGAGGGCTAAGAGTACACACAAAGCTTTCATGACATTTGAACTTTCTTTAGCAATCTGCAAAGCAAACAAAAACTATATAAAATGGTTAGTTATACATGGGTGATTGAATTAGGATGATATGTAGATGATCAATGAATCTAAGGGTAAAATTTGGGGTATAACAAAAGTCATCAGCAACTTCCAGCATGTTGATCATAAAAGGTTCTAAATGTGCATCAGCTACAGGGAGAGGGTCAGATTCTATCTTTATTTGATTCTTTGACTTGTTAGTGAACTCAAGTCTTCCCTAATTAATGGCATTTTGAATGAGATCTCTGAAAAGAAAGCATTGAGAACTTTTATGGCCCAAAAAATTATGGTATTTACATAATCCTCTCTTTTTCCTCTGCTCTAAATGAGGCACTATCATCTGGCCATCTTTAACTAATAAATTAAAGATTTCGTCACACTTGGGGACGTCGAAGGTATAGGTTCTCTTAGGGAACCTATCATTCTTCTCTTATTTGGATGGATTTTTTCCATTTGGTGGTGTTAAGACTTTACAGGCACAAGGTGGGCCTTGCTTTAGTTCAGCAAGGTCAATATCACTCTCATCGAAAAAGGGATCAATACTAGTTTTCTGTTCGTCTTCGTCGAATTCGATGTAGGCTACCCTTTCTTTTCTATTATTTTTGTTTACCATGGTTTTCTCAGCCTTCAAGTGTTCTACCTGTCGAACTCTGTCAGCCAACTAGGACATATCTCTCAGGTATTGAGTATCTAATTTCTTCCTAATTGAGTAGTCAAGACCACTAGTGGCCATTTCGACCAACTCATGCTCAAGCACTTGTGTAAAACACCTAGCCACAAGGGGTTATTTCCTCTTAATGTTGGCCAATTATTTCAAGCTTATCTTCGACTGTACCATGTAGAATTGTTCATGGAACAATCTCTCCAATTGAGTCCAATTGTGGATCGAATTTGCTGGTAGTGTGGTAAACCAGGTAAAGGAATTTTTGGTAAGTAAACTTGGGAAATATTTCATCCTTAGATTCTCATTATTAGCAATCTCGCCTACCTCTATTAGGTATATTGCCACATGTTCGACTGTGGACTCACTAGCGTCCCTAGAAAACTTAGTAAAGGTAAGTGTCACAATGAGAATTGGATACCATAGCTATTGAGTTAGCTAGGTTTCAAAAATCATAATTCACCACCGATTTTTAAGTTATCTGAGGGAATGGAAAAAGAACGAATAAACCCATGAACATGCAATGCAATGTAAAACAATAAAGAGAATCTAAGGTTCGGGGGTTGGTTATACCTAGGGAAGGTGCTAGCATCCTAAGTATCTATAGTACTTTATAGGAACCTCTTGTCTTATTGTGTTATTTGTTATCTGCCTTCTAAAGGGGAAAGAAAATGGAGACCTAAGGTACTATTCCTAAGTATGCTCGCCAAGACATCGCATCTCGTGCCTACGTATCTTGACTAGGATGGAATCAGAGCATTCGTAGTTCACCTCACTACGGGTGAAAAAAGTAAAAGAGTGCTCGCCAAGGAATATGATCGTGTGCCTACGTATTCTCAAAAGGATCTTAAAAAATCAGAGCGTCTGTAGTTCATGCCCACGAGTAAAAGCAATGTTTGTTGATTGGTTTTAGGAGAAGATATAAGTTGTCATCTTAAGGAGAATACTCAACTAAACCACCACAAACATACATAAGGTGGATCTTTGCTTCACATTGAGAGAAGGGCTCTAACTCAGATATATAATCGACGAGTATGCCACATACCTCTCTTAAGTGGAAAAGAAATCAACATTTTTCTCAACTATGTCATGGGATATGATAATCACATCTCAACTAGGGAGGACTCATGTCTAATTATCTCATGGGAGAAAGGGAACCTAATTGTAGGTTATCTAAAGTTGAAACAATCCTAAGGGGAACTAGCCTAAGGATATAATCTAAGGTAATCAACCTAAAAGAGAAACAGGAATCACATAATGGGTGAAAAAAAGAGGAATGCAATGCACATGACTACACAGTCAACCATGAACCCTTCCCTTGGATTTAAGCATAAAAGATCATGAAGATTCAAGAACCACAAGTAAATATTAGACAAAAATGGAGTCGTAAAGATGGCATCAAGATAGGACAAAGTAAAGCCTCGACCTAAAAATTAAGATCATTAACAAATAACAGCATATGATAACATACGAAGGATTGAAAGCCTAATGTATCTCCTACCTCGAGCTTAATCGGAAATTAAGTCGAGCTAGGAATCCTAAGGGATCATGTGAGCAAACACAAGTAAAAATTACACCACTCAATCACCAAAAGAATGATGTCGTGATCTCAGCTAAGAAACAAAACTGAGTGACTCCTCGTCCTCAACCAAAAAATGATGTTGTGATCTCAGCTAAAAGGCAAGACTGAGTGACTCCTTGCTCACCACAAAGTATGACGAAATAGTAGCAAATGAAACCAAAATATCAATTGAATTGGCACATAGACCAAACATACAACTAGGAGTGAAGACTCCTCAATCAACAATAAGTTGTAAGCAAAAATACTAAACCTTAAGCATGCCTCATATCATCAATAACATAGCAAAGGATATATCAAAGTAAACACTCATCGAGAAATAAGCAGAGAGAAATAACAAGTGTGCAAGGGTCAATCATCAACAAGATCAAGCAAGCACAAATATATCAAGTACCAAAGCACAAATCTCATCAAGACAATTTAATAATCTTCAAGAAAAAATAACCAAAGTTAATCACCAAGATTCTAATGGAATTTAACCAAAATGTCCATAAGAAACCAGATAAAAATTCACAAAATATTCAATCAAAATTCATTGAAATTCAAATGGAAACCAAACCCAAGTTCAACCAATACTCAATTAGGAATTAAATCAACAAGGATTTTAATCATAATGTCAACTAGAAACTTGAGCACAAAATTCGACTAAGATTAAGGATTCTAATCAAAGTTTTCTAAACAAAATTGAACAAGAAATTTAATTAAACAAATAACAAAAATTCTAATCAAAGCTTATCAGGAAATTTAATCAAAATTAACTACATGATTTAATGGAAATTAAATTAGTTACTACAAACGAATTAATAAAATCGAGGTCAAGAATTAACACCAAATTAGAATATCAAAACCAATATTAAAATTAAATCAGAATTAATTGCTAATAAGAAATAAAATCTAACCACCAAAACCTAATTAGAAAAAACAAAACAAAATAACAAATAAGGATGCAACAGATCATGGAGGGTGTAGAAACTCCATGGATTCATTATGGGTCTCAAGGCCCATTCATCCTTGCTACAGGGCTCAGATACAAAGAAAAAAAAGGGTGGTACATGTAGCACCACGGGCCATTCTAGAAAGCCCAAAAACCATACATGGTAATAACAAAGGATCCCTAAAAATAAAGCCAAACTCCAATCTTTAGTTGTCACAGTCATAATGAACAACAACAAAAGCAACACAACAATAACGTCAACAAAATAAGGCTATGAAGACGAAAGAAAGAAAACAGTTAAACAGGCATGGAAGATCACCATCGTGCGTGCACATCAACGACGACGAACAAGCATGAATCGCTCTGTCTTTGCTCGATCATTTCATCTGAGCTTCAGGTTTGGTTCGTCTTCAATCTGATTCAACTCCATCTTGGTGTGTTCGGATTTGTTCGTCACACTTTTAGGTTTGACTCTCTTCTTCATCTCATATTGATTCGATGTGCTTCGGGTTCGCAATCTCTCTTTTCAATCTCCTTCTCTAGTTTCGCTTCTGGGTTTGTGTAGGTTTGATTCTGAAAATGGTATTGAATGGAGGAAGGAGTTTGAGTGAGAGGATTTGGTTTTGGTTAAAGGGAGAGGAAATCGAGTGGATTAAGGATGAAGATGGGAGGTTTTTTGTCTGAGGTTTTTTGAAGGAGATGAAGGAATTAAAGGATGGGATTTATTGTTGTGGCTTCACGGGTTGTGAATATGGGTTCATTTTGTTTTCTCTATGAGTTGTTATGGCGTGTGGGTTATCGTTGTATATCAAGGAGGTACAGGTTTTCTGCGTGAGGGTTTCCTTGCTCAACATCTTCTTCTGGCCTTTTTTTATCTCATGATTTGCAGCAGCTGTTATTGTTGTGTGATTGCGTTGCCTTCTGCAGGTCATGCTTTTTGTACAATTTGTTTTTATGTGCTTGAATTTGGTGGTGGAAGGATTCGTATGAATTGGTGATGTTGTGTGAAGCGTTATCACGTTGTGTAGCTGCAAGTAGTATTGTGAATAGAACCTTGTGGGGGCCAATTTCATGATATGGTCATGGCTTTGTGAACTTTGTGAAAGTTGTGGAATTTGGCAATGGTTGCACTGCTGTGTGTAGTGACTCATGAAGGTTTTAAGGTTTGTTTCATTATGCATCTTGATGGTTGGCTTCACATATGTGTATGGAGAGGTAGCTTGAAAAAAATGTAACAACAACTTGTATGGGGCCTTGTAACTTTTTGCTTGGTATTGACTTGTTTCAAATGTTTTGTTTTAAAATGTATATGGACTTGTAAATCTTTGGGCTCAAATTAAAAATGGACATTGAAATGATTTTGGTTTTTTAGTTAATTTGGATGAAATGGGTTCAATTAGTGTAAATGGATCTATATGGAATTGTATAAAATCGATTTTAAATTGATCATGAAGAGTTGTTATTGGATATGGATTGAATGTGAATTTGGTTAGAAAAATGAAGAATTGAAAATTGGTTAATGAATATGGTTAAAAAGAATGGATTAGAAAATGGATCAGTAAATGGATATTTATGAAATAGGATTGGATTATGGATTTGGTCATGAATAGTTGAAATAGAAATTGGATAAAAAATATAAAACGAATAGAGAAAAGGATGGATATTTGGTTTTAGAAGAAAAATTGAGAACGGAACCCTAACTTTAATCCACAACCAAACTTGAATTTCTCGTAAATCACTGATTAAAGGGAATGAAACTACTGCTGAATCATTGAATTTTCTGAATCAATCTCTGGGAAATAAATTCATAGCCTGCACAATCAATGTTACTTTGATCATGATGAACCAATAAACTTATTATAGGAGAATTATGTCTTGTAATTAGAAAGCTTATGAGTTGAGACATGAATTGCAACGCAACTGCACAAAACCCTAACCTTCACAAGATACACACCTACCTTGATAACCTTGAATGGATCTTAATTTATCCTCATAGCATTGGAACTTGAATGGCATTATAACCCTGATTCTTTGAATTTTATTGAACAAAAAACCATTCTGACTTGGAACTAATGTACTGATAATCTTGACATCTCTTGGCTTTGGGTCATATTTTAAGGTATGGGATCATGTTCATATGAAAAATCAACTCCAAGATGATTTAGGTTAAAACCTTAATCTGATGCACCAGATGACCTAGAGTTTGTTGACCTTGGCATTGATGGAATCTTGCACTTGATTATTGACGAAGGGAACTTTCAATTATGTAGAGAGGTTGAGGATCACACTACTCCTTGACTGGTCAACTTCTTGAAATTTCAGTGGCACAAACCCTAATTTATGATCAAAGTAAACCAAAGCACAAACTTGTGTATCAATGGGTTAGTGATGGATAAAAACACATACACACAAACATGAGATGATTGATGTTATGCTGAAAAAGATTCAAGGCAAAAAAAAAGCAGAATCTTAGGGTTAAAAATTAGGGTATGACAGTAAGTCTCAGCCAAAAGACAGATGAGCAAGAGGCTCAATCTGATGGTGTGAGCAACAGAAGTCTTAAACATGAGCTCTAAGCAAAGGAAAGTCTCAGCCAGAAGACAGATGGGCAAGTAGCTTTGTCAGATGGTGTGAGCAAGGAAATTCTTAGACATGATCTCTAAGCAAAGAAAAGTCTCAGCCAAAAGGCAGTTGAATAGGTAGCTCAATCAGATGGTGTGAGCAAGGAAAGTCTTAGACATGTGCTCTAAGCAAAGGGAATTCTCAACCATATGGCAGATGAGCAAGCGACTCAGTCTGATGGTGTGAGAAAAGGGTAAGTCTTAGACATGTGCTCTACGCAAGGGAATTCTCAGATAGTTGGTATGAGCAGTTGTAAAAGACTTATGCATAAGCATAAGAGATTGTAATCATGAAGTGGTTATAATGAAAAGCTCTTGTCAAGCAAGGGGATTGGACTAATCTCTGTTAGGGGAGGAAACAATATAAATCTTTTGTGTCTTATGTTGTTATTTTATTTACTTTTGTTCTATCCGCTACCAACTGAATTAACTCAGAATCTAAAGATCAGTTATGATTCTAGAACTCTGATCAAAAGCTAAATAATAAGAAAACGTGAAACACAATTCAACCCCCCTTCTTGTGTACTTTTCATAACTTCAATTGGTATTAGAGCATGGTTTGTTCTTAACACTTAACAATTATGTAGATATTGATCCAATAAGAAAAGTATATTTCTTCTTCAAGAAGGAATCAAGTGCCACGTGAAAAATATCATACGACTTTTCCTACCATATTCAAATGGGTGCTTCCATTGAATTTTAAATGATGGAAAAGATAAACATATTTTTAACTCATTGGACTTGATAAAGGTTTGTTGAAGGTCCATAGAATATTCTTGGAAAAAGGTATTATTATAGAAGTTGATGGTGTTATAGATGATCTTTTTGAAAATCTCTTTCACCAACTCAGAAGATGCATATTGAATATCTTCAGAGATAACTGCATTCTGGTAGATGCACTATCTCACTTCTAAGTATATCAACATCATTGATATGTCTGATGCTCAGACTATCTTTGAAGTCTTGTGCTTAGGTTTGTGGGGATCAGTTTGTGAAGCTTGAAGTAGTTACACTTCATCTAATCTTTTCAAGAAAATTTTGAGAGGACCGTTTGTTGACTTAAATCTAAAGTCACCGCTTTCTTTATGTTTACGTCCTGAATCTATTGTGTTCTGAAAATTTGTCTTGCAGTCTTTAAAGAAAATAAATGAAGTTGGATGATGAAAAACTATTCAATAAATCATCTTCTTTTCTTTAGCTTAAGTTCTCTGGAATGACTAATGGTGAGAAACTTAGGTTTCTTGTCAGAAGGATTTTCATATTGGCTAAATGGATTGTGATATCTGTTGATAGAAGATTAACTTTAAGAGCTTCTAAAGTATGTGTATTTCAAATAATTTCCTAAATCTGAAAGCAAGAAGAAATTTCTACCAGAACCTAATATCAGATGTTCTTCAATGCTTAATCGTTTGAAGCTGATATTAATGCAGAATGCAGATGAAAAGAAACATCTGTGTTCTGAAATAAAAAATCAAGTATTGAAAAGAAAAATGTGTTGTTAAAGCTATCTTGTTTCAAAATATTTGATTATATGGAGTTTGTTCTTTAAGTTGATATCTTAAGAAACTCAATTTCTTATTGGTTGAGGACCATTATGGAAGTTGTTTTAAAAGACACTTCTATGAGAGATCTTCAAATTATCTTTGAGCTCTGTTAGCCGTGCTAAGGCATACTCTAATTTGTTTTATGTCAATCTCTGATAGCTAACGCAACATGGTTCTGAGTTTGTCAATGATTTCAAAGTCAAAAGATTTAATCCAAGATAATGAGATTATTTTCATTGCTTAGAACAATACTATGTTCATGTCTCATTCTAGACTTACACTCTGAAGTGACTTGTGATATGCTGTTAGATAGAGATGTAAGGCATAGAAGAGTTTGTTTGTACTTACATGTATGGTCTTATAGAAATATGAGTATCATAATGTATCTGCTACAGATGTCAAGGAAAGAAGTAGATGCACCTTCCATAAGGTTGTTTACAATATTGATTTGGAGAAAGCCAATAATCCAGATTCAAGTATTGGTGGTACTAAATTTGGTGAGAGCATTGGAATCAGTGGTCAGACAACCATTGAATCAGAATCCATTCAAAGTTATGTTCAGACTCTATTAGTCAAGTTTGAATATTGAATCGAGTCTGACCAAACAAAAAAAAGTGGTATGTTTGTTCTTGTCTGGCTTATCTTTTGATTCAATGAGACATTTGTTTGGATATAAATGCAAAGTTTTTGTTAGATCTCTAGAGAATTTTTTCTTTTGAAAAAGAGAACTTCAGAACTATTTAAGAGGAAACTATGTTGTGTTTATCTATACTGAATGTCTTATCAAGCCAGATGATGATCATATTTATAAAAACAGTTTTCTCACTTTTGTGTTGATACTGTTGCTTGTTAGCTGTCTAAAGAAGACAATTTAATATTTGTCTATCACTCATTACTCTTATGTCAAGATAAAGTGCTAGTTCTGAATAGAATCTTAGAGACTTGTGACTGACATATGATATCTTTGTCTTAGTACGGATTTACTAGACTCTGATGGTTGATAGCTTCTGAAAGTTGTTAGTTTCTGAGATTCAGAAGAAGATTCTTTCTGTCTAACATACCAGTTTAAGTAAAAAGTTTTCTAAAAGCTTTTATAGTACTTAATCTTTCATAAAGGTGAAACTTTTCTGGTGGAATTGAAATATCTGCTGGATAAAGAACCTTTGGGTAATGATGTTTTCTCTTTTAGTACTTGCTGTTACTATTTCCTATCATGTGAAACATCATTGTGTCTTTTTCCTGACAAGATTCTTATTTTCGTAAGATTCTTGTTCAATTTCTTTTCTTTCTTCTTCTTCTTCTTCTTTTTCTCTTTCTTTTTTCTTCCTGTGTGTGTGTGTGTGTGTTGATCAAACCAAACCTGAGACAAGTTCTTCAGTTTATTCTCATTTAAATCAGGTGGTTGTCATCAATGAAAAGTTTGTGGAATTTGATGAGTTGCTTAAGATTGGTTTCAACTTCTAAGAGATTGTGTCCAAACAAAGGTGGAATAGTTACTTTGAGATGCTCTGTGGTTTCACTTATCCAAGTCTTGTCAAAGAGTTTTAGATTAATGCCTCAATTATTGAGCTAAATTCTGAGTATTCTATTTTGTCTAGAGCAACTGATGTTTCTATTACAGTAACCTCTAAAGCGATTACAAATGTGATTATTTGTGAGGAGATTGGAGAAATCCAGGAACTCTTGTTTGGGAACACTATCTTCCTACTTGGCCTATCTTTGTATATTCATCTAATACATCAATGGTTTCTAATCTTCTTCCTGATGCTGTTGTTTGGAGTCAGATTCTGAATTCAAACTTACTGCCTAAGGATCAAAACTTAGACCAAATGAACCCTATTGAAAAAGATTTGCTTCTACTTCTTAATTCATATTTGAAGATTGATCTTCCTCAAGTTATGCTTGACCCTCCGAAGAGGTCTCTTTCTTCTTTTAAAAAGGGAAAGACCTTTTCCATACCTTTTGGACGAACTATTTTTGAAATGCTTGTTCAGCAAGGGGTTAGCATAAGTTCTGAGGCTAGTTCTTCCAAATATTTGGAGAGACAAGTTTGAAGTTATCTATGAAAGATTCTGATGTTAGATTTCTGCATAGTTAGGCCTTGTATTGCTGATGAAATCTTTGTATTAAGTATCTTATTAATAAATTCAGAGTTTGTTCATGCTTGTGTTCAGTTTTAACTGATTCATATTTACTCGTGTTGTTCACTGAAAATTTGAAATAGATAAAAGAACTCAAATGTTTGCAACTTATTGTATTAGCTGAAAAAGAAAGTTATTACAAGACAATTAGATTTTTTTCTAGTCTAATGGATGTGTCCCAAGGAACTCCCTAGGATCATCTGACATGTCTAGATTGTCTAAGAAATATTGTCATTCTTCCTTAGCAAACTCCAAGCCTCCTTCCTCAGTTTGTTTTTGCGTCTGGATCTAGAAGACTTCTTTCTTCTGTGTCTTCACAAAGGATGTTGAAGAGGAGAGCACTTCTGAAGCTATGTGCTTGCTTGCAGATTCTTCAGTTGGTGTCTTGCTTTGATTTTCTTGAGTTGCTGCATTCAGTAATACTGCCTTCCTGAAGTCTCTCTTTGGAACCCAGATCTGCTTCTACTTATACATCTTGGTATTAAGTGATGATGGAAGAAAACTTACTAGAGTCCTTTTATAGATGTATTACATTTATTGTCTTGAGTTTAATATTAAAGTACTGATTCAATTAGCATTTTAATAATAACTCTTGGTAATGTAATCTAATCTATTAAGATTCTCTGAATTTGTATGAGTTTATGATTGATCTGTTCTAATTGTTGTTTCAGTGTCAGTTTCACTTTATTAAGTGTGCCTTCAAAAAATCTAAAGAAAAGTTCTGGAATGTAAATGTGTGATAAAGAAGTATTGGTCTGAAATTTTTTTTCATTAATTAAATAAGGATTACAACTTTTTAACAAAAAAAGGGTACAAGATGATGTCTAGAATTCATCCCTAGCCATTGCATCACGTGGCCAGCAGCGTCCACTATTGTTATAATCCATCTCCTCGTCCTTTGAATCAATCACTTCTTCCTCTTCTATATCTGGATGAGAGTGGTGGAATGACTTGTTGACCCTCATTTTCTTCTTCCTTGATCTCTTTATGCTTCTTCTTTGAGGCTTCAAGGCAATTACTGCTGAACCACCTTTTGAAGGTTGTTTAAATGCTGCTAAAGTAGCTTCTTCAAAAGTAAGTTGTGTTGAGAGCAGAGGTACAGTTATAGAGGATTCAGAAGTAGCTCGCCTCTGAGGGGATTAGATAGCCAAACTTGTAGAGCTCTCAGTTGCTTTTATTATGACAGATGTATTGTGACTCTAAGTTGCTGATGCCATATCCTTAGGTTGGCGATTGATGAAAATGACTTAGGGGTGAGATGTTTTTATAATGACTTATGTGGATACCAAGCATCTATAAATTAATCCTTATTTAATTCTTGGAACAATAACGACCACTAAGACTTCAATACGTGCACTTTACAAACCTTAATGACTTTTATTACTTGATTACTCTTCCTTCTTGGAAAATGATCTTGTAATGATGATCTGAGTTATATTTATTAGTGATATTTTTTCTCTTTCCTTCTTTTCTTTTTATTCTTTTTGATGTGACAAAAGGGGGAGAAATAATAGTAAGTATTTAAGTGAAAACTGAACTTATTGAATACATTTTGGTAATTTATTTTCTTGTCATTTATTTTTCTGTTACTTGCCCAGAGCGTATTTTGACTTTCTTGTACATAGGTCTAAGTATGAGCTTACAAACCTCAGACTTAGCCTATCAGACCCAGAAAAGAGCTTACAAACCTCATATTCTGGTGTTGCCAAGGAAAATTAAAAGGGCGACATATTTTAACTTTCTTGTACATAGTGTTAAGATAAAGCTTATAAACCTCTGACTTAGCCTATGAGACTCAAAAAGAGCTTACAAACCTCGTATTCTAGTGTTGCCAAAAAGAGTTAAAATGCATTCATTTTAGTGTTCTTAGATATGGAACTAAGGGGGAGCTTATAAACCTCAACCTTGGAACTGTTTAACTCAGGGGGAGCTTACAAACCTCAGACTCTGATGTTGCGAAGAAGACTAGTTTATTTTTCTTGAGAAATAGTTCTTAATGCTAGAACAAGCTCAATTATGAACTATCAAACTCAGGGGGAGCTTACAAACCTCAAACCTTGTTGTTGCATAGAAAATTAAATGCCTAACATTGTCCTTTAAATACTTGTGTTTGTCATCATAAAAAAGGGGGAGATTGTTAGAACAAGATTTGTTCTTGATATATTCTCTTTTAGTTTTGATGATAACAAAAATATTAAAAGAACAATGGTTTATTTGATGTGTGTTTTATTTATGCAGGTTCTTGCAGATAAATAATCATAATTTATTTATTTAAGATACACTTGGAGTTGCTTCATTGTTAGCTTCTGGTGGTAGAGTCTGAAGAACAACTTCTAGTCTGGTTTGAATAAGACTCTGAACTGAAGGCCTCATCATTCAGACGAGTTTCTACACTTAATAATTGTATATCAGGTTCTGGTACTATTCAAAGTTGGTGATAAAACTGTGTACTATCTGTTCTACTGAAAGCATTTTGTATTGTCTTATCATCTTGTCAGCTCAAGTCTACAAAATTGAAAGGCTCAAGAAAAGCTGGTACGTTCTATGGATGTCTGCTCCCAACGGCTCTATAAGAAGAACCTCTTAAAGACTGAAAGGTTAAACGTATTACACAAATGATTCAGAAATTTATTGTGCATCCATCTTCAATGTCTCTTGTACTATGGAGCAAAAACAAAGACACTTGATCAAGGCATCTTCTCAATGGCTAGTTTCTGGAAATGCTATATATATGGATGAAAATTCAAACCTGGATTTTTAACAAGGATTCTTTTGTTGAAGGAGTTGCAAGATCAAGCAATTATCAACTCTATTTAATATGCAAATTTTCCGTTGTAGATTGTAATTGTAAAAGCCTTAAGATTTCTTACCTTTGTATATATTTAGAAATCTTAAGTGCTTTAGGTCTTTGTTATGATGATCTTTCGTACCTCGGATGATTGCATCATGTACACCTTGTTCTCTATTATGCCGAGCCTTCTGTAGTTTAGATTAAGTTTCCTGCTATGTGCTAGAGCAAAAAGTCTCATCTCATTGGGATTCAAGTAACAAGTCTTGAGCCAAGATGCTTAAGCCATGTAAGTCTCATTGCTTGAGTGCTTGAGTTGTGAAAGTTTTATTTAGTTAGTCGTATTGAGCAAAAAGAAAGTCTTAGACATGTGCTCTAAGCAAAGGTAAGTCTCATCTAAAAGACAGATGAGCAGACAACTCAGTTTAATGGTGTGAGAAACAGAAGTCTTAGACATGAGCTCTAAGAAAAGGAAAGTCTCAACCAGAAAATAGATGAACAGATAGCTCAACCAGATGGTGTGAGCAAGGAAAGTCTTAGACATGAGCTATAATCAAAAGAAAGTCTCATCCAGAAGACAGATGAGCAGGTAGCTCAGTAAAATGGTGTGAGCAAGGAAAGCCTTAGACATGTGCTCTAAATAAAGGGAAGTCTCAACTAGAGGACAAATGAGTAGGCGACTCAGTCTGATGGTGTGAGAAAAGGATAAGTCTTAGACATGCGTTCTAAGCAAGGGAAGTCTCGGGCAGTTGGTCTGAGCAGTTGTAAAAGACATATGCAAAAGCATAAACAATTGTAATCATGAAGTGGTTATAAAAAAACTCTTGTGAGGTAAGGAGACTTGATTACTCTCAGTTAGGGGAGGAAATAGTATAAATCTTTTGTGTCTTCTGCTATTATTTTATTTACTTCTGTTGTATCTACTGGCAACTGAATTAACTCGAAATCTGAACATCAATTTTGACTTTGAAACTCTAATTAGAAGGTAAATAATAAGAAAACGCGAAACACAATTCAAACTCCCCTTCTTGTGTATTTTTTACACCTTCAAAATGTGAGAGCCAAAGTGACCAACCATAATCCATGATTCTTACCTAACCATTAGCAATTGGACCTTAATCTAAAAGAATCCTCAAATCCAACCAATAATAGCCAAAGCATGAAATATCAAGATAAATAGTTAAATCCATCATGAAGTGAACCTTTGGATCCAATAATTTTACATGTAGATGGAGATGAATGATAATGATGACTCATAAAGGTATGATCAATATGCTAATGTATGAAAATGAACAAAACCAAAAGCTAGGTGAAAGCAAAAGGGATATGACACATTTTAGGGTATGACATGTTGTCTTCATCAAAACCCAACCAAAGTCCTATAAAAGATCTTCTTCACACCGTCAACCTTATGACTTAGGCATTTATAGAGGTTTACTAGGCCCAAATTCTTGTTCCCATGGGGTGGTTATTCCATCCCTCATAGGAGCGTGAAACCATTATTCTCCATATTCTTTTGGGAGAACGTGACATTCCCTTTTGGTTGAGTTTTCATATTGTTAATGCCTTAAAACACATTAATCCTCATGTTTCGTGAATGAGCAACATATAAATCCATCATAGAGTGAGTAATTTAGACAATAAGAGTCAACTGTGATAAATGACTCACTGTGATAAATGGGCAATCGAGAGCCCTACTTTAAGCAATGCATGTTATTTGTCTGCCCATGTTAGATCTTGTGTTATCTCCTAGGAATCCTTTACACATGTTCCGATACACATAAATAAGTTAATATATCAAAATACTAAATAAATTATTTTAACCATTAATATACTTCGAAATAAACTTTCTACCATTATAATTCATTATTTATAATAGATAAACCCACCTAAAAATGAGAATAATAATTATATAAATTTGAAATAAACTAATTTATTTTAGTTTGTTAATTTATAAAAGTTGTTTTAAAATTAATTTATAAAAATGAAATATATACAAATGATAAATTTCCATTAAACGAGTGAATAAACTGTTTTCTAACGTACACAGTTGTAGAAATTAATCTTTCGAGTCTAAGAGAACAATAAACCACAAAGTTTTCATTCAAACTCTTTTAACATTGTCGCGTGTTTCCTGATGAAACTAAACTCATAACCTCAAGAAATGTTACATTATTGCGTGTTCTTCAATAGACTCACGTGTTCGATAATAGGTTCGATCTCTGGTTACAATCTATTATATAAATCTTAATGAATAAGTAAATTTCAAAATACCCTTGTACAAAACATAACCAATTAAATAGCATTTAGAGCAATTTCATCCAAAAATTCAAAACATTTATTTTAAAAAGTGTGTTAACTTGTAGTTTTGGTCACAATGAAATCATAAATTTAAGTTGACCAAAACCAAGGTGTACTTTAGTAGGGCAAGACTTTATAGAACACAAGAAAAGCAAAAACGAAAAGCCAAACAAAGCCTTAGAAGTATAGAACATGTGAGTGGTTGATAGCTTTAGCCAAAAACCAGTCTCTGCACAAATTCACACAACTTATTCTACTAGTATCTCTCAATTCTTCCATTTCAATTTCGAGCACAAAAACCTTTCAATTTAGGGTTTTCGATGCTTCAATAAACTCAAACGATTCTATTTCATAATTACGCTGCGTAACTCAAGGTATGTTCTTCGCTACGATCTCGTGTTTTTTTCCTATTAATTTACCATATTGATCACTAATCGCTTTTGGTACTGTTTCATTTCTTTGTCTTGATTTTCAATTATCCCTAATTGTTTTTTCATCTTCAATTTTTTATTTGTGATTAAAATTTTAAACTTTGATTAGTTGTTCTGTAGTTTCCGTGATTTTAGGGTTTATTGCTGAAATGGGTTTCTTGCTGCGCAACTTTTTTTAGTGTTTCTTTAGTGTTGATGTGTGCTTCATTATGTCATGGTAATTATAGGAGTTAATTGTGTGTTTTTCCCGTACTGATAGGTGATAGTGCTGATGATGAGTTTAGAAATGGATTAAATTGGAGTCCATTTTTTGAGTAATTCGTGAAAGTTTAGAAGTTAAAAGCTTCATGGCTAGGAAAGGTAGTCAACAGAAGAATGGGATTAACCACAGAAAAGGTGTTTCTGGGGGTGTTCTTCCGGGTATGAAAGGTCATGAAGGAGGGCAAGTGAAGGTTTTTCCGGCAGAGGAACTTGTGAATGGCGATCGTGATCTTTCACAGAAAGCGTGTGAGTCTAGTTCTGCTGGTGATGGTAATATCAATGAGCGGAAATCTGAGAAGTCTTCACGGAAAGATAAGCAAGGGATGAATGCAAAGCATGGCCTGGAGGAATCACAGTCCTTTGGGAGTAATTCAGAGAATGGCAGTGAGAATGGTGAAGTTCCAATACAAGAAGGAAAATTTCCTAGAAGTAATCAAGCTCAACAGAGTATCAAGAGTAGATTGAGCCATTTAGTGGAAGGTTTACAGTTGAGAAGTATGGTAGAAAATATGGAACTTGCTGATCATGCAGCTATTAGGAGATTAAGGTTGTCAGTATTTTCCATTTTCACTGCAGTTATGGAGTGGTTAACCAGGCAGAAGCCGTTGTTTGTATCTGTTAGAACCACTGTATTAGAAGCTTATGCTAGTTTCAGAACAAAATTTAAACAGGCATATCCGGTTGTTCTGACGTGGCTCATGCACTTTGGAAACATAATCCTTCTATTATCGCTGTTTTGGTTGGACTGTGCCATTCGAGGTATTGATTCATTTGTACGGATGGGTACAACATCCTTCTTCTCTGTTATATGGTGCAGCATATTCTCCGTGATTAGTATGATAGGGATGCTCAAGTTTCTGGTTGTACTGGTAAGCTTTGATCACAATTGTTATTACTTTCTACTATATTTATTACAAGTCAAAATGGCTAGAAAATCCTGATAATTGGGGAATTTATGATTTTTGTGATTACTTCAAATAGAATCACTTAGCCATTCTCACTCATTAATATTTTCTCCTGATGAAAGTGTGAATTTGCATTGTAGTATTTTGTGTTGATTAATCATCAACTTTTTCATTTAATTTAATTACTAAAGGAAAAATTCACTATCAACTTATGTTTATTGAACTGCATGACTTAAAATTTATCCATATTAACCTGCTCTATATTGCTCTATACTTGCAATTTTGTTTCACTATCATAAGAATGCATATACTGGATACAGTCCCTGTTAACACTTGTTCTTATTCTTGCAATAATGTTTCAGATTTATAAATAAGTAGAGTCAGTTTGAGTTTCTGTTGTCTTGGAACTATTTGACTTGTGAATTTGAACTCCCTGTATAAGGAATAAATTTAGCAAGCATGATTTCCTTAGTTCTAGGTTATGTCTCGTCAACTCGCTTCTTATGATGCTTTGTGTATTTATTCATTCTATTATATTCTTAAATTTAATATTGTAATTTTTTCCTGCTCCCCACGCTAACTAATTTATGCAATTGGTCAGGGACTGGCTACCTTGATTGGGTTTTTTGTCGGGTTCGTGCTTGCAATTTTGGTGGTTGCTATCATTGGAGTTGTTATGCTGTGGTTATATGGTAGCTTCTGGACAACAGCATTTTTCGTCATCCTCGGAGGTGATTTGTTTGTCTCTCTGCATTTCTATGACCATCTTCTGGATGTTTTTATTTCTATCTTTTTCTACAGGAAGTTGGGTAGACATGATATGGGATATAGATATGTGCTCAATATCGATATATGCTAATTTATGTATATTCTTTTCAAACTTATTGATCCTTCGACTTAATTTGAAATTCAGGATTAGCATTTATGTTACGTCATGAACGTGTGGCACTTCTTATCACCACCATCTATTCTGTATATTGTGCTTGGCTGTACGTTGGGTGGCTTCGTTTGTTCTTGGCTTTAAATTTAGCTTTCATCTCAAGTGATGTTCTGGTATACTTCCTCAAGAAAAACATAGATCAACAGAGTAGATCAAATCCATTTGAGCAAAGAGCTGGAATGAACGGTCAACCAGGTTTTAGAAATGATGAATCCATGCCTGCGTCATCCTCTGAAAATGGACCATCTACAGATCGAAATGCTGGAGTCCCTTCAACTAGTGGGGTTGATTCCGATGTAACCTCTGAAGATGAAGTTGTTCGATTGTTGAACTGCTCTGATCACTATGCAGCACTGGGCTTCCTACGCTATCAAAGTATAGATGTTTCAGTTCTGAAGCGTGAATATAGGAAGAAGGTGGTTATCTTTGATGTCAATACTTGCACATTCATGTTTTACTTTTTGTGACTCTTTTAAGATGTTGTAGTTTGAAGTTTGTGATTACATTCAGTTAATTTATCTTCTCAAATTGTTACTGTGTGGATGTATCCGTGTCATGTTCAGTGTTCGTATCTGTATCAGGGCTTCATAGTATTGTACTGTTCATAGTTATGGTATTGATGGTTTGATATTGTTTGCTGGTTGGATGGGAGTTGAACTTTTTTATATAGCTTAACAACTCTTTCTGCAGTGTGTTATCATTCCTTGATAATTCTTCTCATTACTAATAACATGTCTTTATTGATTATCAGGCAATGTTGGTACATCCTGATAAAAATATGGGTAATGAAAAGGCCGTAGAAGCCTTTAAGAAACTTCAAAATGCATATGAGGTAAGTTTATATATTTTGCTCACACTGAAAATCAAGAGAGGAAATCTTTACCTGACTTTTATGGTATATAATAATTTCCCAGATTCTAATGGATTCTTTGAAGAGAAAAGCTTATGATGATGAGCTAAGGAGAGAAGAGATTCTTAACGTGTTCAATAGATTTCATAATGCTCCTCGCAGGGTATGATTTATGTTTTCTTCCAGCTATTTTAGTGTCATGGAACTATACACGAGAGTTATATTTTATTACATTCAATGCAATCTGGTCAGGAATAATATTCACAGAATCCATTGTCCTTGAATACAATGGGTTAGTGAAGCATTTCTATATATTTATCTTTCTCATCCATAAGAATTTGAGATTTGCAACTGGTGACATAAACTCAGACATTAGAATCCACGAAGAATGAAATTGTAATAAAATGTGTTTTAATGGTGAAGTTGGCAGATATTTACGTTAAAGAGTGTATAAATGTGACGTGTAGTCACACACATGTACATATTAACTGTCCTTTATTTTCCCTTCTTTTTCTTTTCTTCTTAGAGATTCTCGCGCTATCGGAACTTGTGACACAATTTAGAGAACCTTGTAATCTACCTTTTTAAAAAATATTTAATGTATTATTATCTTGTCTAACTTTAGCTGTGGATGAAACTGTTTTGCCAGAATAGTAGACCCGGGTTCTTTTCTTCTGGATTTTCCCATTCTGACGCTGATGGTGAGGACCCATTTGGTGAATCAAGGCGAATAGCTTGCAAAAGGTGTGGAGGCTTTCATCTCTGGATACACACTAAAAAACAAAAGTCTCGAGCAAGATGGTGCCAGGTTACTTCTTCATCTTTTGACTCTCTGTCTATCTCTCTCAAATAACCATTTAACACACACAACTGACAGTTTGCTTGGCTATGCACGTTATATTTTGAAAATGGTTGCCTGTATACTGTCACTGTCAGCATACTTTTTCCTTTAAGAGAAAGCACTTTTATACCTTGCATGTAACTGATGTTTTACATTGGGTTTTTCTTCATTTTGAAGGATTGTCAAGATTTTCACCAAGCCAAGGACGGTGATGGATGGGTTGAACAATCTTCCCAACCATTTCTTTTTGGCTTAATGCAGAAGGTATGGATCATTATACCATTTCAAAAAACCATCTTATCAGAAAATTCCTTATAATATGCAGTTCAATTTTTAAAATTTATTTGAGCCAATTCCTTGCGTGATATATGAAGTGGAATATGAGTTTGATTGATAATTGAATAAATTTGTTTAATCTTTAGGTCGACTCTCCTTCTGCTTACGTGTGTGCGGATAGCAAAATATTTGATGCCACTGAATGGTACATCTGTCAGGTAATTTAGTTCTTCATTTTCCATATTTTGACCTAAATCATCATACGTGACATGTGTGAATCTGCATGCTGGAAATAATTTCAGACTTTCAGCTTACATAAGATACCAGCGATAAATGTTTAAAAATTTAAACTGTTATGATGTGCTTAGATACTGTAGCATAGGTTTGATCTGATTGAAACTAATTTAAGTTATTTTACTGTAAATTCATTAGAGGATCAGTTCTTTACGTGCCAAGATAACGGCCGGAATGGCTGAGTTTGATAGCATAGATAGCAGCTATAGTAGAACTATAGAGCTGTAGCATAGCGAAATTTGAACACATTCACTATTGTTCCGTGATATGCTATTTAAAGCAAAGTTTTGTCTGATAGTGGCTAGTGCACTGTAACATAGTGGAATTTGAACAAATCGCCATTTTGTGTAATCCGCCATTGACAATTCTATAGAGGGTCTGATAGGATGCATCAACTCTATTTGTAGATTGCCTGACACTGCATAGTTTGCACTGAGACTTGTTTGAATATTTATATAAGATTCATAACATGAACATATTTATCGCAGGGTATGAGATGTCCAGCAAATACTCATAAGCCAAGTTTTCATGTGAACACCAGTATAATGACTAAACATAGTTCTGCGAAAGGAACTAGCTCTTCAACGCCAAAGGGCGGGCGGATGCCAACACCTCCTAATATGCCAGCACCTAATTTTGAAGAAACCATGACTGAGGAAGAATTCGTCGAGTGGTTACAGAATGCGGTACAGTCAGGCGTGTTTGACAATATGAACGGCGGCACTGCAACAGAGAGCCCGTCCGCCAAATCTGGAAATGGGATGAAAAGTCCAGCTTCTGGCAATGGTGTCGGTAGCGGCAGCAAAAAAAAGAGAAAAGGAAAAAAGCAATGGTGATAAAAAAGCAGATTACATTTTAAACATACTGGTAATATTGCCTGGGGCACTTTGAAGATGCACCAAAAATAGAGTTTGAAGGTCACTGTATAGGCCCTATTTTCCTAATCACAAGTGTATCTTTTGTTGTCCAAATTTTTTATTTTTTCATCTCTTTTAGCCTGCAAAATACAACCTTGTGGCAACGATCCTTGTGATTTTCCTAGTCAATATACAATCTTTAGCAGATGGGTCTTGTTAACAGTTGACAAAAAATCATGCATGGATCACATAAAAGCTACTAAGGAATGTTTTACTGGAAAAACCACTTTCAACAGACACTTCTACCATGAAAAATAATGGTAGCCAGGCGGCACCAATACCAATTTATGTTGTCCATATTTTACTTTGCTTCCTAATTTTGAAATTCCATTGCGATAACAAGTTCGAATATTAATTATTTTGAGCGAAATATGATTGAGTTGGCATCAACACCTCCTTTCATTATCTTTTTGCAAAATAAAATAACTTCTTACTCACAAGGCGAAATTGCACACATTCACATACATTCTTCTTCAATCTTCTCTAAATTATATATCAGCTATAAATATACACATTATGTTGTATATTAGTTTTATCCCCACGACACAATTTTCACACTAAACTTTATAGAAAGTGTATTTTTTTAACCGAGACAAATCTTGAACCATATGCACTAATTTGTTGTTGTGCGTTCCTAAAAACGGTATTGATTGCATACGTGGTATCTGGTTAAGTGTAAGTAATCATGATAAATTTTGGATCTTGAGTGCATTAGGATAGATGGTTAAGAAATTAAAGATAGATTAGTGCACATTGTCTAAAATTTTGTTAAATAATTAAACCATGATTAAATACGGTCTATGTATACATTTGCTACAATTACACCGTAAATAAATAAATAAGACTCTAACTAAATCCTTTTTCAAATCTATTGGGACCATTATAAATGCTAAGTTTTGCACTTATTGCAAACACAATAGAATTAAATAGTTGGGTATTATGGTTATGTTTTATGCTAATAGGGCATTTAATTGAAAATGACTAAAATTACACAACCACCACCTAAAGAGGTTCCACATTCGGAGTAGGATTATCGGAATATATGAGAAACAAAAGACCCTAAGACAAATGTGAAGCATATTATATTCCAAAATATAGGGAGCATCATACATTATCTGTCTAAATAATCAAATAAAGAAGTATTTGTGTAGGCTACGAATCTATAATAAGGAGGATAGTTTTCTTTATAAAATATTATGATTTGTAAATTGTCCTAATTATCCAATTAATAAATCAAACTATTTTACACACTTTATCTCTTAACTTTACTTTATTTTTTATACATTTTTAGTAATATTTGTGCTTATAGTTGTTGCACTCCAAAATTTGCCCAACCTTTTTCTTTAGCTGTCTTTTGTTTCTTTTGTTTTTTTGCATTGTTCTACCATTTGCATTGCATATCATTTTTCATTTAGCAGGGGATCAAGAGGTTGTGCATAGCAAGAGGAGGTTACCTAGAGTGTTGAGCCTAAGCAAGAGGTGTTACTCAAGTATGAATGGTCATCAGGTCATCTAGAAGTGGTCAATAGTCTTGTGAAAGGATTGATGGATGTATGTGGGTCAACTCCTAACTTGGAGGCCATTTGAAGATCATCAGAGGATTGTGAATTCATAATTATGGATATGGGATGGTGATAAAGCTCATTGAGTGCTTTGAGAGCCATGTTGGAGTTTGTTCAAGTTGTTGTGTGATGTGGAAAAGGCCACAGTCAAAAATGTTGCATCTAGGGTTTTCATCTGGTTAATCCTCAGTCAATTGTGAAATCAAAGGAGATTAAAACTCAATTCCAAGTCTCTATGGTCATGGGATGTTGTGTTGAGAGGTCTAATATATCATTTCAAGATCAATTCATCAAGAATCAAGAGTGTGAGAAGTTGCTAAATTAGGGTTCTCAGTGTAAAATCTCCTATTTGGTCCCCAACTTCAAGACCATCTTTCTCAAGATATAAGTCTCATCTCATCTTGACCCCAACATGAAACTTGTAGAGCATGTTCTTAGCTTTCTTTTGAATACTAGAAGTCATTCATATGATTTCTAGAACTCAAGTTATGATGCTGACAAGTTACAGGTCCTCAGATGAATGTGGTTTTGGTCAACAAAAGTCAACCCACTTCTAAGCCATTTTTGACCTAGAAGGATGTTTCTCCTTAACTGTTGATGAACATGAAAGTTGTTCCTCATGGTCTTAGCTTTCCAAAGAGTACTAGAAGTCTTTCACCTACTTTGTAGAACTCAAGTTATGAGCTTTGCAAGGCAAGGGTATTTTGGGAAAGTGAGATTATAAGTCCATTTCACCAATTTGCACACTTCAAATGGAGATATTTCCAACATCAAACTTGCTCCAAATATGGCCATTTGCATTACCAAACCATCTCTTGTCATGGTTGAAGCTTGGATTGAAGAATTCCTAAAGTGATTTTCATGGAAAAGGCCTTAAAATGGAAAAATCAAACTAAATTCATTTGAGATCACTTTATACCAAGTTTATGCATTTTTTGAGTGCAAATCATATTCTAAACACAATGACATTTCTAGAATTTGAATTTGAGGAGTTTTGGTATGCCATTTTCATGCTTACTTCAAGCTTAAGTCACATGATCAAATTCAACCATTGAGATCAAAACAAGGAAGGATTAATGGCCCTTTGATCAGTATATCCCATGTGCAAGTGATTGGAAACAAGTTTGAGGCTTGTACAGCTGAGTACACACGGTTTTGAAACTTGAAAATGCAAGGAAAATTGAAATTGCAGTTGGACCAAAGGAAGCTGTAATTGGGCCTTATTTCCATCCAAATCCAACATATAAAGCTTCAGGATGATTTTCAGACCTAAAAGAGGCATTTTGGTGAAGAAATCAACAAGAACACATTGAGAAAAAGAAAGGCAAAAGTAAAATTCGAATTCTGAGATTCACATCATCTCAAGGCAAATTAAGTAAATCAGAAGCTTCCTTGGAGTTTATGGAGTGATTCTGGATAATTTTTTCAAGCTTCAACACCATTTCAATGCCCAGTGGAGGCTCTCCACTAGGTAAACTCCAAATCAACTTTTCTCTCAATTCATGATGAGATTGCTTGCCATTTTTGCATATTCGTGACCTATGAACATTGTAGATCATTTCTGGTATGATTTGGTGGCTGTTTATGATGATTTTTGTTTTGAGATTGAGACTTGTTGTTTGCATTTTGGCTTATTCTTGAGGTCTTATGATTAATGAACCATGGATTTGGACTCTACGAGATGTGTAGATGAAAATTGACTATTAATTTGTTGAATTTGATGCACTTTTGCTACCTGCGTTTTTTGGTCACTGTACACGGTGGACAGATGGCCGGGGAAGACTACCGGAGAAAGATCTGACCGTCGTCTGGTTTTTCTGGTGATTTTTGGAAGAGATGATGCGTCGGCATGTTGTGAATCATCTGATGCGCTTACTTTTTTAATTCACGACCTTGATTAAGACGTACCGTATACGTCATTTGACTACACACATGGAATCATGTTTGAATTCTACTTAAATGATGTGGCATGCGCTGATCCACGGGATTGGCATGCTTTTTGATCCAACGTATATGAGCGCGGTCCACCATGATCCTTTGTTTGACTCCTCACACGTAATCACCGGGCATTTTTTTTGTCTTTTATGCTGATGGACCTGGGCCTCTTTGCTGATTGCACCCTCACACGCTGAGTCCAACACAATTGCACTTTAATGGATTGCTCTATGCACCACTGATTTTATTATTTTCTTTTTTTTTCTTTTTTATTTTGTTTTAAATCTGTTTAGGTTTAATTCAATTAAAAATAGTTCCATTGGTCCAAAAATTCCACAAAAATATTTCTTATACACTTTGAGATGTCCTTTATTTTTAGGATATTTTTATTTTATTTTTTGATTTTATTTTCAATTAAAAATGGAATTAAACATTGGAAGTGTTTTATTTAGATTCAATCTTGACATGTCTTGTTCTTGGTTTTGTTTCTCTCATTTCTTTTTTGATCCAATGACTAAAATTAAATCCTTATATCCATGATGAGTTGATTAAATTTTGAGGACCATTTTGCCCCTGGTTGGTTGACTTTAGGTTTGACTTTGGGTGCTTTTCTTTTGACCCTCGATTCTCCCATTTCAAAGTGGTACATCTTGAATATTATTTTCTTTTGATGGTGCTTTGAGGGGATATTTGCTTTGAGCTTTTGTCCTCTAGTTTCCAACATGTTTATGAATCTCTTGCATTTTATTTGATCATTTTTGAGCCTTTTTCCTAATTTTGAGATGACTTGCAAGTCAAGTCACTTCCTAGGGTGGCTCATACAAGTGTAGGACCTAGTTTGAGTTGGAAATGACCTTTGTAGATCCAATAAGCTCTCAACTCCTTTTGTTTCATATATTAGACATGTTGAGCTTGATGTATGTTCATGTTTAGGTCAAAATTATGTTTATTGCTTGTTGGTTTATGTATTTCTTTTGATGCTTTCAATTAGGGTTTCAATGTGGAGTATGCTTGCATTTCTTGGTGATTTGGCTTGCATTTATTTTTGATGTGATTTTCTCTTGAGCTTTCTTCTCCATCTTTGCCTTCTGTCCAATGACCTTGGAATCTCATTTAAGGTGTCTTGCTCCCTCCTTTGGAGGTATTTAAAGCACACCTAAAGTGATGAATCCTTGAGGACATTTTTGGTGCTTCTTTGCATTTTGTTGGTGATGCTTATGGTTGAGTGCATGATATGAGGTCCTTTCTACCCTTATGTAGCATCCCATCCTCACTTTTATGTTGAGTTTCCTTTTCCTTTCATTTGGTTTAGTCTTGGTGGTGTGGTTGATGTTGTTTGACTTAGGTCATTTCATCCCACTTTTGGTACATTTTTGTGTGGTTTGTTCTTGTTTGGTTAACTTCTTCTTGTGCACTTCTTTTTCTTTTATTTTCTTGCATTTCCATATGCATTGCTTGGTTGAGATAAGCTTGTGGAGGCTACTGCCCCACACTATTTTCCTCCCACTTTCATTCTATTTGTGCATCTTATGTTTGCATCTTCATTTGCATGTGCTTTCTTCTTCTTTCTCTTCTTTTGCTTTTCTTTGCCATGCTCCCCATAAGTTCTCTAACCTCTTGAGGTTATGATAGACATTAGGTACCTAACCATGCTTGATAAAATTATTTAGTTCCCTTTGAATCCCAACTTTAAGTCCACTTTGCATGATAACTTTTAGGATTGATTAGTCTCCCATTAGTGTCTTTTCTTCTCTTCTCATCTTCAAACATTCATAAAACACTTAATAAAGAATGACATGTGTTTTACGCTATGAGCCTTAAGCTACTTGAGAAATGTTGATAGGGGGGCTTCCTCTCAATGACTTAGAGTATTTAGTGTACACCCTTTGGGTGATATATGACGCATTCGCTCTTAGGTCATAGTCTCTAGTGCAACATGAGTTACACTCAAGTTCAAAACACTTCTTCTATAAAAAACACAAAAAACAATTCAAACCTTTTTCATCCTTCGGGATCTTAATCAGGAAAATCTTTTCAAAAAAAGAGGGTTGTTAACTCTTAGTTCTATCGCAAACGGTAATGCCTAAGTCTCCCATGCTCGAACTGCATACACCAACTGTTAGAACTACTTGTTAACCCTACTCGGGCCTAAAAAACTTTTGAACCAAACCGGTGTTCTTTTTATCCCGAACTACGTTTACTCTGATCTTTCATACCAGATGAAAGTACGTAGGCACAAGACGCGATGTCTTGGCGAGCAACCTTTCCCCTTTCACCCGTAGTTAGTCGAACTACATTGACTCTGACTTTCCCATTGCACGAGGGAGTACGTAGGCACAGAGCGGTGGTGCTCTGCCGAGTCACTTCTCTTTTCTTTTTTCTTTTATCCCTGAGACCTTTAGCTAGATAGATTGATCACCCTTTTAGATAGACAACAATGTGTGGATCCCATCGAGTACGATGAACGTGAGGGGTGCTAATACCTTCCCCTTGCGTAACCGACTCCCGAATCCAGACATCGTTACGATGACCTTGTCTTTCCCTTTTTTCGTCAGGTTTTTCCGATCGTTTCCTTTCCCTCTCCTTGGGATAAATAACAAAAGGTGGCGACTCTTCTGTTTTCCGCCGGTTGTTTTTCGCAGTTGCGACAGCTGACGACTCTGCTGGGAACTCTGATTCCCTATGCGAGTCAATCCTAGCGCTTATTTCTTTATCTTTGGGTGTTGTACATATGTGCTTTATTTACTTCCGCACTTTATTTTCCCGCATTTATTTCCCGCATCATATATCATTATTGCTGTGCTGTGGGGATGAGAAGTTTTGATGAGTGATAAGCCGAACTTGGGCTTGAGTATAAACCTAGCATTAGTAGTGGAAAGTAATGGTGAATGTGCTTGCTTTGCTTGTACTAGTTCACCATGAAATTCACGCTCAGACGAGATTCTCTTTGATGATTTTCTTTCTGGCCCTTTGGGCTCGAAGGAATTTTGGATCTGAGGATTGTCGACTCTGGGAACCGATCATTTGTGAGTCAGCTAAGTGAGGCCTCTTCGGGAGATGATGATGCCAAACCAGAAACGGTGAACGTATCATCATTTCTTGAAAGTCTGTGACTCTGATGAACGTATAGGATGCCATACCTTATTAGTGAATAGGTTCATACCTGTGAGTGGGACTGGGGTTGTGCAGGAAACTTTTACCTTCAGATTACCCAATTTTCTCTACAGTTTGAATCTGGATTATTGGTATCAGTTGGTTTCTATCAGAGCAGTGCTATGTTCTTGCTGAAGCAGAGCTCTGATCTTCCTCAGACTACAACACAACAGTCTTGATCCCTTGTGTGTGCATTAGCATTTTGCATTTTTTTGCATTGCATTTGCATTTCATTTTTGAATATCCATCCTCAGCCGGAACAGAGAGCTCACCCATCTTTTGTCTACTTCATTAGTTGATTTCCCGACATTCGCATTGGATTTGAGTTAGCTTCTGGAAGGATCTTGAACTCAGGAGAGCAGAACTTGGTTGTTACGAGGGTAGAGTTTGAATTGATGAAGAATCAGTTGAGTTAACTCGTGGAAGCCATGTCAGCTATGACTAGAGGAGAGGCCGGTATTTAGAGGACTCCAGTGAACAATGTTGCTCAAGCTCAGCCTGTTTCGGTTCCTGTTGAAGAGCATCCCATTGCCAGAGATAGAGATTCTTCTTCTATCCATGACACAGACTATCAGAGTTTCACTTTCCCTGTGCCAGATTCTCAGAGGGCTGTTCCAAAGGCTAATGTTGAAGACTCGCAGACTGTTGAATTTATGGGGAAATGTCAGCTGTTGGAAGAAAAGCTTGATGCCCTGATGAGTCAGGATATTCTTAATTTGAGTGCTGCGAGCATGTGTCCGGTGTTCGATCTTGTGATGCCTCTGTGTTGCACCCCAAAATTTGCCCAACCTTTTCTTACTTGGTTTATGTTTCATTGCATTAGCATATCATTGATCTAACATTTACATAACATAGAATTGTTCACTTGTGCAGGGGATCAAGTGGGGTTTATATCCAGAGAATCCTATCTAGAGGTTTTATGCAAGCTTAAGAAGTCACCATAATCATCAGGAAGGGGGTTGGGTTCTTAAGGAGTCCAGTTGCTTGTATGGGGTTAGTCTCCTAATTTGAGGACCAGTTGAAGATCAACAGTGGAGTGTAAGGCCTTGATCAAGGAGAGAATGTGTGGGTAGAGCTCATTGAAGTGCCTTGAAGGTCATGTTGGGGCTAAATCAAGTCATTATGCCAGGTGTGGAAAGTCACAGTTGAGGGTGTTGCAAGTGGAGTTTTCATCTGAGTAATTCCAAGTCAACTGGGCATTTGAAGAGGGTCAAAGCTCAATTATAGGTCTCTGTAACCATGGATAGTTATGTTGAGACACATTAGATAATATTTCAAGATCAATTCATCAAGAATTCAAGGTGTGAGGAGTTGCTAAATTAGGGTTCTCAGGGTAAAATCCCCTATTTAGTGCCTAACTTCAAGACCACCTATCTCAAGATACAAGTTTCATCCCCACTTTTGGCCAACATGAAACTTGTAGAGCATGCTATTAGATTTAATTTGAGTACTATAAGTCATCCATTGGATTTATAGAACTCAAGTTATGGTTCAGACAAGTTACAGGCCATCTGAGGAATGTGAAATTTGTCTGTGAAAGTTCATCAACTTCCAAGGAACGTTTGACCTAGAAGGGTGTTTCTCTTGAACTTTTGGTCAACATGAAAGTTGTAGGTCTTGATCTTAGCTTTACAAATTGTATTAGAAGTCTTCCATCTTATTTGTAGAACTCAAGTTATGAGGTTTACAAGTTAGAGGTATTTTGGGAAAGTAAGATTATAGGTCATTTGGCATCATAGGTCAATTTCACTATCTTGCAAGCTTCAAATGGATTTTTGTTCAACATGAAAGTTGCTCAAAATGATGTTTTTAGCTTAGCCAAGTATCAAGAGTCCATGGATATGGATGGTCTCAAGCATTGGTTGAAGAAGATTCCCAAAAAGACCATTTTAATGGATTAAAGTGTAAAAATTCAAAACAATTGGAAATAATATGTTTTCAGGCCAAATTTGTGATCATTTTGATTGGAATGGACATTCTAAAGACTTTGGCATCATCAAAATTTTGAATTGAAACTCACAACATGGCCATATGGAGGCTTACTTTATTATGAAGCAACATACCAAATGCATACCTTTGATTGGAATCAAGGAGGGAAAACTATTCCATTGCACTCCCTAACTGTTAAGTAAGTGGATTGGACTAGATTTGAAGGGGGAGCAAGGAAAAAATGTGTACCACCATCATTGAAATTTTGGAAGGAAGTGAAAATGGAAAATCTCAAAATGGGCTTTGTTTGGGCCTCCAAAGTTGTTTAACAGACTATAAATTGAATATGGATTATTCTGAGAAGCTTCTAGTGTCAAATTCAGTTGAGAAGCCATTGGAGCAAGTTGGTGAAAAAGCTTGGAATTGTATTTTTGGTTTTGGAGATTCAGAGGATTACAGCAAGAATTGATTATCAAGAAACGTCCATCATCAATCATTGAAGCTATCTGCACTTGTTGGAGGAGAATTGAGGTCTGAAACCACCACAATCGAAGCTTAAAACCAGGTTTCCATTTTGTTGCACCCTAAAATTTGCCCAACCTTATTCACTTGGTTTATGTTTTCATATCATTAGCATCTGCATATAGAGTCATGTACATAGACTAACCATCTGCATAGCATAAGCATAGCAAGTCATTCAACAGGGGACCAATCATTATTCTCATCTCTAGAAGCCTATCAAGAGGTTATTATCCCAATTCAATCTCATTCAAGTCATCAGGAAAGAATTTGAAAGCAAAGAGTTCAGCAGATCGAGCCTTGAGTCCATCTCCTAGCTGAGGGTATCTAAGGATCAACAAGGGGGTTGTGAGCTATGAGTTGAAGGCATGGAGAGCATCTAGGCATTATGAGAGGCTTAGAAAGTCATTTGGAGAAGGAGACAAGTCATTGATGAGAGCACAAGAGCTATAGTTGAAGGCAGTCAACTAGGGTTTCATCTGGGTCAACCCTAGGTCAACCCTAGGTCAATTGACTGATTTAAAGGGCATTCAAGTCTATTGGAGAGATGTGGGGTTCATCATTTGACATATAAAGAAGGATATGGAGATATGTCAAGGAGAATTCAAGAGAAATCAAGGAGAAGAGGAGTTTCTAAATTAGGGTTTCTCTGTAAAATCCCCTAGTTTAGGTCAAATTTCCAAGCAAGATAAGTCAAAATGCTAGCTTCAAATGGCTTCTTGGCCAACATGAAACTTGTAGAGGGTCTCAAGACCTTTAATTTGAGTGGTGGAAGACCTCAAGGAGATTTATAGAACTCAAGTTATGGTCCTTGCAAGTTACAGGTCATCTGAGGTGTCTGAATTTTTGTCTGTGAAAGTGACTTGACTTCCAAGCAATTTTTACCCCTCAAGGAGATTTCAAATGAATTCTTGGTCAACATAAGAATTGTTCCTAATTGTCTTAGCTTTCTAGAATGGTATAGTATGCCTTCATATGATGTGTGGAGCTCAACTTATGGTCTTGGCAAGCAAAGGGTATTTTGGGCATTTGTGAATTACAGGTCATTTTAACCTATGTCCAAAACTCATACAAGGAGGCCTCAAATGGAAAAACTTACAACATCAAACTTGCTCCAAATGGGATTTTAAGTCTATAAAGAAGGTCACAAATTATTGGAGAAGCTCATAGCATGAAGTTGCATAATTGGTCAAAATATGAACTAAAATGGCTTATAAAGTGAATAAATTCAAAGTGAAAAATGGTTTGGGAGATTTATGAGTCCAAATGGAGACTTCCAATATATGATTTTGAATGGAAAAGACATTTCAAAGACAATGGTTCAAACACGTTTTTGAGTTTAGAAGGAAAAAAGAAAGTTATCTTTGGTTACTTGTAATTGAAGAAACATAACCAAAATGGATCAAAGTTGGAAAGCAAGGGAATGTGCAAGATGGATCTAGAATGTTCATATGAGGTCTATATATTCATGAAATGTAGATTGATCAAGGGTTGGCTTCATTTTTCACTAAGAATTTCACAAACTTTCTCATTCTTTCTCTTGGCAATTTCACTTCAATCTCTCAAAATCTTCACCAATTATCATCAAAATCAACTTCATTCTATTGATTCATCATCATAGAGTAGAATTCAATCAAGAACAAGGTGGTTAGAATCCATTTTCGTGCACTTTCTTCAAGAACATCAAAATTGAAGTTTCCATTGGACAGCACAATTCAAGCCAGGAATCATCAAAGCATTGCATACAGAATTGAGTACTGAGTTTGTGGATCAAGATCCAAGTCTCAAAAGCTTCAGATCTACAAGTTTCCATAGCTGTCTTCAAGCTTTTGCACCAGGTATGTTTTCATTCACACAGCTTGATCTAGTTAGTTTAGCATGTTGTTGTTAGTTTAGACATAATGTAGGAGGTTAGGAGAACAATTAGGATGAATTTGGAGTGATTTGGTGACAATTGTTAGCAGGTGCAATAAACTGTTAGGGCTTGAAACTCTTAGGTTAGTGCATTAGAATGGTAGGTTGTTAGCGCAGGTTAATCACCATTATGCATAGATTAGTTTAGTCTAGGTTTGAGGGAGAAGTGTGATGATGCATCTCAGTGTACTTCCATGGTGACCAGAGCTTGATGCCATCGGGTTGAGTGATTTGTGGAATTTCAAATCAATCTAATGCCATAGGATTATAGAGGGAGAGATTCTGAGCATCTTTCATGTTGGAACCGTGTTGATTCATGGTCTGGATAGGGAGAACCGAGTGGTGTAAGTTTGCTCGTGCATGAGGTTTAATGGTGAAACCCTAGTTTCTAACAGATGCAACGAGGAAGACGAAATCATGGCCGTTTATTGGGCGTTGGACCTTTGACTTGGAGGGAGATCCTAGGGCCAGCATTTAATCTGAGTTTTTTGGAGGGAAGTGAGCTGGTGCCAAAACGCACCGTTTCATTAATTGAAACGGGCGGGCCTGAGTAATCCTGTGCTTTTCCCACCCCCCAGTGATAGGCCCACTTGAATCTGAACGTGATTTTACTGCTTTTCTCACCCCCCAGCGTCCTTCTTTTGTCTCATCAATTCTGAAGTTTTCTGGGCCTAATTCTAAGTGCTACGCGCACCCCCCATTGTTGGCCCATCCTGGATTATTAACTGGAGCGAATTGATATTCATACCCCCTCCCTCTCATTTTAATTCCAATTGTTTTTTTTATTCATTTTAATTTTTCATTCATTTTAGAAATTCATAACAAATTCATAAAAATTCATTTTTAATCCATTCTTTTTACACTATTTTCTTTGAGATGTCTAGAAAATTGTAGGAAAATAAAATTGCATTTTTATTTTTATTTCATATTTTTTCCATATTTTCTAAATAAATGTCATTTTTAAATAGTTCATTTCATGCATCATTTTAATAATTTTTGTTCTATTACATGCTTTAACATTTTTTGTTCATTCTTTTTATATTGTTTAGATTAGATATTCAACTTGTAGAAATATTTTAGTTCCCATTTTTAGGAATTAATTTTAGGTGATTAAAATAGGTTTGAACATCATGAACAAATTAGGGTTTTTTAGGTGATGACTTAGGAAGTTCAATTCTTTCCCTTAGGACTTAGGATTCAACTAGATTAGTTATGGGACTATAGGGGCTATGGGTAGTTACTAGATCCCTTAGAAAAAGTTAGGATTCCCCTACTGCTATTAATATTGTCTGTATATCTGTTTGTCTGGTGTGGTGTGCCCTCTGGGGATTATTGCTTGCTTGTTTGGGTATTGGGTTTGTCTGGGGCCCTGGGGAAGCTGAAGACTTGAGGAAATGAAGCCATTGGAGATCCAGAGATTGAAGATCAACTGCCAGAGTTGAGGAGAAGATTCTTGCTAGCAGATGCTGAAGAGACTAGGGTTTAGGAGCTAGGCAGAGCTCTAGATTAGGAAGTTTGTTTCTCAAACATGGATTGCCTTGTCTGCATCCATTCTTCTCTGTGATTCAGAGTCTCTCTAAGACACTCACCACCTTCCTTTGGAAGGCTTGGTGATAGTGTCTATGAGATAGAACTCTTGAGAGAAAATGTCTCTTGTGTTAGAAGCAGTCTGTTCACCACCCTTGGTAGTCAACTGATTGCTTAACACCCAATTCACTCTTGTGAATAATCCCTCATCCTGGAGGTTTGAGCATGAAGGAAAGCCATTGCAGATGGAAGATAGATGATCAAAGCCCTTGCCTGAAGGTCATGAAGATGGAGATTGATGCTTGTTGAAGCCTGTAGCTGATTGGAGATGACTTGAAGCCAGATGTTGAATCAGAGCTGCTGATGCTGTTTCTTTTGCTGTTGTATTTCATTTGCTGATGTATTGATTGGTTTTCCTGACTGTATTGTTTGCTGTTTACCCTGCTGGGTTGAAAGTGAAGTCTGTTCACTTTTGCCTATTGTTTTCTAGGTTCGAGGTTGAGTGGGACTCCCCTGCCTCGCTTGTACTGTTGCATCCATGCATCTTACTGTTTTACTGTATATATCTTATATTGTTTCTGTTTCTGCCTATCCCGTAGGATCTCTGTTTCTCTCTGTGCAAGAGAGGAGCATGATAGACACTAGGTCTTAACCCATGCATGATAACATTAGGTTAGTTTGTTTCCCTTCGCAACCGTAGGTTAGAGTTCTGTCTCTTTCTTCCTCAAAACAAACAGAAAAACACATAAAGATTTCAAACACAATAAAAGACACTTCTTCCGTAAAAGAAGGTGAACTCATCAAGATGTCGTTTTTTGGTCCTCTTGGACTGTTAATCAGAAAAACCTTTTCAGAAGGAATAAAATCAACCAAGACAGACTTGTGTCGTGCGTGGCCCGAACTACGTTTGCTCTGATCTTTCATGCTGTATGAAAGTACGTAGGCATAGGATGCGATATCCTAGCGAGCAACCTTCCCCTCCTTTCCCGTAGGTAGGCGAACTACGTTGACTCTGATTTCTCGTTCCAGACGGGAATACGTAGGCATAAAGTGCGATACTTTGCCGAGTCATTTTTATTTTCATTTTATTTTCTTTTTCACCCTTGACCTATAGTTTAGATAGAATAACAATCCATACCCGAAAACAAGCGTGGATCCCGTCGAGTACGACGGACGTGAGGGGTGCTAATACCTTCCCCTTGCGTAACCGACTCCCGAACCCAGGTTTTGGTTGCGACGACCATACCTTTCCCGTGTTGTGCGAGGTTTACTCTGAGCGTTTCCTTTCCCTCCCGTGGGATAAATAACGCACGGTGGCGACTCTTCTGTTCAGCCGGCGCCGATTTTCGCAGTAGCGACAGCTGGCGACTCTGCTGGGGATCCAACGTCCCCTGGCTGCTAAGGACTGCGATGGTTCTTATGCAATTGGGATCCAACGTCCCTTTGAGAGAGTCAATCCTAACGCTTGTTTTCCCGTCGAGGGCTTTGTATGGAGTTATTTTATATTTCTAACCTTGTATTTTCAGCTTTATATGTTGATTATTATTGCTGTATCTGGGGTGTGACGGGTGTTCTGATATTGAGAGATAAGCCGGACCTGGGCTTGAGTGCACCTAGAATTAGAGTAGAAATTAGTGGGCGCCCGCTTGCTTTGCTTGCTTCGGTGTCCCATGAAATCTACACTCAGACGAGGTTCCTCTGGTTGGCCTCCTGCCCCTTCCTTTGGTTGGCGTGGGTTGCTGGTTAGTTGGATTGTCGACTCTGGGGACCGATCATTTGGAAGTTGGCTAAGTGAGGCCTCTTCAGGAATTGATGATGCCACTCCTTCTGGGAATCGTATCATCAACCCTGAAAGTCTGTGACGCCAACGACCGCATAGGATGCCGTACCTTGTGCCAGTTATAGGGCCACCCACCTGTGAGGGGATTCAGGGTTATGCAGGTAACTAGACCTTCAGATACCGGTTTGTTCTTGATCAGAGATCCTGGTTATTTATGGAGAGTTATGAGGTCTGTCAGAGACCATTTGGAGATGTGTTCTGAGGTCTGTCAGAGACCATTTGGAGATGTGTTATGGGGTCTGTCAGAGACCAATTATAGATGTGATTTGAGGTCTACCAGAGACCAGTTGGAGTTATGATTTGAGGTCTGTCAGAGACCAGTGTTGGAGTTTTATTTTAGGTCTATCTGAGACCAGGGTTTGATGACTTCTGGATGGTCTATCTGAGACCTTTCTTGATTGGGTTTAGGCTATTCAGCTGCAGCTTCGGTCCCTGTTGAATGTTACTTGCATTGCATTGCCTGCATATCCATTACCATTTGCATTTCACTAACGTGTGTCTGTGCTGCAGGTGCATTCGCATTTCCCTAGTTCTAGTGCCCAGACTTCTGAGTGTTTGATCATGACTAGCTTAAGGAGAACGGTTGCTTACAAATTGCCTACGCCTGATATTGTTCCTCTACTTGGGTTGATCTCTCTTGCTGATGAGGGTGTTCGTAGGAGTTTCCGGATGAGCTATGGTAGACTACTGAGATTGGTGTGCAAACCTGCAGAGGTAGAGTTAGATGGGCTGTATGCTTTGATGAAATTCTACGACCCTGCTTTGAGGTGCTTTACGTTCTCTGACTTTATTATGGGACCAACCCTGGAGGAATACGCTGAGTATGTTGAGCTGCCCGTGCAGAACCAGGTTCCATTCATTCATTATGACGCCAAACCTAAGCCGGAGGAATTGGCAAAAGCCTTGCATGTTGATGCTTCTGAACTTGTGACTACTGTTTCCCGTGGAGTTCCAGGCTTCTCACTTCAGTTCTTAGTTGGTAAAGCCCAAGAGTATGCCAAGAGCGGGTGCTGGGTTGCTTTCAATGCTGTGTTGGCCTTGTGCATTTATGGCATAGTTCTGTTCCCCAATATACCGGATTTTGTGGACTTCGATGCTTTCTACCTGTTTGCCGCTGGTAATCCTGTACCTACCTTACTCGTAGATTTCTACCACTCACTGCATTACAAGAATGAGAAGGGCAGAGGGAAGAATGTTCATCTTTGTGTACCCTTGTTGAGTATGTGGTTTGAGAGTCACCTTCCTAAGAAAGGATCTGCTGCAGAGACTACAGTTCCAGTTGGTTGGCCAGAGCGTCTGATAAGGCTATCGTCGGAAGATATGGAGTGGTTTGATCGAGATTTGTTGGGATCCGAGCTCATCCTCAGTTGTTCTGGGTACCCTAATGTACCGTTGATAGGAAGAAAGGGGTGTATCAATTACAACCCCTCTCTATTCATTCGCCAGTTCGGATATGCGCTGAAGAATCCACCTCAGGAGGAAGAAGTACAGGAATCTCTGTACTTCACAGGTGATTTGAAGGGGGAGTTGTTAGCCAAGTTGCAACATGCCTGGACGCGTATTAACCGCAAAGGGAAGCCGTTGTTAGGAAAGAATGACTGTCAGGCCTATGCACCTTATAGAGTTTGGATTCAGGAGAGAGCTAGTCAGTTGAGGATGCCGTTTCCAGATGCACCAATTCTTGATCCTATTCCGGTAGCAGAGCCAACTACTGTTTCTAGAGAAGCCTATGAACAGGTTGTGAAGGAGAAAGAAGCCTTGATGAAGATTAATGAAGGGTTAGAGCAAGAGCTAGCCCAGGCACGCAGCGAGAAAAACAAGGCCGTATATGCTTTCCAACAACAGATCGAGCTGGTAAACAGGTTAGGAGCTGAGTTGACCGAGGAGAAGAAAAAGCGTGAACGTCTGGGGCAAGAGTTCAGAAGTTCCCATGACATGCTGGAAGCCAAGAAGAAAGCGCTCGACGCAGCACACCGAGAGATATCCTCTTGCAATAAGACTTGGAATGCTACACTCACTAATAACAAGAAGAGGGAAGATAAGCTGAAGCAGCAAATTTCCGACCTCGAAGAGAAGTTGAAGTCTAGCATCAAGAAGTGTGAGGAAGAAGTGATGAACCGGTATAATGTCCAGCATGCACTGAACAAGGCAATCAAATCCAGAGATGAAGCGGTGTCTCAGAAGCGAAAGCTAGAAGATTGCTTCGGAGAAGCAACCTGGGAAGAAACTGTTGAAGACGTGCGCCGTATTCTTAAGAAGAGAAACCAGCTTGTTGAAGGGCTGCTTGATCGACCAAGCCATCCGGAGACCAAGAAGTTGATAGAGGAGTACCAGACTTTTGGGAGGATTTGATCATTTCCTGTAGTAACTTGTATGCTTTATTTGCATAGTGCTGACCATCACCAGGATTGTTGGTTGAGGTCATGCCTTCTTTGTACTCTCAGTGATGTTGTACCCTGGGCTTATTGATTCTCTCTGCAATATATGAGGCTTTCTATGATTCAGTTCCGATATTCCTATTGTCAGCACTGTCACTGCACCGGCACCTTCGCACTAGAACTGGGGGAATGAACTTCCCTAATGCACAGACACATTGCATTGCATTCATATTCATATTGCATAACAGGTAATCTTTGAATGGTGTCTTATTCCCTGCTCTGTACCAGGTACTTAACAGGATTCCAGATCAACATCCGCACCGCTATTCTACACGCTCCAACTGTCGAAAAGTCATGGACCAAATTCAGAACGAGATGCAGGATGTGCGCGAGAAGCTCGCCCTCTTCATGCAGACCATGGAAGCTATAGCAAAAGGGCAGGAGAATTTGCAGGCCATGGTCCAGCCTCTGTTGGCTCGCAACGCTGGTCATGGTAATGAAGATCATCAGTCTGTCCGGGTTGATACTGCTCATGGAGACGGCACTCCTACGCCAGTGGCTCCGCCTGTGGTCAATATACCCGCCGCTAATGTCAACAACGCTACCGCTGCTGTGAATGGTAACGTCGGAGTGGGGAATGAGACTGCTGTCCTTAATGTTGGGCTGGGTGATGTCAATGTGGGAGATAATCTCGGAGGCAATGGCTTTGTCAATACTGGGTTCGGATTCAACGATCAGGGATTCGACAACACTGGCAAGTATGGCTTTAACGCTCAAGGCTTTGGGCAAGATGGTTATGGCATGGTCAATCAGGGTTACGGAGGCTTTGGAAACGGAAACGGTACTGGATTTATGGCTTATGGTCCTACTGGAGGTGTTCAAGGGTACGGCAACAGAGGCCGAGGTCCGGGGATGAATCAGGTCAGAGCTGGACGTAATAATGCATATGATGGGTACGGGGCTGGAAATGGTCTGTGGCAAGAGGATCAACAGGAGGACGCCTTCTCCGGAGGAGGTTTTGAAGGGCCGATGGATGATTCTCAAAAGATTAGAATGCTGGAAGAGCAGATGAAGGGAGTCTTAAACCAGAGTGTTGTGGGATTGGACATGGCAACCATGGGCTTGGTACCTGGCTTGAGGGTGCCAATTAAATTCAAAGCGCCTGCGTTCGACAAGTACAAAGGAGACACATGTCCGAAAGTGCATGTACGAGCTTATTATAGAAAGATGTCTGCATACTCTACTGATGAAAGAATGCTAATGCATTTCTTTCAGGATAGTCTGTCGGGTCCTTCCCTAGAGTGGTACATGGGGTTGGAGCCAACTGATATCAAGACCTGGAAGCAATTAGCGGAGGCGTTCGTAGCCCATTACAAGTATAACAGCGACCTGGCACCCAATCGGGTCCAGTTGGCCGGGCTTTCGCAGAAGAAGGGGGAGAGTTTTAAAGAGTACGCGCAAAGGTGGCGCGATATGGCTGCCAGGGTCCGTCCTCCTGTGGAAGATAAAGAAATGAATGACATGTTTGTCGGCACATTCACCGGGCTGTTTCATGATATGCTGTTTCATACGTCTCTGGCCAGTTTTTCAGACCTGATTCTGATGGGGGAAAAGATTGAGCGGAACATCAAGCAAGGAAAGTTCCAAGTTGACGAATCAACTGCATCTGGCAGTAATAAGAAAGCTTATGGTGGGCGCCGTCAGGGCGAAGCTAGCGCAGTATTTGGAGGCCGAGGCCGAGGCCGAGGCAGGGGAAGAGGTCAATATCGTCAGCCGCAGCAGGTGTCGAGTGTTACTATCCCATATCAACAACAACCGGTTCAGCAACAACCAATGCCACAGCAGCAGCAGCCTCAGCAGGGGGCACAGCAGGCTCAGCGAAGATTCCAGGGTAATAAACCGAGAAGAGTGTTTGAGAAGCCTCCCTCTACCTATGCTGATTTATTGCAGACATTGTTGGGATTGAATCTGGTAGAGAAAAGAACCCTGGCACCGATAACGGGAGCTCCCCCGTTCGGCTATGACGCAAACAGGCACTGTGAGTTTCATTCTGGGGCCCCGGGCCACGATATAGAAGGTTGCCATGCTTTTAAGCACGTTGTGCAAGATCTTCTGGACAACAAGACTATCAATTTCGGAACGGCAGGCCCGAATATAGTCCAGAAACCCATGCCCAATCATGGGGCGAACGCCGTGCTGACTGAGGAAGGTCTGAATCTGATTATGAATGTTGAGGATTTAAAGACGCCGCTGAGCGAGATAAAGAGCCGACTGTTACAAGGAGGTGTTTACCCAGGATGTAATGAGTACTGCTTAGACTGTTGGGCCCTAGCTGGGGGGTGTGAGGATTTGAAGAAAGGCATTCAGGCTTTAATTGATGAAGGTATATTGCAGTTTGATCGAGCGGCAAATGATGAGCCTGCAGGGGCAGTAATGGATAATCAGAGTGATGTGGCCACGGTGACGATTCCGCGGAAGACGATCACTATTGCAGCACCAGCTCAGCGACCACCGATTACTATAACTAAGGCCGGGCCAATCCCGTATGAGAACACGAAAGCAGTCCCATGGTCGTATGGGTTAGAGGTGTATTGTGACGGGATAAAGATCGACGTTAACAAGCAGCCAGTGGAGATTGTGGACAATGTTGTGGGCTCAGGAGGCATGACGAGGAGTGGCAGGATCTTTATATCTCCTGAAGTGGAGGCTAAAAGGCTAGCGAAAGGAAAAGGGAAAGTGGTTGAAAATGTTCCGGTACAAGCAAATGAAAAAGAAGCAGCATCTAAGGATGTAGAAGAATTCATGCGCTTGATTCGGAAAAGTGATTATAAAATTGTGGAGCATCTGCAGCAGACACCGTCCAAAATATCTATCCTGTCATTGCTGTTGTGTTCGGAGGCCCACAGAAACGCTTTGCTGAAAGTCCTGGACACTTCTTTTGTACCCCAGGACGTCTCCGTGAATCAGCTAGAAGGAGTATTGGCACATGTGAATGCAGGCCACAGTCTGGGCTTTACTGATTTTGACTTGACTCCGAAAGGAAGGGATCATAATATGGCATTACATGTATCAGTTGAGTGTAGGGGATCGACAATGTCGCATGTATTGGTTGACACTGGGTCATCTTTGAATGTGCTTCCCAAGAAGGCGATGATGAAGCTGGATGTTCGATGGATTTTGTGTACACCCAGCGATTTGGTAGTCAGAGCGTTTGACGGCACGCGGAGAACAGTCTTCGGATCGATTACTTTGCCTCTGCAAGTGGGGCCGGAAGTGTTTGCAACTGAGTTTTATATCATGGATATACAGCCTGCGTACAGCTGCTTGCTGGGGAGACCCTGGATTCATGGGGCAGGGGCAGTCACGTCTACCCTGCATCAGAAGTTAAAGTATATGGTCGGAGACAGCGTAGTCACCGTGTGCGGAGAAGAAGACATCCTGGTCAGCCATCTATCTTCATTTAAATATGTGGAAGTTGACGGGGAGATCCACGAGACACCATGCCAGGCATTCGAAGGTTTGCGCATCAAGGACAAGGGTCCCGGGCCAAGCAAAGTGCCAGAGATAGCTGTCTCATCGTATAAGGAAGCTCAAGCGCTAGTGGAAGCAGGAGAAGCCAAGGGCTGGGGCAAAGTGCTGGACATTCCCGTGAAAATGGACCGGTTTGGACTGGGGTACCGACCGTCGTCATCAACTCCTTCCGTGGGGGCCCCTCATTTCAGAAAGTCAATCACCATCTCTGCCAGTGGAGTTTGTCATGAAACTGTCAATGCTGCTTCAGAGTCTGATGAAGGAGACAGCGACTGTGATATGGATGCCTGGATTCAGCCAAGCACGCCAGGACAAAGACTGTGCAACTGGTCTATTCAGGAGCTTGTTCCTGTGACTTTTAAACAGTAATGCTTTGCTTTATTAATTGTTGAATAATCTGATGTCTTGCCCGGGGCATCAAGATTTGCTTAGGGCTGTGTTGTTATAAACATTGCGTGTTAATCATTAAATAAATGGCGTTTTTTCATGTGCAAATACCGTAATCTCTGTCTTTCTTATTTTGTAAAATGGCAACATGGTTATTCGCTTTATACGCATTTTGAAGCACTTAACCATTCCTTTTGCAGGATAACATTTTCAGATGACATCCTTGAGCCACCTATGACTCGTCCCGACTTCGAGCACCCGGTATTCCAGACCGAAGAAGAGGTTGTCGAAGATAGCGACGTTCCTGAGGAACTGTCTTGGTTAGTGAAGCAAGAGGAAAGAGCCATTCTGCCTCACGACGAGGTCATCGAGATTATCAACTTGGGGTCGGAAGGGGTTGAGAAAAATATTCGTATCGGAGCCGCACTGCAGAGTGATATCAAGCGAAGACTGGTTGAAATGCTCCGAGAGTATAATGATGTATTCGCTTGGTCATATGAGGATATGCCAGGGCTCGATACAGATATGGTTGTGCATCGCCTGCCACTGAAAGAGGATTGCCCGCCGGTCAAACAAAAGCTTCGCAGAACTCGACCAGATATGGCAATGAAGATCAAAGAGGAGGTTCAGAAACAGTGGGACGCTGGTTTCCTGGCTGTGACGAAGTATCCCTCATGGGTTGCCAACATCGTACCAGTGCCGAAGAAAGATGGCAAGGTTCGAATGTGCGTGGATTATAGAGATTTGAATAAAGCAAGCCCAAAAGACGATTTTCCACTTCCTCACATTGACGTGTTAGTTGATAATACTGCTCAATACTCCGTGTTCTCCTTCATGGATGGCTTTTCAGGCTACAATCAAATTAAAATGGCGCCAGAGGATATGGAGAAGACTACTTTCATAACGCCTTGGGGAACATTTTGCTATAAAGTGATGCCCTTTGGTTTGAAAAATGCTGGGGCAACATATCAGCGTGCGATGACGACTCTTTTCCATGACATGATGCATAAAGAGATCGAAGTTTATGTTGACGATATGATTGCCAAATCCCAGACGGAGGAAGAGCATCTGGTGAATCTGTTGAAGTTGTTTAAAAGGCTTAGGAAGTTCAGGCTGAGGCTGAACCCTAACAAATGCACCTTCGGGGTGAGATCGGGTAAACTGCTGGGGTTTATCGTAAGCGAAAGAGGAATAGAGGTCGATCCTGCTAAAATAAAAGCGATTCAAGAAATGCCGACGCCTAAAACAGAGAAAGAGGTGCGCGGGTTTTTAGGGAGATTGAACTACATTGCCCGGTTCATATCTCACCTAACGGCTACGTGTGAACCATTATTCAAGCTGTTGAAGAAAGATCAAGCTGTAACGTGGAACGAAAATTGTCAAAAGGCGTTCGACAAAATAAAGAAGTATCTGCAGGAGCCTCCTATTTTGATACCCCCAGTGGCAGGGAGACCCTTGATAATGTATTTGACGGTTCTTGAGGGAAGCATGGGTTGTGTTCTCGGTCAACATGACGAGACGGGGAGAAAAGAGCATGCAATCTATTACCTGAGTAAGAAATTTACAGACTGTGAATCTCGGTACTCAATGCTGGAGAAAACTTGTTGCGCGCTAGCCTGGGCCGCCAAGCGTTTGAGGCAGTACATGCTGAATCATACAACCATGCTCATCTCGAAGATGGATCCTATCAAATATATATTCGAAAAGCAGGCGTTGTCAGGCAGAATTGCCCGGTGGCAGATGGTCTTGACTGAATATGATATTCAATACGTCTCGCAAAAGGCAATAAAGGGGAGTGTGCTGTCTGAGTATCTGGCGGAGCAGCCTATTGAAGAGTACCAATCGATGAGATTTGATTTTCCTGACGAGGATATCATGTACCTCAAGATGAAAGATTGCGAAGAGCCGTTGCCAGACGAGGGACCAGAGTTGGGGTCCCAATGGAAGGTGATTTTTGACGGAGCTGTGAATGCTTACGGTAATGGAATAGGGGCAATTATCACTACGCCGCACGGGTCGCACATCCCGTTTACTGCCCGATTGACCTTTGCCGTTACCAACAATGAGGCCGAATACGAAGCTTGTATAATGGGGCTTGAAGAAGCCATTGATTTGCGAATCAAACATCTAGACGTATACGGAGACTCAGCTCTAGTGGTGAATCAGATCAAAGGGGAATGGGAGACACGTCAGCCCAATTTGATACATTACATGAATTATGCAAGGAGATTGTTGCCTTTCTTCGACAAAGTTGAATTGCATCACGTACCACGGGCAGAAAATCAAATGGCTGACGCCCTTGCCACTTTGTCTTCCATGTACAAAGTCAACTTCTGGAACGAAGCTCCCCAAATCACTATCTCTCGGTTGGACAGGCCAGCTTATGTATTTGCTATTGATGAAGCATCTGATGACAAACCGTGGTATTTTGATATCCTTAATTTCCTGAAGAATAAAGAGTATCCGGCTGGGGCATCCAGTCAAGATCAGAAGACTCTCAGGAGATTAGCGGGTAATTTCTACTTGAATCCGGATGGCGTCTTATACAGAAGAAACCACGACTTGGTGTTGTTGCGTTGTGTAGACGAGAAAGAGGCAAAGCTTCTCATGGAGGAAATTCACGAAGGTGCCTTTGGTACGCATGCTGGTGGGCATGCTATGACGAGAAAACTGCTGCGGGCAGGTTACTTTTGGCTGACGATGGAAACTGATTGTTTCAAGTTCGCAAGGAAGTGCCACAAGTGCCAAATCTATGCCGACAAGATACACGTGCCTCCGAGTCCTCTAAATGTGATGTCATCTCCATGGCCATTCTCGATGTGGGGAATCGATATGATCGGAAAGATTGAGCCGACGGCTTCTAACGGGCATCGGTTCATCCTAGTAGCAATCGATTATTTCACCAAGTGGGTGGAAGCGGCGTCTTACGCAAATGTAACGAAGCAAGTGGTGGCTAGATTCATCAAGAGAGATATCATTTGCCGATATGGGATTCCCGAGCGGATAATCACGGATAATGGTTCAAATCTGAACAACAAAATGATGAAGGAGCTCTGTCAGAATTTCAAGATCGAACATCACAACTCCTCCCCTTACCGACCCAAGATGAATGGCGCTGTCGAAGCGGCCAATAAAAATATCAAGAAGATAGTCCAGAAAATGGTGGTGACTTATAAAGATTGACATGAAATGCTACCTTTCGCTTTGCACGGTTATCGTACGACGGTACGCACATCAACCGGGGCAACTCCGTTCTCGTTGGTATACGGAATGGAAGCGGTACTACCATTGGAAGTTGAGATCCCTTCTCTGAGGGTGTTGCGAGACGTTCAGCTGGACGAGGCAGAATGGGTAACGAATAGATTGAACCAACTGAGTTTGATGGATGAGAAGAGGCTAGCTTCTCTGGCATACGGTCGTTTGTACCAAAGACGAATGAAGAAAGCGTACGACAAGAAGATACTTCCGCGAAGCTTTCAGACGGGCGACCTTGTGCTGAAAAGGATTCTCCCGCCGCAAGCAGATCACAGGGGCAAGTGGACCCCCAACTACGAAGGGCCATACGTTGTCAGTAAGGTCTTTTCAGGAGGAGCGTTGTTGTTGTCCACCATGGACGGGGAAGACTTTGCGTCGCCTGTGAATTCGGACGCAGTTAAAAAATACTTTGCTTAAAATAGACCCGCTGGACAGAAAAAAGAGAGTCCAGGCAAAAATGGGGCATCCTGGCGAACCAAAAACAGAATGAAAGGTTCGGGCAAAAGTTAGGGACAAAATTGAAAAAAAATGTACACCCGCGAAGTTGAAAACCTACACTGGGCGGCTTCGGCAAAAAAGGGTATCCCGGTGAACTGAAAACCCGTAAAAGGCGGTTCACGCAAAAGTTAGGGATGTGAAAAGCAAATGACTGCGGTCCGAATTCGATATTGCAATGAGCATCAATGCGGGAGAATATATTTGAGAAGTCAGTTATCGGATACAATCTCTTCAGAAGTGGGGATACTGGGAAAGCATTAGAGTCGGACGAGTCATGGGAGGATCAGTTCGTGGTGTTCATCTGTATCCAGTTGCCGACATGTGTACAAAATTTAATTTGTCAAAATATTTATGCTTCCTGTGCATACTTGCATACTTGTATATTTGCTTTGCGTAGCTTCCTCTTTTCAGGAGTTACATCCCGTGTACAAAAACTCCGCCCATTCAGGGGCCCAATCAATGAAAATACGTTATTCAGTATTTGACACTGTTCTTTACTGTTTTGTGTATGATAAAACGCCTAAGTTTATTGAAGCTAGCATGGGTATAACATCACTGGCCCTTGCCAACAATTGTTAAAGCTTTGAATTAACTGAGTGTAACGTCACTAACCTGAATTGATTTGATTGCATAGGCTTGTCGTGTCTTGTTTGTGTTGTTGCAGGTTTCATAACCATACGAAGAAGATGATCAAAAGATTGCGATAACGAAAGACTCGGTCTTCACGCAGGTCGTGCATGTTTTTCCTGAAGAAGGATAGAATTCCCCAGCTAGCCGTAGCTTATCCAAAGGACGTGCTCCAGAAAAGTTATTCGTCCTCAGCAGAGTTTGGCGATTCCAAGATCGTAAGGCTGTATTCAGACAGGTTCATCTTTCCCCGCAGGGTCAGGCAATCTCTCCCAGCGGAGTCAGTTAATTTTCCCCAAGAGAATCATCCCATCCCCAGCGGAATTCTCTTTGCAAGTGTTTTCATTCCTTCCAGTGGAATTCGAAGATCAAGACTCTCCCCAGCAGAGTTGGTGGTGGTTCCTGTCATTTATTTTGTCGGAGATACGGGTGATATCAGTTCACGTTCCAGCAGAAAGTCCGATCATACTATGCACATCTGCTATTCCCCAGCAAAGTTATATTCCCCAGCAGGGGGTTACTTCAACAAGGCGTTTGGTGTGAGTTCCTAATTTCCCAGCTGAGTCGACTTCACTTTTCCAGCATTTATTTTGCTGGAATAATTCTGTAGCATCTGGCTATCCCCGGCGGAGTCGGCATTATCCTTCCAGCATTTATTTTGCTGAAGCAGTTCCTGTACTCTAGCAGTTCAGGTGGAGAGAGCTCTTGCTCAAATGAATTACCAAACAGTCAAGATTTCGGCATGAGACATTCGACGAAAATGTCAGCTTTGGCATTATTCCCCACAGAGTTATCATGATGAAATTCTCTTTGTCTTCGAGCAGAGTCATTTATGCAAATGTCTCTTATTTTCCCCACCAGAGTTGCCAGGATAAGTGTCTCCTTATCCTCAAGCAAAGTTTGTTTGTCATCAACGGGTCCCGTGAATCAGAATTTCAGAGGCACCGCCGGTTATCAGAACAGGCGTCCGATAGTGGGTTTCCAGACATCCCCAGTAGAGTTCATCTCAAAGTCGCTGTTACGTCAGTGCTAAGAAGTTTAGGGGTTGGGATCAGTGGAGAGCTAAGTCCTGACGTGGACCATTTACTCCTATATTGACGGGATTTCTTCAGAAGTGGGCGTCCTAACGTGGACAGGTTTATTTCCCGGGATGGGTGAGGTGTGTTAGTCCTATCGTGGGCAGATTCGGGTTCTCGAAATTAGTGGAATGGGAGGTCATGACGTTGACAAAAGTAATTACTCTTTGTGTTGGTGCCCTGACGTGGACAGATCAGACCAGCATGTGAGTCCTTACGTGGACAAGTCTTATTTCCTCAGCAGGTCGAAGACGCCTGAGTTCTAACGTGGACAAATCAAGACGAGATCAACGTCCTTACGTGGACAGATTAAGATCGTGTTCCTAACATGGAAAGATGGAGATTCCTTACGCGGAAAAGATTGAGTCCATACGCGGACATATCAGAAGAGGATTCCTTACGTGGAAAAAGATAGTTTCCTTACGTGGAAATGACAGCATTCCTGACGTGGAAAGTATGGAGTCCTTACGCGGACATATTAAGATGGCATTCCTTACGTGGAAAAATGAGTCCTGACGCGGACAAAGCAAGACGAAGTTGGCATTCCTTACGTGGAAAGATCAGAGTCCTTACGTGGACATATCAAGAGCATTCCTTACGTGGAAGAAAAATGGCTTCCTTACGTGGAAAGACGAGTTTATTCCTGACGTGGAAAGATTTGAGTCCTAACGCGGACATATCCTAACGTGGAAAGAAAGAGATTATTCCTGACGTGGAAGAATTTAGTCCTGACGCGGACAGATCAGAGAAGTTATTCCTAATGTGGAAAAAGAAGATTTTCTCTTTATGTGGAAAAATTGGGGTCCTTACGTGGACAGATGCAAGAAAAGTTGAGTCCTGACGTGGACAGGTTCAGAGCCAAAGTTGTATTCCTTACGTGGAAAGATTGGAGTCCTGACACGGACATGTCAAGTGGTATTGGAGTCCTTACGTGGACAGATTGATATAGTTCTCCTTATGTGGAAAGAAAATTGCTTCCTGACGTGGAAAGATGAAAGGTTTAGTCCTGACGTGGACAGATACGGAAGAAATAATTCCTAACGTGGACGATGTTATTCCTAACGTGGACAGGTGTTACTCCTAACGTGGAAGAGTTTTATTCCTAACGTGGACGGTTCAGTTTATGGAAATGCAGACAAATTATCCCCAGCGGAGTTGCCGAGATCTTTATGGGTTAACAGCAAGTGGAGTCCTAACGTGGACAGGTTTTAGTCGAGATTTCTTCGTAGTGATGACAGGCAGAGTCCTAACGTGGACAAGCAAGCAATCTGTTATGACAGAATCCTCTTCAGAATGATGAAGACAATCCCCAGCACGGTCACACGAGATCAGTGGGTTGCTGTAACAGTCAGATTCAGCTGATGAATGTCGTCCCCCAAGCAGGAGCGCAATTTAGTTTTGCGGTTGGCAAATTTCTGGTTTCACTAGTATTCAACCGTCTCGTACCGCGAATGTCTGAAGGCTCCGGGCTCTTCACCCAATCGGGTCCAAGTCGCTTGAATAGGGGCAGCTGTTGCACCCTAAAATTTGCCCAACCTTATTCACTTGGTTTATGTTTTCATATCATTAGCATCTGCATATAGAGTCATGTACATAGACTAACCATCTGCATAGCATAAGCATAGCAAGTCATTCAACAGGGGACCAATCATTATTCTCATCTCTAGAAGCCTATCAAGAGGTTATTATCCCAATTCAATCTCATTCAAGTCATCAGGAAAGAATTTGAAAGCAAAGAGTTCAGCAGATCGAGCCTTGAGTCCATCTCCTAGCTGAGGGTATCTAAGGATCAACAAGGGGGTTGTGAGCTGTGAGTTGAAGGCATGGAGAGCATCTAGGCATTATGAGAGGCTTAGAAAGTCATTTGGAGAAGGAGACAAGTCATTGATGAGAGCACAAGAGCTATAGTTGAAGGCAGTCAACTAGGGTTTCATCTGGGTCAACCCTAGGTCAACCCTAGGTCAATTGACTGATTTAAAGGGCATTCAAGTCTATTGGAGAGATGTGGGGTTCATCATTTGACATATAAAGAAGGATATGGAGATATGTCAAGGAGAATTCAAGAGAAATCAAGGAGAAGAGGAGTTTCTAAATTAGGGTTTCTCTGTAAAATCCCCTAGTTTAGGTCAAATTTCCAAGCAAGATAAGTCAAAATGCTAGCTTCAAATGGCTTCTTGGCCAACATGAAACTTGTAGAGGGTCTCAAGACCTTTAATTTGAGTGGTGGAAGACCTCAAGGAGATTTATAGAACTCAAGTTATGGTCCTTGCAAGTTACAGGTCATCTGAGGTGTCTGAATTTTTGTCTGTGAAAGTGACTTGACTTCCAAGCAATTTTTACCCCTCAAGGAGATTTCAAATGAATTCTTGGTCAACATAAGAATTGTTCCTCATTGTCTTAGCTTTCTAGAATGGTATAGTATGCCTTCATATGATGTGTGGAGCTCAACTTATGGTCTTGGCAAGCAAAGGGTATTTTGGGCATTTGTGAATTACAGGTCATTTTAACCTATGTCCAAAACTCATACAAGGAGGCCTCAAATGGAAAAACTTACAACATCAAACTTGCTCCAAATGGGATTTTAAGTCTAGAAAGAAGGTCACAAATTATTGGAGAAGCTCATAGCATGAAGTTGCATAATTGGTCAAAATATGAACTAAAATGGCTTATAAAGTGAATAAATTCAAAGTGAAAAATGGTTTGGGAGATTTATGAGTCCAAATGGAGACTTCCAATATATGATTTTGAATGGAAAAGACATTTCAAAGACAATGGTTCAAACACTTTTTTGAGTTTAGAAGGAAAAAAGAAAGTTATCTTTGGTTACTTGTAATTGAAGAAACATAACCAAAATGGATCAAAGTTGGAAAGCAAGGGAATGTGCAAGATGGATCTAGAATGTTCATATGAGGTCTATATATTCATGAAATGTAGATTGATCAAGGGTTGGCTTCATTTTTCACTAAGAATTTCACAAACTTTCTCATTCTTTCTCTTGGCAATTTCACTTCAATCTCTCAAAATCTTCACCAATTATCATCAAAATCAACTTCATTCTATTGATTCATCATCATAGAGTAGAATTCAATCAAGAACAAGGTGGTTAGAATCCATTTTCGTGCACTTTCTTCAAGAACATCAAAATTGAAGTTTCCATTGGACAGCACAATTCAAGCCAGGAATCATCAAAGCATTGCATACAGAATTGAGTACTGAGTTTGTGGATCAAGATCCAAGTCTCAAAAGCTTCAGATCTACAAGTTTCCATAGCTGTCTTCAAGCTTTTGCACCAGGTATGTTTTCATTCACACAGCTTGATCTAGTTAGTTTAGCATGTTGTTGTTAGTTTAGACATAATGTAGGAGGTTAGGAGAACAATTAGGATGAATTTGGAGTGATTTGGTGACAATTGTTAGCAGGTGCAATAAACTGTTAGGGCTTGAAACTCTTAGGTTAGTGCATTAGAATGGTAGGTTGTTAGCGCAGGTTAATCACCATTATGCATAGATTAGTTTAGTCTAGGTTTGAGGGAGAAGTGTGATGATGCATCTCAGTGTACTTCCATGGTGACCAGAGCTTGATGCCATCGGGTTGAGTGATTTGTGGAATTTCAAATCAATCTAATGCCATAGGATTATAGAGGGAGAGATTCTGAGCATCTTTCATGTTGGAACCGTGTTGATTCATGGTCTGGATAGGGAGAACCGAGTGGTGTAAGTTTGCTCGTGCATGAGGTTTAATGGTGAAACCCTAGTTTCTAACAGATGCAACGAGGAAGACGAAATCATGGCCGTTTATTGGGCGTTGGACCTTTGACTTGGAGGGAGATCCTAGGGCCAGCATTTAATCTGAGTTTTTTGGAGGGAAGTGAGCTGGTGCCAAAACGCACCGTTTCATTAATTGAAACGGGCGGGCCTGAGTAATCCTGTGCTTTTCCCACCCCCCAGTGATAGGCCCACTTGAATCTGAACGTGATTTTACTGCTTTTCTCACCCCCCAGCGTCCTTCTTTTGTCTCATCAATTCTGAAGTTTTCTGGGCCTAATTCTAAGTGCTACGCGCACCCCCCATTGTTGGCCCATCCTGGATTATTAACTGGAGCGAATTGATATTCATACCCCCTCCCTCTCATTTTAATTCCAATTGTTTTTTTTATTCATTTTAATTTTTCATTCATTTTAGAAATTCATAACAAATTCATAAAAATTCATTTTTAATCCATTCTTTTTACACTATTTTCTTTGAGATGTCTAGAAAATTGTAGGAAAATAAAATTGCATTTTTATTTTTATTTCATATTTTTTCCATATTTTCTAAATAAATGTCATTTTTAAATAGTTCATTTCATGCATCATTTTAATAATTTTTGTTCTATTACATGCTTTAACATTTTTTGTTCATTCTTTTTATATTGTTTAGATTAGATATTCAACTTGTAGAAATATTTTAGTTCCCATTTTTAGGAATTAATTTTAGGTGATTAAAATAGGTTTGAACATCATGAACAAATTAGGGTTTTTTAGGTGATGACTTAGGAAGTTCAATTCTTTCCCTTAGGACTTAGGATTCAACTAGATTAGTTATGGGACTATAGGGGCTATGGGTAGTTACTAGATCCCTTAGAAAAAGTTAGGATTCCCCTACTGCTATTAATATTGTCTGTATATCTGTTTGTCTGGTGTGGTGTGCCCTCTGGGGATTATTGCTTGCTTGTTTGGGTATTGGGTTTGTCTGGGGCCCTGGGGAAGCTGAAGACTTGAGGAAATGAAGCCATTGGAGATCCAGAGATTGAAGATCAACTGCCAGAGTTGAGGAGGAGATTCTTGCTAGCAGATGCTGAAGAGACTAGGGTTTAGGAGCTAGGCAGAGCTCTAGATTAGGAAGTTTGTTTCTCAAACATGGATTGCCTTGTCTGCATCCATTCTTCTCTGTGATTCAGAGTCTCTCTAAGACACTCACCCCCTTCCTTTGGAAGGCTTGGTGATAGTGTCTATGAGATAGAACTCTTGAGAGAAAATGTCTCTTGTGTTAGAAGCAGTCTGTTCACCACCCTTGGTAGTCAACTGATTGCTTAACACCCAATTCACTCTTGTGACTAATCCCTCATCCTGGAGGTTTGAGCATGAAGGAAAGCCATTGCAGATGGAAGATAGATGATCAAAGCCCTTGCCTGAAGGTCATGAAGATGGAGATTGATGCTTGTTGAAGCCTGTAGCTGATTGGAGATGACTTGAAGCCAGATGTTGAATCAGAGCTGCTGATGCTGTTTCTTTTGCTGTTGTATTTCATTTGCTGATGTATTGATTGGTTTTCCTGACTGTATTGTTTGCTGTTTACCCTGCTGGGTTGAAAGTGAAGTCTGTTCACTTTTGCCTATTGTTTTCTAGGTTCGAGGTTGAGTGGGACTCCCCTGCCTCGCTTGTACTGTTGCATCCATGCATCTTACTGTTTTACTGTATATATCTTATATTGTTTCTGTTTCTGCCTATCCCGTAGGATCTCTGTTTCTCTCTGTGCAAGAGAGGAGCATGATAGACACTAGGTCTTAACCCATGCATGATAACATTAGGTTAGTTTGTTTCCCTTCGCAACCGTAGGTTAGAGTTCTGTCTCTTTCTTCCTCAAAACAAACAGAAAAACACATAAAGATTTCAAACACAATAAAAGACACTTCTTCCGTAAAAGAAGGTGAACTCATCAAGATGTCGTTTTTTGGTCCTCTTGGACTGTTAATCAGAAAAACCTTTTCAGAAGGAATAAAATCAACCAAGACAGACTTGTGTCGTGCGTGGCCCGAACTACGTTTGCTCTGATCTTTCATGCTGTATGAAAGTACGTAGGCATAGGATGCGATATCCTAGCGAGCAACCTTCCCCTCCTTTCCCGTAGGTAGGCGAACTACGTTGACTCTGATTTCTCGTTCCAGACGGGAATACGTAGGCATAAAGTGCGATACTTTGCCGAGTCATTTTTATTTTCATTTTATTTTCTTTTTCACCCTTGACCTATAGTTTAGATAGAATAACAATCCATACCCGAAAACAAGCGTGGATCCCGTCGAGTACGACGGACGTGAGGGGTGCTAATACCTTCCCCTTGCGTAACCGACTCCCGAACCCAGGTTTTGGTTGCGACGACCATACCTTTCCCGTGTTGTGCGAGGTTTACTCTGAGCGTTTCCTTTCCCTCCCGTGGGATAAATAACGCACGGTGGCGACTCTTCTGTTCAGCCGGCGCCGATTTTCGCAGTAGCGACACATTTCTCAAAATTTCTCTCAATTCATGCGTTTTTAGTAGCTTAGATTCATGTGGTTAGGTTGCAATTAAGGTATAAATGATTTCTGGATATTAAAATTGAGGTTTAGTGACAAATTAGGGATTGATCCATTTTCGGTTAAGATGTAGATTTCTCTAGTCTTGAGGTTTTAGCGTGATTGAATAGGATATTTGTAATCCTCATGGAATTTCCCACAAGTTTCATCCAAGAACCGTGGCGTTTGGTTGAGTATTGAGAGAGATAGGGTTGCCTGAAGGTTGCCGGAAAACTATCGTCGCCGGCTGGTCTGCGCGCGGGCTCTTTTTTCTGGCCATAATTCAAAATGAAGAAGATATAATCTCCACCGTTCAAGCATGAGGAAGACCTTGACCGAGTCATCAATCCAACGATCAACAAGCGCGCCACGTAACCCTCTCCCAAAGCGGCGTCGTTTGGCTTAATGAAACCCCAAGTTCTCTTCAGCGCGCTGTATGGACCTAAGGAGCGAGGGTTCGATTCCTTATGTGGCTTCTTTTTTTTAATTGTGAAACTGAGTGTAATTGATTTTGGTTTTGGGCTTTGGCATGTTAGCGCTATCGGCGCCTCCCTCTATTAGGCCCAACAGGATTAGTGCGTAGAATCCTTGCTTAATGCACCCCCCTGGGCATGTTTTAGTGAGAGTGAGAATTTGCTGAATTCACACTCAAATGGGCCCAGCGCTCATGCGCTTTTTACACCCCCATTCATGGGCCCAGGCGAGATTAATACTTGCTTTTCCTGCTAGTTGAACCCCTCCCTGTTCTTGTTTTTCTTTTCTTTTCTTTATTTTTTTGTTTTGATGCTTGTTAGATTTAATTCATTAAAAAATAGTGAATCTTGGTAATAAATTCTAGAAAAATTAGTGGATATAAATTGAGATGTTTAGGATTTTATCATGCTTTTTATTTTAATTTTCCATGCATTTTCCATTTTATTTCATATTTTCTCCTTTAGTGTATTTCTAATAATGTGATAATGGTATGCTGAATTTGTTCATTTTATTTCTCATCCATACTTCTGAGTTTGATCTTGAAATTTTGTGTGCTGGTTGTAGGCATGTTAATGTTGCTATGTAATTTTTGTTATGATTTTTTAGATCATTTTAAATAGGATTTTAGGGTAGTTGTTTAGGAGTATTCTTTAGTGAATTCCTTTAGTACACCCTTGAAGTTTTGGATTTAGTTTGAACCTTTTGACCTAGGTTTAACCTCTGATTTTTCTACCATAGCATGTTGGTACATATAGGATGATGTAGTATTTTCCTTAGAATTTTTAAGAGCAATTTTCCCTTAGTTCCCTATTTTACAAATTGACCTTAGTATAGGTAATCATTAGGTGATAACATTTGATGTTCTTTAGAGATTCAAGTAGGTGATGATATTTCCCTAGGATTAATTCCCCTTTCAAATATTCCTTGTTTAATTAGGATCCTTCATTGTGAGTATAATTCCTCCTGTGGAGGAATTCCCCGCCTTTCACATTGGAGTTGAGCCTAAGCAAGCTCTCTAAAGGAAATGGATTTGGTTGAGTGTCTGTGGTAGGTTCCTGTGGAACTTACCTTGCTTCTCATCTCCATTCTCCTAAAACTCCCTCATTCTTTCCTCTTTAGGAACCTTCTTGAGGTAGCACAGTCCCTCCTGTGGGGGGAATATGGCACACCTCTTGAAGGAGCCAAACCTTTAGGTTTCCCCAAAAATCTTTTTGTTGGTTGAGCGCCTGGGATAAGCTCCTGTGGACCTTACCCTAGTCTCCCAACACCCCATTTCCTTCTATAGGATAGAAGCTTGTTTAATTACTTGTCAAATTCCTTTCCTTCTCTTGAAGCTGGTATGGACTTGAAGAACAGATACAAACTTTGGATTGGATTGCTTCCAGAAGATGGCTCTGCTATGGAGATTGCTGGCTTGTTTTCCCTGTTTGTCTTTTCTTCTTGTTTAACTGTATTGATGTGTATTGATGTGACTTGCTTGGAGTGCTGCATTCGTAGTAGGCTTCATGTAGATGACCATAGGCCTAAGAGCATCCTAAGAGTTGAGTTTCTCCCCTTGCTTGTATTGCATTAGAGGTTGAGTTTCTCCCTCTGCTTGTATTTTTACTGGGTGGCTTTGCTTGCTGGTATTTGGTAGAGCTCAGCTCCCTTGCCTATGTGGTGTGTGGTCTGTTTGATTGCATTTACTTTCTTCTATTATCTTCGCAGTTACTCATATCTGGCTTGAGGTTGAGATGAGCTTGTGGAGGCTTATGCCCCACACATATTTCCTCCCTCACTTGCATTGCATGCATCTTTACAGTAATTTCTTTATAGTTATTTCTGTTACTGTTTGCTTTCCATTGCCATGTTCCCCTAGGAACTCTGACTTCTCTTATTCAAGAGAAGTTATGACAGACATTAGGATTCTAACCATGCATGATAACATTAGTTAGTTTCCCTTCTAACCTCAACCGTAGGACGAATACTGCATGATAACTGTAGGATTGAGTCAGTTTCCCTGTAGAGAGTCTGTTTCTCTTCTTATCTCACACAACAGTAAAAAACATAATAAAGGCAAGTTAGTACAAGCGCGTTACGAGCCTTAAGCTACTTGGGAAATGATGATTGAGCGGTCTCCTCTCAATCATCTAGAGTGTTTAGTATATGTCCTTTGGACGATATGCGACACATTCGCTCCTAAGTCATAGTCTCTAGTGCTGTGCAAACTACAGACAACTAAAAAAACACTTCTTCCGTAAAAAACAGAAAACAAAGATCAAACATCTTTTTGTCCTCTTGGACCCTAATCCCTTGGAAACCCTTTTTCAGAAGGAGAGTTCTGTTAACTTTCAGTTCTACCGCAAACGGGAATGCCTAAGTCTCCAAAGGTCGAGCTGCAAACACCAACTGCTGGAACTGTCTGTTAACTTTACTTGGATAAAAAGCAGCTGAACAAACCAGTGTTCTTCGTAGCCCGAACTACGTTTGCTCTGATCTTTCGCGCTGTGTGAAAGTACGTAGGCACGAGATGCGATATCTCGGCGAGCAACCTTCCCCGTAACCCATAGTTAGGCGAACTACGTTGACTCTGATTTCTCGTTTCAGACGGGAATACGTAGGCATAAAGTGCGATACTTTGCCGAGTCATTTTAGTTTCTTTTCAGACCAGACCTTTAGCGTAGATAGATTTGACAAACTCGTCAGATAAACATAACAAGCGTGGATCCCATCGAGTACGATGGACGTGAGGGGTGCTAATACCTTCCTTTTGCGTAAGCGACTCCAGAATCCAGACACTGGTTGCGATGACCTTGTCTTATACCTTTGCGTCAGGTTTTTCCGATCGTTTCCTTTCCCGCTCTGAGGGATAAATAACGAAAGGTGGCGACTCTTCTGTCATTGCCGGCCTCGTTTTTTCGCAGTAGCGACACTCTGAAGTTTAAAATGCCAAATTTTGAGAAGTTCAAAGGGGATAGTTGTCCGAAGCAGCATTTGGTGATGTTCTGCAGGAAAATGACCTCACATGTCCACAATGATCAGCTTATGATTCACTGTTTTCAGGACAGTCTGAGTGGAGCATCATTGAGTTGGTATATGTAGTTGGAAAGTGGTTACATCCGATCATGGTCAGATTTAGCCAATGCCTTTGTGAAGCAATACGACTACAATCTCAACATGGCTCCTAGTCGCGTGCAGTTGCAAGAATTATCTCAGGCGGACAATGAATCTTTTAGAGGATATGTGCAGAGATGGAGAGAATTAGCTGCTCGTGTTCAACCTCCACTTCAGGATAGAGAGTTGATTGACATATTCTGGGTTACCTTAAAAGGCCATTACTTTGACAAGTTTATCAGTGGTGGAATATCAAACTTTGCTGACTTGGTGATAATGGGTGAGTGTATTGAGGGTGGACTCAAAAGCGGAAATATTTGAAACATCCCTTATGTCTCAGTTGAGGAGAATGAATCAGTTGTCGGTTCTCAGGAAGAATGGGAAAAAGGAAGTGATGTTCTCTCAGAATCTCCTATATCTCAAGTTCAGTTTTCAGATACTTCGAGTGTCTAGAGTCAGCAGTCTGTTGGGTCTGTGTATCAGGTATCTGTCTCCCGCCAGAGTCAATGGTTGTACCATCATCAACCGCGTCAGCACGCTAGACGAAGACCCAGGAAACCAGAAAGGCATTTTACTCAGTTGCTGGTATCATACAGTCAGTTGTTGCCGGATTTGATCAGAGGTGGGTTGATAGTACCGAAGAAGATTAATCCAGAGATCCCACCATATCCGCCAAGCTTCGATGTCAGCGCCCACTGTGAGTACCATGCTGGGGCAGAGGGGCATTCAACTGAAGATTGTAAGGTGCTTAGGATCCAGGTTCAGGCTTTGCTGGATTCCAATAGGATCTCAGTCACGTCTCAGGGTATTCATATCAATGATCTTCTTTTATCCAGTCAAGCGGATGTATCGGTGCCTGTTATGGAGGAATTCACCGAGAGTATTTGTTCAGAAGAGTATCAAACTGAAGACTCAGTTGAGGGCTGTATCCTTGTGTAGAATTTGTTCATTACTGTATGCTGACCATCGTCAGGCTTGTTGGTCGAGGTCACTCTGTTTGTATTCAGTTACTCCTATGTGGTGCATATATGTGTGATGGTTATCCTTGTTTGGATCTTGGGTTCCTTTTTTCCTTGGTGCTATTCTGAGATTTCCCTGTGGCATATTTGTCTGCATCTTGCATATTATTTTTGTGTAACAGGTACCTCGGAGCTGTTAATCTGACTTCATATACTCCACTAGTTTGTTGCAGGTTATACAATCAGATAGATCACAGGAGTTCCCACAAAGTCATGGAGCAAGTTCAAGCAGAGCTGAGAGAAGTTAAGAGCCAGATGGGGCAGTTCATTGTGGACATGCAAGCGTTGCGCTTGGATCAGAATGCGCTTAGAGAGGAGAACCATCAGTTGAAAACTCAGGTGGGCTTAATCATGGAAGTGATAAGGAGTGTGCTCAGGAAAGAAGGTGATCAAGTGCCTGAAGCTGCAACAAAGATGCTTGTTCCACTTCTGTCTGTGGAGCCTTTACCAGAGCGTAATGTGTATCAGAAGTCTGCTGCACAACCGGAGGTTCCGAAATTTCCGTGCCATCAGCTGCGTCCCGTTTCTCAGGAGAATCCCAGGATTAGAAGATATGGTCAAAAGACAAAATCTTAAGATAGAATCTTCGATCAGACCCCCATGGATTATGCTCAGTTGGTGCAACTCTTGCTCCAACTTCAGTTGGTTAAGCCTCGGACTTTGGCTCCACTTACTGGCCAACCACCACTGGGTTTTGATGTCAATGCTTATTGTGATTTCCACTCTGGGGGACAGGGGCATAACATCGCGAATTGTAAAGCTTTTAAGCATAAGGTTCAGGACCTGATTGATTCGAAGACAATTGAATTTACGCCGAGCGGCATGAAGGTATCAGGCGAATTTGCTCCCTGTCGTGAAAAAGAGATGGATACTTCTATTCCCATTCCTAAAGCTGCAGTAGGTCAAGAGTATATCCTACAATCTTTGGTGTCAGAATTCCCCTGCCCATAGTTGCTGCCTGTTCCTGGATCAAGTTTAAGGATGAAAGCGCCTGAACAAAGAGAGTCCTCAAGAATTCAAACCCAGTCGCCGGATGTTTCTGCTGTTTAGAGTCCACGACCTTTTTGGTCTTTGCAGCAAAGCTATCAGTACCAGAATCAGAATCGGCCTCACAACAATTTAAAAAGAAGGAATGCTTCTCTGCGTCCAGTGCCTATGTCACATCGCTCGTCTGATTGAGTTTGAAGACTTCAAGGGTCGCATCTCCCTAAGCAGCTAATCAGTGTGAAAGCCCAGTTCCCAGAAGCTGGCAATTTTCGTTTTATCCTGTTATTTCTTTTTTGTATTTTCTCTCCTGTTTAAAGTGCAAACTCATTTGTAAAACTTGTTGTTTTCGATTGATATTAATGAAATGTGTATGCATGTTTTGATTTAATCCATTCATGTTCACTAATTGCTTTTTACAGATGTTATACGCCTGTTTAAGCAGAGTCCGGGGAGGATGACAAAGTTTAGAGACGCGCAAGCTTTCGATTGTATGCTTTTGAAATAAAACCTGCTGATGATATACAGGCATTGTTTCGAATTCCCAAACACAGGAGATATAAGGATGATAACCCCTTGTCAACCCCTTTGAGCCTAGTAGTAGGAGTTTCTTTCTTAAAATGAAAAAAACCTCAATCTTAACCCGGGGCCGGGTAGGTGTCAGCTAATTTGACCGAATATCCAAATTACAATAGGAGTGTTCCCGTTCGAGGATCAATCACACATGTATAGGTCGTGCCTAAAAAACCACAATGGTTATTCGTTTCCGATCAAGGAGTGAAACAATCACAATCCCTTTTCAAACAAGTCAGACAAGTCGATGTCACACGATTTATTCAAAAAAAAAGAGAAAGAAAAAAAAAAGAGAACAAAGCCCGCCAAGTCGAATCTTGAAAACAAGCGACTTAGGCAAAAATTAGGGCATCCCGCTGGACCTTGAAATCAAAAGAAGCTCAAAAGAGCCAGTCCAGGCAAAAGTTAGGGAGATAAAAAAAATGATGATGGAAAAAACAAGTTGTGTGATTCGGGCACCCAAAGACGAAAAGCGAGTGACTGTTACTCTGAAAATGTGTGGTTTCTTGAACCGTTACTCCTATTATTTAACCTCTGAGAGGTGAGCACTAGTGTCGAATTAACTGAATATAGGATTGGAGAACATCACGGATAATGGGTGGGTTAAAATAAATTTTGATCCTTTATTCTTTCCTTATAAACCGTGAACCTGACCAAGTTACAACCTGAAAAAGTCCTAATTGAAGCAGGTTTGTTTCGAAAGCATACTTCGGTAAAGATCGCGTCGAAACTGACTCTTAAAAGGGTTCCTCTTACAGTGTTGTACTAATGTTGACATGTTGATAAATGATTTATTCACTTTATGTCACCAATTTTTCCTGTGAACAGATTGGAATTTCAAAACTGTCATATGCATTGCATTTAATATATCTTTTATGCAGGACAACTTGTTTTACTTGCGAGTAAGCGATTGACAGTAGGAAAGTTTCCACAGTGGAAAGATTGATCAGGATAGAATTCTGATTGCCTGAATACTCTGTCAAACTAGGGCAAGTGTTATATAGGATCATAGCCTGGGCGTCAACCGTCTAAAAGTCAGTTGATCTGCGGCAGTCAGGTCGAGATTTGGTGAATCTCTCACAGCCAAGAAGCACTTTCCCCACAGATCAACCAATTAGGAGAAAAGTCATTGCAGACTGGGGCAGGCCATCCTAAGGGCGCATAAGCCATTTCTTGCCCGTGGGACAATTAATGTGAAGCACCTCTCCGAGGTCCAAGGTGTTTAGGAAGTTCTTATCAAACCATCGGGGCATGAGATTTCAAATTTCCTTTTGAGGAATATCCCCACAAAGATCCCACAGGCTGAGGCAAAATCGTAAGCGAAGGAATTATTCCTCTCCACATCCTCAGAGTTATTCAAGCAAGTTCAGTCAACTTCCAAGTGCAAGACGAATGTTGGGAAGTCGTGTTACTATCCTTTGACCCTTGAACCAATAAACCTTTGAGTTCATACAAGATATTTTCCAGCATCATTCGTACCTGATTACCTTTGGTACGCAGGAAGACTTCATCTGTTTTCCCCAGCAAAAGTCCAATCATCATTGGCACGTGTGAGCTATCCCCAATAGGGTCCAATCATATTGGGCGCGTTCGGTTACCCCCAGCAGAGTTGGTTTCACCTCTTCAGCATTTATTTTGCTGGAGTTGTTCTGTTATCTAGCTTTCCCCGGCAGCCCGAGCCTGCATCTTCATCTTTGCATATAGTTATCATATTTGCATCGTCCTTTCATTTCATCCTCAAATGCATAGCATTTCCATTTCGTATGGAGCATTACGCCATATTCAAACATACGCATATGCATTCAAAGCATAAGCCAGTTTCTGTTAGCCTTCAGTGGCAACTCGAATCACTCTTCAATTAATGCAGGGGCATTTATCCAACAACTTTGTTAAGACAGCTTGTCGGTTTACTCGGGTTTCAGATCATACGTTGGTTATGCTTTGTCCATCAGTTCTCTGATGATGACATCCCAACAAATTTTCTTTCCGTCAATCCCTATTAACGACATGTTTCCCTAGCAGGTTTTTTCTCTCCGTCTATCCTTAGACGATGTGAGCTTCGAATATGGTTTTCTCTCCGTCTATCCTTAGACGACGTGGGTTTCGAACGTGGTTTTTATTTCTGTTTATTGGATGAGTTGGTGTTGTAGGAGGTTTTCCGTGCTATCAATTCCTATTGACGCTGTGACTTTTTGAAGAATGATTGGTTTCCCTTGTTGGCAATTCCTATTGACGACATGGCTCTTTGAAGATGGTTTTCTTTCTGTCAATTCCTATTGACGATGTGGCCCTTTGAAGATATTTTCTTTCCATCAACTCTTATGGACGAAAGAATGCTGCAATTTGATGAATGGTTTTGAAGTGCGGTTTTTGGGTGTCTTCCCGTCTACTTTTAGACGATGTGAGTATTTGGTGTCTTTCCGTCTACCTTTAGACGACGTGAGTATTGATTTTTCTTTCTGTCTATCCTTAGACAATGTGGACCTTTCATGGGTGTCTTCCCGTCTACTTTTAGACGATGTGAGTATTTGGTGTCTTTCCGTCTACCTTTAGACGATGTGAGTATTGATTTTTCTTTTTGTAAATCCTAAGACAGCGTGAACCTTTATTGGGTGCCTTTCCGTCTACTTGTAGACGATGTGGGTATTTGGAGTCTTTCCGTCTACTTTTAGATGATGTGAGTATTATTCTCTTCCTGAGGTGAAGTTACCAACTGCGTGTTGATCTAGCCTTTGGTTTTGATCTCTGTGGCGTTACACAAATGACTGGCGATGATGTCAGGTGTTCTTTATCAGATGATCAGTCAGCTGGTTGCCGTTGCAACTGTCTGCGTTCAGTTTTTCTGGATATTTGTTCCCCAATCAGAGTTGCAATTTATTTCTGCGGTTGGAAAATTTCCGGGTTCTTTGGTATTCAACCGTCTTTTACCTTGATTGTTTGAAAGCCGTTCGCTTTTCATCCACTCAGGTCCAAGTCGTTTGAATAGGGGCAGCTGTTGCACCCTAAAATTTGCCCAACCTTTTTCTTTAGCTGACTTTTGTTTCTTTGCATTGTTCTAGCATTTGCATTGCATATCATTTTTCATTTAGCAGGGGATCAAGAGGTTGTGCATAGAAAAAGGAGGTTACCCAGAGTGTTGAGCCTAAGCAAGAGGTTTTACTCAAGTATGAATGGTCATCAGGTCATCTAGAAGTGGTCAATAGTCTTGTGAAAGGATTGATGGATGTATGTGGGTCAGCTCCTAACTTGGAGGCCATTTAAAGATCATCAGAGGATTGTGAATTCATAATTATGGATATGGGATGGTGATAAAGCTCATTGAGTGCTTTGAGCCCTGTTGGAGTTTGTTCAAGTTGTTGTGTGATGTGGAAGAGGCCACAGTCAAGAATGTTGCATCTAGGGTTTTCATCTGGTTAATCCTCAGTCAATTGTGAAATCAAAGGAGATTAAAACTCAATTCCAAGTCTTTATGGTCATAGGTTATTGTGTTGAGAGGTCTAATATATCATTTCAAGATCAATTCATCAAGAATCAAGAGTGTGAGAAGTTGCTAAATTCGGGTTCTCAGTGTAAAATCCCATGTTTGATCCCCAACTTCAAGACCACCTTTCTCAAGATAGAAGTCTCATCTCATCTTTAACCAAACATGAAACTTGTAGAGCATGTTCTTAGCTTTCTTTTGAGTACTAGAAGTCATTCATCTGATTTCTAGAACTCAAGTTATGATGCTGACAAGTTACAGGTCCTCAGATGAATGTGGTTTTGGTCAACAAAAGTCAACCCACTTCCAAGCCATTTTTGACCTAGAAGGATGTTTCTCCTTAACTGTTGATGAACATGAAAGTTGTTCATCATGGTCTTAGCTTTCCAAATAGTACTAGCAGTCTTTCATCTGCTTTGTAGAACTCAAGTTATGAGCTTGGCAAGGCAAGGGTATTTTGGGAAAGTGAGATTATAGGTCATAAAATTATAGGTCCATTTCACCAACTTGGATTGAAGAATTCCTAAAATTATAGGTCCATTTCACCAACTTGGATTGAAGAATTCCTAAAGTGATTTTCATGGAAAAGGCCTTAAAAGGGAAAAATCAAACTAAATTCATTTGAGATCACTTTGTACCAAGTTTATGCATTTTTTGAGTGAAAATCATATTCTAAACACAATGACATTTCTAGAATTTGAATTTGAGGAGTTTTTGTATGCCATTTTCATGCTTACTTCAAGCTTAAGTCACATGATCAAATTCAACCATTGAGATCAAAACAAGGAAGGATTATTGGCCCTTTGATCAATATATCCCATGTGCAAGTGATTGGAAACAAGTTTGAGGCTTGTACAGCTGAGTATACACGGTTTTGAAACTTGAAAATTCAAGGAAAATTGAAATTGCAATTGGACCAAAGGCAGCTGTAATTGGGCCTTATTTCCATCCAAATCCAACATATAAAGCTTCAGGATGATTTTCAGACCTAGAGGAGGCGTTTTGGTGAAGAAATCAACAAGAACACATTGAGAAAAAGAAAGGCAAAAGTAAAATTTGAATTCTGAGATTCACATCATCTCAAGCCAAATTAAGTAAATCAGAAGCTTCCTTGGAGTTCATGGAGTGATTCTGGATAATTTTCTTCAAGCTTCAACACCATTTCAAGGCCCAGTGGAGGCTCTCCACTAGGTAAACTCCAAATCAACCTTTCTCTCAATTCATGATGAGATTGCTTGCCATTTTTGCATATTCGTGACCCATGAATATTGTAGATCATTTCTGGTATGATTTGGTGGCTATTTATGATGATTTTTGTTTTGAGCTTGAGACTTGTTGTTTGCATTTTGGCTTATTCTTGAGGTCTTATGATTAATGAACCATGGATTTGGACTCTACGAGATGTGTAGATGAAAATTGACTATTAATTTGTTGAATTTGATGCACTTTTGCTACCTGCATTTTTTGGTCACTGTACACGGTGGACAGACGGCCGGGGAAGATGACCAAAGAAAGATCCGGCCATCGTCTGGTTTTTCTGGTGATTTTTGGAAGAGATGATGCGTTGGCATGTTGTAAGTCATCTGATGCGCTTACTTTTTGAATTCACGGCCTTGATTAAGATGTACCATATACGTCGTTTGACTACACACACAAAATCATGTTTGAATTCTACTTAAATGATGTGGCATTTGCTGATCCACTGGATTGGCATGCTTTTTGATCCAACGCATATGAGCGCGGTCCACCATGATCCTTTGTTTGACTCGTCACACGTAATCACCAGACATTTTTTTTGTCTTTTATGCTGATGGACCTGAGCCTCTTTGCTGATTGCACCCCTACACGCTAAGTCCAACACAATTGCACTTTAATGGATTGCTCTTTGCACCACTGATTTTATTTTTTTCTTTTTATTTCTTTTTTATTTTGTTTTAAATCTGTTTAGGTTTAATTCAATTAAAAATAGTTCTAATGGTCCAAATATTCCATAAAAATATTTTTTATACACTTTGAGATGTCCTTTATTTTTAGGATATTTTTATTTTATTTTCAATTAAAAATAGAATTAAACATTGAAAGTGTTTTATTTGGATTCAATCTTGACATGTCTTGTTCTTGGTTTTGTTTCTCTCATTTCTTTTTTGATCCAATGACTAAAATTAAATCCTCATATCCATGATGAGTTGATTAAATTTTGAGGACCATTTTGCCCCTGGTTGGTTGACTTTAGGTTTGACTTTGGGTGCTTTTCTTTTGACCCTCGATTCTCCCATTTCAAAGTGGTACATCTTGAATATTATTTTCTTTTGATGGTGCTTTGAGGGGATATTTGCTTTGAGCTTTTGGCCTCTGGTTTCCAACATGTTTATGAGTCTATTGCATTTTATTTGATAATTTTTAAGCCTTTTTCCTAATTTTGAGATGATTTGCAAGTCAAGTCATTTCCTAGGGTGGCTCAAACAAGTGTAGGACCTAGTTTTAGTTGGAAATGACCTTTGTGGATCCAATAAGCTCTCAACTCCTTTTGTTTCATATATTAGACATGTTGAGCTTGATGTATATTCATTTTTAGGTCAAAATTATGTTCATTGCTTGTTGGTTTGTGCATTTCTTTTGATGCTTTCAATTAGGGTTTCAGTGTGGAGTATGCTTGCATTTCTTGGTGCTTTGGCTTGCATTTATTTTAGATGTGATTTGCTTTTGTTTTTGAGCTTTCTTCTCCATCTTTACCTTCTGTCCAATGACCTTGGAATCTTATTTAAGGTGTCTTGGTCCCTCCTTTGGAGGTATTTGAAGCACACCTAAAGTGATGAATCCTTGAGGACATTTTTGGTGCTTCTTTGCATTTTGTTGGTGATGCTTATGGTTGAGTGCATGATATGAGGTCCTTGTTGCCCTCATGTAGCCTCCCATCCTCACTTTTATGTTGAGTTTCCTTTTCCTTTCATTTGGTTTAGTCTTGGTGGTGTGGTTGATGTTGTTTGACTTAGGTCATTTCATCCCACTTTTGGTACATTTTTGTGTGGTTTGTTCTTGTTTGGTTAACTTCTTGTGCACTTCTTTTTCTTTTATTTTCTTGCATTTCCATATGCATTGCTTGGTTGAGATGAGCTTGTGGAGGCTACTGCCCCACACTATTTTCCTCCCACTTTCATTCTATTTGTGCATCTTATGTTTGCATCTTCATTTGCATGTGCTTTCTTCTTCTTTCTCTTCTTTTGCTTTTATTTGCCATGCTCCCCATAAGTTCTCTAACCTCTTGAGGTTATGATAGACATTAGGTGCCTAACCATGCATGATAACATTAGGTAGTTCCCTTTGAATCCCAACTTTAAGTCCACTTTGCATGATAACTTTTAGGATTGATTAGTCTCCCATTAGTGTCCTTTCTTCTCTTATCATCTTCAAACATTCATAAAACACTTAATAAAGAATGACAAGTGTTGTACGATACGAGGCTTAAGCTACTTGAGAAATGGTGATTGGGGGGCTTCCTCTCAATGACCTAGAGTGTTTAGTGTACACCATTTGGGTGATATACGATGCATTCTCTCTTAGGTCATAGTCTCTAGTGCAACATGAGTTACACTCAAGTTCAAAACACTTCTTCTCTAAAAAACACAAAAATACTTCAAACCTTTTTCATCCTTCAGGATCTTAATCAGGAAAATATTTTCAGAAAAAGAGTGTTGTTAACTCTTAGTTCTATCGCAAACGGTAACGCCTAAGTCTCCCATGCTCGAGCTGCATACACCAACTGCTAGAACTACTTGTTAACCCTACTCGGGCCTAAAAAAATTTTGAACCAAATCGGTGTTCTTTTTAGCCCGAACTATGTTTGCTATGATATTTCATACCAGATGAAAGTACGTAGGCACAAGACGCGATGTCTTGGGAGCAACCTTTCCCCTTTCACCCGTAGTTAGTCGAACTACGTTGACTCTGACTTTCCCATTGCACGAGGGAGTACGTAGGCACAGAGCGGTGATGCTCTGCCGAGTCACTTCTCTTTTCTCTTTTCTTTTGTCCCTGAGACCTTTAGCTAGATAGATTGATCACCCTTTTAGATAGACAACAATGCGTGGATCCCGTCGAGTACGACGAACGTGAGAGGTGCTTATACCTTCCCCTTGCGTAACTGACTCCCGAATCCAGACATGGTTGCGATGACCTTGTCTTTCCCTTTTTTCGTCAGGTTTTTCCGATCGTTTCCTTTCCCCCTCCTTGGGATAAATAACGAAAGGTGGCGACTCTTCTGTTTTCCGCCGGTTGTGTTTCGCAGTTGCGACAATAGTTTATACATTTTATTCTATTTTTAATTTGTTATTTCATTATCTTTTTGTTTTATATCATCTATAAATATACACATTATTGTATATTAGTTTTATCTCCACACAACACAATTAACACACTACAAAAGTGTATTTATTTTATACATTTTTAAAGATGGTATTGATTGCATACATGATATGTGGTTAAGTGTAAGTAATTATAAAAAATTTTAAATCTTGTGTGGTAAGACACTTGCTTTTAAATATGGTCTTGAGTGCATATGGGTAGATGGTTAATAAGTTTAAGATAGATTAGTGTACATGATCTAACATTTTGTTATTGATACTGATTTTACTGGATTAAAAAAGGATCAGTGGCCAGCAACACGTCGTGAGCTCCTTTATTTGCTGGTGGTGGAGAAAAGGAGGGGGTGTACTTGTAAGGTACTCCAATGCCAAAGTAAGAAATAGAGTAAGGAGAGAGCAAATACAAAGTGTAGAGAACATAATACCTGAGTCTCCACAATACCTGACCCTCTAATGAAATAGGGTATTTATAATGTGCCTCCAGTGCTGGACCAACGATTACTTTGCATTGGATTGGATCGCTAGGCCCAATATGAGTAACTGCCAGGGTCTGGCGTAGAGAAGACCAGCATGTGGTCTTCATCCTGATCCAACTGCCCCATGATCTTTGAAAGGTGGGTGACTTGTTCTTTAGGATGTAAGTAGTTGCCTGATAATGTGTCCCTGCGTGGGGGGCACGTGGAGATCGCGGGGGAGACACATAAGCGCTCCCTGCAGGACCTGATGAACTAGGTCCTCCCCGACAGAGAGATGGATTGAGTTGTGCCCGATAGTGGGGCAGCCTCTGGACCAGTCCAGAACCGGAGCCCGCCAAGTCGTTGCTCCGAGGCAGAGGAGTAATGACTTATGAGTTAGTTCTAGCATCGAGGACATACCTGAAACACTGAGGTCACGGGAGAATACGCGTGGCCAGGAGTAGGATCCCCTCGACATGACAGGTGTTCATGGGGAGACATGCCCCTCAGTGTTTCCGACAACATAGGATTTGGGCATTGTGGCCGACGATGTAACAAAAAAGGAAGGGAACGGGAACATTCGCTCCCGAGCAAGAGAAGGATTTGAAGGGACATGCGTGGTGTCTTTTAGGGCCACATGTCAAGAGTAATAAATGCCTAGGGCGGCTACGAGTGGGGGGGGGGGGTACTTGAGTTCCTATGGATGCCTCGTTTCCCGTGCTAGGGTTTATAAATAAGGGATAAGTCCGCTTCATTTGCACGCTCTCCTTTTATTTTCCCCCAAGTCTCTCACAACTCTCTCTGCTCTCTAAAGCACGTCCGCCGTCGCAGCCACCGTAAGCCTTTCTCCACGTCCAAAATCTCCTTCTTTCAAGTAAGTTCCTGGCCCTTTTTCCAGATATTATAAACTTTTCGATGATGTTTCTGTTTAGTCCATGAGGTTTCTGGCGAACTGATGAAGTTCCCGACGAACCCCATGAAGTTTCTGGAGACCTGATGAAGTTCTCGGCGAATCTCATGAAGTTTCTGGCGGAACTATGAAGCTTCCGATAAAGATGTCGGGGAGTTCATGAGGATTCTGGGGATCTTCATGGGGTTTTCAATGAAGGCCTCAGGGACTTGGCATGACGGTCCTGGGGATCCCTTTTCCCCGCGAACGTGTGAACATCGTGAGGAAGTCTCTTGTCGACGAGGCTTCCCATGTTCAATTGGAGAGATTTTACGTGTCAAAGAGCCTTGCTACCAAAGAGGGAGGCTCGTCATTTCGCGTCGAGAAGAGTCTCCTTGTGGATGAGACTTCTAACCGAAGAGGGAGACTCACTATTATGCGTCGAGGAGAGTTTCCTCGTGGATGTGTTTTCCTCAGCGGGTGTTATGGTTGGGGAAGTTTGTCGAGCGGCTCCTCGCCCCTCTCTTCGCCATTTCTTGATTTGCGACGGAAGGGTGAATTTTATCTTAGATGTCAAATTCACCATTTTCCTCTATTTTTCAGGTAAAATGGCCACAAGGACTAGGGATGTCATTGTAATCAATGAGGAAATCGAGTCTGACACCACTGTTGAGTAAAGCAGGGTCGAGCGAGCCCGCAAGTTTGAAGATTGGGTCAGGCAGGAACCCCTTGTAGCGGAGAAATCTGTGAGTGTAAGCTATTGATTAACTTAACTAAAAAATGCAAGAGTAACCACCGCACTTTTATTTTATCCAAAAAGGAAAGGAAAAAGAGCGAACAAAACCAAAGAGTTCTAAAACAAGAACAAAAACAGAGATCTGGGTAATTGGTTACACAATGGGAAGGTGTTAGCACCCAAAACGTCTATAGTACTCTATAGGAGCCCTTTGAAATATTTACGCTTTTTGGTTTGAAAAATGTTTGTTTGAAAAGAGATTGGGGAGGTGAGAAGAGAATTATTTTAAAGATTTTTTGTGTTTGGAGAGACTTATCGCCTCATGCCTACGTACCCACAAAGTGCAATATAGGATCAAAACCCCGTAGTTCATGGTACAAATAACAAAAACTTTGTTGGTTTTGATTGATTTTAAATGTAAAGACAAGTCGTCATTTTAAGGAGAAAACAACGACTAGTCGCCCACAAGTATAAGATAACATTTGCATCACCTAAAGATGGAGAATTTTGACTGGATTATCAACAAGTCTATCACTAAACATCAAAGTGGAAAATGTCAAAATCTTAATACTATGGGGAATAGGAGAATTAAATCTCAACTATGGAAATGACTCATATCTAAGTTTTATAAAAAGTTTTAAAATGAAAAGTGCACAAAGGCACAAAAATGGTTGATGAGTTTTTTTTGTATTTTTATATCTTTTGAAATTGGTCAAAATATGATTAACATTGATTGACTTTTATTAAGAAAAAACAAAGTTTAAAAATCACTTGACAAAAGTCAAGGTTTTATTGTGAAAGCGGTTTTGAAGTTTGAAAACAAGAAGGTTTTGAAAGAGGGAGAAGGTTTTGAAAATTGAAGAAGGGGAGGAGATGAAGTGACTACCCTAGAAAGAAAAATAAAAGTTAGAGATAAGAAGGATCTAACCAACTTGTAGCACACTCCATAGCAAGCCAAATAAGAATTTCATCCATCTTGAAGCATAACAAATAAGCAAGTCAAATAAAGGCAAAAATCCATAATACTCCAAGCATAGGGAAAGGATCCTAATTCTAAGTACAAGGGTCCAAGAATATTCCAAGAAGTCCAAGGTCTAAGAATATTCCAAATGCATAGCCACAGAGTTAAGAGCACCAAGTTTTTTAGAGGTTTTATCCTTTATTAGTGTTTTGAACAAGATATGGTCCAAGTGAACAAAAGAAAAGAGGCGGAAATATAAACAAAGATATGATATGAGATGATAAACATAAAGCATAAAGATAAAAGAGAAATAGGGAGCAAGAAGGAAACATAAACAAAATTAAAACAAAGATATTGTTAGTGCATTAGTAGTTAGTCGTTAGAGCAAATGATCAACGACGAAATTCATGCTCTTAGACCAAGGTTAACGAAAACTCATTAGAGGATTGATACCTAACAATAAGTTTCATAGGTAGAGGACTTAAGAATAGCAATAAACCATACTTGGACTTTCAAACATAAGTTTGAGCTACGAATGATCATTTTTCCGATTACGCGACAATTTAGCGTTATGTTAAGCAATAGTAATCGGGTTTATGTAGAAACCACGACTATCTGAGGCTGGTCAATAATAATGTTAGTGTTAATGCATGCAAGAGAAGTGATATGTAGATAACTACCCGAAAGCAATACCGCACAAAAAGAAAAGAGGTAGTGATCTCATCATAATCAAGATTTTTTTTATTAATCAAAGGTAATCTATCACTATTCCAAAATACGGAGAATAATCTCAATGTTCATTCATCCATAGATTTGAAACAATGAAGATTAAACATCCTTGAAAACCAACAATCCATGATCCATAGATTTCATCGATCAAAAGAAAAAGAATAAGAAGAAAAGGGATGCCAAATTGAATTACAAGTTCAAGATCATTCCATCTTTAAGTTCATCCACTCATCTTGGTGGATTAAATCACTAAACATATCATTAACTCAAAGCACCTAAAACGAATTGAACAATTCACTTTAAAGATAGATTTTAATTGATGAATGTTTATCCAACTTCATCTACACCCTAAGTCTAATGAATTTAAAGAGGAAAATGACCTTTAAAAGTGTATTTCATGGCATAAATCAAAAGGAAATGGAAGAAGAAGAGGTGGGAACCAAAACAGTCCCAAAATAAAGCCAAAAACTCAAAATCATCATTGAGTAACCGATTACCCTATATAAGGTAACCGGTTACCCTATGAAAACAGCAGCAAAACAAGGTCAAAAAGGGGCAAAATTTTGATCAATCATTTCTACAAACACCTCATGATCAAGGGTGCAATTGAGCACAAAAACTCAATTAAAATAACAACAATCAACACCAATCGAACATGATATACAAGATCCAATGATCAAGAAACAATAATCAATAATGGATCACATTGTGAAACATATATCAAGAACAACAATGGTGGATCACAAAATTACCCCCCAAATCTGAAAATTCTTCAAATCAACTCCACAAACCCCACTTCAAAGCTTTGATCTACTAGAATTGAGGATGAAAAAGTGAATGGATGAAGGTTTAGCTCAAAGATTAGTAAATTATAATGATGAACTTACTAATCTTTCAAAGGAAGAAAGAGCTTTTGGTGAATTTGGTAATTGGAGGAAATTGAAAGTCAAGAAAGAGTTTGACAAGATGATTTTGGCTATCAAAAGCTTATCAAATGAGAGAAATGAGACCTCTATTTATTGGATTTAGGCTTGGAAAATTTGGTGGATTGGAGTTTGGTTTGGAAACAAAATTAGGCTTAGAATTTGAATTTGGAGGGAAATTCAAGAATAAGTGGTGATTAGTGAAGGTGTGTGGTGGGAATTAATTATGATGAGGTAGGGGATTTAAAATGAAGTGATCTAGAATATTCTCATGTTGTAATATTTGAATTTGGTACCAAAAATGCTGCAGAATTTGAATTTGCTCAATTTTCACAAAATTCATACAGGGTAACCGGTTACCCAATATCTGGTAACTGGTTACCACAAACAAAAATGGTCAAAATGTCCTTTTTGATGTGTTGTCTTGGCTCTGGCTCGATTTTTTTGCTTGTCAAAGAAGGCATGGAAATAAACACATGAACCTTGGAGTCTCTTGAATAAAAATAAATCAAATCTTGGGAGAGTCTTGATCAGATGATTTTGAATTGTTTGCGGATCAACTTCAACTTTTTTCAGATGAAATTCGCTCGAGCTGAGGGACTGATATTTGAAATCTTTGATCCAAATAATTTTTGAAAAAGTTAGTAAAGGAAAAACAAACATTTTTTTTGGATTTTAATCAATGGTTAGTAAACATAAACATAAACAAAATACCAAACAAGCAAAAAAACAAAGGTGCCTGATGATCTCTCAAGAACAAACCTGTAGAGGAAGGCAAGATAACCAAAGCTTACAATCTTGTCTGTGCGATGAGATGCAAATGACATGTGGGATCTTAGGGGTAAAAATTAGGGTATTACAGCTACTCCTATTTAAGTTTCTTCTATCCGGAGATATGAAGATTGACATCTTTGTCTCGACCAGATAGAAGAGACTTAAATATAACAAATAAACCCAATTTTCGGCCCTAAGAGGCCACAAAATGATATGATTATGCTAAATGGTATGGTATGCAAACATAAGACCTCTGTGGGGAGAAAATGCCACAGGAGACAAACAAACGCTGGGGAGCAAAAGAAGAAAAAAAAGGCTTCACAAGGGAAAATAAAAGAGCAAGATCCTATTCCGATAAAGGAAAGGAAACGACTCAACGGGGGCAGAGATACCAACTTCCGGTTACTGGGTGAAGATACTCGAACCAAAGAGAACAGGTAAAATACTTTCTATCGATTACTAGGTAGAAAACAAAGAGATGTGTTACTTATTACTAGTTACTGAGTAAAAAGTAATCCACTTGTTGAGAGATAATCAACTACCTGCTACTGGGTAGGAAAACAAACAATGCCAACTACTGGTTACTGAGTAGTTTAGCTAGGGTAATAAAGCTAAAGAAAAAGGTTACCAAATATCGGTTATTGGATAGGGTAAATAATATATCAACTACCTGCTACTGGGTAGGAAAAGGAATATCATCACAAGAAAAGATTACCGACTACTGGTTACTGGGTAGAAAAACATGACGGTAACTGACCAAAAGAGAGACAAATGTTACCTGCTACCTGTTACTGGGTAGAAAAATAAAGGCAACAAAGCTCTGGAGGAAGGATTATCTTTTACCGGTCACTAGGTAAAAACAAAGATAACTAACCAAAGGGTGTGAGAAATAATACCTGCTACTCGTAACTAGGTAAAGCAAAGGCAATATACTCAAAAGGTGAAGAAATGTTACCAGCTACCTGTCACTAGGTACAAAAATAATGGTAATGAACTCGTAAGGAATACCTGTTACCAGTCACTAGGTAGGGTATTGTTGCACCCTAATTTTTGACCTTAAGATCCCACCTCTTTGTGCATTTTGTTACGAGTTAGCTTTATATTTTTGTATGTGTGTTCGTTTATGACTAACCACCTTTTAACTCCTTTAATATGCATCATTAACCTTTCTACCCCTATTTAAATCTTTTAATCAGCATCTAATAATTAATAATCTTTTTAATTTAACCTCTAATTAATTAACCCTTTTTATTAGCTTATTTCGTTTATTTCATCAACTCATTTCATTATATTCTACTCATATTAATAAAACCTTTTGAAAATAACCTTTAGCAACCTTTTGTTCAATAATAAAAACTTAAACTTTCTAATTTAATATAACTTTAATTCAATAAAACTTCCCAAACTATTTCTATTTTGATGACAAGATCAAAGCTCCTATTTGTTCGAAGTTTCTAACTTTTTCAATTACAAATCAAAGTCATGCTTATTACAAGTTTCAATATAAGAGCAAGTTACAACAGCAGCAACAGTGTGGCCAACCAACTGTCTGAACAAAACAGAATAAACCACATCAAAACCCAAATCCAAGATCCCCTTGCGAATCAAGAAGTTCAAAGTGCTTCTAGTACATTTATAAGATCAGTATGTATTACAAGAGTTTTGAATTGAGGTCTAAGGATCCATTTCATTTTCTTGAGATCGAATCCTATCTTAATCAACTCTCCTGTCAAAAGCACCCTATTTTTACTTCCTAAGAGACTAAGTGCAAGCTATAAACCTCAATCTCACTGTAAACTACCCTTTTATATACAATGATCCCCGGATTGTATCACAAGATAATGATAAGCAAGTCTCATTGGCAAACCACCAAACCTCCAGCATCAACTAATAATAACTCCGAGCAATACGACCAACGACAGTAAAAAAGAAAGCAATTCCCAAGGCTGTTAGTGTTCGAGAAGTTTCCGTCAAAAAGCCAAAATGATGCTTCGTCGGCATAATGCAGAGAAGATAATAGGAAATGCTCTCAAATCACCCTGTGGGCTCTGTCCCGCCTGGAATGTTCGCTTGGTTTCGACCTGTATAATTTGGTAACATCATATCAGGAGGAGTTCAAACCAGTTGATAATAACTACTTTGCACAGTACATGAGTATATGGTTTATCTAATGCTTCAATAACCGCGGTAATGGCCTACAAAACTCTCAGTGCTCCGACTCAAAGGAAACGTTATCAGTTAGAGATTCAGAAGGGATGATTGTTCTTTACTAGTTACTAATACATAGCAGCTACCGTTTTCTTTCCGAGAACAGCCTCAGTATGTCCCGTTCGAAGTGGAAAGAGCATATATGCACCTGCCACGCATTGTACCTGAAAGCATATGGACTCGTTAAGCTAAATTCCAAAGACTTGATATATGCTGCAAATAAAGTAAATCAAGTCCAACTCAAATCACAAACGGTTTTCGGCAGATCTATTGAACTTAGAGCATTACAATTACAAAAGGGAATTCTGCAAAGTTGAGTGTAGTATCTTTGGGGCGCTTGCCGGCAGTGGTGGGAACAACCAGGTATGATGTCGGCAAATTCCAGCTACAAGGTCGCAGTTTTCGCGAATAAGACCATCAAACCTGCAAAACAGCCTATCATCAACAAACCAAAACTCAGAGTCGCATCCGGACCAAACTCAGTTGAACTGCAGTACTGCCAAGACATGCCATCAATGCCAAGCTGCAACTTGTCGCTTTAATCCCTTTTACAACCTGTTAAAAGGAACAAATGGATTCAATAAGTCATGCACCGTTGAGCCAATTCAAGCAATAAGCACAACATGATCAATTCAATTGGAAAACCATGAGTTATGTGGCTGTGGGGAATAACAAAACAGAGAAGGGAATTAAATCATAAATATCAACACCAAGCAGTGTGCACACGCATCAAACGGCGAGAACATATCACCTCATCGTTCACATCCAGCCGCTGCAAATAAACACTAAAGCAAGATCAGTGCTGGCACAAATAAACATGTGGAGCATATAAAAATATCGTACTCTTAACAAATAAACATGTGCTCTTAGAAGAATAGTGAAGCTGCAAACACTAATAAGAGGTCATTTAGTGAGAAAACAAGCAACTGAGAATTCAACATCACCAATTTGCAAGTAACAGAGTAGTGATCTTTCAAATGTCGAACTTTCACAAGCGCAATAAACAACATACACGGTTCCACGGTGGTAAGCTTCGAAGGATTACGCTCCGTAACCGCAATTCTACAGTCTGCATATCAGTAACATAAGACAACAGTCAAGGCATGAATAACTTGAGGTGACTCATTCTTGATGTACAGTTTAAGACTTACCAGAGGTTACGACAGGAAACTACTTGTTTCCAAGGCAGACCTAACAAGTCGCATATTATCGGCGCCGAGGATGGATCTATCATCTAAGTACTAGCTGAGAGTAACTCCTGATGTCAAAACCTTTACGCCATGCCCTGCAAATTGGAGTCCAAGAATGTCACACTAGCTTTTGCTTTGAATGGTCTAGACCGCTTCTCCGAGCCGCTCCAAATGTTGTTGACGAGTACCTGAAACAAGAAACCAAGATGTTTATAAACATAGTTAATCCAGCCCAAAAAAAACATATCTGCAGGAAAACTTTGGAATGAAAGTGTCACTGCAACAACATGTCCAGTCAACCTGCGTCTCAACCAAGAAATAACGGATGCACGACACCTGCAATAAGACCAAAATTGTGAGAATGTGCAACACCAGATAAAGTTTACATAGTCTAAAGCGTACAACATTGTGAAAATCCAAACGAGAGCTATGCGTACAGCTACATAGTGCCTGCTCCAACCAGAATCCGAAACCTTACCACCTCCGATCATAAGCAGCTTGTTTCCGTTAATAGAAGCTCACAATCAGCTCCTAAGAAAACACGATGGCTTTGAATTCTCTGAGTGTAGCTTGAATCCTGAGTTCAGCTTCGGAATTACCCATCGCAGAATAAGAGTTGGACTTCACAACACTTGTTTTCTCAATTCAGTTTTCTCAATTCAGTTTTGCAGTGTTTGACGTTTACTGAACCTTTAGCTGCTTATCTGCAAAGTGGCAATCATCAAAGTTCATGCCGCATTACCGGGAAACAGAATCACGTTAGTAGGACCTGCAATCAACAATCAAAGCGCAACCTTAATTAGAAATCACAGGCAGCAGGTTTTAATACTTTCCAAACAGGGGAGAACACTTTTCTTTGAGAATGGAACAATTTACCCCATGACCTACGAGATCAGACACATCAAACAAGGATGGAAAGCATAATAAATCCTCCACCAAGAGTTGAATCGGAAAAGGGAAGTTTCAACCTTCTAGGAAGTAATCAAATTTTTAATGGTTTCCAAAGCAAGAATCCAACACGATGTTTTGAAAACGGAAAGTAATTTAAACAAATTCTAGCATGTCTCGAACAGTTTCACACCAAAAAGGAAAAGAGTTATTATCATGTTTTGTTTTAGACAACTATAAGAGGAGCCAGAATACACAACGGTTCGAAAAAAGAAAAAAAACCACAAGTATCCCAAAGTAAAATTCAACAACGCGGAATCCACGACATTCACACAGAAAAACCCTAAAATCCACGAACCAGAAAACCCCAAATTTCAAAGAGAAGAAAACCTAAATCTCAGAATGAAGAAGAAATTACCTCTGAGTTCGTTCAACACCCTTGTCATCTTCGCCCTCACCGGAAATCGCCCTCGACGGAAGTCGCCTCCATCGCCGTCCACCATCGAAAGCCTTACGAGGAATCTTGTGTTTGTGAGTTTTCTCTCCATTGTTATGGACTTTGATTTTGATGTTGTGTTGTTTCTTTTTTAGGAAAAAGGGAAGAAATCAATAGAAGAAGAAGAAAGGAGAAGAAGACAGTGAACGATGGAAGTGAGACAGAAGAAAAAAGATCGGAGAGGAATACGGAGACGGAGAGGCGAACTCGAATTGGGGTCAGGGTTCTTGTCTTTTTTTTTGAATTTTTGTTTATTTTGTAATCCAGTGACTGCACACACACACGCATACGGTGCATCCACGCATCCTCACCGCACGATCTCTAACAGATCATATCCTATGCTCCACACTACACATCCACCGTAACCCACGCACCCTCACCGCATACTATTCATCCGCCCTTTAAGCCCTTAATTAATCCTATAATCCGCCATAATTAACTTAATCATCTTTTTTTTAATTAATTAATTAATATAATTAATCCTTTTTCTAATCCTTTTTTTATTTAATTAAGTGAATTAATAAATCCTATTTAATTTAATATTTAATCAGTCCTAATTAAACCTTAATCAACCATCTTTAAAATTAAGCTAATGCTTTTTTTTTAATTATTAGATCTTTTAATCACCCTTTCTTTATTTTAAACATGATACCCTTTTTAATGAATAATGATATATTTATTTATTTATTCTCTAAAAAATCCATCTCATACTTAAAATAACTTTTAAAATAAAAATAATAAACAATTTTTTTTAATCAAATTAACTTCTACCTTTTTGATAATAACTAAAAATTCATCCTACTTAATAAAACTTCACTTCTCAAAATTTATAAAATTTTTCCTATTAAAAATCTAACCATCATTTTAAATTTAAAATAAAACTTTTACTAAATCGAATCCAATTTAACTTTTTATTAATATAGTTAATATAACTTTTTTCCTCAAAAACCAATCTCACTAAAAAATATAATAAATCAAATAACATTTTCTCAAATTAATTTATCATCTCAAGTTTTATTAATAAAATCAATTCATAATTAATACAACATTTTCGTAAAGAAATCAAATAATCTCACACTAATTTAAAATCAATCCAATATCCCTCTTAAGGTCAACCTCTCCTGAATTAATCAACGTGCACGCTTACGCTTCCACACCAACACATTCACGATTCACACACTCACCTAGCGCTTTCACGCGTTCGTGTATGTTTTATCTATCTGCTTTATTTTCCTTTCCGCAATTTACCTTTCCGCAATTTATATCATCGTATTGCATTCCGTCTAAAGGAAGAATCTGCGCATAACCTAAACAATTGTGCGTATGCATCTCATTTGCATCATATTCCCCTACGATCCTTGATCCCATTCAAGTTGATCAATTAAGATAGATCCTACCCCATAGGAAGGACCGTTCTTTATCTTTTACAACATAGGAAAACAATACAGCTCAACATACAATATTCAAACATTAGAAAAAGATGTTAATCATCTTAAGCGAGATAGAATCTCCACCCCACATCAATATAATCAAAACCGTAGGAACTTTGCCTTAAGAGATAGAGGCGTACCTCGTCGATCCCTATCCGAGTACTTGAGCCCTTCTCTTAAGACGATGCAAAGACTATTTTCCTACACCTTGTGGCGGTTAAATCTCTCTTAAAATGAAGACTCATCTCTTCTCCTAAAACCAATCAATCAACTACCCTAAACCCGTAGGAATTTTGACCACAGTCAAAGAACTCCTCATACCCTTTAGGAGAACTACAAAATACTCTGATTCCACTCCCGTAAGGATATGTAGGCATAAGATGCGACATCTTATCGAGTATACTTAGAAATAAACCACTAGGTCTTTCAACCTTAAGCAGATAAACACTTAGCAATAAACAAACATAAAACAAGAGGTTCCTGTAAGATACTACAGAAACTTAGGATGCTAGCACCTTCCCTAAGTTTAACCAACCCTCGAACCTAAAACTCTCTAAACCTTGCATTTGCATTGCATTGTGGGAATTTCGATCTTTATCCCTTCCTTTGGACAAATCAAAGTTCGGTTGCAAAATGAATTAAAGATTCAAACTAATCAATAGTTTGGTATCCGATTTTCACCGTGACAGGTATTACAAATGTCAACTACCTGTCACTGGGTAGGACAAACTCGGCTACCTGTCACTAGGTAGGAGAAAGAGGTACATTATCAACTACCTGTCACTGGGCAGCTCAAATCACACAACAAACTTCTCAAATAAAGAGACAATCATTTGTTGGGGATGAAACATCAATAACTCTGTCGGAGATCTTCAAAAGAGATACGGGCAAGTTAAATCATACAACAGACTTTTCAAATAAAGAGACAACCGTCTGTTGAGGATTTCACAACAAACTTCTCATCAGGAATTCTTCCACAGAGATGCCAATTGATGGAAAAGCTTGTCGGATAAGGATCCAATATTTCACAATAAACTTCTCTGCTGAGAATGAACTAGAGAACTTCCATTTATTGCGAAGATACAAATAAATTCTGGAGATTACTCAAGCTGCTTAAATAAAGAGGCTGCCAATTGTTACCAGGTGAGGTTTATCTTGCTGGGGACATATAATTCGCTCAAATAAAGAGGCTGTCATATGAAGTCACACAAGAAATTACCAAGAGTGTTATCAAAACACCATTGAGGAAATTCAAATCTTTATCTTCTGATAGAGATTAATAACAGACTTCTGTCGAGGAAAATAAATCCTCAAAAGGGAGAAATAAATACCTTTTCATCATCCAGGTTTCACAGCCCAGGGAAATCCAAAATAACTGTTTCAAGAGACCAAAGTTCAATCCAGGAATAAATTGAAGAGAAACGGTCAAACAAGACTCGACCCAATGAGGAAGTAACTCAACTGGGGAATAATTCCATCCAGATAAAAGGTGGGGAGGAAAGCTAAACCAAACATCTTCCAAAAGGCATAAACTCAGTGGGGAATTAGAAAGGATGGGCATTTTCTACTTAGGGGTCAACACTCTAATGGAGAGAGGTCACACACACTCCACGGGGGTAACAGCACCAAAGAGCAAAGAAACACCAACGAAAATGCAGGATGCACAATGCAACAAAAACATGTTATGCTCAACAAAAAAATGAATTATGCAACGCATATGGGTATGAGTATGCTGACAAAATAGACAAAAAGGATGAACAGAGGGTGAACAAAATATCACAACACCACTGAAATATTCGGCTAATCTCATCAAGCTGGAGACATCACTGAAGATCGTGTTGGGTATTTAACAACATAAATCCTGCAAGAAATAAGCAAAAGCCATCAAAGGAAAATAAATCCTACTACAAGGCTCAAATCTCACTGAGGAGATGGAGATACTTCTTGGGGAGAAAACCCGAAGATCAGCCTTTAAATATCGATAATCCAACAAGAGGGAACAACAATATGAACTCCTCTTCAAGGGAAAAATCTGTTGGAGAAAACATAGCAACGCAAATCTTCCAACTCTGCATGGGGATAAGAAAAATCCATATGAAATCTGCTTCAAAGGGATGAAGAGATCTGCTGCGAAATATAATGGGTTTGCTGGAGGATTGTAATCATGTAAACAAGCTACACAACTCCACTAGGGAATAACACAAGTCTTCTGGGGATATCAGAAAAAGTTCTATGAGGATCATGCAACTTTGAGAGAAACATCCTGGACTTGCCTGGGAATAATAAGTTAACATCATAGCAAAAAGTCAAGCTGTAGGGGATTTTAAATCAACACCCAACACAAGGTGAGAGAAAACCCGACATGTGACTGCTATATCAACACTTCTTAGAAGAAAGCAACATTGTTCTCTATTTGGGGAATAATCCAAAGTAAATATGCATAACCTCTACTAGGAATCAGCAAAGACAAATCTCTGCATGGGTATTAACATCAAGGAAAGGTGGTCCTCAAACTGCTCAGTTGTCTGATCATAACCTTGCTGGATGAAGGAAACATACTTAGTTGGAGAAAATTTGAATCAAGACTTAGCTGGGAAAACTGAACAACACTCGTCTGGTTATCCAAAGGAGCAAAATTCTGCTAAGGGAACATCAGCAAAATCTACTGGAGAAACCTCAACACAACTCTACTGGGGAGCTGTCAATAAATTCTACCAGAGGAGCAAGAAAGAACCTTGCTGAGGAAAACGTTAACAAACTCTACTGGGGAGCTGTATCAACAAGAACAAACTCCATTGAGGAAAACACTAAGCTTTACGCTTCGATATTTTACCATTCTTGCGATTACTGCTGACATTCCTCTTTATATTCATAAATCAAAGAAAAATGTTTTTATAATTTTCAAAATTTTAAATCAATTATTCACATTTGTTTCAAAAATCATCATAAAAAATAAAATGAAGTTCTATAAACAAAAACAAAATAAGAATTGCAACCAAAGGGACAAAGGCCCAAATTTTGTTGATAGAATGGTAGTCCGCAAAAAGGCGTAACTCCACGGATCATTACAAAGTTTGAAAAATGGTAAGTACAATGGAAATGGCTACATTGAAATACAATGACCATTATTCTCCCTAACAACTTTGAATCACAATTGTGCTTGAGACTTCAGCTGATGATAATTGAAGTAAAATCCTTGATAGGAAATGCTACTTCAAGCGATCAAGGCTGGCCAGATGCATTTACTTGCCATAACCCCTAACTTTTACCTAGATTGCCCTCTCGGGTTTTCAATCTATCGGGATGATTATTTCTGTTTTTGTCTCTAATTTTTTCCTGGACCACTCTTTCAGGTTTTCAATCCACTGAGAGGCTCATTTTTGCCTAAGCCGCCCTTTCGGGTTTTCAACTTAGCGAGTTGTTCTTTTATCTTTAGGCGCAGTATTTCTTGACTGCATCAACATTCACGGGACGAGTGAACTCTTCACCATACATAGTTGTAATAATTAATGCACCGCCAGAGAAGGCTCTCTTGACAACATATGGGCCTTCATAATTAGGAGTCCACTTGCCCCTAGAATCAGTAGTAAAAGTCGAGATCTTTTTTAGTACGAGGTTTCCTTCTCTGAACACACAAGGTCGAACCTTCTTATCAAATGCTTTCTTCATTCTCTATTGATACAATTGGCCATGACATAAAGCCTTCATTCTCTTCTCTTCAGTCAAATTCAATTGGTCGTATCTACTCTGACACCATTCAGCCTCAGAGAATTCAGCTTCCATTAAAACTCTCATAGAAGGGATTTCAACCTCTATCGAGAGCACTTCTTCCATACCATAAACAAGAGAGAAAGGGGTTGCCCCTGCCGAAGTGCGAACAGATGTACGATACCCATGCAGAGCAAAAGGGAGCATATCATGCCAATCCTTGTATGTAACAACCATTTTCTGAATGATCTTCTTAATGTTCTTATTAGCAGCTTCAACCCATTTGGTAAAATAATCAATAGCCACCAATATGAAATGGTGCCCGTTTGACGATTTAGGCTCAATCATTCCAATCATATCAATTCTCCACATGGAGAAAGGCCATGGAGAAGAGATAACATTGAGAGGAGTTGGAGGTACATGAATTTTGTCAGCATAAATCTAGCATTTATGAAACTCCTTCACATACTTACAACAGTCAGATTCCATTGTCAGCCAATAGTAACCTGCTCTTAACATCTTCTTAGCCATTGTATGTCCATTGGTATGGGTACCAAAGGATCCTTCATGAATTTATTTCATCAACATGTCTGCTTCGTGTCTATCCACGCATCTGAGAAAGATCATGTCATAATTTCTCTTATATATCACATCATCATTCAAGAAGAAACTACAAGCCAATCTTCTCAAAGTTTTCTTACCCTTCTTGGATGCCCCAAGTGGGTACTCTTGATTCTGAAGAAAACATTTAATATCATGATAGCAAGGTTTATCATTAACAACCTCTTCAACTGCAAACACATGAGTTGGTCTACCAAGACGCTTCACATCAATCTTTGGTACATCATTCCAATGATTTACCACAATCATGGATGATAAAGTCTCTAAAGCATCCTCCATTCGATTCTCTGCTCTTGGTATATGGTGAAACTCAACCTTATTAAAGAAAGTTGACAACCTTCTTGCATAATCACGATAAGGAATCAAATCAGGTTGACGTGTCTCCCATTCCCCTTTAATCTGATTAATCACAAGAGCTGAATCTCCATATACATCAAGGATCTTGATTCTTAGATCAATAGCTTCTTTCAAGCCCATAATACACGCTTCATACTTAGCCGCATTATTTGTACAAGTGAAAACCAACCTTGCAGTGAAAGGAATATGAGAACCATGAGGAGTAACAATAATTGCTCCAATACCTTTGCCATATTCATTAACAACTCCATCAAAAATCAGACCCCAACGGGATCCAGGCTCAGGCCCTTCTTCAGATAATGGTTCCTCACAATCTTTAACCTTTAGATACATTACGCCCTCATTAGGAAAATTGAACCGGATAGGTTGATAATCATCAATTGGTTGGTGTGCCAAATGATCAGCCAAAACACTTCGTTTTATCGCCTTTTGAGTTCGGTACTCGATATCATATTTTGACAACAACATTTGCCAACGAGCAACCCTCCCAGTTAAAGCAGGCTTTTCAAAGATATACTTGATTGTATCCATTTTAGATATCAGCCAAGTTGTACAATTTAACATATATTGGCGGAGGCGTTTGGCAGCCCAAGCTAAAGCACAACATGTCTTTTCAAGCATTGAGTACCGAGACTCACAATCAGTGAACTTCTTGCTCAAATAATAAATGGAAAATTATTTTCTTCCATATTCATCTTGTTGACCCAGAACACAACCCATTGACTCTTCTAACACGGTCAGATACATGATCAAAGGCCTTCCTTCCACAGGAGGAGACAAAATAGGAGGTTCAAGCAGATACTCTTTAATTCTTTCAAAAGCTATATGATAATCTTCTGTCCATACACAACCCTGATCCTTGCGAAGAAGCTTGAAGATCGGCGCACATGTGGCAGTCATATTGGATATAAATCGGGAGATGTAGTTCAGACGTCCCAAGAATCCTCTTACTTGTTTTTCTGTTTTGGGTGCAGGCATTTCCTGAATAGCTTTAACTTTACCAGGATCAACTTTAATGCATTTCTGACTGACAATAAAGCCCAATAACTTTCCAGAACAGACACCAAAAGTGCATTTATTAGGATTTAGGCGGAGCTTAAACTTTCTCAAACGTTGAAACAACTTCAATAAGTATTCAATATAATCTTCTTCAGTCTCCGACTTACAAATCATATCATCCACATAGATCTCAATTTCTTTATGCATCATATCATGGAATAGCATAGTCATTACTCTCTGGTACGTTGCACCAGCATTTTTCAAACCGAAGGGCATCACTCTGTAACAGAATGTTCCCCATGGTGTAATGAATGTTGTTTTTTTCCATATCCTCCGGCGCCATATTTATTTGATTATACCCAGAAAATCCATCCATAAACGAAAAGATATTGAACTTAGAAGTATTATCTACCAACAAATCAATGTGTGGTAGTGGAAAATCATCTTTCGGACATGCTTTATTCAAATCTCTATAGTCAACGCACATTTGGACTTTTCCGTCTTTCTTTGGAACAGGCACAATATTGGCCACCCATTAAAGATACTCAGCAGCCACAAGAAAACCAACATCAATATGCTTCTAAACCTCCTCCTTAATCTTCACAACCATGTCAGGATGAGTTCTTCTCAATTTTTGCTTCACAAGTGAACATTCAGGATTCAACGGCAAACGGTGCTCCACAATATCAACATCAAGACCAGGCATGTCTTGATAGGACCAAGCAAACACGTCAACATATTCTCTAAAAAGCTTTACCATCCTCTTCTTAACATCTGATCAAAGCAGTGCCCCAATCTTGACTTCTTTATTATCATCTTCAGAACCTAAATTAACCAATTCCACTGGTTCTTCATGAGGCTGAATGGTATTTTCCTCATGCTCAAGCAATCCGGAAATTTCATCAGGAATTTCTTCAACATCCTCCTCTTCCGCTTCAAACATAGGGAACTCAAAGTTGGGAGAGGGCATAAGGTCATTATTTTCAATGGGTTTAACAATCAATATGCATAATGATTTATGTTTGATTTTATAATATGAATAAGAAGTGCAAGTATTATGCAGATAAAAGTGATCATAACATTATTATTATTTTGGTTTTTTATGTTACCATTTTTCATAAATAAAGCAAAAAGGGAAAACAACATATGGATAAACAGAATAAAATTTTATTGATGATGATAAAAGTTGAAGCAAAGTCCTCACAAATTCACTTCCCACCTTGGGCAGAGTGAAAGGATTTTTGTAAGAAAAAATAAATTACTTTGAAACATGAAAAACAATAGTTATGTCAATAGCGACCCAATTCTGGCATATCAACCCATGCGTCATAAAGTTGGGCGTTTCTTCCTCTTGATTATCCTCAATGATATCATTGACTTCATACTCAGGTCTCTTAAGTCTCGGTCGAGGAAAGTAGAAGGGTACATATGCATCTTCTATCTCAGAATCATATCCCGAATCTTCCAAATAAGGCTCCCAGACTTCAGTAGGAATGAAATCGTTTTCAGAACCATATGAGATGTAACCTTCAGAGTCATCTTCAACAATTGAAGCTGTAGAATGATCTTTGGTATGGATGAACCCAGCACTTCGAAAAACATCATGAATACTCTCCAGCTCTTTGCGGTTTGAACCAGATGTAAAACCCAAACCAGCTCTATCTTTTTTCTCGGCAACTTCAATAACTTGGCCCCATCTATCAGCTTGGCTACTCTCCAACACATGTTGTGCATCTTTTAGAGAAGACATGGACACTCCATTCTTCTTAAAAACATTATCAGCCATAGAAAGAGCCTGGAGCAAAGTTTCAATATCCTCGCCATCATCAATATAGGAAAAAGATGACAAACTCCTTACCAACATAGCATGTTCTCCATCAACAACAAGTTTTCCATTCTGGACAAATTTCAACTTTTGGGGTGAGTGTCGAAGTGACAGCTCCAGCTTCATGAATCCACGGGCGTCCTAGAAGACAACTGTAAGCAGGATGAATATTGTAACACCCCAAATTTAATTGGAATATTTTAATTAATTTATTTAATTGAGAATATTCGTATTTTGGTGGTTTTCGATGGTTTTGTGGATTATTAGGAATTATGTATTTTTGGATGATTTATTTAATTAATAGTATACAGTATAGAAATATTAGTATTATTATCAGTTAAAATAAATATAAGTGAAATAAGGGCAATTTGGACAATTCAGAGGAGGTAGTAAGGGTGTTATGAGAAAAGCCCAATTGTGTGGCCCAAGACTAGGTTTGACAAAAAAGAATTCTAAAAGGAATTAGGATTCATTTTTGTTAACCATGAAAAGTATTGAGGCCAAAGCTCTGAGGAGAAGATTGGAGGCAGAAACTTCGAGAGATTTCTGAAAGATTTGTGAAGGCTTTGATCGACGATTAAGGTATGGGGAGTATAGCCTTTCATGATTTTCCATGTGTGACTTTCAATGTAATTATGGATGATTTAAGGTTTAAGGGATTTTAGGATTGATTGTGAGAAATAGGGAAACTAGGCCTTCGTGGCCAAAACTCGGATTTGACATTGGTCTAACTCTGTAGGTAAATTTGATAGTGAGAACCCTGATGATTGTGGTGTAGTGGTAAGTATTCCTGACTGTTAGAGCATAGATATGAGAAATATTGATCTTTGGCCTTCGTGGCCTAAACCTGTTAGTGTGAATCTAACCGTGGAATCCATTTGGGAAAAGGGAAAGGTAGGCCTTCGTGGCCAGAACCTTGAATTGTTGTATTCCTAAATCTGAAGGGATAAGAATATTTGATAGTGAGTAACTATGATGCCTTAGGGTGTAATTGAAGGAAAAATTGTGATTTTAGGGCGTGGATATATTACGGGATTGGCCTAGTAAACCATAGGTTTTGTGCCTCTACCGCCATAAGACCTTAGGGATGATTTATGGATGTTTTGGGGGCATTGGAAAAGTGAATCGTGTGGACTTTTAGGTTGATTTAGGTTCTGGAGTGTAACAGCGTTTTGCTGTCCGTCACGACTGTTCATGTTTTCGATCGAAATCGTTTTGGACGTAACTTTTGATTCGTAAGTCCATTTTGGCCCCCGTTTGAAGCTTTGGAAAGCTAATGAACAGGGATGTAACATAGTATAGATCAGGGAATTATTTTCCCAATATTTTTATATCTAATTATGTTTGAGAAGTCAATTGTGTATATGTTCTATTAATAAATCATGTTCTGGTTCAATGATGTCTTGATGTTTTGATGTTGCGATTTTCCTGATGAATTACCATGAGGGTAACTGTGATAATATGTGATAATATAATGAATTAACATGAGTAGGACTGTGAATTTTATGTGATTAATAGGCGATAGTATGAGAATTACCGGGAGTATAATTATGAATTAATATGTGATAATACATGATAATGTGATAATATGATGAATTAATATGAGTATGAATGTGAGCGCTATGTGATTTGTATATGATTATATGATGATTTCTATGATGTATGATGATGATTATTATGATTATATGATGACATGATGTATAATGATGATTATTATGATGAGCTATGATGACATGATGTATGATGATGATTATGATGATGAGCTATGACGTTTGATGATGATGAATATGATGAATGATGATGCACCTATGATGTTGTTATGAGGATGATTTGTGACGTGTGCATCATGCATTCATGTGCATCCGGACTTCGGTTCAGGACCTCGATTTCTTTGGCTTCAATCCCATTGTGTGGATGTGAAATATTTTGATGTGCTTCGGTTCTCAAGTAGAATCGATCCTATTGATGGGGATCTATGGAGGGTTGATGGCCCAGTGTCCATTGTAACACCCCCTTTCTATACCCCCAAATAAACAAATAAATCACTTAATCACTTATTGAAATTTCGTCAGAGTAAATTTAAAACATGGTATAAAAGGAGCATGTCACACATACATGAAAATAAAACATGCAACACCTGCTCAAATAAAGATATGTAACAATGGGGTAGCTACAACATAGGAACTTCGTCCTTACGCCCATGTCTCAATATTTAAAATTAAAGTGAAAGATTAAAACATTTGAATCACTTAAAACATGTTATCATATAAATACATAATTCAGTTTGGTTCACCATATCATTCATGTTTTCTAAAACATTATCAGCTGATACATTTACAAATGTATCACCAAAGGATGCTATACAATCCTAACTACCCGGTGCTACATATCAGAGCTGACCGACAAAAGAATGAAGCTATACTTCACAAAAAGACCTCCAGCAATTCTAATCTACAATGCCTCATAGAGCATTATAAAACAGCAGAAGGGTGAGAAATATTATCATAATAACAATGCATATAATCATGTATTTATAAATATAGACATAAAAGTATACATATTTCGCATTCTCACCACATTCATCATAATTTACTCATATACATCGTCATATATACACATATATATAATCCAAGCATAACGTCATGTACACTTTCACAATTTCAATCAAATCCACATAAACATACACATTATGTTTAATTCACTACAAATCATATAAACATATACAATCATGTTTATTCATCAATTCACAATTTCACATTCGCAACTCTCAAATCAATAATTCATGCTCATAAGCATACTTTCATACAATAATCACATTTTCACAACTCTCAATTACGCAAGTAATGCACATACGTATATTACACAATTCTCACCATACTTCATCATAGCTCATCATACACTTCACATAGCATATATATATATATATATATATATATATATATATATATATATATATATATATATATATATATATATATATATATATATATATATATATATATATATATATATATATATATATATATATATATATATATATATATATATATATATATATATATATATATATATATATATATATATATATATATATATATATATATATATATATATATATATATATATATATATATATATATATATATATATATATATATATATATATATATATATATATATATATATATATATATATAGGCAAATATGGACAACCATCAACATATCCATAATTCTCAATTACACAAGTCATGTACATACACCTATGCATAACTTCATATAACAATCATATATTCATTCCATGAGACTCAATGCAACTCAATGCAACTCATGCCATGTGGTACCAACACTTGTTATCATTTTTCGGTTTTTACATTTAAACCGGGTCCACCCTTCTAGACCGATAACAACAAAGCTCGTTCCCTAAGCTTTCAAACTCACCCTTCTAGGTTTGGGACAAGCCACTAGTCTCCACGAAACTAGCAATCATTGCCTCTTGACTAAATGATGCATATGCAATCAACCACAAATGCACTTAAGACCGATCTCACGTCTTAATCCCATGCATTCAAATAATTCCTCCCTTCAAGAATTAAAACAAGATTGCACAAACAACATATCATAAAATCACGTATTCATATTTTACATCATCATGTTTATCAAACAATGCACGCATATCTTACAATATGCTCCCATGCATTAATTCACAATAATCGGATACAATAAATATGCATTCATAATTCAACCTCATTACCTTTTCAAACAATGCACACATATTCACAATATGTTCTCATGCATTCACAATATCGTATACAATCAATATGCATTTACACTTCAATATCATTACCACATTTATCAAGCAATGCACACATATTCACAATATGTTCTCATGCATTCTTCACATACAAACAATATGCATATATTTGTCAAAAGACTATATTTCATAATCGATTCCACCATCTAGGATTCACGCCATACGGCTACCCACAGCATATCATATCACAACATGCACAAGCTATACGTTATATAACAAAAGTATTATGCACAATAACACATCAATCACACACATTCGCGACGGTAAAATCAACACAACAATATATTTTCAATTTTCTGCTATAATTGAACCAGGTACAGGCCTCAAAGCCATTTTTTCTAGAAAGAGCATCTCGTTAACTTACCAACGCTTCAAACGGGGGTCAAAACCGACTTACGGTTCAAGAGTTATGAATTTTCGAAGTTTTCCAAAAAACCAGAATTTTGCCTAAACACGGCTACGGGATTTTGCATTTTCGCCCGAAAATCCGACCGATTCAATTCTTTTTTTCAAAACAAACACATACTCATACTCACCTAACATATAGCAGTGAATTAGAATCATTAAACACGATTTCTACGACGTCTGATTTCCACTCAAATCTCAAACCCTCAACTATCCAAAAATGTCAAAACTCACAAACTTAACCAAATTCAATCAAACAAAATCCAATAATCACGGTTAAACATTACCCGACTAAACTACGCAATTTATTTTGAATTCTAACCGTTCAAAACTCGATTCTACCGATTAAACCATTTATGTCCTAGAATAGAAAATGGAGAAAAACACTCAAACAAACTCAAACAATCCATACATAATCACATACATTGATAAGATAATGATATTTCACACCCTTACCTTGATTAAATCGGAGCTAGAAGTTGTTCTTGAGCTTTTCCAAGTTTTTCCTTCTTCTCATTCTCTTTTCTCCTCTTTCTCCTTCTTTCTCTATTCTTTCTCTTATGTTTTCTATTCTTTTCTTTTCTCTCCAATTTTCCTTATATATCCTTCTCTTTTCTTTCCCTCTACTTTCCTTTTATATCTTTCTATTTTCTTTCCATCATAATTCTTCTCAAAATATATACCAATTCATTTTCTCATAAAATATCTCATCTCATCATTAATTAATTAGAGAATATATAGTAAATCCACATTATTCTACCAAATAGAATAAACCAGTTAAATCCATTAACTCATATAATTGAAATAAATCCAATTAATTCATTTAAATCAAATAAATCACATAATCCAATTAATTAGTACAATTAATCAATTATTGAAAATTGGATTGTTACAACCCTCCCCCACTTTAGGAATTTTCGTCCCCGAAAATGTTACTTGATTCAAATAACTCTGGATATGACTCTCGTATCCTAATCTCCCAAATCACCTCTACCAAAGGAATCACTTTACCTCGAAGTTGCTTCTCGTTCATCAACCTGAACTAGCAATGCCTCAACAGTCAAATCATCTCTCACTTGTATACTATCCATCTGAATCAATGTACCTCCTCATCTTAGACACATGAACACATCATGCAATTCCCACAAGCGACAACGGTAAAACAGTCTAACATGCTATTTTCCCCACGCTTCCGCTGCGCCACTCTGATACAGATCAACAAAACACAGTGGGTGCTTCCGAGACCTCAAGCTCGACCAACACCAATTACTATCGTAACTATCAAAACACGTCTTTTCTTGGATCCTTTTGATCTTTTCAATCGTCTCTTGCACAATCTCAGATTCGAGTACAACACTCTCGCCGGACACACATCAACACAAAGGAGTCCTACACCTCCTACCATACAAAGCCTCATATGATGTCATTTCGATACTTAGAATGAAAGCGATTATTGTAGGTAATTCAATCAACGACAATAAACTATCCCCTGATCCATCTTGATCCAACACTCAAGCTCTCAACAAATCTTCTACACAATGAATAATCCTTGATCGGGAAAATAGCAAGTGTACTATTTTTACCGATTGTAGTAATAAGGGAAAAATCCCAAGTATCGATCTCGAGGACTGCGTAGTAATTAACGGGATTTTTAGTATTCAAAGGAACAAAAGGTCTAGGGGTTTGTTTGGTAGCAGAGTAATACAACAAGTAAATAACGACTTATAAATCAATCTAAGAGCCGTGTTAGGGGAGTGGACACGATGCGAGTAAAAACAATGTAGGATTATTCTGCGATAATAGTTATTAACCTTAATTCATCAGTTGGCCAATTTAGTTTTCCTTAATTTCTTAATAAAAACCCTTTGATGAGTTTCATGTACACTAATTCCTCAGTGTCCATGAAAAGCATCAAGCAATAGTTTCGACCATAAAATACGTGATACGGGATATCCTCATTCCTAAGCAATATCGACCGTGAGACTATTTTGCAAAAGTGTTAGGTTGACTTTCCAGACTAAAACCTAAGCATAATTCGAATTCTACTTTCCAATATGAATACGCATTAAGATTGTTGCAAAATAAAATATATATAAGGTGAATAACATAATTCTCATAGAATAATCAAACAAAGGTCATTACATCGCAACTTAGGACCACCCCCTAACAACTGGGGGTTTAGCTGCTCATGTTCTTCGTAAACATAAATGCAATTAGAAATGAAAAGGAGAAGATTATTACAATTCGAGTTGGATCCCTTGGATCATCAATTGCTTCCGCTTTTGATCGATCCTTTGTTCTCCAGCAAAACTCTCTCCTCAGTTGTCAATCCTAATATCAATTCAAAAGTGTCTCCTACTTTCTAAAAAGTGCCTCTTATATCTAAATTCAAATTACATTGCGAAATGTCTCAAATGCCCTTCGAAATAGGTCTGACAACATAAAAATCAGAAATATAACATTTTCACTCTCAGTGGCCATGACACGGGCCGTGTTGTGCAACACGGGTGGCCGTGTCATGCTGCTGACTCCTTCAGGACACATTTTCTTCTACAAGGGCTGCAACACGGGCCGCGTTGCATGACATGGGCACCCGTGTTGTACGTCTGTTTCCCATTTTCCTCTGCTTCTCCTACCCGTGTCTGCCAACCGTGTCCTCCATGACACGGGCCGTGTTGTGCAACACGGGTACCCGTGTTGTGGCTCTGACTTCCCTTTTCCGACTTTTCTTTGCCTCCGAAAGCGGTGCGACTGTCATGCTATCCATTCCTGCCAAAAACACACTAAAAGAAACCGAATCAAACGCACCAGTAGCAAAAGTAATACAAACTTTAAAATAAGACTTGAAGACAAACAACTACGAGTAATTCAGATAATAACAACTAAAGCTTCGAAAACAGATAAAAACGGTGCGAAATTGACAACAAACAGCGTTTGAAAACACAAGTGAAATCCACCGATCAAACTCCCCCGAACTTGAACTTTTGCTTGTCCTCAAGCAAAAAGCTCGCCAAACCGAACTTAATATCTTTTTCATAACGGAACCGTCCATAGAAATGTGAGTTACGGTGATGATACTCATACTTGAACTTCTCATTCCAAGTCCCACTAGGATTAATCTCGGCTTTTCCCTCAAAACAGGTAACATGCAAACACTAGACTGCGGTAAACCACAGACCTCAGTCTCCCTATGGGTAACCTCTCCGACTATGCTTTGTACTTAAGTCTTCTTTTTCGATTTTCCTCCCTTTCATTCGGACAATCACTATAACGGCTTTTTTTTCCTCGTGTGCACAAGATTCATCAACGACATTTTTCTTTTTCTGGCACTGTTGTTATTTTTGAATGGCTTTCAGGTTCGACCGTCGTTGGGCTGAATAACCGGGTGGGGGCTACCCAACTTAGAAGGATTAGTCGCCTAATTGCCCCTTTTTGTTTGTTTGTTTTTTTTTTCTTTCTCTGTGCCTTAGCTCAATATTTTTCGTTAACCTTGCACACACGATTCTTATTGATGAAACCTGATTGTCAAAATAAACTACTCAGGGGTACTTCTCAGATCAAAGCACTATGATACAAATCTACACGTCGAACTCGTTCCTCTTCGGGAAACCCAGGGTGTTTGCCTTTTACCTATCTCTCAAGATTGTTCCGATTTCATCCTCACAGTTCTTTTCTGAGTATTCTATATACTTTCTCATCACCTCACTCACCGACATCTCCACCAAACAGTTCCCCAAACCAACAATGTTATTAATTTTATTAGCTCAATGTCAGGGGGTTTTCCTGTGGAATTGCTATCATGCTTTCAAACTAACACTGAAAAACTAACACTGAAAATTAAATAACCAAATAACTAAAACAGAAACGAAAACACACAAATAACATAAACAAATAACATAAAAACACAAATAAAATACCCCCACACTAGGATTCAACAGTGTCCTCACTGTTGGAACACCAGTAGCAGAGGACTCACAGAGTTCATGGTTGCGGAGGTTGGTCGCGCAGCATCATCTGCCGCATCCATTCGTGCATTTCACCGATCAACCTGCCTTGTCGGATTTGTTCGTTTCCTTGTCTTGTCTGCTCATCGCCTTGCCTTGTCTGCTCACTTCGGAGATGACACATCTCACTCTCCATCCAATCCCATTCTTTTTTAGATAAGCTCCAAGAGCCGGAGCCGGACTCCTGATGGGGTGAGACTCGAGTAGGCGGTATAGGCGCTTCTTCTACCTGATCTCCTTCATCCTCAAAGAATTTTGTACCTGTACCATCATAAAATTGGTCTTCTTCATCCTGCATTGTGCTCTCATATAGCCAGTTATTCACATTTTAAATACTAATAAAGTCAGGGGCAGGTAAAGCGAGGAGATGACTGTTTCGGCTTACCAAGGAGTAGTAATTATCAAAGACTCGAATCATACCTTGGGCAGTCAGTGTGGCAAGATCTATCTTTGTCTTACCTGCAACAGTGGGTTCCTCTCTCAAGAGAGCACCGTGGCCAAAGTGATTTGCGATTTGAGTAATCATACTACCTACACTGATTTTGCCGGAAGGTGCATTCGCAACCCTCTTCAGGTGGTCATCTGCAAAGGCAGCCACATTAATGAGTTCTTGATTTGCCATGCCATACATGAAGTACAACTCCCTCTGAGTGGCCACTCCTGTGCTGTCACCCCTGCCGAATAGTGTATAGGACAGCCTCTTTTGAGCGTACCTGAAACACGGGTTATGGATACACGAAGCTTTTGCCGCCTTAGCGACATAATCGGTTCTGCCTGTAATAGCCCTCCAGAAGTCCCCTGCACTAAAATTTTATTATTCGCTGCATTTTTTTCTCTACTTGTATTATCTAACGTTTGTCTAATTGTGTATGCGAGGTTAGGCCTCAGCTAAATATTCTTTTGATACATAACGAGCGTTACACGAAAGACGGAGAATAGCTAAAGTTAAAAGACTGGAAGAAATAGAGGAAATTATATCTATGCAGAGCGACTCCGAAGAGAGAGAGACAACACCTGAAACTGTTCAAATGGCTGGAAATCCACCTCAGCCTGAAAGACTGCTAGGAGACTATGGAGGGGCCAATGCTCAACCAAACCGGATGACCATTGTGAATCAACCGGTGAATGTTGCGCATTTTCAGCTACACCCTTCCACCATCCGTCAGTTGGAGAGCAAGCCGTTCGCCGGAAAAATCAACGAAGATGCAAATAAACATCTTCAGAGATTCCTTACGACCACCACCTCGTTGAAGATAGAAGGACATTCCGAAGAGGCCAAGAGATTGGTTATGTTCCCGTTCACACTCACTGATGATGCGGAAGAATGGTTCTACTCGCTTCCAACTGGGAGTATCACAACATGGCAAGAGATGGAAACTGCGTTCCTGAATGAGTATTTCCCTGCTTCAGTGTTTATCCGAAAAAGATATGACATTGTCAACTTCAAGCAAAAAGAAGGAGAATCTTTAGGGGATGCATATAAGCGGTTTAAGAGGTGTCTTACAGCATGTCCTACTCATAACATGGACGCCACTGAGCAGATGCAAAACTTTGTGAATGGATTACGACTCAAAACGAAACAGCTCATAGACACTGCTGCCGGTGGCTCAACTAACTTCTCAACGGCCACGGGTATCAAAAGGATCATAGAAGCAATTGCCGCTAATGAGCACCTTGAGTTGTATGATCGCACGGTGAACCAACCAGAAGGTAAGATTGATTTGAAGCTGGCAGACCAGGTTGTTAAAATGGAGGATCAGATTACCGCTGAGGTAGAGAGAAGGTTAAAGAAAATGAATGTTGAAACTCAGACAGTGGCACAGGTTGAACCAGTTCAAGCAGCACCTTCTGAAATATGCGGTGGACCACACTTTACCGTGCATTGTGTAGCAACTCAAGAGCAGGTGGAACAGATTAATATGTTGAGGCAGAACAATCCCTACGCCAACACATATAATCCTGGTTGGAAAAATCACCCCAATTTTTCATGGAAAGATCAACAAGGAAATATACAAAAATCGGTTCAAGGCCAACAACCGTATCAACCTCAGCAACAACAATACCAGCAGACACCGTACCAACCTCAATATCAACAACAAGCGCTTAGAAAAGCTGATTGGGAAGTAGCCATTAAGAAAATGGCCGCCCAAAGTTCTCAATTTCAAGAAGAGACAAGGAGCAACTTCAGGAATGCTGGAGCATCCATTAAAAATATTGAAGTACAAATGAGTCAAATTGCTCAACAGCTAGCGAGTTCGCAAGCGCCGGGTACACTTCCAAGTGCCACAATACCAAATCTGAAGGATCACCATCAAATTAAGGCGGTAGTAACGAGAAGTGGAAAATCCAAGGAAGTAGAAGAAGAGGAAACGAAACTAAATGATCAGATGATTGAAGTTGAGCTGGAAATTAAAGAAAATGAAGTGGTTGAGGAACAAGTGGTGACACCGGTACCGGTAACTAAAGAAAAAGTGGTGGAACCGAAACCGGTGATCAAGCTGCCATACCCCTCAAGAAATAAAAAGAAAGGACAGCAAGAGAAGAATTTCGAGAAATTCCTTGAACTGTTTAAAAAGTTAGAGCTGAACATTCCGTTGTTGGAGGCACTAGAACAAATGCCCACCTATGCCAAATTCATGAAGGACATCATTGCTAAGAAGCGGACTAGTGAGTCTGAACCTGTTATTCTAACAGAAACTTGTAGTGCTATTTTGCAGGGTCTGAAGATTCCGGTGAAGAAGAAAGACAGTGGAGTTGTTACTATCCCATGCACTATTGGCGATAGGTCATTCAACAGAGCTTTAATTGATTTGGGAGCAAGTATTAGCCTCATGCCCTTGTCCATCTACAAAAAGTTGGATATTGGTGCGGTTCAAGACACTCGGATGACTCTCCAATTTGCTGATCATTCGGTTAAGCGACCGTATGGAGTGGTTCAAGATGTTCTGGTTAAGGTAGATAAATTTGTGTTTCTGGTTGATTTTGTGATACTAGAGATGCCGGAAGATGAATAAATGCCGTTAATTTTGGGCCAGCCATTCTTGGAAACCGGGAGAGTCATGATAGATATGGAAGGCGGCACCCTGACCTTGAAGGTATATGACGAGGAGTTAAAAATTGATGTTAGTAATACCATGAAGCATAAACAGGATCTTGGCACAAGTAGCAACATACAAGTGCTAGAACAAGTTGTGGAGAGCGAACATTTGGAGAGTGTGACCCAACTGCCCCTTGAGAGAGTGTTAAGCATGTCAATTTTTAAGGAAGATAAAGAAGTGGAAGAGAATGACAGGGAAGTAGTTGAAATGTTGGAAACTCGACCATTCCAAAGGGGATCCCGACCACACCGATGGGAGGACTTACGACAACCTATAGCGCTGGAAGGTAATGACGAAAAGCCTAAAGGTTCGGAATTGAAACAACTGTCGGAAAATCTCAAATATATTTTTCTAGACACCGAGGAAAAGTGTCCCGCCATTATCAGCTCTAGTTTGAAAAGTGTCCAAGAGAAACAACTAATTGGGGTTCTTAAAAAATTTAAGAGTGCTATTGGCTGGAAAATCGAAGTCCTCAAGGGTATAAGTCCTACAGTTTGCATGCACAAAATCCTTATGGAGAAAGACCACAAACCGGTTGTGCAGCCCCAGAGAAGACTGAACCCCGTTATGAAGGAAGTCGTAAGAAAGGAAGTGGTGAAATTGTTGGATGCTGGACTTATCTATCCTATATCGGACAGTTCATGGGTGAGCCTTGTTCACGTGGTGCCCAAGAAAAGAGGTACAACTGTGGTGACTAATGACAAGAATGAGTTGATTCCTACGCGTACAGTCACTGGTTGGAGGGTATGCATTGATTATAGGAGACTTAATTTGGCCACCACAAAAGATCACTTTCCGTTGCCCTTTATTGATCAGATGCTAGAAAGATTGGTTGGTCACGACTACTATTGTTTTCTAGATGGATACTCCGGGTACAACCAAATCGCGGTTGCGCCGGAGGATCAAGAGAAGACGGCTTTCACATGCCCATACTGAGTTTTTGCTTATAGGAGGATGCCATTCGGGTTATGTAATGCCCCAGCAACATTTCAAAGATGCATGACTTCTATTTTTGCGGATATGCTTGAGAAACATATGGAAGTCTTCATGGATGATTTTTAGGTTTTTGGATCATCATTTGATAATTGTTTAACTAACCTTTCACTTGTTTTGCAGAGATGTCAGGAAAGTAACTTGATCCTAAATTGGGAAAAATGTCATTTCATGGTAAGAGAGGGCATTGTCCTTGGTCACAAAATCTCACACAAAGGGATCGAAGTTGATCAAGCAAAAGTTGAAGTAATATCTAAGTTACCACCACCCGTGAATGAGAAAGGTATTCGAAGTTTCTCGGGTCACGCGGGCTTCTACCGCAGGTTCATAAGAGATTTCTCCAAGATCGCTAAACCGTTGACGTCCTTGTTAGTCAAGGACACAGCGTTTGTGTTCAATAAGGAGTGTGCTGACGCATTCGAAAACCTGAAAAATAAGTTAGTGTCAGCACCAATTATGATAGCCCCCGATTGGTCGCTGCCGTTTGAGATCATGTGTGACGCCAGTGACATCGCGGTGGGGGTTGTGTTGGGGCAGCGGAGAGAGAAGCTTTTGCATGTTATTTACTATGCGAGTCACGTTTTGAACCCTGCACAGATGAATTACGCAACTACCGAGAAGGAGTTACTAGCGGTGGTGTATGCCTTTGACAAATTTAGGCAATATCTGTTGGGTTCTAAAGTGATTGTTTATACTGACCATGCTGCGTTAAAATATCTTTTTGCTAAGCAGGAGTCAAAGCCAAGACTGCTAAGATGGATTCTACTTCTCCAAGAATTCGATATGGAGATTCGTGATAAGAGAGGATGTGAAAATACTGTAGCTGATCACCTCTCGCGAATGTCACCGATTGAAGAAAACGAGGAAAAGCGTCCGATAAAGGATGAGTTTGCTGATGAACACATCCTAGTTATTCATGGTGTTCCTTGGTTTGCGGATTACGCCAACTATTTGGTCGAGGGTCTAATACCTGACGACTTTGATTCTAACAAACGGAAAAAGTTTGTTCATGACTGCAGGTTTTACTTATGGGATGACCCGTTTCTTTACAAGAGAGGGGTGGATGGACTGATCAGAAGATGCGTTCCGGAAGACGAGCAAAGGAAGGTGCTCGAAGCATGTCATAATTCAGAGTATGGAGCGCATTTTAGTGGTGACCACACCGCAGCCAAAGTCCTCCAATCGGGGTTGTATTGGCCGTGTTTGTTCAAGGATGCCCAGGACGTCGTTAAGGAATGCGACAGATGTCAACGGACTGGAAATATCTCGAAAAGAAACCAGATGCCGCAAAATTCCATGTTAGAAGTAGAGTTGTTTGATGTTTGGGGGATTGACTTTATGGGACCATTCCCACCATCATTTGGAAAACACTATATACTGGTGGCAGTTGACTATGTTTCGAAGTGGGTAGAAGCAGTGGCACTACCAACTAATGATGCTAAGGTAGTGGTCAGGTTTCTGAAGGAGAACATATTTTCTCGGTTTGGAGTACCAAGGGCCCTTATAAGTGATGAAGGCACTCACTTCCTGAATCATCACATGGAAAATTTACTCCTTAAGTATAATGTGAAGCACAAAATATCTACTCCTTACCATCCTCAAACCAACGGGCAAGCCGAGGTGTCAAATCGACAACTCAAACAGATATTAGAAAAAACAGTGCGTGCCTCCCGTAAGGACTGGGCATTTGTTCTAGTGCCTCCAACAACGGAATGTTCAGCTATAAATTTTTAGACAGTTCAAGGAATTTCTCGAATTTCTCGTAATCCATTCACAAAGTTTTGCATCTGCTCAGTGGCGTCCATGTTATGAGTAGGACATGCTGTAAGACACCTCTTAAACCGCTTATATGCATCCCCTAAAGATTCTCCTTCTTTTTGCTTGAAGTTGACAATGTCATATCTTTTTCGGATAAACACTGAAGCAGGGAAATACTCATTCAGGAACGCAGTTTCCATCTCTTGCCATGTTGTGATACTCCCAGCTGGAAGCGAATAGAACCATTCTTCCGCATCATCAGTGAGTGTGAACGGGAACATAACCAATCTCTTGGCCTCTTCGGAATGTCCTTCTATCTTCAACGAGGTGGTGGTCGTAAGGAATCTTTGAAGATGTTTATTTGCATCTTCGTTGATTCATCCAGCGAACGGCTTGCTCTCCAACTGACGGATGGTGGAAGGGTGTAGCTGAAAATGCGCAACATTCATCGGTTGATTCACAATGGTCATCCGGTTTAGTTGAGCATTGGCCCCTCCATAGTCTCCTAGCAGTCTTTCAGGCTGAGGTGGATTTCCAGCCATTTGAACAGTTTCAGGTGTTGTCTCTCTCTCTCTTCGAAGTCGCTCTGCACAGATATAATTTCCTCTATTTCTTCTAGTCTTTTAACTTTAGCTATTCTCCGTCTTTCGTGTAACACTCGTTCTGGTTCTGTATCAAAAGAATATTTAGCTGAGGCCTGACCTCGCATACACAATTAGACAAACGTTAGATAATACAAGTAGAGAAAAAAAATGCAGCGAATAATAAAATTTTAGTCGCAGAGCAACAAAATTTCTTTTGGATTCTAAAAACAATGTTAATTTGGCAGTCCCCGGCAACGGCGCCAAAAACTTGATCGGGAAAATAGCAAGTGTACTATTTTTACCGATTGTAGTAATAAGGGAAAAGTCCCAAGTATCGATCTCGAGGACTGCGTAGTAATTAACGGGATTTTTAGTATTCAAAGGAACAAAAGGTCTAGGGGTTTGTTTGGTAGCAGAGTAATACAACAAGTAAATAACGACTTATAAATCAATCTTAGAGCCGTGTTAGGGGAGTGGACACGATGCGAGTAAAAACAATGTAGGATTATTCTGCGATAATAGTTATTAACCTTAATTCATCAGTTGGCCAATTTAGTTTTCCTTAATTCCTTAATAAAAACCCTTTGATGAGTTTCATGTACACTAATTCCTCAGTGTCCATGAAAAGCATCAAGCAATAGTTTTGACCATAAAATACGTGATACGGGATATCCTCATTCCTAAGCAATATCGACCATGAGACTATTTTGCAAAAGTGTTAGGTTGACTTTCCAGACTAAAACCTAAGCATAATTCGAATTCTACTTTCCAATATGAATACGCATTAAGATTGTTGCAAAATAATATATATATATATATATATATATATATATATATATATATATATATATATATATATATATATATATATATATATATATATATATATATATATATATATATATATATATATATATATATATATATATATATATATATATATATATATATATATATATATATATATATATATATATATATATATATATATATATATATATATAAGGTGAATAACATAATTCTCATAGAATAATCAAACAAAGGTCATTACATCGCAACTTAGGACCACCCCCTAACAACTGGGGGTTTAGCTGCTCATGTTCTTCGTAAACATAAATGCAATTAGAAATGAAAAGGAGAAGATCATTACAATTCGAGTTGGATCCCTTGGATCATCAATTGCTTCCGCTTTTGATCGATCCTTTGTTCTCCAGCAAAACTCTCTCCTCAGTTGTCAATCCTAATATCAATTCAAAAGTGTCTCCTACTTTCTAAAAAGTGCCTCTTATATCTAAATTCAAATTACATCGCGAAATGTCTCAAATGCCCTTCGAAATAGGTCTGACAGCATAAAAATCAGAAAATAACATTTTCACTCTCAGTGGCCATGACACGGGCCGTGTTGTGCAACACGGGTGGTCGTGTCATGCTGCTGACTCCTTCAGGACACGTTTTCTTCTACAAGGGCTGCAACACGGGCCGTGTTGCATGACACGGGCACCCGTGTTGTACGTCTGTTTCCCATTTTCCTCTGCTTCTCCTACCCGTGTCTGCCAACCGTGTCCTCCATGACACGGGCCGTGTTGTGCAACACGGGTACCCGTGTTGTGGCTCTGACTTCCCTTTTCCGACTTTTCTTTGCCTCCGAAAGCGGTGCGACTGTCATGCTATCCATTCCTGCCAAAAACACACTAAAAGAAATCGAATCAAACGCACCAGCGGCAAAAGTAATACAAACTTCAAAATAAGACTTGAAGACAAACAACTACGAGTAATTCAGATAATAACAACTAAAGCTTCGAAAACAGATAAAAACGGTGCGAAATTGACAACAAACAGCGTTTGAAAACACAAGTGAAATCCACCGATCAAACTCCCCCGAACTTGAACTTTTGCTTATCCTCAAGCAAAAAGCTCGCCAACAATTCTAATATGCAATTCTAATCTGCAATGCCTCATAGAGCATTATAAAACAGCAGAAGGGTGAGAAATATTATCATAATAACAATGCATATAATCATGTATTTATAAATATAGACATAAAAGTATACATATTTTGCATTCTCACCACATTCATCATAATTTACTCATATACATCGTCATATATACACATATATATAATCCAAGCATAACATCATGTACACTTCCACAATTTCAATCAAATCCACATAAACATACACATTATGTTTAATTCACTACAAATCATATAAACATATACAATCATGTTTATTCATCAATTCACAATTTCACATTCGCAACTCTCAAATCAACAATTCATGCTCATAAACATACTTTCATACAATAATCACATTTTCACAACTCTCAATTACGCAAGTAATGCATATACGTATATTACACAATTCTCACCATACTTCATCATAACTCATCATACACTTCACATAGCATATATATATATATATATATATATATATATATATATATATATATATATATATATATATATATATATATATATATATATATATATATATATATATATATATATATATATATATATATATATATATATATATATATATATATATATATATATATATATATATATATATATATATATATATATATATATATATATATATATATATATATATATATATATATATATATATATATATATATATATATATATATATATATATATATATATATATATATATATATATATATATATATATATATATATATATATATATATATATATAGGAAAATATGGACAATCATCAACATATCCATAATTCTCAATTACACAAGTCATGTACATACACCTATGCATAACTTCATATAACAATCATATATTCATTCCATGAGACTCAATGCAACTCAATGCAACTCATGCCATGTGGTACCAACACTTGTTATCATTTTTCGGTTTTTACATTTAAACCGGGTCCACCCTTCTAGACCGATAACAACAAAGCTCGTTCCCTAAGCTTTCAAACCCACCCTTCTAGGTTTGGGACAAGCCACTAGTCTCCACGAAACTAGCAATCATTGCCTCTTGACTAAATGATGCATATGCAATCAACCACAAATGCACTTAAGACCGATCTCACGTCTTAATCCCATGCATTCAAATAATTCCTCCCTTCAAGAATTAAAACAAGATTGCACAAACAACATATCATAAAATCACGTATTCATATTTTACATCATCATGTTTATCAAACAATGCACGCATATCTTACAATATGCTCCCATGCATTAATTCACAATAATCGGATACAACAAATATGCATTCATAATTCAACCTCATTACCTTTTCAAACAATGCACACATATTCACAATATGTTCTCATGCATTCACAATATCGCATACAATCAATATGCATTTACACTTCAATATCATTACCACATTTATCAAGCAATGCACACATATTCACAATATGTTCTCATGCATTCTTCACATACAAACAATATGCATATATTTGTCAAAAGACTATATTTCATAATCGATTCCACCATCTAGGATTCACGCCATATGGCTACCCACAGCATATCATATCACAACATGCAGAAGCTATACGTTATATAACAAAAGTATTATGCATAATAACACATCAATCACACACATTCGCGACGGTAAAATCAACACAACAATATATTTTCAATTTTCTGCTATAATTGAACCAGGTACAGGCCTCAAATCCATTTTTTCTAGAAAGAGCATCTCGTTAACTTACCAACGCTTCGAACGGGGGTCAAAACCGACTTACGGTTCAAGAGTTATGAATTTTCGAAGTTTTCCAAAAAAACCAGAATTTTGCCTAAACACGGCTACGGGATTTTGCATTTTCGCCCGAAAATCCGACCGATTCAATTCTTTTTTTCAAAACAAACACATACTCATACTCACCTAACATATAGCAGTGAATTAGAACCATTAAACACGATTTCTACGAGGTATGATTTCCACTCAAATCTCAAACCCTCAACTATCCAAAAATGTCAAAACTCACAAACTCAACCAAATTCAATCAAACAAAATCCAATAATCACGGTTAAACATTACCCGACTAAACTATGTAATTTATTTTGAATTCTAACCGTTCAAAACTCGATTCTACCGATTAAACCATTTATGCCCTAGAATGGAAAATGGAGAAAAACACCCAAACAAACTCAAACAATCCATACATAATCACATACATTGATAAGATAATGATATTTCACACCCTTACCTTGATTAAATCGGAGCTAGAAGTTGTTCTTGAGCTTTTCCAAGTTTTTCCTTCTTCTCCTTCTCTTTTCTCCTCTTTCTCCTTCTTTCTCTATTCTTTCTCTTATGTTTTCTATTCTTTTCTTTTCTCTCCAATTTTCCTTATATATCCTTCTCTTTTCTTTCCCTCTACTTTCCTTTTATATCTTTCTATTTTCTTTCCATCATAATTCTTCTCAAAATATATACCAATTCATTTTCTCATAAAATATCTCATCTCATCATTAATTAATTAGAGAATATATAGTAAATCCACATTATTCTACCAAATAGAATAAACCAGATAAATCCATTAACTCATATAATTGAAATAAATCCAATTAATTCATTTAAATCAAATAAATTACATAATCCAATTAATTAGTACAATTAATCAATTATTGAAAATTGGGTTGTTACATCCATCGAGCTGTGATGATTGATACCACATGCATTGAGTCTTGTTGCATTGCATTTATGGGTCTTTTTGTATGAATTATGACATTGTGGCCTTTGAGGCATATTGAAGGATATGAATGTGTTGAATATGATTATGATGCCATTTATATGTTGATTTTTATACATTGATTATTATGAATTGTTTTACTCACCCTGCTTGTTTGAATGTTACCTCAATGTGGGTAACATGCAGATGACCAAGTTTAGCCGTGGACGCCGTTGAGGACTTTTGAAGTTTCGAGTTGTTAGCCTTTGGTTAACTTAGAGGGTCTTGCTCTGATAGTGTAACATCAGGTTAGGGTCTATGTTTTATTTGAGTTATTTTGATTATCTTTCCATATAAGGAAAACTTTAGATATGCCTTTTGAGTTCCGCTGCCTTTGGACAATTTTTGATATCTTTTGGAAAAACCCGTTGTACACGGAGCATTGACTTATTTTGAGCTATTGAGAAATGTACACCCTTTGAGGTGATTTTTATTGAGTTAAATATTTTACTCTGATATATGTGAATAAATGTGCCTTTTAATTGTGGGGTAGAAAAGGGTGTTACAAATATCCATGACTTGAAAAGTAATATGGAATAAACACGGACCTATCTCGATAGGGAGATCAACCTCTCTAATCACAGTTTTACTTGAGCCAGTAAAGGCTTTCACAATGACCCCACTGAATTTCATAGGAGTACCTTGATAAGACAATCTGGACAAAGTAGACTTTGGCATCAGATTCAATGATGACTCAGTATCAACCAACACATTGGATAGAGCGTCCTCCTGGTAATTCATGGAAATACGGAGAGCCAAATTATGATTTCTTCCATGCTCGGTCAACTCTTCATCACAGAAACTTAAATTATTACATGCAGTGATATTGGCAACAATGCTATCAAACTGTTTAACAGTCACATCATGATTTACATAAGCTTGTTCCGATATTTTCTACAATGATTCACGATGAGCCTCAGAGCTCATTAACAGAGATGAAACAGATATTTTTGATGGTGTATGCAACAGTTGATCTACCATATTATATTCACTCTTCTTGATCAATTTCAACACTTCACTATTTTCTGATTTCTGGTTCACATCACTTAATTGACCAGATTCAACAAAAGTCTACAACTGAGCTTGCTTAGCCACAACATCTTCACTTATCTTTGAGGGTACATTAGTAAATACTCGACCACTTCTGGTCACGCGTCATACATCAAGAATAGTCACAACTGAGGGAAGAGAAGGAATGGGAACTTCTTTTCCATCCTCCAACATAGTAGCATTGTATTTATAGGGAACTGTCTTATCTAATTCATACGACACTGGGCCAGGAAAACGAATGACCAAAGGTGTCACATCAGATTTCTGACTATTGTAAGAAATTACAACTCATTCTGGGATATTGAAACACGGAACTATGACATTCACCTCACTCTCAACTTCATTTCTGTTTGCAGTAACTTGAACCAAATTCTGATCAATCATCTTTTGTAAGTCCCTCTTTACAACCACACATCCACGAGGGTTTATCGAACAAATATAGCAAGCAACATAATTATGCTCAATATCATGGAATTCACTTAAAGTAGCATGCATCTCAACAAGCGACCTCTGAATCCAGCGAATATAAAAAATGTGGTATGTACCAGGACACCCATATACCATATTGACAGTCGCGTTACCATGATTAGGCAACGAATTTGATTGCACATTAGGGTTGGTATCTTCAAAAGACAAAATACCACTTTTTACGAGCTTTGCAACTTTATATTTTAGAGGATAGCAATTTTCAATATCATGCCCAGGGGCACCCTGATGAAATGCACAATGGGCATCTGGCTTATACCACCATGGAATTTTAGTAGGAACATCCGGAGGATCATGAGTCTGAACCAAATTCTTCTTTATTAAAGCCAGAAATAATTCAGTATACGTCATTGGAATAGGATCAAATTATGATTTATTCTGCGCACGACCTTGCTGAGTTGTTTTCTATTGGAAACATGGTTGATAACTTGAAGTAGCTTGAGCGGCAAGAGCGGCATTGATTCCTGGTATAACAGATGCTACTTGTTGGTGACGACGACTAACATTGTTGTTCACAACCCTGCGTCTTCTAGACCTCTCTTGAGAGATGACATTAGTTTCTCCATCTTTTTTCTTAGAAAAACCAGAACCAAACTTCTTCGTATTTCCAGAACTACCTTCTTTAGTCAGGCGTCCCTCACGAACAACTTCCTCTAACCTCATTCCCATATTAACCATTTCTATGAAATCACTAGGAGCACTTGCAACCATTCTTTCATAGTAAAACGGACCCAAAGTCTTCAGGAAGATCTTGGTCATCTCTTTCTCTTCAAGCGAAGGGCTTATCTGAGCTGCACTCTCACGCCATCTTTGTGCGTATTCCTTAAAAGTTTCTTTCTCTTTCTGAGACATCACACGGAGTTGATCACGGTCCGGCGCCATATCCAAATTGTACTTATACTGACGGACAAAAGCTTCACAGAGATCATTGAATGTCTTGATTTGGGAACTATCAAGTCCCATATACCACTTCAGTGCATCACAGGTAAGACTATCTTGAAAATAATAAATCAACAACTGATGGTTGTCAGTATAGGTAGACATATTTCTGGCATACATGACCAAATGGCTTTGTGGACAAGTATTCCCTTTGTATTTCTCAAAATCTGGAACCTTGAACTTGGCAGGAATCTTCACATTAGGAACAAGACAAAGCTCATGAGCATTCTTCCCAAATGACTCTTTTCTCCTTAAAGCCCTGATTTCTTTCTGCATCTCAGCAAATTGATCTTGAAAATCATCCATACAATCCATAACATCCAAACTCTCTCTCGGAGCAGTGTGAAAAATTTTCTCTTCAACATAAGGCGAAGTGTGAACCACGGGTGGTGGCACAGGTACAACAATAGGAACAATTGGAATCTCAACATTAGGAACAATATTAACCACAGGAGGTGGAACAGTCATAACAACAGGAATTCTTGGACCTTCAGAAGCAAGAGGTTGATATCCCTCTGACACATAGTTGAAAGGCATGCCCCAAGGGAAACCAGTAGGTATCTGATATTGAGAAGCATTAACCAGAGCCATAGAAATGGGCGTTAATCCGATCTTAGAAATCACAGTTCTCTGCACAGGAGAAGGAGGAGGCGGTGGTGGATGATTTTGAGCAGCCACCATAGCTTCCATCGCAGCAGTGAGTCTTTCCAAACCACCCTTCAGAGTTGATACCTCTTCACGGAGCTCGCGGTTCTCTTGTTGCAACTGATCCATCTTTTTCTTAAGATTAGCTCGAGTGTTGTAGTGATGCGACAGCTGGCTGAATGAAGACCAAAAGAAGCAAATAAGACACCTGAAAAAGGCAAAACACAATGCACAATGTTGCGAATGCAAATGCAAGATGCAAATGTTTCTATTAGTTTTCAAGGATCTTTAGGATATAAAGCCATTACAAACATCATAAAGAAATAACACTTTTTTGGAATACTGATAAACAACTCATTTCATTGAATACTGGAAAAAGTTACACTTGGAAGTACAAAGTACATAATATCAGAATTCAAATAAGAAAAAGCTAGGTCCTAAAGAACATCTGATGACGATCCGAGCTGATACTTTCTTCGGAGTCTCTTAATATCTCTCTCATAGTTTTCCTTCATGGTGGTCTTCTCTAACACGAGCTGATCCATAATACCCTTTCAAGCACCAAAAGTAGGAGGATGAGCAGATGAAGTAGTAGAGGAAAATAAATCCTCTGCATGTCTCTTCACAGCGCGTCGCTCAAGCAACTCAATCAAGACTGGCACACCCATAAGATAGGCATACTCCTCTTAGGTTGGTAATAGCTGATAATCTGGAAAAATAAAACATCGGTAGACAGGATCATAGAATTGCACAAGGGTGTTCAGAAATCCGTCTTCAATGTTAGTAGAAAGAAAAAATAGAAGCCTCTCATAACGAGATCTAAAGCCTGAATGATCAACTACCAAGGACACTAGCTTTCTCAAATCTGCAAGATCGGGAGCTCGGAAACTGTACTTCTGAGTGTTTCTCCTTCCAATATCCATAATCACAATATCTGTGATGTTTGAAAAGGAAAATCTATGAGATCCTTAAAAACTGACTGAAAACGCCCATGAATGCATGAGTGCAAGGTGCAACACCCACAAACAAGACACATAAAGCACACAGGTTCAAAGGTTCGACACGAGCATGGAGCCAAAGGTAAGAACCAACCCACAATGGCATATACTAAGGTTATATCATCATATGTAGAACAAGGTTCTGAAAAGTTCCCAGAGTCATAATTCCATCTTTTGGATATTATCGGCTTAAACGACTACTTGTCAGCCAACAATATTCTCAAGAGAAACTCGTCTGAGTGTGGTATCGCGTAAAAACTAATTCAAGTCTACACCTGAATAGCCACCGCACCACGTCCTAATAAGGACAAGATGGGTTAAAGGGTTCTAAGGTCCTCAGCTTCTCAGGCTCCCAGGTCAGAAAAAGTAATGCCAATTACGACTACTCGTAAGACATCAGTAATTCAAAAGAGGCCTCCACTGAGCGGGGGATCTCAAGTTAGCTTAGTAAGGACTACAACACGTAAGCCAAAAATAATATACCACCCTCCTATCATAAGTGCACTCAAGTCTGGGTATATGACTTGTCTCACCATACATATCACCAGGCACCAAAACAGAACAAGCAATAACAAACAAGTCAAGCAAAAAGCCATAAATAAATCAAAGTAGGCGAAACCCACTAGGAATCCAATTTTTCCCAGCAGAGTCGCCACTTTTCTGTAGCATAGAAATTCGTGAGTGTAAGCTATTGATTAACTTAACTCAAAAATGCAAGAGTCGCCACCGCACTTTTATTTTATCCAAAAAGGAAAGGAAAAAGAGCAAACAAAACCAAAAAGTTCTAAAACAAGAACAAAAACTGAGATCTGGGTAAGGGGGTTGGTTACGCAATGGGAAGGTGTTAGCACTCAAAACGTCAATAGTACTCTATAGGAGCCCTTTGAAATATTTACGCTTTTTGGTTTGAAAAATGTTTTTTTGAAAAGAGATTGGGGAGGTGAGAAGAGAATTATTTTTAAGATTTTTTGTGTTTGGAGAGACTTATCGCCTCATACCTACGTACCCACAAAGTGCAATATAGGATCAAAAACCCATAGTTCGTGGTACAAATAACAAAAATTTTGTTGGTTTTGATTGATTTTAAATGTAAAGACAAGTCGTCATTTTAAGGAGAAAACTACGACTAGTCGCCCACAAGTAGAAGACAACGTTTGCATCACCTAAAGATGGAGGATTTTGCTTGGATTATCAACAAGTCTATCTCTCAACATCAAAGTGGAAAATGTCAAAATCGTAATACTATGGGGAATAGGAGAATTATATCTCAACTATGGAAATGACTCATATCTAAACTTTATGAAAAGTTTTAAAATGAGACGTGATGCACAAAGGCACAAAAATAGTTGATGAGTTTTTTTTTGTATTTTTATATCTTTTGAAATTGGTCAAAATATGATTAACATTATTTGACTTTTATTAAGAAAAAACAAAGTTTAAAAATCATTTGACAAAAGTCAAGGTTTTATTGTGAAAGCGGTTTTAAAGTTTGAAAACAAGAAGGTTTTGAAAGAGGGAGAAGGTTTTGAAAATTGAAGAAGGGGAGAGATGAAGTGACTACCCTAGAAATAAAAATAAAAGTTAGAGATAAAAAAGATCTAACCAACTTGTAGCACACTCCATAGTAAGCCAAATAAGAATTCTATCCATCTTAAAGCATAGCAAATAAGCAAGCCAAATAAAGGCAAAGATCCATAATACTCCAAACATAGGGAAAGGGTCCTAATTCTAAGTCCAAGGGTCCAAGAATAGTCCAAGAAGTCCAAGGTCTAAGAATAGTCCAAGAGCATAGCCACAGAGTTAAGAGCATCAAGTTTTTTAGAGGTTTTATCCTTTATTAGTGTTTTGAACAAGATATGGTCCAAGTGGACAAAAGAAAAGAGGCGAAAATATAAACAAAGATATGATATGAGATGATAAACATAAAGCATAAATATAAAAGAGAAATAGGGAGCAAGAAGGAAACATAAATAAAATTAAAACAAAGATATTGTTAGTAAGTTAGTAGTTAGTCGTTAGAGCAAATGATCAACAATGGTTAATTCTTACTCTTGGACCAAGGTTAATGAAAACTCATTAGAGGGTTGATACCTAACAATAAGTTTCATAGGTAGAGGACTTAAGAATAGCAATCAACCATAATTGAACTTTCAAACATAAGTTTAAGCTACGAATGATCATTTTTTCGATTACGTGACAATTTAGCGTTATGTTAAGCAATAGTAATATGGTTTATGTAGAAATCACGACTATCTGAGACTGGTTAATAATAATGAGTGCTAATGCATGCAAGAGAAGTGATATGTAGATAACTATCCGAAAGCAATACCGCACAAAAAGAAAAGAGGTAGTGATCTCATCATAATCAAGATTTTTATCGATTAATCAAAAAGATAATCTATCACTATTCCAAAGTACGGAGACTAATCTCAATGGTCATTCATCCATAGATTTGAAACAATGAAGGTTAAACATCCTTGAAAACCAACAATCCATGATCCATAGATTTCATCGATCAAAAGAAAAAGAATAAAAAGAAAGGGGATGCCAAATTGAATTACAAGTTTAAGATCATTCCATCTTTAAGTTCATCCACTCATCTTGGTGGATTAAAGCACTAAACATATCATTAACTCAAAGCACCTAAAACAAATTGAACAATTCACTTTAAAGATAGATTTTAATTGATGAATGTTTATCCAACTTCATCTACATCCTAAGTCTAATGAATTTAAAGAGGAAAATGACCTTTAAAAGTGTAATTCATGGCCAAAATCAAAAGGAAATGGAAGAAGAAGAGGTGGGAACCAAAACAGTCCCAAAATAAAGCCAAAAACTCAAAATCATCACTGAGTAACCGGTTACCCTATATAAGGTAACCGGTTACCCTATGAAAACAGCAGCAAAATAGGGCCAAAAGGGGCAAAAACTTGATCAATCATTTCTACAAACACCTCATGATCAAGGGTGCAATTGAGCACAAAAATTCAAGTAAAATAACAACAATCAACACCAATCGAACATGATATACAAGATCTAATGATCAAGCAACAATAATCAATAATGAATCACATTGTGAAACATATATCAAGAACAACAATGGTGGATCAAGAAATTACCCTCCAAATCTAAAAATTCTTCAAATCAACTCCACAAACCCCACTTCAAAGATTTGATCTACTAGAATTAAGGATGAAAAAGTGAATGGATGAAGGTTTAGCTCAAAGATTAGTAAATTCTAATGATGAACTTACTAATCTTTCAAAGGAAGAAAGAGCTTTTGGTGAATTTGGTAATTGGAGGAAATTGAAAGTCAAGAAAGAGTTTGACAAGATGATTTTGGCTATCAAAAGCTTATCAAATGAGAGAAATGAGACCTCTATTTATTGGATTTAGGCTTGGAAAATTTGGTGCATTGGAGTTTGGTTTGGAAACAAAATTAGGCTTGGAATTTGAATTTGGAGGGAAATTCAAGAATAAGTGGTGATTAGTGAAGGTGTGTGGTGGGAATTAATTATGATGAGGTAGGGGATTTAAAATGAAGTGTTGCAATATTTGAATTTGGTGCCAAAAATGCTGCAGAATTTGAATTTGCTCAATGTCGCTACTGCGAAAATCGGCGCCGGCTTGACAGGAGAGTCGCCACCGTGCGTTATTTATCCCTCAGAGCGGGAAAGGAAACGCTCGAAGTAAACCTCGCAAAGACGGGAAAAGGTATGGTCATCGCAACCAAAACCTGGATTCGGGAGTCGGTTACGCAAGGGGAAGGTATTAGCACCCCTCACGTCCATCGTACTCGATGGGATCCACGCTTGGTGTTTATAGGTAAAAGGGTGTATTATCTATCTACGCTAATGGCTGGTCTGAAAAGAAAATAAAAGGACAGGACTCGACAGAACATACGGTGTTCTGGGCCTGCGTATTCCCTCGTGCAATGGGAAAGTCAGAGTCAACGTAGTTCGACTTCCTACGTCTAAACAGGGGAAAGGTTGCTCGCCAGGACATCGCGTCCTGTGCCTACGTACTTTCATCTGAAATGAAAGATCAGAGCAAACGTAGTTCGGCTAACTACGGGTAAACAGGGGCTCTCACACAGCAGTGAGAAAACAAACTGGTCCTAAAGGCTCGGGAACCTACAACTACGATCTGGTCTCAAATGCACTCGGGCAAGAGAAAAAGGGGGTAACAATTAGTCGTTAGCGGGAAAGTCTCGATCGCACAGCCGCGAGAGAACAAAAGTTAGTTGTTAGTGTGCTCGCTAGGATATCGCATCCTATGCCTACATATCTTCGTCTGGAACGAAGAATCAGAGCAGCTGTAGTTCAGCTAACTACGGGTCAAGCTACTCAAAAGCTCCTACAGAAAGGAAAGGGAAACCCTAGAACTATAACTGAGAAACAGGGGAATCTACCTACTGCTATCACACCTGGTTGATCATCCTAAGGTCTATCATAACGACTCCGCAGAGGAGAAGTCAGAGCTCCTAAGGGATCATGGCAACAGGATTAAACCACAAACAAGAAACTGCATAGCAAAGGAATACTGAAAATATGCATGAATGCAACAACTAGACAAACAAGGCACAGAGGCAAGGGAGCTCGGCTCTACCAAATACCAACAAGCAAAGCCACGCAATAACAAACAAGCAGAAGGAGGACCACCTCAACTTCTCATGCACACAAAGTCTACTTCTAAGATGCACTTATTCAAAACTATCTAGATGAATACCTAAGTCTAATGCATCATAACATCATTCAAGTCAAACAACACAAAGAGACTAACCCTGACCAGGGCCTCTAACAAGCCTGAAACAATCTCCTAATAACTCTCTAAACAGAGCTCTATACAATACCCTAAGCAGGGATCTAAGCAACAACTCTAATCAAAACCCTAAGCAAGGATCTAAACAAACTCCTAGGCAAGAGGAATCAATCCCATTCTCCAAGCTTCAGAATAAGCTTACCAGAGAAAGGAAGCTAAGCAGACAAGCTCATGGTATCTTCCTCAGGAAAGTACCAGGAGGTTACTACTCAGGAGTCATATCCTATGCGGCTCGACAACTGTGATCAGTTTACATCCCTCCTCAGGAGAGATTAAACTCACATGAAGGCTCCGGCGTCACTGGATATTTGGGAAAGAACCTATATGCACTAAGGGAACTAAGTGAACAGACTCATAGGACTTTCCTCAGGAAAGTACTAGGAGGCTGACACTTAGGAATCGTACCCTACGTGGCTCAACAACTGTGATCAGTTTACATTTCTCCTCAGGAGAAATTAAACTCACAAGTTGGCTCCAACATCACTGGATACTTAAGAAGACCTAGACAAACTAGTGGAACTAAGTGAATAGACCCATAGGACCTTCCTTAGGAAAGTACTAGGAGGCTTCCACTTAGGAATCGTATCCCCTGTGGCTCAACAACATGTGATCAGTTTACATTCCTCCTCAGGAGGAATTAAACTCACAAGTCGGCTCCGACATCATTGGATACTTACGAAAGAGGCGAGAAGAAAGGATGAAAGTCATTCATAGTGCCTTCCTCAGGAAAGTACCATAAACTCCCTTCAAACTCCAGGATCTCGAACCTCACAAACAGACAACAAGCTCCTAGACTAAGCCTCAATCCAATGCAACCTTGCAAGCTCCAACAGGACTTCCATCAGCTCCCACCTTCAGGAAGAATCCACAGGCCAACAAACTACAAAAGACTATCTCTGAAGTTCAACCACAGTTGAACTCCAAAGTCAGAAGTCATCAAGACTTCCCCTATCTTCAGGCTCAGACAAATCCTATCAGGACACCCTACAAAAATCTATCAAAAATCTAATGGGAGACCTACATGGCTCTAAGATAACATACTGAAAAATCAAAACAAAATTCAACACCAGATGAAAGAATTAAACTCAGCAACACAGATATATCAACAGACCAATTATTCAACATCAATAATAGTGAAAAAATGCAATTAAAATGAAAATGCATGATTAAGCTAATGTTTTTGCACTATAAAATTCTACACTGAATCACGAGTCTACAGAAAAAAGAACGGAATTATTTGACTAAACCTACCATTTTTTATGAATTTCTAATGATATGCATGCATTAAAATATAAAAAAGTAATCAATTAAAATGGAAAATATGTAAAAAATAACAAACAAAAATAAAATGACAATTTTATTTTTATTTGATTTTTCTTAATATTCTCATGAAATGGTTGGAAAAAAGAATTATTAAAAACAAACAATTATTTACATTTTTTATTATGATTTATTAAATGCCAAGAAAAATATAAAAGAAAAAATCAAAACAAAAGAAAATAAAATGGAGGGGGGTTTAAACAGCAATGGTTTCAGGTTATTATTCACATTGGGCCCCTATTCTGGGGGTGCAACTAGCAGAGGCGCAGGGCCCAAGATTAATATCCAGAAAAAAACAAAAAAACTGACTCTAAGCGCAGGGGGGTGCTATGAGTGATTTATTTCAGTTATTTCTCACTACTGGGCTTAAACGGGGGGTGCCGTTAGCACTCAGGGCCTAAGGCCCAACTTACTCATTCAGTCTCTCAAACAGGGGGGTGGGGAAGCAATTGAGGGGTGCGCTTCAGAAGCCACGCTTGGGCCTAAGCCCAATCCACACAAACCCTAATCCAGACAAAACCTAACCAAAAACCATCTTCCTCCTAATTTCCTCTGGCACTGTTCACCATACTGACCCTTTGCCCTAGCGGCGCCTCTCATCTCACAACACACTCTCTCTGAACTCTCTCATCTCCTCTCAAACTCTCTGAACAAACCTCAAAATCAAACACAATCTCAGTACCGCCACACTCAAACCACGCATCAAACACACTTCCAAACCCTAACATCCCTAAAATCTCAATGAACAAACACAACCTAAGGCCATTCTATCAATCAGAAGCGACATGCAACAAATTTAAATGAGGACGCACCTGGATGAGAAGCAAGAACGAGCTAAGGTGTTCTTGAAGTTCGTTGAAGAACGAAGACCTCAGAGTGCGAAGATCTTGAAGATTTCTGGTGAATCTGGCTAGATCATGGAAGAAAACTGGAGGCGCTGCGTTGGTTGAAGATCGTTGAATGTCTGAGCGGATTCTGGAGAATTTGATGGAGGAGGATGAACGTCTGAGATGATTTCTGGAAAAGTTTGTTGAAGGTATGAATGTTTAAGATGATTTCTGGAAAAGTTTGTTGAAGGTATGAATGTTTAAGATGATTTCTGGAAAAGTTTTGATGGAGGACTGATGTTTCTGGAAAAACTGGGATGAAAGTATGAAGGTTCAATGGAGGAGATCGGAGGAAGAAGGAGATGATCTGGTGATTTCTTGGTATTTGCAGATTCCGGTGGCCGGAGTCCGTTGGCGGTGGCCGGCGGTGGGGGCTACGGCTGATGCATGGCCGCCGGTGAGGAACTCAGGCAATGGTGTGGGGGCGCCAAGTGGCGTGCATTCACTGAGAGAGAGAGTGAGTGGGGGACACGTGGGATGCTGGGAAACGAAAAGGTGGGGCCGTTTGCTGCGCAACACGTGTCAGCCTTATTTATATCACTGAGGACGCGTGGATCCTTCTAGAATATCCTAGTGTGCGCTGGAAGCTGGTGGAAGACTTGGACTGAATTGGACTTCTGAATTGAGAATTGGGCTTTGACAAAAACAAACCCTGGGCCCATACGAATCACCAAAAAGACTGCAAAAAAAAACTGAGTAAAAAAAACAGTTAACTAAACCTAATTAACTCTAATCAATTATTAAAAGTCTAATTAACTCTAAATCATCTAATTAAATCTAAAACATGATTAACCTAATTAAAACTCTAAAAAGTCATTAAAACCTAATTAATTCTGTATTATCCTAATTAACCCTAAAAAATCAATTAACCTCTAATTAACTCTAAAAATGATTAAACTCATATTAATTCTATATTATCCTAATTTTCTATTAAAATTCTAAAAATGATTTAAAAAACAATTAAACCTATTATTAATAAAAGAAAACTATATTATTTTCTATAGAAAAATTCCTAAAAATGATTTAAAAGAAAAACCATATTATTCTAAAATGATAAAACTATTTAAAATCTTATTTAAAATTCTACAAGTGATTAAAATCTATTTAAAATATCCTATAAAATTCTAAAAAAGAGAATTAAGCTATTAAAATATTCTAAAACCCTATTTAAATTCCAGAAAAATCTATAAAGCCTGTTAAAAATTCACAAAAAGTCTATAAAAACCTAAAAGTGCAGATGAATGCAAATGACCCCCATAAAAGCGCACGAGACCAGATCGAATCGAACGGAGATCCCCGGGCATCAGAATATCCCAAAATCACTGAAAAATCACCGAGGAGCGCACAATTTCCCGAAAATAAAACCCCGATAATCTGGACTGGGTCTGCCATATCTGATAGACAAAAATCAAGCTGTAACCCTGATATCCCCTGCTTGTGCACAAAAATCATCTGTCTGAGCTGTGAATATGAAATTGAACCATGAGTCAGATAGGAGAATCGGTTGGTCAAATTTTAGGGTGCAACAGCTGCCCCTATTCAAGCGACTTGGACCTGAAGGGTTTGAAGAGCGCTCAGCCTTCAAACATTCAGAGGTACGAGACGGTTGAATACAAATAAAACCCGAAAATTTGCCAACCGCGAGCATATACTGTTAACTGCTTGGAGAATAAAGTCCAGAAAACTGAGCCCAGTTATTACGGCACCAAACTGATCAATCATCTGATAGAGAACTCCTGATTTGAATACCCGTTGCTTGTGATACCCCATATAACAAACCCTGATGGTTGCAACAACATACATGATTCTTTCACATTGCCTACTGATAGGCAGGAAGAAATATACTCACATCGCCCAAAGATGGACGGGAAGACACCTTGATTGAATACTCACTTCGTCTAATGATAGACGGAAAGACAACATTAATCTCCATATTCGCATCGTCTAAGGGTAGACGGAATCATCCTGATTGATGAACAACTCATTATTCTCATCGTCTAAGGGTAGACGGTATCATCCTGATTGATGAACAACTCATTATTCTCATCGTCTAAGGGTAGACGGTATCATCCTGATTGATGAACAACTCATTATTCTCATCGTCTAAGGGTAGACGGAAAGAAATAATCTCTGAATTCACGCTGTCTACTGACAGACGGGAGAAAACCTTAATCTCCATACTCACATCGTCTAAAGGTAGACGGGAAGTCACCATAACGCAATTCAACACCATCCTTTGAATTTCAGAATCCTTCTGTCTACGGGAATTGATGGAGAGATTAACATCTTTGAAGGGGCCACATCGTCAGTATGGACTAACGGGAAGAAAAACCACCTTTTAAGGAACCATGTCGTCAATAAGAATCGACAATCACGAAAACTGAACATTCTTCGAAGAGCTTCGACATCAATAGGGATTGATGGTCAGAAAAGTCTTTCTTGAACGTCATCATATCCAATAACCAGAAAGAGAACCAATATCCAAAATCATTTTGAAACCCCTCAACAACTAAGGATAGCCGGAGAAGACTCGCTGGGGAAACACCTCATCATATGTATGATCTGGCAATAAGAAACCCGCCGAACAATAGCTCGAAACTTCACATCGTCTGCTGACAGACGGAAAGGAAAGCTACTTATTAGAACAGCTCTATTTTGAGCTCCATTGAAAATCAACCCAAAACTTCACATTGTCTACTGATAGACGGTAAGGAAAGCATATCCTGGGGAAAACCCCTTCTTGAAATCTTACTGCGATCACCCGCAACTTCACATCGTCTATGGATAGACGGAAAGAAAACCACATTCGTACTCAAAACGTCTAATGATAGACAGAGACATCCACTCATTGGAGGAACACATCGTCAATATGAATTGACGGGAAGAAAAGCTTGTCAACATCAGATGACTGCTTGCTTAAAGCACAATTGTTGTATGATCTGATACAACTAATCCGCTGAACTGTCTGAATACTGCTGCTGGATAAATGCCCCTGAACTGATCACAGAGTAATTCACGCGTCCTGTGAAGCTGATAGAAAACCTGACTTACGCTTTGTATGCCTATGCAAATGCTTTAATCTTTCTACAGCGTAATGCTCCATTCTAGATGGAAATGCTACGCATTTTGACAATGATATGCAGGTATGATGCAAATATGATGCATGCAATATGCTAGCAGGCTCGAGCTGTTGGAGAGGCCGGGTACAGAAAACCACTTCAACAAAATAAATGCTGAAGGCGAGGCCAGCTTTGCTGGGGATAACCCGGATATCACTGAATCGTCCTAGCAAAATAAATGCTGGGAGAGTGAAATCAACCCTGCTGGGGATACCGGGAACTTAACCGAACATTTTGACGAAGTAATACCCTGCTGGGGAATATAACTCCGCTGTGAAATAGCAGACGTGCTGAATATGATTAGACTCCTCTGGGAATAGCTTATCCATACCAATGACGAATTGGTCTCTGCTGGAGACAATGGAGGGAGTCCTCCCGCGTTCTGACGACGCTCGGATCTGGAAATTGATGCACCAACACGGATGGTCTTCACAGTAATCGCAAACATGGATTTGAGCTCTTAAGCTTATCTTACTGGGTCAGATACAACTGCCGCTGGAAAAGATTCTTCCTGAATACACAGCCTTGAAGAGTCAAGGGATGGTGACACGACCTCCCGCATTCATCTCGCTCTCGAAAATCGACTGCATCCGCTCGAATAACCCTGAATGACCCTGCTGATACGGAGGGGAATAATTCTTTCTCTTCTGATATGCCCCAGCCTACATGACATCTGTGGGGATAGTCCTTGAAAGAGAATCTGCAAATTTGTTCCTTGATAGTCCGATATGATATGCCTCAGCGTTCTGAACTCCTGAGAGACACTTCACCTCGAATGCTTTTCGAGTAACTTCTGCGCGCTTAAGATGGTCTGCCCCTGACTGCAACCCCTTGATTATCTGATTCAGAGTAGCACCTCCTGACTACGACGCATTCACCGAATCTCAACCTGATTGCCCCAGAATAACTGACTTCGAGAAGCTGACCTGACTGGGAATCACAATAAGGCTTGCCTCTGCTCTCGGAACATTCGGGCGCTCCACATTCTATCTTGACCATACTTTCCATTGTAGGAAGCTTTTCTGCTGTCAAGCGCTTACTCGCAAGTAAAACAAGTTGTTCTGCATAAATGATGTATTAATGCAACACATATGACAGCTTTGACATCCAATCTGTTCACTGGGAAAAAGGAAAAACAGTTTATGGCATATGATGCACGAACCATTTATCAACATCAGTACCAACATGGTAAGAGGAACCTTTTTAGGAGTCAGAATCGACGCGACTTTTACCAGAGTATGCTCTCGAAACACCCTGCTTCAATTAGGACTTTTGGAGGTTGTAACGTGGTCAGGTTCATGGTTTTGAAAGAAAGGATAAAGGCTCAAAGTTTATTTTAACCCCCCCATTCTCTTTGATGTTCTCCGATCCTATGTTCAGCTAATTTGACCTTAGCGCTCACCTCTCAGAGGCTTAAAGAAAATAGGAACGATAGTTCGAGAAACTTTTGGATTTGGAGTGACAACCACTCACTCTTCGTCTTTGACACTTGAGGTCACACGACTCGTATTTCATTTGAGGATTTTTCTTTTGATCCTTTTCACCTTTTTCTTTTCGTATCCCTAACTTTTGCCTGGACTGACTCCTTTTGAGTTTCTTTTGATCTTTTTAAGTCCAGCGGGATGCCCTCATTTTTGCCTAAGTCATTTGTTTTGAAGTTTTCTTGACTTAGCGGGCTTTTGATTTCTTTTTCATTCTTTTTCGAACAAGTCGTGTGACACTGGTTGTCTGACTCTTTGGGAAATGATGTGGCTGTCCCACTCCTGATTGAACCATTGTGGTCTTTTAGGCACGACCTCTAGGGATGTGATTGATCCTCGAACGGACACTCCTTTTGCAATTTGGACGCTCGGTCCAATTAGCTAACACCTACCCTGCCCCAGGTTAAGATTGAGGGTTTTTTCGTTCACAGAAAGAAACTCCTACTACAAGGCTCAAAGGGGTTGACAAGGGATTATCTTCCTTATATCTCCGGTGTTTAAGGATTTGAAACAATGCCTGTACATCATCAACAGGTTCTATTTCAAAAGCATACAATATCGGTAGTTGCATGTCGGTCATTTTCGTCATCCTCCCCAAATTCTACTTAACCAAGCAGTGGATATTTGCAAAACAGTTAGTGAACACGAATGGATTCAATCAAAACATGCACATTTATTTCATTATCATCAATTTGAATGAAAACAACCAAGTTTTACAAACAAGCTCACAAATTCAAACAGGAAAGCAACTACAAATGTAAAGAAATGACAAGCTAAAACAAAGAAAATATGCTAGCTTCCGAGAACCGGGCTTTTGCATCTGCCCTGCTGCTGAACCAGCTATCTTTATTAGAGGCAACCCGATGCTGTCTTGACCTGCTTTCGATCGACTCAAACAAATTATAGAGCCCTTTCTCCTTCATTCAGATGATTTGGGGACCTCTCTGCCCGAAGCTGATTGCTGCACTATCAAGCAGATCCTGCACTTTGTGCTTAAATGCTTTACAGTTCTCAACTGTATGGCCAGGTGCCCCGGTATGGAACTCGCAAGTAGCGTCAGCATCGTACCCCGGTGGTGGTGGTCCTGTTAAGGGAGCCAATGTCCTTTTACGAACCAATTGGAGCTGAAGCAATGTCTGCAGAAGCTGTGCGTACGGTATAGGAGGAGTTTCCAAATGACGGCTTGCCAAAGGACCTTGATTCTGACCTCTTTTATACCCCCGATTATTCTGTTGCTGAGGCTGCTGCTGCCGGTATCGGGTTGACCCTTGAGCACCATTCGTATCGAATGCAACATCGGCTTCTTGATCTTCGATGTACTGATTAACGCTCTCCTTATGCTTAGCCATTTGCTTTCTCAGATCTGCCCCAGGAATAGGCAACAATTGTGGGCCTGGAGATTCTGACACCATGGAGTCCAGGATACGCTTCTGACCCACTACAGCTTTGGAAACATCTGTCATCTTAGCATCGACTGAGACAGGAGCAATATGCACAGCTACGCCGCCCGGCGTGAATTCAATATCGTGCGAGTCAATCAGGTCTTGAACGTTGTGTTTGAAAGCATGACATCCCTCGATGTCGTGTCCGAATGCCCCGGAATGAAAATCACATTGCTTATTGGCATCGTATCCCTGAGGAAACGCTTTTGTTGGTGGCGACAACGTTCTTTTCTCCACCAGATTAAACCTCAGTAAGATCTGCAAGAGCTCAGCATATGCCATAGGTGGTGCCTCAAACATTCTCTTTGGCTTCCCTTCCTGGATCCTCTGTTGAGCCGGATGCATCTTCTGTTGCTGCTGCTCAGGTTCCACATGCACAGACGGCGCGAGCTTTTTCATTGCGGCTTCAAATAGCTGATCGTCTTCTTTTCTAAGCACATTCTTGACTACTTCCATGATCAAGCTCATTTGGGTCTTCAGCTGACTGTTCTCCTCTTTGAGAATCTTCTGCTCTGAACGCAACTCTTGCATGTCTTTCATCATCTGCCCCAGCTGGCTTTGGACTTCGATCAATTCAAACTGATTCTGTTCCATATCTCTGAAGGAATTCCTGCAACAAACTGGATGATGAAGAAATAAGACCCACGGTTCTGATATACCTGTTAAAAAAATAATGCAATGCGGAAAGCAACCACACATTCATAACGAGATAAAGAGAAACCCAAGCTATAAGCAAACAGACGAACATCTCCCATACATGTACAACCAACAAAATCAGCAGGTAAGCACAAATGAGTACGAATATAAGGACCCCAGCCAACAATCCTGGTGGTGGTCGACAAATACTGATGCACAAAAAGCTAAACGGATTAAGCAGAGAAAACAGATGCGGCATCCGACGCGAAAACCTCTAGAAATTTCTCCCATACAACCGAACTTTCTGATTGGCAATCTTCAGAGCACACACTTCCTGTGGAGTCTTCCATGACATTAACTGACGAACTCGCGCAACTGGAAGATGGGAAATCATTAATCTGAACACAACCTTGAGGAGTGATGCAAATACGGCTAGAGTCTAACAGATCCTGAATCTGGCTTCTAAGCACCTTACAATCATTGGTTGAATGCCCCTGTGCCCCAACATGGTACTCACAGCGGGCGCTGGCGTCAAAGCCTGGAGGATACGGTGGAATCACCGGCTTAGTCTCTTTCGGCACTATCAATCCGCTTCTGACCAAATCTGGCAACAACTGGCTGTACGACACCGGTAGCTGAGTAAACTGCCTTTCAGGCTTCCTTGGTCTTCGTGGAGCATGCTGACGCGATCGACGATAGGATGACCGTTGACTTGAAGTGTCTGAAAACTGATTCTGAGATGCTAGAGATTCTGAGGTGACGTCATCTCCTTCCCATTCTTCTTGAGAACTGACAACTGACTCAATCTTATTAACTGGGACGTAAGGAACACCTCGAAACTTTCCACTCCTGAGTCCTCTCTCAACAATCTCTCCCAGCCTCATCAGGCCCACAAAGTTTGTGCAACTGAACAATTTGTCAAAATAATGGCCTTTCAGAGTACCCAAGAAGATGTCAACCAGTTCTCTTTCCGGAAGCGGTGGTTGAACACTAGCAGCCAATTCCTTCCATCTTCGCAAATACGCTCTGAATGATTCATTCTCCGCCTGAGACAATTCTTGCAGATCTACGAGACTAGGAGTCAAATCCAAGTTGTAATCATACTGCTTCATGAAAGCTCTGGCTAAATCCACCCATGATCGAATCTGGTTACTTTCCAATTGCACATACCATCTCAACGATGCCCCAGTCAGGCTATACTGGAAGCAATGGATCATCAATTTGTCATTTCGCACAAACGAAGTCATCCTTCGGCAGAACATCATCAAATGCAATTTTGGACAGCTATCTCCTGTGTATTTTTCAAATTCCGGCATTTTGAACTTGTACGGCATTACCAAGTCAGGAACCAAACACATGGCTACAGCATCCAGGTTAACGGCATCTTTCGCTTCCAAGGCTTTCATTTGCTCTTCCAACACTCGGAGTCTTCTACCATCGTCAAGAGCTCTTGGATCTACTAACCCGGTCACTGGAATATCCCTCCGGTAATTCATCCCAGGGAAAGCAACACATTGATTGTTAACGGGAGGATAATGTTCATTTCGGGCAGTAAACTGCTCATGCTGATCTCGGTTCTCAACAGTTGGCTGCACAACTTGGTCTGCAGTTAGATTGTTCGCTTGCGGGAAGCCTTCCATAGAATCATACTGATGGTTGGGCGCCATAGTAAACCCTCCCTGGGTGTTAGGAGACTGGAAATTGCCTTCAGACATAGCCACCAATTACAGGTAACCGACTATGCTGCTTGATTCTGCTCAAATCTACTTCAGCCCCTCGGTCGTCTTCAACACTCTGCTTCTTGCCTCAAACAATTCCCCGAGAATCACTTTCTGGTGAAAACAAAGGTTGGATAAGTGCTCTGACCTGCTAGAGAAATGCTATGCAATATGATTTATGCAAACAGAAATACAAAAAATGCTAACGTGCATGTGTGCATTGGAGATATTTTCCCTCCAATTCCAGTGTCAGTGGTAGCAAGACGAGATATACCATAGAGATAATATTTGGAAAACCCCTCATATATTGATTAGAATAACAGTCTTGTCAAGAAGTTACATAACTATGCTCCATACAGCTGATATGACAAAGAGGATCCCAGCCAACATGCCTGGTGGTGACCTCAACATACAGAATACAAGAGAAATCAAATACGGGTACGGTTGCGGAAGTCCTCGACCATCTTCTTTGTCTCTGCATGATCTGGTTGATAAATCAAGCCTTCTATCAGTCGATCCCTCTTCCTGACAGTCCCCTGGATGTCTCTGACAAAGTCTTCCCAAGCCTTATCATTAGCACTATCCTCAGGTTTGGGTCTCTTGGCATCTGCTCTATGCTGGAAATCTTCCAAGTTCTTCTTGGCATCTATCAACTTGCGCTCGGCCTCGTATCGGCGACAGGCTTCTTCTTCAAGCTCTTCGTTCTTCACTTTGACCTGTTCTTCTAACTGAGCAATCTGTGTCTTCAGCACTTCTTCTCGCTCCTTGCGCTTGGTCATAGTGAGATCCCAGTGCTCTCTGAACTTGGCTAGCTTGGTGTAGGCCCTTTCCAGCTCTTGCTTCTTGGTAGCCAACACACTACTAACTGAGTCTACATCTAACTCCAGACGCTTCTTGGTTTCAGTCAATTCCAATAGCGTAGCCTTCAGATGTTTCAGAGTTTCAGCCTGTTGCTTAGAAATATACCCTGTTTCAATATTTTCATGCCGAAGCTTGGCATTCTCCTGCTCTAAAGCCTCCTTAACCCTTGCTAGCTCTTCTTTCTCCGCCATCAACTGTTTGTAAACCTGAATGTCCACAGTGGTAGGCTCCTCTACCGGAGGAGGATGCAATGGCTGAACTGCTGGATACGGCATAAGGAATTTCACAGCTCGCTCACGAATCCATTCTTCATATGGGCTAGGACCTCGAGTATCCCCTCTGCTACCTGAAAGCTTCCCTCTCTTGTGCAAGTTTTTCCAGGCTTTCTCAAGTTTAGTCAGCATCTCTTTCCCAATTGCCCCGGTGAGATACAGAGATTCCTGTATCTCCTCGGGCTTTGGCGCTCCTTGAGGTATGTACCCAAATTGCTTGATCAATAAAGAAGGGTTGTAGTTGACACAACCTTTCCTTCCTATTAACGGAACATTCGGGAATCCTTCGCCTTTGAGTATGACTTCAGCTCCAAATACCTCTTTGTTGGTCCATACCACGTTCTCAGCAGTCAACCCCATTAAGCGCTCAGGCCATCCTGGAGAATTGATAGATGTGACAAACGGGCCTGACTTAGGCAAATGACTGGTGAACCACCTGCATAGGAGAGGTACACAGCAAGACACATTCCTTCCTCGTCGCTTTTCATTCTGATAGTGGGTTGAATGGTGGATATCTCCCAGCAAAGTAGGAACTGGGTTTCCCGCAGCCAAGATATAGAAGGCATCTGAATCAACGAAATCAGGAATATTCGGGAATAACACGATGCCATACACACATACAGCAAGAATGACGTCAAAAACCTCCCATTTACCCTTCTGGGCATACTCTCGAGCCTTCTCCACTAAGACATCCAACGGAAATCCCCATACGTCTCCTCTTCTGATCATCTTCCCAGACAACTCAGACTCTTTCAAACACAGGATGGCAGAAAGCTCAGCCAGCTTAGGCTCAGCGTCCGTACGATAAAAAGGCATCTGCTCACGGATCGGTATATCCAGAAGTGCAGAGTACTCCTCCAGGGTAGGAGCCAAAACGAAGTCGGGAAATACAAAACACCTGAGCTCCGCGTCGTAGAACTGTAACAGAGTATAAATGCCGCTGGTCTCGTAGACAGATGGCTGATAAACGTAGGTCAGAATCCTCCCATATTTCTTTCTGAAGTCACCCATTCCTCTCTTCTTAGCAATAGCCATCAATTCTAACAATAGACTGATATTCGGCGACGGAAACTTATAGGGCAATACTCTCTTCAGGTTTTCCATGTCTTGCTAAGGACAAACACCAGAACTGGAAGGGAAAATACGTACCTGCAATACACACACGTTAGTTAAATGCAGATGGTAATGCAATGATGCAATATGATAAATAATGCAATCTGCGAACATAGGGGCTATGCTGTAGCCTGAAGAGGAATATCTCTGTGATCAAGAACAGAAAACCAACATGGTCACCAGAATCTCATGCCACTAACTACCATCTGATACTCAAAATATCAATCCCCTGGTAAGAAAACCATCTGAACCTCTGTATCTGACGAGAATACCATCTGATAATAGCCTCAACCTCAGATAAGAAACCCATCTGACCCAGACAACACAACTGGAGATGAATCAAGAACACCATCTGATAACTACTGAAACATGGTTTCTGAAGGCCAGTTTTCCTGCAATAACCCAGTCCCTCTCACAGGTAGGATAAACCTAATCCACGGACAAAGGTACGGCATCCTATGCGGTCGTCAGCGTCACAGACTTTCATGAGTGACGATACGATTCCCAGAAGGAGTGGCATCATCAAGTCATGAAGAGGCCTCACTTAGCTGACTTCCAAATGATCGGTCCCCAGAGTCGACAATCCTCACGTCTGGACTCCCCTCAGATCCTCAGGACCGGAAAGGAGCACCTCTGCAAGAATCTCGTCTGAGCGCAGATTTTCGTAGGGAACTGTGCCTGCTCAGCAGACAGGTTCGTCTACTACTTCTCCACATCTATATCTAGGTGTGTACTCAAGCCCAGGTCCGGCTTTCACTCACAGTAACCTCCCTTTGCCCACAGCAATAATCATAATAATATAATGCTGGAAAATAAATGCGGAAAGGTAAAGGTACAGAAAAGTAAAGTGCAGAAAAGTAAAATACAATATACACAACACCCAACGAATAAACATCCAAGCGCTAGGATTGACTCGCGTAGGGGATGGGAAACGGTCCCAGCATAAGGGATGGGAAAAGTCCCTAGATGCTATAGGTCCCCAGCAGAGTCGCCAGCTGTCGCTACTGCGAAAATCGGCGCCGGCTTGACAGGAGAGTCGCCACCGTGCGTTATTTATCCCTCAGAGCGGGAAAGGAAACGCTCGAAGTAAACCTCGCAAAGACGGGAAAAGGTATGGTCATCGCAACCAAAACCTGGATTCGGGAGTCGGTTACGCAAGGGGAAGGTATTAGCACCCCTCACGTCCATCGTACTCGATGGGATCCACGCTTGGTGTTTATAGGTAAAAGGGTGTATTATCTATCTACGCTAATGGCTGGTCTGAAAAGAAAATAAAAGGACAGGACTCGACAGAACATACGGTGTTCTGGGCCTACGTATTCCCTCGTGCAATGGGAAAGTCAGAGTCAACGTAGTTCGACTTCCTACGTCTAAACAGGGGAAAGGTTGCTCGCCAGGACATCGCGTCCTGTGCCTACGTACTTTCATCTGAAATGAAAGATCAGAGCAAACGTAGTTCGGCTAACTACGGGTAAACAGGGGCTCTCACACAGCAGTGAGAAAACAAACTGGTCCTAAAGGCTCGGGAACCTACAACTACGATCTGGTCTCAAATGCACTCGGGCAAGAGAAAAAGGGGGTAACAATTAGTCGTTAGCGGGAAAGTCTCGATCGCACAGCCGCGAGAGAACAAAAGTTAGTTGTTAGTGTGCTCGCTAGGATATCGCATCCTATGCCTACATATCTTCGTCTGGAACGAAGAATCAGAGCAGCTGTAGTTCAGCTAACTACGGGTCAAGCTACTCAAAAGCTCCTACAGAAAGGAAAGGGAAACCCTAGAACTATAACTGAGAAACAGGGGAATCTACCTACTGCTATCACACCTGGTTGATCATCCTAAGGTCTATCATAACGACTCCGCAGAGGAGAAGTCAGAGCTCCTAAGGGATCATGGCAACAGGATTAAACCACAAACAAGAAACTGCATAGCAAAGGAATACTGAAAATATGCATGAATGCAACAACTAGACAAACAAGGCACAGAGGCAAGGGAGCTCGGCTCTACCAAATACCAACAAGCAAAGCCACGCAATAACAAACAAGCAGAAGGAGGACCACCTCAACTTCTCATGCACACAAAGTCTACTTCTAAGATGCACTTATTCAAAACTATCTAGATGAATACCTAAGTCTAATGCATCATAACATCATTCAAGTCAAACAACACAAAGAGACTAACCCTGACCAGGGCCTCTAACAAGCCTGAAACAATCTCCTAATAACTCTCTAAACAGAGCTCTATACAATACCCTAAGCAGGGATCTAAGCAACAACTCTAATCAAAACCCTAAGCAAGGATCTAAACAAACTCCTAGGCAAGAGGAATCAATCCCATTCTCCAAGCTTCAGAATAAGCTTACCAGAGAAAGGAAGCTAAGCAGACAAGCTCATGGTATCTTCCTCAGGAAAGTACCAGGAGGTTACTACTCAGGAGTCATATCCTATGCGGCTCGACAACTGTGATCAGTTTACATCCCTCCTCAGGAGAGATTAAACTCACATGAAGGCTCCGGCGTCACTGGATATTTGGGAAAGAACCTATATGCACTAAGGGAACTAAGTGAACAGACTCATAGGACTTTCCTCAGGAAAGTACTAGGAGGCTGACACTTAGGAATCGTACCCTACGTGGCTCAACAACTGTGATCAGTTTACATTTCTCCTCAGGAGAAATTAAACTCACAAGTTGGCTCCAACATCACTGGATACTTAAGAAGACCTAGACAAACTAGTGGAACTAAGTGAATAGACCCATAGGACCTTCCTTAGGAAAGTACTAGGAGGCTTCCACTTAGGAATCGTATCCCCTGTGGCTCAACAACATGTGATCAGTTTACATTCCTCCTCAGGAGGAATTAAACTCACAAGTCGGCTCCGACATCATTGGATACTTACGAAAGAGGCGAGAAGAAAGGATGAAAGTCATTCATAGTGCCTTCCTCAGGAAAGTACCATAAACTCCCTTCAAACTCCAGGATCTCGAACCTCACAAACAGACAACAAGCTCCTAGACTAAGCCTCAATCCAATGCAACCTTGCAAGCTCCAACAGGACTTCCATCAGCTCCCACCTTCAGGAAGAATCCACAGGCCAACAAACTACAAAAGACTATCTCTGAAGTTCAACCACAGTTGAACTCCAAAGTCAGAAGTCATCAAGACTTCCCCTATCTTCAGGCTCAGACAAATCCTATCAGGACACCCTACAAAAATCTATCAAAAATCTAATGGGAGACCTACATGGCTCTAAGATAACATACTGAAAAATCAAAACAAAATTCAACACCAGATGAAAGAATTAAACTCAGCAACACAGATATATCAACAGACCAATTATTCAACATCAATAATAGTGAAAAAATGCAATTAAAATGAAAATGCATGATTAAGCTAATGTTTTTGCACTATAAAATTCTACACTGAATCACGAGTCTACAGAAAAAAGAACGGAATTATTTGACTAAACCTACCATTTTTTATGAATTTCTAATGATATGCATGCATTAAAATATAAAAAAGTAATCAATTAAAATGGAAAATATGTAAAAAATAACAAACAAAAATAAAATGACAATTTTATTTTTATTTGATTTTTCTTAATATTCTCATGAAATGGTTGGAAAAAAGAATTATTAAAAACAAACAATTATTTACATTTTTTATTATGATTTATTAAATGCCAAGAAAAATATAAAAGAAAAAATCAAAACAAAAGAAAATAAAATGGAGGGGGGTTTAAACAGCAATGGTTTCAGGTTATTATTCACATTGGGCCCCTATTCTGGGGGTGCAACTAGCAGAGGCGCAGGGCCCAAGATTAATATCCAGAAAAAAACAAAAAAACTGACTCTAAGCGCAGGGGGGTGCTATGAGTGATTTATTTCAGTTATTTCTCACTACTGGGCTTAAACGGGGGGTGCCGTTAGCACTCAGGGCCTAAGGCCCAACTTACTCATTCAGTCTCTCAAACAGGGGGGTGGGGAAGCAATTGAGGGGTGCACTTCAGAAGCCACGCTTGGGCCTAAGCCCAATCCACACAAACCCTAATCCAGACAAAACCTAACCAAAAACCATCTTCCTCCTAATTTCCTCTGGCACTGTTCACCATACTGACCCTTTGCCCTAGCGGCGCCTCTCATCTCACAACACACTCTCTCTGAACTCTCTCATCTCCTCTCAAACTCTCTGAACAAACCTCAAAATCAAACACAATCTCAGTACCGCCACACTCAAACCACGCATCAAACACACTTCCAAACCCTAACATCCCTAAAATCTCAATGAACAAACACAACCTAAGGCCATTCTATCAATCAGAAGCGACATGCAACAAATTTAAATGAGGACGCACCTGGATGAGAAGCAAGAACGAGCTAAGGTGTTCTTGAAGTTCGTTGAAGAACGAAGACCTCAGAGTGCGAAGATCTTGAAGATTTCTGGTGAATCTGGCTAGATCATGGAAGAAAACTGGAGGCGCTGCGTTGGTTGAAGATCGTTGAATGTCTGAGCGGATTCTGGAGAATTTGATGGAGGAGGATGAACGTCTGAGATGATTTCTGGAAAAGTTTGTTGAAGGTATGAATGTTTAAGATGATTTCTGGAAAAGTTTGTTGAAGGTATGAATGTTTAAGATGATTTCTGGAAAAGTTTTGATGGAGGACTGATGTTTCTGGAAAAACTGGGATGAAAGTATGAAGGTTCAATGGAGGAGATCGGAGGAAGAAGGAGATGATCTGGTGATTTCTTGGTATTTGCAGATTCCGGTGGCCGGAGTCCGTTGGCGGTGGCCGGCGGTGGGGGCTACGGCTGATGCATGGCCGCCGGTGAGGAACTCAGGCAATGGTGTGGGGGCGCCAAGTGGCGTGCATGCACTGAGAGAGAGAGTGAGTGGGGGACACGTGGGATGCTGGGAAACGAAAAGGTGGGGCCGTTTGCTGCGCAACACGTGTCAGCCTTATTTATATCACTGAGGACGCGTGGATCCTTCTAGAATATCCTAGTGTGCGCTGGAAGCTGGTGGAAGACTTGGACTGAATTGGACTTCTGAATTGAGAATTGGGCTTTGACAAAAACAAACCCTGGGCCCATACGAATCACCAAAAAGACTGCAAAAAAAAACTGAGTAAAAAAAACAGTTAACTAAACCTAATTAACTCTAATCAATTATTAAAAGTCTAATTAACTCTAAATCATCTAATTAAATCTAAAACATGATTAACCTAATTAAAACTCTAAAAAGTCATTAAAACCTAATTAATTCTGTATTATCCTAATTAACCCTAAAAAATCAATTAACCTCTAATTAACTCTAAAAATGATTAAACTCATATTAATTCTATATTATCCTAATTTTCTATTAAAATTCTAAAAATGATTTAAAAAACAATTAAACCTATTATTAATAAAAGAAAACTATATTATTTTCTATAGAAAAATTCCTAAAAATGATTTAAAAGAAAAACCATATTATTCTAAAATGATAAAACTATTTAAAATCTTATTTAAAATTCTACAAGTGATTAAAATCTATTTAAAATATCCTATAAAATTCTAAAAAAGAGAATTAAGCTATTAAAATATTCTAAAACCCTATTTAAATTCCAGAAAAATCTATAAAGCCTGTTAAAAATTCACAAAAAGTCTATAAAAACCTAAAAGTGCAGATGAATGCAAATGACCCCCATAAAAGCGCACGAGACCAGATCGAATCGAACGGAGATCCCCGGGCATCAGAATATCCCAAAATCACTGAAAAATCACCGAGGAGCGCACAATTTCCCGAAAATAAAACCCCGATAATCTGGACTGGGTCTGCCATATCTGATAGACAAAAATCAAGCTGTAACCCTGATATCCCCTGCTTGTGCACAAAAATCATCTGTCTGAGCTGTGAATATGAAATTGAACCATGAGTCAGATAGGAGAATCGGTTGGTCAAATTTTAGGGTGCAACACTCAATTTTCACAAAATTCATACAGGGTAACCGGTTACCCAATATCTGGTAACCGGTTACCCAATATCTGGTAACCGGTTACCACAAACAAAAATGGTGAAAATGGCCTTTTTGATGTGTTGTCTTGGCTCTGGCTCGATTCTTTTGCTTGTCAAAGAAGGCATGGAAATAAACACATGAACCATGGAGTCTCTTGAATAAAAATCAATCAAATCTTGGGAGACTCTTGATCAGATGATTTTGAATTGTTTGCGGATCAACTTCGACTTTTTTCAGATGAAATTCACTTGAGCTGAGGGACTGATATTTGAAATCTTTGATCCAAATTTTTCCTGAAAAAGTTAGTAAAGGAAAAACAAACATTTTTTTGGATTTTAATTAATGGTTAGTAAACATAAACATAAACAAAATACCAAACAAGCAAAAAAACAAAGGTGCCCGGTGATCTCTCAAGAACAAACCTGCAGAGGAAGGTAAGATAACCAAAGGTTGCAATCTTGTTTATGGGATGAGATGCAAATGAAATGTGGGAACTTAGAGGTAAAAATTAGGGTATTACACCCCTTAGTACTACGTCGCACTTTACCATCGAGGACTCGGACGCCTTTGCCGATGTCGAGGACCGCGCCGAGGGAGCTTCCCTGAGTTGGATGGTTTACAAGCCCAAATAGAAGCATCGTATTTGCTCGAGGTTTAAAGGGATGCAGTTTCCAATGTACGAGTTCACTTTTTGGGACACGGGGATTCGTCTGCCCTTTAGTGACTTCCAGAAGGGGTGTTCCAATGGCTACACTTGGCGCCTTCGTAACTTCACCCCAATGCGATTACGTTCGTGTGAGCATTCGATCTCGTGTGTCAATACCTTTGCATTGGAGTCACGCTCCCCTTGTTCTTTCGCACTTTTCACCTACAACAACAATCCTTCCAACGTCGACATAGTTGGGTGTCCCTAAAGCAGCCGAGAAAGTTATTCCGATCATACCAGGATTCTGTCCGTACATTTAAGGACATGTTCTTTGTCGTAAAACATGTGTCGCATGTGGTCGTCGACTCCATATATGACCTCATGGTCAAGGAGCAGGACATGCAGAGGATGGAGACTTTAGAGTTGAAGTTCCCTCTTGAGTAAGAGAGGGCCATTTCAACAGAGGTACAGGGAGCTACATCGTCAAGACCGACTCTCTGAACATCGAGGATCGGTTATCTTACGAGAAGATAATTGAATTCATCTCTGGTTTCACTCCCACTAAATGTGTCAACAAGGATGGGAGTTTTATTCTTAACGAGCGCGGGGAGGTTCACTGTGAACCTCAGTTAATCAACACGAAGGCTCTCCTCGAGTGCGGGTATGACGAGGAAGCCTTGAGGTTCTTAGGTAGTAGGTGTTTTCTCTACTCGCGTGCCCACTCATTTTTCTTCGCTATATTGACTTATTTTCCTTTTTTTCCGGTTGTAGACCAGATGTTAAGCATCTAGGAATGTATGTTATAGCTTGCGTTGACCAAGGGCGCCAAGAAAACCACCAAAAGTCGTGTCGCCCAAGTCCAAGGGATGGCCCAGACTGACCAGCAGTCCAACGGTTCTTCCACTCCTCGGGGAAGCCAGTCCCCGGTCTCTGAGGACCCCCCAGCTAAGAAGCAACGTCTTGAGGAGTTCGGCCCCATCGACCTCTCGGAAGGTGTTGTCGATGATAGACTTGTGTTGCCCCTTTCCACCTCCATCGAGAGTTCTTCGATGGGAATAAATTTTTGTGGTCGTACCTACGGCAGAGTCTGAAGCAATCATGGGGATTAACAAGAAGAGAGGAAAAAAAGCCTTGCGTGAAGACATGACGACCATGATGAGGATTTTTGAGAGGGCCCTGGTACTTAACGACGAAACCAACTCCTCCACTGAGCTGAACAAGTTGCGGAGGAGAATACGCTCTTGGAGGTGGAGAAGGACAACATGTAAACCGACCTTCTTGACTATCGCTTGAAGTTCAAGGCCCAGGTACACCTCCTTAAGGATATGAATGTGTTGCGGGAACAACTGAGGAAGGCCGAGGAGGAGAGGGACCAACTACGGGTCAAAGTTGCTGGTTTGGAGGCTACTGCTCACCCTGCTGAGGATGAAAGTGCCGAAGAAAAGCTCTTAGAGACCTGGGGTAACCTAGTTTCCTAGATTCGGTTGCTCGGGCAAGATTGCATGGGGACCTTGAACTTGGTTTTAACATGGCGATGAAGCAACTTCAAATTGTCAACCCCGGGCTCTAGCTCGTCACCAAGGGGATCAGTGCTTTCCACTGGGTGGTCAACGACTAAATCGTTTCCCCTGAGGTGCCAGACGATGGAGCTGATTAGAGCGACGGAGAGCCTCGGCTTAAGGAGAAAGCTGTTGTTTGATTCTTTTTAGTTATTTGGCCTGCGTGCCATTTTAATTATTGTTTTGTCCGACCTACGTGCCATAATTTATAACTTGATTTTTCTTAGCCTGTGTGCCATGGGCATTGATATCGCCTGGTCTGCGCGCCTTGGCTTGTAGAGTTTGAACAATTGGCTCTTCCCATCTCAATGCATGGTGTCTTATTATTTGGTATGCTCGTATTTTGTGTGTGATGTTGTATGTCAAATACTTATTTTTCTCGTGAATATGCAATGTTGTGTTTGCCTTTTTTTACTAAGTAATTAGGGCCTTTGCTCGAGGTAGTTGATACTCGACCATGCAGAGAACTGGCCGAGTGGCCGGAGTTAGGTTTTGACTATTGATGAAACCAAGAGCTCGATCAAGGTCTTTGCTTTGTGGCGTGAACTTCCCATCGCGAGATGGGTGTTCTGCCTAATTGATACGACGAAGGTGGAGCTCGGTTGAGGTGTACCCGTCAGATCAAGAGTTCACTTGCAGACACAAGAGCGGGCTCTTGTCTTCTTGTCTCAAGTTTAAGAGTTGCGCTTGTACCCCAACGCGCCCTGATGGCCGTGATGCACCTCGTTGCGGTCAAACCAAGTACGTCGTAGGCAATGTTTAACTGTAATACTGTTTAAGCTTTTCAACATTCCATGGTCGAGCAAGTCCCTCCCCGTGCAGGTTTTCGAGGTAGTAGGCCCCACTTTTTGTTCTTGCACGGACGTGATATGGACCTTCCCAATTCGCGGCGAGTTTTCCCTTGTGCGAGTCTTTTTGGTTCCTTCGTAGGACTAGGCTGCCTACCTGGAACTCGCGTTTGATGACTTTGCTATCATTTCAGAAAGTTATCTTTTGCTTGAGAGAGGCTTCATAGAGGGATACCCCCGACCAGATTTCTTCGACCAGATCGAGCTTCTCCCTTAGGGCCTCATCGTTCATCTCCTTGTCAAGGGGAGATTCAGTCCTCCTAGAGAGTTCTCTTATTTCCACCAGAATTACTGCCTCGGTTCCGTAGGTCAGTTGGAATGGGGTCTCCCTAGTTATCGAGTATGGGGTCGTCCTATAGGCCCAAAGTACATTGTGTAACTCCTCGAACCACCTCTTCTTGGCCTCGCCTAGTCTTCATTTTAGGCCTTGCAAGATCACTCTATTTGCGGCTTCAGCTTGCCCTTTCATTTGTGGGTGCTCGACTTATGTGAAGTGTTGTTTCGTGCCCAACTTGGTAACGAAGTCCTTGAATTTCTTGTCGGTGAATTGTGTCCCGTTGTTGGTGACGATTGCTTGGGGTATGCTGAACCGGGAGAGTATGTTCCTTTTGTAGAAAAAGAGTATGTTGTGCACCGTGATTTTGGCGAGGGCTTCAGCCTCTATCCACTTTGTAAAATAGTCTACACTGGCTATCAGATATTTGTTCTGGTTCGACCCTATGGTGAAGGGTTTGAGGATGTTCATCCTCCACCATGCAAAAGGCTATGGGGACGAGAGCATTTTGAGCTTGTTGGGTGGGGCCAGGTGCATGTCCTCGTGATGTTGGAACTTGTCGCACTTCTTGACGTGTTCCTTGGCGTCTTATTGCATGATAGGCCAATGGTATCCCGTCCGCAAACCCTTACGAGCGAGGGATTACCCACCAAGGTGTCGTGTGATGATCCCTTCGTGAGTCTCATGTAGCATGTTAGGGATCTTGTACTCCTCGACGTGTTTGAGGAGGGGGATAAATAATCCTCGTTGGTACAATTTATCTTTGATTAATGCGTATGAGCAAGTTTGATGTCTGACCATGCTAGCCTCCTTGGAGTCGTCGGGCAGTTCCCCTATGCTGAGGTACGTGTATACGGGGCCATCCAGCAATTTCTGTCGCCGATGGTGTTCACGTCGATGGCCGATGTGGGTTTCTCGATACTTGGTTGAGAGAGAACCTATTGGATGACAGATTTGTTCCCGCCTTTCTCCTTCGTGCTTGCCAGCTTCGTCAGGATGTCTGCCCTGGTGTTATGTTCGCGTGGAACGTGTTTCACTTCTGCAGAATTGAATTTTTTCTCCCTCTCTTTCACCAGGGTGAGGTACTCTGCGAGGTTGTCGTTCTTGGTCTAGTATTCTCCCCGCACCTGAGAGGCTACGAGATGGGACTCGGTAAATATCTTTACCTCCTTCGCGCCAAGGTCCTCAGCCAGGCGTAGCCCCGCGAGGAAGGCCTCGTACTCGGCTTGGTTGTTTTATGTCGAGAAGGCTAGGGCGAGGGAGACCTCTATCAAGATACCCTCTTTATTCTCCAGGATGATGCCCGTTGAAACATATCTTAGGTGGGTGTTTTATCGTATTCGTTGGGATTGCTCTGATATCTAGATGCTTATTGTTCAATAATTTAGAGTTCTAAGAAAAATGGGGTTTTCACAATTTTCTTGTTTTGACACATAAGTTTGGTTGCAAAGATGTAAAATAGAGAAATATGGTTAACTTTTAAGAAATGCATGTCAAGATTAGATCTCATTAACCCCTTTCTTACATATCCGATTAATCAAGCATGTGAACGTAGTTTCGATCAATACAATCATGTATCCTTGTAACACCCTTTTTTTATCCCCATAATTATTAAGGCAAAATAACACAGATATCAGAGTAAATTATTTAACTCAATAAAAATCACCTCAAAGGGTGTACATTTCTCAATAGCTCAAAATAAGTCAATGCTCAGTGTACAACGAGTTTTCTCAAAATACATCAAATTGCACAAAGCAGCGGAACTCAAAAGGTATAAATCAAGGTTTTCCTCATACGAGAAGATAAGCAAAATAACTCAACAATATATAGTTTAACTCAAAAGAACCCAACCCGATGTTACATATCAGAGCAAGACCCTCTAAGTTAACCAAAAGGCTAACAACTCAAAGACTTCAAAAATCCTCAACGGCGTCCACAGCTAAACCTGATCATCTGCATGTTACCCACGTGGAGGTAACATTCGAATAGGCAGGGTGAGCAAAACAATTCATAATAATCAATGTATAAAAATCAACATATAAATGACATCATAATCATATTCAACACATTCATATCCTTCAATATGCCTCAAAGGCCACAACGTCGTAATTCATACAAAAGGACCCATAAATGCAAATGCAACAAGACTCAATGCATGTAGTACCAATCATCACAGCACGATGGACACTGGGTCATCAACCCTCCATAGATCCCCGTCAATAGGATCGATTCTACTTGAGAACCTGAGCACATCAAAACACTTCATATCCACACAATGGGATTGAAGCCAACGTAATCGAGGTCCTGAACCGAAGTCCGGATGCACATGAATGCATGATGCACATGTCACAAATCATCCTCATAACAACATCATAGGTGCATCATCATTCATCAAATTCATCATCATCAAACGCCATAGCTCATCATCATAATCATCATCATTCATGTCATCATAGCTCATCAGAATAATCATCATCATACATCATGTCATCATATAATCATAATAATCATCATCATACATCATATAAATCATTATATAATCATATACAAATCACATAGCGCTCACAATCATACTGATATTAATTCGTCATATTATCACATATTATCACATATTAATTCATAATTATACTCGTGGTAATTCTCATACTATCGCCTATTAATCACATAAACTTCACAATCCTACTCATGTAAATTCATTATATTATTACATATTATCATAGTTACCCTCATGGTAATTCATCAGGAAAATTGCAGCATCAAAACATCAAGACATCACTGAACCAGAACATGATTCATTAATAGAACATATACACAATTGACTTCTAAAAAATAATTAGATATAGAAATATTGGGAAACTAATTCCCTTATCTATACTATGTCATGTTCACTAGCTTTCCAACGCTTCTAACGGGAGTCAAAACGGACTTACGGATCAAAAGTTACGTCCAAAACGATTTCGACCGAAAATATGAACAGTCGTGACGGACAGCAAAACGTTGTTACGCTCCAGAACCTAAATCAACCCAAAAGTCCACATGATTCACTTCCCCAATGCCCACAAAACATCTCTAAATCATCCCTAAGGTCTTACGGCGATAAAGGCACAAAACCTACGGTTTATTAGGCCAATCTCGTAGCATATTCACGCCCTAAATCACAATTTTTCCTTCAATTACACCCTAAGGCATCATAGTTACTCACTATAAAATATTCCTATCCCTTCAGGGTTAGACATATAACAATTCAAGGTTTCGGCCATGAAGGCCTAACTTTCCCTTTTCCCCAACGGATTCCAGGTTAGATTCACACTAATAGGTTTAGGCCACGAAGACCAAAGATCACTATTTCTCATATTTATACTCTAACAGTCAGGAATACTTACCACTACACCACAACCATCAGGGTTCTCACTATCAAATTTCCCTACAGGGTTAAAGTCAAATCATAGTTTTTGGCCATGAAGGCCTAGTTTCCCTTTTTCCCAAATAAATCCCTACGGTTAAAATTCTCAATAATCGATTTTAGGCCACGAAGGCCAAAAATCCCTTTTTCTCATTATTCGCCTCAAAACTCTTAAACCCTTAAATCAACCTTAAATATGCTGAAAGTCACACATGGAAAATTATGAAAGGCTATACTCCCCATACCTTAGTTGTCGATCAAATCCTTCTCAATATTTTAGGGAATCTCTCGAAGCTCCTACCTCCAATCTTCTCCTCAGAGCTCTGGCCTCAATACTTTTCACGGTTAACAAAATGAATCCTAATTTCCTTCAGAATTCCTTTTTGTCAAACCTAGTCTTTGGCCACACAATTGGGCTTTTCCCATAACACCCTTACTAACTCCTCTTAATGCCCAAATTACCCTTATTTCACTTATATTTATTTTAACTAATAATAATAATAATATTTCCATATTGTATACTATTAATTAAATAAATAATCCAAAAATACATAATTCCCAATAATCCACAAAACCACCGAAAACCACCAAAATACGAATATTCTCAATTAAATAAATAAATTAAAATATTCCAATTAAATTTGGGGTGTTACAATCCTCGTGAATTCGTTTATCTCTAAAGCGACTTCGTGGGTATTATCGTTTTTAATCGCTAGATGTTCTCTCGAAATAGCAACCGCAATAATAATCATAAAGATTGATACAAAGTAAATATTAACTTACAAATCTATGTTTAAAGGTTGTTTGTTAATAGATGAAGAAATTAGGTCAAGACTTGGAAAATCTATGTCTAGAGTAAACCAAATCATAAATAACACATTAAAAGCAAATGTCTTCAACATATATTAACCATCAACCTTGTTCGCATACAAAAGATTAAAAAAAATACATAATATTAAGGTTAATTACCTCTAATCTTGACACAAAGGAAATTAGCTACCTATAATCATGGTAGCTTGCTTTATAGGTTTTGGAAGGAGATGAATTAGCATTCACGTCGAAGAATCGAATTTGGATGCAAATCCAGCTTATATTTGCAAAATATCACCTTTTGGTGAAGAAATCTGAGAAAATGAAGTTCTTGGGTGTAAAAGTGCATTATGATCCCCAAAAGTGATGAAAAGTACCTATACAGTATATTCATAATATGTCATGTTCGCACTGCAAACGGTTTCTTCGCCCAATGAACCCCTTTTTTGGCACCTGAAGTGCCTCTGAGCAGTTAAACTACCCCTGATAAATATCTGAAGTTCACTTTGCAAGCAATTCTTCACACTGCGAACTACCTCGCCTGCAAGTTCTCACAACGAACTTAGGATCCTTTAGCTACTAGTTCTGGTATGGGATGGTTCGCTGGCTCTTTGCTGCTACTTCGCCACCACGAACATTTGCTGAATTATTCGCCCAACGAGTTTACTACCCTTTAGCTACTGGACTATTTTTGAGATGCTTCGCTGGCTCTTCGCTCTGTGTTTGCACAACGAACATTTGCTAGCTCTTCGCACAATATATTCTTCTTTTCCTTTGGTTTCCTTATCCAAATGCATTGTGTCATACACTTTAATGGTTTTATGCCTAAATCCTGTACAATAACACACAAATCAAAGCAACCAAAGGTATTTTCAAAATATTGAAGAATATCACGCTATGATGGAGTAAATCCAACAAAACAACCCAAAAGAGTTGAAAAATGCCAATAATTAATGATCAATTTAAAACAAGTTTGGCATCTAACAAACTCTCCCCAACTAGATCTTTACTTGTCCTTAAGCAAAGTATGTCTCTCATTGAAAACAAGAGGATTTGCTCAAGCATTTAATTCCACCAAGAATAGATTTATGGCTCAAATAAACAAACACATGCACACAAGCAATAATTACAACTTCCTAGAATCTAACAATGCAAAAGAAGTTCTTAACCAAATATCATGCAATGCTTCAAGTAACAACTAAATTCTCATGCTCGAATCACTCTAACATCCTCTTCAAATAAGAATTGAAGGAAATACGCGCTAGCAACCACGGGACAATTTCAGTCACCTGATAAATGATGCAAATACAAAACAATCCATACATTCATCTAAATAATCATCAAAGAAATTATAGAAACAAGAAGATCACTAAGGACTTGAAAGGTTGTAGCTTTGCCAAGTTTTGCAACAAAGGGTCATTTCTTAGGATATTAAATCGAAGTTGCCACGCAAAAGAAACATTCATTATACATGGTATTTACACACCATAACTTCATTCACCAATTTCTTTTCTCTATTTCTCACCCTTTCCAAACTTCCTTTTTGCACATTACTTCTTCTCTATATTTTTTTTCTTTCAAATAAGCATTCTTTTAATTTTGTTTTTCACATTCATATTCATATTTTCTTTTCATGCTTGCTTGAAAAAAATTTCAAATTTTTTTTAGCAACCTACCACTTTCCTTTCACTCTCCCCGACTTAGTTTCAACCAAGCCTCAAGTGAATGTTACTTACTTTTTATGGCAAGGAAGACAATTTATCACAAATTCAAAGGTACAAGAAAGAAAATTTAGAATATTACATAAAGTAATGATGAACTATCTTTCAAATCATGTACAAACCAAGTTCATCACTAACTAGGATATAATTATTAAGCTCAAAGGGGTTAGCAAATTCTCACTGCTCACGGGTAAGTTATTTTTGGATATGGTTGTGCTCAATAACAACAAATGCCTTGATCATTTCTAATTCTTACACAATATCAAAATAATCACAAGATTAAGCATGAAAATGTATTCAACAAAATTTATCAGTCATCCTATGCATTTAGTAAACAATGGAGGTTTCTCACAATTTGTGGCTTTTGAACCTAAGTGATACAAGCATTCAAACAAAGTTGCAATAAGAAAAAAATTACATTTTCACAAAGAAAGGAATTCTTAAACATTCTAACATCCTAGGAAGAGGTAACCATGTACCTTGCCAACATTTACATGATCAAATACTATCATCACCATCCAAACTTGGGAGAATCTTTATTGGATACTTTTAGCAAATAGCAGCCAATCTAGAAGTTCTCACATATCCACACCAAAAAAAGGAAACAAAAACATTAGATTCCAAACAAGAATATCAACAATAAAACTACAAGAGTTGAACATTCGTAAACTGAAGAATTCAACTGCAAATAACATTAAAATGTTAATGGTACCAACAAAAGTATTAGTACCCAAAAGTGGTAAATACAACAACATAATCCAAAAAAAAATCCACCAAGTGGATATTGTACATCAAAAGGGAATAAAATAAACATAAACATAAAATAACATAGCAATTATCTAATGCTAACAGAAAACTTCACTTTATAGAACCAAAGGAAGTCGCCTAAGATCATGCTCAAAATCTCCAATAACAAAAACTAGTCCTCATCGGACTCAGTCTCGTCCTCTATATCAATCTCCTCTCCAGAACCAGAAACCTCCTAAGAACCAGCTTCAAAACCAGCCTCATCATCATCATCATTATCTCCAGCCTCTTCAGCGTCCTCAGGATCAGCTACACCTGCCCCCCACTAAAATATGGTCTGACCTCAGGCCAAGCAGCATGAGCTAGGAACTTCTCCCTAGTCATCATCGAATTCTCCACAGAGGGCTCCCTACACTACAGTTGCAATACCTGCATAGAATCATGTATGTCAATCATAGCACACTAAGTTACCGCCATCCACTCCCAGTTATAGCTACAGATCTCCGTCTGAAACTGGTCAAAGCCCTTGAAGCCTGCAACTCCAGAACTAGAAGCATCACCAACTCCAAAACCTGCAGCAACATCAGCACTAGTACTAGAGGTTTGTCCTCCTCTCAATCCCTTCGACTTGAAAAACTTGTCAACATACTTATCATCAATAGTAGCCGGAATCTTCATCTGACGACGGAAGGGTAGCTTAACCCTCACACACACAACACCATAATCAGACATGGAAAGACCAAGGAATAATTTTTCAGCGACCCTGATCCAAGTTCGCTTTCCATAATAGCACGCATCTCATCAGCAATGATTCTATCTACATCAATATGCACATTAGTCAAAATATTATGAACTAAGTGAGCAACTAGAATTGGCATAGTAGAGGTGTGCGATTTGGGCTTGATGTTAGTCAACACCAAGAGTAGTACCAGCTGAGCTAAAGGTCGCATGTCCTCTCTGTAGTACCTTCTAGCAACCTCAGATGGGTTCAACTCCACTGACTTGCCTTCAATCAACAATGCACTTGAAATGACATTCGTGTCTCTATGAAGCCTCAAAGTTAGATGATACTCATCAATTTCATCCTCCCCCAAGGATAAAGGTGCACCTAAAACGTTATTAATGGTCTCACGGTCAAAATTTACTACTCTTCCACAAACCATAGTAGTCTAAGTAAACGCCTCATCGTCATCTGGGAGTTCATTGGTGTATAACTCCCTTACGAGCTCTATGTTGTAATTGTCACAAGGCGCTATCAACTTGTCCCACTTTTTGCTATGAAGGATTCCTACTACTGCCCGATAGCAACCTTGAGGGTTGAGGTTGAATCTCTTTTCGGGTAAAATGCTCCTCTTCTCTAGAGCCAGATAACGAGCAGCTTGCTTAGCTCCTTTAAACCTGTCTGTATCATATTGGATTGGTTGTGGACGAGATAAACTTTCGAACTTTCTTTTCTTTAACGAAACTGTCTTTGGAGGTGCCATATGCACATTCACAAAACAAAACCAACCATCCAAACACAAGATATATTAGCAAGGAAGCAAAGCACAAAGAATCAAAACATAAATCTCAGCACCATAAAGATTTTTATAATTCTGTCATGTTTGCCCAAAAGTTAGCCTAGTGAAGCCATGGCAAATACTCGCCCCAGGTTTGCTGTGCGAACTCAAGGTGAACCCTGCGAATTCCAATTTTGCAGGTTCTGCCTATAAAAAAAATCTAGAAATAGAGCCAATATCCTATTTTATGCCATTTTTAATCATGGTACACAACAAGTATCAAGTAACAACATCAACCACACAATTATTCAAGTTAAAGTTAAAGTTTTCACAAGATTTCATTCAATTTCAATTCAACTCTAACCTAAACAATCTCAACTTCGAACTCTTTGTTCAGAACCCACATGCAAAGTAAGATAACTCAACAATATAGAACATGCATAGGGTCACATAACCTAGAAGAAAATTCTATCAATTTCTCAAACAAACCCTAACAACAAGTTGCTAACAAGAACAAGGGAAAGATTATAGAACTCAAACCTGAAATGTGCTGAGAGGACTGATTGGGAATAACAAGAAAGAAATTTAGAACTGCTTCTACGGTTACAATGGAGAAAATTGTGTGTGGTGCTTTATGAGAAGTAGAGAGGCAAAAGTGCAAAGTGAAGGGACAAAATGGAATAGGGAAAGTATTACCCCACAAAATCTGAAAAGAAGGGGGTTGTGCCTACGCAACTTTGGCCCACCCAAAAGCTTACTTAAGTGATGTGGCAGAAAACTGCTAAGTTTCTGTCTCTCTCAGTTTGCTTTGTGAACTTCCCAGCAAACATTCGCCTTAGGTTCGCATAGCGAACTCAAGGCAAATATGACAGATTTTTGAAATTTTTTTCTTTCCAGCATATTCTACCACAACCTTTCCTACACAAACTTACACTATAAAAGTAGTAAAAATTAAGGAATACTTACAATGTTGGGGTGCCTCTCAACTAGCGCTTTGTTTAACGTCGTTTGAGCTCGACAGTTTAGAGGTTTAAAACTCGAAACTAAAAGAGAATGGATTAACTTCCGAGAAAAACACTCCAACACAAAGACTTCAATTGTTATCATGACCCGTTCTTGGTCCATTTTTCCTTAAGAAAGAAAAGTCCCAACACGACTGATCAGTGGGTTTTAGTTGTGTATTTCAAACTGGATTTGTCGTTTGTTTTTCTATGCTTTGTTTGTTTTCGAATCTTTTGTTCATGTTTTAATCATTATTTTCAAGCATCTTTGAGAAAGTCTTACTTTGAGGTTCGTATCATTTTATGCCACTTATGCGTGTGATTTGGTTGTTTTTTAGTGTGTTTTCAGCAGGAAGTGATGATCCAATATCCGTTCCGTTTCGGGGACAAAGACTGCTGAAGAAGTGGAAATCAGAGGCCTGACACTGGTGCCCGTGTCGCCTGACACGGCCCATGTTAGGAGGATCATTATGGAGGGACACATCCAAGACTTGAAGAGGAAAATGGGAGAACAGAAGTGCAACACGGGTTCCCGTGTCATACAACACGGCCCGTGTTGCAGCCCCTGAAGAAGAGGAACTCGCCCCATTGAGCAGCAGCCTGACACGACCACCCGTGTCCCATGACACGTCCCATGTCAGGGCCACTGATAGTGAATTTGTTTTTTTTTCTTTCTATTTTTATGTTGGCTGAGCTGTCTCGAAGGGCATTTAAGGCATTTCTTGATGTAATTTGAATTTGGATATATTATCCGCTTTTTGGCAAAGACTGGTTATTTTGGAATTTTGGGGATCGAGTTTTTACACGGAAGAAGGATATTTCTGGAGAACAAGGATCAATCAAAAGCGGAAGCAATTGATGATCCAAGAAGATCAATTCCTATTGTAATAACTTTCTCTCTTTTATTTTTAAGTGTATTTGTTTTGATTAAGAACATGAGTGGCTAAACCCCCATTTGTTAGGGGGTGGTCCTAAATTGCAATGTATTGACTTTTGTTGGGATTATTCTATGAGACTTACGTTGTTCATCTTATATCTTTTGTTTTGCAACGATATTAATGCAAATTCGTATTGGAAAATAGAATTTGTGTAACGATTAGGTTTCAGTCTGGAAATTCAACCTAATGCTTTTGCAAAATAATATTACGGTTGATATTGCCTAGGAATGGGGATATCCCGTAACAACGTGTTTTTTATGTCAGAACTATTGCTTAATAATTTTTCTGTGCAATTAAGTAATTAGTGCGTAGGAAAAGTATCAAAGGGTTTTTCATTAAGGAATTAAGAAACTGATTTTGAAATTTGACTTATTAAGGTTGGAAACGAATATCTCACAAATGACTCTTGAAAGGTCTTTACTAGCAATTTATCCACTTCCCTAGCATCGTTCTTATTTTTACTCTAAACCATTGTTATTTTACTTGTTCTTATAATCTGTTACCAAACAACCCCAAGGTATTTTTGTTCCTTTGAATACTAAAACAATTGTTGATTACTACGCAGTCCTCGAGATCGATACTTGGGACTTTTTCCCCTATTACTACATCGATAAAAATAGTACACTTGCTATTTTACCGATCAAGTTTTTGGCGCCATTGTCGGGGACTGCCAAATTAACGTTGTTTTTAAGATTCAAAAGAAATTTTGTTGCTCTGCGACTAAAAATTTTAATTTTTCGCGGTATTATCTCTGTGCTTAAAATATCTAACGCTTGTCTAACTGAGTATGCGAGGTCAGGCCTCAGCTAAATATTCTTTTGATATAGAACCAGAGCGAGCACTGCACGAAAGACTGAGAAAAGCTAGAGTTGAAAGACTGGCAGGGTCAAGTTCAGGCTCCGACGTTCTGTTGCTAGAAAGAGAAGAGGTTGTAATTGTGCATAGTGATTTAAAAGTTGAGAGGGAGACAACACCCGAAACGGATCAAATGGTTGGGAATCCACCTCATCCTGAAAGACTTTTGGGAGACTATGGAGGGGCCAATGCTCAACCAAACCGGATGACTATCATAAATCAACCGGTGAATGTGGCACACTTTCAGCTACATCATTCCACTATTCGCCAGTTGGAGAGCAAGCCTTTCGCAGGAAGAATCAATGAAGATGCAAACAAGCATCTACAGAGATTCCTAACGACTACCGCATCTTTGAAGATAGAAGGCCATTCCGAAGAGGCCAAAAGACTCGTTGTGTTTCTGTTCACACTGACTGATGATGCGGAAGAATGGTTCTACTCACTTCCATCTGGGAGTATCACCACATGGCAAGAGATGGAAAATGCGTTTCTTAACGAGTATTTCCCTGCTTCAGTGTTTATTCGAAAAAGATACGACATTGTCAACTTCAAACAAAAAGAAGGGGAATCTCTAGGAGATGCATATAAGAGGTTTAAGAGGTGTCTGACGGCATGTCCCACTCATAACATGGATGCCACTGAGCAGATGCAGAACTTTGTGAATAGATTACGACTCAAGACGAAACAGCTTATAGACACTGCTGCCGATGGCTCAACCAACTTCTCAACATCCACTGGTATCAAGAGGATCATAGAAGCAATAGCCGCCAACGAGCATCTTGAATTGTATGATCGCATTGTGAACCAACCGGAGGGTAAGATTGATTTGAAGCTGGCTGATCAGGTTGTTAAAATGGAGGATCAAATCGCCGTTGAGGTAGAGAGAAGGTTAAAGAAGATGAATATTGGAACTCAGACAGTGGCACAAGTTGAACCAGTTCAAGCGCCATCTTGTGAAATATGTGGTGGACCGCACTTTACCGTGCATTGTGTAGTAACTCAAGAGCAGGTGGAACAAATTAATATGTTAAGGCAGAACAATCCTTATGCCAACACATATAATCCTGGTTGGAAAAATCACCCCAATTTCTCATGGAAAGATCAGCAAGGAAATGTGCAGAAATCGGTTCAAGGCCAACAACCGTACCAACCACAACAACAATAATATCAACAGCCACCATACCAACCTCAACAACAAGCCCCTAGAAAAGCTGATTGAGAGGTCGCCATTGAAAAGATGGTTGCCCAAAGTTCACAATTTCAAGAAGAGACAAGGAGCAATTTAAGGAATACTGGTGCATCCATTAAAAATCTTGAAGTTTAGATGAGCTAGATTGCTCAACAACTTGCGAATTTCAAGCGTCAGGTACACTTCCAAGTGCTACAGTACCAAATCCTAAAGATCATCACCAAGTTAAGGCTGTAGTAACAAGAAGTGGTAAGTCTAAAGAAGTGGAGGAAAAAGAGACCGAGTTGAATGATCATATGATTGAAGTGGAACTGGAAATAAAAGAAAATGATGTAGTTGAAGAAGAAGTGGTAACACCAACACCGGTAACTAAAGAAAAAGTGGTAGAACCGAAACCGGTGATTAAGCTCCCTTATCCTTCAAGGAATAAAAAGAAAGGACAACAGGAGAAGAATTTTGAGAAGTTCCTTGAGTTGTTTAAAAAGCTAGAGATGAACATTCCATTATTGGAGGCGCTAGAGAAATTCCCACCTATGCTAAATTCATGAAGGATATCATCGCTAAGAAGCGGACCGGTGAGTCCGAACCTGTTATTCTAACCAAAACTTATAGTGCTATTTCGCAGGGTTTGAAGATCCCGGTGAAGAAGAAAGATAGCGGAGCTATTACTATTCCATGCACTATTGGTGATAGGTCTTTCAAAAGAGCTTTAATAGATTTGGGGGCAAGTATTAGTCTCATGCCTTTGTCCATCTACAAAAAGTTGGGTATTGGTGCTGTTCAAGATACTCGGATGACTCTCCAATTTGCAGATCATCCAGTTAAGCGACCCTATGGAGTAGTCCAAGATGTTCTTGTGAAAGTAGATAAATTTGTGTTTCCGGTTGATTTTGTGATCCTTGAAATGCCGGAAGATGAAGAGATCCCTTTAATTTTAGGCCGACCATTCTAGGAAACCGGGAGAGTCATGATAGATATGGAAGGTGGTACCCTTACCTTGAAAGTTTATGATGAGGATTTAAAAATTGATGTTAGGAATACCATGAAGCATAAAGAGGATTTTGGTACAAGTAGGAACATACAAGTGCTAGAGCAAGTGATAGAGAGTGAACATTTGGAGAGTGTGACCCAATTTCCTCTCGAGAGAGTGTTGAGCATGTCAATCTTTAAGGAAGATAAAGATGTTGATGGTAGCGATATGGAAGTGGTAGAGATATTGGAGACTCAACCTTTTCAAAGAGGATCCCGACCACATCGGTGGGAAGACTTAAGGCAACCTATAGTGCTAGAAGGTGATGAAGAAAAGCCAAAAAATGCAGAGTTAAAACAACTTCCTAAGAATCTCAAGTATGTTTTCCTCGACACTGAAGAAAAATGTCCCGCTATCATTAGCTCTAGTTTGAAAAGTGTCCAAGAGGACAAGTTGATTGGAGTTCTGAAAAAGTTTAAAGGTGTTATTGGGTGGAAAATTGAAGACCTCAAGGGTATAAGTCCTACAGTTTGCATGCACAAAATTCTTATGGAAAAATACCACAAATCGGTTGTGCAGCCCGAAAGGAGACTGAACCCCGTTATGAAGGAGGTTGTGAGACAGGAAGTCGTGAAGCTGTTAGACGCAGGACTTATCTATCCTATATCCGACAGTTCGTGGGTAAGTCTTGTTCATGTGGTACCCAAGAAAGGAGGTACAACTGTGGTAACCAATGAAAATAATGAGTTGATACCTACTAGAACGGTTACAGGTTGGAGGGTGTACATTGATTACAGGAGACTAAATTTAGCCACAAGAAAAGATCATTTTCCATTACCATTCATCGACCAGATGTTAGAGAGATTGGTTGGGCATGACTACTATTGTTTTCTGGATGGATATTCCGGGTACAACCAAATTGCGGTTGCACCGGAGGATCAAGAGAAGACGGCTTTTACATGCCCGTACGATGTCTTTGCTTACAAAAGGATGCCATTCGGGTTATGTAATGCCCCAACAATGTCTCAGAGATGCATGACTTCAATTTTTGTTGATATGCTCGAGAAACATATGGAAGTCTTCATGGATGACTTTTCTGTTTTTGGCTCATCGTTTGATAATTGTTTAACTAACCTTTCACTTGTTTTGCAGAGATGTCAGGAAAGTAACTTGATCCTAAACTGGGAAAAATGCCATTTTATGGTACGAGAGGGCATTGGCCTTGGTCACAAGATCTCGCACAAGGGGATCGAAGTCGATCAAGCCAAAGTGGAGGTGATATCCAAGTTACCACCACCGGTGAACGAGAAAGGTATTCGAAGTTTCTTAGGCCACGCGGGTTTCTACCGTAGGTTCATAACAGATTTCTCCAAGATAGCTAAACCGTTGACTTCCTTGTTGGTCAAGGACAAAGCGTTTGTGTTCAATGAGGAGTGTGCTGACGCGTTTGAAAAGCTGAAAAATAAACTAGTTTCAGCACCGATTGTGATTACCCCCGATTGGTCTCTACCGTTTGAGATCATGTGTGATGCCAGCGACATCACTGTGGGGGTTGTGTTGGGACAGCGGAAAGAGAAGCTTTTGCATGTTATTTACTATGCTAGTCAAGTTTTGAACCCTGCACAGATGAATTACGCAACTACCGAGAAGGAGTTGTTAGCTGTGGTGTACGCCTTTGATAAATTTAGGTAATATCTGTTGGGTTCCAAAGTGATTGTTTATACTGACCATGCTGCTTTAAAATATCTTTTTGTTAAGCAGGAATCAAAGCCCAGACTCCTGAGATGGATCTTACTCCTCCAGGAATTCGATATGGAGATTCGGGATAAGAGAGGATGTGAAAACACCGTAGCTGATCACCTCTCGCGATTATCACCGATTGAAGAGAACGAGGACTAGCGCCCTATAAAGGATGAGTTTTCTGATGAACACATCCTAGCTGTTAATGGGGTTTTGTGGTTTGCAGATTACGCAAATTATTTGGTCGGGGGTATCATACCTGACGACTTTGATTCTAACAAGAGAAAAAGGTTTGTTCATGACTGCAGGTATTACTTATGGGATGATCTGTTTCTCTATAAAAGAGGGGTGGATGTATTAGTCAGAAGATGTGTTCCTGAAGATGAGATGAGGAATGTGCTCGAAGCATGTCATAACTCGGATTATGGAGGGCATTTCAGTGGTGACCGCACCGCAGCCAAAGTTCTCCAATCAGGGTTATATTGGCCGTCCTTATTCAAGGATTCCCAAGATGTAGTAAAGGAATGCGACAAATGTCAACGGACTAGAAACATCTCCAAAAGGAACTAGATGCCGCAAAATTCCATGTTGGAAGTAGAATTGTTTGATGTTTGGGGGATTGACTTTATGGGGCCATTTCCACCATCCTTTGGAAAGAACTATATCCTGGTGGCAGTTGACTATGTTTCAAAGTGGGTAGAATCAGTGGCGCTACCAACGAATGATGCGAAGGTAGTGGTCAGGTTCTTGAAGGAGAACATATTTTCTCGGTTTGGAGTACCGAGGGCTCTTATAAGCGATGAGGGAACTCACTTCCTGAATCATCTCATGGAAAGGTTACTCCTTAAGTATAATATGAAGCACAAAATAGCTACCCCTTACCATCCTCAAACCAATGGGCAAGTAGAGGTTTTGAATCGACAACTCAAACAATCCTAGAGAAGACAGTGCATGCCTCCCGTAAGGATTGGGCAGTAAAGCTGGATGACGCTCTTTGGGCGTACCGTACTGCTTACAAAACACCCATCGGTATGTCCCCTTACCAACTAGTTTATGGTAAAGTGTGCCATCTGCCTCTAGAGTTGGAACACAAGGCATTATGGGCATCAAAACTTCTCAATCTAGACCTCACCAAAGCAGGAGAATCTAGAATCCTCCAACTCCATGAGTTAGAGGAATTCCGAAATCGGGCGTATGAGAATGCCAAGATTTACAAAGATCAAACAAAAAAATGGCATGATCGGAGAATTCAAAAGAAAGATTTTTGGGAAGGACAGTTAGTGCTCTTATACAACTCCAGGTTGAAACTTTTTCCTAGAAAGCTTAAATCGAAATGGTCGGGACCATTTATTATACACAAGGTGTTTCCTCACGGAGCAATAGAACTGAAAAACCAGGCAAACGGGGACACTTTTAAAGTGAATGGTCAGAGATTGAAACCCTACCACGATGGTCATCAGAGGGATAGAAGTGAAGTCGTTCATCTCACAGGATAGGATGAAGGACCGTCGAGCCATGCGACGTAAAACAAAGCGCTTTGTGGGAGGCAACCCACGCATTTTATACTAATGTTTTCATTCTTTTTCTTTTCTTTATAGGTTGTATTGGCTTGCAGTTCATCAGTGAAAGGAGGATGTCGGAAACCGAGCGAAAAGTGCAAAAATTGGAAGATCAGAAGCCTGACACGGGTGGCCGTGTTGTACAACATGGGCCGTGTCAGGAGAAGGAAAAGTAAATGATTTTTTGGTGACAATCAGTGGTGTGACACGGGTGCCTATGTCCCATGACACGGCCCGTGTCACAAATACCAGTCTAAACAAAAACCCAATGTACCAGTGGGCGCAACACGGGTGCCCGTGTCCCATGACACGGCCCGTGTTGCAAGTGCGGCTGTCAAAAAAATTGTTTTCCCGTGTGAGACCCATCTCACTTATATTCTTTTTCACCCTCTCATTTATCTCATTTACCTTATCTCCTTCATCTTTTATCCACTTTCTCCTTAACAAAACCTAAAAATCCATAGCCTCTTCTCCACAAAAGCTCCACTTTCACCAACACCCACTCCTCAAAAGCATCTTCCCCCTTCACAAAAAACATTCCTCTCATCATTGTGGCCACGTCTACGGTGACGCATTTCCCTAACTGTCATTTCGAATTTTCAGTGTTTATTTTTGCAGGATAAATCATGCCTCCTCGGAGAGATGCCGGTAAAGCTGTGGTTGAAACTTCTCGTCCTAAAAAGCGACCACACCGCATGGCGAATCCTTATAACATATTGTTCGAGGAACCGGCCCACCAAAAGAAGTACTTATCATTGGTAAAGCGTAAGCTCATCCCGACCAGGTATATCTGTAATGATACCCTAGATAATTTAGGGCTGAGGATGGAAGTACACAGAATATTTCACATTCTTGGTATGCTTGAGTTTATGCAATTCGAAGCGCCGACCTCGCATAACATTTGAATTTTTGAGTACTTAAGAATTTCAGCTTAAGCATAGGTGGACAGGTACTGAGGAGGAATACTATGGTACGCTGAAATTTCGTCTGTTTGATACCGACCACAGTCTGACGATAGCTGAATTGGGAGATGTTCTGAAGCTCCCTAGTTTTGGACCTGGAGCACCTCCGGGTAATTTCAGTGCAGGTGATTTTTGGAAGGCCATTACAGGTAAAGCCGATTATGTCGCGAAGGCGGCAAAAGCCTCTTGCATTCATAACCCGTGTTTCAGGTATGCGCAAAAAGGGCTGGCATATACACTGTTTGGCAGGGGTGACAGTACGGGCGTGGCGACTCAGAAAAAGCTATACTTTTTGTATGGCATGGCTAACCAGGAGCTGATAAATGTAGCTGCCTTTGCAGCTGACCATTTGAAGCATGTTGCAAACGCAGCTTCATGCGAGATAAGTGTGCGCAGGATGATAACTCAGATTGCAGACCACTTTGGGTACGGTACTCTACTGATGGAGGAACGTACGGTCGTAGGTAAGACTAAGATAGACTTAGCCACCCTCACCATCCAAGGTATGATACAAGTCTTCGATAATTATTACTCGTTGGTAAGCCGCAATAGTCACCTCCTAGCCTTACTTGCTCCTGACTTTATTAGCATTCAAAATGTGAATAATTGGTTGTATGAGAACATGATGCAGGACGACGACGAGCAATTCAATGATGGTGCAGGTACATAATTTTTTGATGAGGAAGGAGATCAGACGGAAGAAGCCCCTGTACCGACTCCTCGAGTCTCTCTCCATCAGGAGTCTGGCTCCGGCTCTTGGAGCTGGTCACAGAAAGAGTGGGATTGGATTGAGAATGAGGTATGTTACCTCCGGAGCAAGCAGACGAGGCAAGGGGAGGAGAAAACGCGGCAAGGCAACGAGCAGATCCGCCAAGGAAGGTTGATAGGAGAAATGCACGAATGGATGTGGCAGATGATGCTGCGGGACCAACCTCCTCACCAATGAGCTCTGTGAGTCACCTCCTCTACTTGTGCGCCAACAGTGGGGACACTGTTGAGTTCAAATGTGGGGGTATTTATTTGTGTGTTTTTGCTTTTCTTTATTATTATGTCATTTATTTTGAGTGTATTGTCGTGTGTTAAGTCCAGTTTGAAAGCATGATTGAAGGTCCTTAGTGAAAACCCCCTGTATTTGAGCTGATAAAAATTGTTATAGAGAGCTGTTTTGCGAGTGAAGTGATGAGATTGGAATAATCCTGAGATGTAGGTAAAGTGTTAACACCCTGAGTTTCCCGATTAAGGAACGAGTCCGGCGTGTAGATTTGTACCATAGTACTTTGATCTGAGAAGTACACCCATAGTAGTTTATCTAGACAGTCAGGCTTAATCTATAAGAATCGTGTGTGCGAAGTTGATCTAAAAAAAAGAGTAGTATTGAGAAAAGGCACCGAAAAAAAGGTGAAAATAAAGGCAATTAGACAACCAATCCTTCTAAGTTGGGTAACCCTCACCCGGTTATTCAGCCCAACGGTGGTCGAACTTGAAAGTCGTCCCTAAGTGGACAAAGAAAATAACATTGCCAAAAACTTTTTTGATCAATCTTGTGCATACGAGGAAAAATCTTAAAAGCCTTAAAATGATTGTCCGAATGAAAAGGGCTGAAAATCGAAAAAGAAGACTTAAGTCCAAAGCATAGTCGGAGAGGTTACTGATAGGGAAATTGAGGTCCGTGGTTTCTCCGCGGTGCAATGTTGGTATGATACCTATGCTGAAAAAGTAGTGCTGAGATTAATCCTCGAGTGACTTGGAACAAGAAACTCACGTATGAGTATCATCATTGTAACTCGCTGTTCTTGAGACGGTTCGTTTGTGCGAGAAAAAAAAATTGTTTGGCGAGCTTTTTGCTTGAGGTCAAGCAAAAGTTCAAGTTCGGGGGAGTTTGATCAGTGGGTTTTAGTTGTGTATTTCAAACTGGATTTGTCGTTTGTTTTTCTATGCTTTGTCCATTTTCGAGTCTTTTGTTCATGTTTTAATCATTATTTTCAAGCATCTTTGAGAAAGTCTTACTTTGAGGTTTGTATCATTTTATGCCACTTGTGCGTGTGATTTGGTTGTTTTTTAGTGTGTTTTCAGAAGGAAGTGATGATCCAATATCCGTGTCGTTTCAGGGACAAAGACTGCTGAAGAAGTGGAAATCAGAGGCCTGACACGGGTGCCTGTGTCGCCTGACACGGCCCGTGTCAGGAGGGTCATTATGGAGGGACACGGCCAAGACTTGAAGAGGAAAATAGGAGAACAGAAGTGCAACACGGGTGCCCGTGTCACACAACACGGCCCGTGTTGCAGCCCCTGAAGAAGAGGAACTCGCCCCATTGAGCAGCAGCCTGACACGGCCACCCGTGTCCCATGATACGGCCCGTGTCAGTGCCACTATTAGTGAATTTGTTTTTTTTCCTGTTTTTATGTTGGTTGAGTTGTCTCGAAGGGCATTTTAGGCATTTCTTGATGTAATTTGAATTTTGATATATTAGCCGCTTTTTGGCAAAGACTGGTTACTTTGGAATTTTGGGGATCGAGTTTTTACACGGAAAAAGGATATTTCTGGAGAACAAGGATCGATCAAAAGCGGAAGAAATTGATGATCCAAGAAGATCAATTCCTATTGTAATGACTTTCTCTCTTTTATTTTTAAGTGTATTTGTTTTGATTAAGAACATGAGTGGCTAAACCCCCATTTGTTAGGGGGTGGTCCTAAATTGCAATGTATTAACCTTTGTTGGGATTATTCTATGAGACTTACGTTGTTCATCTTATATCTTTGTTTTGCAATGATATTAATGTGAATTCGTATTGGAAAATAGAATTTGTGTAACAATTAAGTTTCAGTCTAGAAAGTCAACCTAATGCTTTTGCAAAATAATATTACGGTTGATATTGCCTAGGAATGGGGATATCCCGTAACAACGTATTTTTTATGTCAGAACTATTGCTTAATAATTTTTCTGTGCAACTAAGGAATTAGTGCGTAGGAAAAGTATCAAAGGGTTTTTCATTAAGGAATTAAGAAAAACTGATTTTGAAATTTGACTTATTAAGGTTGGAAACGAATATCTCACAAATGACTCTTGAAAGGTCTTTACTAGCAATTTATCCACTTCCCTATCATCGTTCTTATTTTTGCTCTAAACTATTGTTATTTTACTTGTTCTTATAATCTGTTACCAAACAACCCCAAGGTATTTTTGTTCCTTTGAATACTAAAACAATTGTTGATTACTACGCAGTCCTCGAGATCGATACTTGGGACTTTTTCCCTTATTACTACATCGATAAAAATAGTACACTTGCTATTTTACCAATCAACGACTTCATCATTGCCACTTTAGCGTCTTCATCCTTATTTTTTCGTAATTCAACTCTTGCATCTTCCTTTTTCTCATTAAATCCATCTTCCAATAGACTTGAACATAACACTCTTTTAAAAAATGTGTAACATACTTCTTCCTCACTAGTCCGCACCTTCATGATGCCTTCATCAACATCGACCAACATTTTTGCAGTCTTCATGAAGGGCCTCCCAAGGATGATCGAAGTATCCTCGTCTTCTTCCATATTCGTGACTACAAAATCAACTAGAAATAAAAATTTGTCTACTTTCAGCAACACATCTTCTACAACGTCATGAGGACGATTCCTTGACTTGTCTGCAAGTTACAAAGTCATTATAGTGATAAGTAAAGCTACTCTCCCCAGATCACCTTCATTCTGCGGAAGAATGCTTTGAACAACAATACTACATTTTGCATTAAGCACAATGGTTTCTTTGTTCGTATACCTTTTCTTTTTTGTAAGTATGTCCTTCATGAACTTGACATACTCAGGCATTTGCTCGAGAGCTTCAGAAAATGAACGGTTATTTGCAATCGGCTAAATATATCCAAAAATCTCTCATAATGCCTTTCATTTTCTTTCTTAGTAGGAGCAATAGGATATGGTAACTTTTTAATCGGAATAGTACTCTATTGTTCCTTCCCCTTCCTACTCTTTTTATTTTTTCTCTTCTCTCTTTTTCTTTTCTTTTTCAACTAATTCTTCCTTAACATTTTTTCCTACTTCTTTCTCATCAATCTCTTTTTCTTTTTCAACTACTACCTCTCTTTCCACAACTTCCTCACCTATTCCCATATCAATCTCCCTACCACTTCTAGTAAATATAGATTTTTAATGCTCTTTAAGATTGACTTGAGTGCTAGCCGATAACGGCTAGTTGGGTTGTTAGGCTAATTGCTTAGACAATTGCCCAATTTGAGTCTCAAGATTCCGAATAGAAGCATCAATGTTCTTTTGGTTAGAAATTGAAATTTGCATAAATTGGGTAAATGTGTCTTCCAAATTTGAATTTCCATTTGGAGCTTGTGGAGGTTGAGTGTAGTTTTGATATTATTGTTGACGATTAGAAGTTCCGACATCTTGAGGCCTCCATTGTTGTTGATAACCTTGGTTGCCTTGTTGGTAAGGTGGTTGAGGTTGATACCCTTGGTTTTGATTTCCCGCATAATTTTCCTCTTCCATAATCGGAGGACAATACCCGGTAGGATGATCTCCTTTACAAAGCTCACAACTCGCCACTTTTTTGTTGTTGGGAATCTCCTGCATTTATTTAATTTGTTGTGGAAGATTTGACATTTGTTGCATCAAAAACTCCACTTGTTATGAAAGTAATTTGTTTTGTGCAAGAATCACATCATTTGTTCCCAACTCTATCATTCCCGGTTTCCGTTGAGGTGCACCACAATTATGATTTCCTTGGTGATCATTCAATGCTATCCTATCAATGATGGCTACCACATCTTCCGCACACTTTTCCATTAACAATCCACCCGCGGTAGCGTCTAACAAAGTCTTGTGAACATATTGGAGCCCATTTCTAAAGATGTGCACTTGTGTTAATTCATCGAAACCGTGGCCTTTGCATTTTCGTAACATGGATTTGAACCTCTTCCAAGCTTCATTGAGAGATTCATTTCCTCCTTGAGCTGACACTGAAATTGTCGTTTTTGCTTCCATGAATCGATTATGTGGAAAAAAACCGTTCAAGGAACTTTTCTTCCAACACATTCCAGTTCGTCATCACTAAAGTGGATCGATCAAGATACCATTCCTTTTCCTTCCCGATTAAGGAATGTGAAAATAGTCTCTTGAACAATTGTTCTTCTTTAGCTTTCAACGCTCCTGTTTCACCCGTAATCTTATAGAATTTGGTGAGATGTGTGAACGGATCCTCATGACCCATACCGGTAAAAGGATTCTGGTATAGAAGCACAAGAATTCCCGTTTTCGTCTATGAATGCCTCCCGTTGTGCGTGCAAACTGAGCATTGTGCCTTGGACTATTGGTACATGATATTGAAGCAACATGTGGTGGTGGAGGTGGTTCTGCCATGTTTGGTAGTGGTGTTACGATTGGTGTTTATGAAGAAGATTCTCCTTCCTCTCTTATTTCTAAAGCATGTTGTTATCTCCGTCTAGTTTTACTATTGAGTCTACGAGTAGCTCTTTCAATCTCTAGATCAAAAAAGAGTTCTTCTGCAGACACTTTCCCTCGCATAAACGGATTCTAAACACAAGCCAAACAAATTAAAAAGCACAAGAGAATAATAGAGATAAGAGTTTCATAATAAAAATATCTTAAAATCCTAAACTATTGTAATGCTTGCAATATCGATATCAAACAACAATTTCTGACAACGACGTCATTTTGTTGAAATATATCTTATGTGGGTGTTATATTCAATATATGGTTATTATAAAAAAAAATTCACAATGAACGATGTATTTGTTTTAGCCTAAAAATAAATAAAGTGTTAATCAAAATTGACAGACAAACGATTTTTTATGGTTACAACGATTTTTTATGGTTACTTAGATACTCGTTGACCGATAACAAGCTAGGTAAGCATGAATACAAGAAAACCTAATTCAAATTATTTATTCAAATTAATATACATTTTTAAGGATTTTTCATAATAAAAATATTATTTAAAATTCATAAAAATAATTATAAAGGTAGCTTATAGAAATGAAATGTTAAACCGTATATATTTGAAAGATTCGTTCTCTTATCAGTTACTTCTTCTCTCTCTCTCTCTCTCTCTCTCTCTCTCTCTCTCTCTCTCTCTCTCTCTCTCTCTCGTGTTGTTCGCTATGGAGGCACTGTTCCAGGGTTCTTATCTCTTAACCAAACCTCCCAAAACCGCTTCCATGGCAAATTCTCTTACATTCAACTTCATATCTCATCCCACCAGTTACTTTTCTTCAGCGAAGTTTTCTGTTCAGAATAAACCTAGATCATTATCACTGCTTGTTACCAATGCTTCTAAGAAAGATAAGAAAAAAGATAGCCATAGCTTTGTACCCAAACCAGATGAAATCACTGGGTTCTTCCCTGAATCTGTTCTTCTCAAAAAGGTCTAATTATTATCCATACCCTGCATTTTTTTCATTGATATTCAATTGGGTTTTCATCTTAAATGTGATTTTAATATTTATGAGATGAATTTTTTCGTTGATATTCAATTGGGGTTTTCATTTTAAGTGTGATTTTAATCTTTATGAGATGGATTTTTTAACTGATACTGAATTGGGGTTTTTGACTTGGAATTTGCAGAAGGAAGTTGAGGAAAATGGTAAACTTCTACCGCAGTTTGAAGATGAGGATGAAAGTGAGTGGTTACAGTTCAGTTATTCATCCTGCTTTAGTCTCATGATATGCTGAATAGTTATGGATTAATGTGTTGGGTTTGGTTTTTCTTTTTTGTCATTTTGATTTACAGGAAAACTATACGAATCGCTGGCACTTGAAGTGGAAACTGATATGGGTGCTGAATTATGTACGTAAATTCTCTCTTCTTTTATGTAAGTGATGATATGAAATGAAACCTTTGTTGTAGGAATTTCACAAATACTCTGTCACAAGTGTTTTAGTTTTCTAAATTGATTATTTGTCAACTTTTCTGATTTTAACACCACCAACATCTTTCTATCAAACTCACCGGCGGATGTTAACTGTCCTCTCTAGCACAAACAAGTGTATTCTTCTAGTCATCCATGACCTTGTCAGATAATGTTTCCGAACCACGCTTGCCCTAAACTATTTATGAATAATGACAGTGATTTATTGCTCTTAATGTGCTTCCAACATTAAGGATGTCAGGAACACTCACGATATAGTTGATGCTACAGAGGCTACACTACCTTTGCTCTATCAAGAACACTCACGATAAATTGATGCTCATTGGTCATCCTTTGGACAACCTGGGTCTTATCAGGTGGATTAGGGTCAATCTTTTGCTAACTTTTGGCCTTAATTTGCACTCATTACTTAGATTGATACTCTATATCATTTGTCCATGACATGTCAACCATCTCATAAGTGATAAGTTCTTGTTTGTCGATAGCTGTCAACTCTTGTGTGTGTTTGTGGGCATGGACCGTGTCTTAATAGAAATAATGTGTTGAACGATTCTTTTCAAAGATTCAGTCTTTACTTTTTCGACTGTCATGAAGAATCTATTGTGATGTCATTGCGTCGAAGGACAAAAAACATTATTATGTTTTTTTGTTTATTATCTTGTTATATTCATTATTCTCAAGTTCTAATGAGTGAAGTCTTGTATACATATGTCTGTTCACCCTTAACATGTTATGAAACAATATGGCTTCCTATTATAGCTATCTATATTTCTAGAGCAAATAACACGCTCTATCTCACAATATCTGCTTCTTTGCCTATGCAGCGCGCCACTACGAGATTGTTTACTTAATTCACGAGCAGCACGAAGATGAGGTTGCATCTGTCAATGAGAAAGTCCAAGGTAATATTCCAGCATTTGCAGCTTCATGTACATTTTTGTCCAATTGTTTATAGAATGAGTTCATTAGGTTACCATTTCTACATGGCATTAATACTAGTGTTGTTAAAATAACGGCTTTAGTACCATGTATACCGTAACAGAAATTGACCAAATTGCTATATACGATAAAATATATAGAATAAAATGTTGTTAAATAGTCATTATAGTGGCCACTATAGTATTGTTGTGTAGCAGAAAAAATCATTATAACTTTTTTTTTAAATCTTTTAATGAAAACATACTTCTAATTATTTTGGTTGTTTTTGTGATTTCTTTCCGAACATTTGCAGAATTTTTGAGGGAGAAGAAAGGAACAGTGTGGAGATTTAGCGATTGGGGTATGAGAAGGTTGTCCTACCGAATACAGAAAGCTTATAATGCACATTACATTTTGATGAACTTCGAGTTGGATGTGAAATATATCAACGACTTCAAGACTTTGTTGGACAAAGATGAAAGAGTCATTCGACATTTGGTCATAAAGAGGGACGAAGCAATCACTGAAGATTGCCCTCCCCCTCCCGAGTATAGCAATTTTGATGATGAAGACGAAGAAGATGATGAAGAATTTGACGATGAATGGGATGACGAAGAGGAAGAGGAAGAGGAAGAGGAAGAGGAAGATGACGATGACGATGATGGTGGTGGTGGAGTAATCGTCAAAGATGATGATGATTTGGGAATGTTAGACAGCCAAATGTTAAATTAATGAGAATTGAGAATATAAAGCACCTTTGAACGTTATGACTCTACATGAATGAATATCAGAATTATTATCATCTGTTGTTTAACCGCGCAAATTGTTAAATTATAAGATGATTGTTAATTGAAAAAATTAAGATTGAAAATTGATACTGCTACATTTTATGTAAATATTATGAGTTTAATAGGATGCAATTTCTTCCTATGAGAACTCTTATGATACTGCCACATAAACTGTCTGTGTTTCATTTTCTCAAATTTTGATTAGCAGAGTTTGCTTAAACAATGTGCTGCAGTGAATATTTCTCTGCTGTATCGTGTTTTATTGATGTTGGTATTAAGAGAAATGATGAAGATGGGAGTAGGGTAGGGGTAGGATATAAGTTTCTTCCTGTTGGAAAATTAAAATTTGATTTAGGAGAATAATTAAAACATTTTAATTAAAGTCCCTTACATCAAACAGATGAACCAGGATACACCTGCATAATATAATTTGATTTAGAATGAGTTTCTACCATGAGGGTTTGTTTAGAGGTGGAAACTGGACACCTTTTGTCCTTGAAATTTTATGGTTGAGGGCCTCACCTCTTCCATAGTTTTTGAGGAATCAAGACTGAGGGATTCAAGTTCAGGAACCTGCAACAAAATCCTATTCAGTGTTTCATCAATCAAGAGCAGATGCGAACCTGAGAGTAAGGAAAAAGAAGGAGAGGCTGAAATTGAACAGGAAAGAAGCAACTGTCACAATCCTTGGCCCCCGAATAACGCAAGGTATTGGGACAAACAATAACATTGAGAATCTGGTGGAGTTAGATCCCGGGACTGCCAAGTCCGAGGAGCAGGATGCTGATACACACTATTGGTCCAGATGCATTGGTGAGTGACATTATTGATCAGGACCTTCATAAGTGGAATAGGGAATTGATAGAAAACACCTTTGAACCTCATGGAACTTTGGAAATCATCAGCATTCCCTTGTCCTTTAGACAGCTGGATGATAGAATTATTTGGCACCAGGAAGGAAATGGGAAGTATTCTGTCAGGGATGCTTATCGGAGCTTAAGCATCATTAGAGCCAACTCGAGACCAGGGCTTTCGGGAGCGACAAGTGACAAGTTTTGGAATAAGGTGTGGAATGCCCCAGTGCAAAACCGAAAAAAGGAATTCCTATTGAGGGTGCTAAGGAAGATTTTTCCAACAAAGTGCAACTTGCTTAAGAAAGGTGTGCAATTAGACTTTACTTGCAGATTCTACCATTCGTGCCCCTAAACAGCTCAACACCTCCTTCTGCACTGTGAGTATGTTAAACGGGAATAGTTCTCCTCCCCCTTGGTGATCAAGGACCACTCTGGCTGCATGGAAGCGATTAGCAGGGAATGTAGATGTTGCGCTTGCAGTGCTTCATGCCATTAGGCGGGGACTGCGAGTAGCGAAAAGTTTGAACCTCGAGAGGATTCTTGCTCAATCTGATGCTCTATCTGTGGTGGACTGTGTTAATCAGGTCCAATTTTATGCTGTTTTCGATCCAGTAGTTCTAGACTATAGGATGATTATGGAGTCCTTTAAGGACGTTGCTGTAATGTTCATCGGTAGGAACTGTAATAGAGATGCCCACCATATAGTTGGTATTGGTAAAAGGGTATGCTCTAGAACTTGGTTAAGTGTATTCCCTCTTTGAACTCTGATCCCTCCGTGTATTTCTTCCGCATTTGCAATTAATTAAAGCGGTTTTTGTTTCCATAAAAGAAGTAGAAACTTAACGCCTTTTGTTCGGCGTGACAAATCGAAAATTACAAATGATTATAGTATTAATTGCATTATATTCTCTCTACTCTAAATTATAAGGCGTTTTAGATACTTAACACGAATTAAGAAATACAATTATTATTTTGTAGAAAAATAAAATAATTTATAAATTTATAAAACTGTCTTTCATTAATTATATTGAAAAACAAACTAAAAAAATAAAAAAAAAAGAAAGAAAAATAAATGATAAAAGATATATTAAAAAAAACATTAATGTTATATTGACATTCTAAAATAACTTATAATTTAAAACAAATATTTTTTTCAAAGTAACTTAGTATTTGAAAAAGAGATAATATATATCTTATATTTATGAGTAGAATAAGAGATTTTGGGCTAACTATATTTTTGTTTCTTAATTACCTTCAACTCAACTTTCATTTAAAAAAAAAACAATCAATCTACCATATAAGAACAAAGTATATTTTGAAAAAGTCCATTATGCCCTTCTGTTCCAACAACGCGCCATGTGGATAGTTTGAAAACGTTCCATTCATTTTGCTTCTCCACATCATCACTTCTTACTTGCCTAAACCCTGTTTCATGCGCCACACTTCTCTCTCTCTCTCTCTCTCTCTCTCTCTCTCTCTCTCTCTCTCTCTCTCTCTCTCTCTCTCTCTCTCTCTCTCTCTCTCTCTCTCTCTCTCTCTCTCTCTCTCTCTCTCTCTCTTCTTCCTTTTCTTTTTCTTTTCTCTTCCTGTATTTTTTTAATCGAATTCAAACTTGAATCAAGTGATGATATGCGACACACACGATGCCGCTTCGTATGGGGTTGACGGATCGGAAACTGCAGATGTGGTTCTGTCACAATTGGTAACCAATTTTGATCAATTGGAAGTTTATTTTTACACTTGGGAATGATCTAGAATCATCTTGAATTTTGGTTAATCTCATTTTCCCTCCAAATCTCCATTCCTCATTCCAAACCAAATTTCACAAACCACATTCCAAACCTCTCATTTGGATCCAAACCTAAGGGGTATTTAATTGGTTTACTCCAAACCTCACACATCTAATTTTCATTTTTCACTCTCATTTCAGAATTCATCTCAATTCTCTCAATTTTCTCTCAACTTTCAAAACCCTCATCAAAGCTCTCTTCCATTAGATTTCTTTGATTCTCCATTGGAATCAATGATTTCTTGAACTAGAACCTTCATCCTTTATCATCATCATCTCCATTTTTCGATTTGATTTTCGTGCAAACTTGGATCTGAATTTTGAAGTGGTGTTGGAATTGCTTATTTGGAGTAATTTGGCTTGATTTTGGTTGATCATCACTTCTATTACAAGAGTTGGCTTGGATCTTGAAGTATTCCATATTTCTTGTGTAGATCTACACGTTCGAAGTTAATCAACATTAACCGAAGCATTTCTCCGCTTCGAAGGTTGGAATCCTAGATCTATTGCATTTTTGAGCTTATTTTGCATAATCATGTTAATCTTCATCTTTGATTGATTTGGTGGATTCTTGATTCATGTGAATTGTGATGGTGCTGTTTAGATGTGTTTACATCTTGTTTAGATCACTGTTTTATGGTTTAATTCCGTGCACAATTGTTTATGAGATCATGTGGATGTTTGCTTAAGTGATAAGTTGCTGAAAAGTGCTTTTCTGCTATTGGAACAGTGTTAATCGGTTAACCAATTGGTTAATCGATTAACCAACTCAAATATTCAAATTTTCACGCATTTTTCAATGGTTAATCAATTAACCCCTGGTGTTAATCAATTAACACTGTGCCAGCAGGCATGTTTTGCTGTTTTTCATGCTTGTTGTGGTATCGTTTCACTTCGAATATTCATATATCATTATGATGCATTAGGAGTGAGATGTTTTGGATATATGCCACTGGTCTCGATTGTTTAATCGTGATTGCTTCGGCGCGCGTGTTTGGTTTCCACTTGAGGGCATACTTTCGTAGTTGTCGTTCAAAGTGATGATGTGCTTGCATGTTCATGTTTGCTTGCTTTCTTGCATTTCTTTGCTTTGTGTGCATTCTTTTGCAGCTTCTTTCTTGCATTAATAAAGGTCGAGATGTGCTTGTGGAGGTATTTACCCCACACTTTTTCCTCCCTTTGCTTGTGTGTTGCATTGCATATGCATTCTTTCTCCTTTCATGTTATCTTGTGATTGAATTTATCTTGTGTTTCTTTTGTCTTCCTTTGCCATGTTCCCTTAGGACTTCTAATCTTTCTTGTTCAAGATGGATTATGATAGACATTAGGTTCAAACCATGCATGCTAACATTAGGGTAGATTTTACCCTCTTTAATCCAAACTTTAGGTCCACTTTACATGACAACGTTAGGGCCGAGTTTCCTTTAGACCTTCCGTGTGTCTCTCTTCTCATCTCAAAACATGCTAATTCATCTAATAAATACGATGAACATTGTATGCTACGAGCCTTAAGCACGTGGTGAATGATGAGTGAGGGGTCTCCTCTCGCTTGTCTAGAATGTTTAGTGTACGTCCCGTTTGGGGGAGATATGCGACGCATTCGTTCCTATGTCATAGTCTTTAGTGCAACGTGAATCACAAACCAAATCAATTCACTTCACTAAAAAACACAAAAACAAACTTCAAACCTTTTTCCTTCGGGATTAATTGGGAAACTTTTTTCATAAAAAAGAGTGTTGTTAAGCTTTGGTTCTACCGCAAACAGGCATCGTCCCTAACTGCTAGAACGAAGGTTTAACCCTACTCGGTTAAAACATTTGAACCAATTGGTGTTCTTGTGAGCCCGAACTACGCTTGCTCTGATTCCTCATACCAGATGAGAATACGTAGGCATAAGACGCGATGTCTTGGGGAGCAACCTTCCCCCACCTTTCACCCGTAGTTAGCCGAACTACGTTGACTTTGACTTTCCCATTGCACGAGGGAATATGTAGGCACAGAGCGGCGATGCTCTGTCGAGTCTCTTTTCTTTTCTTTTGTCCTGTGAGCCTTTAGTGTAGATAAATTAAACACACCCTTAGATAGACAACAAGCGTGGATCCCGTCGAGTACGACGGACGTGAGGGGTGCTAACACCTTCCCTTTGCGTAACCGACTCCCGAATCCAGGACTTGGTTGTGATGACCTTGTCTTTTCCTTTTTTCGTTAGGTTTTTCCGATCGTTTCATTTCCCTCTCTTTGGGATAAATAACGAAAGGTGGCGACTCTTCTGTTTTCCACCGGGTGTTTTTCGCAATTGCGACATCAAGTAATAAACGAATAGCTTTTAACCTTACAATTGGAGCGAAAGTTTCTTCAAAATCAATTCCTTCCTCTTGATTGTATCCTTGGGCCACCAATCTTTCTTTGTTTCGAATAATTATTCCATTCTTATCAAGTTTGTTCTTAAAAACCCATTTGGTACCTATGATGTGTTTATTACTTGGCCTAGGAACAAGTCCCCAAACTTGATTCCTTTTAAATTGGTTTAACACTTCTTGCATAACAATAATCCATTGGTCGTCTCCTAAGGCTTCATCAACTTTGGAAGGTTAAATCTAAGAGACAAATGCCATATTCAAGCATGCATCTTTGAAATTTAGTCAAGTTGTAACGCCTTGACTAATATCACCAATTACTTTATCAATTTGATAATCTCTATGAGTTCTCCATTCCTTAGGTAGATCATTATCTTTTGACTCTTGTTGAATTGGTTCTCCTTGATGTTTTGGTTGATCATCAATCTTTGCTTTAGATGTAACTTCCTTAGGAACATCTATAATATCATCATCATCATCATCACATAAAACATTTACTCCTTGGAGGGGTTAGATTCATCAAATTTTACATGCATAGATTCTTCAATAGTTAAAGTTCGTTTATTATAAATTCTATAAGTTTTACTTGAAAGAGAATAATCAAGAAATATACCTTCATCGTATTTATCATCAAACTTACCAAGATTGTCTTTGTCATTGTTCAAGACAAAGCATTTGCATCCAAAATTATGAAAATAAGCAATGTTTGGTTTCCTCCCTTTGAAAAGCTCATAAAGAGTCTTCTTAAGAATAGGTCTAATATTTACTCTATTACTTACTACATCTTCCCAAAAATACTTTGGAAGATTTGACTCGCTAAGCATTGTCCTTGCATGTTCCACCAATGACCTATTCTTTATTTCTACAACACCATTTTGTTGAGGAGTCCTTGGTGCCGAGAAATTGTGAGAAATTCCATGTTCTTCGTAAAATTCTTCGAAAAGAGCATTTTGGAAGTCTCCACCATAATCGCTTCTTATGGAGGCAATTGTTAGTGACTTCTCAGTTTGGATTTGCTTCGCATATTTCTTGAACGCCTTGAATGCATCACTTTTCTGCACTAAAATGAATGTCCAAGTATATCTAGAGAAATCGTCAACAATAACTAAAGCATATACATTACCTCCGAAGCTTCATGTTCTTGATGGACCAAATAAGTTCATAAGCAGCAGTTGTAGTGGCCTTGTAGTGGACACCACATTCTTAGATATGAAAGTTGACTTGGTTTGTTTCCCTTTTTGACAAGCATCACACAACTTATCTTTGACAAACTTTATCTTTGGCAAGCCAATGACTAAATCATGCTTGAATAATTTATTCAAATGTTCCATATGAATATGAGCAATCCTTTTGTGCCATAACCATGAATCATTATTGCTTGCCATAAGGATGTAATCTGTTTCTTTTGTGAAGATATCATTTTACATAACATTTTACATTCATTTAATAGTTCATTTATGGCATCCTGTGCATCATTATCATAAATAGAAAATTTGTTACTAATCACATCATCTTCATCGTCGGATTTGTAGGTAGCCATTAATGCAAGATTTGCGCTTTCGTCACTTTTCGAGTCGGATGAAGAACTTATGTCATTATCGTCCCATGCAACATATGCTTTTTTGTTCTTTGTTTCCTTCTTGTCTTTGATTCCTCCTTTCTTGGAAAGCTTTGGACAATCGGGCTTTACGTGACCTTGCTTACCATATTCGTAACATGTGACATCTTGTGTTGAAGTGGAAGCCTTCTTTTTCTTGAAATGTTTCTTTCTCTTAGCATAATTAAAGGTCTTTTCATTTTTACCAAAAAACTTTCTGAGTCTTTTAACTAGGAGCATAAAGTTTTCATCTTCTTCCAGTGCATCATCATTTTGATCATCATTTCTTTTCTTGATGTTCATGTTTTTCAATTCGTCCAAGTTTTAATTCGTGTTCCTAAAGTTTTCCAAATAATGACGCGGAAGTCATGGTAGAATGACTTTTCTTTTCCGATATAGCTGTAACTTTTGGTTTCCATTCTCTTGTCAAAGATCTAAGAACTTTGAGATTTAGTTCATCATTAGGAAATGTCTTACCAAGTGGTATTAAGTGATTAGTCAAATGTACGAATCTTTTCTGTAGAGCAACGATGGATTCTCCGGACTGCATTCAGAATATCTCATATTCATGACTTAAAGTATCCAGTCTAGATATTTTGACTTCAGTGGTTCCTTCATGAGTTTCCACCAAGGTGTCCTAAATTTCTTTTATGGATTTGCATTGTGAAACGCGAAAGAATTCATCCATACTTAATGCACTTTGTAATATGTTAATGGCTTTCTTTTCATCAAGTATTTTCTTTTTATCATCTTCATCATATGAACTTTTAATCTTAGCAGTGCCAACACCATTAGCCACACTAACTGGTTGATGAGGACCATTTTCAACAGTTTCCCAGATTCATTCTCCTTGAGCTTCTAAGTGTGCTCTCATACGGATTTTCCAAAATTTAAAATACTCTCGAAAAAAGAGAGGAGGCTTGTTACTGCTACCGCCATCTTTGAAAACCGGATTTGCAATAGTGTAAGCCATGCTGGATCTGTAGGAACAGGTTACCTATAACCTTCTCTGATACTAATTGTTAGTAAGAGTTGCACCTAAGAGGGGGGGGGGGGGTGAATTAGGTACTTGAAGATTTTTCCAGATTTTTGATGGTTTCAAGTTTTACTTTCCTAATTGATTACTATGTGATGAAAGCGATAAATGTGGAAAGTAAATGACACGGTGATATATCCTGGTTCCCCTCACAGTCCGAGAGTATTCCAGTCCCCTTTCAACATGAAAGAGATTTTTAATTATGTTAGATCTTATGACAAGACTAGGATATAAAACAAATTTTAGAATTTTTATATGATATTTTCTTCAAGATAATCACATCTTTAATAGTTAGAGTTTCTTAAAAATATTGGTCCAAATCTCTTTTTAAAAATAAATAACATTATCGTCAAATATAATAAAAAGTGGAGAGAATCTCTAATACACTCTCTTAATATCGATAACAATCCTTACATCATCCATGTTTTTTAATCACTCTTTTTGAACTTGAAAGTTGATCCTATATATGAGAGGATTCAACATTCAAAATATAAACTATGCCACAAAATATTTTTGTAAATAATCATATAATTGTCTCCCAAAACGACCTCTCTCACTTAAACTCTATGCTTCTCCATTCAATGTTGTTTATTATAAAAAAAAACCACCTTTTTTAAAATATTCATTTAATTTGGAATATCTCACATATCATTATAAAGCTTAAGTGAGGGCATGGAAAAGCAGAGAGGTTAAGTGAGAGGAGTTGTTTTGGAAGATGATTATTGGAATCATTCACAAAAAGCTTTTGTGTAGCATAGTGTCATACCCCAAATTTGTCCTTCTAGTATATAACTTCCATCTGTACATCCATCTACTAACCATTATTCAAAAAAAAAATCCAAAAGATATGTCGTTGCTTTCATCTAAGTTCAAATTTCAATTGAAGATTTCTGGTTAGGTCATTTGTATCATGGTGTGTTTTGAGTGAAACAATGTGAATTGAAGTCCGGTTACCAGTGTTTCATTGTTAAAGATTGGCTGGGAGTAGTTCCTTTTAATTAAGATTTCACGGCTGAAAACCATCAATGGTTAAATCATTTTTCAATCAGAGTTTTATGTAGATTCATAGTTCATCTGATAAGACTGGGCTGTAGAGTGGTCGATTCACTGCATTTAGTTCCGTAGTTCAAATCATATCAAGTCATGTGGGGGATTGGTTCAAAGGTATTCCAACATGTCATTTATCCTAAGATTAATTCAATGGGTGGGTTGTATTGTTCAATGATTGATTCAAGGTTCAAGTGAATAGTTCAAGAAAGTTATAATGAAGATTGTGGATCAAGCATTGGAACTTCAAGTTTAACGGTCATGATTCTAATAGAGGTTTTCAAGTATGTCATCTTGCTTTGAGTTCAAGGAGTTGCGATTACAGGTACGCACCAATTCAGACGTGCAATTAACAGCTAATCCAAGTTGTGATTTCAAAGTCCATTTCAACAAAATCCAAAAAAAAAAATCATTACAAAAGTCCATCCATTTCAAAGTCATATTAAGTTAATAAGTCCATATTTCATTACAAAAATTCAGATTCACACATTAAAGCCCATCACTATTACTAAATTACAAAAATGGAAAACTAATAATTAATTGACAAGCCAAGAGAAAATTTCCCAAATTCAGTCAAGCTACACAGTGTACACGCCCTTCTACAAGTCTCTTCAATCACCAACCCCAAATGCCTTCAACGATCCACTTCAATGCACTTTCTAAGCCAACCCCACACAATCCTCCCAAGAAAATTCCAGCCACGAGCCAACATGAGCTTCGCGCAACTGCTACGTCCCAAAACCTTGCCCAAAAAACTCACCCAGAGCCACTAAACCCGTAACCTATGAGCGAAAACGTGAAAAGAACAATTCATAAACCTCACTTAACTATGCCTCAACTTCAACCTTTCCTAGCCCGTAACTTGCAACCCATACATAAGCCATCTTATGCAATGACGGTACCACATACTAACTGCAAATGAAAAAAATGGAAAAAACAAATTTTGCAAAAATTAGCCAAAACGCAGCAACAAGCACAACTATCAATGAATAAACCAATTACCCTAACATTATACCAACTTGACATTACATCCAGCTCCAAGTCATGGCGCAACACAAGCCGTCTCTGATGTCAAGCCAAAACACGATGCACATACGACAAAACCGTTACGCCAGCTCGCAGATTCAGCATACCTAAACAACCTTCACACACTAAAATGATCCGGCAAAAAAAAATGACAATCACGTCACTGATTTTGACACAGTTTCTGTTGTTTTCGGATTTGAAAAATTGAGTTTGGCACAAAGAAATTATCAGGACGAGTCGCGTACTAGGTCGCTTTCTTTAAGACGTTTCGCCGTACTGTCAAATTATGCAAAGCAGTCGATTTACAACGACGCCTCCAAGATAAAACAGCCCATTCTTAAAACTTACGATTATCAGTTGCACACTAATAAATCGCTCTAGAAATACACCTTTCTAAATTAGTATCTGGCGCAAATAACCAGTCAAGAAAAGAAAAAATTGTAAGATGAAGAGAATAAAGGGAGAGAAGAAGGAAATCAAAATTCGTGTGAATTTGTGAAATCCGATGTACTCACTACTGAATTTCTACCCTGTATTTATAGGCAGCTAGTAAGGCTTAATTTCCATTCCCTTCAATGTGGGACTAAATTGAATCTTAATTTTCTTTCCTTCAACGTGGGACTAAAATGAATCTTAATTTCCATTCCCTTCAATGTGGGACTAAAATGAATCTTTTCAAATTCACTTCTATATTAGTTCTTACTTGTGTTCATTTATTGCCCATTAATTGTCAATAAATCTTTCCAATTTTCACTCTAATTAATATAATTCCAACATTCCCTCACTTGAATTTAAAAGAGATTTTAGAAGTACGTCAGACGTTTCTAAGATTGAGCATAAGCAAAGGTATCTACGACTTGAACCTTAGCATATCGAGTAAGATTCTGATTCAACAAGAGTGATACTATTGTCTTGAACTCTATCTCGGACATCAGACCCGCACACAACCTTTCCGTAAGGTGTATTCTTGTAGCCCGTGCTTTAGTGGCCCTGCACGTGTATCCCGGTTTAGTGAATGCTTTAGGAATTCTGCCTCGAAATTCCATAGGAATCGGCCTCAGTTCCACAGTCACATGGGTGAACCTATCAAGAGTACTCCTGTAGCCTAGATACTCCCTCATACAGAGTATAGATCTCATTAAGAGTTTCTATTATCTCATCCTTTCATTACTTCAGGATTCATGCTTTACTTGCATGATCATTTTCATATTACTCACAACTTGTTATTACCCATTGAACCTAAGTCTTGGGATCTCCAGTCATTTAGGTCGGGTTACCATCATGAGTAACTAATTGCTTTATAGGCATTAGTCCCATCTTTTTGGATGTATTATGGACTTTCTCTCTAGCTAATCCTTTCGTCAAAGGATCTGCTAAGTTCTCATCAGTGCGTACATGATCCACTCTCACAGCTCCTTTAGAGATACAATCTCTAACAGTGCTATGTTTTCTTCTAATTTGACGTCTCTTACCATTATAATAACAGTTCTCAACTTTTGCAATAGCTGCGGTACTATCGCAGTGGATCAACATAGCTGGTATAGGTTTTTCCCATAAAGGAATCTCAGTTAGCAAGCATCTTAACTAACTTGCTTCTTCACTAGCTGTAGCTAATGCTATCATCTCAGACTCCATTGTGGACTGTTCCAGAATGGTCTATTTCTTTGATTTCCAAGATACAGCTCCTCCGGCTATACTAAATATATAACCACTAGTAGCTTTGGAATCATCCGATAAGGTGTTCCAATCTGCATCACTATACCCTTCTAGTATAACAGGAAATTTATGATAGTGTAGGCCGAGGTCCATAGTCCTTTTAAGGTACCTCATTACTCGCTCAATAGCTTGCCAATGTTCGTTACTCGACCTACTTATAAATCTGCACAACAGTCCTACGACATATGCAATGTCGGGTCTAGTACAATAAGTGGCATACCTAAGACTGCCAATGATGCTCGCATATTCTGCTTGTTTGACACTTTCTCCAGTGTTCTTAAATAGTTTCACACTTGGATCATACGGAGTGCATGCAGGTTTACAATCAAAGTATTTATATTTCTTTAAGATCTTCTCCACATAGTGAGATTGATCCAAAGAAATTCCTTGTTCGGATCTCGTGATCCTGATACCCAGGATCACGCTTGCTTCTCCGAGGTCTTTCATATCAAAGTTATTGCATAACAATGATTTCATATCATTAATGGCCTGAATGTTTGATCCAAATATAAGTAGATCGTCTACATATAGACATATGATAGTACAAATGCGATTCTCAGATTTGTAATAAACGCACTTGTCACTTTTATTCAGTTTGTACCCATTAATTATCATTAGGTTATCAAACTTTTCATGCCATTGTTTAGGGGCTTATTTTAGTCCATACAGAGACTTATCTAACTTATAGACCTTGCTTTCTTGTCCTTGGATCACAAACCCTTATGGTTGTTCCATATAGATTTCTTCTTCTAAGTCACCGTTTAAAAAAGCTGTTTTAACATCCATTTGGTGTACTATTAAGTTATAAATGGCTGCTATTGAAATGAGTACCCTAATGGATGTAATTCTAGTGACCGGAGAAAAGGTGTCGAAGAAATCTATATTTTCTCTTTGTCTAAAACCCTTGGCTACAAGGCGAGCCTTGTATTTCTCAATCGTTCCATCAGGTTTTAGTTTCTTTTTCAAAACCCATTTACAACCAATTGGTTTGCAACCCGGGGGTAAGTCTACTAAGTGCCAGGTCTTGTTAGATTCTAGAGAATCTATCTCATCATTAATGGCTTCTTGCCATAAGTCTGCATCCATAGATGACAGTGCTTCTTGAAGATTTATTGGATCTTCTTCTACATTATAGGCCGCATAATCGGGCCCATAGTCTTTATCAACTCTTGCTCTTTTACTTCTTCGAAGTTCTGTTTCTACATTGTCGCTGCTTTCAGTGCTTTTTATCACAGGAATGTGACTCGATTGTGTGCCCCCACCAGTTCTCGATTTGAAAGGAAATTTGTCTTCATAGAATTCAACATCGTTTGATTCTATAATTACTATGAAATTTAGGTCATAAAACCTGTATGTCTTACTGTTTGCTGCATACCCAATGAATACGCATTCATAGGCTCTACTAGCGAGTCTAACTCGTTTCGGATCCGGAATTCTGACATAAGCCAGACAACCCCAAGTTTTCAAATAAGACAAATTTGGTTGTCTTTTCTTTAATATCTCATAAGGTGAGATCTTACTTTTTGACTTGGGAACTTTATTTAGGACATAGCAAACAGTCAATAAAATTTCCCCCCACCAGTGAGGTGCAGTACCAGAATTTAACATGATTGCAACTACAAGTTTAGTAAGAGTCTTATTCTTTCTTTCTGCTTTACCATTCATTTCAGGAGAGTATGGAGCAGTCGTTTCATGTACAATACCGTGTTCAGCATAAAAATCATTAAACAAGCTAGAGTCATATTCGGTTCCCCTATCACTGCGAAGTCTCTTAATCTTCTTGTTAAATTGATTCTCAATTTCAGTTACATACACCTTAAACATGTCAAGCGCTTCACTTTTATTCTTCATTAGATATACATAAGTATAATCAGAGCAATCGTCAATAAAAGTGATAAAATAACGTTTATTATTTCTAGTTAAACTTTCATCTAATTCACATATATCAGAGTGTATAAGATCTAGGGGGTCAGATTCTTTTATAATTGATTTATGTGAAGTTTTTGTTATTTTAGCTTGACTGCAAAATTCATATTTATTGGAATCATTAACATTTAGTTTAGGGATTAGGCCTATGTTGCTTGCATTAGAAATGATTCGTTTATTAACGTGACAAAGTCTACCATGCCAAATATTAAAGTCACACAAAGAGTAAACAGAAGGAGAAATTTTATTCAAATCAACATTCAACTTAAACATGCCATCAGTGGCGTACCCTTTTCCAACAAAAATACCATTCTTAGTGATGGTGTACAAATCTGCCCCTAAAGTTTGACTAAACCCAGCCTTATTCAAAAGAAAACCAGAAACAAGATTCTTCCTAATTTCAGGAACATGTATGACGTCCTTCAAGATCAAAGTCTTTACTGAAGTGAACTTCAGCTCAACATCTCCAATTCCAGCAACATTAGTGGTGTGAGCATCTCCCAACAACACTTTCTTATCTTCAGCATTCATGTATGTCTTGAACATAGCACGATCATAACAGACATGACGAGTGGCGCCATTGTCTATCCACCAACCATCACTTCCACCAACCATGTTGATTTCAGTGATCATGGCAATGAGTTGCTCATCAGTCAGGTTAACCTGAGCATTTGAGCCAGCTGCAGGTTTAGGCCTGCTCCTACATTTCTTTGCTATATGGCCCGGTTTCCCACAATTGTAGCAAGAGAAAACTGGAGCATCATTTCTTTGAGGTGGTGGCTGTTGCTTAGCAAATGGAGCCGATGGGGCCCTAGAGGGATTCCCATTCTTAGTTCGGTTCATAGCATTGCGGTTCTGATTCTTTAAAGGTTTTCCCGTAGGCTTCAGAACCGCACCGAATTTCTTTTTGTTGTTAGACACAACTAAGACTTCTTCTTTCTGATCTTGTTTCTGAGCCTCCTGTTCAATTCGGAGGCGAGTTATCAGACTCTCGATTGAAAATTCTTTTGTTTTGTGACGAAGCACATTTTTGAAATCTTTCCAACCAGGGGGCAGTTTGTCAATAATTACAGCAATTTGAAATTGTTCATTGAGGGGCATACCTTCTGTAATGATCTCATGAGATATCTTCTGAATTTCGTGGCTTTGAGCTTCCACCGACTTCTCATCCACCATCTTGTAGTTCAAGTAGCGGCTGTCAGCAAATTTCTTCGCACCTGCTTCTTCAGTATCATATTTTCTTTGCAGAGCCTCCCATACCTGTTTAGCAGTCCTGTAGCTACTGTAGTAGTCGTACAGATTATCAGCAAGGCTGTTCAGAATGTGATTTTTGCACAGATAATCATTCTCGTGCCATAAGGCGATTTCTTTTCGGAGCTGTAGATCATCTGCTGCAGCCTTAGCTTTTGCAGCATCTGCTGCAGCCTTAGCTTTTGCAGCATCTGAGTCATACATTTTGGAAATCCCGTCTGAATCTGCAAGTGAGTTACCGTTAGGTAGTTCAGATGGTGCAGAAGGGACAACCGGGATATCCTCAGTCAGAACATGGGCAACCTTTTTCAGAGTTAAGAAAAATTTCATCTTAGCTTGCCAACGTTTGAAATTGGAACCCTCAAACCTGAAAGGTTTGTCAAAGACCGAAGCAGCCGCAGTAGTACCGATAATTTCCTCAGTTGCCATGGCAGTTATTGAAATGTCTTAAAATTGTTGTTTTCGGATTTGAAAAATTGAGTTTGGCACAAGGAAATTATCGGGACGAGTCGCGTACTAGGTCGCTTTCTTTAAGACGTTTCGCCGTACGGCCAAATTATGCAGTCGATTTACGACGACGCCTCCAGGATAAAACAGCCTGTTCTTAAAACTTACGATTATCAGTTGCACACTGATAAATCGCTCTAGAAATACACCTTTCTAAATTAGTATCTGGTGCAAATAACCAGTCAAGAAAAGAAAAAATTGTAAGATGAAGAGAATAAAGGGAGAGAAGAAGGAAATTAAAATTCGTGTGAATTTGTGAAATCCGATGTACTCACTACTGAATTTCTACCCTGTATTTATAGGCAGCTAGTAAGGCTTAATTTCCATTCCCTTCAATGTGGGACTAAATTGAATCTTAATTTTCATTCCTTCAATGTGGGACTAAAATGAATCTTAATTTCCATTCCCTTCAATGTGGGACTAAAATGAATCTTTTCAAATTCACTTCTATATTAGTTCTTACTTGTGTTCATTTATTGCCCATTAATTGTCAATAAATCTTTCCAATTCTCACTCTAATTAATATAATTCCAACAGTTTCTTCCTCAAATGCCCTCAATTCTCCTCTATAAATTGATTTCAACTTTCACAATTCCGGGGGCACTTGGTAGCCAAGCATAGGCTGCGAAATTTACTTGAGTTTCGTTGTGTCTTTACTTTCTGTTTTAAAGAGGAAGGTCGTATTAATCGTGTGTTGATTGAGAGTAAGCTTGCCCTGATTCGATGATGGGAAACCCGTGTGACTCGAAACCTTTTAACTCTCGCCGGCTGGGTTTGTTTCCGTTACCTCCTTATCATTAGGTTTTGGAGTAACTGAATTATGGGCTCATAAAGCCCAAAGGATTTCACGTTTTTGTTGAAAAATGTACCCTTTTTTCTTTTTACTCATCCACACCTTCTTAATCCATTCTGCACCCCCAAATCTTTTTTAGTTTAATTAATATTTTGATAAAATTTCGTTATTATTAATCATGTTTGTTAATATTTTATGAATCTTTTTATCTAATGTTGTTAATCATTTTGTTAGCAACCTCTTTTAATTTTTACTAAATTCTTTGTTAGAATTTTTGTCACATTTTGATTATCTTCAATTTTTTTCATGGTCGATGAAAATCTAAAATCGTGGATCGTCAATTTATCAATTAAATTTCATGATTAGGATGATACCACCTTTGCTAAACTTTCTCATTTCATTTTAAATCCTCTTCTATTTTTAATCTCATTCTCGATCGATGAAGTCTTTAGATTCATAAACGTTGATTATTGAGGTTATTTAACCTTCATTATTTGAAATATGTAGAAAATGATCATTGGGATCATTTTCTATACTTTGCGATCGTGATAGGTTACCTTCAATTAATTAACACAAAGTTATGATTAAGACGAGACAGTCACCTTTTCAGTCTGTGTGACACGATTACATTGGAAAATGATCTTCAATATCATTTCTCCATCGTTTTTTTAGCACAGATATCAACTTTCGCGACCTCCTATAGTTTGATCTTCGTCATAGATCGAGCTACGACGGTTTAGCGCTACATTTCGTCCCGATTCAATTCACATCAAACTAACGCCTAACTTTACTTTTCGTCAATATACTCTTGTTTTAATTTCAGTCAATATATCAATATTTTATTATCTTGTTCATATACTTATTAATATTATCTTGATTAGATTATTGTGGATATTATCTTGATTATATTGTTATATATCTTGCCATATTATTCACGTTGTTTATATCATATTCATATTGTTCATATCTCATTCACACTTTTTGAAAACACAATAACAATTATCGAAACCTAAAAGTCTAAATTGGTGGACTGTTGGTTATTTTTCCGATCAACAGAACTTGGACTTTGTCAGAAATCCTAACTTGGAGCTTTTGTCTAATTCTTGCTTAAGGCATAGTTTAGGACACTTCACACATACACGACTTCCTCTTGGACTACCTGACAATGAACCCTTTTATTTCGTGCAATCCCGTGTAACTTAGATGTACTCCTCTCCCATTCCAACGTACACATTTGTATTTGCTTTGATGGTGGTTTTTCTTCTAGGAGCACCCTTAGGGACTAGCGTAGACTAAAGCGTTTTCAAACTAAATCTTGATTCGTCATCGAGTCATTTTCAATCATGCTTCATAATTTGAGTGCTCGTATGCATTCTCCATTAACCTATCGCACACACTTTCACATTTTATCGTGGTTTCATTATCAGGAGTACCCTCAGGGACTTATATCGTTTCTCACAACCTAACCCTCGACTCATCGTCAAGCCGGTTCCATTTTCAACCAAACCCTCAATTCATCGTCGAGTCGGTTCCATTTTCAAATCAACCTTCTTTCAACCAACACGCCTTTGCACACAAATAAAATCAAACCCTTGATCCAACGTCAAGTGGTATTTTCAAACTTATAAGTCGAGTGCTTTTTGCGTTGCAGTCCACCTCTTTTTACAACTTATTCGATTCAATCATTTTCAAATGCTTTTCTTAATCAATTAACGAAAGAAGAGGATTCTTGGAGTCTAGCATTCCTTGGATCTTCGAATGAATGGCTCTTGAGGCGCACGCTTTGGGTTGTCGCTCATTCAACCTTTCGTCTTAAGACACCTAATTCTTTACCTAAACATTCCCGTAATCAAATTTACGAAAGAAGGAGATTCTTGGAGTCTAGCATTCCTTGAATCTTCGAATGATTAGCTCTCAAGGCACGCCCCTTGAGTTGTTATCCATTCACTCTTTCGAATTCAAAATGTTCAACCCTTTCTCGAAACCTTTCTAATCAACTTCCGAAAGAACTGAGTTCTTGGAATCTCGCATTCCTTGATTTCTTGAGTGACATCTCTCGAGGCACGCCCCTTGGGTTGTTTGTCAGTCAATATTTTGTTTCTCAACCAAACTTCAACCAATTCAACCTATGTCTTTACGTGGTCATCTCCACAAACTACGAACGCTCTGATTCTTCATTCTCATCTGAATGTAAGATAGGTAGGCACAAGATTGCGATGATCTTGGCGAGCACAATTCTATTCATCTTCCGTTCCCCCTATCTTTTCCAATAGTCGAACTACGAGAGCTCTGATTTTTCATTCTTCTCCGAATGAGCATATGTAGGCACAAGGGCCCCAATCCTTGGCGAGCACCCTATCTTATAACCCCCCATTTTCCCCTTAGCATCTATTCCTTTTATCATACCAATTTGCGTTTATCATTGAGAAGAAAACAAACAAGCTTAGATAACACCCATCACAAATCTTACTAAGAGGTTCCCGTTGAGTACAACGGACGTGAGGGGTGCTAATACCTTTTCCTCACGTAACCGACTCCCGAACCCGGAACATTGGTTGCGACGACCTTGTTCTTGTCTTTCGTTTCAAAGGTTTTCTCGATATTTTCCTTTCCCATCTCTTTGGGATAAATAAAGTTTTGTGGTGACTCTGTCGAACCGCATTCCGCGCCTTTAGCGCGAGGGTCGTATGCTCGAATTAATTTTCAAGGTGCGACACATAGTTTATGTAACCTTAACAAAATGGAGGCCCTGTGCGGTAGCCTACTTTTCACGCCCTCAATGACGACCCTAAAAAACATAATGTACAAGTTATAAAAGAATATAAAATATAATGAAGATCGCACAAGATCCTAAAAAATCGGGCTAACTAATTGATTATAGCTTTTAGCTAATCAATTAGCACACTAAATATGGAAAGATTTTGATTTTCACAATCTACATTGAATGCTTACTAGAAATACACGATCAAATCTTCAGATGATATGCTATAAATAGGTATGCTTCTCTCACTATTCCCTACATCTCATTCATATTTTCTTGCATATTTTATTATGAGAGCTCTTCTGCCATAAGTTTCACCATGGCCTCCTCAAGCCAAAAACCCAAAGAAACACTAATAAGAAATCCTTTCATTACAAGCTTAATAAATCACAAACAAGAAGAAAATATGATAATTCTAGCCAAGAAAGTAGTTCAAACTTGGTTCCTAGTACCAAGTTACTTGAAAATTCACAAGCCTTATCACCAAAATTTCCAAGCTTCCCTTAAAGAGCTCGTCACTTAAATACTGGATAGGACCTTACACACCTAGTAAAAGAGTTCTACCTAAAACTAAAACTTGTGGAAACTTCCTTGAGAACATCCATAAGAGGAGAGGAAGTTGCACTTCACAAGGATCATTTTGGGAGAATTTTTGAGCTTCCCACTAAAGGAATAACTTACACTCTTGATAAACCAATAGGTTTCCAACAACTTCAAGCACTCTAATACCATCAACTCCCTTATAATGAACCACATGGAAAAGAAGAAATTTCCCTTCATATTCACTCACCTGAAGCCAAAGGTTGGGATCCCGTATTACATTCTCACTATAATCCTATTCCCAAGGATCATAAACCATAACAATGTTCATAGGGAAAATTTAGTATACCTATGTCTCCTAACCCAATAAATCTCAGCAAATTAGGTAGAAGGCATGTTCAACCAGATGATCCAATGCAAATAAATCCCATATGCAGGGCTATCCTATGGACCAATAATCACAAGACTTCTAGCCACATTACACGTTGATACCATGGGGGAATTAGAAGACTCAAAAAACCATAGAATCATCCACACTTTCATGAAAGAAACTAGAGTTCATATAAAACATGAAGAAATAGAGGAATACTCATCATTTAAGGAAGAAGGAGAAAATAAATCGACTGAGGAAGAAGACACTAAGGTAGACAAGGTGCTGAAAATTTGCCAAATTCTAGCCGATGATATGAAGAAAATCATGGCAAGGAATGATGATACTTATGGCATAAAACAATCTCACCTATATGTTTAAATTTCTTGTTATTGCCTGTTTTTCACAATTTCAATTCAGTAATTTCCATTCTTATACTTAGAATTATAAGCATCTTTAATAAATATGGCAATGAGTTTTCCTTTCCTAAATGATTTGTCTGCCTATATCTGCATATTTACTTTCCATAATGCTTCTTTTCTTTCCATTTTGAGTTCAATAAAGGGGGAGAAATATACTCTCAAGGGGAGTAAATTATGCTCTCTATTTAAATCAAGGGGGATGGGTTTAATTACTTCAAACATATATGTGTTTTTTCCTTTACCACCTCCCCTGACAGATGTGTTTTCATCATCAATATGTTCTTAATAAATAGAGTTTGTGGCTGTTATTTTTCTCTTTCAAGAATTACAAAGTTTAACTTTAGCATTGAACGCATGATCCAAGAAAAGAACAAAAATAAGTGACTTAATCATAATGAGAGTAACCGGTGACTTGAAGGAAAAGGAAGAAAAAAGAATCAACAGACTTGTACTCAACCTTCAGATACCTCATTTGGTAAGGTTTAAGCCTAAATACTTCCATTGTTCACTTTTTCTTTCTTAGAGTGTATCCATGTATTATTCTTTTATCTGGTTTGGTTTATTTCTGATTAAATTATCATTTTTGATCAATACACACTGAGGCAATTTTTTCTATATAACTCTGAGCCTTTGTAAACTACCCTTTAGTAGTAGGATTATCCTTTGCTAAACACTTTGAGCCTAAGCCTTTATTTCGGTCACGTAGATTTAAATTCTTAGCCATATTACTTGAAAGATCCTTTCTTTCAATCCTCTCTTTGGAGTTAGGTAGAAGTATTGTTCTTCAAGTGTATGAAAAAGATTAAGTTTGGGGTTGCTGTTGGAAGTGAGCAACGTTTTAAGTTTGGGGTGGGGGTACTAGATAATTTGATCTAAATTTTAGAAATTTGTCGAGAAAAAGAAGTGGAAAAAGACACTTCAAAAAAAATATCAATAAGTGACAAAAAAATAACATTGTAAGAAGGATCACAAATCTCTAGTAATAACAAAAAGGTATGATGAATGAGGGAGAACTAGGAACCTAACTCCAAAGTTTAACCCTAGTTTCCTAAATATATCCTACCCTAACATAAGCCAAGTTACAACCAAAAAAGCCCTCTAATACGTGTGTTGTGATTTCTATGATTAACTTTATTAGAACATGATCAAGCTAAGTTTAATTGATTTTGCATGTTGATTGAGTGATAACCATATCCATTGAGCGAGTTAAGTGAGCCGAGAGATACGTTAAGTACTAGTCGTGGTTGAAGACGTTTTCTGAGTTTTTCAAATAGAAGTTGGAAGCTGGAATAATGGTCAGGTAACTAAAAATATATGGTGTTGTTCAATTGTTATTGTACGACTTATTGTTAGCTGAAATGTGCAGTTGTAGATGATTTTCTTGAGGAAAAGCAGAGATTCAAGTTTGGAGTTATGATGACAGCTCGTCATTGCACCTAATGATTCAAAGAATCGGGGAAAAACGAGCGAAAGAGGAGCCAAAATGATGAAGAAATACCAAAGAATGAGTGAAAAATAGCAAAGTATGGAAGAATGGGACATAGTAAAAAATTTGGTGAAAAATGATGAATTTCCACGTAGCTATTGGAATAATCCCGCACACCATTGTGCATCATGGCGTGCGCGATAGAGTAAAAAAGGATGCATCTCACGCGCGATGCTCTTATAATGCGCGAAATGGTTGTTTTTTTGGGCTTTTTCAAATGTACTCAGACCCGTTGTGACGACTTTAAAAGGGGATTTTTTGCTCTTTGATAAGGGTTACAAACTTTGGAGATTAGAGCATGAGTTTGGGATCACAAAAGGAGACTTTTAGGGTATTCTAAGCCAATCGAGGCCATCACTTCAAGGGAATTCTCATGTTTTTTTTTTATCTACCGAATGTGGTATTTTTCTCTGAATAATGTATATAAGTTCTCTTATGTTAGGTTGCGTGACGATGAATCTTATTCAATTTTGTTGGAATTATATGTTGGTTTGACTTTGTATGAATTCTTTGAATTATAATTTTATTCAGTTATTGCTTATGCTTAATGCTTTTTATTTGAGATACTCTGTTAATCTGTTGTTAGCCTATGTGTTAGATCTAGGGAAATTGTTCTACTTACGTTGCTTGAATAGGGGTAGAATACCCCAAGTAGTGGCATATGGAATTAACGATCTGTACATCGCCTAACACTGCTTACGCTGGTGGACTAGGGATAGAAAGCTCTGAGTAGTTGTTAGTGAGTTATTTTGTGGGAGGCTGGCTATACCAGTTTTGTTAATTCACCGTAAGATTATAAGGATAAGATAATTCCTACAAGGCATCATACATCAACAAGAGGGGATAAGGGGATTCTAAAACACAACCTGACCGCTTTCGTGATATTATTTTCTCGTTCATTTACTTTTTGCACTGAAACTTGCAAAACCACCTTTTTTTTACTGTTTTACTTTAAATTGCAAGAATCATTGCCTTTTTCCAACACAGTCCTTGCGAGTTCGATACTTTTATTACTGAGACATTATCGATAAAATTTCCGAGAAGTCTTCAATGCCACATTTAAGTTTCACACGATCATTGCGATGTATTTCCATAGTAATAAACACAATAATTAATGTTTTTGCACTCCAAACAACAACATCTTCTTCATTCACTTCACGATGACTTTCTAACTCTATATATGGTCTCCAAATAAACTATTGAAGAAAAATAAGTTAGAATAGTATAAATTAGGAAACAAATATTTTAAAATAAATAGGTTAGTGGTTATACATTGTTTGGTCCCAAGTGATCTAATAGATTTCTGTATTGCGTGATGCAGTAATGAGGATAATTGTCCCAAGTATTAGATTGATCCCAGATTTTGGATCAAACTTAAATGTTGGAACAAGATGAAGTTGATTCCATTGACAACCAGGAAGAGGAAAGTAAGGCACAAGTTGATTATATTGTAAATTTCTTTGGGACCAGTGAGTACACTACACACAGTGAAGTTGCTAGATCAAGAAGCATTACCTTTTAGTTATGTTTATTATCCTCCTCAAGACATGAATAACTTGAATATGAATGACGATGAGCCATACTTGGTTATATTCTACAATCCTTCTCAACAATTGGAGGGTGTGTTAAAATTGGGAAACACATATCGCACATAAACAGAATGCGTGCAAGCTATAAAAAGTTTCACATGAAAAATTCTATTGGTTATATAGTAGATCGCACAAATGTTGGAAGGTATGTGATACTATTTTGTAATGAGCTTTTAATGTTTTTTCTAGAAGCATATCAATGAAAGAGAAGTGATACTTGTAGCACCCTTCCAAAACCCCACGGAAAAATAAACATAATCAGAGTAAAGTAAAATGCATACACAAAGGGTGTCACACATATAATACCAAATTACTAAAAACCACCTGTCATGCTCAAAACACTGAAATAAATAATCATACTTTACAAAATTTCATTTTTTCACGTAACAGTGGATTCATTTACATCATATATTTTACATAAAAGAATTAATCACATTTATCACATAATCAACGTCACTTAGGCACGGAGGCCAACAACACAAAATACATCAGGAACATAACCCAAACGATCCCAGTGTTACATGACCAGAGCAGGACTCGACCCAATAAAATTAAATCTCTAAACAGCTACGCCAATAGCGACCTCACAACTATAAGCAGGACTACACCTTGAAACCTGCACGATGCCAGATAGGACATCATTCCAGCAGAAGGGTGAGAAATATTATCATAATAACATGCATATAATCATGAATAAATGCATAAGCACAGAATACATATAATTCCACATTTCCCCACCATAATACATTTAGCTACTTAAACACATTCATCGCTTCACATGTACACACACAACATGTTCATCCTACCAATTCACACAAAACATCTATATTCATGTTTATTTCACCAATGCATCATATAAAGATGATAATGCAACTCATAGATACCGACTCACGAATCTATGCAGATGCAAATACGGTACCGACTCATTCAACAAGTTTAATTGAAGAACCAAAAGGAACCATCGCTCGTTACCGAAGTAACTCCCCGTCGGGACTACGATGTTCACCCATCGCTCACACCCCACATGGGCACACAATGTTTCAGGATTGCTCACACCCCACAAGGGCACACAATCGTTCTGCAGATTCTCCACGGAATCAAGAATAAACCATCGCTCACACCCCACAAGGGCACACGGTCGTTTATGCAGATCCTCCACGGGATCAAGAATAAACCATCGCTCACACCCCACAAGGGCACACGAGGTTTCTGCAGATCCTCCACGGGATCAAGACACAAGGATGCAATCATGATGCTACACACGCACAATGACACCATACACTCTTGAAATGCATACATATACACAAAAATATACAATTACGCATTACCCCACACAAGTACGTACAGTTATACACATAATTGTCAAACGACAATATCTCACACTTTCGTACAACAATCACATACACATACCATATGACTCATATAAACTCATCAACTCTCACAAATCCTCACTTGGATTATGGGTACAACACATATGCCCCACCAGGAACAACATCACAGTTATTCTACCCTGGTGATCACTACACTAGGAACGACACCTTGTCATTCTACCCCAGTGAGTAAGAGTCTCGCACATTCACATATTCACAACATCATTAACATACACATATATTCTCATGCATACTCCACACCTTATCATATTCATCATGCGTTCATGTTTAATTCCAATAATACGTATAATTGCCAAAAGGCCATATTACACAATCTAGGATTCACTCCATAAGGCTACCCACAACACGTCTCATCTTAACAGTACACAAATATATATATATATAATTAACATCATTAAACCAAACAATTAACCATTGGATGGAACACACAAGGAAACAACATGCTGCTACGCTCGCCACCTTGCTCGCCTAGCGAGTACTCGCTTTCTGTTCGCCTAGAGAACAAGCTCGCGAAGGAAAACAGAAGCCTCTGACTTGATTCGCTACCCCACTCGCCAAAGTGAATGCTCGCTACCCCCTTTGCTACCAGCGAAGAACACCCAAATCCATTCTGCCCAAGTCTGGGACCGTTCGCTACTGGCTCGCCACAGCGAATGCCCAACGAATGCTCGCGACCCGCTCGCCTAGCGAACGTGCTAGCGAAGGTCTGCGAACCCCGAATTTCCCCACTGTCCAAAACTCCGAAATCATCGAAATCCACCCGATTCAATCCCAACTCATCTCGGTAGCCTTAGCCCAACATTCCTCGACTAAATCCTACCACTCATTCTCATTTCTAACCGTTCAAACTCGGTTTCTACCGATTAAACTCATTATGCCCTAGAATGGAAGATGAGGAAGAACAACCCAACAAATCCAAAACAATTCATACATAATCACATACATTGGTAAGATAACAATACTTCTCACCCTTACCTCGATTAATCGGAAGCCAGAAGTCTTTCTTGAGCTTTCCAATCTTTTCCTTCTTTTTCCTTCTATTTTCTCTTCTTCCTCCACTTTCTTTTCATGTTTTCTATTTTACATTTTCGTTCCGCTTCCTTTCATATATCCTTCCCTTCAGTTTCTCTCCAATTTATTTCTTCTCTCATAATATTTACCAATTCCTTTTCTCATAAAACATCCCGTCTCATCCTTAATTAGAGAATATCTAGTAAGTCCACATTATTCTACCAAATAAAACAAATGAGTTAAATCCAATAATTCACTTAAATCATACAAACCAATCAACTAGTACCATTAATCAGTTATTGAAAATTGGGTTGTTACAACTCTCCCCCATTTTAGGAATTTCCGTCCTCGAAAATGTTATCCAACTCGAATAACTCTGGATACTACTCTCGTACAATCTCAGGTCTGAGTACAACACTCTCGCCAAACACCCATCAATTCAAATGAGCCTTACACCCTCTTACTAAACAAAGCCACATACGATGTCATTCTGATATTAGAATGATGGCAATTGTCGTAGGTAAACTTCATCAACGACGATTAATTATCCCACAATCCACCTTGGTCCAATCATACAAGCTTTCCAACAAATCCTCTACATAACGGGTAATCCTCTTTGTATGTCTATTCCTCTCGCAGACGCTAGCCAGAGTTCAACAACTACGTGGCACCCAGAAGTACCTACAAACCTCTCCAAAATCTTAATGAAGAACTCAGATTCCCTTCTAACAGAATAATTCATCCTTACTGGTAAGTAACGAGTTACTCTTGTTAATCCATTCTTAACTATCCAAATTGAATCATATCCCATCAAATCCTTCGGACAACCCGACACAAGATCCATGGGAATATTATCCCGTGCCACTCAGAAATATTCAACAGTTGTATCAGGTCGAACAGTTTCTGATGTTCACACTTCGACCTTCACAAGTCTAATCAACATACACAACTTCGACCACTTCCTTCTCCATCTATGGTGACCAAGACGATTCCTCAAATTCGGTCATACCCTCACAGTACCTGGATGGATACTCCATTTATCTCAACGTCCTTCCCCCAAGGTACTTTTATCCAACTTCCACTATTTGGAAACACAAACTTTATTACGACACTCATGGTACTATTTCCATCAATCCGAAGATCAGTTCTTCGACTTTTATCCATTAAATTAAGTCATTCTATTAACTCAAATAAATTCCGACTCCATCAAATCTCATCGGGAATACCAATAGTCGGTCTCAACATACATAGCTCAATTCCGTAAGAAGCCCTTTCACATACCAACCTCCCATTCCAAATTTGTTTTCTCTGTTCTAGTCCAATGCTATCATCATTAGTTATATACATGAATTTCCCATTTGATATCTCAGCCGCCACGTCGTCTCACCCAAATGGCAATTCAACCACAACCATATTCCTTCAGAAGTCCCAATTATCTCCTCTACCTCATATCCAATTTTTCCAAATCAAACAAACAACTTAAGCTCTTAAGGTCAGCAATCATTTCAAATCTCAACTAAACAATTGAGGTCTCCAAACTCTGGCATAGACACACAACAACCAATTCCAAATTACTTGTCAAATAATTCCCTTATGTAGCTTGAGTTGCCTTAAAGCATAACCAAAACTCGCGGATGTTGTACTTAACATATCTCTCAATCATATCAACCAAACATCACGAAACACAACAAATAGTTCTGTCGGATTTGGCCAACCAATACACGAGTTATTGACAGTTCCTCCCAAAACTCTTTAAACTTCTTCCTAGTGGCATACCACTACTCTTTCTCAAGTTCTGATAACTCAAGTTTCCGATGTCCAACACGATCTTCTATACTCCTCGAATATCCAAATATCATCGGTTACACCACTATTAACTCACCCAATTAAGTATGGAAAATCCCATGTCAAACGGACACTCAATTTGTGAGTCATGGCAGAAACACAAACCACACTCCCCTTTCTTATTACAACATCCAAACGCACTCCATCAAGAAATAACTTAATCCTATGTCATTACTTCACCATCACATAAAGCATTGTAATAACTTCCCGCGCTTCGAATTGTGCGTCATTCCGAGTTACCGTTCTCTCATTACGACAAAATACGAAAACAACATTCCCACACTCAGAAGACCCTTTACACACTTGACCTCATAAACCGTGGCTGTGGTACACACAGACACAAGTGTCAAAACTACTCCATCAACTTAATTTCTTGGTTAACCAATTAGACATATAACATGGAGCTCTCAACGTCAGACTAGTTTCCGTAACTAAGTCGATCACAACTTCACTCCATGTCCTGGCTGTAACTCACTTATCTTGTCAGGATAACTTCCAGACTCCCGCAATTAATCTGCAAACCACCAACTTCTCACTTTCATTAATACACAAAACTCCCAAATACTTGGCCTTACTCCGAACAATTCACTACTCACGCCATCTAAGCTTGCAAGACACATCTATCCCATCCAACACAACCCCAACTACTATCAACAAGAGATTAAGGGTGATCAGTTCCTCAATTTGTCAATAGACAACCGAAATCATGATGGGGCATAAACCATATTTACCAAACTATAGGAGCGTTCAACCACACACTTGCAGCATCCTGGAGAAGCACAACTTTCCCCCCCACTTGGATTCATTCCCAATCCTGCAGACAAGGTTTAGAACAACAAACACGTACCAACAATGTTTTCACACACATGTCGCATACCAGGGAACAAACAACATTAGACAACTTGGTCGGATGGACCGATCTGCTCTGATACCACTAATGTAACACCCTTCTAAACCCCACGGAAAAATAAACATAATCAGAGTAAAGTAACATGCATACACAAAGGGTGTCACACATATAATACCAAATTACTAAAAACCACCTGTCATGCTCGAAACACTGAAATAAATAATCATACTTTACAAAATTTCATTTATGCACGTAACAACGGATTCATTTACATCATATATTTTACATAAAAGAAGTAATCGCATTTATCACATAATCAACGTCACTTAGGCACGGAGGCCAACAACACAAAATACATCAGGAACATAACCCAAACGATCCCAGTGTTACATGACCAGAGCACGACTCGACCCAATAAAATTAAATCTCTAAACAGCTACGCCAATAGCGACCTCGCAACTACAAGCAGGACTACACCTTGAAACCTGCACGATGCCAGATAGGACATCATTCCAGCTGAAGGGTGAGAAATATTATCATAATAACAATGCATATAATCATGAATAAATGCATAAGCACAGAATACATATAATTCCACATTTCCCCACCATAATACATTTACCTACTTAAACACATTCATCACTTCACATGTACACACACAACATGTTCATCCTACCAATTCACACAAAACATCTATATTCATGTTTATTTCACCAATGCATCATATAAAGATGATAATGCAACTCATAGAGACCGACTCACGACTCTATGCAGATGCAAATGCGGTACCGACTCATTCAGGAGGTTCAATTGAAGAACCAAAAGGAACCATCGCCCGTTACCGAAGTAACTCCCCGTCGGGCCTACGATGTTCACCCATCGCTCACACCCCACATGGGCACACGATGTTTCAGGATTGCTCACACTCCACAAGGGCACACAATCGTTCTGCAGATTCTCCATGGAATCAAGAATAAACCATCGCTCACACCCCACAAGGGCACACAATCGTTTCTGCAGATCCTCCACGGGATCAAGAATAAACCATCGCTCACACCCCACAAGGGCACACGAGGTTTCTGCAGATCCTCCACGGGATCAAGACACAAGGATGCAATCATGATGCTACACACGCACAATGACACCACACACTCTTGAAATGCATACATATACACAAAAATATACAATTACGCATTACCCCACACAAGTACGTACAGTTATACACATAATTGTCAAACGGCCACATCTCACACTTTCGTACAACAATCACATACACATACCATATGACTCATATAAACTCATCAACTCTCAAAAATCCTCACTTGGATTATGGGTACAACACATATGCCCCACCAGGAACAACATCACAGTTATTCTATCCCGGTGATCACTATACTAGGAACGACACCTTGTCATTCTACCCTAGTGAGTAGGAGTCTCGCACTCTCACATATTCACAACATCATTAACATACACATATATTCTCATGCATACTCCACACCTTATCATATTCATCATGCGTTCATGTTTAATTCCAATAATATGTATAATTGCCAAAAGGCCATATTACACAATCTAGGATTCACGCCATAAGGCTATCCACAACATGTCTCATCTTAACAGTACACAAATATATATATATATATATATATATATATATATATATATATATATATATATATATATATATATATATATATATATATATATATATATATATATATATATATATATATATATATATATATATATATATATATATATATATATATATATATATATATATAATTAACATCATTGAACAAAACAATTAACCATTGGATGGAACACACAAGGAAATAACATGCTTCTATGCTCGCCACCTTGCTCGCCTAGCGAGTACTCGCTTTCTGTTCGCATAGCGAACAAGCTCGCGAAGACAAATAGAAGCCTCTGACCTGATTTGCTACCCCACTCGCCAAAGCGAATGCCTAGCGAATGCTCACTACCCCCTTCGCTACCAGCGAAGAACACCTGTCGCTACTGCAAAAATCGGCGCCGACTAAACAGAAGAGTCGCCACCGTGCGTTATTTATCCCAACGGAGGGAAAGGAAACGCTCAGAGTAAACCTAACGCAAAGATGGGAAAGGAATGGTCATCGCAACCAAATCCTGGATTCGGGAGTCGGTTACGCAAGGGGAAGGTATTAGCACCCCTCATGTCCGTCGTACTCGACGGGATCCACGCTTGTTTTTTAGTACGGATTGTTATTCTATCTACACTAAGGGTCAAGGGTTAAAAAGAGAAGAAAATGACTCGGCAAAGTATCGCACTTTATGCCTACGTATTCCCGTCTGGTACGAGAAATCAGAGTCAACGTAGTTCTCCTAACTACAGGTTAAAGGGGGGAAGGTTGCTCGCTAGGATACGGCATCCTATGCCTACGTACTTTCATACAACATGAAAGATCAGAGCAAACGTAGTTCGGGCTACGGAAGACACAGATTTGTCTGACTGTTTCTTAGATCCTTCTGAAAAGGTTTTCTTCTGATTAGGAGTCCAAGCGGACAAAAATGACACTTTGATGTTTGTTTTCAGTCTTTTACGCAAGAACTGTTTTTTATGATGTTTGCAATCTCTGACGCACTAGAGACTACGACTTGAGAGTGACTACGTCGCGTGTCACCCAAAGGGTACCACACTAAGCAGCCAGACTACTGGAAAGAAACTCTCCAGCAACCCTTTCTCAAATAGCTTAAGACTGGTAGCGTACGACATCGATTAACCTTATTACTGTGTTTTTAGAGTTGTTTTGAGATAAGAAGAGAAACGACGCTCTAAAATCCTATGGTTGAAAAGGGAATAAAACTAACCTAATATTGTCATGCATGGATAAGAATCCTAATGTCTGTCATGTTTCTCTCTTGCACAGAGGGAAACAGAGATCCTAGGGGAGAAACGGAAAAGAAACAACATATATACAGTAAACAGTAAAATGCATGAGATGCAGCAATACAAGCGAGGCAAGGGAGTCCCACTCAACCTCAAACCTGGGAAAACAATAGGCAAAGTGAAACAGCTTCACTTCAAACCTAAGGGGCAAGCTGAACAAGCCAACAAACAATACAAAAAAAGAAATAAAACCCAACACCAGCTCTGACAGCAACACCAGCTCCTACAGAAACAACTCCTTAACAGCAAAAAAGGTTGACAGTAACAACTTCAAGCAAGATCCCATGTTCACTCTTAAATGATCCCCAAGCTTTAGATAAGCTCCTGTCTTCAAAAGTACCCCATCTCTGGCAAGCAATGAACCCCAACAAATAAACAGCTTCAAACAGCAGCAAAACCCTAATTTCAACAGATATCCAGCTTTGACAGGCACAAGCTTCCTCTTCACCAATCTTCAATGAATTTCTTATCTTCAATGGACTCATATCTTCAAAGCAAGCATTCACAGGAGAGAATCACTTAACAGATTAAGTTAAAATGCTAAACAGCTTATTGACAACCAAAGGAAGTCTATAAATGTTTAACATTATAAGAGAAATGTTCCCTCAAAGTTCTACTTCCAGAATAAGCCACTTATCCCTCCAAAGGAGGGATGTGAAGATCTTAGAAGGACTTTTTGTCATAGGGAGGAATAGAAGCACAAGATGCTTTCTATGTTTGTAAGAAGAAATCATTCTAATCTAAGGCTCTCCCTATTTCTCCTATCTCCTAAGTCTTCACAAACCATCTTCCAGGAGAGGAATCTCCATGCATCAAGCTCTATCCCTTGTCTTCAATCATCATCCAAGGTCTTCATAAGCCTCCACAAGTAAAACTCAAGCCCCAACACCTAATTGAAATGCCCCAAACCCCACAAACAAAGCAACATCCCAAGTGGGAAACACACCAATATCAACCAAACTGCAAAAGTCAAGTAAAATAGTAAAACTCACTATAAAATCCTAGATTAATTTCTAAGGGAACCTAACTACGTACCCTATACCCCATATAAACCCCAAGGCCTAAATCAATTTTAAAACCCCAAAACTATGCCCTAAACTACACCTAATTGTTGTGAAACCCTAATTCTGATACCTCTCCTATCTACCTCTCAAATTAATCTAAATTTTAGTCACAAAAATATGACAAAATTCCTAAAGGTACATGCTTCCATAATCTAATCAACCTCACAAGAATCAATCTAAAATCATGCACCAATCTCTCATACTAAATTCAGAAAAATTAAGTGTCAAACAAATGCAAAATAAAAACAATCAAATTGTAAAATATACAAAAAATATAAAATGCAAGAAATTAATATTTTTATTATTTCACGATTTTCTAGAGGTCCTAAGGAAACTAGGAAAAAAAATCCCATCCTAAAATGATCAATTTTAAATTTATTGTGAATTATTTACTAACCTATATGCAAACATGAAATAAAAATGAAAATCAGCTAAAAAAGAGAAATAGGCGTGGTGAATAGCAATTTCATGCAGTTCAAAATAGAATTGGGCTCAAGAGGGGGTGCAAATATCACAATGCGCACTAGGCCCATCCAGTCAGAAAATAATTGGGAAAAACTCAGGAAAAAATGGAAAAAGCCTGTGGCGAATAGCAAACAATTTGCATGCTATTTTCCATTGGGCCTAAGGGAGGTGTGTGTTTAGCAATATCCTCTAAGCCCAAACCCACAATTCTCACACGGAGAGGGAGGTGCCATGGGGAAGACTGGGGAGATGCTCAGCAAAACATAATGGGCCTAAGGCCCGAATCCATTACCACCCAAACTCAGCAACAAAACCCTAATCCCTTAATCCTCTCCTTCACTGTTCATCCCTAACCCTCGCCGTCTCACCCTCTCTCGCATCCTCTCTCTGTCTCACAAACCCTTCACAAACTTTGTTCATCAATAACCACCAAAACCTAAACCCGTTTCCAAACCTAACACCCTAACCTAATTCCACAACTACGCAACAACAAATAACAAGCTTAATCAGTTCAATGCAAACCTGGAGGTGCGCGGAAGGTGAGGGAGCTGTAGATGACTTGAAGAAACCGGTGAAAATCAACAGCTGGATGAAGGTTCTTGCAAATCAGACGAGGATTTGAAGAACTGGTGGAAGTCTGAGGACGCTTGTTGACGATCGTTGTCGAGGACGCTTGAAGATTCGTGGAAGGCTTTAGAAAATCTGCACTCAGGATGAATCTGGATGAATTTCTGGGCGAACACTTGAAGATCTATGAATGTTCTAGGAGAATCTGGGAAAATGATGAACGAACGATGAATGTCCTTGAAGAAATCCAGATGAATGTTCTTGGATAATTTCTGGAAGACCGAGTTATCGATGATCGGGGATTAATCTTTCTTGCTGATGAACGATCGATGACGATTATTGAAGATTGATGAAAAATCTGATGATGAGCGGTCGAAGATCTGATGACGATCTGGAGAACGTGATTAAAAAATCATCAAGATCGCTTGAAGATTCTGGCGAAGGTTCTTGGAGATTCTGGTGATTTTGCAGTTTCCGGCGTGTTTTCGGCCGTGAGGACCGCCGTGAGATTTCTCCGGTGATGATTCCGGCAAGTTTGCATGCGATCCGGCAAGGGTGTTGGTAGTGGGACGCGTGGCAGTGGGTGTGGGGTCAGAGAGAGGCACGTGGGAGAGAGAGGGAGAGAGGTGGCAGAGAGTTGAGAGTGGTGTGAGGTGAGGTGGAAAAATCTGTGAAGTGGCAGAAGAGAGAGAAGGACGCGTGGGGCTTCCTTTATACGACACATGACATCAACTCTGGACTTTGACTGGATTGGGCCCACGAAAAACTGGACATCTGGCCCATTATGTAGACTCTGACTAAAGACTTAATTACATGCTAATGATTGGATTAACTCTGAATTAAACTAAAGACTCTATTAATGAACTACCTAATTAAAGCCTAATTAAAAAAAGCAAAACGAAATTAATTAAAAAAACCCTAATCAAAACTTCTAATTAATCCTAATTAACAAAACAAAATTAAACTCTAATTAACCTATTAAAAAACAGAAAAAAGATTTATTAAAACTATTGAAAACCTTTAATCTACTTAATACCTAGAAAAAAGAAATCTATTAAAACTATTAAAGGGAAATATCTATAAAACCAATTGCAAATTCTATTAAAATCTACAAAATCAATAATAACACTAATAAAACTATATTGTTCTAAAAAGAAATTAATATCTATTAATATTCTAAAAACTACAATAAAATCTATTTAAAACTATTTAAAAAAATATCTAATTAAAAAATCTAAAAAAACTATTATTCTATATTAATATCTAGAAAAAGATATATCTATTAAAACTATTAAAAAGAAATATCTAATTAAAATTCTAGAAAAAGCTATTTAATGCTATAAGAAAATATTAAAACCTATTTAATACCTAAAAAACTCACATAACTATTAAAAATCTATTAAAAAAAAAGGGAAAATTATAAAAATGCCCGGAAGCCGATTAAATCGATCAGAGGACAATTACGCAACCATAACGAAATAGACGGTAAAAGTCGGGCACCGAAATGTCCTAAAAACAACAGCGCAATCTGGAAATACCGGGACGAGCATAAATTCTCAAAATACACTCATTCGAACTGGCCTGAACTGCATCAAACGCCAGGGGGCTGTAATCCCGATAAAATCAATCTGACTGGGAAAATGCACTGTATGCAGTATGAGAATGCGAATGCAAAATGCGTCGAAACATAAACCGGATGTGGGAACCGGTTGGTCAAATTTTGGGGTGCAACAGCTGACCCTATTCAAACGGCTTGGACCTGACTGGGTGAAGAGCGAACGACCTTCAAACATTCGAGGTACGAGACGGTTGAATACCAAAAAAACCCTGAAATTTGCCAACCGTGGAGATAAACTGCAAGACTGCTTGAGGAGCAATATCCAATGAACTGAATCTGGTTGTTACGGCAACCACTAGTCGATTATCTGATACAATTTTGATTTCAACCTCAACCACCTGTGTGACGCCACAGGTATTGAACTATCTTCGCAAAAACACCTTCGTCTACCATTGGACTAACCTTGTCAACACCAGAAGAGGAACCAATTCGCCAACACGAATAGAGATTCTGTCGTCACAGGAGTAACCTCGTCCCTGCTAGGACCCTCATTTCACCAATACGAAGAAAGATATATGCTGGGGATAAATAATCCCTGAAGAGTAATCAATCTTGTCTACGTCAGGACTTCACATTATGGAAAACTCTTGGCGCTTTCGCTGGGGAAACATTTCTGTTTAATCACAGGGAACTCATCTGCCTATCCCTACAGGCACATCACCTGTCTAACCATAGAACACCCCATCCGTCTACTTCATACGGGAAAAGTCATCTGCCTGATTACAGGAAAATCCATCCGCCTGCTTCATACGGGAAAATTATCTGAATACCGTTTCTCCGCCTACCTCTGCAGTAGCCAACTCCGTTGGTCCCAACCCAAAAACGGCTTTTAGGAGGACTCTACTGGGGATAGTAACACGAGGAAATCACGGCGACTTCCTTTGGGAAAATGCTTTTGTCAAATATCGGAACACACTTCACATATTCTGTCCATCACGGGAGAATCATTTATCCGGATACCGGAAAATTCATCCGCCTGCTTCATACGGGAAAAGTCATTTGTCTGATTCATACAGAAGAATTCGTCCTCCTGTTTCATACGGGAAACTCATAACACATCTGCCTGGTTCATACAGGAAAGTTCATCCGCCTGATTCTTACGGGAAAACATAACACATCTGCCTGATACATACAGGAAAGTTCATCTGCCTGATCCTTACGGGAAAAGATAACACATCTGCCTGATACATACAAGAAAGTTCTTTCGCCTGTTTCATACGGGAAAACATAACACATCTTCCTGATACATACAGGAAAGTTCATCCGCCTGATTCTTACGAGAAAACATAACACGTCTGCCTGATACATACAGGAAAGTTCTTCCGCCTGTTTCATAGGGAAAACATAACACATCTGCCTGATACATACAGGAAAGTTCTTCCGCCTGGTTCTTACGGGAAAACATAACACATCTGCCTGATACATACAGGAAAGTTCATCCTCCTGATTCTTACGGGAAAATCATAACACATCTGCCTGATACATACAGGAAAAATCTTCCGCCTGTTTCATGCGGGAAAACATAACACATCTGCCTGATACATACAGGAAAGTTCTTCCGCCTGGTTCTTACGGGAGAATACAACACATCTGCCTGATACATACAGGAAAGTTCTTCCGCCTGATTCATACGGGAAAATATAACACATCTGCCTGATACATAAAGGAAAGTTCATCCGCCTGATTCTTACGGGAAAATATAACACGTTTGCCTGATACATACAGGAAAGTTCTTCCGCCTGTTTCATGCGGGAAAACATAACACATCTGCCTGATACATACATGAAAGTTCTTCCGCCTGGTTCTTACGGGAGAATACAACACATCTGTCTGATACATACAGGAAATTTCTTCCGCCTGATTCATACGGGAAAATATAACACATCTGCTTGATACATACAGGAAAGTTCATCCGCCTGATTCTTACGGGAAAAGATAACACATCTGCCTAATACATACAGGAAAGTTCTTCCGCCTGTTTCATACGGGAAAATATAACACATCTGCCTGATACATACAGGAAAGTTCATCCGCCTGATTCTTACGGGAAAACATAACACGTCTGCCTGATACATACATGAAAGTTCTTCCGCCTGTTTCATACGGGAAAACATAACACATCTGCCTGATACATACAGGAAAGTTCTTCCGCCTGGTTCTTACGGGAAAACATAACACATCTGCCTAATACATACAGGAAAGTTCTTCCGCCTGGTTCTTACGGGAGAATACAACACATCTGCCTAATACATACAGGAAAGTTCTTCCGCCTGATTCATACGGGAAAATATAACACATCTTCCTGATACATACAGGAAAGTTCATCCGCCTGATTCTTACGGGAAAATATAACACGTCTGCCTGATACATACAGGAAAGTTCTTCCGCCTGTTTCATGCGGGAAAACATAACACATCTTCCTGATACATATAGGAAAGTTCTTCCGCCTGGTTCTTACGGGAGAATACAACACATCTGCCTGATACATACAGGAAAGTTCTTCCGCCTGATTCATACGGGAAAATATAACACATCTGCCTGATACATACAGGAAAGTTCATCCGCCTGATTCTTACGGGAAAATATAACACGTCTGCCTGATACATACAGGAAAGTTCTTCCGCCTGTTTCATACGGGAAAACATAACTTGGATATAGCTTCCTAGCCTGTTCGCGGTAGTAGCTAACTCCACTGGGGATATTATGAAAATAACTACCCGACACCCGTTCTGACAACAAGTGACCACTTATGAATTTTGATTCATGAAACCCTGAAATGTTGTCGTGACAGCGAACCTGAAGAAAAACACTTCGCTGGTCGGATAAGAGAAACTTCAGCCAGTAACTCTGTGGGGAATTAATAACAAGAACTGCATCCTCACATGTCTCACGGCGAGACCTCGATCGTCTGGTAATAACTTTGAATTATAACTTCATACTCCTGCTGAGAAACACACCTGAAAGAAAATGGTTAACCAACCTGATTTATGTTTCAAAAATGCATATGTTTGGCAATGGCGTAATGCTCCATACGGCATGGAAATGCTACGCGTTTTCTGGGTAGATGCAAACATGATAATGTATGCAAATGCAAATGCAGGTTCAGACTGCTGGGGAAGCTCTGACAAGCTTGCTTCAACACGGCTATTGAGAGAAAATACCACCCTGTTGGGGACTGAACGGGTATCGCGAAGTATTCTGGCAAAATAAATTCCGAAAATACAACCAACTCTGCCGGGGAGAGATTACACATCCATTTCCGCTGGAGGAAAGAATAACACCTGCTGGGAAGACTAACTCAACTGGGGGAGAAGCAACCCTTCTGGGAGACAACTGTCTGGGTACAGTTTACGAACTCGGAACTACCACTCCGCTAGGGATAACCATCTTGACGAAGGCATGACGATCTGCGGGGAGAAAGAAAACCATCCTCGGTGGGGATAATCCTTCTGAACTTACTATCTTGGTTATGCGCCATGGAAATCCTCCCAGCTGGGGATTGAATGCGTACATCTTCGACTCTCTAGGGAGTATAAACTCTGAATGGGACACTGATCTTGTCTTGCTGGGGATACCCTGTGGACACTTCCATGGGGATACTATTCTGGGGAAAATAATCCCTCCTTCGGTGAGGGATAACATTGTCTCAACCTCTGGGGATGAGGCACGACCTGCATGGGGATTAGCGTCAAACAAAGTCAAGTCTTTCATCACGAACCTCCGGCTGGGGCCACAATTTTCTGATCGTTCGCTTCAAAGGTGAGAACCCTGCAAAACACAAACGAGACAACACAAATCTATACAACCAAATCTATTCGAGTTAGTGTCCGTGACATTACTTCAGTCAATTCGAAGTTTTAGCAATTATTGGCAAGGGCCAGCAAAGTTATGCACATGCAAGTTCATCGGAACATTGGCGTATTCCACATACAAAACAGTAAAGCACAAACATCAAATACTGAATAACAAGCTTTATTAATAACAGACCTCTGAATAGGCAAAGTTTTGTACACCGGATGCAACTCCTGAAAAGAGGAAGTTACGCACACACACATACATATATGCACAAAAAGTATAAAATACAAATACAAATCGACTTTATACACCTGTCGGCAACATAGTGCAGACAAACATCGTGAGCTTATCCTCCTATGACTCGCCTGACTCTGGCGCTTTCCCGGTATTCACTTTTCGGGAGAGATTGTGTTGGATAAACGAACCCTCAGGTGCTCCCGAACCACTAAACAATGTTGTATCAGATCCGGACCGCAGTCATTTGCTTTTTCAATCCCTAACTTTTGCGTGAATCGCCCTTTGTGGGTTTTCAATTCACCGGGATACCCTTTTTTTCCGAAGTCGCCCAATGCAGGTTTTCGACTTCGCGGGTGTACATCTTTTCAATTTTATCCCTAACTTTTGCCCGAACCTTTTATTCATTTTTTACGGTTCGCCGGGATGCCCCATTTTTGCCTGGACTCTCTTTTTACTGTCCAGTGTGTCACTTTCAAGCAAAGTATTTTTTAACTGCGTCCGAATTCACAGGAGACGTAAAGTCTTCACCATCCATGGTAGATAGTAGCAAGGCTCCTCCAGAGAAGACTTTTCTGACAACGTATGGACCTTCGTAATTAGGGGTCCACTTGCCCCTGTGATCTGTTTGTGGTGGGAGAATCCTCTTCAGCACAAGGTCGCCCGTCTGAAAGCTTCGAGGGTGTATCTTCTTATCGTACGCTTTCTTTATTCGGCTCTGGTACAACCGACCGTATGCTAGAGAAGCTAGCCTCTTCTCTTCCATTAAGCTCAGCTGATTCAATCTGTCTTTTACCCATTCTGCCTCGTCAAGTTGGACATCTCGTAAAACCCTCAAGGAAGGAATCTCAACCTCCAACGGTAATACTGCCTCCATTCCGTATACCAATGAAAAAGGGGTTGCCCCGGTTGATGTGCGTACCGTCGTACGATAACCATGCAAAGCGAAAGGTAGCATCTCGTGCCAGTCCTTGTACGTTACAACCATCTTCTGAACAATCTTCTTTATATTCTTATTTGCCGCTTCAACAGCGCAATTCATCTTGGGTCGGTAAGGAGAAGAGTTGTGATGTTCAATCTTAAAATTCTGGCACAGCTCTTTCATCATCTTGTTATTCAAATTTGAACCGTTGTCAGTGATAATCCGCTCAGGGATTCCATATCTGCAGATAATATCTCGTTTGATAAATCTGGCGACCACTTGCTTGGTGACATTGGCATATGACGCTGCTTCCACCCATTTGGTGAAGTAATCAATTGCCACCAAGATGAACCGGTGTCCATTGGATGCCGTAGGCTCAATCTTGCCAATCATATCAATTCCCCACATCGAGAACGGACACGGTGATGACATCACATTCAGAGGACTTGGGGGTACATGGACCTTGTCCGCATAAATTTGGCATTTATGACACCTCTTTGCAAACTTGAAACAGTCTGTTTCCATAGTTAGCCAGTAATAACCTGCCCGCAGCAGTTTTCTCATCATAGCATGCCCACCAGCATGTGTACCAAACGTACCCTCATGTATCTCTTCCATGAGCAACTTCGCTTCTTTCTCATCTACACAATGTAGCAACACCAAGTCGTGGTTTCTTTTGTATAGGACACCATCAGGATTCAAATAGAAGTTGCCAGCCAATCTCTTGAGAGTCTTCTGATCTCGACTGGATGCCCCAGCCGGATACTCCTTGTTCTTCAGGAAATTCTGGATGTCAAAGTACCAGGGTTTACCATCGGGAGCCTCGTCAATGGCAAATATGAATGCAGGCCTATCGAGCCGAGAGATAACAATCCGGGGAGCCTCGTTCCAGAAGTTAACTTTATACATTGAAGACAATGTCGCCAGGGCGTCAGCCATTTTATTTTCTACTCGCGGCACATGATGTAATTCCACCTTGTCAAAGAAAGGCAACAATCTCCTTGCATAATTCATATATGGTATCAAATTGGGCTGACGTGTCTCCCATTCTCCTTTAATCTGATTCACCACTAGAGCCGAGTCTCCGTATACGTCCAGATGTTTGATTCGCAAATCAATGGCTTCTTCAAGACCCATGATGCAAGCCTCATATTCAGCCTCATTATTGGTAACGGGAAAGGTCAATCGGGCAGTAAAGGGGATGTGCGACCCCTGAGGAGTAGTGATAATTGCCCCTATTTCGCTACCGTAGGAATTTACAGCTTCGTCAAATATCAACTGCCATTTAGAATCCAACTCCGGTCCTTCTTCCGGCAACGGTTCTTCACAATCCTTATCTTCAGGTACATGATATCCTCGTCAGGAAAATCAAACCTCATCGATTGGTAGTCCTCAACGGGATGCTCCGCAAGGTACTCTAACAAAACGCTACCTTTAATAGCCTTTTGCGAGACATATTGAATATCATATTCGGTTAACACCATCTGCCATCAGGCAATTCTTCCGGAAAGTGCTTGCTTCTCAAACACGTATTTGATTGGATCCATCTTTGAAATGAGCAGGGTTGTATGATTTAGTATGTATTGCCTCAAACGTTTGGCGGCCCAGGGTAGCACACAACACGTTTTCTCGAGCATTGAGTATCTGGACTCACAGTCGGTAAAATTTTTACTCAAATAGTAGATCGCATGCTCTTTACGTCCTGTCTCGTCGTGTTGACCGAGAACACACCCCATACTTTCTTCAAGAACTGTCAAATACATAATCAAAGGTATCCCGACCACTGGGGGTATCAAAACAGGAGGTTCCTGCAAGTATTCTTTTATCTTGTCGAACGCCTTTTGACAATTTTCATTCCAGGTCACAACCTGGTCCTTTTTCAACAACTTGAATAACGGCTCGCATGTCGCAGTTAAGTGAGATATGAACCGGGCGATATAGTTCAATCTCCCTAAAAACCCACGCACTTCTTTTTCTGTTTTGGGCGTCGACATTTCTTGTATTGCTTTTATTTTCGCAGGATCAACCTCTATTCCTTTTTCGCTCACGATAAACCCCAGCAGTTTACCCGATCTAACCCCGAAGGTGCACTTGTTAGGGTTCAGTCTCAACCTGAACTTCCTAAGCCTCTTGAACAGTTTCAGCAGATTAACCAAATGCTCCTCCTCCGTCTGGGATTTGGCAATCATATCATCAACATAAACCTCGATCTCTTTATGCATCATGTCATGAAAAAGAGTCTTCATAGCACGTTGATATGTTGCCCCAGCGTTCTTCAATCCGAAGGGTATCACTTTGTAACAAAATGTTCCCCAGGGAGTAATGAAAGTAGTCTTCTCCATGTCTTCTGGCGCCATTTTGATCTGATTATAGCCCGAGAAGCCATCCATGAAGGAGAATACGGAGAACTGAGCAGTATTATCAACCAGCACATCAATGTGAGGAAGTGGAAAGTCGTCTTTCGGGCTCGCCCTATTCAAATCACGGTAGTCTACACACATTTGCACTTTACCGTCTTTCTTTGGCACTGGCACAATATTAGCGACCCATGAGGGATATTTTGTAACAGCTAGGAAACCAGCATCCCACTGTTTTTGAACTTCCTCCTTAATCTTCACAGCCATGTCCGGTCTAGTTCTTCGGAGTTTCTGCTTAATAGGCGGACATTCCTCTCGCAGTGGCAGACGGTGAACAACCATATCCGTATCCAACCCAGGCATATCCTCGTACGACCAAGCAAATATATCACTGTACTCTTTGAGCATCTCAACCAACTTTTGCTTGATGTCGCCCTGCAGCGCGGCCCCTATACGGATGTTTCTCACAACCTCTTCCGACCCCAAATTGATAATCTCAATGACTTCCTCATGAGGCAGAATGATTCTTTCTTCTTGTTTCAATAACCAAGTCAACTCTTCTGGTACATCGCCATCTTCCACAATCTCTTCCTCAGCCTGAAATACCGGGTGCTCGAAGTCGAAGTGAGTCATAGGTGGTTCATAGATGTCATCTGAAATGGTAATCCTGCAAAGGAAATGGTTAAATGCTTCAAGACGCATACAAAGCAAATAACCACGTTGCCATTTTATTGTAAAAGATAAAAATAGGAAAAACAGGGATCACAACATTTGTATATCAAAAACGCCTTTATTTCATGATTAAACAATGTAATGTACATAACTAAATGGCCCTAAGCAAAATCACTATGCCCCGGGTAGAACACAAGATTATTCAACAATTAAGAAAACAAATCATTACTGTTTAGTTGTCACAGGAACAGTTTCTCGGATATACCAATTGCAGAGACTTTGTCCTGGCACGCTTGGCTTGATCCACGCGTCCATATCACAGTCGCTATCTCCTTCTTCAGAATCGGAAACAGCATTGATAGTCTCGAAGCTCACTCCATGTGGTGTGATGGTTATCGGCCCTCTGAACCTGGGCGCTCCTGAAGAGGATGCTGATGACGAAGGATGATATCCAAGCCCGAACCTGTCATTCTTCACGGGAATCTCCAACACCTGACCCCAGCCCTTGGTTTGGCCTGCCTGCACTAGAGCCTGAGCCTCTTTGTAGGATGACACTGCCACATCTGATACTTTACTTGGCACCGGAGCTTTGTCCTTAATTCGCAACCCCTCGAAGGCTTGACAAGGTGTTTCGTGTATTTCGCCGTCGACCTCCACATATTTGAACGAAGACAAATGGCTAACCAGAATATCTTCCTCTCCACAAACCGTGACGACACTATCCCCAACCATATACTTCAACTTTTGGTGTAACGTGGATGTGACTGCCCCGGCAACATGAATCCATGGGCGCCCCAGAAGGCAACTATACGCTGGCTGGATGTCCATTATATAGAATTCAGTTTCAAATATTTCAGGCCCCACCTGCAACGGTAATGTTATTGATCCGAAAACTGACCTCCTCGTTCCATCGAACGCTCTCACCACTAAGTCACTGGGCGTGCAGATAATCCCCCTGATATCCAACTTCATCATGGCTTTATTCGGTAGCACATTCAGGGAAGATCCAGTGTCTACTAAAACATGGGACATGACCGTGCCCCGGCATTCAACTGACACATGCAATGCCATATTGTGCTCTCGCCCTCTCGGAGTTAAATCAAAGTCCGTGAAGCCCAAACTGTGCCCCGCATTGACATGCGCCATCACCCCTTCTAATTGATTAACAGAAACTTCTTGAGGAACGAACGACGTGTCTAGAATCTTCAGCAAAGCGTTCCGATGGGCCTCGGAACATAACAGCAATGATAGGATGGAAATTTTTTACGGCGTTTGCTGGAGGTGCTCAACGATTTTGTAATCACTTTTATGAATGAGCCTCATGAACTCCTCCACATCCTTAAGTGACGTTTCCTTTTCATTCGACTGAGAAGGACCACTCTCAGTTGCCTTGGCTTTACCCTTGGCTAATCTTTCTGCCTCTACCTCGGGTGACGTGAAGATTCTCCCGCTTCTGGTCATGCCCCCTGTTCCGACAACATTATCTACAACCCCGACTGGTTGTCCATTGACTTCAATTTTCTTACCATCGCAATATACCTCCAACCCGTAAGTCCATGACACGGCTTTAGTACTCTCGAAAGGAACCGGTCCTGCTTTGGTAATTGTGATCGTCGGCCGCCTGGCGGGCGCTGTTATCGTTATTGTTTTCCTCGGAATTGTCACTGTCGCAACATCGTTCTGCTCATCACACAATGCTTCTACAGGCTTTTCAACCGCGGTTCTTTCAAATTGCAAGATCCCTTCATCCATCATAGCCTGAATGCCCTGCTTCAACTCACTACAACCCTCTGGCTGTATCCAATAATCTAAGCAAAACTCATCACAACCTGGGAATACACCCCCTCTTAACAACCTGCTTTTAATCTCACCCAACGGTGTCTTCAGCTCCTTGACATCCGTCACTAGATTCAGATTCTCCTCTGTCAGGATGGCGTTTGCCCCATGATTGGGCATGGGCTGTTATACTATATTTGGACCTGCCTGTCCAAAGTTAATAGCTTTGCTATCCAATAAATCCTGAACTTTGTGTTTAAATGCCTGACAAGCTTCTATATCATGCCCGGGCGCCCCGGAATGAAATTCGCAATGCTTGTTGGCATCATATCCGTAAGGAAGTACTGCCCCTGTAGGCGGTGCCAAAGTCCTCTTTTCAACCAAATTCAACCCTAGCAAGGTCTGGAGGAGTTCTGCATACGTGGAAGGAGGTGCGTCAAACACTCTTTTCGCCCTCGCGTTCTGTACCCTTCTCTGGCCAGGATTTTGTCCTTGCTGTTGCTGTGGTTGCTGTTGTTGTGGCTGCCTCTATTGAGGAAGCGAGATAGTGACACTAGCTATCTGTTGCGGCTGAACATACTGATTTCTTCCTCTGCCCCTGCCCCTGCCACCAAACACGGCAATAGAATCACCCTGTCGTCTACCACCAAATGCTTTTCTGGCACCTCCTGTTGAAGTAGACTCACCTGCTTGGAACCTTCCAACTTTAATCCCGTTTTCAATCATCTCCCCCATAAGAATCAAATCTGAGAAACTGCTCAATGACACACTAAACAAATTTTCGTAGAACACCCCTGTAAATGTCCCAATGAACATATCATTCATCTCCCTTTCAATTAAAGGAGGATGCACCCTCGCTGCCATATCGCGCCATCTTTGCACATACTCTTTAAAGCTTTCACCGTTCTTCTGTGACAAACCCTGCAATTGGACCCGGTTTGGTGCCAGGTCGCTGTTGTATTTGTAGTGTGTCACGAAAGCATCAGCCAACTGCTTCCAGGTTTTAATCTGCGTGGGCTCCAGCCCCATATACCATTCAAGCAAAGGTCCTGACAAGCTGTCCTGAAAGAAATGCATGAGCATCCTTTCGTCATCTGAATACGCGGACATCCTTCTGTAGTAAGAGCGGACATGGACCTTAGGGTAGGTGTCCCCTTTGTATTTGTCAAAAGTGGGAGCCTTGAATTTCAACGGCACCCTCAGCCCTGGTACCAATCCCATTGTAGTCATGTCCAAACCGGTGGAGTTCTGATTCACTACCCCCTTCATCTGTTCTTCAAGCATCTTGATTCTCTGCACAGGATCAACAGGTCCTTCAAATCCCACGCCTCTTCCAGAAAAAGCATCCTCCTGGAAGTCTTCGCCCCAATTCACATTTCCATTTCCGTATCCGTCGTAACCAGTGTTGCGACCAAACCCTTGCTGATTGATCATGGGACCTCGTCCCCCGTTACCGAAACCCTGGTTGACTCTAACAGGTCCAAACCCAGTGTTGACAGGAATCACCCCAGCACCATTCATATTACCAAGTCCACCATACCCCTGGTTAGCGTTGCCAAAACCATCATAAACGAAACCCTGCGTGTTGAAGCCGAATTTCCCATCCTGATTGATGTAATCAAATCCCTGATCATTGTAGCCGAAACCATTGTTGCCGAAACCATTACCGCCATTGTTGTTACCACCGCCTTGGTTGGCGTCCCCAAATCCAACATTGTTAACAATAGTCTCATTTCCATTCCCTGTGTTGTCGTTGCCAGCGTCAGCGTCATTGTTTACAACCACGACCGGTGGGGTCACTACAGGTGGAACCACAGGCGTAGGGGGTCCATCCTCCGGAGTAGTCTCAACGTATGCAGAATTGTGGTCATTGTTGCCATTCCCATTAGCCCGCGTCAGCAGCGGCTGTACCAAAGTCTGGAGGCTCTCCTGGCCCTTAGCAATGTTCTCCATCGCTTGCATGAACAGATTCAGCTTCTCGCGGATTTCTTGCATCTCCATTTGGACTTGATCCATGATTCTCTTGCAGTTGTTTCGGGTTGAGTAGCGGTGGACTCTTTGCTCGTCAATCCTGGAAAACCTGGAGATGCAGGAAATGAGATACAAGTTCAACAGGTAACTAGCAACGCAAAATGGATATGCAGATGCAATATGTGTCTGTGCGTTAGGGAGATCAACCCTTGATTCTAGTGCCAAAGTACCAGTGCAGTGATAGTGATAACAATAAGAAGCTCGAAATCCAATCATAGAAAAACATCTCATATATTGCAGAAAAGCCCCTCAAGTCAGGAATACAATATTACTGAGCGTACAATAGGAAGGCATGACCTCAACCAACAATCCTGGTGATGGCCAGCACAATGCAAATAAAGCATACACATCAATACATGAGATAGTCAAGTGCGACCATATGCCTGGTACTCCTCTAATAATCTCTTAGTCTTTGGATGATTTGGCTGAGCAAGCAACCCTTCGACGAGCGAGTCTCTTTTCCTGATAACACGCTGGAGATCACCAATGGATTCCTCCCAAACACCTTCCCCAAAGAAATCTTCTAGCTTCCGTTTCTGGGATGCTGACTCCTTCTTGCGCTTGATAACTTTGTTCAAGGAACTCTGAACATCATACCTCCACGTAACCTCTTCTTCTAACCACTTCTGGCTAGCTTTCAACTGACCCTCCAGCTCAGAGATCTGCAGCTTCAGTTTGTCTTCTCTTTCTTTATTGCCGGTCAGCGTGGCATTCCAGGTTTTGTTGAATGCAGAGATCTCCCGGTAGGCTATATAAGGTGCTTTCTTCTTAGACTCCAGCATATCATGAGAGCTCTTGAAATCTATCCCCAATCGCTTACGCTTCTTTCGTTGCTCAGTCAATTCTGTGCCTAGTTGATTCACCAACTTCGTTTGCTGCTCGAAGGAATATACGGCCTCATTCCTTTCGCTCCTGAGTTGCACTAACTCTTCCTCCAACTTCTCGTTGGCTTTCATCAGCTCTTCTTTCTCCTTCACAACCTGTTCATACCTCTCAATAGGCACAGTAGTGGGCTCCTCAACCACGAGGGGAGCAGGAGGTAACACTGCAGGAAACGACATCCGTACTTGCTTTGCTCTATCTTGGATCCAAACTTTGTACGGGGGATAGGCTTGACAATCATTTTTACCCAACAATGGCTTACCCCTTCTGTTGATGTTTCTGCAAGCATGCTGAAGATTGGACAATAGTTCTCCCTTCAAATCACCTGTGAAGTACAGAGATTCCTGCACTTCCTCCTCTTTTGGTGGGCTTTTCAAGGCATACCCGAATTGCCTAATCAACAGTGATGGATTGTAGTTAATACACCCTTTCCTCCCAATCAGGGGAACGTTAGGATATCCGGTGCAGCTATAGATGATCACAGATCCCAGCAAATCTTTATTAAACCAGACAATATCTTCTGAAGAAAGTCCCATCAGATGCTCAGACCAATCCACCGTATCTACAGACTCAGTGAAGATACCCCTCTTGGGCAGATGACTCTCAAACCACATATACAGTAAAGGCACACAACAAGAAACATTCTTGCCCCTCCTGTTCTCGTTCTTATAATGCAGTGAGTGATAGAAATCTCCAATCAAAGTAGGCACAGGATTGCCTGAAGCAAATATATAGAACGCATCCAGATCAACGAAGTTCGGCAAGTTCGGGAATAGTACAATGCCATAGATACACAGAGCAAGAATAGCATTAAACACAGTCCAACATCCACTCTTGGCATACTCTTGTGCTTTCCCCACCAAGAACTTGAGAGAAAAACCAGACACTCCATTCCACGAGGTTAACAGCAGCTCTGAAGAGTCCAAATGCAAGGCAGCAGCCAATTCCTCCAGTTTGGGCTCAGCGTCCATGTGAATGAAAGGTACCCGGTTCTGAATGGTCAACTCTAAGATCTCAGCATATTCCTCCATAGTCGGAGCCAGAATGAAGTCAGGGAAAGCAAAACACCTCAGCGGGGGATCATAGAACTGCATCAGTGCGTACAATTCGTTACGTTCATACATGGACGGTTTATATACCAATCTAAGTAACTTCCCATAGCTCTTCCTGAAGCTTCTCCTCATATCATCATCTGCTATAGATATCAAACCAAGCAAAGAAGAAACATCTGGAGTAGGCAACTTGTACGCCACAGTCTTCTTCAGGGTATCCATAATATCAGCGGACATAAATCTGGGCAACTAGAATCAGAGGGTATGAAATGCACCTGCAGCACAGACACACGTTAATGATATGCAGGATGAGTATGCAACAATGCAGTATGCAACGATGCAGTATGCAACAGGGATCAAGTGCACATGGCTGAGAAGCCCACTCCACCATGCTGGTCTCAAATAGACCCACAAACTGCTCAAAACCTGGTCTCAAAGGACCAACCACAATGCTCCAACCTGGTCTCAACAGACCCAATAACACTGTCCTCAAACACCACTGAACCTCAATCAAAAAAACCGGTAATCTGGAGGTCAAGTTACCTGCATGCCCCAACCCCTCTCACAGGTAGGTGTCCTAATAGCTGACACAAGGTACGACATCCTATGCGGTCGTTGGCGTCACAGACTTTCAAGACTGATGATACGATACCCAGAAGGTGTGGCATCATCATGTCCTGAAGAGGCCTCACTTAGCCAACTTCCAAATGATCGGTCCCCGGAGTCGACAATCCAACTAACCAACAACCCCCTCAACCCAAAGGGTTGAAAAAGAATTCAACCAGAAGAACCTCGTCCGAGCGTGGATTTTGCGGGACACTGGTACATGCAAAGCATGCACGCGCTCACTACTTTCCACAACTAATTCTAGGTGCACTCAAGCCCAGGTCCGACTTATCTCTCAACAGATCACCCCATCCCCACAACAGTGATAACAATATAAAGCTGACAATAAAGTGTGGAAAAGTAAAGACAGAAATGTAAATCCATACAAAACCCACGACGGGAAAATAAGCGCTAGGATTGACTCGCGTAGGGAACCGTTGGAGTCCCCAGCAGAGTCGCCAGCTGTCGCTACTGCGAAAATCGGCGCCGGCTAAACAGAAGAGTCGCCACCGTGCTTATTTATCCCAACAGAGGGAAAGGAAACGCTCAGAGTAAACCTAACGCAAAGATGGGAAAGGAATGGTCATCGCAACCAAATCTTGGATTCGGGAGTCGGTTACGCAAGGGGAAGGTATTAGCACCCCTCACATCCGTCGTACTCGACGGGATCCACGCTTGTTTTCTAGTACAGATTGTTATTCTATCTACACTAAGGGTCAAGGGTTAAAAAGAGAAGAAAATGACTCGGCAAAGTATCGCACTTTATGCCTACGTATTCCCGTCTGGTATGAGAAATCAGAGTCAACGTAGTTCGCCTAACTACGGGTTAAGGGGGGAAGGTTGCTCGCTAGGATACATCATCCTATGCCTACGTACTTTCATACAGCATGAAAGATCAGAGCAAACGTAGTTCGGGCTACGGAAGACACAGATTTTTCTGACTGTTTCTTAGATCCTTCTGAAAAGGTTTTCTTCTGATTAGGAGTCCAAGCGGACAAAAATGACACTTTGATGTTTGTTTTCAGTCTTTTATGCAAGAACTGTTTTTTATGATGTTTGCAATCTCTGACGCACTAGAGACTATGACTTGAGAGTGACTACATCGCGTGTCACCCAAAGGGTACCACACTAAGCAGCCAGACTACTGGAAAGAAACTCTCCAGCAACCCTTTCTCAAATAGCTTAAGGCTCGTAGCGTACGACATCGATTAACCTTATTACTGTGTTTTTAGAGTTGTTTTGATATAAGAAGAGAAACGACGCTCTAAAATCCTATGGTTGAAAAGGGAATAAAACGAACCTAATGTTGTCATGCATGGATAAGAATCCTAATGCCTGTCATGTTTCTCTCTTGCACAGAGGGAAACAGAGATCCTAGGGGAGAAACGGAAAAGAAACAACATATATACAGTAAACAGTAAAATGCATGAGATGCAGTAATACAAGCGAGGCAAGGGAGTCCCACTCAACCTCGAACCTGGGAAAACAATAGGCAAAGTGAAACAGCTTCACTTCAAACCTAAGGGGCAAGCTGAACAAGCCAACAAACAATACAGAAAAAGAAATAAAACCCAACACCAGCTCTGACAGCAACACCAGCTCCTACAGTAACAACTCATTAACAACAAAAAAGGTTGACAGTAACAACTTCAAGCAAGATCCCATCTTCACTCTTAAATGATCCCCAAGGTTTAGATAAGCTCCTGTCTTCAAAAGTACCCCAGCTCTGGCAAGCAATGAACCCCAACAAATAAACAGCTTCAAACAACAGCAAAACCCTAATTTCAACAGTTATCCAGCTTTAGCTTCCTCTTCACCAATCTTCAATGAATTTCTTATCTTCAATGGACTCATATCTTCAAAGCAAGCATTCACAGGAGAGAATCACTTAACAGATTAAGTTAAAATGCTAAACAACTTATTGACAACCAAAGGAAGTCTATAAATGTTTAACATTATAAGAGAAATTTTCCCTCAAAGTTCTACTTCCAGAATAAGCCACTTATCCCTCCAAAGGAGGGATGTGAAGATCTTAGAAGGACTTTTTGTCATAGGGAGGAATAGAAGCACAAGATGCTTTCTATGTTTGTAAGAAGAAATCATTCTAATCTAAGGCTCTCCCTATTTCTCCTATCTCCTAAGTCTTCACAAACCATCTTCCAAGAGAGGAATCTCCATGCATCAAGCTCTATCCCTTGTCTTCAATCATCATCCAAGGTCTTCATAAGCCTCCACAAGCAAAACTCAAGCCCCAACACGCAATTGAAATGCCCCAAACCCCACAAACAAAGCAACATCCCAAGTGGGAAACACACCAATATCAACCAAATTACAAAAGTCAAGTAAAATAGTAAAACTCACTATAAAATCCTAGATTAATTTCTAAAGGAACCTAACTATGTACCATATACCCCATATAAACCCCAAGGCCTAAATCAATTTTAAAACCCCAAAACTATACCCTAAACTGCACCTAATTGTTGTGAAACCCTAATTCTGATACCTCTCCTATCTACCTCTCAAATTAATCTAAATTTTAGTCACAAAAATATGACAAAATTCCTAAGGGTACATGCTTCACTAATCTAATCAACCTCACAAGAATCAATCTAAAATCATGCACCAATCTCTCATACTAAATTCAGAAAAATTAAGTGTCAAACAAATGCAAAATAAAAACAATCAAATTGTAAAATATACCAAAAATATAAAATGCAAGAAATTAATATTTTTATTATTTCACGATTTTCTAGAGGTCCTAAGGAAACTAGGAAAAAAAATTCCATCCTAAAATGATCATTTTTCAATTTATTGTGAATTATTTACTAACCTATATGCAAACATGAAATAAAAATGAAAATCAGCTAAAAAAGAGAAATAGGCGCGGTGAATAGCAATTTCATGCAGTTCAAAATAGAATTGGGCTCAGGAGGGGGTGCAAATATCACAACGCGCACTAGGCCCATCCAGTCAGAAAATAATTGGGAAAAACTCAGGAAAAAATGGAAAAAGCCTGTGGCGAATAGCAAATAATTTGCATGCTATTTTCCATTGGGCCTAAGGGAGGTGTGTGTTTAGCAATATCCTCTAAGCCCAAACCCACAATTCTCACACGGAGAGGGAGGTGCCATGGGGAAGACTGGGGAGATGCTCAGCAAAATATAATGGGCCTAAGGCCCGAATCCATTACCACCCAAACTCAGCAACAAAACCCTAATCCCTTAATTCTCTCCTTCACTGTTCATCCCTAACCCTCGTCGTCTCACCCTCTCTCGCATCCTCTCTCTGTCTCACAAACCCTTCACAAACTTTGTTCATCAATAACCACCACAACCTAAACCCGTTTCCAAGCCTAACACCCTAACCTAATTCCACAACTACGCAACAACAAATAACAAGCTTAATCAGTTCAATGCAAACCTGGAGGTGCGCAGAAGGTGAGGGAGTTGTAGATGACTTGAAGAAACCGGTGAAAATCAACAGCTGGATAAAGGTTCTTGCAAATCAGACGAGGATTTGAAGAACTGGTGGAAGACTGAGGACGCTTGTTGACGATCGTTGTCGAGGACGCTTGAAGATTCGTGGAAGGCTTTAGAAAATTTGCACTCAGGATGAATCTGGATGAATTTCTGGGCGAACACTTGAAGATCTATGAATGTTCTAGGCGAATCTGGGAAAATGATGAACGAACGATGAATGTCCTTGAAGAAATCCAGATGAATGTTCTTGGAGAATTTCTGTAAGACCGAGTTATCGATGATCGGGGATTAACCTTTCTTGTTGATGAACGATCGATGACGATTATTGAAGATTGATGAAAAATATGATGATGAGCGGTTGAAGATCTGATGACGATCTGGAGAACGTGATGAAAAAATCATCAAGATCGCTTGAAGATTCTAGCGAAGGTTCTTGGAGATTCTGGTGATTTTGCAGTTTCCGGCGTGTTTCCGGCCGTATGGACCGCCATGAGATTTCTCCGGTGATGATTCCAGCAAGTTTGCATGTGATCCGGCAAGGGTGTTGGTAGTGGGACGCGTGGCAGTGGGTGTGGGGTCAGAGAGAGGCACGTGGGAGAGAGAGGGAGAGAGGTGGCAGAGAGTTGAGAGTGGTGTGAGGTGAGGTGGAAAAATCTGTGAAGTGGCAGAAGAGAGAGAAGGACGCGTGGGGCTTCCTTTATACGACACATGACATCAACTCTGGACTTTGACTGGATTAGGCCCACGAAAAACTGGACATCTGGCCCATTATGTAGACTCCGACTAAAGACTTAATTACATGCTAATGATTGGATTAACTCTGAATTAAACTAAAGACTCTATTAATGAACTACCTAATTAAAGCCTAATTAAAAAAAGCAAAACGAAATTAATTAAAAAAACCCTAATCAAAACTTCTAATTAATCCTAATTAACAAAACAAAATTAAACCCTAATTAACCTATTAAAAAACAGAAAAAAGATTTATTAAAACTATTGAAAACCTTTAATCTACTTAATACCTAGAAAAAAGAAATCTATTAAAACTATTAAAGGGAAATATCTAATTAAAATTCTAGAAAAACTATTTAATATCTAAAGCTATCTATTTAAATCCTATATTAAAATCTATAAAACCAATTGCAAATTCTATTAAAATCTACAAAATCAATAATAACACTAATAAAACTATATTGTTCTAAAAAGAAACTAATATCTATTAATATTCTAAAAACTACAATAAAATCTATTTAAAACTATTTAAAAAAATATCTAATTAAAAAATCTAAAAAAACTATTATTCTATATTAATATCTAGAAAAAGATATATCTATTAAAACTATTAAAAAGAAATATCTAATTAAAATTCTAGAAAAAGCTATTTAATACTATAAGAAAATATTAAAACCAATTTAATACCTAAAAAACTCACATAACTATTAAAAATCTATTAAAAATCTATTAAAATAAAAGGGAAAATTCTAAAAATGTCTGGAAGCCGATTAAATCGATCAGAGGACAATTACGCAACCATAACGAAATAGACGGTAAAAGTCGGACACCGAAATGTCCTGAAAACAACAGCGCAATCTGGAAATACCGGGACGAGCATAAATTCTCAAAATACACTCATTCGAACTGGCCTGAACTGCATGAAACGCCAGGGGGCTGTAATCCTGATAAAATCAATCTGACTGGGAAAATGCAATGTATGCAGTATGAGAATGCGAATGCAAAATGCGTCGAAACATAAACCAGATGTGGGAACCGGTTGGTCAAATTTTGGGGTGCAACAACACCCAAATCCATTATGCCCAAGTCTGGGACCGTTTGCTACTGGCTCGCCACAACGAATGCCCAGCAAATGCTCGCGACCCCGCTCGCCTAGCGAACGTGCTAGCGAAGGTCTGCGAACCCAGAATTTCCCCACTGTCCAAAACTCTGAAATCATCGAAATCCACCTGATTCAATCCCAACTCGTCTCGGTAGCCTTAGCCCAACATTCCTCGACTAAATCCTACCACTCATTCTCATTTCTAACCGTTCAAACTTGGTTTCTACAGATTAAACTCATTATGCCCTAGAATGGAAGATGAGGAAGAACAACCCAACAAATCCAAAACAATTCATACATAATCACATACATTGGTAAGATAACAATACTTCTCACCCTTACCTCCATTAATCGAAAGCCAGAAGTCGTTCTTGAGCTTTCCAAGCTTTTCCTTCTTTTTCCTTCTATTTTCTCTTCTTCCTCCACTTTCTTTTCATGTTTTCTATTTTACATTTTCGTTCCGCTTCCTTTCATATATCCTTCCCTTCGTTTTCTCTCCAATTTATTTCTTCTCTCAAAATATTTACCAATTCCTTTTCTCATAAAACATCCTGTCTCATCCTTAATTAGAGAATATGTAGTAAGTCCACATTATTCTACCAAATAGAATAAATGAGTTAAATCCAATAATTCACTTAAATCATACAAACCAATCAACTAGTACCATTAATTAGTTATTGAAAATTGGGATGTTACAATACTTGGGAGATAAGTTATATGGATCCACCTCACCCTTGAACTACCACCAATCTTCTATAGGATCGAGGTAAATTAAGTTCTCAATTAATATGCCAGTGTATTTTGCATCTGGTAGAAAAAGAACCGTCTGTGAAGGTGTGCAAAATAATATCCCGTATTGTTACACAATTCAACTACACTCCATCGTACAGGAAAGCATGGATTACAAGGATAAAGGCAATTGAACAAGAGGTATATGGAAATTGGAAAAAATCTTATAATGAACTTCCATAAAATTTGATTGCACTGTAAAAATATATTCCTAGAAAAATTATATGTATGGAGAGATTGCTAGCATATATGCATGATGTAAATTGTCTTAATGGAAGTAGAATATTCCATCAAATTTTTTGGGCATTTCAACCATCCATCAAAGGTTTTGCATTCTACAAACCTATTATTCAAATTGATGGAACATGGTTGTGTGGGAAATATAATGGGACATTACTAATGGAAAGAAGGAACCAATAATATCTTTCTAATTTCCTTTGCTCTATTTGAAGGTGAGATAAGTGTAGGTTAGAGTTTCTTTCTCAAGAATCTCAGAAGACATGTCGCTCTGCAGCCTAACATATGTTTGATTTTAGACAGATATGAATCTATTGAAAGCGCGTACAATAATCCTGCTAAAGGTTGGAAAAAAATATCCTTATGCACATGTCTACCACATAAGACACATTGCACAAAACTTCATGTGGGAAATCAAAGAACTAACTCTTCAAAAAAAATTTATGAACACCGATGATGCTTTAAACCAACCATACTTCTTGTACTACTGAGAGATAATAAGATTATCAAATATAGAGACATTAAGGTGGGTGGATAACATTCCAATGTAGAAATGGAATAATGCATTTGACGAAGGACGCCGATGGGGACACAACACAAAAAACCTTGTGAAAGGCATGAACGACGTCTTTAAAGGAACTAGAAACCTGCCTATAACTGCGTTGGTGAGAGAAACATATTATAGGTTGGGATCATTATTCTCTAACATAGGTAAAAAATGGAGTGTAGTGTTACAATCAGGGCAATTATTCTGTGAAATTTGCATGAAATTTATGAAGGAATAAACTAGGAAAAATAATTCACATTGCGTCATAGGATTTGACCGTAACAATTGCAGCTTTAGTATTGAGGAGACAAATAACCATAATGAGGGACAGCCAACAAGATACTACCAGGTCGAAATAAATAATGGTTGGTGTGACTCTCAAGCATTTCATATGTCTTGTTCCCTTATTATTTTGACATGTTCCAATGTTCATCAAGACCCATTCCAACAATTATTCGATGTTTACAAGGTAGTAAACTTATTCGATGTCTACAACAATAGCTTTTTAGTGTTAGCTAGTGAGGAATATTGGCCTACGTATTAAAGGGACATTATTTACCACGATAAAAATATGAGAAGGAATAAAAAAGGTCATCCCACCATCTCATAAATTAGAACAAAAATGGATACAACTAAGAAAATGGTAAGATCGTGTTGAATATGTCGTCTTCCTGGTCACACACATACTTGTTGTCCCAATGTTGGTATGATTTCTATATGAGATTTAATTATGATGTTAAATATTTTGTAAGCTTTTAATTTAATATGGATAAGAACTTTAGGTTACAATATAACAAATACCCACGAGTCTAAAACAACAAATAAAAACACATTACACTGCAAAGTAACTAAGAGATTACAACAATCAAAATAATATCTTCTAGAGCAAACATAAGATCCCTAAAATAATTGTCATCTTTAACTCACAACCACATATGCTAGATATCATCATTGTCATCCGCATTAGAGATGTACAAAACAAGTTGCTCAATACTTCTAATTCTTTCATCATCATTAAACTTTCCGTCTAACTAACGGTTCAAGGTCCTTTGAAGCTACTTAAAACTTTGTCTGTTACAAAAATGAATTTCCATCGGGCTTGATTCTCGAATATATAATATGATGATTTATTTTATTATACATGTTAGAAGAAATGAAGAAACGATAAAGAAAACGAGAAGACGTGTGAAAAAAAATGGTAGAATATAAACCTCTATTTATAAAAAAATTCCTACTACAAAATAATATTAATATTACATAACTATGTAATATAATATATATTAAAAATTAAATTCACAATTCAATAAGGGGGACTTTGTTTCTATTGACACTCCCTCTTAAGGAAAAAGAGGCAACTTTATTTAATTGGCACCTCCCTTCATGATTAGGTGCACACACCAATAAGTTTAAATCCCCTCTATCTTTTATATGCAGGTGTTAATACATTTTAAGACCCTTGTAAGAGTTTGATTTTTTTTGTTAGAAAAACGAGTAGATTGGAATATATGAAGTAAAGTTAGTTACTTTGGAGATTAACTTTGAAAACTGGTTATTGGAGTAAAAATTTCTTTAGATTGCGCTTCACTTTTGCTATTTCCTCTTTGGCCCAATCATCTTCTTTTTGTTTACCATGGCATCACTAACTTCATTTATGGAACAAATGGACCATTTTTTACAGCCTTCGACATTTAAAAATCCACTCATCATATACAGATAATCACCTTTTCTTTCCATAGAGCATACCATTCTCCATTAAATAATGGGGGTTTGTTAGGTGAATGATTTGGTGTAATTTCTTTCCTTTTGGAATGTTTAATCTTGAACATAAGTTAGACTCTTATGCCACTTGTTGAACAAGTGACTCCAAACACAAAAAGATGAGTGAATATAAAGTGAAGAAATCATGATTAACATGAAAAATATATTTTACTTTAAAATTTTTTTATGCTAATGTATAGATAAAGTAGCAGAAAATAGAAAGAATGATTTAGGAAGGAAATAAACTAAACAACAAAAATTAAAGAGATATGAATAGAGAGATTGCACTAGGATTTATACAGGTCCGACTTAACAACTTGGCCTACTCCTCACCCAAATAATTTCTTCTTAAGAGTTCCACTAAAATAATATTTTGAACTTTTAAGGATATGCCCACAAACCTTATGACAACAAATGAGATATTTATATAGGTTGATCCCCCAAACCAAATATAGCTTTTGCCGGTTTAGATCATGAACCAAATAGAGATTTTATCGTCTAATCTCAAGAACCAAATAGTAATTTTTCCAGGATGATTTCAAGAGCCGAACAAATATTTTAGTAGGACAATCTTAAATATCAAAGATATCAAACAAGCGAATAACAGTCTTGATAAAGAATACTTAAGCATGAACACCAGTACAACTAAACTCTATCAGTTACATTTCACTCACAAGACACTATGGAAATTTTATTTTAAGAATATTAAAATAAGAGGATAAAACTAAAGAAAATTTAAAAAAGTATTATTTTTCACTCACAAGGAACTATGTCTAATCGATTATGTAGGCCAAATATGGAAGGTTTTCAAATTTGTGTCACTAATTGATTATAAGCTCTCTTAAACAATTAGGAGGCATTACAAAAGCAATAATTGGTTAACCCTAGTGTGTTAATCGATTATCTAACGTAAATAATACTCATAAGTCTTTAACCAAGTTAGTAACAAACTAAGCACGTGCATATAACATTCTTAGGTGATTTTATAAATTGATAAAGACTTCATATACATTTAAATATGTGCATTTGAGAGTTGTCTTAGTATCTTAGGAAATTCTCTTATAATTTTTCAATACACTGATCAGTCAGGCACATGACCAAACAAGCTTTCACACTTCTTTTTTTTCACAACCTTGAATCTTCAAGGTCCATTGCTCGATTAACCTTAGTGTGTTAATCAATTATCTAATGTAAATAACACTCATAAATGCTTAACTAAGCTAGTAACAAATAACGTACATGCATAAAACATTTGAAGTGATTTTATAAATTGAGAGAGGCTTCAAACAATTTTAAGTGTGTGTGTGTGTAAGAGTTGCTTTAGTATCTAAGGAGATACTTTTATACTTTTATAATACACTGATCACTCAGACACAGGATCAGGTGAACTTTCACACTTTCTGTCTTTCATAACCTTGAAGCCTCAATATCCCTTGCTAGATTTAGCATTAATTCAACACTGATATTTGACTTCTTAAATTTGATGAGGCTTGATTTAATTCTTTGATAGATGTCGTCAGTAGAAGTTCCTTGATCATAGATCCTCCAAGACTCCATTGATTTCCGTTTGACGTTGGATGTTGTCATCATCAAAACCACCAAGAAATATCTGCTTACTAAGAACATCTGCAGATAATTATACATGCAAGAACATAGCTCTATACTCAAGCCCTCCATCATTAATTTCTCATCCTAGATGTATTAAGGTGTAACTTCTGGATGGGAGTGACCACATTGTGTACCTTCGATACACCAATTCCCTTTGGTGATATGGCGGTTCATCAGTGAGGTTGTGACTATACAATCTTGGAGGTTGGAAACATTGATGGTGTGGGATTTTTGCTTCTCTTAGATGTTCGTTCTAGAGCTCTAAGACCACATGTTGTTTGTTATTTCACTAACAAGTCTCTTAGTAAGTTCACAACTACAAAAAGCGTAAACAACAACGCCAAAGTAACAACAGTTTCCTATTCACCGTAGCAATATGTAATATTTGGAAGCTTCAATTTTTTAATTTATTAAAATAATTTTATTTACAGTTAAAATTCTAACCGTGGTGAAAAGTGAGGCCTTTACCATGGTTATTTAAAAAACAATGATTATAGGTAGTGTCT